>OY293410.1:106560923-107841833 GCA_958502065.1 Chrysolina americana | reverse complement strand
AGAACACGGGAAAAATAATGAAAAAATTCCGCAGATGTCGGATGTATTTTTTTTGGTCGATTATATAGGTTGGAATCCCGGATTGGCCGTTCGGAGCTGACCTGCGCCCGCCAGAAATTTTTCAAATTTTTTTCCGTGTCATATTCGTAAAATTCAATGTTTTTTGTATAGTTTCACCGAATATTAAAGCGTTCGCCGATTAAACATAGTTTCAGTTGACGTTTCGGCGAACGTCTGCACCTTCAAAGACCTCGAAATTGAAATTAAATTTTTTGAAATTTTTTCAAAATGTGTCGTGTTGAATCGATGGCGTAGAACACGGGAAAAATAATGAAAAAATTCCGCAGATGTCGGATGTATTTTATTTGGGCGGTTATATGGGTTAGAATCCCGGATTGGCCGTTCGGAGCTGACCTGCGCCCGCCAGAAATTTTCTGATTTTTTTCTATATACTATTCGTAAAATTCAATGTTTTTTGTATAGTTTCACCGAATATTAAAGCGATCGCCGGTCGAACATAGTTTCAGTTGACGTTTCGGCGAACGTCTGCACCTTCAAAGACCTCGAAATTGAAATTAAATTTTTTGAAATTTTTTCAAAATGTGTCGTGTTGAATCGATGGCGTAGAAAACGGGAAAAATAATGAAAAAATTCCGCAGATGTCGGATGTATTTTTTTTGGTCGATTATATAGGTTGGAATCCCGGATTGGCCGTTCGGAGCTGACCTGCGCCCGCCAGAAATTTTTCAAATTTTTTTCCGTGTCATATTCGTAAAATTCAATGTTTTTTGTATAGTTTCACCGAATATTAAAGCGATCGCCGGTCGAACATAGTTTCAGTTGACGTTTCGGCGAACGTCTGCACCTTCAAAGACCTCGAAATTGAAATTAAATTTTTTGAAATTTTTTCAAAATGTGTCGTGTTGAATCGATGGCGTAGAACACGGGAAAAATAATGAAAAAATTCCGCAGATGTCGGATGTATTTTATTTGGGCGGTTATATGGGTTAGAATCCCGGATTGGCCGTTCGGAGCTGACCTGCGCCCGCCAGAAATTTTCTGATTTTTTTCTATATACTATTCGTAAAATTCAATGTTTTTTGTATAGTTTCACCGAATATTAAAGCGATCGCCGGTCGAACATAGTTTCAGTTGACGTTTCGGCGAACGTCTGCACCTTCAAAGACCTCGAAATTGAAATTAAATTTTTTGAAATTTTTTCAAAATGTGTCGTGTTGAATCGATGGCGTAGAAAACGGGAAAAATAATGAAAAAATTCCGCAGATGTCGGATGTATTTTTTTTGGTCGATTATATAGGTTGGAATCCCGGATTGGCCGTTCGGAGCTGACCTGCGCCCGCCAGAAATTTTTCAAATTTTTTTCCGTGTCATATTCGTAAAATTCAATGTTTTTTGTATAGTTTCACCGAATATTAAAGCGATCGCCGGTCGAACATAGTTTCAGTTGACGTTTCGGCGAACGTCTGCACCTTCAAAGACCTAAAAATTCAAATTTTTTTTTTTTTAATTTTTTCAAAATGTTTCTAGTTAAATCAATGGCGTAGAACACGGGAAAAATAATGAAAAAATTCCGCAGATGTCGGATGTATTTTTTTTGGTCGATTATATAGGTTGGAATCCCGGATTGGCCGTTCGGAGCTGACCTGCGCCCGCCAGAAATTTTTCAAATTTTTTTCCGTGTCATATTCGTAAAATTCAATGTTTTTTGTATAGTTTCACCGAATATTAAAGCGATCGCCGATTAAACATAGTTTCAGTTGACGTTTCGGCGAACGTCTGCACCTTCAAAGACCTCGAAATTGAAATTAAATTTTTTGAAATTTTTTCAAAATGTGTCGTGTTGAATCGATGGCGTAGAACACGGGAAAAATAATGAAAAAATTCCGCAGATGTCGGATGTATTTTATTTGGGCGGTTATATGGGTTAGAATCCCGGATTGGCCGTTCGGAGCTGACCTGCGCCCGCCAGAAATTTTCTGATTTTTTTCTATATACTATTCGTAAAATTCAATGTTTTTTGTATAGTTTCACCGAATATTAAAGCGATCGCCGGTCGAACATAGTTTCAGTTGACGTTTCGGCGAACGTCTGCACCTTCAAAGACCTCGAAATTGAAATTAAATTTTTTGAAATTTTTTCAAAATGTGTCGTGTTGAATCGATGGCGTAGAAAACGGGAAAAATAATGAAAAAATTCCGCAGATGTCGGATGTATTTTTTTTGGTCGATTATATAGGTTAGAATCCCGGATTGGCCGTTCGGAGCTGACCTGCGCCCGCCAGAAATTTTTCTAATTTTTTTCCGTGTCATATTCGTAAAATTCAATGTTTTTTGTATAGTTTCACCGAATATTAAAGCGATCGCCGGTCGAACATAGTTTCAGTTGACGTTTCGGCGAACGTCTGCACCTTCAAAGACCTAAAAATTCAATTTTTTTTTTTTTTATTTTTTCAAAATGTTTCTAGTTAAATCAATGGCGTAGAACACGGGAAAAATAATGAAAAAATTCCGCAGATGTCGGATGTATTGTTTTTGGTCGATTATATAGGTTGGAATCCCGGATTGGCCGTTCGGAGCTGACCTGCGCCCGCCAGAAATTTTTCAAATTTTTTTCCGTGTCATATTCGTAAAATTCAATGTTTTTTGTATAGTTTCACCGAATATTAAAGCGATCGCCGATTAAACATAGTTTCAGTTGACGTTTCGGCGAACGTCTGCACCTTCAAAGACCTCGAAATTGAAATTAAATTTTTTGAAATTTTTTCAAAATGTGTCGTGTTGAATCGATGGCGTAGAAAACGGGAAAAATAATGAAAAAATTCCGCAGATGTCGGATGTATTTTTTTTGGTCGATTATATAGGTTAGAATCCCGGATTGGCCGTTCGGAGCTGACCTGCGCCCGCCAGAAATTTTTCAAATTTTTTTCCGTGTCATATTCGTAAAATTCAATGTTTTTTGTATAGTTTCACCGAATATTAAAGTGATCGCCGATTAAACATAGTTTCAGTTGACGTTTCGGCGAACGTCTGCACCTTCAAAGACCTAAAAATTGAAATTAAATTTTTTGAAATTTTTTCAAAATGTGTTGTGTTGAATCTATGGCGTAGAACACGGGAAAAATAATGAAAAAATTCCGCAGATGTCGGATGTATTTTATTTGGGCGGTTATATGGGTTAGAATCCCGGATTGGCCGTTCGGAGCTGACCTGCGCCCGCCAGAAATTTTCTGATTTTTTTCTATATACTATTCGTAAAATTCAATGTTTTTTGTATAGTTTCACCGAATATTAAAGCGATCGCCGGTCGAACATAGTTTCAGTTGACGTTTCGGCGAACGTCTGCACCTTCAAAGACCTCGAAATTGAAATTAAATTTTTTGAAATTTTTTCAAAATGTGTCGTGTTGAATCGATGGCGTAGAAAACGGGAAAAATAATGAAAAAATTCCGCAGATGTCGGATGTATTTTTTTTGGTCGATTATATAGGTTAGAATCCCGGATTGGCCGTTCGGAGCTGACCTGCGCCCGCCAGAAATTTTTCAAATTTTTTTCCGTGTCATATTCGTAAAATTCAATGTTTTTTGTATAGTTTCACCGAATATTAAAGCGATCGCCGGTCGAACATAGTTTCAGTTGACGTTTCGGCGAACGTCTGCACCTTCAAAGACCTCGAAATTGAAATTAAATTTTTTGAAATTTTTTCAAAATGTGTCGTGTTGAATCGATGGCGTAGAAAACGGGAAAAATAATGAAAAAATTCCGCAGATGTCGGATGTATTTTTTTTGGTCGATTATATAGGTTAGAATCCCGGATTGGCCGTTCGGAGCTGACCTGCGCCCGCCAGAAATTTTTCAAATTTTTTTTCCGTGTCATATTCGTAAAATTCAATGTTTTTTGTATAGTTTCACCGAATATTAAAGCGATCGCCGGTCGAACATAGTTTCAGTTGACGTTTCGGCGAACGTCTGCACCTTCAAAGACCTCGAAATTGAAATTAAATTTTTTGAAATTTTTTCAAAATGTGTCGTGTTGAATCGATGGCGTAGAAAACGGGAAAAATAATGAAAAAATTCCGCAGATGTCGGATGTATTTTTTTTGGTCGATTATATAGGTTGGAATCCCGGATTGGCCGTTCGGAGCTGACCTGCGCCCGCCAGAAATTTTTCAAATTTTTTTCCGTGTCATATTCGTAAAATTCAATGTTTTTTGTATAGTTTCACCGAATATTAAAGCGATCGCCGGTCGAACATAGTTTCAGTTGACGTTTCGGCGAACGTCTGCACCTTCAAAGACCTAAAAATTCAAATTTTTTTTTTTTTTTTTTTTCAAAATGTTTCTAGTTAAATCAATGGCGTAGAACACGGGAAAAATAATGAAAAAATTCCGCAGATGTCGGATGTATTTTTTTTGGTCGATTATATAGGTTGGAATCCCGGATTGGCCGTTCGGAGCTGACCTGCGCCCGCCAGAAATTTTTCTAATTTTTTTCCGTGTCATATTCGTAAAATTCAATGTTTTTTGTATAGTTTCACCGAATATTAAAGCGATCGCCGATTAAACATAGTTTCAGTTGACGTTTCGGCGAACGTCTGCACCTTCAAAGACCTCGAAATTGAAATTAAATTTTTTGAAATTTTTTCAAAATGTGTCGTGTTGAATCGATGGCGTAGAAAACGGGAAAAATAATGAAAAAATTCCGCAGATGTCGGATGTATTTTTTTTGGTCGATTATATGGGTTGGAATCCCGGATTGGCCGTTCGGAGCTGACCTGCGCCCGCCAGAAATTTTTCTAATTTTTTTCCGTGTCATATTCGTAAAATTCAATGTTTTTTGTATAGTTTCACCGAATATTAAAGCGATCGCCGGTCGAACATAGTTTCAGTTGACGTTTCGGCGAACGTCTGCACCTTCAAAGACCTCGAAATTGAAATTAAATTTTTTGAAATTTTTTCAAAATGTGTCGTGTTGAATCGATGGCGTAGAAAACGGGAAAAATAATGAAAAAATTCCGCAGATGTCGGATGTATTTTTTTTGGTCGATTATATAGGTTAGAATCCCGGATTGGCCGTTCGGAGCTGACCTGCGCCCGCCATAAATTTTTCTAATTTTTTTCCGTGTCATATTCGTAAAATTCAATGTTTTTTGTATAGTTTCACCGAATATTAAAGCGATCGCCGATTAAACATAGTTTCAGTTGACGTTTCGGCGAACGTCTGCACCTTCAAAGACCTCGAAATTGAAATTAAATTTTTTGAAATTTTTTCAAAATGTGTCGTGTTGAATCGATGGCGTAGAAAACGGGAAAAATAATGAAAAAATTCCGCAGATGTCGGATGTATTTTTTTTGGTCGATTATATGGGTTGGAATCCCGGATTGGCCGTTCGGAGCTGACCTGCGCCCGCCAGAAATTTTTCAAATTTTTTTCCGTGTCATATTCGTAAAATTCAATGTTTTTTGTATAGTTTCACCGAATATTAAAGCGATCGCCGATTAAACATAGTTTCAGTTGACGTTTCGGCGAACGTCTGCACCTTCAAAGACCTCGAAATTGAAATTAAATTTTTTGAAATTTTTTCAAAATGTGTCGTGTTGAATCGATGGCGTAGAAAACGGGAAAAATAATGAAAAAATTCCGCAGATGTCGGATGTATTTTTTTTGGTCGATTATATAGGTTAGAATCCCGGATTGGCCGTTCGGAGCTGACCTGCGCCGGCCAGAAATTTTTCTGATTTTTTTCCGTGTCATATTCGTAAAATTCAATGTTTTTTGTATAGTTTCACCGAATATTAAAGCGATCGCCGATTAAACATAGTTTCAGTTGACGTTTCGGCGAACGTCTGCACCTTCAAAGACCTCGAAATTGAAATTAAATTTTTTGAAATTTTTTCAAAATGTGTCGTGTTGAATCGATGGCGTAGAAAACGGGAAAAATAATGTAAAAATTCCGCAGATGTCGGATGTATTTTTTTTGGTCGATTATATGGGTTGGAATCCCGGATTGGCCGTTCGGAGCTGACCTGCGCCCGCCAGAAATTTTTCAAATTTTTTTCCGTGTCATATTCGTAAAATTCAATGTTTTTTGTATAGTTTCACCGAATATTAAAGCGATCGCCGGTCGAACATAGTTTCAGTTGACGTTTCGGCGAACGTCTGCACCTTCAAAGACCTAAAAATTCAAATTTTTATTTTTTTATTTTTTCAAAATGTTTCTAGTTAAATCAATGGCGTAGAACACGGGAAAAATAATGAAAAAATTCCGCAGATGTCGGATGTATTTTTTTTGGTCGATTATATAGGTTAGAATCCCGGATTGGCCGTTCGGAGCTGACCTGCGCCGGCCAGAAATTTTTCTGATTTTTTTCCGTGTCATATTCGTAAAATTCAATGTTTTTTGTATAGTTTCACCGAATATTAAAGCGATCGCCGATTAAACATAGTTTCAGTTGACGTTTCGGCGAACGTCTGCACCTTCAAAGACCTCGAAATTGAAATTAAATTTTTTGAAATTTTTTCAAAATGTGTCGTGTTGAATCGATGGCGTAGAAAACGGGAAAAATAATGAAAAAATTCCGCAGATGTCGGATGTATTTTTTTTGGTCGATTATATAGGTTGGAATCCCGGATTGGCCGTTCGGAGCTGACCTGCGCCCGCCAGAAATTTTTCAAATTTTTTTCCGTGTCATATTCGTAAAATTCAATGTTTTTTGTATAGTTTCACCGAATATTAAAGCGATCGCCGATTAAACATAGTTTCAGTTGACGTTTCGGCGAACGTCTGCACCTTCAAAGACCTCGAAATTGAAATTAAATTTTTTGAAATTTTTTCAAAATGTGTCGTGTTGAATCGATGGCGTAGAAAACGGGAAAAATAATGAAAAAATTCCGCAGATGTCGGATGTATTTTTTTTGGTCGATTATATAGGTTGGAATCCCGGATTGGCCGTTCGGAGCTGACCTGCGCCCGCCAGAAATTTTTCAAATTTTTTTCCGTGTCATATTCGTAAAATTCAATGTTTTTTGTATAGTTTCACCGAATATTAAAGCGATCGCCGATTAAACATAGTTTCAGTTGACGTTTCGGCGAACGTCTGCACCTTCAAAGACCTCGAAATTGAAATTAAATTTTTTGAAATTTTTTCAAAATGTGTCGTGTTGAATCGATGGCGTAGAAAACGGGAAAAATAATGAAAAAATTCCGCAGATGTCGGATGTATTTTTTTTGGTCGATTATATGGGTTGGAATCCCGGATTGGCCGTTCGGAGCTGACCTGCGCCCGCCAGAAATTTTTCAAATTTTTTTCCGTGTCATATTCGTAAAATTCAATGTTTTTTGTATAGTTTCACCGAATATTAAAGCGATCGCCGGTCGAACATAGTTTCAGTTGACGTTTCGGCGAACGTCTGCACCTTCAAAGACCTCGAAATTGAAATTAAATTTTTTGAAATTTTTTCAAAATGTGTCGTGTTGAATCGATGGCGTAGAAAACGGGAAAAATAATGAAAAAATTCCGCAGATGTCGGATGTATTTTTTTTGGTCGATTATATAGGTTGGAATCCCGGATTGGCCGTTCGGAGCTGACCTGCGCCCGCCAGAAATTTTTCAAATTTTTTTCCGTGTCATATTCGTAAAATTCAATGTTTTTTGTATAGTTTCACCGAATATTAAAGCGATCGCCGGTCGAACATAGTTTCAGTTGACGTTTCGGCGAACGTCTGCACCTTCAAAGACCTCGAAATTGAAATTAAATTTTTTGAAATTTTTTCAAAATGTGTCGTGTTGAATCGATGGCGTAGAAAACGGGAAAAATAATGAAAAAATTCCGCAGATGTCGGATGTATTTTTTTTGGTCGATTATATAGGTTGGAATCCCGGATTGGCCGTTCGGAGCTGACCTGCGCCCGCTAGAAATTTTTCAAATTTTTTTCCGTGTCATATTCGTAAAATTCAATGTTTTTTGTATAGTTTCAGCGAATATTAAAGCGATCGCCGGTCGAACATAGTTTCAGTTGACGTTTCGGCGAACGTCTGCACCTTCAAAGACCTCGAAATTGAAATTAAATTTTTTGAAATTTTTTCAAAATGTGTCGTGTTGAATCGATGGCGTAGAAAACGGGAAAAATAATGAAAAAATTCCGCAGATGTCGGATGTATTTTTTTTGGTCGATTATATAGGTTGGAATCCCGGATTGGCCGTTCGGAGCTGACCTGCGCCCGCCAGAAATTTTTCAAATTTTTTTCCGTGTCATATTCGTAAAATTCAATGTTTTTTGTATAGTTTCACCGAATATTAAAGCGATCGCCGATTAAACATAGTTTCAGTTGACGTTTCGGCGAACGTCTGCACCTTCAAAGACCTCGAAATTGAAATTAAATTTTTTGAAATTTTTTCAAAATGTGTCGTGTTGAATCGATGGCGTAGAAAACGGGAAAAATAATGAAAAAATTCCGCAGATGTCGGATGTATTTTTTTTGGTCGATTATATGGGTTGGAATCCCGGATTGGCCGTTCGGAGCTGACCTGCGCCCGCCAGAAATTTTTCAAATTTTTTTCCGTGTCATATTCGTAAAATTCAATGTTTTTTGTATAGTTTCACCGAATATTAAAGCGATCGCCGGTCGAACATAGTTTCAGTTGACGTTTCGGCGAACGTCTGCACCTTCAAAGACCTCGAAATTGAAATTAAATTTTTTGAAATTTTTTCAAAATGTGTCGTGTTGAATCGATGGCGTAGAAAACGGGAAAAATAATGAAAAAATTCCGCAGATGTCGGATGTATTTTTTTTGGTCGATTATATAGGTTGGAATCCCGGATTGGCCGTTCGGAGCTGACCTGCGCCCGCCAGAAATTTTTCAAATTTTTTTCCGTGTCATATTCGTAAAATTCAATGTTTTTTGTATAGTTTCACCGAATATTAAAGCGATCGCCGGTCGAACATAGTTTCAGTTGACGTTTCGGCGAACGTCTGCACCTTCAAAGACCTCGAAATTGAAATTAAATTTTTTGAAATTTTTTCAAAATGTGTCGTGTTGAATCGATGGCGTAGAAAACGGGAAAAATAATGAAAAAATTCCGCAGATGTCGGATGTATTTTTTTTGGTCGATTATATAGGTTGGAATCCCGGATTGGCCGTTCGGAGCTGACCTGCGCCCGCTAGAAATTTTTCAAATTTTTTTCCGTGTCATATTCGTAAAATTCAATGTTTTTTGTATAGTTTCAGCGAATATTAAAGCGATCGCCGGTCGAACATAGTTTCAGTTGACGTTTCGGCGAACGTCTGCACCTTCAAAGACCTCGAAATTGAAATTAAATTTTTTGAAATTTTTTCAAAATGTGTCGTGTTGAATCGATGGCGTAGAAAACGGGAAAAATAATGAAAAAATTCCGCAGATGTCGGATGTATTTTTTTTGGTCGATTATATAGGTTGGAATCCCGGATTGGCCGTTCGGAGCTGACCTGCGCCCGCCAGAAATTTTTCAAATTTTTTTCCGTGTCATATTCGTAAAATTCAATGTTTTTTGTATAGTTTCAGCGAATATTAAAGCGATCGCCGGTCGAACATAGTTTCAGTTGACGTTTCGGCGAACGTCTGCACCTTCAAAGACCTCGAAATTGAAATTAAATTTTTTGAAATTTTTTCAAAATGTGTCGTGTTGAATCGATGGCGTAGAAAACGGGAAAAATAATGAAAAAATTCCGCAGATGTCGGATGTATTTTTTTTGGTCGATTATATAGGTTGGAATCCCGGATTGGCCGTTCGGAGCTGACCTGCGCCCGCTAGAAATTTTTCAAATTTTTTTCCGTGTCATATTCGTAAAATTCAATGTTTTTTGTATAGTTTCAGCGAATATTAAAGCGATCGCCGGTCGAACATAGTTTCAGTTGACGTTTCGGCGAACGTCTGCACCTTCAAAGACCTCGAAATTGAAATTAAATTTTTTGAAATTTTTTCAAAATGTGTCGTGTTGAATCGATGGCGTAGAAAACGGGAAAAATAATGAAAAAATTCCGCAGATGTCGGATGTATTTTTTTTGGTCGATTATATAGGTTGGAATCCCGGATTGGCCGTTCGGAGCTGACCTGCGCCCGCCAGAAATTTTTCAAATTTTTTTCCGTGTCATATTCGTAAAATTCAATGTTTTTTGTATAGTTTCAGCGAATATTAAAGCGATCGCCGGTCGAACATAGTTTCAGTTGACGTTTCGGCGAACGTCTGCACCTTCAAAGACCTCGAAATTGAAATTAAATTTTTTGAAATTTTTTCAAAATGTGTCGTGTTGAATCGATGGCGTAGAAAACGGGAAAAATAATGAAAAAATTCCGCAGATGTCGGATGTATTTTTTTTGGTCGATTATATAGGTTGGAATCCCGGATTGGCCGTTCGGAACTGACCTGCGCCCGCCAGAAATTTTTCTAATTCTTTTCCGTATCATATTCGTAAAATTCAATGTTTTTTGTATAGTTTCACCGAATTGGCGTGGAACACGGGAAAAATGAAGAAAAAATTCCACAACAATCGAACTAGAAAACCTGTCTATGATGGAAGCTCATAAGAAGCTTCGGATCGGGAGCTGCGAGAAGGCTGAAATGTAAGAAATCCCTCAAAAATAAATCTTTTTAAAATTTGTTCGATTTCTAACCGATAAAATGCGTGCCAATCCGAGTTGAATTAAAATATCAGGTTATATAAAATTTATTTATTTGGTTGTTTTCTTTGTTTTGCCGTGGTCGTCTTTGGCGAAAACCTCCGGAAAACAACCAAAACATCGACGCCAACCCTGAACAGAATACATGTTACTTCGCCTAGCTCAGCTGGAAGAAAACAAGGAAAATGTACCATAAACCATATTTTCCATATAGTTTGTTAATAAAATGTCAACTTACCGCTCTTACCTTCGATCAAAAGTTGTCTGTAATACTCCTCCGACTTCTGAATCTCATTATGACTACTCGACTTCTGCAGCTCGTTCCTCTGCCTCATTTCCCGACTGGGTTTACACGGAGCTTTTCTCTTGTCTTTGTTGAAATTTTCCATGCCGTTCAGCACGAACTGCTCGTTTTGCACCACTTCGATGTCTCGTCTTTCCAGTAACTCGCTGATGCTCTGTTCGATCTTCCTCAGTGGCGAAATCTCGGCGCTGGGCAGCGAACTCTCCAACTCCTCTTCTTCTTCCACCGTTACGTCCAATTCGCGTCTCGGCGCGAACTCGTCTTCGTCCAAGCTAGGAAGGGATACGACTCTGACTAAGGGAGATATGGCTGGATTCAAATCTACGGTTGACTCTTCTCTCGGCGAGTCCAAGTTCTGGACGACTCCTTCCCGCATCAGGGATTTTATATTGTCGAAGGTGCTGTGCTTTTTCATATCGTTACAGTGCTTGCTCGGAGTACTCGACCTGAAACACATTATGGGTTTTGATATGACAGGGATAGGATATGCAGAAGTAATTCCAGTTCGTTTTGAAGTAGAGTTGGAATTATAGTCTCCCCGCCGAGGGATTTGAATGGCGCAAAAGTTTTGATTGCCCATTCAACTGCCGG
Organism: Chrysolina americana; assembly: GCA_958502065.1. Classification (NCBI taxonomy): domain Eukaryota; kingdom Metazoa; phylum Arthropoda; class Insecta; order Coleoptera; family Chrysomelidae; genus Chrysolina; species Chrysolina americana. Next base: position 107,830,260 of record OY293410.1, on the reverse strand, counting down.
TGCTGTGATAACTTTCTTAGCGACCTCCCAATCATTCCTTCTTTCGGAAATAAAATCAGAACCCGTTCCATCCGAACAAACAGTTTTAAATATCTCCAAAACACGTTCCTGGCAGATCGAATCCAAGAGATTGAAAATCAGCTGAGAACAAACCATCTGAATGAGGATCAGTTATGTCTTCAACGGAGAGTTGACTGTTGACGAAAAATATCCATTGCCAAATATTTCGGACCTCTTAGATCAGCTTGGGAAGTGCCAATACTTTACCATGCTCGATTTGGCATCGGGATTTCATCAGATTGAAATTCAACCAAGAGATGTCCAAAAAACTGCATTTCCGTAGACAATGACCACTATGAGTTTTTTCGAATGCCGTTTGGATTGAAGAATGCTCCGTCAACATTCTGTTACGAGATTGATAAAATCCCCCTAGCTGCGCCGCTGAGTCGACTCGCTAGCGGTTCGTCGATAATTACTTCCCGGAAAATCGTAGACGATTGTCGGTAATAAATATTCGGGATAACGGAATCGTCGCGAAGCATCTGGTTACACTACTTGGGTACCTACATAAACGCGAGATTTCACTGAGATGAGGAGTTAAGAAGATTAAGAAGTTTTTGAAGAAGTGATAAGCAGTTTTTGAAGAAGTATATAAGTTTTTGGAATATTTAGCCAGTAGTATTGTTGTATAGATCTAAGTGTTTCATTAGTCAGTGAAGTAGTTGTATGTTTTTAGTGAAGTTAAAAAATAAACAGTTTAGTAGTGTGCTCGGCATTGTTTTTTAGTGAATCGTAACAATTCCAACTGAAGTGTTCAAAAGACTCCGAAAAGCGAACTTGAAGATTCAGCCGGATAAGTGCGAATTCCTGAGAAAGGAAGTTGCCTATGTTGGACATGTAATCACCCAGGAAGGAGAGAGACCAAACTCCTCAAAAATAGAGTGTATTCGAAACTTTCCTGAACCACGATTTTTCGTTTTGAAGGTTGTACATTTCCGTACACAAAAATAATTTCAACACAAAAGAGGAATCCCTGAAGATCAACAAAATCTGGCAACCAGCGCTGTAAAACACGAAATCCATCAAAAAACACCACCGTTATACAACCACTTCAACACACTACAATCGAGCAGGTAAGACAGGGTAATCACGACACCGTAATCATGTAAGTAGACAATGGCAACATCCCATCCGGTCAGGTAACCCAAACACCCGAAGCAAAACAAATGAAAAATATTCGAAACTAAGTAATTAGCCAGGCTGTGAATCGATCGCGGCCCCAAAACCCGAAAACCATACTTACTTCTTGATTATACTTCCGGCCGTGAAAGCCTTCATTATGTTCGAGAGATCTCATAAAGCCGTCCTGATGAGTGGGAAACCACGAAACAGCTATCGGCGGATGATCGAGCTCCGGCAATTCAATCGAAAACACTCTTTTTAATTTAGATTCTGTTTGCGTTAACGCACTAGAAGCTTGATTGAGCATTTTGATGGTCAGAACAACAAAATTGTTGTCTACCAGTCAATGTCAAAGATAATCACCTAATTTTGGATTCCATGCCTCGTTTCAAATTGAGTATCAACTAGTGACTGTAGATGTCACAACTTACTTTTCATTCGTACTGTCTTTACCGTAATTCATAGTGCATTCGTTCCAATTTCGAGAGACGTCCTGATGAGATGGGAAATTACGAAACAGCTATCGGCGGATGATGGAACTCTCGGAATTGAATCGAAAATATCTTTAGTTTATTTTTTTTAGCGTTAACGCACTAGAAGCCTTGGGTTGGACAGAACAACAAAATTGTTGTCTTCCTGTCAATGTCAAAGATAATCACCTAATTTTGGATTCCATGCCTCGTTTCAAATTGAGTATCAACTAGTGGCTGTAGATGTCACAACTTACTTTTCATTCGTACTGTCTTTACCGTAATTCAGAGTGCATTCGTTCCAATTTCGAGAGACGTCCTGATGAGATGGGAAATTACGAAACAGCTATCGGCGGATGATGGAACTCTCGGAATTGAATCGAAAATATCTTTAGTTTATTTTTTTTAGCGTTAACGCACTAGAAGCCTTGGGTTGGACAGAACAACAAAATTGTTGTCTTCCTGTCAATGTCAAAGATAATCACCTAATTTTGGATTCCATGCCTCGTTTCAAATTGAGTATCAACTAGTGGCTGTAGATGTCACAACTTACTTTTCATTCGTACTGTCTTTACCGTAATTCAGAGTGCATTCGTTCCAATTTCGAGAGACGTCCTGATGAGATGGGAAATTACGAAACAGCTATCGGCGGATGATGGAACTCTCGGAATTGAATCGAAAATATCTTTAGTTTATTTTTTTTAGCGTTAACGCACTAGAAGCCTTGGGTTGGACAGAACAACAAAATTGTTGTCTTCCTGTCAATGTCAAAGATAATCACCTAATTTTGGATTCCATGCCTCGTTTCAAATTGAGTATCAACTAGTGACTGTAGATGTCACAACTTACTTTTCATTCGTACTGTCTTTACCGTAATTCAGAGTGCATTCGTTCCAATTTCGAGAGACGTCCTGATGAGATGGGAAATTACGAAACAGCTATCGGCGGATGATGGAACTCTCGGAATTGAATCGAAAATATCTTTAGTTTATTTTTTTTAGCGTTAACGCACTAGAAGCCTTGGGTTGGACAGAACAACAAAATTGTTGTCTTCCTGTCAATGTCAAAGATAATCACCTAATTTTGGATTCCATGCCTCGTTTCAAATTGAGTATCAACTAGTGGCTGTAGATGTCACAACTTACTTTTCATTCGTACTGTCTTTACCGTAATTCAGAGTGCATTCGTTCCAATTTCGAGAGACGTCCTGATGAGATGGGAAATTACGAAACAGCTATCGGCGGATGATGGAACTCTCGGAATTGAATCGAAAATATCTTTAGTTTATTTTTTTTAGCGTTAACGCACTAGAAGCCTTGGGTTGGACAGAACAACAAAATTGTTGTCTTCCTGTCAATGTCAAAGATAATCACCTAATTTTGGATTCCATGCCTCGTTTCAAATTGAGTATCAACTAGTGGCTGTAGATGTCACAACTTACTTTTCATTCGTACTGTCTTTACCGTAATTCAGAGTGCATTCGTTCCAATTTCGAGAGACGTCCTGATGAGATGGGAAATTACGAAACAGCTATCGGCGGATGATGGAACTCTCGGAATTGAATCGAAAATATCTTTAGTTTATTTTTTTTAGCGTTAACGCACTAGAAGCCTTGGGTTGGACAGAACAACAAAATTGTTGTCTTCCTGTCAATGTCAAAGATAATCACCTAATTTTGGATTCCATGCCTCGTTTCAAATTGAGTATCAACTAGTGGCTGTAGATGTCACAACTTACTTTTCATTCGTACTGTCTTTACCGTAATTCAGAGTGCATTCGTTCCAATTTCGAGAGACGTCCTGATGAGATGGGAAATTACGAAACAGCTATCGGCGGATGATGGAACTCTCGGAATTGAATCGAAAATATCTTTAGTTTATTTTTTTTAGCGTTAACGCACTAGAAGCCTTGGGTTGGACAGAACAACAAAATTGTTGTCTTCCTGTCAATGTCAAAGATAATCACCTAATTTTGGATTCCATGCCTCGTTTCAAATTGAGTATCAACTAGTGGCTGTAGATGTCACAACTTACTTTTCATTCGTACTGTCTTTACCGTAATTCAGAGTGCATTCGTTCCAATTTCGAGAGACGTCCTGATGAGATGGGAAATTACGAAACAGCTATCGGCGGATGATGGAACTCTCGGAATTGAATCGAAAATATCTTTAGTTTATTTTTTTTAGCGTTAACGCACTAGAAGCCTTGGGTTGGACAGAACAACAAAATTGTTGTCTTCCTGTCAATGTCAAAGATAATCACCTAATTTTGGATTCCATGCCTCGTTTCAAATTGAGTATCAACTAGTGGCTGTAGATGTCACAACTTACTTTTCATTCGTACTGTCTTTACCGTAATTCAGAGTGCATTCGTTCCAATTTCGAGAGACGTCCTGATGAGATGGGAAATTACGAAACAGCTATCGGCGGATGATGGAACTCTCGGAATTGAATCGAAAATATCTTTAGTTTATTTTTTTTAGCGTTAACGCACTAGAAGCCTTGGGTTGGACAGAACAACAAAATTGTTGTCTTCCTGTCAATGTCAAAGATAATCACCTAATTTTGGATTCCATGCCTCGTTTCAAATTGAGTATCAACTAGTGGCTGTAGATGTCACAACTTACTTTTCATTCGTACTGTCTTTACCGTAATTCAGAGTGCATTCGTTCCAATTTCGAGAGACGTCCTGATGAGATGGGAAATTACGAAACAGCTATCGGCGGATGATGGAACTCTCGGAATTGAATCGAAAATATCTTTAGTTTATTTTTTTTAGCGTTAACGCACTAGAAGCCTTGGGTTGGACAGAACAACAAAATTGTTGTCTTCCTGTCAATGTCAAAGATAATCACCTAATTTTGGATTCCATGCCTCGTTTCAAATTGAGTATCAACTAGTGGCTGTAGATGTCACAACTTACTTTTCATTCGTACTGTCTTTACCGTAATTCAGAGTGCATTCGTTCCAATTTCGAGAGACGTCCTGATGAGATGGGAAATTACGAAACAGCTATCGGCGGATGATGGAACTCTCGGAATTGAATCGAAAATATCTTTAGTTTATTTTTTTTAGCGTTAACGCACTAGAAGCCTTGGGTTGGACAGAACAACAAAATTGTTGTCTTCCTGTCAATGTCAAAGATAATCACCTAATTTTGGATTCCATGCCTCGTTTCAAATTGAGTATCAACTAGTGGCTGTAGATGTCACAACTTACTTTTCATTCGTACTGTCTTTACCGTAATTCAGAGTGCATTCGTTCCAATTTCGAGAGACGTCCTGATGAGATGGGAAATTACGAAACAGCTATCGGCGGATGATGGAACTCTCGGAATTGAATCGAAAATATCTTTAGTTTATTTTTTTTAGCGTTAACGCACTAGAAGCCTTGGGTTGGACAGAACAACAAAATTGTTGTCTTCCTGTCAATGTCAAAGATAATCACCTAATTTTGGATTCCATGCCTCGTTTCAAATTGAGTATCAACTAGTGACTGTAGATGTCACAACTTACTTTTCATTCGTACTGTCTTTACCGTAATTCAGAGTGCATTCGTTCCAATTTCGAGAGACGTCCTGATGAGATGGGAAATTACGAAACAGCTATCGGCGGATGATGGAACTCTCGGAATTGAATCGAAAATATCTTTAGTTTATTTTTTTTAGCGTTAACGCACTAGAAGCCTTGGGTTGGACAGAACAACAAAATTGTTGTCTTCCTGTCAATGTCAAAGATAATCACCTAATTTTGGATTCCATGCCTCGTTTCAAATTGAGTATCAACTAGTGACTGTAGATGTCACAACTTACTTTTCATTCGTACTGTCTTTACCGTAATTCAGAGTGCATTCGTTCCAATTTCGAGAGACGTCCTGATGAGATGGGAAATTACGAAACAGCTATCGGCGGATGATGGAACTCTCGGAATTGAATCGAAAATATCTTTAGTTTATTTTTTTTAGCGTTAACGCACTAGAAGCCTTGGGTTGGACAGAACAACAAAATTGTTGTCTTCCTGTCAATGTCAAAGATAATCACCTAATTTTGGATTCCATGCCTCGTTTCAAATTGAGTATCAACTAGTGACTGTAGATGTCACAACTTACTTTTCATTCGTACTGTCTTTACCGTAATTCAGAGTGCATTCGTTCCAATTTCGAGAGACGTCCTGATGAGATGGGAAATTACGAAACAGCTATCGGCGGATGATGGAACTCTCGGAATTGAATCGAAAATATCTTTAGTTTATTTTTTTTAGCGTTAACGCACTAGAAGCCTTGGGTTGGACAGAACAACAAAATTGTTGTCTTCCTGTCAATGTCAAAGATAATCACCTAATTTTGGATTCCATGCCTCGTTTCAAATTGAGTATCAACTAGTGGCTGTAGATGTCACAACTTACTTTTCATTCGTACTGTCTTTACCGTAATTCAGAGTGCATTCGTTCCAATTTCGAGAGACGTCCTGATGAGATGGGAAATTACGAAACAGCTATCGGCGGATGATGGAACTCTCGGAATTGAATCGAAAATATCTTTAGTTTATTTTTTTTAGCGTTAACGCACTAGAAGCCTTGGGTTGGACAGAACAACAAAATTGTTGTCTTCCTGTCAATGTCAAAGATAATCACCTAATTTTGGATTCCATGCCTCGTTTCAAATTGAGTATCAACTAGTGACTGTAGATGTCACAACTTACTTTTCATTCGTACTGTCTTTACCGTAATTCAGAGTGCATTCGTTCCAATTTCGAGAGACGTCCTGATGAGATGGGAAATTACGAAACAGCTATCGGCGGATGATGGAACTCTCGGAATTGAATCGAAAATATCTTTAGTTTATTTTTTTTAGCGTTAACGCACTAGAAGCCTTGGGTTGGACAGAACAACAAAATTGTTGTCTTCCTGTCAATGTCAAAGATAATCACCTAATTTTGGATTCCATGCCTCGTTTCAAATTGAGTATCAACTAGTGGCTGTAGATGTCACAACTTACTTTTCATTCGTACTGTCTTTACCGTAATTCAGAGTGCATTCGTTCCAATTTCGAGAGACGTCCTGATGAGATGGGAAATTACGAAACAGCTATCGGCGGATGATGGAACTCTCGGAATTGAATCGAAAATATCTTTAGTTTATTTTTTTTAGCGTTAACGCACTAGAAGCCTTGGGTTGGACAGAACAACAAAATTGTTGTCTTCCTGTCAATGTCAAAGATAATCACCTAATTTTGGATTCCATGCCTCGTTTCAAATTGAGTATCAACTAGTGGCTGTAGATGTCACAACTTACTTTTCATTCGTACTGTCTTTACCGTAATTCAGAGTGCATTCGTTCCAATTTCGAGAGACGTCCTGATGAGATGGGAAATTACGAAACAGCTATCGGCGGATGATGGAACTCTCGGAATTGAATCGAAAATATCTTTAGTTTATTTTTTTTAGCGTTAACGCACTAGAAGCCTTGGGTTGGACAGAACAACAAAATTGTTGTCTTCCTGTCAATGTCAAAGATAATCACCTAATTTTGGATTCCATGCCTCGTTTCAAATTGAGTATCAACTAGTGGCTGTAGATGTCACAACTTACTTTTCATTCGTACTGTCTTTACCGTAATTCAGAGTGCATTCGTTCCAATTTCGAGAGACGTCCTGATGAGATGGGAAATTACGAAACAGCTATCGGCGGATGATGGAACTCTCGGAATTGAATCGAAAATATCTTTAGTTTATTTTTTTTAGCGTTAACGCACTAGAAGCCTTGGGTTGGACAGAACAACAAAATTGTTGTCTTCCTGTCAATGTCAAAGATAATCACCTAATTTTGGATTCCATGCCTCGTTTCAAATTGAGTATCAACTAGTGACTGTAGATGTCACAACTTACTTTTCATTCGTACTGTCTTTACCGTAATTCAGAGTGCATTCGTTCCAATTTCGAGAGACGTCCTGATGAGATGGGAAATTACGAAACAGCTATCGGCGGATGATGGAACTCTCGGAATTGAATCGAAAATATCTTTAGTTTATTTTTTTTAGCGTTAACGCACTAGAAGCCTTGGGTTGGACAGAACAACAAAATTGTTGTCTTCCTGTCAATGTCAAAGATAATCACCTAATTTTGGATTCCATGCCTCGTTTCAAATTGAGTATCAACTAGTGGCTGTAGATGTCACAACTTACTTTTCATTCGTACTGTCTTTACCGTAATTCAGAGTGCATTCGTTCCAATTTCGAGAGACGTCCTGATGAGATGGGAAATTACGAAACAGCTATCGGCGGATGATGGAACTCTCGGAATTGAATCGAAAATATCTTTAGTTTATTTTTTTTAGCGTTAACGCACTAGAAGCCTTGGGTTGGACAGAACAACAAAATTGTTGTCTTCCTGTCAATGTCAAAGATAATCACCTAATTTTGGATTCCATGCCTCGTTTCAAATTGAGTATCAACTAGTGGCTGTAGATGTCACAACTTACTTTTCATTCGTACTGTCTTTACCGTAATTCAGAGTGCATTCGTTCCAATTTCGAGAGACGTCCTGATGAGATGGGAAATTACGAAACAGCTATCGGCGGATGATGGAACTCTCGGAATTGAATCGAAAATATCTTTAGTTTATTTTTTTTAGCGTTAACGCACTAGAAGCCTTGGGTTGGACAGAACAACAAAATTGTTGTCTTCCTGTCAATGTCAAAGATAATCACCTAATTTTGGATTCCATGCCTCGTTTCAAATTGAGTATCAACTAGTGGCTGTAGATGTCACAACTTACTTTTCATTCGTACTGTCTTTACCGTAATTCAGAGTGCATTCGTTCCAATTTCGAGAGACGTCCTGATGAGATGGGAAATTACGAAACAGCTATCGGCGGATGATGGAACTCTCGGAATTGAATCGAAAATATCTTTAGTTTATTTTTTTTAGCGTTAACGCACTAGAAGCCTTGGGTTGGACAGAACAACAAAATTGTTGTCTTCCTGTCAATGTCAAAGATAATCACCTAATTTTGGATTCCATGCCTCGTTTCAAATTGAGTATCAACTAGTGGCTGTAGATGTCACAACTTACTTTTCATTCGTACTGTCTTTACCGTAATTCAGAGTGCATTCGTTCCAATTTCGAGAGACGTCCTGATGAGATGGGAAATTACGAAACAGCTATCGGCGGATGATGGAACTCTCGGAATTGAATCGAAAATATCTTTAGTTTATTTTTTTTAGCGTTAACGCACTAGAAGCCTTGGGTTGGACAGAACAACAAAATTGTTGTCTTCCTGTCAATGTCAAAGATAATCACCTAATTTTGGATTCCATGCCTCGTTTCAAATTGAGTATCAACTAGTGGCTGTAGATGTCACAACTTACTTTTCATTCGTACTGTCTTTACCGTAATTCAGAGTGCATTCGTTCCAATTTCGAGAGACGTCCTGATGAGATGGGAAATTACGAAACAGCTATCGGCGGATGATGGAACTCTCGGAATTGAATCGAAAATATCTTTAGTTTATTTTTTTTAGCGTTAACGCACTAGAAGCCTTGGGTTGGACAGAACAACAAAATTGTTGTCTTCCTGTCAATGTCAAAGATAATCACCTATTTTGGATTCCATGCCTCGTTTCAAATTGAGTATCAACTAGTGACTGTAGATGTCACAACTTACTTTTCATTCGTACTGTCTTTACCGTAATTCAGAGTGCATTCGTTCCAATTTCGAGAGACGTCCTGATGAGATGGGAAATTACGAAACAGCTATCGGCGGATGATGGAACTCTCGGAATTGAATCGAAAATATCTTTAGTTTATTTTTTTTAGCGTTAACGCACTAGAAGCCTTGGGTTGGACAGAACAACAAAATTGTTGTCTTCCTGTCAATGTCAAAGATAATCACCTAATTTTGGATTCCATGCCTCGTTTCAAATTGAGTATCAACTAGTGGCTGTAGATGTCACAAACTTACTTTTCATTCGTACTGTCTTTACCGTAATTCAGAGTGCATTCGTTCCAATTTCGAGAGACGTCCTGATGAGATGGGAAATTACGAAACAGCTATCGGCGGATGATGGAACTCTCGGAATTGAATCGAAAATATCTTTAGTTTATTTTTTTTAGCGTTAACGCACTAGAAGCCTTGGGTTGGACAGAACAACAAAATTGTTGTCTTCCTGTCAATGTCAAAGATAATCACCTAATTTTGGATTCCATGCCTCGTTTCAAATTGAGTATCAACTAGTGGCTGTAGATGTCACAACTTACTTTTCATTCGTACTGTCTTTACCGTAATTCAGAGTGCATTCGTTCCAATTTCGAGAGACGTCCTGATGAGATGGGAAATTACGAAACAGCTATCGGCGGATGATGGAACTCTCGGAATTGAATCGAAAATATCTTTAGTTTATTTTTTTTAGCGTTAACGCACTAGAAGCCTTGGGTTGGACAGAACAACAAAATTGTTGTCTTCCTGTCAATGTCAAAGATAATCACCTAATTTTGGATTCCATGCCTCGTTTCAAATTGAGTATCAACTAGTGGCTGTAGATGTCACAACTTACTTTTCATTCGTACTGTCTTTACCGTAATTCAGAGTGCATTCGTTCCAATTTCGAGAGACGTCCTGATGAGATGGGAAATTACGAAACAGCTATCGGCGGATGATGGAACTCTCGGAATTGAATCGAAAATATCTTTAGTTTATTTTTTTTAGCGTTAACGCACTAGAAGCCTTGGGTTGGACAGAACAACAAAATTGTTGTCTTCCTGTCAATGTCAAAGATAATCACCTAATTTTGGATTCCATGCCTCGTTTCAAATTGAGTATCAACTAGTGGCTGTAGATGTCACAACTTACTTTTCATTCGTACTGTCTTTACCGTAATTCAGAGTGCATTCGTTCCAATTTCGAGAGACGTCCTGATGAGATGGGAAATTACGAAACAGCTATCGGCGGATGATGGAACTCTCGGAATTGAATCGAAAATATCTTTAGTTTATTTTTTTTAGCGTTAACGCACTAGAAGCCTTGGGTTGGACAGAACAACAAAATTGTTGTCTTCCTGTCAATGTCAAAGATAATCACCTAATTTTGGATTCCATGCCTCGTTTCAAATTGAGTATCAACTAGTGACTGTAGATGTCACAACTTACTTTTCATTCGTACTGTCTATACCGTAATTCAGAGTGCATTCGTTCCAATTTCGAGAGACGTCCTGATGAGATGGGAAATTACGAAACAGCTATCGGCGGATGATGGAACTCTCGGAATTGAATCGAAAATATCTTTAGTTTATTTTTTTTAGCGTTAACGCACTAGAAGCCTTGGGTTGGACAGAACAACAAAATTGTTGTCTTCCTGTCAATGTCAAAGATAATCACCTAATTTTGGATTCCATGCCTCGTTTCAAATTGAGTATCAACTAGTGGCTGTAGATGTCACAACTTACTTTTCATTCGTACTGTCTTTACCGTAATTCAGAGTGCATTCGTTCCAATTTCGAGAGACGTCCTGATGAGATGGGAAATTACGAAACAGCTATCGGCGGATGATGGAACTCTCGGAATTGAATCGAAAATATCTTTAGTTTATTTTTTTTAGCGTTAACGCACTAGAAGCCTTGGGTTGGACAGAACAACAAAATTGTTGTCTTCCTGTCAATGTCAAAGATAATCACCTAATTTTGGATTCCATGCCTCGTTTCAAATTGAGTATCAACTAGTGACTGTAGATGTCACAACTTACTTTTCATTCGTACTGTCTTTACCGTAATTCAGAGTGCATTCGTTCCAATTTCGAGAGACGTCCTGATGAGATGGGAAATTACGAAACAGCTATCGGCGGATGATGGAACTCTCGGAATTGAATCGAAAATATCTTTAGTTTATTTTTTTTAGCGTTAACGCACTAGAAGCCTTGGGTTGGACAGAACAACAAAATTGTTGTCTTCCTGTCAATGTCAAAGATAATCACCTAATTTTGGATTCCATGCCTCGTTTCAAATTGAGTATCAACTAGTGACTGTAGATGTCACAACTTACTTTTCATTCGTACTGTCTTTACCGTAATTCAGAGTGCATTCGTTCCAATTTCGAGAGACGTCCTGATGAGATGGGAAATTACGAAACAGCTATCGGCGGATGATGGAACTCTCGGAATTGAATCGAAAATATCTTTAGTTTATTTTTTTTAGCGTTAACGCACTAGAAGCCTTGGGTTGGACAGAACAACAAAATTGTTGTCTTCCTGTCAATGTCAAAGATAATCACCTAATTTTGGATTCCATGCCTCGTTTCAAATTGAGTATCAACTAGTGACTGTAGATGTCACAACTTACTTTTCATTCGTACTGTCTTTACCGTAATTCAGAGTGCATTCGTTCCAATTTCGAGAGACGTCCTGATGAGATGGGAAATTACGAAACAGCTATCGGCGGATGATGGAACTCTCGGAATTGAATCGAAAATATCTTTAGTTTATTTTTTTTAGCGTTAACGCACTAGAAGCCTTGGGTTGGACAGAACAACAAAATTGTTGTCTTCCTGTCAATGTCAAAGATAATCACCTAATTTTGGATTCCATGCCTCGTTTCAAATTGAGTATCAACTAGTGACTGTAGATGTCACAACTTACTTTTCATTCGTACTGTCTTTACCGTAATTCAGAGTGCATTCGTTCCAATTTCGAGAGACGTCCTGATGAGATGGGAAATTACGAAACAGCTATCGGCGGATGATGGAACTCTCGGAATTGAATCGAAAATATCTTTAGTTTATTTTTTTTAGCGTTAACGCACTAGAAGCCTTGGGTTGGACAGAACAACAAAATTGTTGTCTTCCTGTCAATGTCAAAGATAATCACCTAATTTTGGATTCCATGCCTCGTTTCAAATTGAGTATCAACTAGTGACTGTAGATGTCACAACTTACTTTTCATTCGTACTGTCTTTACCGTAATTCAGAGTGCATTCGTTCCAATTTCGAGAGACGTCCTGATGAGATGGGAAATTACGAAACAGCTATCGGCGGATGATGGAACTCTCGGAATTGAATCGAAAATATCTTTAGTTTATTTTTTTTAGCGTTAACGCACTAGAAGCCTTGGGTTGGACAGAACAACAAAATTGTTGTCTTCCTGTCAATGTCAAAGATAATCACCTAATTTTGGATTCCATGCCTCGTTTCAAATTGAGTATCAACTAGTGACTGTAGATGTCACAACTTACTTTTCATTCGTACTGTCTTTACCGTAATTCAGAGTGCATTCGTTCCAATTTCGAGAGACGTCCTGATGAGATGGGAAATTACGAAACAGCTATCGGCGGATGATGGAACTCTCGGAATTGAATCGAAAATATCTTTAGTTTATTTTTTTTAGTGTTAACGCACTAGAAGCCTTGGGTTGGACAGAACAACAAAATTGTTGTCTTCCTGTCAATGTCAAAGATAATCACCTAACTTTGGATTCCATGGCACGTTTCAAATTGAATTTAAAATAGTTACTTTTCACTTGAAAAATATGCTTACCTTGTGCTGCTCGACAAATCTATGCTCAGCCTAGACGGCGACGAGCTCAAGTCCTGGCTCAGAATTCTCGAATTGTTCAAATCTAAACTGAATCTAGATTTCGGAGAATTCAGTTCTTGACTAAGGCGGGAGTGGGGGGTGCTCAAGTCGACGCTGTACCTCGAGTTGGGAGTTTGAAGTTCGCGGCTCAGGCGAGCGTTGAGGTCCATGCTGAATCTGCTCGCCGGTATGCTGAGTTCGGAACTGAGGCGCGAGTTGAGGGAGGAGTTCGAGGTCAGAGAGCTGCCGACGGTTTGTAGGGTTTTTCGATCTTTCTTCCCTAAAAATAAGGCAACAGATTGTAAATTTGGAATCATGAGATTGATCAGAACATATTTGATTTCCCATTGATTTTAAAACAACTTTTTACAAGTTTTCTTGTCATGATATCACTAACTGTAAGACGTTTCGATATCGACCAATCATCACCAACTTGAGTATTCATTTATTTACTTTATTTATCTCAAGACACATTTCTGTTTGTAAAGGAACAAAAAATAATACACTGAATAATGACAATACATATGAAAACAAAAGGAGAAATCAAACAATGGACCTTTCCACGGACCATGAGAAAGTATATACGCTAATATCACTTGGGATTTTTTATTTGTTTTTTCTGACCGCCAGTTTTCCTATAATTTGAAAAAAGGGGTTTCGTGACGTCACGTTCATCAAAATTAAACTTGGCAACGTCGTATAAGTTGTACACCATGGAATCTCAAATAATCGTTACATCTGGATGATTGTGTTCTATGACAGATGTCATTTGATACCAGACGGGTTTGTTCATTTGTTTCACGGAGCAGATCAATAACAATTGTTTTTCTGTGTTTAACTCATTTGCTTATCTTGATTTTTAAGGAAAATATTTGTCTTAGTTTTATTCATTGTTATATTATTGGAATATCTGGTTGATAATCATGTTGATCACTATTAATTTTGAAAAAAAAAAAAACTCTTAATACGTGAAGGACAAAAAATGTCTTATCGTGAGAAGAATTCCAATAAGTGGAGAAATCCGTTTCCTAAAAACCTCAATATGTTTTGACCACGATAAATTTTTATCCACATGAAGTTCCAGACATTTTAATTTAGAAGAATTTTGTATATTTTCATTATTTAATTACAACTAATTATTGTCTCATGGTCAATAAAGAATATTATTATTGTTATTATCATGGGATCTTTCAATTTTTGAAGTATTTTTTTGTCTGAATTCAACGATATATCACTTATTCCGGTTTTAATATGTTTCAGATCCTTTTCGACCATCTTCAGGATTATTCAAAGAGATTTCCACCTAATCATTCAAGGATGCCGTTTGACCAGGTTTGACAAACTAATACGACAGAGGAACCACCAGGTCCTTGGATACGGTCGCTTTCTTTCAGGCTCGCCGGATTTTGTTTTTTTTTTAATAATAAATTGTGAACTAAAAAGTGAAAAATAAAATTTAAATAAACTAAAAAACTCGAGTTTATAACACAATGAACTAAAAAGGAAAGAACAATTTGTCGTATAAGCAGAAAATAATAATAAATGTAAAATATGTGAAATATTATTATTATTATTATTTTAAAATGTGCCTTTTTAATTTTTATGTCATTATTTTTATATATTCAAAATGTGACCAATTATTAATTTTCACAATTTTTCTTTCTTTGTATGTATTTTTCAGTATTTTTATTTATTATGATATATAATTAATTATCCTAATTAATTTTACATGATCATTTCAACTTGTTTGATCATGTTTACATAATATGTTGATTACTTTTCTTTATATTTGAACTATGTATTTGTCATTTTCAAACAACCGAATCAACAAATAAATAAATAAATTTATTTAAATTATTTTACTGTGAAAAAACGTGGGGTTTTCGATGTACGAAAATATGAAAGCTCCCCACGATTTTTTCTCAGTGATTGTAATATTTTTCATTTATTATTATTTTCTGCCTATACAAACAATTATTTTTAATTTTCATGTGTTATAAAAAAAAGCGTGTTTTTAAGTTTTTTTAAACTATATTTTATTATTCATATTTATATTCAATTATCAATTTATATTCTGGCTGAATAATATCTGAATAGTCAATATTTTCGACAAAAGTACAATCTAACAATGTTCTTGATATATCAACTCCAATGTTTTATAGTTTAAAACTGATTAAAGTAGAAAGAAATAAAGTTATAAATACTGTTCCAGAAGAATCTAAAGCGCTTTATGATAATGAAGAATAATCTGGAATATTCGAAAATAATCTGAAATTATTTGAAATTATCTAAATACTATAGAATGTTTCAAAATATTCCAGAATATTTGAGAAAACATTAAAATATTCTGAAAGGATCTAGAATGAATTGAATTATTGATAAGAAAAAAAAAACTAGAATACCGTGGAATGAAACAAAGACTTCGAAAGGTTATAGAATGTACTGAGAAGACATCCGAGTGAAATTCTGGAAAGTTCGACAACCAGTGGGTTGGCGTGAGTCTATTCCGATTTGAATCTGTTTCAGCCTCACGTATCGTGGGGTTCGTTCTTAATTCTTGTCTTCAAATAAGCTTGGTGGTCCAAATTTTCGCTGGTTTTGCTCTAATTTCTCATGAAGTTCCTGGGTTTTAGTAAATTGCCGCCAAATTCTTACTTCTAGTTGTTTTTCTCGACAACGATGTGTATTGATTTTCTCAAGGTTAGATTTTCAACTATTTCAATAGGTATTTTTTTTGAAATAACGTTCATTTTATGATTTGTTGATTTCCGAAATAAAAAGCAAAGGAATTTTTTGATAAAAACCTTTCTCGATATATTCAACAAGTGCTCCATTATGTTTTCAAGGCAATTGCCAAAATTGAGTTCTTTAAGTGTCACCAGTTCGTTGTCTAACTTGAAGTAAGAATCATTGCTGTTAAATGGCCACCTCAATTTGAATGTTTTATCTTCTGAAGTTTTGAATTGTCGTCAGTTGAAGGTCTTCTAGTAAAATTTTAAGCAAACTATTTTTTACAGCCACCTTAACCCAACTTTTGGATGTAGATGTAGGAATTTTAATTTCATTAATTCCTTTTCCAATACAGGCTCGTGCTCTGAAATTGCTTCAAAAACTCGAGTTGAACTGACATATATTGTGATGTATTTGGAGTTTTGTTTACCAGAAAAGATCGATATCTACCTCTGAGCATTGCCTTGATCCACCAAGGACACCTTGATCGTGAAAAATAAATATTTTCGTTGCTCGACATTTTGGCATCAGCCAAATTTTTTGATGTTGAAAGTAAAACTAAACTTTCTTAGTCGTATCTCGGAACCTTTTCGTTCAGTCAAGAGGGGTAAGTCCATTCGTAATCTAAGAGAGATAAACAGTTGAGAAATACTATAAAGAGAAGAGGCTTAAGAGTGATCAGTGAGGCGAAAGTGAAAAGTAGGCGAGTCTGCCAGTTCTCTTACCCCTTCTAATGATATAGGTGCTGTTTCCGGATATATTCGCACTGTTCAATTCGGGCGGTAACATGAGATGGTCGTCAGAGTCTGAAAAAGGCGAAGTAACTTCATCCTCAGTCATACAAGGTGGTGGATCAGGCCAATCTTCTAGTTCTTTTAACCTATTCGGTATGGAACTGGTGCTAGAGTACGAACCGGATTTTCTTCGTCTTCTACCAATTACTTTAGTACTACCTGGAAAAGCAGTTGTCTAAGAAAATCTCCGTTACTCGTGTCCTATCGAATCTCTAAAGCATACAGCGTAACAGTTCAAAACGTGTATTACCAACATTAAATAATGAAAACCTAAAATTTATTCGAGAAATCTATCCAACTAACGGTAAACGGAAAAAAAACGAAAAAAAAACGAAAAAAAAAAAAATACGGAAATACCCCCCGAAAAAAAAACGGACAAAAACCCTCGACAAAAATACCCCACGAAAAAAAATCCCCGGAAATGGGGTATTTTTTCGTTTTTTTTTTCGTTTTTTCTTTTTTTTTTTCTTTTTTTTTTTCTTTTTTTTTCTTTTTTTTTTTCTTTTTTTTTTCTTTTTTTTCCGGGGGTATATTTTCCTGGGTTTCTTCCAGTTTTTTTTTCCTAGATTCCCAACTAACAAGGAACATAATGTTTCCGAGAGCTCATTGAAACTATTTAATCTTACCTGGGGTCAGCAGAGCTTCGTCGTCCAAGGGCACTTCCCAAGCGATGCTGGCTCTCTTATTACACGCCGGTGGCGGAGGTGGGGGTAACATTTCTTCTAAGGAATCGTCGGAGAAGTGCTCGTCGTCCGCTAGTTCGCTGAGAGGCCTCAAGACTGGTGGGTCGTCTAGGTCACTTGAGAGATTGTCTTCGCTACCGTGTCTTGGGAAAAAAACATATCAAATGTTATTCTGCTATCTTGATTTGTGTCGTTGAAATTAACCTGGTATAGTTGAATAAGCTAAAAATTTCCTAAGGGTTAAGTTGTGGAACAGCCGTTAGGTGACACTCCGCCCTTTCATCTGTCACAAAACAATTATGTCTGAATTTATATTTTTTGCAAATTGAATAAGGACGATTTATTATTATTATTTTTACTATCATTATTCATTTCAAAGTGATTAAGCCTATTCTAATCTAAATGATTTTTCCAAATGAGCGCGAACGTTTCTGAAATGATGGAGAAATCTACTTGGCTAAGATTCTCATCATTTGGCATATTAGTTGCAGATATAGTTAGTTAGTTACGAAGTTTACATCAAATACAAAATCTAGCTTGGTTGCATATAACAGTCCTAGTGTGAATTAAAATTGAATACTTGAAATAAATGAACAGATTACTTATATTTGAGTGCATTTTTATGACAGTGGTGTCAGAAGTGGGATTTTTGAAAAAAATATTGACCTTATTCACGCGAAATAGACTAGTGACTCGTTAAAAATGAATGTGTTCGCGTAGTAGATAGTCTCTAATAAACTGATGAATTTATGTGTGAAATAGACCAACTTCTGTTTAAAAGACATTGAAAAACGAACTATTTTCAAGGAAAGTTCGCCTGATCGATTTGAAGGTCGCGGAATTGAAGCAAGAGCTGAAAGATAGATAACTGAAAATAACCAATTAAGAAGGCCGTACTCCAGAAAAGACTTTCACAAGGACTTTTTTTTTAGATAAAAACAATAACAGAAAACTAAGTAGGTACATATCAAAATGATAATGATAAAAAAATATATTATTTCACAAACAAATAATTTTCTAAATTTTCCAAATTCTCAATCAACCAGTAATTGATTTTATTTTGAAATCCAGAAAAAATATTTTGTTTTTTAAAGAAACTGGCAACATATTTTTCAGGAATATAAATGGCATGTTGTTGCTTCAAAGTTGTAGGGAACTTTTCAGGTGATATCTAACCATCCAATTTATTCTTTGTTCCATTTTTCATATACGTAAATTTTTTCATACTTTATAAAACAATTGTTTAACAGATAAAATTTGATATGGTTTTATGAGCTTATTCAATAAATTTCTATAATATTTATAATTTCAAAGAGATTCATAATTTTCAAAACTTACAAATTCATCATTATGTTTGACAGATTTAATCAACCAATTTGTGATCCATTGTTCGATATTTTTTATATTTCTTGAATGAATTTTTCAATTCGCAATTTTCCCTATTTCGATTATTTATTCTGTATATAAAATTATTATGGTGTAACGATTTCGAGTCCGGCCTCGAGAACGGCCCTGATCATCTAATTAATAATGCACACTCGACAAGTAAACAAGTTCTCCGTTGACAAACACATGAGTCACGCGTAGAAGAAACGCGAACGTTCCAAGAAACCGAAGTTTCGAGAGAGAGCCATCTAGATGAATCGTTCTATAGTCCCGACCAATCGAGAACCGTATATGGAATCTGTTCGCGAGTTTATAAGCTGGATAGCAGAGGGCGATAGGGATAGTCAGAGATAGCCACAGAGAGTTACAAATATAGGTCCAGAGTTCGCAGATAGAGACTGACAGTGAAGATAAATTTGTAAATAGTGACTGTGATATAAGTTATTGTTTAAGACGAGTTTTAAAATAAACTAACAAAATTAGTTTAGTGGATTTTCACTACAATAGGCTCTATTGGGATCAGAATCTTTCTAATTCACCAAAATTATTTAATTTTATAATAGTAGTTTTTTTCATAGCTTTTGACATCGAGTGATATGTGACAAGAAATCGGAAAATGGTCTGCAATATAGCTTTCATAAACATTGAAATATATTCATATTGAGAATTTTGAAGGCACAATTGATCTTTCAACTACCACGTAAAAATCGAAGCCTACTAGATTTTTCGATTCCATTTGCAGAAGAACCGTTCGTACACGATGTTGTATTTTCTTTTTTTACTAAGAAAAGGACTTGAAAAAGTTTTGCAATGAGTATTTCTTTCCAACACATATTTTTAAACTGAGGAATTTTGTTCGGTTGGAAAATTCTGGTATAAAACGGTTGAGGTTGAATATTTCACCCCTTTGAAAGATAACAACAAAATTAAAAATAAATCATCGGTAGCCCTTTTTTATTGGTGAAACACACCCAGAAAATTCAATTTCTATAAAGCTTCAACAATTTTACAAAGGGAAAAACAATTCGTTATCACATTTGGAAGCTTGTAAATTTTCAAGGACAGGCCTAAGTGAATTTGTCCACCCCTTGTAATTTTTTATGATAAATCAATTCCTAAAAACTTTTGCACTTATTTGGAAAGACCCTGTATAATCATTCAACGTATTTTTTAAAAGATTTTCGAAACGATTGCTTAGTTACTGACGAGATCTGTCAGTTTCTAAATGGAAAGTAGTTTGGAAAGCTTGAAGTAGGTGGCGCTAGTTAGGCTGGAGGTCTTACAACTGCCAATAAAAAGAAAACTTGCGTATTTCACTTCATTTGCTATATTTGTACGAGATGATTTGATTTAGAAATCTCAAGAACCAATTCATAAAGATGAATAATACTAAGAAAGATAATGACAAGGGATACACCAAATAGCTAGTCGTTGAAGGTTGAAAGAATAGCTAAGAATTTCACCGCAACACATTATGCGCGAAAAAAATATCGATATCACTATTCCACCGACCTTTTGACTTCTCTATGTCGCTCTGAAGCTGTAGGCACAGTCCTAGGGGGCACCCTAGTGGGTGAAGTGATCGGATAAATGCCATGTTGGTACGGTAAGCTGCCGAAACGGTATCCTGGAGGCGGTGGTGGTGGAATCAACGTGATATCGTTGTTTTCCCATCCGTATGGACGTTGATGTTTTGTTTTTGGCTTCGGGAAAAAAAATTATACATCAAAAATGGTGTAAGTAAATTTGATGGGTCAAGTTTAGTAACGAGTATTTATAGATTGATATCCGAAGAAAAAGGTTCACGCTAGTACAAGATCGATGGATTCCTCACCAATGTTGTTTGCGTGGCAGTGTGAATGGGGTCCGGTAGGCCGTTAATTATCATGGTGACGTTGTTGCATTCGTTCTGAAACCTCTGCGGTGGCGGGATGGTGTCCATCCTCGGGGGCAGCTGCGTCATCGGGAATGAACGGTGGTGCCTCATTCCCCCGCCTCCGCCATTGCTGTTGCGAGATTTGGGACGATGCGTTGGAGATACCCTGGAACAATAAAAAATATTGATTCGAATGAATGGTGAAATACGCGACATCTCAAATATTCAAGCACAGCTGAGGCGAAAGGTACTGTATAAAAATCGAAGTAACAATAACAATGTAATTGCGACATGAGAATTTATTTCAATTTACCGCACGCTGCGCCGTCTCTGAGAGAATAGATCAACTCGCCATGCACTATTCGCTATCCCCTCCTCAATTTCTGATAGATTTCGAATCTGCAGATTTCGATTCTACCATTTATACTTCTGATAATGCCAATTTTAGGTCTTATGATGTATTGATTCGACAATTTTAATTCTTATGACTTTCGAATATGACGTTCTACATACTTGATATATTCTGTTGGGGTATTCTATTATTTTTACAGAATATTGTTTGTTTATTTGTTGTTTTTATTGAAAAGCCGGCCTTTTTACGTCTCGAACTTTGTTCGAATTCATACAGCTTCATTCTTGATTGACGAGTTTATTTTGTTGATAGCTTGTGGCTATTAGTTAACGGAATTTTACCGAAAAAACTATAGGAGGAAAGTTTTGTGCCATTGCAAATGATATAACATTCAACCCGACTGTCCATTTGATATTTTAGGGTTGCGATGCCCCCTGGGGTTGAAAAATATGTCTAAAATGTGCCCCCCTCTAAAGCCTCTGAATACTTGCCGACGACTTTACCTATTGTATAGGTTTTATTGTGGAAGATTGGATTACGTAATCCACCATATTTCATTATTAATCACCCTATATTGTTTCGCATTATCAGATGCTCCATGATGGACAGATTTCAACAAAGTTTTAAACATATGGTCTGAAGCTTATGGTTCGAGAGCTACAAATTATTTGAGCCACCCTGAATAACTTCCATTGCCGCCCTCACATGGTTGAGAATCTCGGAAGTTATTTCTCTGCAATGCCTCATGATATTCTCTCCCAAATCTTCTGAAGTTGTTGATTCTACCTCATACACTTTAGACTGCAAATGACCCCATAGAAAGAAATCTAAAGGAGTGAGATCCGGAGACCTTGGTGGCCATTCTGTGGGACCTCTTCTGCCAAATCAGCGACCAGGAAAATGATCATCCAAAAATTGTCGCACTGGAGCTGCATTATGAGGAGGTGCATCATCCTGCTAAAAAACTATTTCGTTTTCGAATTAATTCATATCCTCAATTGCCCGATTGATGCACCGTATTATTCGATTCTCCAACATATCCAAATATTTCTCAGCAGTCAAATTATCATCGATAAAAAAAATGTCCTGTTGTCGTAATATGCGTGAAAAACGCACATTGTTCCTCAAAATTACAAAAATCCAACTGACAAACGTTTTGGAGAGTATATCTAAAGCAAAACTCCTGTTAGGCTCCGCCCACTCCGTATTTCAAGCGCTCCGCGCTGCCATTGGCCGGCACAAATTTCTACGTTCGGAAAGTGTATGCGGAGCAGAATTTTTGCTAAGCTCCGCCCACTCCGGGTTTTTAAGCGTTCTACATTGCCATTGGTTGGCATAATTCTATAAATGAAATGCATTTCGACGAAGTTAGTACTCTTTTTCAGATATACGGAGAGGTTGTGGCTGAGTTCACTAAAGTCGACGAAATCATTTAGCCTGAAACAAAATCTAATATAATAATCAAAAATTCCTACGATCCAAAACTTTGTCATTGGAAGTCAAAAATAGTCACCGACTATTCTACGAGTTTCTCAGGGCTGAGAAACATTGGGAACCCTTTTTCTTCGACGAAATAAATAAAGAGACATTTACGGCCGACAACTTGCTGTGGTTGTTATTGCCGTGAGCTGCAGGAGGTGTTATTGAAATTATATCTCAAAAAATTTTATTTCAATATCCTCCTACCCTCAACTATACTTACCTGGCGAATGGTTATCCGGTTCTGGACTCCGGATTCTTCAAGCAGCTACGGAGCATAGACAGAAGAAGGACAAAGTGTGGTGAACTACAAACTTGGTGAATATAAAGTTGTATGCATACCTTTATTTCAGTCGTCGGTTCAGTTGACACTAGCAGCCTTCGAAATAACAAAACTTTTCAAAAAGAATTCGTTCTACGAAAGTGTCCGCTGTCCAGAAGTTATACATTACAACCTTCTTAACCACTGTGAAAAATATATTTATTCTTCGTTTGGTAGTGCGTCTGTAGAATGCGGGAGTCGAGTCGAGTATTAAATTGACGTGACGTTCTAGTTTTCTTCTTTTCCGTTATTTTTCCCTCTTCAAGGGCTATCAATTTCTAAATATGGATTCACATTGCGAGCGTGAGAACGGCAAAGAACTGGGAGCTAGCCGGCCCGAGAAGACTGAGGAAAATCCTTGGCATATTCATATGAAAATTTCAATCATAGAATGCCGTGTCTACGACACTATGATGTGGTCATCTGAAATTCCTGCCCAAACATTCAGTTTTTGAGGTCGTTGGGTATGAACTTGACGGTATAAATGAGGATTTATATCACTCCAATATCGACAATTTTGCCGATTCACCTCTTCATTCAAACTAAACGTACTTTCATCCGGAAAACAAATTTTATACAAGAAATTCTGATGCAAGTTGATCCGTTCAGTGAGATTTTCACAAAACTCGATACGTCTATCGAAATCTAATCTAGTCTAACTAGTCTAATCTTATATGGATAAAATTTTTACTTATAAAAACATTTGTACGACTGATTCCTGATTCTCGAGCTAACTGAGTAAGAGATTGCGTATTTTCCATTAGTCCAACGTGCCCTAAAACTGCAATAGAAATAGCTTCACCGTTAACAACTCCTGAACGGTTATGCTTTTTATTGTTAAAGATCCAGTTTCCATGAATTTGTTCAACAATTCCGAAACGTACATTTCTTCCTGGATGATTATCATTGAACATACGGGCGGCAGCTCAAGCACTATTTCACGCGGAAGAATCGCGAACCTTCTAACGAACATTCTGGGGACATCTAAGAAGTCGCCCGAAAGGCTCGAATGGTCGAGAATATATAAGCCACTGGGTATTAGATGGCGGGACAGTCAGAGTTCAGAGTTAGTTACAGTTCCAGAGTTCGCAGATAGAGACTGACTCAGTAGAAATAAATATTTTAGTTGAATAATTGTTTTAAATAGTGCTTTAAATAAATTAGAAAACTTAGTGCAGTTTTACTACAGTAACTTCACCTGGTAGGTGATCGTTAATGTAGAATGAGGCAAATACAAAATGAAGAGAATATCGAATTCAAACTTGAATAGGCAAAATAAGACCTTAGGTAACAGATTGTACAGAAGTTCATTCAGGGTTTTCAAATCAAATAGTTTTTAGCTTCCAAACTATGAGCTTCAGACCATAATGTATTCTACTTTGTTGAAATCTGTTCACCATGAAACATCTGTTAATGCAAAACAATAAAGGGTGATCCGTTAAAAAAAATAGTGACATGCCCTGGGGGTGCGAGAGGGGAAGTAACATCAAATCTGATTATGTCAAAATGTGCCCCCCTGTATACTATTGTTGACGTGTTTTTTTATTTTTCCTGAAAATCATTGTACCAAAAGTTCGTTTTACATGGAATGCACTGTATAGCTCTCTACATGGATGAGTTCAACACGTCACTATGATTAGCAACTTGCGGAATATTCAACATCTTCACTGACAGAAATCTTCAAATTGTAATAATCAAATCAAATCAAAATACGCTTTATTATCTGAAGAACAAAAGTTCTTATTGACGAAGCAAGGCTTGAAAATAGGTCAATTTGTATAAATAAAAAAATTTGAAATATAAAATATAAAAAATTCCATACTCATAACCATTGTCAATACAATGAAATAGTCACAATTTACAATATAAAATTCATATAATAACATATAGCTAAAAGTAATTACAGTGACAAAATTCACAACAAGCAACATCAATCCAACAGTCAATCGTTTAGAAATCAAAATATTATTATTATAACAAAGGAAAACAGACCTCGTATAATTAAGAGAATCCTGATTCAATAACCAACATTTTTTATTTTTATTTGATATAAAGAGAGGGGTGATGTAAGACTAAGTGAAATCTAAATATATTTAGAATCTTTCGGAATAGAATTCGTCCAGCGCTTACAAGAGTCCCTGGCTTGGCTTTGTTCATGTACCTTATTGCCCTTTTCTGCAAAACGAATATCATTTCAAGTAAAAAACCACTACAAGATCCCCAAAAGCAAATTCCGTATCTAAGATGTGAATCAATTAAAGCAAAGTAAACTTTCCCCTAATATTTATCGAGGCTAGATCATTAATATAGATCAAAAAGAGCAATGGGCCGAGCACTGATCCTTGTGGTACTCCCGATTTTATCTCTAATTTTTTAGATAATTTGTTATGAAGAGAGACGCGTTGAGTCCGACCTAATAAGTACGCCTCAAACCATTTTAGGACTGTATCTCTAAAGCCATATCTATCCAATTTATTTAGCAGGATTTTATGGCTTTCGTCAAATCACAAAAAACCGCTACTGTAACCTCACCGTCGTTTAGGTTGAAATATACCTCTTGAAGTAAGTTGAAAATAGCATCATTTGTTCCTTTTGGCTCTTAGGAACCCGAATCGAAACGAATTTATAGCATTGTGTTTATTGAGAAAACTCATCATTCTGATTTTTACCAGCTTCTCAATCAGTTTAGAAAGGGTGGGCAGCAAGGAGATTGGTCTAAAGTTGGCTGGATTTTCCATATCACAGTAGGAGGGACGGCATTTCACCGACCCCCCACTCCTTCCATTTTCACGTTCCAAAAAACAACTAAAATTACGAACGCGAAAAATGCAATTTTACATGTCTTTCTTATGGGGGATTCAGCGTTTGAAATTTTACGTGTTATTTGGGATGAGAAAACGAACATTTTGAGTAACTTTGAAATGCTGAATACCCCATAAGAAAGACATGTAAAATTGCATTTTTCGCGTTCGTAATTTTAGTTGTTTTTTGGAACGTGAAAATGCGCGTTTTCGTCACATATTTTATGCATTTCAGCGTTTGAAATTTTTAGGTGTTTTTCGGAGGAAAAATGGAAGGAGTGGGGGGTCGGTGAAATGCCGTCCCTCCTACTTATCACCACCTTTATGTAATGGAATTACCACTGCATTTTTTAAACATATTGGGAATACTCCTGTTGAAAATGATAAGTTAATAGCTTCCACCAGATTCATAACAGCACAGTCAGGTAGGAGAGAGTAAATTTTCGCAGATAATTCGTCATAGCCTGATGCCTTTTTATTATTCACTTCATGAAGAGTTCGTTTTAACTCCCCAATATCCGTTGGCATAAGCAATATGGAAATATTATTTAGATAATCCATGGGGTCCGTTGTGGGGTGGATTTCTTCGGATATCTTTTCTGCTATTATGCAATAGTAATCATTAATATCATCACAGTCCAGATTTGTATTCATGGGCTTGGCGTATTTTTTTTCCCCTCAGCTCATTAATGATTGCCCAGCTCTCTTTTCGCTTATTACCTGAATTATCTATCTTTTGTCTATAATACATTTGCTTAGCAGCTAGCATAATCTTTCTATAAATGTTCCGATACTTATTAAAAAAAAAATGACAAAAATGCTTCATTATCCATAGCATATTTCCTTATGAAGTGTAGACTTCTCATATTTTTTGCGGATACTCTCAAACCTTTCGTAACCCAAGGTTTTCCCCGTTTACTTTCGACCTCCTTAAGGGGGAAAAGCAGAGTTGAAGATAACAGACAGCATCGAATGGAATTCAGTTACAGGGTCGTTGCATTTCAAATTTTCATTCCAGATATTTTCGATACTAAGTTGTTGGAATTTATCGAAATTCCTCTTGCTAAACATTCTCCGTATATTTTTTTTTGTACCCACAGCCTTGACCTTAATAGGAACATAGCACAGAACAGCTTCATGGTCAGAAAGACCAACATTGATTACTTCACATCCATATTGGAGCATATATAGTCTATCGTTGAGTAAACAACACCCTGTACAATGTCGTATGAAAACAAGTTCTTCAAATGTCCGTTTTTATTCGTTTCATTGTTTTTTACCTATATCCGATAACTTTTTCATGCCAAATCGAACCCGTTCCGTGTTAGTCACAGAAACGTCAATCAGGACCATCTCAAACGTCAAATAAAAAAATCGAGAATAATCGTAGAAATGTCGGGCGATTCTCCGCAATCTCATCGCAACGACATGATGGTTTTCGTGGAAAATCATGTTCCGTTGGCGCCGACGATGTCGAAAGAAGTGGCCATCCAGAGCGGCAGCGGGGCGAGTTCGTGTTTCGTTCAAGCTGCCGTCCCGGTGGAAAAAGACAAGGAAAAAGACGAGGAAGATAATGTTTTGGGCTCGTCGATTGTAGAAAACAGTTTCTGCGATAACAGCAGGTGAGTAAATGATGTATTCATTTCGGTTTGTGTATTTTCCGCTGTTTGTGAGATGATATAAAGATTCGAGGCCAAATACGTCTTTTCCAAAACTTTGAAGCTGATTACATTAAGAGGGTAATATACCTACGATAGGGCAAGCGTTTTTTTGTAAATGAATGCTAGGTGTAAAAACTGCTGCATTCGATAGAAATCGCACGTATGATTGAATTTTATACAATTTTCCCAAGCCATTGCAATTATTAGTTCAATGTCCCCTCAGAGGTTATGACAAAATTCCGTCAACTAATATAGTAGGGGAGCCCACGATGCTAAATGTGGATTTACTCGGGCGTCATAAAGACCTATTGGGGAGCAAAGCTTAGATGATAAGAAGAAAAAAAGAAAAAAATAGCCATTTTGAAATACCCAAGCGCGTCAGATTAAGATATATATGGTTCATCTTCTTGTCCTAGATGTGCTGTCTCTTAAGCTGACGATTATCTAAAGGCATTAGCCTTATCTGACAAAAAAAATTAGGAAAACGGTTGACCCTAAAGCCCATCCCTGCAACTTCCCGCTAACTCCATACCTAAGCGCTCAACATTTCACTTATTTTGTTTTTGAGCTCTCCGAGCTCAAAAATATGATTTTTGTGTCATTATGAGCTCTCCGAGCTCGAATTTTCAAACCGCAATAACTTTTGAATAAATGAACCGATTTTCACGCGGTTGGCGGCATTCGACGCAGTTTTTCAAGCTCCATGAAGAATCTTTAAGTTTGAATTGATCGAAATAGAAATTTCAGAGTGATTCCGAAAAAACACTTTTTTCGGTTTTCTTTTGACAACGATAACTCACGAACGAATCAACCGATTCTGACCGGACTGGCGGCGATCGACGTAATGTTTTGATATTAAGAGCTGATTAGTTTTTGAAACCGATCGATGAAGCCATTTAAAAGTTATTCCAAAAAAAACACATTAAATAAAAATCGTAGTTTATTTCTCAAAATCTATCGGTACGAATCGGAATTATATTCAAAATTTAAGTTTCGCCAAGCCAAATAGATAGAGAAAGACTGAGAGAGAAATAGTAACGCGGAGAGGGGAATATAGGCATTACGCAGCCGCACGCTTTCGACTTTATCGACGAATTTTTGTTATTTCGGCTTGTGGAAATCGTCAGATTATATATTTCTCATTATCCTTGAATTATTTCCTTCAAAATAAAAAAAAAATTAGCCACGCTCGAGAATGTCGAGATGACGTTTTTTTTACAACTTTGTAGCCCTCCCCTCTCTTCACGCCCTCTCAAATTGTCACATTAGTAGAATATACACAACAATAACAATAATTTTTAGCATGTAATTAAGTCACCTTACCTTAATATGACGCGCTCGAGAATTTCTGATGATCAATTTTTTTTTACTAATCTGATCCTTTATCCTGGACGCGCGGCCTTATTTATGAGGTTCATATATATATATATATATATATATATATATATATATATATATATATATATATATATATATATATATATATATATATATATATATATATATATATATATATATATATATATATATATATATATTAATCTGCCGCGCTTCAGTAAATCCCGAAATCCCCGCTTGGGCTCCCCTGCTAATAGTCACGAACTATCAAAATATATTTTCTTGTAGAAACCAATCAACTTAATTTCACAAACACAACACCAAAAACCGTCGTTTTACACAAAAATTCCACTAAGAAATAACTAAGAAAAAGGAGGTGATGTTTGTGATTACACTGCCGTCCTAAGCAAAAGAGCCGTATCTATAAAAAATGTAAACATGGAGATATTGGTTTCTGTAGTCTTGAAACACTATAAATTTAACTTTTTCCAAAGAAAAAATTACGTAAACTAGATTCAAATATCCAAAGTTAATCAATCATTTTGCCTTTAGTATACAAGTTTAAGACTTTTCGTACTTAAGATGGTCGAAACTACAGATTCTCAGCTTCAGAGTTTTTGGAGATACGGATTTTTTGCTTAGGACGGCAGTATAGAACGTCGAATTTTTGTGTAAAACGGTTGTTTTTGGTACTTGTCATTGTGAAATTAGGTAAATTGACTTCTAAAAGAAGTGTCGTCAAAAAGAAAAGGCATTTTGTGCGGTTTTTTATTGATTTGTTTGAAACTGGGCCATTTTCAAGATTCAGAAAGGCATAATAATCGAAAAGTAGTTGAGACCTCTTCGAATTTTCTTTAGATTCGAGTTTAGGAGACAAAACTACGTAAGTTAGGTCACTTGAAAAAAAAATTTGGCATTTCCTTCCGCGAAAAAAACACTCAAAACTCTTCCTTATTTACACTAGCACGATATACACATGGCATTGTGTATCCAAAAATTCTACTTTTTATTAAAAACATGAAATAAAATGAATCTATACAAAATGTTTAGTGAATTTATTCATTTCAGGTTGGTAACTTCGTATCTTTGCATACTTACACGGCCAAGTTTCGGAGCCTTTTAACTTCAACAATCAAGAAATTAAACTCGGAACACAACAGCTATCTTCCAAAAGCGACAGTGTCAGTTCATTTTGAATTTCTGCAAACCAAGTGAAAATTTCATTTGTGTCGTGATATATTAGATTTCCAAAATATCGACGATTCTAAAATCTGTTATTTATGTAAATATGATTGAGATGCCAACACATCATTTGAATATAAGACACTCCAGTCTTATTTCATTGATTTGAAAATAAGGTACGCTTTCGGTGTGTCTCTTTCTTCTGGCTGTCCACGTTTTCGGCCATGAATCTAATTTCTCAACGTATATCGAAAGGGACAAAACCTACCCTAACACAACCCGACCCAACCCAACCCAGCCCAACCAAACCTAACCTAACCTAACTTATCCTAACCTAAGCCAACCCAACCTAACCTAACCTAACCTTACCTAACCTAACCTAACCTAAGGCAACCTAACCTAACCTAACCAAACCTAGCCTTACCTTACCTTACCTAACCTTACCTAACCTAACCTAACCTTACCTAACCTGAACTTATCTAACCTAACCTAACTAACCTAGCTATCCAACTTGCTGGTAATTCGATTACTAATCAGTATGAAAGAGTGAAATCAAAGCAGATGTTCGCTGCGCTCGCATTCTATAAATTACCAGAAGATAATTTCACGTAACCATATTTTGATGAATTGGTAACATTTGGCAATGTCGCGGTTTCTAGTTGACTTTGTGAGCTGCCAGTCGTTACCAACTTGACATGAATGAAATCTTGCTGTCATGTACGAGGATCACCATAAACGAAAAATGAGTGTTTTTTTTTTTAAAGAAATAGCGTGAAACGGGTGAATTTGGGCCTGTACATTGTGTTAGGGTAAACAATTTTTACTGTTTTTACCGCGGTAGAAATGTGTCCTAAAAAGTGCCAGTCATCACTCAAAAATGAACCGATATCTTTGAAATTACTTGAGACCGCCAAACATTTTATTTGGATTTCCGAAAGAACCGTAAAATTTGAGTCGCGTGGAATGTTACACTGAACATTTTTTGCTATCAAAGTGACAATACAACTCTGACTAATGGAATTTCGAACACATGCGTTATATCATCAAATAAATATAAAGTAAGAATATTAACAAATTGACAAATGATCGGTGTAATGTGGGGCCATCTATTTTGAGATTGTGGAAGCTGATCTATCGGTTTGATACTTTGCTATATATTCATTCTATGACAGAAGCGCCTCTACTGGTCTACGCCTGAATCTTGATTTTTTCACAAGTTATTATGTTGTTGAAAGAAATATGTACCGAGAGGAAGACAACAAAAATTGTCAAAATTCTCAATAAAGACTTAATTGCATAAAATTATTTATAAATAAATATTAAAAAATTATGTATTCCTTAGGAACTCTGATCCGGATAGAACCATACCCATAGCGGACATATCTAGTTTCGGAAAAAAGAGGAAGGGAAAAGAAAAGGAGAAGAAGCTCAAGTTTCAAATTTGTAAAAGAAGTGGAAAAACGAAAATTAAGAAGCATGCGACGAATGACGACTGTACTGTGGCGTGCCTGTACTACATGATACAGTGCTGTGAGTGTACCGTGGTGTAATTTTGTGATATTTTTCGTATTTTGCTTTTAAGTTAAAAAGGGATATTTTTGGGAATTTATATTATTTCTGAAATTTTTTCGATAATTCTTTTATGGAAATAAATCACTTTTATCCACAGTCATCTTATAATTGAAGTTTTATCAAAAGGCAAAATAAGTTTGATGCCAAAGCCAAAAGCGGCTTGATGCCAATACAAAAAGCGGTCTAAAGCCAAGGCAAAAGGCGGTCTGATGCCAAGGCAAATGACGGTTTGATGTCAAAGGCAAAAGACTGTTTGAAGCCAAAGTCAAAAGCGGTCTGATGCCGATGGTAAGAAACGGTTTGATGCCAATGCCAAAGCCAAAAGCGGTCTGATGCCAAAGCCAGAAGCGGTCTGATGCCAAGGCAAATGACGGTTTGATGTCAAAGGCAAAAGACTGTTTGAAGCCAAAGTCAAAAGCGGTCTGATGCCGATGGTAAGAAACGGTTTGATGCCAATGCCAAAAGCGGTCTGATGCCAAAGTCAAAAGCGGTCTGATGGGAAAAGACGCTCTAATGCCAAAGCAAAAGCGGTCTGATGCCAAAGTCAAAAGCGGTCTGATGGCAAAAGACGCTCTAATGCCAAAACCAAAAGCGGTCTGATGCCAAAGCCAGAAGCAGTCTGATGCCGAGACAGAAGGCGGTCTGATGCCAAGGCAAAAGACGGTCTGATGTCAAAGGCAAAAGACGGTTTGATGCCAATACAAAAGGCGGTCTAAAGCCAAAGCAAAAGGCGGTCTGATGCCAAGGCAAATGACGGTTTGATGTCAAAGGCAAAAGACTGTTTGATGCCTAAGTCAAAAGCGGTCTGATGCCAAAGTCAAAAGCGGTCTGATGCCAAAGTCAAAAGCGGTCTGATGCTAAAGCCAAAAGCGGTCTGATGCCAAAGTCAATAGCGGTCTGATGGCAAAAGACGCTCTAATGCCAAAGCCAAAAGCGGTCTGATGCCAAAGCCAGAAGCGGTCTGATGCCGAGACAGAAGGCGGTCGGATGCCAAGGCAAAAGACGGTCTGATGTCAAAGGCAAAAGGCGGTTTGATGCCAATACAAAAGGCGGTCTAAAGCCAAAGCAAAAGGCGGTCTGATGCCAAAGCAAATGACGGTTTGATGTCAAAGGCAAAAGACTGTTTGATGCCAAAGTCAAAAGCGGTCTGATGCCGATGGTAAAAAACGGTTTGATGCCAATGCCAAAAGCGGTCTGATGTCAAAGTCAAAAGTGGTCTGATGCCAAAGTCAAAAGCGGTCTGATGCTAAAGCCAAAAGCGGTCTGATGCCAAAGTCAAAAGCGGTCTGATGGCAAAAGACGCTCTAATGCCAAAGCCAAAAGCGGTCTGATGCCAAAGCCAGAAGCGGTCTGATGCCGAGACAGAAGGCGGTCGGATGCCAAGGCAAAAGACGGTCTGATGTCAAAGGCAAAAGACGGTTTGATGCCAATACAAAAGGCGGTCTAAAGCCAAAGCAAAAGGCGGTCTGATGCCAAGGCAAATGACGGTTTGATGTCAAAGGCAAAAGACTGTTTGAAGCCAAAGCCAAAAGCGGTCTGATGCCGATGGTAAGAAACGGTTTGATGCCAATGCCAAAAGCGGTCTGATGCCAAAGTCAAAAGCGGTCTGATGCCGATGGTAAGAAACGGTTTGATGCCAATGCCAAAAGCGGTCTGATGCCAAAGTCAAAAGCGGTCTGATGGGAAAAGACGCTCTAATGCCAAAGCAAAAGCGGTCTGATGCCAAAGTCAAAAGCGGTCTGATGGCAAAAGACGCTCTAATGCCAAAGCCAAAAGCGGTCTGATGCCAAAGCCAGAAGCAGTCTGATGCCGAGACAGAAGGCGGTCTGATGCCAAGGCAAAAGACGGTCTGATGTCAAAGGCAAAAGACGGTTTGATGCCAATACAAAAGGCGGTCTAAAGCCAAAGCAAAAGGCGGTCTGATGCCAAGGCAAATGACGGTTTGATGTCAAAGGCAAAAGACTGTTTGATGCCTAAGTCAAAAGCGGTCTGATGCCAAAGTCAAAAGCGGTCTGATGCCAAAGTCAAAAGCGGTCTGATGCTAAAGCCAAAAGCGGTCTGATGCCAAAGTCAATAGCGGTCTGATGGCAAAAGACGCTCTAATGCCAAAGCCAAAAGCGGTCTGATGCCAAAGCCAGAAGCGGTCTGATGCCGAGACAGAAGGCGGTCGGATGCCAAGGCAAAAGACGGTCTGATGTCAAAGGCAAAAGGCGGTTTGATGCCAATACAAAAGGCGGTCTAAAGCCAAAGCAAAAGGCGGTCTGATGCCAAAGCAAATGACGGTTTGATGTCAAAGGCAAAAGACTGTTTGATGCCAAAGTCAAAAGCGGTCTGATGCCGATGGTAAAAAACGGTTTGATGCCAATGCCAAAAGCGGTCTGATGTCAAAGTCAAAAGTGGTCTGATGCCAAAGTCAAAAGCGGTCTGATGCTAAAGCCAAAAGCGGTCTGATGCCAAAGTCAAAAGCGGTCTGATGGCAAAAGACGCTCTAATGCCAAAGCCAAAAGCGGTCTGATGCCAAAGCCAGAAGCAGTCTGATGCCGAGACAGAAGGCGGTCTGATGCCAAGGCAAAAGACGGTCTGATGTCAAAGGCAAAAGACGGTTTGATGCCAATACAAAAGGCGGTCTAAAGCCAAAGCAAAAGGCGGTCTGATGCCAAGGCAAATGACGGTTTGATGTCAAAGGCAAAAGACTGTTTGATGCCTAAGTCAAAAGCGGTCTGATGCCAAAGTCAAAAGCGGTCTGATGCCAAAGTCAAAAGCGGTCTGATGCTAAAGCCAAAAGCGGTCTGATGCCAAAGTCAATAGCGGTCTGATGGCAAAAGACGCTCTAATGCCAAAGCCAAAAGCGGTCTGATGCCAAAGCCAGAAGCGGTCTGATGCCGAGACAGAAGGCGGTCGGATGCCAAGGCAAAAGACGGTCTGATGTCAAAGGCAAAAGGCGGTTTGATGCCAATACAAAAGGCGGTCTAAAGCCAAAGCAAAAGGCGGTCTGATGCCAAAGCAAATGACGGTTTGATGTCAAAGGCAAAAGACTGTTTGATGCCAAAGTCAAAAGCGGTCTGATGCCGATGGTAAAAAACGGTTTGATGCCAATGCCAAAAGCGGTCTGATGTCAAAGTCAAAAGTGGTCTGATGCCAAAGTCAAAAGCGGTCTGATGCTAAAGCCAAAAGCGGTCTGATGCCAAAGTCAAAAGCGGTCTGATGGCAAAAGACGCTCTAATGCCAAAGCCAAAAGCGGTCTGATGCCAAAGCCAGAAGCGGTCTGATGCCGAGACAGAAGGCGGTCGGATGCCAAGGCAAAAGACGGTCTGATGTCAAAGGCAAAAGACGGTTTGATGCCAATACAAAAGGCGGTCTAAAGCCAAAGCAAAAGGCGGTCTGATGCCAAGGCAAATGACGGTTTGATGTCAAAGGCAAAAGACTGTTTGAAGCCAAAGCCAAAAGCGGTCTGATGCCGATGGTAAGAAACGGTTTGATGCCAATGCCAAAAGCGGTCTGATGCCAAAGTCAAAAGCGGTCTGATGCTAAAGCCAAAAGCGGTCTGATGCCAAAGTCAAAAGCGGTCTGATGGCAAAAGACGCTCTAATGCCAAAGCCAAAAGCGGTCTGATGCCAAAGCCAGAAGTGGTCTGATGCCGAGACAGAAGGCGGTCGGATGCCAAGGCAAAAGACGGTCTGATGTCAAAGGCAAAAGACGGTTTGATGCCAATACAAAAGGCGGTCTAAAGCCAAAGCAAAAGGCGGTCTGATGCCAAGGCAAATGACGGTTTGATGTCAAAGGCAAAAGACTGTTTGAAGCCAAAGTCAAAAGCGGTCTGATGCCGATGGTAAGAAACGGTTTGATGCCAATGCCAAAAGCGGTCTGATGCCAAAGCCAGAAGCGGTCTGATGCCGAGACAGAAGGCGGTCTGATGCCAAGGCAAAAGACGGTCTGATATCAAAGGCAAATGACGGTTTGATGCCAAAGTTAAAAGCGGTCTGATGCTTATGGTAAGAAACGGTTTGATGCCAATGCCAAAGCGGTCTGATGGCAAAAAACGCACTAAGGTCAAAGGCAAAAAACGGTCAGATGCCAAAGCCAAAAGCCAAGGCAAAAGACGGTCTGATGTCATAGGCCAATGTCACCGTAGATAAGTGAACTGAAGTAGGGTCACTCGCCGCCATATTTGTGTCGACATCCGATACATCAAAGGCACCGAATCTACTTCAGTTTACTTACATACGGTGCCAATGCCAAAATCGGTCTAATGTCAATGCCAAAAGCGATCTGATGCCGAAGCCAAAAGCGGTTTGATAGCAAAAGATGCTCTAGAAGGCATAGAAGGTTTGATACCAAAGCCAAAAGCTGTCTGATGCCAAGGCAAAAAGGTTTTACGATGCCAAGGCAAAAGACCATTTATTTTGATGTCAGAGGAAAAAAGACGGTTTGATGCTAAAGACAAAATTGATGCTAAAGCCAAAATCGGTCTGATGCCAAAAGCAATAGACGGTGTGATGCAAATGCCAAAAGCGGTCTGATGCAAATGCTAAAAGTTGACAAGACAGAAGGCGGTCTGATGACAAGGCAAAGGTGGGTTTGATGTCACAATAAAAGACTGTAGCAGACGCCAAAAATGGTCTGATGCCATGAGCAAATGACGGTTTGGTGCCAAAGGAAAATGATGGTTTGATTTCCTTGCTAAAAACGGTTTAATGCCAAAGCCAAAAGCGGTCTGATGCCAAGGCAGTAGATGATCCGACAGCAAGGCAAAAGATGAACTGATGCCAAGGCGAAAGACGCTTCAATGTCAAAAGCATAGGCGGTTTGATGCCAGTGCTGATGCCAAGGTCAAAGGCGGTCTGAAGCAAAAGGCGGTCTGAAGCAAAAGGCGATCTGATGTCAAAGCAAAAAGCGGTCTGATGCCAAAGCAAAAGACGGTTTGATGTCAAAGCCCAAAGACGGTTTGATGCCAAAGTCAAAAGCGGTCTAACGCCAAAGGTAAAAACGCTTTGATGTCAATGCCAAAAGCGATCTGATACCAAAACCGGAAGCGGTCTGATGCCAAGGCAAGAGACAGTTGATGTCAAAGGCATAAGACTGTTTCAAGCCAAAGCCAAAAGCGGTCCGATGCCAAAGGTAATAGATGGTTTGATGCCAAAGTCAAAAGCGGTATGATGCCAAAGGCAATATATGGTGCGATGTTGAGGCCACAGAGGGAGTGTCAAAAACATGGAATAAGAGCTACACTCAGAGGATGATCTAGCATTTTAAAAAACTAGCTTACGAAGTTCTGCAATGAAGACAAGGCTGGATAGAGAAAATGTTGCATAGCAGAGGCTTGCAGAACAGATGATCTAATCTAGGATAGCAGTAGAGGAAAATTGTTTGTTTGTATCAGATTTGTAACTAAATATTTCCATTTGTTCTTCTGCAAGTTTGTCAGATTTTTGCGAATAATTTTCAAATAATATTTATTGTCTACTCATTTTATTGAGAGAAAAATGATGCAATAACAGATTTCGATATGATTTTTTGATTTGGTTCTGGACACAGAAATGAGGGGAGGGGGTAAACTTGCCACTCAAGTTGGATGGCCTTTTCCATTATTGCCATTTCGTTTGTCAACTTTGACTAGTAGACGTTCCTGTTTGAGACGAAAAAAGCAAATACTCACTTTGGCAACAACGTGGCTATCAACCTCTGCGCCTCCTCAGGCGGAGGCGGAAAATCATCAGGATCGCCGGGCCTCATCAGTGGCGGCTCGTGATGCTCCGCCAGAGGCTTGAAAGACAAATTGAATTTCGCTTTCTTTCCGTTCATGCTCATGTAGCCGTCGTCCTCCGACTGGTGGCCGAGAGAGGGGCTTTCGTCGTCGGGGGTGGTGGCGGCGGTAGTGTTGGTGGCGGTCGAATGATGGCGCAGCTGAGGGGTCGAGGTCGAGGTGGTAATTTGTTGTATCTGAAAAAAAAATTGCATTCATTTTGTAATGTCGAATTTTTTTTTGTGAATCGGTTGTAATAATCATATTCATTTTGTTTTACGGAATCCATCCTGTTCTCCCAACGGGTACTTAATACCTACTGAGTGATTTGACAGTAAAACTTGTGAAATATTTCGTCATATCTAGTCCATTGTCAAGTTAATATTGTAACGTGCCGGAGCCGGACCTAAAGCCGAAGGTAAAATTGCCCTCATTTCGTTAATCCTTAGTCGAATTAAATTTTTTAGACTTTATTCGAAATCACATCATCAAAATATTTTTGAGGGAAATTTGAGATTTTTCGAAAAATAGATAATTAAATTTTTTGAAAATTTTATGGCGCTGAAAATTTTTGACGTTTTATCGCTTTTTTATGGTACACCTTGTATCTGAGCATTTCCAAATCATATATTTTCGACATCAGCATGAAATTTTGGGTATATAGTGCTAATTTCAAGTGAATCTGATAAATTTTTACTTTTCATGATTTTTAGGGGTATACCCCTATGGACTTTTTTCGAGATTTTTTTTTCAATTTCCGATCGATTCTAAATTCACAGAATATACTAATTTCGTCATCCTGAATCAATTGGCGTTTGCAGAATTGCTCTATCTCAAACCGTTCTCGAGTTGAATAGTTTATCCGGAGTTGAGAGCTGTAATTTCCCGTCAAGTAATTTTTTAAATTTTATCTTTTTGATAATCGTAAAATTCAACTTTTTTTGAACATGCTCACCGAATTTGAAATTGAATCCAAGTCAAATAGAGATTTGGTAGGTTTTTTACGGATCCTCTGCAATTTCGAGTTGAACTTTCGAAAATTTGTATTTTTGATTTTTCGAAAAATTGCAAATTGCTTCAAACGTGATTCAACGAGCTGATTTCGAATTATGTATTAAAAATTGAATTTGACAAAAGTTTTCATGAAATAACGTCAATTTTTACGATTTCGAAGAAAGTATTGCCCTCATTTTGATTATCCTTTGTTGAATTAAATTTTTGACACGTTATTCGAAAACAGCACGTCGAAATACGTTTGATGGCAGTTGGAGATTTTTCGAAAAATAAAATAATAACAATGTACGGGTCTGAGCGATTTTCAATTTTTTCTAACGACATCGGAGATAAGGGAGGGGTGACAAGTTTCTGCTGGGACACACTGTATGTATCGACTACCTAACACAATGACTGATATTATTGAAAAATAAGAACAATCACATTCCTTACTGAAAAAAGGAATAGTCTCAGATAAAAATTTGAATTTGTTTTTTTCAAATGGACAAAAATGAAGATTTTTTTCTTATCTTCAACAAGTTTCTTCTAATAGTGGTTCAGTAACCCAAAATGATATCTTTATTTTTAGCAACGTCTTGAATTTTTGAAACGCATTTTTATCAAAACATCACATATGCACATTCGTGACTTTGGCATTGGACCGACGATATGTAGGTATGCAATCATTTTGCAAAGCAAAATATACTATGTTTCAATTTTCACTAAATATATTCGTGCGTCGAGCACCCAGTATCAAGATAAGCGACAGAAACTGTAACTTGACTCCAATATCCTATGACCTCGCATTTCGCACTTGAATCTGACCTTCGACCACGCGCGAGTCATCTCTTGATATAATTCTGTTTCACCCGAATATGCAGAAATGCTCTCTCGTTCTGATTACATATTCCCTAATTCGAAAACAACAAAATTGGTAGACTTTGCGGTCATGCAGAAAGAAATGAATAAAAAAACAGCTGGCTTTGATGATATTTATGGTTATGCTCATTTTATCATTTTATTTTTGTGTTAATCTTATGTTTTGGTTTAGTATTTATTTTATTTCCGATTTTATGTCGTATTTCATTAATTTTAAAGTTTTTCTGCCAATAAAAAAAAGTGATCTCATAATTGTGTTTCAACTGAAACATTCTGATTGTGAATTCAATCTTTTGAATTTCTCGCCAAATATTGTACAATTCAGTACAGTTCGGCGATTTAGTAAAAAGTCATTACTACAGCCATCTACTAGGAGCTTACCACATTTCCTGTCATCGATCGGCACTCGTTCCACTATTCAGAAGTTAATTCTAGAGTATATATTCTCCGATAGATGGCGCGGGGAATATGTATCTTGATTTAATCATTGTTTAAAGAAAAATAAAATAGTCAGTGCCTGTGAAATCAGTATTAGAGCAAAACGCTGGTGCCATCTAGTGTTTTCAGTTGAAAATTGAAAGGAACCACAAAAAATTGTACGTTTCTACTTAAAACGAAATATTTCATAAATATTTCATAAATCTTATACATTCATCGAAGTGAAAAATAATATGAACCGAAGAACAGAAATTATTTATTAGCCAGTAGAATGTATGCACTCTGATATCCTGATTGAAAATCTATACGACCAAAAAGTTTACGAAGGGTTAAAGAAACATTGATGAAGCACAAGAAAAATCAAGTAGTGAATAAAATTGCAACAAACGATGAGAATGAATTAGCGATAATATGCTTTCAACAGCTGAGAATCGTTATGGTGAGTACGAGATAAATTGCAAGAGAGCAACTTCCGTGAATAGAATATTGACCAAAAATAAACTTCATCCATACCGAATGGAATTACATCAAGAACTGTATGAAAGGGATAATGACTCCAGAGTTCGCTATTGCGAAAACATACTGTATTTCATTCGCGAAGGACCAAATTTTCTGAAGTACATTTTTTTAGTGACGAGTCTACGTTCAAAAGTAATGAGATGGTTAATAGACACAATTGCCACTACTACTCGACAGAGAATCCCTATTGGGTTAGACAAGTTGACAACCAAAAAATATGGTCGTTGATGGTTTGGGGGGAGATAACTGTGGATCAGGTGATAGGACCATATTCCTTCGATGGGCCTCTGAATGGAGGAGTTTACAGAGATTTTCTTCGAAATGATTTACCAAATTTGATGGGGGATGTCCGATTGACACCAGGCACAGATTATATTTATTATCAACATGATGGCATTTCCCCAAAATCACAATCAGGTAAAAAGGTTTTTGAACATACACACAGACCTCACGCCACTAAATTTCTATCTCTGGGGATATGTTAACGAGGTATATCAACAAAAATAAACGAGTGAATTTGCCAAGCTGTGTGCACGCTTCAATATACTAGTAGGAAGAAAATTTGTATTTCGTGTGAAATATTTTTATTTTAAAAATTATAGCAGAGCGCTTTCGACTGTTAAGTCATCATCGATGCGTACTTGCAAGTAAGTAATGATTGAAATTGAATTTGATAAAATGAATTTTTTTTGAAATAATACGCATTGATGATGACTTAACAGTCGAAAGCGCTCTGCTATAATTTTTAAAAGAAAAATATTTTGCACGAAATACAAATTTTCTTCCTTCAAAAATAAACGACACCAGGAGACATGAAGAATAGAATCAGAGAAGATTTTCGTTCTATTACACGATCAACTTCAACTGAAGTTTGAAGAGCCATCGTAGATAGATTCAATGGCAGGGCAGGCATGGACGATATCGCTCCCGCCAGAGAGCGTTAGTGTGAGTGCAGGTCATGAGTTACAGTAATAACAAGTAATAATATACAATAACACTTTAATTAGTTGCTGTTATGGAGAAATACGGCCCTTTAAGTGTAAAAAGCCTCATTTATGAATTGAAAAAAGGAAAAGCAAAAACTTCCAGCCGTAAAGAACAGTCCAAAAACTTCCAGCCGTAAAGAACAGTTGATACGAAAATGAGTGGATGGAATCGGTGCATAAACGTCAGTTTGTAGGTTAATTTGTCTGTATTTGGTGAAATTTATGTACTGACTATAATATACATCTTATTCTTTCAGATTACTCGATTATGATAGGAATAAACTTTTCATGTCCGTTATGCACTTATCAACTACTCCAATCTGACCTCCACTAACAATTGCGCCATCTACGTTAAGCTTGCCAGAATACATGCCATTTGCGCATAGGTCAAAATGGGGGATTGAACATCTGTGAATTAACGCTTTTCCACATGTTTTGAGATTACTTTGTTGCGTGTTTGTGCGTTTTGTGTGACTTTCAATCGAAAAATTCGTGTTTGAAAATAGTCGATTCAAAAGGGCGCAAATGAAGAAGTAATTGAGACCCCCTTGAATTTTCTTTGGATTTGACGAAACATCCTGGATTTAGGAACAAGTATATCGACATGATTACTATTTATGAATATCCAATCTATATACAGTATGTCGTCTGAGTCACGTCTAACATTGATCGCGTCATGTTCTACGTCATTGATCTACTATTTGATTGCGAGTTTCGGTTCGTTCAACTGCATAAACCCGATGTGACTCCGCTGAAAATACTGTTACCGAATTTCGACTCGACGATTCAACGATCCTCGAACAAAAAATATATTATATAATCTGATACTCACGTTCTGAACCTGATTCGCATTTTCCACATCATCGAATTCGGAAAGCACACGATCGAGCAATTCAATGGAACGTTGGACGTCGTCACCAACGCTGCTGCAAAAAAAAAACCGGGTTAGAAATGGTTGAAAAAGTGACCTTTCTCTACGACTATTGTATTCTACGTTCATTACATATTGATTTTTAATTGAAGAATAAAGATGATTCCAAGACACCGTGGATCCTAACTCATTATTCAACGGCACTCGGCCAATCACAGGTTCAGAATTTTCAGAATCCACGGGAACTGGGAGGTTTAACAAACACATTTCTCAAGAAGGCTTTGCTTGATTGAACTTTTGTCACAGCTTGGCATCTGCGAATGTCAGATTGACTATTTTCTTAGTTTTAACTTTGATCTGCGTGACAAGTACCTAATACAAAAATGAATAGAGCGGATTGGGAAAGCAGTGATAGTGAGGAAAAAGAGATCTGTTGTACACCACCGGAGATATTGGAAACTGCGAGAAGAAATGTGGTTCTTAAATTACAAGATTTTGCACGAGAAGTTCGACAATATTTGGATAAGGTATTCACAGGAAAGTGGATTGGTCGAAGAGGGCCGAAGGAATGGCCAGCACGCTCCCCGGATATGACCCCTATGGATTTTTTTTATTGGAGACATGTAAAAGATAGGGTGTACAAAAGTAGACCACTAAGTTTAGATCATCTGAGGGAAACAATTCTACATGAATCGACTCTTATTACTCCAGAAGTGTTAAATAATACTATAGTTGAGTTTTATGACAGGCTTGGTTATTGTTTGGCAAATAATGGCCAACACTTTGAACACTTAATACGTTAAGTCTTTTATTTTCTCGTTTAGTTTTCCAAGGCCTGTTAATGTTTGTCTTATCTGGCAACGTTGCAAATATTATTTTTAGATCCGGCACTACTGATAACCCCCGTATACCAAATTTCATAACTTTATGTCAAGCTGTTGCTGAAATATTCGGCCGTTCCGGTTCTTTTAGTAGTTATTTATGTATCAAGGGAATTATAAGGGATTTAATTACCAATGGCAAAGTTTGCGTTAAGAGGGTAATTTTTGGGTAGTTTTTGAACGATAATTTGATAGCAATGATCAACGTATATTTTTAAACAGTCCATGAACGCAACCCTAATTAAATGATAATAATAATGGAGAATCGTGTAAAGCTAAGTTTGTTGAATAAACGAGTATCTGAATGACTCGCATTAATTTCAAGAGATATTTGAAGAGTTCTTGGTAGTGTGAAAAGCAGAGCATGAAATTGTATTGTTTGCGATATAAAACACTTCAAGCGACTGACGAAAGAACAAACCAGATTATGTGTCAAAATCCCATTATGTCGTGAGTGTAAATGTGACATAGTTTAACGGTTCCACTAAAATAAATGACGAGGAAGAGAAACATGCAAATAAAAGTCATTCGTTTTTATTATCTGGGAAAGTGTCATTCGATTCAGTTTACATGTTTTCTGGTACATTCTTTGTTTCCTGGAAAATTGTTCGTTGAACATTAGTGTTTCAGCAGTTTTTTCGTGGAATAGTTTTGATGAATGGTGGGTATATACAAAGTGATGTGCTCAATCGTAACTGTATAGTTTACTATTATCAAAAACTGAATTGAACGAACTATCAACTGAAAACTGGCAAGTTTTTCTTCGAAATCGCGATAATTATCGTTATTTCGATAATACTTTGTCCAATTGAAATTTTGATGTGATATTCGGAATCAGCTCATCGAGATTCGTTTGAGGAAAGTTTTCGAATTTTCGAAATATGAAAAATAAAAATGTTCGAAAATACGATCTTAGAAACGTTTTGTCGCTTTTTTGTGGTACACCTAGAAATTGCAGGTTTCGTCAAAAGCCTATCAAATTTCTATTCGACTTCGAATTTGGCGAGCATACACAAAAAAAATTTAATATTTACGTATTATAAAAAAAGTCGAAATCATTTTTTTCCTGGATATTACCGCTCTCACCTTCGGATGAACTTTTCAACTCCGGAACGGTTGAAGATGAAGCAATTCTGCGAACGCCAATTGAATTAGGATGTCAAAAATTCTAATTCAACAAAAGCTTAACATGACATTTTCTGCGATACTGACGGAAAAATTGCCCTCATTAATTCAGACTGAATGCAGTTCCCTTCATCAGACCGTTTGAATGCCCTCACAACTTGCCATCTATTTCGAGGATCACCGTAAAAAAAGCTGAACCATAAAATCCGATATCTCGCACCATCTTCCACACACGACTGCACTTAATCTTACAAACTCAATTTAGTTTGCTGCAAATTCGGTTAGGATAGTAAGCGTTGCGATCTCGAGATGGGTACATCAAGTTATCATAGTTAATGCATAAATGATGAGAGTTTCTTAGACTACAGACACGGGGCCACATGTCGGGCATACCACTGCGCCATGAGAGACGATATCCCTCACTATTTAATTGAGAGAAATTATAGAGTTGACGTAACGTAGTTTAGTTAAACGAGTGTATGTCTGTTATGTTGGGTATTA
Organism: Chrysolina americana; assembly: GCA_958502065.1. Classification (NCBI taxonomy): domain Eukaryota; kingdom Metazoa; phylum Arthropoda; class Insecta; order Coleoptera; family Chrysomelidae; genus Chrysolina; species Chrysolina americana. The sequence goes on along the minus strand of OY293410.1, from coordinate 107,785,947 downwards.
GTGTGGATTTACATTGCAGGAAGAAGCTGTAGTACCCTTCTAAGTTTTATTTTAGGGGTTGATACCTTGGCTCTGAAGGGACCTGGTAGATTTTTTTTAATCTCATTATTATGAGTTAGTTATTTCATTCATGACTTACGATAACTAAGTCATTATAATGAATTAGTTATCTCATTATAATGACTTACGTTATCTCATGATAAAGAGAACTGAGTTATTATAATGAATTAGTTATCTCATTATAACGAGATACCCGTATGTCTGTTATGTTGGGTACTATTGCAGGAAGAAGCTCGGCTGCTCCGTTCCAAAACACAGTATCCAACATTTTATGAAAATGAAGTTTCAATATTTTTAGATATACTGTGTTTAGGCGCATCTTTCAACCCGACCCTATTTGTTGATAGCTGTACTAATTTCAGAGATATGACATTCCCCTAATCTAGTAAGTGCAATCCCTTCAAAGCCAAACAAAAACACTAAAACTCGTTTTTCTCCAAATTTTGTTTTTTTCACATACTGGGTTTTGGAATGGAGCAGCCGAGCTGTTGTAATCTTTTAAGTTTCCGTTTAGGGGTTGTTACGATGACTCTGAAAGAACATGGTAAATTTTTTAAAGCTCATTATTATGAGTTAGTTATCTCATTATAATGATATAGTTAACTACTTATAATGACTCACGGTATCTCATGATTATGAGATAATTTAACTCATTATAATGACTTACGCTATCTCATAATAATGAGATAACTAAGTCATTATAGTGAATTATTTATCTCATTAAAACGAGATAGCGTAAGTCTGTTATGTTGGGTATCAGCGCGAATTCACATTGCAGGAAGATGCTGTTGTAACCTTCTAAGTTTCCTTTTAGGGGTTGATACATTGGCTCTGAAGGGACATTGTAGATTATTTTTATCTCATAATTATGAGTTAGTCATTATAATGACTTACGGTATCTCATAATTATGAGATTATTCAACTCATTATAATGACTTACGCTATCTCATAATAATGAGATAACTAAGTCTTTGTAACGAATTAGTTATCTCATTATAATGACTTACGCTATCTCATAATGAGATAATTAAGTCATTATAATGAATCAGTAATTTCATTATGGGCCGTGATGGTCATGATGGTATAGCGCGTGTCTCTAAACCTAAGGTCATGGGTTCGATTCCCAGCATGGTCTTCGGTCTCGTGCATGACATCACACGTTAAAAGGTAAGGGCTGCGTCTTCCCTAGCTCGGACAAGTATTTCGAAGACTTTTGAGGGTTGTACTCTTAAGGTTGTGCAGCTGGTTGACGGGAATGACGATTTTAACAATTTTTTTTAACAATTATAACGAGATACCGTATGTCTGTTATGTTGGGTATTAGCGTGAATTTACATTGCAGGAACAAGCTGTAGTAACCTTCTAAGTTTCCTTTTAGGGGTTGATACGATGGTTCTGAAAGTACTTGGCGGATTTTTTTAATCTCATAATTATGAGTTAGTTATGTCATTATAATGAGATAGTTAACTCATCATAATGACTTACGGTATGTCATAATTAAGGGTAGGGCCATTTGAAGTGAGGTAATATAATATCCTGAAAAACATAAATGAATCCAGGCAACATTAACTAGTTTGAACTTAAGACTACATGCTTTTTTCCTGGCTGAAAATCAGCACCTGTTGGCAACGCTGCAAAGTGTTAACTCATTATTATGACTTACCGTATCTCATAATAATGATAATTTAAATCATTATAATGACTTAAGTTTTCTCATTATAATAAGATAACTTAAGTAATAATAATGAGTTAACTATCCCAATATAATGAGATAAAAAAAAATACCATGAGCTTTCAGCGAATATTCAAGTTATAATATTATTAGTGAAATCTACTTTATGTGAGTTAATCAATACTACAATCATTCGGGGTTTTACAAAAAATAAATATTTTTGGTCGCTAAATCCGATTTTTAACTTTGAAACCTTGTTAGAGATGATGAGAGGTCTGAAATTTTGAATAAGTGGTTTGAGTGTTCCCGGATGGGATCTGGAGGAAGTGGTTGTGGGTGTTGAAAGTGCCATTCAGAACTTGCCAGAAACCTCTAAGGGTTTTGTTCAAGGGCATGCAACAATACAATTACGGAAAATTTTACTGAAGTAAAAAATCTTAGCAGATCGAAATCAGATGGAAGCAATAAAGTGATGATTCTTGATAAACTGGTCTGACCGAACTGTTGAGAAATCCACTGCCCAAGGTGGTTTCAGATGTGAAAAGTATTCGAACAAGGTCTTCTGGATAAGGCATCTACGTTTTTGTGAAATCGTTCTGGTCGATATTTTATCTTGTAGTGATAATGGTTCAACTTCTCAACCCACCTTGCTACTTGTTCTTCAGTGGTCTTCATCTCGAGTGACCACTCCAGAGCTGCATGATCTGTAATAATGAGAAACTCTGTTCCATACAGATATTTGTGGAAGTGGTTTACAGCCTTGATTATGTCAGTAATTCATTTCTTGTTACACAATGATTTCTTTCTGGTTTGGCCAGTGCTTTGCTGTAAAACTCAATAACTTTTTCCTGGCCATCTTGCTCTTGTGATAGTACGGCTTCAATACCATTGTTACTGCGAATTCCAGTTTTTCAAATGCCCGTTCACTTCCGTTGGACCAGACGAATTTGACTCTGTCCTCTTATGGCGGAGTGCCGCAATAGCAGCAAATCCTTCTACAAACCGACGATAGTAGGTGCAGAGATCTAGGAAGCTCATCACTTCATGATTTTCTTCAGGTCTCGGCCAATTTCGGATTGCCTGTATGTTTTTTTCGTTTGTTCGAATGCCGTCTGGTGACACTGTATGACTCAATGAGCATTTCTGGAGATTCAATTAAAGATTGGCATTCCTGAATCGTGAAGGACTTCTTCGCAAATTGTGCAGATGTTCTTCAAATGTCTGTCAACTGGGATGACCTTGAGGGCTCTATTATTGCTAGCCGGCATGCGACCCGATATGTTAAATAATTCCAGTTTTTCCTGCTGCCCATTGAAGACTCGCTGGAAGACCTTGCGAACGTGGTGGCATTCTTATCCTGCAGTCTTTGATGAGATGTCCCAATTTCCCACATCTATAGCATGCCCTGTTCCTCTGAGTGCTTATTCTGCTTATCAAAAATTCAATCTCATCCAGAACCTTCTCGAACGAACTAGTAACTGCGCCAAAACTTTCGTCCTCGAGGTGTTGAAGGCCGCCTCCATTTCTAGAGAAGGTACCAAGGCATCGCTACTCCTCTTGAAGTGTGTTAATATTAAAGTCCTTTGGATTTCGGTGTATCTCAGTCCATCTATGAATAACTGTACCGCTAGCTGTTCCTTGAAATATCCCGGTGCTTCTGAGTAAGCCAGCTGAATTACACGTCTCATATATGCTTTAAATTCTTGCAGAGTCTCACCCGATTTTTGAACAAACCGGTATGTTATATAATGTTATATTTGATTATTAATGACATGATTACAAACGGCAAGTTTGTTGATATTCTCTCAAATCAGTAGTGCTTACCTACACCTAGTACCGATTGATCCCACTTCTGAAAATAGAAATTGAAACGTTCGCCGCGCATTTGATAGCAGGTCAGTTCGCTTGAGGGATTTGTCAAAGCTCGGAGACTGATGCCACCCACTCATTGACTCGTCAATCGAAAACCGCTATCGGCAAGTAATTTATCGCCCTCTAGATTTCTCCCGGCGTCGTATTACTAATTAGCGGATCTTGAGAGATTGCTGATTGAGGAGGGTTCAATTGTTTGTGTTAGGGAAGCAGGTACGGCAACTCGAGTCCCGACTGAAAGATTTTTCAAGGTGGGATTGTTTTCCTGCAGTAATTTCGAACTTGGGGAGTGCACGTGACAAGCCACAAATGCGCTACATATATCAACAGTGAATGTAATTTCAGAGATATTTGGTGCGGATTCAAAGTAGCAGTTTTCGTAAAGGCTTCAGGTTGATTTATTGATTGAAATTGAGAAAATTTGTCTGTGCAGAAATACTTGAGACACTATGATGATCACACACCAGCGGTGTAGTATAAATATAATTTTTTGGATACAATTTTTATATTGAGGTAATTGAAAATGCCCTATGAATCAACTTCCAAAAAATGGAAAGTGTTGTGAACGAAGAATTTTCATTAAATTCCACTATACTTCCAAAAGTAACACAATTTGCAACACTTTCCAAAAGATGGAAAATGTTGTGAACGAAGAATTTTCATAAAGAATCCACCATACTTCCGAAAGTGAGGCGTTTGCAACACGTTCCAAAGGATTGAAGGAGTTGTGAACGGAGAATTTACATAAAAACATCACCACACTTCCCAAAGTAAGGCAATTCGCAACACTTTCCAATTGTGGAGAAAGAATTTACATAAAAACGTCACAAGTTCCCAAGTATGGCAATTTGCAACACTTTCCAAAAGATGGAAAGTGTTGTGAACGAACAATGTTCACGAAAAATCCGCCATATTTCCGAAAGTAAGGCAGTTCGCAACACTTTCTGAAGTTGAAATTTCCATAAAAATGTCACTACACTTTCCAAAGTGAGGCAATTCGCAACACTTTCCAAAAGATAGAAGGTGTTGTAAACTAATAATTTACATAAAAACGGCATCGCACTTCCAAAGTAACACAATTTGCAACACTTTCCAAAAGATGAAAAATGTTGTGAACGAAGAATTTTCATAAAGAATCCACCATACTTCCGAAAGTGAGGCAGTTTGCAACACGTTCCAAAGGATTGAAGGAGTTGTGAACGGAGAATTTACATAAAAACATCACCACACTTCCCAAAGTAAGGCAATTCGCAACACTTTCCAATTGTGGAGAAAGACTTTACATAAAAACGTCACAAGTTCCCAAGTAAGGCAATTTGCAACACTTTCCAAAGGATGGAAAGTGTTGTGAACGAACAATGTTCACGAAAAATCCGCCATATTTCCGAAAGTAAGGCAGTTTGCAACACTTTCTGAAGTTGAAATTTCCATAAAAATGTCACTACACTTTCCAAAGTGAGGCAATTCGCAACACTTTCCAAAAGATAGAAGGTGTTGTCAACTAATAATTTACATAAAAACGGCATCGCACTTCCAAAGTAACACAATTTGCAACACTTTCCAAAAGATGAAAAATGTTGTGAACGAAGAATTTTCATAAAGAATCCACCATACTTCCGAAAGTGAGGCGTTTGCAACACGTTCCAAAGGATTGAAGGAGTTGTGAACGGAGAATTTACATAAAAACATCACCACACTTCCCAAAGTAAGGCAATTCGCAACACTTTCCAATTGTGGAGAAAGAATTTACATAAAAACGTCACAAGTTCCCAAGTATGGCAATTTGCAACACTTTCCAAAAGATGGAAAGTGTTGTGAACGAACAATGTTCACGAAAAATCCGCCATATTTCCGAAAGTAAGGCAGTTCGCAACACTTTCTGAAGTTGAAATTTCCATAAAAATGTCACTACACTTTCCAAAGTGAGGCAATTCGCAACACTTTCCAAAAGATAGAAGGTGTTGTAAACTAATAATTTACATAAAAACGGCATCGCACTTCCAAAGTAACACAATTTGCAACACTTTCCAAAAGATGAAAAATGTTGTGAACGAAGAATTTTCATAAAGAATCCACCATACTTCCGAAAGTGAGGCAGTTTGCAACACGTTCCAAAGGATTGAAGGAGTTGTGAACGGAGAATTTACATAAAAACATCACCACACTTCCCAAAGTAAGGCAATTCGCAACACTTTCCAATTGTGGAGAAAGACTTTACATAAAAACGTCACAAGTTCCCAAGTAAGGCAATTTGCAACACTTTCCAAAGGATGGAAAGTGTTGTGAACGAACAATGTTCACGAAAAATCCGCCATATTTCCGAAAGTAAGGCAGTTCGCAACACTTTCTGAAGTTGAAATTTCCATAAAAATGTCACTACACTTTCCAAAGTGAGGCAATTCGCAACACTTTCCAAAAGATAGAAAGTGTTGTAAACTAATAATTTACATAAAAACGGCATCGCACTTCCAAAGTAACACAATTTGCAACACTTTCCAAAAGATGGAAAATGTTGTGAACGAAGAATTTTCATAAAGAATCCACCATACTTCCGAAAGTGAGGCGTTTGCAACACGTTCCAAAGGATTGAAGGAGTTGTGAACGGAGAATTTACATAAAAACATCACCACACTTCCCAAAGTAAGGCAATTCGCAACACTTTCCAATTGTGGAGAAAGAATTTACATAAAAACGTCACAAGTTCCCAAGTATGGCAATTTGCAACACTTTCCAAAGGATGGAAAGTGTTGTGAACGAACAATGTTCACGAAAAATCCGCCATATTTCCGAAAGTAAGGCAGTTCGCAACACTTTCTGAAGTTGAAATTTCCATAAAAATGTCACTACACTTTCCAAAGTGAGGCAATTCGCAACACTTTCCAAAGTGAGGCAATTCGCAACACTTTCCAAAAGATAGAAGGTGTTGTAAACTAATAATTTACATAAAAACGGCATCGCACTTCCAAAGTAACACAATTTGCAACACTTTCCAAAAGATGGAAAATGTTGTGAACGAAGAATTTTCATAAAGAATCCACCATACTTCCGAAAGTGAGGCGTTTGCAACACGTTCCAAAGGATTGAAGGAGTTGTGAACGGAGAATTTACATAAAAACATCACCACACTTCCCAAAGTAAGGCAATTCGCAACACTTTCCAATTGTGGAGAAAGAATTTACATAAAAACGTCACAAGTTCCCAAGTATGGCAATTTGCAACACTTTCCAAAGGATGGAAAGTGTTGTGAACGAACAATGTTCACGAAAAATCCGCCATATTTCCGAAAGTAAGGCAGTTCGCAACACTTTCTGAAGTTGAAATTTCCATAAAAATGTCACTACACTTTCCAAAGTGAGGCAATTCGCAACACTTTCCAAAAGATAGAAGGTGTTGTAAACTAATAATTTACATAAAAACGGCATCGCACTTCCAAAGTAACACAATTTGCAACACTTTCCAAAAGATGAAAAATGTTGTGAACGAAGAATTTTCATAAAGAATTCACCATACTTCCGAAAGTGAGGCAGTTTGCAACACGTTCCAAAGGATTGAAGGAGTTGTGAACGGAGAATTTACATAAAAACATCACCACACTTCCCAAAGTAAGGCAATTCGCAACACTTTCCAATTGTGGAGAAAGACTTTACATAAAAACGTCACAAGTTCCCAAGTAAGGCAATTTGCAACACTTTCCAAAGGATGGAAAGTGTTGTGAACGAACAATGTTCACGAAAAATCCGCCATATTTCCGAAAGTAAGGCAGTTCGCAACACTTTCTGAAGTTGAAATTTCCATAAAAATGTCACTACACTTTCCAAAGTGAGGCAATTCGCAACACTTTCCAAAAGATAGAAGGTGTTGTAAACTAATAATTTACATAAAAACGGCATCGCACTTCCAAAGTAACACAATTTGCAACACTTTCCAAAAGATGGAAAATGTTGTGAACGAAGAATTTTCATAAAGAATCCACCATACTTCCGAAAGTGAGGCGTTTGCAACACGTTCCAAAGGATTGAAGGAGTTGTGAACGGAGAATTTACATAAAAACATCACCACACTTCCCAAAGTAAGGCAATTCGCAACACTTTCCAATTGTGGAGAAAGACTTTACATAAAAACGTCACAAGTTCCCAAGTAAGGCAATTTGCAACACTTTCCAAAGGATGGAAAGTGTTGTGAACGAACAATGTTCACGAAAAATCCGCCATATTTCCGAAAGTAAGGCAGTTCGCAACACTTTCTGAAGTTGAAATTTCCATAAAAATGTCACTACACTTTCCAAAGTGAGGCAATTCGCAACACTTTCCAAAAGATAGAAGGTGTTGTAAACTAATAATTTACATAAAAACGGCATCGCACTTCCAAAGTAACACAATTTGCAACACTTTCCAAAAGATGAAAAATGTTGTGAACGAAGAATTTTCTTAAAGATTCCACCATACTTCCGAAAGTGAGGCAGTTTGCAACACGTTCCAAAGGATTGAAGGAGTTGTGAACGGAGAATTTACATAAAAACATCACCACACTTCCCAAAGTAAGGCAATTCGCAACACTTTCCAATTGTGGAGAAAGAATTTACATAAAAACGTCACAAGTTCCCAAGTATGGCAATTTGCAACACTTTCCAAAAGATGGAAAGTGTTGTGAACGAACAATGTTCACGAAAAATCCGCCATATTTCCGAAAGTAAGGCAGTTCGCAACACTTTCTGAAGTTGAAATTTCCATAAAAATGTCACTACACTTTCCAAAGTGAGGCAATTCGCAACACTTTCCAAAAGATAGAAGGTGTTGTCAACTAATAATTTACATAAAAACGGCATCGCACTTCCAAAGTAACACAATTTGCAACACTTTCCAAAAGATGAAAAATGTTGTGAACGAAGAATTTTCTTAAAGATTCCACCATACTTCCGAAAGTGAGGCAGTTTGCAACACGTTCCAAAGGATTGAAGGAGTTGTGAACGGAGAATTTACATAAAAACATCACCACACTTCCCAAAGTAAGGCAATTCGCAACACTTTCCAATTGTGGAGAAAGAATTTACATAAAAACGTCACAAGTTCCCAAGTATGGCAATTTGCAACACTTTCCAAAAGATGGAAAGTGTTGTGAACGAACAATGTTCACGAAAAATCCGCCATATTTCCGAAAGTAAGGCAGTTCGCAACACTTTCTGAAGTTGAAATTTCCATAAAAATGTCACTACACTTTCCAAAGTGAGGCAATTCGCAACACTTTCCAAAAGATAGAAGGTGTTGTAAACTAATAATTTACATAAAAACGGCATCGCACTTCCAAAGTAACACAATTTGCAACACTTTCCAAAAGATGAAAAATGTTGTGAACGAAGAATTTTCATAAAGAATCCACCATACTTCCGAAAGTGAGGCAGTTTGCAACACGTTCCAAAGGATTGAAGGAGTTGTGAACGGAGAATTTACATAAAAACATCACCACACTTCCCAAAGTAAGGCAATTCGCAACACTTTCCAATTGTGGAGAAAGAATTTACATAAAAACGTCACAAGTTCCCAAGTATGGCAATTTGCAATACTTTCCAAAGGATGGAAAGTGTTGTGAACGAACAATGTTCACGAACAATGTTTACGAAAAATCCGCCATATTTCCGAAAGTGAGGCAGTTCGCAACACTTTCCAACGGATGGAAAGTGTTGTGAATGACAAACTTGCATAAAAACGTCACCCAACTTCCCAAAGGCAATTCGCAACACTTTCTAAAGTTGAAATTTTCATTAAAATGTCACTACACTTTCCAAAGTCAGGCAATTTGCAACACTTTCCAAAAGATAGAAAGTGTTGCGAACGAAGAATTTTTATGAAAAATCCACCATACTTCCGAAAGTGAAACAGTTCGCAACACGTTCTGAAGGATTGAAGGATTTACATAAAAACGTCACCGCACTTCCAAAAGTAAGCCAATTCGCAACACTTTTCAATTCTGAACGAAAAATTTACATAAAAATGTCACCACAATTTCCAAAGTGAGGCAATTCGCAACACTTTCCAAAAGATAGAAAGTGATGTGAACGAAGAATTTTCATAAAAATTCCGCCATACTTCTGAAAGTGAGGCAGTTCACAACATTTTCCAAAGAATGGAAAGTGTTGTGATTGACAAACTTACATAAAAATGTCGTCAAACTTTCCAGAGGCAATTCGTAACACTTTCCAAAAATGGAAAGCGTTGTGAACGAAGAGTTTTCATAAAAACCTCGCCGCACTTCTCAAAGTAAGGGAATTTGCAACACATTCCAAAGAATGGAAAGTGTTGTGAACGAAGAGTTTTCATAAAAATCTCACAATTTTTTTATAAACTGTTCAAGTACCCATCTAACAAATGAAAAAATGTGTACCTGAGCATAAAAACGTCATTAACCAGTAATAATCCACCAAATTATAATTTAGTACCGGTGTCTATGGGTGAATGACGTTCCTTTGGCCGTAAATATACCGTAACGAAACTCATTTAGAGGGAATATTCGTTGGCCGTGTACGAAGATAAAACGATTTGTTGTGTTGTAACTGACAGTAACATTAGCCGGTCTATATCGCGTTTAATTGCCACCGTTTTTTCGCTGGCGGTTTCTTTCCAGTTGGCCGAGCTGAAAAATGCCTCCTTTCATAGATTGCTGCAGAGAAAGGCCGGAGGAAAGATGCATGAAAAATCCAACTAGATGCTTCGAACGATTAGGGAAGAGAACGGGAAATAATACGCCGTTGTAATCTTCCGATTTTAACTTTCTCCCGATCCGTTTCATTATCAGATATCAACGAACAAATGTGCCACAGAATTTTTTGAAAAACTTCTGACAACAAGAAAATATTATTATTATTATGACCGATTTTTATTTCTGGCTTTTGGAGAAGTAGATATACGTAAGATATGGAAAATTCAAATCTCTGACGAGGTGGCAGAATTTTTTCCTAGGAAAACCCCACATGATTGAACTACTTGTGTTCGTAGAGAAGCGATAAACGTGTATTGATTATGATATTAGTCCAAATATGTATTTTGAACATGTTTGCGACATAATTCTTGATATATGATCAGTCCATGCAAAGAATCAAATTTTGCACACCCAATATTACCCTCTGAACTTTTGTTCGGAATTTATATAATCGAATTCCAAGCCGTCTACAAAATTAATTAAACCTCAAACTTTTCTCCGATTCGACTTCCGAAAACTTCAATATTTTTCTGTCCAACAATATGACGAAGATACGATGAAACTCTCCGTGGCCATGAAAATGAATAGCTGTGCTTATGTTCGGCGTTCGACTGAGATTCCTTTGTTGTTCGTATCGGACGGAGCAGTGAACGTTGAACTGAAAACGTGGCGTGCCCGAAGAGAATGTAAAAAAAGTTGTATCTCCTTTTTCGTAAAGTAGTAAAATGTGTTGCATTAGATCATACGTACGCGTCGTTAATTGAATGTCAAACAGGTATTCCAAGACTGATTTCTGAATGATGAAATGAACGAATGGCGTGGATACAGAGTGGTTCTGGGGCCTGAAGTTCAAGCAGCAACATAGAGGCCTGGTTCAAAGCATGGTGGTGACCTCTGTGATCATATTATTTTATTCTACGACCACCGTGCGTTTTTACCCACTTTCCCGTACGGATTTTAGGTTTGAAAGTGTCACTTTCCCGCACCAGTGCGGGAAAAATTACTTTCCCGCTCTAATGCGGGAAAGTAAAAAATGTCAATTTGACGTTATTATATGCAGGGTGAGTCAACAAGATTCCCGTGGTCGATTGCTCCGTTTAGGATCACTATTTCGATTTCTTATATTTTTTTTGCCAAACGGACCATTTAGGACTATCTTCCAAAATCATTCTTATTCATACAGGGTGCATCATTGAAGCGTGGCTGACCAAAGTTGGTCTTTTTCAAATGGAACACGCTGTATATTATCATATAGTCCGATCCGCTGTTTCATTGGCTGCTTAACGATTTTTTCAATTTCAAAACAAAATTTGATTATAAAAATAATCCAGCCTTTCGCAAATTTTCCTATACAATAGGATTGTCGGCAAACGTCGAACAGAAATAATTCAACAGCCCCATACGACCGCCGAATCACGTCAATCCAACGCCTGGCAAAGTTTTCCTACAAGGATATACTTTGCAATCTTCCTGTAACAACCACCAACTGGCAATCGAAAACATGTGACATCTGCAACCGGTTTCGCGATTCAACTCGCTCATCAGTACAGACTCGGCCACAATATGTAATTGATTTCCAATCGGTTTTGTTAACAGGCACTACAACAAAACCGATTGGAAACATCTGAGAGTACAGTCAAAGATGATGCCCAAGTCTTTGGTTCGGTTCGAAGTGTGTAATAGTTTTGTATTTATATGATAATTAAATGTTAATGGATGGTATGTACGACAGAGTCGCATAATATATATAATAAAAGAAGAGCTTTGCTATTTAGGAAACAGGATGTAATATCATTTATATATAAATTGAATAAAAGCGGTCCTAAATGAGACCCTTGAGGTACCCCGGATGGTACTGGAAAAGTATAAGAATAATGATGGTTCACTCTGATCATTTGAAGCCTATTTTCTAAATAACAACCAACCCACTTCAATAATGAGCCACCAACCCCATATAATTCAAGTTTATGGAGCAAGAATTCATGGTTAACCCTGTCGAAGGCCTTGGAGAAGTCTGTATATATTGAATCAACTTGAGAACCCTTTTCTAGTTCAACTGACAGGTTGGAAATATAGGTTATTAAACTCAGTTCCGCAGACTTCCCAGAAGAAAAGCCAAATTGGTGAGATGTTATTACATTGGTCAACAGTCGTAGGTAAGTCTGTCAGCAATGATGCTATCGAACAACTTAGGGATTGTGCTGAGAATAGATATAGCGCGATAATTCGAGATGTCCGATTTATTTCCTGATTTATATATCGGTGCTGCATAAGAGGTTTCCAGTATTCGGGAAATTCCCCAGAATCCAGGGATTTGTTGAAAATGTAAAAAAGAGGACGGGAAAGTGCAAAACTATAACTAGGGGGAATACCATCGGGAATCTTTTTTTTTTTTCAATATATTTTATAACACAAAAACACAAATAATATGTGTTTTGCAACATATATTTTACTATCAAGTATGGTACTGAATCAACAAATGATTAATTTGAGTTTAACAATTTACTCCTTACTTTCGATTGATTTCTTTGAAGCCGGTATAGTATATTCGTTTTCTGTGAAGTGTTTTTTTTCCATATATTTTCTAGCATCAATGAGATCACTACCTAATTTTGCACACACAATTTGCGAATGTTGCGAAACCAAAGTATACACAAACCCAACGGTAAACTCGTGACCAGTAATGAATCGTTTGCCATTTCGCAGATCTCCATAAAAACCCTAGGATTGGTCACGACCAGAAAGGTCACGAATCCGACACGAAATAAAGCAAAACAAGACGAATCAGGATATAAGAAGTTCGATGACTCTAAAGCAAGAACACAGTTTTTGTATTTCGGATTGTAGATAATCTCAATTAAATAATAATCTATTGTTTTAGAAAGAAACGACAACCAGAGCATAAATCATTCTAAAAGGAATATATAATATACTGAAAAATTAGAAAGCAAAATATATTCGAATGAAATGACTGTTGATACGTTTATCATCGATGATAGAAAGATTTGTAATATTGATGAGACAAAAACGTCGAAAAAACCGTGGAATGTACCAGACCAAAGGTCAGAAAGGTTCTATAACGTTCTGCCAAGACACTCAAGAAAAATTCTGAACCAGGAGCTGGTGACAGGTGACGTACTCCCATTTTACACTGCATGCCTTTTTAGGGCTTCATAATCAACCCTAAATTATGAAAAATAGACGGATTCCTGGCCGCCGCACGTGTGCACTTTATGAAGAAAGGAGCTTTTCTTTTTGTGGACAATTTTCGTGTTTTTTTTGCGATGTTATATTGCTTGCCGTTGTAATATACGGTAGTTCAAACAAACTGAAACGCTACTAATTGATGGCATGCAATTCGCAGCGGCCGAAAGGGCTCAAAGGGTTACGACAAATTGAAAAAAATTAAAGGGGACTTCCGTGTTTTCAAATTGCATGCCGATGTAAATAATTGAAGTTTTAGTAACGAAAACACTCTGTAAAAATTGGCATGCGCCCCTCGTTTGACCAACGGTGGAAAATTGCGGAAAACTCTGTGAAAATTTAATACAGGTTTTACGTGATTACAAACTGCATGCCACTATGAGCACCTTATTGAAGAGATTTCCAAAGAAAATAGTTGTTGTTTATTGAAACTTATTATCCATCTTTTTTCTGACATAACTATTGTTATCATAAAATTCAAAATATCCAGGACATTTATTAAACATTACATTTTTTTTGTTCAGCGAATTCTCACCAACGCTGAACAATTATGCTTCTGTGAAAAAATAATAATAAAAATTTATTCAAAACCCACCTTGTGTAATTTTCAGTTGTAATATCACAAGAGAGTGAGAATAAAGTGAAAATAATTTGACTATTCCAAAATTTGTTGCCAAATGGCAACAAGTTTGAGAAAAAACTCGAACTCTCGTGTGGTATTCGATAGATTATTTTTTGATGCCCCAATCACAGACCTATTCAACAATTTACTTGAATCACTATAAACAGAATGAAGTTTGGAATTTGAAGTTCTCATCATGAAATATACAATTATTATTGTTTTGTTCTGTTGGACTGAAAGCTATTGGTTTTTCTGTCCCTACGTTATCAATTGAAACTGTTTCCAAATTGACACGTTACTCAAAATAGTATTCTTACATGCATTTTCGTTGATTTTCTCAAATGATGATGCAAACTGATGACAGACGTCAGATCAAAAGTATCAGTTGTCACATAATAAAAACAAAATACCACAAAAAATTCCCGCGGCAATTTTCAAGGTAGAAAATGCCCACTATAATGATGCTGTGATTATATAATTTCCGTCTTTTTCTTTGATAAGTTTAAAAACCTATTTTTAAAAATTGATACCACTAAAACTATTGAATTCGGGATTCGATGTGCTATATCAATTTTGTTCAAATATGGAATAATTAGAGAGTGTTCCATTGAAGAAAGAGAAACTTTGCCATCACATGACTTTTTGACTGATTATGTACACTTGAGTTTTCTTTATTGTAATAGTTTTGTAACACTAAAAAACCCTAAAAATGTGTGTCCTAACATGTTTCGCTTGCTATCTTTGCTATGTTGTGGAGATAATCGATCAGTTTCGTATTATATCAGCGACCCTGCATACATTTCTATTCAAATTAATGATAGTACTTATTAAACATCCTGTATATTCCTATGAAAATGTGATTATAACCGAAATGAGAGATTGTTAATGTAGACGACTAGAACAACGAAAGAAATGATAGAGCAGTTCCCAGTTTGATTTTGAAAAGAATTAGGCTGTACGAAAATAATTAAGATTACGCATTTTTCATCGACTCGGAAAGAGAAAATAAAAAACATCAAAATAATAATACGAAAACACGATATGAAACTTTCCCACTGAAAGCCCCAATCAATTGCAAGACGAAAACAAAGCGATTTTCAGGAACAATGCTCGTGATGAAAGTAATCAATCATCTATCGTGAGATCAGGAAGATATGAATGATGAATTGGGGATGCGTTTATTATCATCAATTCACGAAATAAATCATTGCTTTCAGTTTTATCGTCAGCCACAGAGGTTTATGGGCGAATCCATAACGAGTATCAATAGGTTATCGTTTACTTAAGTGATTTCTAATGGACTCGAAACATATTTTTGCATTCGCGCAGTGCTTCACAGTTTTACCAACAACTCACAGTGAGTATGAATACACAGAGATTATCGTTGGCTGGGACATAGACGAAGAACTGACGACTCTTACGACACTTACCCTAGACCTTACATCATCAGAAGTCCATTCTCAGGTTTTCTGGAATTCCATTCCGAGCTCTGAAAGCCTTGCCAACATCCAACTCCGACACTTCCCCACCAGCTGGCAAGTAGCTACTGTCATCATGATACCATAACCAAATAAAAACCACGCCATGAATTCATTTTGGAAATTATTTTATTAAAAAATATATTCTCTCTTCTGCATTAAAACGATCTCTGATTCAACTAGGGATCTCAATGACTGGCGGGTTTATAATATTCACAAAAAAAGAATACGAACGCAAAATAATTAAGAGCAAGAAATATACTTACGATCGGTGCATTGAAAATTCTGATAATAAGGTTCGTGATAGTTGGCGATTAGTGAATTGTGAAAGGAACAAACATACTTCCAATCGGTGTGTACACGAAATCGAAACATCTGAATTCAGCAAGTTTTTCTCTTCAGTTGCAGAGGATATACACACTTCCCAAGGACGAAGCTCAGTTCAGCGTTATATATTAGCAGGAATGGTGGGAGATACCTTAGTTGGTCTATTTATTTTACCGCGAATTTTACAAGTTCGTCAACAAATCATTTCAAGTCACTGTCCGCTATTAATGTTTCTAAATCCATGAATTGGCAGAGCAAGTCCAAATGCTCAGGCACCACGATCTCCAGATTGCAACCCGCTTGACTTTTTTTTATGAGGACATGTAGAGAGCCTAGTTTATGGTGCAGAACCACCAGTGCCTTCCATCGAGGTTCTTACTGAATGAATTCTAAACCATAAGAAACACTCCTGAAATTCAAGAAAGCGTACGGCAGTCTATGAGAAGAAGAGTGGAGGGATGTAACGCGAGGCATTTCCAGCGCCTCTTATAAAAAAGTCAAGGTTCGATAGGTTTCTTATTTTTCAAGCAATGTTACATAAAGGAAACTTGTAATCAAAAACCAAATAAGTAGCGTTTTTTGTTTTTATTGTGATGATTTCCGCTGTTTGTAAAAAAATTTATTTAAAGGACCCCGCACTTATTATAGGTAAAATGGTTCTCGGTGAAATTGTCTGAATTTTCAGTATATTGTACTGATTGAACTTGCAGAATCGCGAAGTTCGTTGATGGATAGATTTTGAAATACGCGTTCAAGTTAAAAAAAATTCTTGGGATTTGAAAGTGCCAACTGCATTTTTTTTCTCGCTCTTATCATCAACGGTCCTTCATCTTGCTAAATATCATTCAGATAGTGCAGATTATATCATTATGTACAGAGTGAATGATCTTGATACTGAATTTTGAAACACGCTGCATTATGAAACAAAAACTGTCCTAGTATTTCCCAGGGATCTTTACAATTGAAACCCGATGCTATTCCATCCAGCTACTTTATATTTAATGACTCAGGTGAAAGGATATATCATGGTCCAGTCTCGAAATATCTAGGCGAGGTTGTATGGCAGCGAAATAGAAAAGCTAATCGAATTGTATTGAATAAGGCCACGATGAAATATGCGATTTCGGTCTACCTTTGTGAGAACCTTCTTGCGCTCGGTCGAGTCGTACGTTATAGTCTTCGAATAAATATCAAGGAGAATTCCGAATTCGGCCAATTTAGCATCCGGAATCGATTGAAAGGTCTGTAGACGTCGAACCGAAATAAGGGTACGCCGAAAAGGACGATTGGTTAATACAGTTCCAGAAGGTTACGGTAAAATGAATATTGTGTAGATTTATGATGAATATTCAATTGAAATTCGGACAATTTCCGCAGAAACCTAATCAGGGCGTTCCAATCAAAACTGGCCACTCATAATTACTAAAAAGTTCACAGCTCTTTAGATAACGGAACAGGTGAACTTTTACAAAAATGCTGCCCATCTGTTAATTTTAGGAACTGTGAGACTTTTCTTAGGAATAATTTTGTGAAACCAACGTTAATGTACCTTAAAAGGGTCCTAGGGAAATTTATCACTAGTACCCAAAAGTAATCACACGTTATATCAAAAAACGCTAAAAAATACCCCTTCACGAACAACGAGAAGGACAATTAATTCTGAAAATAATTGCAATAACCGGCGGCGGGACTATAAATTTTGGAATTCTGACCGACAAAATATTTTGCTCTAAATATAGATCTTCGGTAGTAAAAATCCCATTACGAAGAGTTTGACTGCCTCATGAATTAATTTTGGAAATTATTTTAATAAATTATTTAAAAACGGCCAAAGTTAAAATTCAGAATTTCTGCCAACGAAATATTTCGAAATATAAGTCTTATAGAGCGCTTTTGTTAACATATATTTATTCCGAAGAATTCAACTCCACAAAGAGTTTGACTGACTTATGAATTAATTTTGGAAATTATTTTAATAAATGGCGGGAGTGCCAATTATTTCAATAAACGGCGGGAACAAAAATTATTTTAATAAATGGCGGGAGAAAATATATTCCAATAAACGACGTCAGGAGTAAAATATACGGCAGGGGAAATCATTTCAAAAAACAGCAGGCATAGAAAATAAGTTTAAAAAAACGGCGAAAATAATAATTTTGAATTTCTGCCAACAAAATACTTCGACAAATAGGTCTTATAGAGCGCTTTTATTAACATAAATTTATGCCACTCCACAAAGAGTTTGACTGACTTATGAATTAATTTTTGAAATTAATTTAAATAAATGGCGGGAGTGCCAATTATTTCAATAAACGGCGGGAGACCATATTATTTTAATAAATGGCGGGAGAAGATATATTCCAATAAACTTCAGGAGTAAAATATATTTCAATAGACGGCAGCAGAAAACATTATTTTGAAAAACAGCAGAAACAGAAATTATTTAAAAAACGGCCAAAGTTAAATTTCTGAATTTCGAAATAATTCGAAAAATAAGTCTTATAGAGCGCATTCATTAACATAGATTTATGCAGAAGAATGCAGTAAAATATATTTCAATAGACGGCAGGGGAAAACATTATTTTAAAAAACAGCAGGCATAGAAAATAAGTTTAAAAAAACGGCGAAAATAATAATTTTGAATTTCTGCCAACAAAATACTTCGACAAATAGGTCTTATAGAGCGCTTTTATTAACATAAATTTATGCCACTCCACAAAGAGTTTGACTGACTTATGAATTAATTTTGGAAATTAATTTAAATAAATGGCGGGAGTGCCAATTATTTCAATAAACGGCGGGAGTCCATATTATTTTAATAAATGGCGGGAGAAGAAATATTCCAATAAACTTCAGGAGTAAAATATATTTCAATAGACGGCAGGAGAAAACATTATTTTGAAAAACAGCAGAAATAGAAATTATTTAAAAAACGGCCAAAATTAAAATTCAGAATTTCTGCCAACGAAATATTTCGAAATATAAGTCTTATAGAGCGCTTTTGTTAACATATATTTATTCCGAAGAATTCAACTCCACAAAGAGTTTGACTGACTTATGAATTAATTTTGGAAATTATTTTAATAAATGGCGGGAGTGCCAATTATTTCAATAAACGGCGGGAACAAAAATTATTTTAATAAATGGCGGGAGGAAATATATTCCAATAAACGACGTCAGGAGTAAAATATACGGCAGGGGAAATCATTTCAAAAAACAGCAGGCATAGAAAATAAGTTTAAAAAAACGGCGAAAATAATAATTTTGAATTTCTGCCAACAAAATACTTCGACAAATAGGTCTTATAGAGCGCTTTTATTAACATAAATTTATGCCACTCCACAAAGAGTTTGACTGACTTATGAATTAATTTTGGAAATTAATTTAAATAAATGGCGGGAGTGCCAATTATTTCAATAAACGGCGGGAGACCATATTATTTTAATAAATGGCGGGAGAAGATATATTCCAATAAACTTCAGGAGTAAAATATATTTCAATAGACGGCAGCAGAAAACATTATTTTGAAAAACAGCAGAAACAGAAATTATTTAAAAAACGGCCAAAGTTAAATTTCTGAATTTCGAAATAATTCGAAAAATAAGTCTTATAGAGCGCATTCATTAACATAGATTTATGCAGAAGAATGCAGTAAAATATATTTCAATAGACGGCAGGGGAAAACATTATTTTAAAAAACAGCAGGCATAGAAAATAAGTTTAAAAAAACGGCGAAAATAATAATTTTGAATTTCTGCCAACAAAATACTTCGACAAATAGGTCTTATAGAGCGCTTTTATTAACATAAATTTATGCCACTCTACAAAGAGTTTGACTGACTTATGAATTAATTTTGGAAATTAATTTAAATAAATGGCGGGAGTGCCAATTATTTCAATAAACGGCGGGAGACCATATTATTTTAATAAATGGCGGGAGAAGATATATTCCAATAAACTTCAGGAGTAAAATATATTTCAATAGACGGCAGCAGAAAACATTATTTTGAAAAACAGCAGAAACAGAAATTATTTAAAAAACGGCGAAAGTTAAATTTCTGAATTTCGAAATAATTCGAAAAATAAGTCTTATAGAGCGCATTCATTAACATAGATTTATGCAGAAGAATGCAGTAAAATATATTTCAATAGACGGCAGGGGAAAACATTATTTTAAAAAACAGCAGGAATAGAAAATAAGTTTAAAAAAACGGCGAAAATAATAATTCTGAATTTCTGCCAACAAAATATTTCGACAAATAGGTCTTATAGAGCGCTTTTATTAACATAGATTTATGCCACTCCACAAAGAGTTTGACTGACTTATGAATTAATTTTGGAAATTAATTTAAATAAATGGCGGGAGTGCCAATTATTTCAATAAACGGCGGGAGACCATATTATTTTAATAAATGGCGGGAGAAGATATATTCCAATAAACTTCAGGAGTAAAATATTTTTCAATAGACGGCAGCAGAAAACATTATTTTGAAAAACAGCAGAAACAGAAATTATTTAAAAAACGGCCAAAGTTAAATTTCTGAATTTCGAAATAATTCGAAAAATAAGTCTTATAGAGCGCATTCATTAACATAGATTTATGCAGAAGAATGCAGTAAAATATATTTCAATAGACAAAAAACAGCAGGCATAGAAAATAAGTTTAAAAAAACGGCGAAAATAATAATTCTGAATTTCTGCCAACAAAATATTTCGACAAATAGGTCTTATAGAGCGCTTTTGTTAACATATATTTATTCCGAAGAATTCAACTCCACAAAGAGTTTGACTGACTTATGAATTAATTTTGGAAATTATTTCAATAAATGGCGGGAGTGCCAATTATTTCAATAAACGGCGGGAGTCAAAATTATTAAGGAGATATATTTTGATAAACATCGGGAGTAGAGGTAGTGGATTTTCTCAAGAGATATGACTTTGAATATATCTCTCACTGACACTCACTGCTTATGAAATCAGGGGAAATCATTTCAAAAAACAGCAGGCATAGAAAATAAGTTTAAAAAAACGGCGAAAATAATAATTTTGAATTTCTGCCAACAAAATACTTCGACAAATAGGTCTTATAGAGCGCTTTTATTAACATAAATTTATGCCACTCCACAAAGAGTTTGACTGACTTATGAATTAATTTTGGAAATTAATTTAAATAAATGGCGGGAGTGCCAATTATTTCAATAAACGGCGGGAGACCATATTATTTTAATAAATGGCGGGAGAAGATATATTCCAATAAACTTCAGGAGTAAAATATATTTCAATAGACGGCAGCAGAAAACATTATTTTGAAAAACAGCAGAAACAGAAATTATTTAAAAAACGGCCAAAGTTAAATTTCTGAATTTCGAAATAATTCGAAAAATAAGTCTTATAGAGCGCATTCATTAACATAGATTTATGCAGAAGAATGCAGTAAAATATATTTCAATAGACGGCAGGGGAAAACATTATTTTAAAAAACAGCAGGCATAGAAAATAAGTTTAAAAAAACGGCGAAAATAATAATTTTGAATTTCTGACAACAAAATACTTCGACAAATAGGTCTTATAGAGCGCTTTTATTAACATAAATTTATGCCACTCTACAAAGAGTTTGACTGACTTATGAATTAATTTTGGAAATTAATTTAAATAAATGGCGGGAGTGCCAATTATTTCAATAAACGGCGGGAGACCATATTATTTTAATAAATGGCGGGAGAAGATATATTCCAATAAACTTCAGGAGTAAAATATATTTCAATAGACGGCAGCAGAAAACATTATTTTGAAAAACAGCAGAAACAGAAATTATTTAAAAAACGGCGAAAGCTAAATTTCTGAATTTCGAAATAATTCGAAAAATAAGTCTTATAGAGCGCATTCATTAACATAGATTTATGCAGAAGAATGCAGTAAAATATATTTCAATAGACGGCAGGGGAAAACATTATTTTAAAAAACAGCAGGCATAGAAAATAAGTTTAAAAAAACGGCGAAAATAATAATTCTGAATTTCTGCCAACAAAATATTTCGACAAATAGGTCTTATAGAGCGCTTTTATTAACATAGATTTATGCCACTCCACAAAGAGTTTGACTGACTTATGAATTAATTTTGGAAATTAATTTAAATAAATGGCGGGAGTGCCAATTATTTCAATAAACGGCGGGAGACCATATTATTTTAATAAATGGCGGGAGAAGATATATTCCAATAAACTTCAGGAGTAAAATATTTTTCAATAGACGGCAGCAGAAAACATTATTTTGAAAAACAGCAGAAACAGAAATTATTTAAAAAACGGCCAAAGTTAAATTTCTGAATTTCGAAATAATTCGAAAAATAAGTCTTATAGAGCGCATTCATTAACATAGATTTATGCAGAAGAATGCAGTAAAATATATTTCAATAGACAAAAAACAGCAGGCATAGAAAATAAGTTTAAAAAAACGGCGAAAATAATAATTCTGAATTTCTGCCAACAAAATATTTCGACAAATAGGTCTTATAGAGCGCTTTTGTTAACATATATTTATTCCGAAGAATTCAACTCCACAAAGAGTTTGACTGACTTATGAATTAATTTTGGAAATTATTTCAATAAATGGCGGGAGTGCCAATTATTTCAATAAACGGCGGGAGTCAAAATTATTAAGGAGATATATTTTGATAAACATCGGGAGTAGAGGTAGTGGATTTTCTCAAGAGATATGACTTTGAATATATCTCTCACTGACACTCACTGCCGAAACGTAAATTTGTCCTCTGTGACGGTATGAGTCATAGCGCTTAAGAAAATCCACAACCTCTAAAATATATTTAAATAGACGGCAGGAGATGACATTATTTCAAAAAACAGCAGAAATAGATATTATTTAAAAAATGGCAAAAGTAAAAAATTCTGAATTTCTGCCAAGAAAATATTTCGACAAATAGGTCTTATAGAGCGCTTTCGTTAATGTAGATTTATACAAAAGAATTCAACTCCACGAAGAGTTTGACTGCCTTATGAATTCATTTATTATTATTATTATTTCAATAAACGGCGGGAGTCCATATTATTTTAATAAATGGCGGGAGGAGATATATTTTGATAAACATCGGAAGTAAAAAATATTTTAATAGACGGCAGAAGAGGACATTAATTTAAAAAGACGGCAGAGGTAAAAATTATTCAAAAAAACGGCGAAAGTTAAAATTCTGAACGTTTGCCAACAAAATATTCAGACAAATAAGTCTATTAGGTTCCGTTAACATGGATTCATGCAAAAAAAAACAATTCCACGAAGAGTTTGACTGTCTTATGAATTCATTATTGAAATTATTTTAATAAACGTCGGGAGTAAAATACATTTTAATGAACGGCGGTAGTTAAAATTCTGAACTCCTGTCTGACAAAATATTTTGACATTTGTGAACAGCACTGAAAGATTTCAGTGAATGCGAAGGAAACGAAAGTCAATATTTTCACAAAGGAGTATCAAGTCACTGATATCTTCCTAATAATTTATATTTTTCCTAGTACATAGTGATTGAAAATCCAGAAAAAAAATCATAACATATATTGTGAAAATATGCTCGTTTTGACGTCCAGAGGTTTTATATGTTTTCTCAGTTCGACGAGCTATCGAACAGTTTCTACAGTTTTAACGCCAACGTTTCGGCAAGGAATCTCACCTTCAAGGCTACAAATAAATATAAAATCGACAAATAAAAAAAATAACATAAATTCCATATGATCATTCGATCTGCAAGGGATGTATCTACCACTAACATAATTCTTTTCGGTCGTCTCATAAAATTGCCTCATTCAAGATATTTTTTTAACCTCAATACACTTCTTTCTAAGCTTTCGTCGTCAACACCCCTTTAACACGCCCATTTAGCAGAACAAAAGGCTGTATAAAAGAAAGAGCTGTCAACGTCTGAAGCACAATAGCTTCTAATTAATATAACATAATCCCGAGATGATATCTGCAAGCGATTTCTAGTACAGCTAGCTATAAAGCATTTCCTTTGTCCTCTCGTCGTCTCCTACGATATCAACCAGTTATTCTGAAAGGACGAGATCGTCTTGAAATTCACTCTCTGATAATGAAACGATCTCAATCTGCGTTCTCTCGGTATGATACAATTTAAAGATTTTGTATTGTCGGAGACTTCTGGACCGTTACGTTTTGATTGCACGACTATGAAATTTGGGTCGGCTCGAGACAGTTACAGAATTAAGATTCGGCGACGCGGAAAGGAATATCAGATATGATGTTATAGGAAAAATAGAAAAACGAAAGGAAATGTGCAACAAGGTAAGTGAAAGGAACTAAAAATTAGTTCTTCAATCTGAAGATTGAACATTATGAAAGAATGATTTACGTGAATGTAACAGTTAGCGATTTTTCGCCAAACGAAACAATTTTTTTTTTAAATTCGATGATGAGAATTTTTGGACTTTTTCTGGAGTAATTATTTTTTCTTGCCGATCGACCTATGGGGCACTTTCGGTAACATGGAGTCATGAAAAAAAATCCACTCCACGAAGAATTAGATGACTTATGAATTTATTTCGAAAATGATTTTAATAAACGGCGGAAGTAGACATAATTTTAATAAATGGCGGGTGTTAAAATTCTGAATTTCTGCCCGACAAAATATTTCGTCGTAAAGGTCTCAAGGAGCACTTTTGGTAACATGGATTTATAGAAAAAAAGCCCACCCTACGAAGACTTTGACTGACTTATGAATTTAATTCGGAATTTTTTTAAACAAACGGCGGGAGTAAAAATTATTTTAATAAATAGCGGAAGTAAAAATTATTTTATTAAACGACGAGTTGAAATAACTTTAATAAACGACGGGAGTAAAAATTATTTTAATAAACGATGGGAGTTAAAATTCTGAATTTCTGCCCGACTAAATATTTCGTCGTAAAGGTCTCAAGGAGCACTTTTGGTAACATGGATTTATAGAAAAAAATCCCACCCTACGAAGACTTTGACTGACTTATGAATTTAATTCGGAATTTTTTTAAACAAACGGCGGGAGTAAAAATTATTTTAATAAATAGCGGAAGTAAAAATTATTTTATTAAACGACGAGTTGAAATAACTTTAATAAACGAAGGGTGTAAAAATTATTTCAATAAACGGATATTCTGAACTTTTACTCGACAAACGTGCCAAAAAATTTGTCATATAGGTCTTGTAGACCAACTTCACTAACATGGATTTGTGCCAAAAAAAATCCCACTGCACTGACTCGTGATTTATTTTGAAATTCATTATAATAAAAAGCGAGAGTAAAAACTTTGAAATTCTACCTGACAAATTGCGAGGTTCCGTAAAAAGCCTACTAAATATCAATTTGACTAGAAATAGATTCCAAGGATTAACGAAATATCAATTTTTGTAATTTTATTGCTCTTTTTTTGCTTAATCCTTCTTGTAAATAAATATTTGATGAGATATCTGGAATGAGCGCTACAAAATACGTTTGAGAGAAATTTGCGATTTTTCAAAAAATTTTGAAATTTCGATGGTGCGAGATATTTTTTTACGTTTTATCGCTATTTTATGGAACACCTTGTATCTGAGCTTATCCAAATCACATATTTTCAGAATCAGCATGAAATTTCGAGTATATGGTGATAGTTTTAAGTGAATCTGACGATTTTGTACTATTCATGATTTTTAGGGTCTTTTTTCAAGTAATTATTTTTTTCTCGCCGATCGACTAGAAATTCACAGAGTATACTAATTTCGTCTTTCTGAATCGATTGGCACTCGCAGAATTGCTCTATCTCCAACCGTTCTCGATTTGAAAAATTGTTGAAAAGTTGAGAACTGCTATTTCCCGCCAAAAATTTTTTAGTTTTTTTTCTCACGTTCGTAAAATTCAATGTTTTTTGTTCGCCCTGTATCTTCGAAACAAAGGCGTTTTTCAAAAACCATCATAGGACAAAATATTCTTAGAATAGGTCAAGGAATAACTCCTTGAATTTTTGCCGCATGCAAACTGTTCGTCATTCACCTTGCATACTTATTTTGATGTATTAATTCAAGCTGTTGTTTTTATTTGAGTTGTTCAAAAAAAATTCACTGTCATTTTTATGTACAAATAATTCGTCTACTATTATTAAATTATATTCCTGTTCGACTTCATCACTGACTAGCAGTGGAAATTGGTAATCCCAAACTAAACAACGCTAAACCAACATGATTCACCTAGATAAGATCGGTCGTCTAAATCATATCAGAATGCGGAAACCATTTCTGAACCAACAAGGAAAATAAACGAATTTTTCAGTTGAATCTCACGCTCGTAAAAAGCTCCGAAGAATATCCAATTTCCAAGAGCCCTTCAAATGTGTCTTGGAAAGTTTAGGTTCAACGGCAGAGGAGAATGGAGCCAGGGCGACGACGGTCGTAAAGTTTTTCGATGGTGATTTAATTTCGGAGCTTTATTTCGGGAGTACAGGAATTTGGAGTTTGTTCGACTGCTTTGATTAGCATTACTGTACAATTTGTTATGATTTGCACTTCTGAAACCACAGATATTTAAAAAAAACAACTTCATCTGAGATGGTCATGACTCCATCGAAAAATTTTGTTTAATAAACACTAGTTGTCAGAACTCATTAAACATCATAAGTTTGCCCAAATACTTCAGTCGAAATGTCCTCATTCTCAAAGAAGAAAAACGAGATATATTGAAACTTTATTATAAATTTGATAGGAGTAGTACGAAAACAACAGAAATTTATTTTGAATTAATATCCGGAAAGACAACAGCCGGATAGAACATTATTCGGTATTTTGGGCAAACACTTGGCTGAGTATGGTGCGTTTCAAAAACCAAGAATGAAGTATGGAAGCAGAATGGAACAAAATATTAGACGTAACTTAGTAGCCGAGGTAAAATAATTGTTCATTCCATATTCGAAGAAGTATAATTATTTTTGGTACTTTTTTGGATAAATGCAGATCCTTCCAAATCAACAAACACATCAAGACTCGGCAGAAATGGATGTGCCACAGACGAGCGCTTGGAGGGAATTCAAAAAAAGTGGTTTGAAATGTTATAAGATACATATTTCACAAAAATTACATCCAGGTGATCCTGAGAGAAGGATGGAATTTTGTAGCTGGCTCTCGAATAGGGAAGACCCTACAAACTTCTTGATAAACATCATTTGGACCGACGAAAGTACTTTTTCGAACTGTGGTGTTTTTAATAGCAAAAATGAGCACATTTGGAGTGAAAATAATCCACGACACTTCAGAGAAGTCAGACCACAAGTTCGGTTTCGTTTGAATGTGTGGGCTGGAATTTATGACGACCGAATACTTGGACCTCATTTCTTCTCTAATACTCTGAACGGGGAAACTTATCTTCGGTTCTTAAGAAACGAATTCGAAGAATATATGGATACGTTTCCCCTTGTTAATTATAACAGCTGCTGGTTTCAGCATGACGGGGCTCCTCTACACAATAAAAGAGCAGTTTGCGAATATTTACACCAAAGATTTCCTAATAGGTGGTTAGGAAATTCTAGACCAGTGAGGTGGCCGGCAAGGTTTTGGATTCTTTCTTGTGGGGCACTTTAAAGAACAGACTCTATGGAGAGCAAGAATATGACACAGTAGATGAACTTAGAGACAATATCATCACGCAATTCAGGTCTATCAGAACAAGGGATATTGTTAGGGCTGTTCTTAATTTGAGACGACGAGCTCGGTTATGTATTCAAGAGGAAGGCCATCATTTCGAACACTTGCTGTAATACTTTTTGTGCATTTTTTACAAGCTAATGATTTCATTGTTGTTTTTTGAAACGCACCGTACTCAGCCAAGTGTTTGCCCAAAATTCCGCAAACTTATCAAGTATGTTTTATGAGTTCTGATAACTAGTGTTTATTAAACAAAACTTTTCGATGGAGTCCCATCTCAGACGAAGTTGTTTTTTTTCAATATCTGTGGTTTCAGAAGTGCGAGTCATAACAAATTATACATCAATGAAATCAAAATGAGAATCACTATTTTTCTGTATAAAAAAACAATATGACGTCCATAACAGAAAAAAAAGTTGATGATGAATGCCAGAAGATGAAAAGTCGGATAGAAAATCTGAACATGAAAACGTGTAGCTGAAAAAAAGTATCAATGAAAATGTACTTTTGGTTTTGAGCTATGTTGTCAAATAATAATAGAAAAAAATAAAAACGACCGATTTTCAGTTTTTTCCCGATATTTCCAGAAATACTCTGAATTTTCCAAGTTTCAAAACAGTATTTTGATAAGCACCAGAATACGCAACTTTGCCCCAATTTAAGCTTCGACGTATCTCCTGTAGTTTAGGAGATCCCAATGGTGGGGGTCGAATTTGAATTGCCCTGTATACTTTCTGATTACAGTGTTTTCTCATAGTCCATTCACCAAAAATAGAATGCTCTTACGGCGTCTTGGCTTCCTCAGAAATGGATATCAACATTGAATTTTACGAGACCAACTGTCGATGATATATGTTTCTCTTCGGAAATCATGACCTCTAAAATGCTGATATTTTTGAGGTGAGAAATACTATGGTGTCGAAATTTGGTTTGGAGTTAGGTGATACTTGAGGCTTCCCACATACAGGGTGGTAGAAAATGCAGTTTTTTCGTTTGCTTGAAAAAGTGACTGAAAGTTGATTATTTCAAATGAAACTTGCTTTCTTTCTATGTATATCATACCTGTACCTGACTAGTCAAGTTTGGTACTTTTGAGCATTTATTTGTGAAAATATCCCTTCAGAATGGTATTCCGATTCGGTATTTTATACACGAAATACAAACAACATTTTTAGTACAACTGTGAATGTGAATTTACATCGTCTGAAATATATTAAAAATAAATACTGTTTCCTCTATTTATCCCTGCTATGGAGAGAGCTGAAGTGGGGTAACAAAAAGACGTTGGACGGGAAAAATGTCCGGTTCGTTCAGGGGTAGATTGGGCGTGAAATAATACAGCCAAATCAGGTGAAGCTGGTGATGTAATTGTATCTATGAGGAGAGAGTTTTTATATACAGAACAGGTAGCACTATCTTTTGGAAAATACGTACAGAAGCAGTTGCTCAATTAGGCACTCTAGCTTAGCTACGGTACAGTATACTTTCATCTGCCCGAATGTATATATACATAAGAGTTCACAAGTTTTTATTAACCAAGGTAAGCATTAATTCATTTAAATTCATAAATAATTCTCAAGCTGAATTTCTTGTCCAGTACCAACAATGAAGCTACTACTAGCTAAGCTAGGATATGAAAACGTCAGCTCTAAACGCTACTTGTTATCAAGTCTGCTACTAGCAAGGGAAATGTCAATATCGAGGCAATTAGCCGCTCTAAGGCATCTTGCGATATAGCTGAAATAAGCAATGTTGGTACGATGGTAGGGAGTATGAAAAGTAGCTATCTGTCTAGTAAGGCGAGTGGGGACTACTAAACTGATTTGAGATAGAAGATCTGGACAGACATATTCACCATTTAATATCTTGTAGAGAGTCATTAGATCTCGCTGACTACGTCTATTCCCCAAAGTTGGAATATTGAGATAACTCTCAATTGAGGCGTAATCACTAAAGATGTTAGATTGGAAAGAAACATATCTAAGAAAACTTTTTTGAACACGATCAATCTTGGATATATGGGTTACATAATGTGGTGACCAGACAGAGGTGAGTTCTAACAAGTGTGCAGTATAGGATTTTAATGGCACTCAGATTAGTGAAGTCACGAGTTGTCCTCTTTATAAAGCCCAACATTTTGGTAGTCCTGTTGACAATGGAGGTTATGTGGTAAGTGAAGGTTAGGGAGTCATCAAGAATTACTCCAAGGTCCTTGACACGGTCGACAGCATCCAGGGGTTGTCCATTGATGGTATAGTCGAAAATGACAGGTTGATGTGAGCGAGTAAAACGTATGATATGACATTTGTTTATGTTCAAGTCCATACCGTTTAACAAGCACCAAGTAGCAAGTCTGCAGATATCGCTCTGCAACTCATCGGCGTCATCTACACAATTCACAATACGATAGAGTTTTAGGTCGTCAGCGAATAGTAGGGCATTACTGTTGTGAAAGCATGAAGTGGTGTCATTAATGAACATGTTGAAAAGTAAGGAGCCCAAATGTGAACCTTGGGGAACGCCCGAGGTTGCAGGAAAGTCAAAAGAGTAATGGTGCTTGAATCTCACTATTTGGTACCTGCCTGTCAGATAATCCACAATCCACTTCAGAATCGCTCCTCCGAAGCCATACCTACTGAGTTTGTGGGTAAGAAGCTCATGATTAACCCTGTCAAAGGCCTTGGAGAAGTCGGTATAGATTGAGTCGACCTGACTACCCCTATCAAGAGCTTTAGATAGAAAATTGGTATAGGTGATTAAGTTGAATTCAGACGACCTTCCGGATGAAAAGCCAAACTGATTTGAGATCAGTAGCCCTGAGCAGTCTTAAGTCATATAATCTGTAACGATGCTCTCGAACAATTTAGGGATGGTACTAAGAATTGAGATCGGACGATGGTTACTAATGTCAGATTTATTACCTGATTTATATATGGGTGTTATGTAGGAAAGCTTCCAGTAGTCTGGAAAGATTCCAGTATCCAAGGATTTGTTGAAGATGTGAAATAGTAGTCTAGACAATATATAATTACAATTTTTAAGAAAAATGGGGGGAATAGCGTCAGGCCCCGGACCCTTTCTAACATCGAGGTTGCTTAGCTTCTCGAATATGGTGGAGATAGGAATATGGTAAGAGCAAATGTTGAGTGTCGATATCACAATCATTGTGGTTTAGGATATGATCGGTGTATACTGAGGAAAAGTGGCGTGCAAACAGATTTGCGACTTCAGTACCGGAGGAGGCAACAGAATCGCCAAGAAACATTTTATCAGGTATTAAAGAGCCTGACCTGGAGCCATTAACAAAATCCCAGAAGGCCTTGATGTTATCGCCGATATTGACCCCAACACCTCTGATGTAATTCGAATAACACTCTCTAGACAGAGTCTTACAACGAGCTCTGAGCTCGCTAAAAACTGCGTAACTTTCATGAGTTCTGGTAGTTTTATAAATTTGATGTGCAATCCTCTTCTCTTGTGTCAGATGCCTAAGCTGTGGGCTGAACCAAGAGGGAAACGAACGATTGGTGATCCTCTTGAGTGGAATGAACACCTCGATAAATGAGTACAGGGTATCGTAGAAACTATGCAGCATTCCGAATAGGTCCTTATCCAGGAGAAGGGCGTCCCAGTCGGCAGCACCGAGATATTGGCATAATAGTTCGTAATCAACATTACGGAAGTCATATGAGTGTTCTGCGGCCTGAGACTCATGATATTCAGTTCCCACTTGCACTATTGCTTCAATGGCTGGATGGGAAGCATCAGGTGGCAACAACACATCTGCCGATTCATTAACAGTGAGTTCGGTAGGGGTTAATACGAGATCCAGAATAGTCCCTCGGTTATTTCGTATATTGTTTGACTGGAATAAATTGTGGAGTGCACATAGATTGGAAACAACTTCGATGGCCTCAGCTTCAGCTGGTGATAAGCCACTAGATGGAGAACCGAGAGAGCAGTAATCTTCAACTTGCCAAGTGATGTTAGGAAGATTGTAATCGCCAAAGATTAAGATTAAGAAAAATGTATTCGGATTCTGTTCATTAAGGGATTCCACCAGGTCATAATGTGTGCGGTACATGTTAACATTTGACTTCGGTGGGAAGTAGACGGAACCAAGTATGAATTTGTAACTACCTCCACCAACGAGTACAAATATTTGCTCAACTGAGGGATCGGTGGGCAATGGACTAACGGGGATTTCTTTCTTGGTAGCAATCAAAACGCCTCCGCCCCTGTGGAAAGGACTGGAGGCTGGTGACCGGTCCTGTCTAAAAATATTATAGTTTGTAAATCCTAATTCTTCATCATTGATTTCATCTAATAACCATGTTTCAATGAAGATGATAATGTCATAAGCACATGTGGAGATGTTCGTATGAAGTTGGGAGAGTTTGGTACGTAGACCTCTGACATTCTGGTCTGGCCCAAGTCAAAATTCCTTACAAGTTTTTTTTGGAGATGGTAGGTGCATTACTGACGTATTTAATAAATAGATTTTGCTCGCCATTATTCTGACGCCTCAATAGCTCAGCTCTAACAGCGTCGAGCTTGTTTTTCTGGAGGGGGGTTTGGTCAGGGTGAATAAAGATCTTATTTTCCTGACCAGCCTTCAATTTGTTCCTGAGTATCAAATGGACGTCATGCGGGTTTGCTAAAACAACCTTTAGAGGACGGTTACCATTTTTATTCTTCTTACCAAACCGGAAAGCGCTACTGACAGTTACTCCTGATCCATCACCAACTGCTTTACTAATAATGAATATACGTGTCTTCTGTTACACTTGTAGTCGGCAAGACTCTGCATCACCTATGGAGCCCTCAATAGGATATAAGTGAGTAAGCAGGCAGCGTTAACCTGCGACTTTAATCAGGTGCATAATCTTGGTCGTCAATAGTCCAGCGGTATACCAGAAAATCGATAAGTGAAAGAAGGCCTGCCTGAAATAGGGTTTTCGTTATACGAGCAAATTCTACGACAACCTCTAGGGTAATCACAAGAAATGACTTAAACATCAATAATTATGAACATATATTTTAGGATAGTAACAAGACCTACCTGCAGATGGTGTGCGGCCTGAATGATGTGTCTCGGAATGAAAGCACAGTTTAGAGCACAAAATAGTATAAATCCACACAGTGTTTCTCTTAATCTGCTTACTTACGTATTCCGTCACTACTAAATGCAATTGGCAAATCCACCAAAGGTGAGAGTATTTCTATCTAACAAGAGCTACTCGATCTAGCCAAGTGCCTCTCCAAGATTGAAAAGAAGCTCCCAAAAAAAAGGCTTCTCTTTATTTTTTTGTAGAGGTTTGTCCCTTGTTACTGTTCCTTTTGATATTCTTTTGCTAATGAGATTACTTGGATCAATGAGTATGGATCAATTCCAATCATGATTAAGTAGTCCACTTTCGATTGTGAGTGTTCTATGTCAAGGATCATTGTTAGCCCTAATTTTGACATTAAGGTTAGAATAATCAAATTGAATAAATGACTCAATGTTTACATTCTTTAGTAAATCATGGAAATTCGGAAATTGCTCATATATCGTACTCAGCTATTTCTTAAATTGGCTTAATGTAATAATGATAATGATGAAGATAATTTAGCTCTACAATTGTCTGTTTTCCAGGATTCTTATGGAAACTGTAGAAGTAATACACCGAAGAGGCTACTACTTCCAAGCATCATATAATACTTGTGAATCAACTGAAACTTCATAGAGTGTGATTGTTTTAATTTCAAAGCCAAGCGAAAGGCTGAAGCTACTAGTATGAAGAAATGAAATAGCAGATGCATATTATTTATTGTGAATAGTAATAAATTCTATATTATGTTAGTTGAATCATTTGAGCTACTGAACCGTATATTTTGACTCGTAACAATACTTCCAATTCATCTTGACGTGGTTTTTTATCCTGATAAGTTATCGCTTTAAACGACTGAAAAAATTTTCATGTCTGAAAAAAATAATTCCAATATAACTTAATCACGGTGGCTGGAAATCTGCCTCCGTAGCAGAAGCATATTTGGACAAAATTGAAATTTCTAACAAAATATTGAATTGTCCATCTTCTTCCAAACGAAATAAAATTTCTGATAAAATTGTGGAATCAACTCTTCAAGAAATATCTAACGTTTCTAATCAGCAGCAACATGGAACATCTTCGGGAATTTATGTTAGAAGTAATTGTTCAAACTTTACTATCAATTATTATTTCAATAATTGAAATTATTTAATGATGAATAATCAATTAATTAAATAAATCCTTCAAAAAGTAATATTTCATGTTAATTTTGTGAATTATCTTGGCAGTGAAAAAAAGTACACATTTACGCATCAACAGAGATGCAGAAATGTCAAGTTGTACAAAAATTGTTTTTTGATATTTCGTGGCTATTAGTGTGGATTCATGCAGCACCAATTAACAATTATCAAGTAGCAATTATCAATCAACAATTATCAATTTACAATTATTGAAAATTCTGCATTCATGCACCCGAATTAACAATTACCAAGGAACAAATGAGCATGCGCACAAAGCAGATCCGTGCCATTTGAGTTAACCTTAGGTACTTTGTCGTGGAAACTGTTTAAACATTCAGATCTATTCGTTTTCCAAATGTTTATAATCAATTTTGTGCATTCACGATGGTCATTGAAATGGAAGATACTCAAACATTTTTTTGGTTGATTTTGATTGCTTTCCGTCATTATACTGACCAATCCACGATCATCTGCGTACTAGTTGCGCACTAGAGGAAAATCTCGTTCAATTAGAGTAGAAAGATAAAAGTTGGCCAACTTCTACTTGCTACTTGATAATTGTTAATTGTCTGCATGAATGCATTCATTGTAATACAAGTAGTTCAACTTGTACTTGTTTATTGTTAATTGATAATTGTTCCTTGATAATTGTTAATTGGTGCTGCATGAATCCACACGGAATTTAACCAAAAACTGAACAAGATTGAATACTTAGATAAGTACATATTTCTAAATAGAAAGACAAAGGCAAAACAACCATGAAGTGTCCAAGTGGATTCCTCCCAGCTCTTAAAACAGAATGAGTTTGTTTCACGTCCAACGCACGCTGTCACGTTGCGTGTAAACCTCGCCTTCTCTCAACT
The DNA here is from genome assembly GCA_958502065.1 of Chrysolina americana. Classification (NCBI taxonomy): domain Eukaryota; kingdom Metazoa; phylum Arthropoda; class Insecta; order Coleoptera; family Chrysomelidae; genus Chrysolina; species Chrysolina americana. The sequence continues at coordinate 107,751,212 of OY293410.1, read as the reverse complement.
CAATTGCTAACAACAACTTGACGCATCAAAACAATTATTCACACACCGTTTTCATGGGCAGAATCCCTCGAGCATATACACACAAACACATACAAAACGCATGTTGTCAACCGATCAAAAATTATCATAATTTCTAGCGGTTTGTCGCGATGGCAGTAAATACGAGCGGCTAGACGTGTTTTTGCGTGCGGTGCGCGGTGTTTTTGTTAATGAAGTTACAAACAGTATCGAACAGGGGTAATTCGAGAAGAACGAGAAGGCGGGGAATTTCAAGCTTTGCTCATTTCCTGGCAGTTGAGATATGTGTTGAGGTCGCGTTAGAGGATGTTTCGTTTATATGAAACACAAGTCGGATGTGTGCAATGTTGTGCTGGGCCCCGTTGCCGGGTGTACTAAAAACGACTTCATTGGCTACTAAATTCGATTCTTCGATACTAAATTCCTTCTTGATCGACAAAACGCGGGAAATTCGAATATCTGTTATGAAACAAAATCAACTCTATACCTGTCACCTGTCAGTCGTGTAACTTGTCACTTGCCAGCAATAAGACGTCAAAACGAAACGTCAATAGAGATAATAATAATAATAATAATAATAATAATAATAATATAATAATAATAATAATAATAATAATAATAATAATAATAATAATAATAATAATGTTTATTTGAAAAGAAAAGTACATATATGTTACATCAAAATATCTTAAAAATTATAATGATAGTGATAATGTTATTCATGATATAGGACAACAGATATTATTGATTCAACAAAAGTGAATGATAAATAAACATAGGTGAGTCACAGAAGTGTATAACAGTTTTTAGCTGTTATACTCCTTGTGCGTGACTATGATGATATAATTATACCTACTAATAATTAATTTTGTTTTTTTTTTTTTTTTTTAAATTATAATTTACGTCTTATAGTATATTCCAATAAATAATTTTGGCAAGACGATCGAGTCAAAAGGGACCCATTAGGACCGCTTAGGTTGAGTATGGGTTTTTGATCGTGTCTTACATGTCTTTATAGGTTTATATGTATGAACGAAGCGTTGCGAAGAGTTTGCATTATTCTTGGTAAGTATTAATTAAATAAGACATCGAGTGAATCTCTTTCTAGTGCCAGAATATAGTTTTTGAATATTTTTTTGATGAGACCAATTGAATGAATTTTTTCTATGTATGTTTTGTACATGTCAGGAAGGAAATTATATATTTTCCTGGATAGATATAGGAAGCAGCGTTGTCCAATGGACTTATAACATAATGGTATTTGAACATAGTTTTTATTCATAGTTCTTGTGAAATATTTATTGTCTACTTTTTGAATTAATGTTTTATTTTTATACATGTTGATGATTATATTATATGTATATAGTTGCCTTAAATCCAGTACACCCGCTGCAGCAAATAAAAATTTTGAGGAGTAAGTAATTTTTTTGTTATAAATTATTTTAAGTATTTTTTTCTGAATCATATCTAATTGCTTCATATGATTATTTGCAGCCCCTCCCCAGCTCAATATTGCATACTGCAGACGAGACTCCACTAAAGAATAATATAATATTTTCAGCTGTGTAACGTCGAGAATGTTTTTAAGAAATTTAAATTTCGGTAAAAGACATCTCAATGTTTTGGTGACGTTTGAGATATGGTAATTCCACCTCAGATGTGAGTCAATGGTGATTCCTAGATATTTCGTTTGATTGACATTTCGTATATTGGTAGTGTATTGTTGTTCTCTAAATGTTAGCTCATCATAACTTGGTAAACCGTTCTTGTAGCTGCAGAGTGGAAGAAAAAATGTTTTATCGAAGTTTATGGTGAGTAATTTATGCCGGAACCAATTTATAATGTGTATAAAATCATTTTCAATTTTTTCTTTCAGATCGATCCAAGAGTGGGAGGAAAACAGAATAGCTGTGTCATCAGCAAAACTTATTACTTTTCCAAATGTTTTCATTGTCAGTAAATCATTAATATATATGGTGAACAACAATGGACCCAATACAGTACCTTGCGGTACACCACAATTCACCACTCTCTCATCACTTATGTTGTCTTTAATTTTTACTATTTGTTTCCTGTCTTTTAAATAATTAGAGAATAGGGTGAGTGGGACACCCCGGACCCCTAGATCCTCCAAGGCCTCCAACAACTGCGAGTGATTCACAGTATCGAAGGCCTTGGCTAGATCCAGGAAGATACAAATCGCAGGAGTCCCCTGGTCGACCAGATTATACATATCTCCTGTCAATTTCGAAATTGCATCGTTCGTCGATAAGCCTTCCCTGAATCCAAACTGGTCAGCAGCAATAATATTAAATTTACTCATGTAACTACTTAGTCTGTTTTTCAGGCATTTTTCAAATATTTTTGTTATTACTGTAATCACAGATATCGGTCTGTAATTATTCATTTTGTTTTTTTGTCCTTTTTTAAATATAGGTGTGACTACTGCCAGTTTAAATTCATCGGGACATATTCCTGTACTGAATATTTTGTTGATCAGATGAACTAATGGACGTATTATGAACTCGGAAATATTTTTCAATATTTGCGCCTTCATAAGATCGTAACCAGGAGCTTTCTTCGCTTTCAGTTGATGTATTACCTCGTAAATTTCTTTGTCATGTACAGGCTTCAAGTAAAACGAATGAGGCAAGATATTTTTTGCTGGACGAGGCGAGGAAGGTTTTTTTATTTCATTAGCATACTTTTCCCCTACTCCTACAAAAAAATCATTGAATGCATTAGCAATTCCTTTTTCATCCTCGGTTATATGACCATCATCGGTTTCTATATTTTTAATGTTATCATCCCCAGTTGTTTTTCCTCCAATCTCCGATATAACTCTCCATAAGTTTTTAGAATTATTTTTATTTTTATTTATTTTATCTCTATAATAGTTATATTTTGCTTTTTTGACCAGTTTGTCTGTATATTTTCGATATTCAAGATAGTACTGTTTTTTTACAATGTCATCAGGATTTTTTTTGCAATCTCTATATAATTTGTTTTTATGGTTTATCGATTTTACCAAACCTTTTGATATCCATTGTTTACGTTTTTTTCCATTTTTGTTTATTGGAATTCTTTTTGAGTTTTTTTGTATATATTTTTTTAGTATTTTCACTAAATATGTGGCTTGTGACTGTACGTTATCTAAACTATAGTATATGTTCCAGTCATGTTTGGAAAGATCAATTTTTAGCTTTGTGTAATCTATGTATTCAATGAAGTTTCGTTTACTTACAGGGTGTGTACTGGATTTATCGCAAGGGTTGTCTAGAAAAATTGAAATGGCCTTGTGGTCTGTAATATTACAGTCCACTACCATAGAGACACATTTTTCTTTAAGATTGGTTTCTTCGGTTTTCAAAAATATATGGTCAATACAGCTTTTTGAGTGTCCCTGTATGCGGGTGTGCTTATTGATCATTGAGGTGAAGTTGTGTGAACTATAATTATCCAGGTAATCGTATACTAGTACATCTTCATCATTCAAATTGATATTCATGTCACCTACAATAATGTGGTAGTCTACAGATACTCTGCTTGTGTCTTGCAGATACTGGTTCAAATAGGAGATAAAGTTTTCAGCATTGTTTGCGGGAGGCCTGTATATTGAAGTTATTAATATTGATTTTTTTTCATCTATGTTCACTTTAATCTGTATCGATTTGCAATTGTCAATGGCAATAATTTTTGATGAACATGTATATGTATTTTTCAAATATACTAATACTCCGTCATTTTTATTTATGTTACCTTCGCTGTAAAAACTTGAATAGCCGTTCAGTTCAATAAGACCTTTATCTTCTATTTGAAACGTCTCGGTGAGTACAATACAATCAAATTCAAAGGAGAGTTCACTCAGAGCAATCTCCAGTTGGTCTAAGTTTTTCATAACACTACGTATATTTTGGTGAAAGAGTTTGAAGTATTTTTTGTTTGCTAATGATTTGTTATTGAGTTCATTCATATTACTTATCTCTAAGGCTTCTATAGGTTCATAATTACAATCGCGAATATAAGGATCCATTTGTTATAGAATTTGAAATTTTGAAGCAGATTGTGAAAAAAATTTATTTATACGTAAAATGAGCATTTACTAACAGAACATATGAATGGTTAGTTACTTATTTTTTATTGCTTCTTGTGGATCTTCCATTCTTAGTACTGGAGCCAGACTCAGTTCGGGGCAGTCTCTTGTTAGATTCTTCCTTCACTCGATCAGCAGGTTGAGCCGTGTCCCTCTTCGGATCTGGTTTTATTTCATTCTCGTTGCTTTCCTCGTCGGAAGAATTTTCGTATCCCGAGTTTTCTTCTATTTCATTATGTTGGATCAATTTCAGATCTGCGTAAGTGTAACCCACACTGTTGATGTATAGTTTGTTGCGAAAAATATGTGCTTTCTTATTGTCTCTCCGGGCCTGTCTCATATGAAGAACTAATTCTCTTCTTTCAGATCTCTCTTCAGCAGACAGATCTTCTACAATCGATATTTTTTGTCCTTTAAGTTTCTTGCTATTCTTAAGTATTTGTTGCTTTGTTATGAATCTCACAAGCTTTACTAGGATTATTTTGTTTGCTTCTTTATTTCCAACTGTATAAATATTATTTATTTCTCCTCTGTTTAAATCTAATTCTAGTTTGGTGTTTAATAGATTCAATGTGTAATCGATTATGTTACCGCCTTTATACTCTGAATTGAAAATTAGTATATTATTCTCTTTTGTTATTTTTTCAAGTTCCGTATTTTTCTTTTGGAGGTTTTCCACCTCTTCTTCTAATGATTTTATTTTTTCTGTACTCTGAGTGATTACTTGTTTTAGTTCGTTTATTTGTGCAGATATTGCAACCGTCAGCGTCTTGTTCTGCTCGAAGATGAATTTCTTCAATTCCTCTGTGTTACTCATTTATAAGGTTGTACACGAATTATTCCTTTCACGGTGGGTTGTTCAGCCCATAGACTAATTCCGGGTTTATCGTTTGAGTTTTTAAGGATATCACAGAACACGGAACACAGAGTTGAGCGCAGCGCACAAAACAGGGTTGCGTTCGGTTGAGATACTGTAGTTGTACGTTTACGCTGTGAAATCCCATTACCTCAACCTCTCTATTCCATGGAAAAGCACATATCTGACTGAATGAAAATTGCAGAATGACGCATACTGGCATGTTGGATGAAAATACTAAATGTCCATTGAGAATACTAGGCTACTAAATGGAGTCGAAAAGTACTAAATTCAGTAGGATTATACTGAAAATCACAACCCTGGATGTGTGCTTTATCGTTGTTTAAAGAGAAATAAGATAGTTAGCCAAAGCCTGTAGAATCAGTACTGGAACAAAACGCTAGTGCCATCTAGCGTTGTCAGTTGGAAATTGAGAGGAACTACAAAAAACTGTGGAAGGTATCTACTCAATACAAAATATTTCATGACGTTTTCTTCGCAATTTCAACATAGTAACCATAGAGAATATATAATGAAATTTGTAGAGCACTTGTTGGCGCTTCTTATGGATCGATAATATACCGGGTGCTCCGTTTGCAATAAGGAAGATTTTGCACATTTTTATTTACAATGTTTGGCAAGCTATTTTTCGCACCCTGTATATCACAGTTCGATTTTTGATATATCGTTTGAGAGAGTCATCAACGTACATAATTTGACCGAAAACTCATTTCAATAGGATTTGGCACAACTTCATAATTTCAAATAGTATGAGTGACGAATTTTGGGAAAAAAAGCTTTCATGCTAAAAATCTAGAAGACCGTCAATATTTTCGAAAAAAAGATCCATATAAAGTACCTTTTATTTTTCATGTAGAAACGGAAAAACTGATATAAAATACTGGTTGCCGTTTAAAAAACAAAGTTGGGACCCGTCCAGAAAAACCTGAATAAACTGTGTGCCATCATTTCCAATTTGTAGAGCTCAGAAAATAGTAACATTTTGGTCACTGAATAATCCATTCAAACGAAATTATTATAAAATTATTCATTATATTCAACAATCTCCAATTATCAAATTAACTGGGAAAATTCAATACAGAGTACGAAAATTAATCAATGTTAATTTCATGGTCATAAATTCAGCAATATGATTATCTAATCATAAATTCATCAAAGTCAAAAGGTACCCTCTCTCTTACTATGTTTAATTAGAATGTTTCCAAACTTTGGGTTTCTTGCAAGTGTCATAGTGAAAGTGAAATTGATTATGTATCCTTGCCAGAAATTGTGGAAGAGGCCGCAAACAATTTATTACCCATATAGTTAGCAAAAATATAAAAACAATTTCAATTCAAGTTCAAGGACTGGAGGAACAAAAATAATAATAATCCAAAGAACTACAGACCATTAACATGCATGCATCATGTTATGAGATGTTCACTGCTTCAAAGATACAAATTCTCTTCGCATCATGTATTTTCTCAGATATCTTTGCACACTGAGATACATTGGACAATTAATGCTGCTCTAAAGGACTCAATTCATGATATAGAGCAGATATGATTCAGAAGGAATCAGTCAAATATAGACTCTCTCAGACCTCTGCTGCATTGTTACGGAAGGAATTTGTCTCAGCAGTTTTATACCGCAAACTCAATATCGAACAACTTTGTACTAACCTTCAAGACTCTCGATTTCCATTCTAATGTCTTTATGTCTTTTCATTTGACTATATGTACACTACATCTGACAGTGTCTCAATTTGTTCTGCATAAAGTGCTTCCTATTAATTTTGTTGGCATAAACATAGTATTGCACTTGGACCTCTGCATTTATGTGAAGAGATATGTGACTTGGTAGATTCGTACCAAACTGGGCTGTCACATTTTCTTTCATGGAACTATCTAAGTGACAGATTCGTATATATCTTATTATCATTGTTGGTGGTAGGCATAGGAGTACATTTCAATCCTGTGGAATTCTACGTAGAGTTATATGATTTGGTAGATTTCGTACCAGGCTTCGCTAACACATTTTTTCTGTTGATGAACATTAGGAGAAAAGTGATGTACTAGAACTATGCCTAGAAGAAAGAAACACTGAGATGTTGGTAGTGATTAGACTTAATTACTAGTACTAACCTCCTACCTCTTGTTAAAGTTTACTAAACTTTTTTTTGTATCAGACGTTCATAAAAAAACCATAAAACTCAAACCCATTTATTGTTTCTAGAAAATCTTCATCTTCTTGTTTTATTACCATAACCTAAACCTTCTTCTTCTATTATAAGGTTATTGCGTTGCGTCCTTACCGTGCTTTTGCCAGCACTCCCCGTATAGCGTTACCAACCCGCAATCGGAAATTTCAGTGTTCCATACTCTACTCTATTACTACTAATCCTTACTCGATCACTAACCCTGGTCCATAAATTGTAACCCAACGCAAAAAGGTACGTATTTGACCGGTTCGTAAACCACACAACCTAGGTGATTTGTATGATCCGTCACGTGATCTCTTTCCAATCGTTCTTATTTTGAATTTGAATTAAGGCTCTGTTAATTGAAACCTGTTGTTGAAAATACCAATTTCATTGTTTGGAACGGTTCACCACGTTCCTCCCTTTTTGACGTCACGCCTAGGTGGTCTATTGGGCCATAAACGAGACGTAAAGGAAAAAATCAAATAGTTATTAGGGATGTAATGTGTTTATTATAATATTTCTAACGATGTAATCCACATCCAGAGGTGGGATTTTGTTTACCATAGAACTCTATTCGCAAAATGCATTTCCGCTAGATGGCGCTCAGAATTTAGGCGCGAAACTGTGTAATGGTGATCAGCCTACAAATTCCATACGAGACCATGGTGTTCAATTTTATTCTCATTCGAATTTGAATAAATTGTTGAAGATGTCGATAATTGAAATATGTTAATCAGACATTTTCATATACGTAGTCATTGCCACTTTTTGCCTAATTCTATGTTTTTAATGGGAAAATTATGTTAAGAAACTTTGTGTTTGGTACTATTGATGATGCATTAAGCATTGGGGCACTGAGCAAATACGCCTATTGTTTGGATTGCTTAATTCTGCAGCCATTTCGGTTATTATATTCTGAAACTATGAACATGAAGGAATATCACCAAACTCAATTTAGTGTCCCAAACTCAATTAATTATGAGAAAACAGATAAAATAGATATAGCAAAACAAGACCTTGCAACATTACATCAGTTCAACGAAATAATTATAGGTGTCGCACCCTTCGCGCAGGTCGCAAATAGTCTACAGTTCTCTCTCTGTATTTTGTTTTGGCTCTTGCTTCCGTTCAAGCGTCTTCAGCCATTTCACTACCAGGGGCTACCACGTCTGATTAGTGGACAGTTATGTCTCTTTCTCTCCCATGAATTCAACGATGATGTCATCTCACTTATTCGATGAAAAGTAGAAATTTTCAGGGTAAAAAAGACATTCAGACCTTCAGATACATTGAATAGCTATCTAATTCTATTCGAAATCTTTCACTCCTAAGCGAGATGTATCGCATCCATATGCATAACTGAAATACGGATGACTTCTGGAGATTTCTTTCAATTATGGCTGAGAAGACACACAAAACTGCCATTCATCGTCACATCATCGACCTGGAAAAACCGAATCGTGCTCAAAAGAATCGAAAGTATTCGTTCATCGAACCGCTCCAAGCAACAGTAAAAACTGTCCACCCTCGAAACTCAAACAAACTCGAAAGCATGCCGTTCCATATGTATAAAAACTCTACATATGTCAAAGCGTATCCGTGAAAGGGCTTCAGAAAAAGGGACAAGGAGATATACGGAGGCTGACACACAGTAAATCCATCACCACTATCAGCTGGACAGAAGGGCCCTAACTTACTATACGGGCATATCAACGATCTTTACGCTCGACTTCCTTGATACTTTCACGCATGGGTAATGACCTGCTCGAAAGTGCATGTTTTTGCCGTCTCCATGGGGAGAGGCAAGAACTTTTTTGTGTTTGGGCTGTTTTTCGGAGAGTTGTTTTTCTTTCGGGAAGGAAAGTTGGTAACAGATGAAACAGTAAGTAACTTTAAGCGATTCCTTCCTATGAATTTCAAATTATCGAATGTTGATGTTAACGGGAAGAGATCTTGATTAGTCAATGAGGAATTGAAAAATGGTATCAATAATTGTCTCAATATTATGAGAATATTGATGAAGCAAAGTTGAAAAAGTGATCGAAAAATCTATTGCTTAATAAATAACTCGGCAGTGAACAAAAGTGGGTTTAGCCTAAAACCAATGGTAATATGGTAATGGTAAAAATAGATGGTGACTGATGCGCTACGACCTAATTAGATCTATTGTGCCCCATCTTCTTCTGCTATTTCAAGGTGATCTCGTTTACAGTAGCCCCTCAAAACCCAATTCCTTGAGGAATTTAAGGATTTTTAGAGGGTCTATTCGAGGTATTTCTCTCACAATCAGCTGGTGTGATCCCAGTATATTCAATCTTTTGTGATGAACAGCATAACACTCCATCAATATATAGTGTGGTGTTTCTGGATTTTCCCCACAGAATCTGTAGGTGCTGTCCTCCTCTAAGCCTAGCTTCCTTAGGTGTTCTTTGAGTCTGCAGTGCCCCGTCAGAAATCCCGTGATTGTCTTTAGACTAGTTTTGCTGAGGCTAATCAGTGTCTTCGATCTTGCTCGGTTGAAGTTGCCGAGGAGATCTTTGGCCTGCCTTAGCCCTGGAAGTCTTTGCTGTCATTGCTTCTTCAGTTTTATTGAGTTCTTCTTGGAAGTAAGATTTTCCAAGTCCGCAAAATGGTTCTGGCCCGATCAGTGGCGTTGATGCCCCTTTTCGTGCCCACCACTCCGACGTGCCTCGGCATCCAGAGGAGGATCACCTTGTTGTTCCTGATCATTGAGTTTGTCTAGGCATTTCCAGACCATCTTTGAGTTGATGTTATATGAGCTCAATGCTTTGATGGCTGCTTGAGTATCGGAGAGGATTACGATTACCTTGTTCCGGTATTTTCTGTCGAGATTGAACTGAATGCACCTTTGGCGTGGATTTCCGTTATAACCTATCAAAACGCAGAGTTAGCTCTGGCTCGAACTCCATGAAGAGATGAGCGAGTGCTTTCTTCCACTCAACCTATTCTTCCACTCAACCCATGACGGAGGCTGCTGAAATTAACTTTTCAATTGTCATCTGAATACCGTTAAATCAAAACAACAGTATGGGACTAAGAAAAGTGTATTTTCACAACAGTAGTGGTGTCAGAAGTAGGATTTTTTTAAAATAAAATTGTGTTCGAGTAGTAGACAGATGCAAATAAAGATCTGATAGACCTTTATCGTGCAAAATAGACTTTAGCGACCCGTTAAATCAATGAGTGATCGCGAAGTGGACAGTTTTTGTGTGACTGATATATCAGTTAAAGGCAACAGAAGACAAAATGTTTTTTAGGAAAGTTCGCCTGGCTGATGTGAAGGTCAGTGAACTGAAACAAGAGTTGGAGTAACGTGAGTTAGAAACAACCGGAAAGAAAGCCGTACTACAGAAAATATTCGAGGAAGGAGTGGTTGAAGAAGAAGAACCTGGAACTTTTTCAATAGAAAATTCTGGAATTGATTATCAAAAAATGTTTTAAGCGAAAACCACAAAGCCGACAAAAAACCGTGAACTTTCGAGATTACTCAAGTAAAAATCGTATCCATGAAAAAAATATCAGATTTGTTATTTAACAATTATCGCACTTGAAATATTCATGTTCAAGTAGGAAAAAATTGTTAATTAACTAATGCATAATTAATAGAAAAATCGCTATAATTTTTTTTTACCGCGAATTGTTGTTCATTCATTTATCCAGCAAATGCCTGAATTTTCTCAATTCCTAATTATCTTATTCAATAAGTTTGAATAAAGATTATTCACCAAAAGTATAAATATTGATCCTACAGTTCCGGTAAATTTCCTCCTCTTTTTGAATAATGTCGAATAGTTTTTGAGATATTTAAAAAACAACATACCTCATTTTTTTCAGTTAATTGTTAATAACTTTTGCAATTTTTCAAAAGTCATCCACACGCTTTTCTGAATCGAATGATACCTCGTTAATATTTTTCGAAGGCGAAGAAAAAAGTTTGACCCAGAAAGCACTTGTTGACTAGATTATCAAGCAAGGCGAATACATATTCCTCTTCACGTTTGTATCGACACAAACTGAAACTTGTTGCTTCTGTGTCGTCCAATGAATGTATTACAGGTAGTCGAGTGGATGATAATCGATTTTTCGGCATGGGTGTCACAAGTTGCTTGTCAATATTGGATGTTTCCATGCAAATAAAAGGAAACTCTACTACCCGAGATGTCAAGACAATATGTATGAAGGTTTCGAAAAAAGGAGTCAAGTTTGCTGCATATATACCGGGTGAGTGAAATTCGAGTGGATGCATGGGGATCTCGGAAACGGTATGAGCTACAGAGAGGGTTAAATGGAGGCAAAGTTGCGTATTATGGAGCTCATTGCTACGATGTTGAAAAATCTGAGCTAACCCTCTCACTTTCAGAGATATACAGGAAAAAACGAAAAATTTGATTTTTGATTTTCACTTATATCTGCTTTAATACAATAGATTTCAATGGTCTGTAAAAATATGTAAACGAAAGTGATCTACAGGGTGTCGTTTTCCTTGGGCCACCCCTAACTATGAAATTTTAAATACGGACCTGGATTTTTTATCGCTTACTTTTAGGCCGTATTTAAAATTTCATAGTTAGGGGTGGCCCAAGGAAAACGACACCCTGTAGATCACTTTCGTTTACATATTTTTACAGACCATAGAAAGTTGCAATGAGAAAGTGCAAACGGTTTCTGGAAATCTATTGTATTAAAGCAGATATAAGTGAAAATCAAAAATCAAATTTTTCGTTTTTTCCTGTATATCTCTGAAAGTGAGACGGTTAGCTCAGATTTTTCAACATCGTAGCAATGAGCTCCATAATACGCAACTTTGCCTCTACTCGAATTTCACTCACCCGGTATACATATCCGTCCAACGAATAGAAAATAATTTATTTCTTCCAATTCATACAAGCTCATTCAACGAAGAGCTTTATAACCATAATTGAAGCAAACATTTTGTTTGATGGAAACGCACTTGACATATACACTTATCAAGGTAAAGTATGCTTTTTGTTATAAAGTTCCACAAATCTCCAACAAAATATCATCCAACTACAGTAATATCAACTTGATAAGATAAAGTCCCTCAATACCGAAACTACATTCATGCAAATTCACAGAAAATTATTGAAATTTAACAAAACTTTATGTATAGTTATAGATCATCCTTGTTCACTTGTTCACAGAGTACTGACAACTTAAAATTTGAGTTCTACTTTCATGTACTATAAGGATTGAAATTGGGTGTTCCGTCTTTTCGAAATCATCATAACCTTTCCATTTTTTTTTCTCTAATATTATTCATACTACTAAAATTTGATCAAAAATCTCTAGAGTAATGATATTTTTGTTCATTGTCACAAATAAAAACAGTAGTAACTGCTCTGCTCTGCTCTGCTCTGCTCTGCTCTGCTCTGCTCTGCTCTGCTCTGCTCTGCTCTGCTCTGCTCTGCTCTGCTCTGCTCTGCTCTGCTCTGCTCTGCTCTGCTCTGCTCTGCTCTGCTCTGCTCAGCTCTGCTCTGCTCTGCTCTGCTCTGCTCTGCTCTGCTCTGCTCTGCTCTGCTCTGCTCTGCTCTGCTCTGCTCTGCTCTGCTCTGCTCTGCTCTGCTCAGCTCTGCTCTGCTCTGCTCTGCTCTGCTCTGCTCTGCTCTGCTCTGCTCTGCTCTGCTCTGCTCTGCTCTGCTCTGCTCTGCTCTGCTCTGCTCTGCTCTGCTCTGCTCTGCTCTGCTCTGCTCTGCTCTGCTCTGCTCTGCTCTGCTCTGCTCTGCTCTGCTCTGCTCTGCTCTGCTCTGCTCTGCTCTGCTCTGCTCTGCTCTGCTCTGCTCTGCTCTGCTCTGCTCTGCTCTGCTCTGCTCTGCTCTGCTCTGCTCTGCTCTGCTCTGCTCTGCTCTGCTCTGCTCTGCTCTGCTCTGCTCTGCTCTGCTCTGCTCTGCTCTGCTCTGCTCTGCTCTGCTCTGCTCTGCTCTGCTCTGCTCTGCTCTGCTCTGCTCTGCTCTGCTCTGCTCTGCTCTGCTCTGCTCTGCTCTGCTCTGCTCTGCTCTGCTCTGCTCTGCTCTGCTCTGCTCTGCTCTGCTCTGCTCTGCTCTGCTCTGCTCTGCTCTGCTCTGCTCTGCTCTGCTCTGCTCTGCTCTGCTCTGCTCTGCTCTGCTCTGCTCTGCTCTGCTCTGCTCTGCTCTGCTCTGCTCTGCTCTGCTCTGCTCTGCTCTGCTCTGCTCTGCTCTGCTCTGCTCTGCTCTGCTCTGCTCTGCTCTGCTCTGCTCTGCTCTGCTCTGCTCTGCTCTGCTCTGCTCTGCTCTGCTCTGCTCTGCTCTGCTCTGCTCTGCTCTGCTCTGCTCTGCTCTGCTCTGCTCTGCTCTGCTCTGCTCTGCTCTGCTCTGCTCTGCTCTCTACTGTTCTACCAAAATTCCCCTTGAGTGTTGTAAAGAGCTTTTTTATCTTTGAAGACATATTTGAAAGAAACCGAAATATAATATCCTTATTTGATATTAAAGATCGTGCGAAAATTAATTTTCCGTACGCATTTATAGTTATTTGAACGTATCCATAGAATCCATAAAATAAAAAATAAATAAAAAATGGTTACAAAAAGTAACAAATGATAGGTACATGGTTGTATTATAAATGTTAAATGCTTTTGTTCGCTTTTTCTTTTTACTGGCTGTTACATTTTTCTAAGTAATATGTGCAATAATTTTTATATTTTTCTTTGGGATTTTATAGTGGCATCGATTACGAAGATTATTAGCAACATAATAAATTTATTATTATTTTTATATGGAGACTGAAAAAACTGATAAGTTACCAGGTGTCCCGTTCAAAAATCGAAAGTTTATGTCACTTCCGGTGAATCCGGAATTTGCATGAAGTTGAGTTAAGTACTTGTCAAAAAATGCAGTAATACTCCAAATTTCATAAAAAAAAACAGGGCGAGCCACTTTCTGTGGACACCTGGTATATACATCAAAACATTCAGTGATATTTATATTGTAATTGAATGAATTTGTTTAGTTTGACAGATGTTTGACTTCTTTCACTTTTTCACAACGTTTCGATTGCTTGTATCCGCAATCATCTTCAGGTGAATAATGTTTATTTTGTGTTATTCACATACTTTTGACGAATCCTATAAACCTATTGTATTTTTATGGTGTATAAAGGTAAATCTATTCAATTTTATTCTATTATATTCATAAATTCAAGTCTGCTGTTACACTTTCAGCATTACACCCCCTGCTCGGTGTTACCCTGAATTCAAAACGGTCGATGCAGATCAAAGGAACTGATTAGGTGGATCCCCGCCCGCCGGAAAACACCTTCAGACGAGCACACACAACAATTCCCGGTAATCGTCTTAGAGGGAAACCTTTTTGGCGCGAGAGAGGAAAATCGCGGAAAACGCAGCGTCTCGTCGATTTTCTTCCGACAGTTTGCACATGTACTGACACCCGCGTTACAGTTTGACATATATTCATTAATCTTCTCACGGGTTCGGGGATATGCTTCGAAATGGGATTTTTCACGATTCACGAATGGATTTCTGCGGGTTGTCACAACTGGGAGAACGTTTGGAGAGGGTTTCCGTTGGGTAATTCACGGCAGTGAAGTCAGGGTTGGGTTTTATTTTGAATTGCGGCTTGAAGGATGATCTTATCAGAATGGGGACGGAATTCTCCACCTGACGACAATCACGTATTTTCTATCAAAAGTCTATATAACAATGCATTTAAAACATACCATTTTAACATTTTGCTGTAAAAAAATTATTCAGGAACTTAAAAATGAAAAATAAATGTTGGCATTTAAAATTTAAAGGAATTTGTTTCTATTTCACCAACTGGCAAAAACGGTTACAAATTTCACAAATAAGAAATGCCAATAAATCTGTTACGGTAATGAGTTAAACAGAGATGTTCCGAGCACCAACCTATAATAAAATATTGGTCGGTGGTTCCGACCCAGACATCACCCAATATTCTTGGAATATGCCTACAAATCCTATTTTCAACAGATATTGCAATATTCCTGGAATATTCCATGAATATTTATTTGATCTTATATACATTGAGAATATTCCTGGAATATATTTTCACGCATATCCATGAGATATTCTCCTTGAATATTGCTGGTATATTCAAAAGGCATATCAAGCAGAAACGTAAGTTTTTGAATATTCTGGCATGTCAATTTGAAGAAACGTTTTGCTGGAAAAATGTCAAAAGTTTCTCGAATATGTATTTAATGAAAACTGAAAAACCACATGCATTTATAAAAACTTTTTAAGTTTCGTAGCCAAAATGACCCATTCAGTTAGTTTGTTTATGAAGTAGTACGTTTGAAGTGGAATTTCAACCAATCAAATGTTTCCGTTATCTACGCTCGACGATCAGTTTATGGATATTTGACATTGTCAGCTGTAATTGTCATTTGTCAATCGTCAAATGTATAGGTAATATTTAACAATTTAGTCAATTTATCGATTTAAACCAAATTGAATAATAGATTATTAGTAATTATAGCTTGATTGAATGGTGAATTAATGCTCTGTATTTATTTTGTATTTTGTTTAAATAATGTTTTCACTGAAAGTGAATCCCCTCGTATGGGTGGAAGTGTTGTAGTGCTATTGAGAGTATTATTACATATTCCAGAAAAAGTTGCTAGAAAATATCCTCAGTTGAAATCACCAACGACTGCTGGTAATATAACTCGGAATTCAACTAATTATCCGAAAGGAAATGATATTGAAAGTTCCTTAATCTTTTCTGTTTTTAGTTTTCATTCGTTAGTATAACAAATAATATACTTTTCCAGGTAATAATTTACAACTAGCCAGCTCGTCTCAGTTTGTAACAGTATCAGTGGACTAAGAAAAGGGCAACAAAACAAAAATGTTTATCCTGTAAAAGTAAGTAAATCTCTAAAAGGTATATTTATGCATTTTCAGATGACAAAGATTCTTCATGTTGGACGCATTAGTTTATTAGGAGATGTATGCCTCAGTTAGTTGACGATGATGTTTTAAGGCACCTTTAGCTAGGTTGGAGGAAATGGAAGGAAAAAATTATCTAATCTAGACATGGCTACTTTGATAAAAGGTAAAAATATAACACAGAGATGACGTCAATTTGAATTAAAATTAACATTTACTTAATTTATACTATGTAGTTTAACATATTCAAAAAACGTTTTTCTCAATGTTGACCAACTGTTCTAGAATATTTAATATTTTTTCTGTATTTCAACAATCTGCATTTGTATTTGTAATAACGGACAGTGTATATAAAAATTAGACACTTTGTCATTACTTCAATTTAATTAAATTTTAGACTAATCTTAGCATAGTGTTTTTACAATATCTAAATCTAGCTGATGTGCTTATTGTATCCTTATAAAATTGCGACATGGCAACTATGTCATGATTTGAGGGATAACATTCTGAAAATATGTTACCTTCAATTATATCTGAGTATTACTCATCTAGGTTGTTAAAGAGTTGAAATCAAACAAGGCATACTGGGGACCTGGGCTGGACTAAATTGGATCGTAGCACTCAAAGAATGTGTTGAAAGTCTTGTAAACCCCTTACTCACATCAAAAATAAATGTCTCAAAACTGGAATTTTCCCTGAATCTTTAAAAATAGCTCAAATCAAACCAATTCATAAGTCAAGAAACAGGCATGACGTATCAAACCACAGATTCATATCACTTCTCTCAAATATTTCAATTATTCTCCAAAAAATCATAATAGCTCGAATTGTAAATAACACCGAAAAAATTAACTTGTGTTCAGAAAAGCAATACGGGTTTATGAATGAGAGATCAACTCAGGATGCTAGAGCGAATTCAGTTGGGAAACTTGTTTAGTGCTTTGGATTCAAAAGAGCCCGCCATATGTCTCTTTGTTGATCCTGCAAAAGCTTTTGATACAGTCCCTCATCCAGATTTATTAGAAACCCTCGAGAACATCGGATTTAGGAGTTTGCATTTCGATTGATGAAACGCCATCTCAGCAAGCGAAAACAGTGTGTTACAATTGATGGAACGAGTACCAGTAGAACTGTACAATATGGGATTCCCCAGGGAACAGTGCTGAGTCCAATAATCACTATTTGACCCACAAATTCCTGCTGAAATAACCAGTTGCCGATGACACCGTTTTCTTCTTCGAAGAATAAATTGGGAGGCACTGCAACAACAAGTGATCTCTCATTCATTTCCCATTAATATATGGATTATTTTTTTCGTATGATTTTCAACCAATCAGAATGTCCAATTTAGTTAAGTTACCTCGTATAATTTCGATAATACCTGATTATACATAGAGTAGCTCCACCAATCGAAAATTTTAAAATAATTTCATTTTCATAGTAACCACATCGACATCAATATACAACAAACAGAACTGTCAAATTGTGACGTTTATCAAAAATTGTTCAAAAATGAGTCGATTCGGAGATTTATCATCAAATGCAATAGACGAAAGTATACAAAATACTGAGCCTCATAATACAGTGAAAACAAAAAAGTACGTATGGAAACAATTTCTTACGTTTTGCAGTGAAAGAAACTATGTGCTAAATGAATCAATTTCCACTGAAATGATAGCGTCCATTTTGAAAGATTGGGCTTTCAATATGCGAAAATGAAATGGAGAAAATCATAAAGAAAATGTGGTTAAAACGATGCGGAACATTACGGCAAAACAAGTACAAGAAAAATATATGAAGGAGTTTAATAGAGTAATTGATCCATTCTCTAGTCCCATATTTTTAGCCGCACGAAACGCACGAAATTCAAAAAGAAGGGAACTTCAAATGTTACCGGACAAGAGAAAGGTTAGTGCATCAGCATTTAAAGATACCGAGTACATAGCAATGATAGAAACGTGGGATGAAAATACACCGGAAGGATTACAAATAAAATTTTTCTTAATTGCTTCTGTAGAACTTGCGTGGAGAGGAAATGAAGGAGCGTCATGCTTGACTCATTATTTTCAAAAAGAAACTGGAAATGATGATACTCCAACTGGTAGAACACAATATAATCCTATTTTTACCAAAACCACACAGGGAGGAGCAAAACCATGTGCTAATAAGAAATGACTTGTACCTAACCATAATGAAATGAGTCGTTGTCCAGTGAGACTTCTAGATAAGCTAATGATGAAAAGATGCGAAAACATCAATATTAAAACAGATAGGTTATTTCTGACAGTAAATCCCAACTGGAGAAAAAAAAACCCTTGGCTGGTACAAAAATATGCCAATTGGAGTGCATGAAATTAGTAAATGGACCAAAAAGTCTGCAGAATTGGCAAATTTGAATACGACAAACAAAAAATTTTCAAATCATTCTCACCGAGCCACTGCTGTTTCACAATTGACAAAAGCAGGTGTATCGGAACAAGAACTTCTTAAAATAACAGGACATGGTAAGCAATTCTATCAAACCCTACCTACAGATAGATGAACAACATCACCAAACCATAATAAATGAGATGAGATCCAATTTTAAAAACGCTGCAGGTTCAAGTAATAACACCTCCAGTATTTCCAGCACTTCAATGAGCAGTGGCCACGTTTCCTGCGCCGAAAATAACTCAGTTAAAAAAAAAACATAGTATATAATAATTGTAACTTTCATTGCACCAATTTGTATTTAAATTAATAAATTGTTTACATATTTACTTAATTTACTCAAAAAATAATCGTATCAAACACAATACGTACTTCAAAATAAATACGTTTATACATCTCAAACTTCCTGCATAATTACAAATCGTGTCAGTTTGACAGAATAATCCTCCCGCTTCGCGGTCGGATTATTTAAACTGTCAAACTGACACTCTTTATAATTATGCAACAAGTTATCGATGTATTTTGAAGTACTTATAGTATTACTACTGATTATTTCAGTGGTAAACTTCTCTCACAGTGATATCCCATATCGAACTGCCACAACTGACGATTCTTTTGGACGATTTTATACATGAGTTAAATTATCTCCTGAGTAATATTTTCGACTGAATTCACTATCGGTTTCCTATATTTATTTCCCATCGAGCATTTTCCGAAATGCCTCGTAATATTGAACGTATTTCTGATATTTCACTTTACGATATGCTTGCATCACAGTTATTTATTTGAAATTGCAATTGCCTC
This sequence comes from Chrysolina americana, assembly GCA_958502065.1. Taxonomy (NCBI): domain Eukaryota; kingdom Metazoa; phylum Arthropoda; class Insecta; order Coleoptera; family Chrysomelidae; genus Chrysolina; species Chrysolina americana. The sequence goes on along the minus strand of OY293410.1, from coordinate 107,731,882 downwards.
AGGGCATTTTCCGTCATCGCCATGTCTGATACCCCTTTACGAATATTTCGAATGGAGAATTGTAGTCCAATGAGCTTTTGGCCTTTGAAATATGCTTCGTTATCGGCTGGAATAGAAAAGTTGATAGGTAAATGTCTCCAACAGATTGCGAATAGACGTGATGCCTCAATGGAAATCTGTTTTAGATTTGGATGTCATTCCCACGAATCCAATCAAACGATTCTGGGTTTTATGGTCAATATAATCATTCAGTATAATTTCCAGAACAAACAAGGTGGATGTTTTGGTATATATCGCTTTTATAGTGTTTCGATTCTTCATGTCATTGAATGATGGTGTAGGAAAAGCAAGAAATTTTGCTTTTTCTTGAAACACACTTATTTGAGAAAATATATCAAAAAACGTTAATAAAATAAAATTAACTCGGAAAAATAAATTTCTGACAAATAATTCATTAATAGAGCCAAGAGTATTATTTTATGAAAATTCGCGGGCTATTTCTATTTTATTCGGAGGAAATTTTAACTCTGTGAATTTACCTCGTGTTCAGTTGCTTTATAAGAGATCACTGAAATATCTTAGGGACATAAGATTCCGATACTGTTTACTATTGATGAAGAATCATTGTCTGACTAATTTTAATTTCAATATTATAGTATACTGTGTGAATTTGAAATTAAAATATCAACGGACAATATTTTTCATATACTCTTCGCTATTCAAAATCGATTGACGTTCGCAAAATTGGTCTCGAACCGTTCTCTAATTGAAGAGTTCACCCTTAGATGAGGGCTGTAATTTTCCGCCAGAATTTTATAGATTTTTTTTTAGATATTTTGTGTAAAATTCAACATTTTTTGTAAAAAAATGTATTAATTTCGTTAATCCTTGGTGGAATTCAAGTTTTGACACATAATTCGAAATCAGTTCGTCGAAATACGTACCTAATAGGTCTGTGTGCGATTTCTCGAGAAATGTAAAATAAAAATTTTTGGAAAAAGGTTTATTTCGAAATTGCAGAGATCCGTAAAAAGCCTGCCAAATCTCCATTTGAGAGTATACCCAAAAGATTGAATTTTATGAAAATGAGATGGAAAAAATTATTGGCGGGAAAAAATAGCTCTTAACTTTAGATGAACTTTTCAAATCAATAATAGTTTGAGAAAAAGCAATTCTGCGAACTCCAATCGATTCAGAATACCAAAATTAGTATACTCTGTGTATTTCAATAAAATCTATTAGCAGACAATATTTTTCATATAGGAACCGTGAAAAAGCAAATTTTTAACATTTTTTTGAAAACTCGCTCAACGAACTATCAGGTATTTCGACGAGCTGATTTCGAATTACACAGGGTGGGGCAATAGTGCGTCAGAGTCCGATTGCTTGAGTTCTAAGATAGTTAGGACGATAATTCAAAAACCAAATATAATAAGAGAACTGTGTCTATATCTAGAAATTATTGTCGGATATACAGGGTGAACCAAGGATTCTACAGGGTCAATTGCATTTTTTTCAAATGAAATGCTATGTACTTCAATCCATTTTTTCAAGCATTTTAGTGGTCTCCATCCACACCTCCAATATCCTTCACTATCTCCCAACCACTTGGGAGTTATAATTTTTTTTGCCAAAATAATGCTATCTGCAGATGCATACCGAAAAAACCACCGTTCTCAAGATTATGGAATGCAGGAGGTCATGATTATAATCCTATTCGTCAGACATATGAGTGATATTTCTGAATCATTATCATTCCCAAAAATTATACAGGATGCCTGAAAAATTATTTTTCAATTCGGAAGTTTTTGAATTTCTCGAGTTCTTCAAATGGAACACTTCGTATATTTTTCGACCATGTGATATACGATTGAGAGGGGATATTCCTAGCCGTTTTCGAGTTATCCACTCGGACAATTTTTAGTAGCTCCTTTTTACTGACACCTCTTATAAGGATGATGGAAACACATCGTTTCAAATATTTTAACGAATCCCAACTTCTTTTATCCTTCAACTTTATTTCGTGTGTTTGATTCCTGATTTGGAATTATTTTCATTTGCTATTGTGTGTTATTAATTGAACAACATTTATCGTGGGTACATACATTCTGACAGATTAGGGAAATAATCACTTATAATCTCCCAAGTGCTTGAATTATTGCCGGAAATTTTTTCGAATACATGAATTAAAAAAATTAACTTTCAGCAAATTATTCGGTAAGAAAATTTCACACCAAGAAATGAACATCATTCAACAATTCATAAGAAATAACTGACGATGGTTTCACCTGAACTATTTATAAAATATAAAATTATAACTCCCAAGTGGTTAGGAGATAGTAAAGGATATTGGAGGTGTGGATGGATACCACTAAAATGCTTGAAAAAATGGATTGAAATACATAGCATTTCATTTGAAAAAAATGCAATTGACCCTGTAGATTTTCCTTGGTTCACCCTGTATATCCGACAATAATTTTTAGATATAGACACAGTTCTCTAGTTATATTTGGTTTTTGAATTATCGTCCTAACTATCTTAGAACTCAAGCAATCGGACTCTGACGCACTATTGCCCCATCCTGTATATCAAAACTTCAATTCCACCAAGGATTAAAGAAAAGACTGAAATTTTTGGGATTTTGGCGAAATCATTTTTAGTTGTCACTCAATCCTTCATCAAAACCTTCGCTCAACCAAACTGTAGTATAGTATTGTTTTCTGTTTCAATTTTAAAAATGGCCTGCCTGACTTGTTTGAATCTGATTAGGATACTACGATGTTTTTTGTTAGATATTCCATTATGATTGTTTTATCGAAAGTGATTATCGATGTAAATGCCCAAGTATTTAATATTTTTTGCGGGTTTGATTGAAAAATCTTGTTGGATATTCAAATTGAATTCTGACAAGGATATTTCATTGGTTCTGAAAGGTAGATATATGGTTTTGTCCAAGTTTATCGTAAATAATGTGCTGTCGAACTAGTCTTTCAATTTCCGAGATCATTTTCAATGTTTATTTTGAGATTATATCAGTCATCGTTTATGTCATCCGCAAAACTGATTATGTTACCGATTGTTTCCTGTTGGAATAGGTGGTACAAGTAAATTACGAATATCACCGGCCCCAGTATCGTTCCTTGAGGTACACAACATTTAATGTTAATCTCGTTATTCACATGGTTTTATTATTTAACTTTTTGTGTTCTACTTCTTTAGTAACTTTCGAATAGATTGTTTGCTAGACCTTTCACACCCATATCCAATGGTATGGAGTGATCGACACTATCGAAGGCCTTTTTCAGATTTATAAAAACACGGATAGAAGGAGTACTTGAGTCTAAGGATTCATAGGCGTTTCTTGTTAGGGAGCGGATTGCATCATTGCTTGATTTATTTTCTCTTAAACCATATTGAGCTGTCGACAGCAGATTATACTTTGATAAATATGCGGTGAGTCTTTTCTTCATAATTTTTTCAAAACTTTACTAATTGATAGTAGGAGTGAAATAGGCCAATAATTTGAAACATTTTCAGTATCCCCCTTTTTGAAAATTGGAGTTTTACGTGATTTTTTTGACATGGAAGGGAATTTGCTCATTCCAACTACAATTCAACATTATTGAAGATAGATTTTTGGTGGAATAGACTGAAATTTTTTTACCCACTCAGTTTTATCCATCTATTACCACAATGGAAATATGGAAGACCGTGCCCTTATTGGAAGACCCTATATATCCAATATGCTAAAGTTTTACAACCCTTGAAAATTCACAGGTTATCCAGCGAAATGATCGAAAAGTTTTCTCTGCAAGGTAGAAAATTACAGTACCACCCCAAGCCAACACTCGATATTGTCTATGGATTCAAATGCCCATGGATTCTGTGAATGCACCCTCCATCACTGGCAATGGCCCGTTTTTATATACATTTAACTTTTTCATATCCCGCCGTGCGAACTTTTATGCAGACAACGTATGGGCGAGGCATTTTAATTCGTTTAAGTAGAGACTCCACGTGGATCCGTAGGTTGGAGTGTTGTTAGGGCTGGTCGCAGATGTTCACAATGGACAGAAGGGCTTTTAGTGATCCCTAATGCAGTCCCGAGAAGCCCATAAAGCCGCTCGAAGTTGTACTGGGTTAACTGTTTAGCAGAGAATGGAGAAATGATATTTGAGAGGTTAGATGTATAGTATTATACTCCACAGCATGATATCATGCGTGCATACAGCCTGTCCCCAGTAAACACAGATTCATCTCTGAGATATTGCTGCGAGGTCACTTCGTGACCTGCGACTCGCATCGTTACGTCGCACAGACGTCCCAGCGACTCACTTTTGTCACACTCATGATACATACTGGCGACGTCTGTGCGATGTAGTCCCGAGACGTCTTTGCGATGTAGTTCTGAGACGCCGCAAAGATCCCTCCTAATAACGTATCAGGGATGTAACAGAGCGACATAGCAGCGATATCTTCACTCTAAAGGCGGATTTATCGGATTCCTAATGCACAATTTAATGCATATGCGTAATTTTAATGTGAAATTCATGAAATTTCAATACTCAGATTCATATGAAACCATTTACCCGTTTCAAAATTTACAATTCCTAAATGTATTTTGGTTGGTTTCCGGGTTTTGCCGTGGTCTTCTTTGGTTTAAATCTCCAAACGTTTCGACTGCAACTGCGGCAGTCATCTTCAGTGGCGTGGTCGAAGTACTCTTCTAGACGTATCAACTCAATCAATTCAGTTGAGTTCGAGAACTGTAAAAGAAATCTGCCTGCCGATATATGAGACGCTCTACATCAGATGGCAGGCAGAGTCGCAGAGTCGCAGAGTTGCAGTTGTAGATATAGATAGAGAGTTCGCAAATAAACAGAGTCTGTGATATAAATGTTTTAAATAAATTAGCAAATTATAGTTGGTGTCAGAAATCTGATCTTCAGAATAAATAAATGAGTGTTACTGATAGAAATTTATCGCGCCTAATAGACTAGTGACCCTTTAAACAAATAAGTGTTCGCGTAGTGGACAGTTTTGAGTATTACGGGACAATGAACTGAAAACTTTTTCTATGGAATAAATAGACTGATTCGGTTGAAGACAAAAAAAGACAAAATGTTTCCGAGGAGAGTACACCTGGTTGACCTGAAAGTTAGTGAATTGAAGTAAGAATTGGAGAAATGTGACTTAAAAACAACTGGAAAGAAGGCCGTACTCCAGAAAAGACTCCCAGAAGGACTGATTTAAGAAGGAGAAGACCCCGAAACGTTTTCATTCGAAGTTTGTGGAATTGATTTGAGTTCGATTATGAATAAACTTGTAGAACTTCAACAAGACTGTGAGCTTGAAAGGATTAATTCAAAAAAATTTGGTGAGTCTGGAGAATACATTTCCTCAAAATTCAATAAGTCTGGAAGATATGCTTCAACAAAATTCGGTGAGTTTGGAAGATATATTTCTTCAAAATTCAAAGAGTTTGGAGAAAAAGTTTCTAGAGGATTCGAATACTTGAAAGAAGAACTTCTAGGAAACTCAAAGAATTTGAGGTGAAAACTTCTGGAAAATTCCAATGGTCTTCTAGGAAATTCAAAGAAGAAGTTTATAGCGTGGCATATCGGTTGGAAGAAAGAATGGGAACCGTCGAAACAAAGCTAGACAGAATACGAAAGTAGAAAAATGAAAGATGAAGTCGGGGCAGAAATGGACGAAATGAAGGAAACTATTAACGAAAAAATCGAAGATGACTTTGGGACAAAAATAAAGGAAAAATTCAGTGAATTAGAAAAGCGAATGAATTCTGCGCACACCCCAGAAACTTCCAAGGGAAATTCAATGCTGAATCTGAGTGTGAACTTGGAGGAAGTTCAATAAGGTATAAAAGATTTCAAGGCCAGTGCTGAACCAGGAAAGCTTTCACTGAAACCGCCTCAGTTCGATGAAAAAAGTATATGGGCAAACTGCCGCCGACAATTTGAGGCTGCTGCCAAAGCAAACAGATGGAATGCAGAGAAAACAGCCATAGCATTGACACCGGCATTGCGTGGTGAAGCAACAAATATTTTACAAATCCTCACCACTCAACAACAGGATGACTATGTACAGCTGATCAAACATCTAGAACTACAGTATGGTCAGGCCCACCTAGAACACGTATACCATTTACAGCTGAAAAACTGTTGCCAGAAGTCAAGTGAAACCCTACAAAAATTCAAAGCTGATATTGCACGCTTGGTTCGGCTTGCATACCCAGCCACACCGGAAAATAATGGAGCGACTAGCGGTTCAGGCATTTTTGGATGGGCTTCGTAACCAAGAAACAATGCAAGCATTGACACTCGCTCACCCCACATATCTGGTACGTGCTCTGGAATTTGAGGAGTCTAAACAATCCTGCAAAAGCTAGAGTAGAGTCAGGATGATCGAGGAAGATCCACGGAAGCCTGCTGATATGGAAGCTGTCATGAGAAAAGTAATAAAGGAAGTGCTGCTTAAGAGAAAACAGATTTAAGATGCTGGTATTGGAGGAAAATTGGGCATATGCAACAAAGAGCCTCGCACCATGCTGCTAGATACAGGTGCGACTAGGGCAATCCGTGGGCCTACTTTCACTAAAACACCGAGAGGAATTGAACCGTCAAACAAATTGGAAGGTGCGTACAGCAACCTGTGTATTGTGAACTACCTATCGAACTGAATCTAGGCAGCACTGAAGTGAAACACCAGACTCTAGTACCGGACAACGAGCAGGCTGAGCGTGAATATCGCGGTCAGGTCCGGCATCAGAATCATTACACATCTCCACAGTGCAGAATTCAGAGTGGCGCTTTCTTTGAAATCCTTCAAGCAATCAAATCTTCCGATGAAGAAGTGCAGAGTAGTTTGATTTCAGTTTTGACTTGTTGAGCTCGTTACAAGAACTACGACTTCAAATATTTTCAGATAATCCATTGACAAGGTCCATCAAAGAATATGTGCATTCAATTAGGAATGTGGTATTTTTTCATGAAAAAAAAAGGCTCAAGAGGCAGTAATTGTCAATTTTTGCAAATGTATTAACGTCAATACAGGAAGTATTTGTGTATTGCTGATAAATCGTCTTGAGTTTCATTATTTACTCATCTTACTGGGACATACTGTATGTATATTGAATAAATTAGATCAATTCTCCCCAGTAACTGATTCTCTCACGTAGTATCCTTCAGTGGCATTTTGAATTAAATTAGTGTCTACAATAAATTATTTAGGCATGACACCAACAACTATAGGGATCATGTTTTCCCGGCCAAATTAATTTAAAGACCGATTTGTTCACACGCAATGAGTATAGGACAATGAATCAAGATAAATTAAAAATGAACCATAAAAATCAATCCTTAATTAGAGGTCATTCACTTGTTTCTGTTAGTGAACAATTTTCCTGCCAAAATGTGCCAGTGTGCGACAAGGATCTGAAAAGTAAATGAATACAGATAGATTATGGGATATTTACCCTTACGTCATCGTTATTCTGAATAGGAGTTTTGGCAATTTTCGGAATTGTTGAAATTGTATTGATGGAATAGCACCAACTAGATCATGAATTATCTAAGCAAAAGACAACAAAGGTTGAAACCAGATGAAGTTCATTCAGATAAAATGCAAAATAATATAGGTGTGCCCCAGGGGTCTATTTTGGGACCATTGTTATTCCTCATATATTTAAATGGCATTGTAACCATAGCAGAAGAATGTAAAATACATTTATTTGCCGACGACACCCTACTGTACTTTAGTAGTGAAGATGTACAAGAACGTGTTGATACTACGAACGTTGGTCTTGAAAGGGTGTATAGATATTGCTGTGCAAATCTGCTAAAGGTGAACGTGAATAAAACAAAATGGATGTTATTAGGGAAACATAAAGATCATAATAATGAAAACCTACTTCTACGATTGAATGACAGTGATATACATAATCAACTATTTAAGAAGATGTTCCCCATATCTCAGCCAGTGGCCTAAATTTTTTGTATACAATTCCATGATCCTTCCACATTTGAATTATTGTTCTACCATTCTGTTTTTTCTCAATCAAAATGAAATAAACAGACTACAAAAGATGCAGAGTCATGCTATGCTATCGAGAATAACACTAATAGCAAATATGTTGCAAACCCTTCATTGGCTACCAGTGAAGAAACTCTTCGAGTACTAAACACTTATTTTTATTTTCAAAATCAAAATTGGATATTCACCTGTATATCTACAGAATAAATTAACTCATGTGGCTGAAATACACGAGTACAATACAAGAAACAGAAACAACATAGAAATTGAAAAATATAAAAAAATAGTACGCATAATTCTTTATTTTATAAAGGAGTAGATTGTTTTAATGACCTCCCATAAGAAATCAAAAACGATTGAAGGATTAATCAATGAAAAATTAGTATATTTTTATGTATGACTTTTTTATGTTACCTTTATATTTATACGTGTGAATTTTTAATCAGACTGTTTGTATTTTTTTCATGTTGATATTATTATATTTATAAGGTGACACTGTATATACTACTGTAAATTAATTATTTTTTCAACTAAATAAAGAGATATAAGTATACAGGCCGTTTCTTTTATCATGTGGTAACATTGCTATATTCTAAACCGATAGATACAAAGACGATTAAATGGGAAAAAATGCAACTATTGTGGTGAGCAGTACATTGGTCAGAGAAAATCTACGGGGACTCTCGCCCTTCCCGACTTATACAGGGAAAACTAAAAATGCTGTTTTCCGTTTTTTACGAATAGAATGTTAATTTCAGAAAATATAAAAAAATTAAAGAGGAAAGTTTTATTTTATTCAAAATGTACTAGAACTACGTAATGATAATTTTTTAATGAATATACCCTAATATCTCAGTTATTAATAATGCGATTTTCTTGAAATTTTGGTGGTGTTTATATGTTAGGTATATGAAGTATTTTGGCATAGTGAACATTTTCATCGACCATAGGCGTGCGGTGTGGGGGGGTAAAAAAAGCTGTTTTTTGGGAAAAGGATATTAGGGCTCATTTTAGATAACATTTTTTATCAGAATTAGAATTAGCATCCCCAAAAACCCCCCAATCCATATTTTCGAAATCTCAAGAGGTGATTTGAGGAGAAAAAATAAATAAATTCACTTTTTTCGTCTCGGAATCAGCATCCCCAAAAACCCTTTAATTCATATTTTCAACATCTCAAGAGCTGATTTGATTATTCAACTCTTTTTTCAATAAGTCCTTGTAAGCAAAATTCAAACCGTCTTTCAAAATAACCATTTAACACGGTATGTGGAAATTTTGGTTTAAATGCCCTAATCCTGTTGCGTTTCAAACATCTCTATACTTTGTTTTTCGTTGAATTCATTGTCCTCGCAACTGCCCTTACAGTACCAATTGGGTTGTTTCAAAATTCGGAATTTTCGTCGTCCGGATAGTGTCTTTGATTTAAATTGTACTTCCCTGGTCTTGTCTTGAAAACCGCTCTAGTCTTTGCGAACAATCTGTTGATTTTGGCGTGAGAAATTGGTTCTCGATCATGATGCCGTCCATTGAATATTCCAGCAACCTGACGCGTAGATCTTTCATTATTACCAAATAATCGGATAATCTCCACTTCTTCTCCAAGGATGTAAGGGGCTCATTTTAGACAATTTTTTTTTATCAGATTTGGAATCAGCGACCGCAAAAACCACTCAATTCATATTTTCGAAATCTCGAGAGCTGATTTGATTAGAAAACAAAATTAAATTCACTTTTTTTCAATAGATTGTTTATTTCTAACGATTTATTTCAAATGCCCTAATCCTATATTAAATTTCAAACACCTTCGTTTCCTTATATTCTGTATCGTTTGCAACTGCCCTTATACTACAATTTAGGTATTTCCGAAGATACGCACACTTTGTTACCGTTGGCTTGCCGATTTGAATTTTCATGCAAATTAATGAAAGAGTGCTTTGAAACAAGAGTATTTGTTTGACATCGGTAATCAGTACGAAATGTCAATAAGTCAAGCAGTGTTACTTAACTGTTAATAAGATCGCTAATAACAGATATTCGGGTGCATTGACGAAAAAAGTGAATTTATTTTTTTTTTCTCCTCAAATCAGCTCTTGAGATTTCGAAAATATGGATTGGGGCGTTTTTGGGGATGCTGATTCTAATTCTGATAAAAAAAGATATCTAAAATGAGCCCTAATATCCTTTTCCCAAAAAACAGCTTTTTTTTACCCCCCACAAAATACTTCATTTACCTAACATATAATCACCACCAAAATTTCAAGAAAATCGCATTATTAATAACTGAGATATTAGGGTGTATTCATGAAAAGCGGGACACACTGTATATATAAATTCTAAACAAAAAGCCTCACTTTTCATCTTTGACACCCTTTATCTCGGAAACTAGTCGGCCGATTTACTTGTGTCCATGGACACTTTTGTTGAGGAAGTCAAAATCTACAACATATCAAAAATTCAGGAAATTTAACCAAAAGCCTTTTTCCACAAGGATGGTGCGAAGTCCTTTAGAGATTTTCCAGAATTATCTATCAATAAGTTAGTAACATAAAATTATCCAATGAGACAAAAAAATTTGTATCTATCTTTTTCAAATTCGTGGTATCTCTGTGGCATTCGCGTTGAATTTCTGCAAAAATAATTAATATTCCAACCGTCGTTCTAACGTCGCAACGGCGTCCCTGATCCCGGAGGCAGGCCTGAAAACGCCATTTTCCCAGGCCCTAACTGCCATCAGCTATAAAAGTGTAATGGTTCATTAGTGGGAAATTTTCATTAATATATTCATTTATCATCGTTTAGGATTAAGGTTGTAAGCCTTAGGCCCATGAACGTATGAAAATATTATGGTTATCAATCAGAAATTGTAAACTTTTCGTATCTCACCGCTCTTTTAAATTCCGCTATATTTCTGGCCGTTGTAATGCTTCTAGAATTATGGTTTCGAAGGCGTGGGGCACTGAAAAAGACTTTCTTTCTTTCTTTACCGCAATGGTGAATGGCAAATTTTTTGCATTCCTTAGAGTTCAGATCCGTTGGAAAATAATTGACATTTGTGGGGTTTTTCAGTCTTTTATAATAAATAATTACAATAACATTTTAATTTCTACTTGGAGAAAGGTGATGGAATATTTCCTGTTCTACTGTAGCAGGGAATTGAAGATCCAGCACCAGAACTATGCAGACTGTACAGGATGAGCCTAGCATTGGCTGGCTACCTCAAACCTGGAAATCTATGAACGTGGTCTTTTTTACAAAACCTGGCAGGAATTCATACGACTAGGCCAAGGACTATAGAGCGACAAGCTTATCATCCTTTCTCCTGAGGGGACTGGAATAACTAATAGACAGGTACATACGGGAGCCAGCTCTAATAGATCGGCCTTAACATACAGTGAGGACGTAAAAAGCAATCGAGGTCGGGTAAAATTTAAGTAAAAAGGTACCACTTTTACTACTTTGTGGCCTAGTGTCAAAAGGGCACCACTAACTTTTTTTTTCAAATGTAAAAGTGGGTCACATGGCTCCTGGCTCCTATTCTCTATCCAACACTTCTTTGTTTGTGAAAATCGGCCAAGCCGTTTCAAACTGACGAGCGTTTGAAATTTGCTTCAAATATTTTACAAATAAACTAAAAACCTGAATAACTTTTAATTTCAACATAATTTTAAGTAATAACTGGTGAAATTTATGAAAACTGTCAAAAGTATTGATATGATTAACGTCAATCAGCATTATGCTGTATCACTTCCGTTGAAAATAACGTCACCGTCATTCGACATTTCCGGTATTTTGCTACTGCTTGGAAGTTAAGGAGGGAGGAGGGGGGAGGACTTTTCATGTCCTCACTGTATAAACCAACATGCCTACCTAACAGGAAAATCCTACGCGACGGTTTCGCACCAGTTGGTGTCAAGGTTAGAGGACTGTATGGCGGAAAAAGGAATAGTACTATGCACTTTTCTAGACATCAAAGGAGCTTTTGACAATGCATTCTTCGCAAGCATGGTCTCAGCGGCCAGGAGGAGAAGCGTTGACGAAATCATCATCATCATAGATAGATGCTCTCAATGCTCCAAAATCGGCAGGCCCAGACCAAGATGTTCGAAGACTCCGCGCAACTAGAAATTGCCAGGGGAACCCCACAGGGCGGTATTTTATCACCCCTCATCTGGATATGGTAATAGATGAACTGCTGGAATCTTTAAACCAATCAGGGATACTATACCCGAAGTTATACGGACGACATAGTAGTCGTCATGCAGGATTAGCACGCCCAAATAACCAAAATGAACTGAGAAACGTAGAGAAATAGTGCAAAAGAGAAGGACTGAGGACAAACCCCAGCAAAACCACACTCATTCCCTTCAAACGCAAAATAATTCTGGGGGCATGAAACTACCCAAATTCTTTGGCGAAACACTACAAGTAGCTGATCATGTCAAATACTTAGGGCTGTTTCTGGAGAAGAAACTAACCTGGAACATGCATCTGCAACAGGTAATCAACAAAATCAAATCATCATTCCTGACGTGCAGAAAAGCTTCTGTAAAAACATGGGGACTGAAACCCAAAGTCATGAACTGGCTATACACCACCATTATAGAACCCAGAATCACATGCGGCTGCTGTGGTGGCCCTATGTGAAGGCAAAACTCAACAGAGGATTGCTATGGAAATCATCGTAAACCTCTGGACATGACAGTTATGGGAGAGGCGAGGATGAGTGCATACAGACTCATACAAACAGGTAATGGGAGATCCCAACCACAAACTGGGCACACCAAAATCATTCATGGAGTCAACATTACCGAACTGGAAATGGTATCAGACTACATGCCACCCCAATACACATGCGAAAAACCATTCGGAATACAGCTCAAGTGGGATGAATGGGACTCTGCAGTAGAATAACTATCATCGGGAAACATAATGTGGTACACAGATGGCTCAAAACCAGAGGTAGGAATTGAATACATGGAGTGAGGCCAAAATGGAACGTTAAACTTCCACTTGGCAATAACAATACTGTGGTGTTGATAGAACACATCTACATTCTTTTTGACAGCAAGAGCGCAATAAAAGCTCTGAATTCAGTACAGATTGAGTCAAAGCAGGTTTGGGAATGCCTTCAGAGCCTCAATGAACTGGCAAAAAACAAAAGGTAACACACGTGTGGGTGCCTGGACATGGGGGAACAAAACGTAATGAAAAAGCAGACCAACTTGCAAGACGTGTATCTGATGAGAAATCGAGAAGTTTTACCTTACTTGAAGAAGGATTTCCAGTCAACCCGATCAATTTTTGTAAAAAATACATGTCTTTGAGAATACTAGTTCTAGCTGATTTTTTTGTTTGGGAGGTGTACCAGCCAGTTTGTGGGGATGAATACGTTGCCGAAGATACCTTCAAGAATTGCAATGTTTTTGAAATTGGAGGAACCAGCGCTCTACATCGGTCACTGCCTAAGAAGGTCTTCGGCGACTTTTTTGGCCAATACAGGGGCTAACATGACTACTTTGAAGCGTCACGGAGGATGGAAGTGCTCGACGGTAGCAGAAGGATACCTAGAAGAATCAGTGCATAACAGAATACAAAATGCAGAAAAAATACAAGGTTCTGAAGTGTCGGCATCTTCCAGCACTCTCCGCAGCTGTACCGATATGGGAGCGTCTGGTTCCAATGAACCAAAGAATTTTACAACGACTTCAAATTCGAATAAACCGTTGATTTCAGTTCCTTACTTTGTCAACAAGATTTTATATCTTTGGACACTAAAGTATATTATCTCTCTCTCTCTCTTTCAACTTTTTTCTCTTTGTAAGCTATGATACGCTTCATCTCTGCCATGTAAATGCTTCGTAATATGTCATACGCCGTAGAATACCTCTCTGCAATGATTAATTAAGTTCTAACATAAGGCATCGCTTCAAAATAATCTAACTCTCGAAACTTGCTGATACCCCACGGGAAAGCCCTTGTTACCATCGCAAAATTTAAGCTCTACCGGTCCAATAGAGCTCCCGAGGATTTAGCAGGATTGGAATGATGTTGATGCATACGTGTCTGTACATAATTTATTGTCTAGATAATAGGAGCATCGGCACCAGACTGGAATCAAACTTCCGGAAAGTGATGCGTTGCGTAATTTGTTGAATCTCAAAATTTCAGTCGTTTCGTTAATTTTTGGTGGAATTCAAGTTTTGATACATAATTTGAAATCTAGCCACCTACATTACTATACAAGGTGGGCCATATTCGTCACTTTCAAAGAATACGTCCTGTTTCCAAACTAGACAAATATGGTCTAGACATGGATAGACATAATTCGAAATCAGCTCGTCGAAATACGTATTAGGTCGGTGAGCAATATTTTGGAAAATGTAAAATAAAAATTTGAATGGAATTTTATTCAACTATTGTGGTGAGCAGTACATTGGTCAGAGAAAATCTACGGGGACTCTCGCCCTTCCCGACTTATACAGGGAAAACTAAAAATGCTGTTTTCGGTTTTTTACAAATAAAATTGTTATTTCAGAAATTATAAAAAAATTAAAGAGGAAAGTTTATTGTATTCAAAATGTACTAGAACTACGTAATGATACATTTTTAATTAATCGTAAAAAACCGAAAACAGCATTTTCAATTTTCGCTGTATAAGTTGGGAAGGGCAAGAATCTCAGTAAATTTCCTATGACCAATTTACTGCTCACCATAATAGTTACATTTTTTTCCATTTAATCGTCTTTGTATCTATTACGGTTTAGAATATAACAATGATAAAAGAAACGGCCTGTATATAACTTCGTATATACCCTGTATAAAAATAACGGCGTACTTTTTCTCTGTATTATGGAAAAAAAATTCTCGCGAAAATTAGCAATGCCCAGTCGCCGAATCTAGTCATATGATCATGTTGGGCCAATGGAGACTGTTGCTTAGAAAGGATCCAGCTACAACATATAAAAAATTCATTTTCACCGAAATACTTTTTCCCTTAAGGTGTGTGCGTGGACCTTTGGTGAGCACATACAAAAAAAAAATTACAAAAATGAAACAAAAAATAATTAAATTTTTTTTGTCGGGAAATAACAGCTCTCAACTTCAGATGAACTCTTCAAATTGAGAACGGTTGGAGATAGAGCAATTCTGCGAAAGTCAATCGATTCAGAATGATAAAATTAGTATAGTCTGTGGATTTCAAACGAATATATCAACAGATAATATTTTTCATCTACCGCGAAAAAGCAAAATTTCTAATTTTTTTATTTTACATTTTTCAAATTTTTGCGATTTCGACAATATTATTTTCAGTTCTCGTTCAATCCCGTATTAAATTTCATTTTTGATGATATATTCGGAATCAGATCGACAAGATACGTAAAATGGCTGTTTGCGATTTTTCGAAAAGTAGAAAATAAACAATTTCGAAAAATTGATAATGCTAGGGAATACCTTACGTTTTATCGCAATTTTATGGTACACCATAAAACCATCACACATTTCCGGAATCAGCATGAAGTTTTGAGTATATGGTGGTAATTTCAAGTGATTCTGATGATTTTGGACTTTTTTCTAGTAATGAAGTTTTTTTTGCCGATCGACTTGAAATTCACAGACTATACTAGTTTTGTCATTCTAAATC
The DNA here is from genome assembly GCA_958502065.1 of Chrysolina americana. NCBI lineage: Eukaryota > Metazoa > Arthropoda > Insecta > Coleoptera > Chrysomelidae > Chrysolina > Chrysolina americana. The sequence goes on along the minus strand of OY293410.1, from coordinate 107,716,185 downwards.
GTTTGGCGTTCGCAGAATTGCTCTATCTCAAACCGTTTTCGATTTGAAAAGTTCATCTGAAGTTGAGAGCTGTTATATCCCGCCAAAAATTTTTAGGAATTTTTTTCTTTACATTTTCGTAAAACTCATTTTTTTTTCTTAATGCTCACCAAATTTTAAGTCAATACCGAGTCAGATAGAGATTTGGTGGGCTTTTAACGGAACCTCTGCACTTTCGAAATAAACCTTTTTCCAAAAATTTTTATTTTACATTTTCCAAAAATCGCTCACCGATATAATACGTAATTCGACGAGCTAATTTCGAGTTATGTCTATCCATGTCTAGACCATATTTGTCTAGTTTGGAAACAGGACGTATTCTTTGAAAGTGACGAATTCGTCCCACCCTGTACAGTACTGTAGGTGGCTAGAAAAAAACAAAAAACTCACGAAGATTTGCTGGAAATAGACTGTATTCAACTGTTCTGGTGTCTCACAATGAAGCCAATTACAGAATCATCACCATACGGATGAAAGTCTGCCATGAAGAAATCTCCTTTCTTTCGAAATCCACCTACACTTATGTTGAGTAGATGCATTTACTGCTTTGCATTTATTCATCTAGTTATGTCATCGACAGAAACTGTACGCATATTAATAATGGAATATATACCGTTTAGTGACACTCAAATAGCTTTGTCGTGTGGAAACAATAGAATAATAATTTCTAAATAACAGCCTCTAGACGTTATGCAGTGCCCATTGTGTTTTGAGGACGTTGAAACGATGGTACAGTTATATTTGTAGCAGAGTAGATTTATGCAATGCGGTGAATGGAAAAAGTTTGCTTCGCGATAAGAATTTGACAAAAATATTAGTGAATTATATCAAATATTCTATAAATGATTGAAAAATTTAAGTAATGTTCATTTCTTCATTCAAAACGGGACATGAAAAAATTTCACTACGTTTGAATGCAAATTATGAGCAAATAATCTTTGTTGACACTTCTGCATTTGTTTTTTTATCGATTCTTCTCTAAAAGCGAGCTGATAATTCAGATATCTCTAATGACCACTTGAAAATTTAAATTTTTCAATAATTTTCAACAAAAACCGTTTGATTCAGATATAGGGTTGTAAGCCTAACTCCCTTAATTTTTTTGGAATCCACTGGCGTTGACAAAAACCGGGCCAATTGAAAAAAAATTGTTGAACAATTTTCGAGAGCCAATTTAATGTTTTTGAAATATTTTCAAAGATTTAAAAAGCTATTCTAGTATTATTCAGGCAAATTCTGATCATTTTTGACATAACTCACTTTGTTTCCTTGATGCTTGATGATAATGATGAAGGTTTGGTCTGAGCCCAATTCTTTTTTTAGGAGAAACATGCTATATGTGTTTCCATAGTAATCTATGCCTGTTTATACAGTGCATTCCATTTGAAACGAGCCACCCTGAATAACTGTTGGTACAATGATTTTCGGGAAAAATAAAAAAACACGTCAACAATAGTAGAAGGGAGACCCATTTTGACATATTTACATTTGATCTAACTTTCCCTATTGCATCCCAAGAGCGTGTCGCCAATTTTTTTATTATCAGATGCTCCAAGATGAGCAGATTTCAACAAAGTATAAAACATATGCTCTGAAGCGTATGGTTCGGGAGCTACAAATTATTTGAGTTAAAAGCGAGCCCCCTGAATATCTTTTGAAATAATGATTTGCAGTAAAAATAAAGAAACAGGTTCAACGATTCTACAAAATGGCCACATTTTGAAATATATATATATAAGGGTAGTCTTGTTTGCTGACTAGTTAGGAAATGAGTTTTTTAATATTTGGGATATGAAGCAGGCCAATAAGTGTATAAGAGTACCCTTATTGGGCTGCTGCATATCCCAAATATTAAAAAACTCATATAAATATATATATATATATATATATATATATATATATATATATATATATATATATATATATATATATATATATATATATATATATATATATATATATATATATATATATATATATATATATAGGTTTCCGCGGTCAGATATTTGAAAACTAAAAGTTCGGGTTGAACCGCGTCTAGAATTTGTTGAAATTCGACGTTTCGGCTCCGATTTTGGAGCCATTTTCAAGAACTGAAATAGAAAGAAAATTAATGAAAGGATAATACGTAATTCTACGCTGAGGTCTCAATCTGCCTACTCCTCAGGTATAATTACGTTAGGTTTTTGTGACTTGACGTCGGGGTCTCAATCTGCCTACTCCCCATGTGTCGTCACTGGTTCTCTCTAAGGTCTCAATCTGCCTACTCCTTCGAGAGAACTGAGGAATTGTGGGTTGAGGAACTGTATTTATAGTGGACGTGGCTGTAATGGCCGTGTGCAATGTATTGGCGCGAGGTGAACTATGGGCGGGAACTGAATTGGCGCTAGATGAGCTGTGTGCGGGAACTTGGTTGGCGCTAAGTGAGCTGTGTGCGGGAACTGGGTTGGTGGGAAATGAGTTTATGCGTGCAATGAGAGGCTTCCAGGTATTGGGAAGTCTACGTCCGTCGTCGCGAGTGTTGAGGCAATTGGGGCGCTTCTCTATCTCAAGGGCTTCTCGGATGATCCTGGTTTGCAGAGTTTTTTCGGTGGAAATTGTTTTTGTGTTTTTGAAGTCTATTTTGTGACCTGTGTCTTCTCGATGTTTATAAAGTGCGGAAGTGGAAGATGTCTGACGCACAGCAAGCTCGTGTTCGTAGACTCTGGAAGTTACTCGTCTGTTAGTCTGGCCAATATAAGTTCTCGGGTAGTCTGAACATGGTATTTCATATATACCTTGAGAACCGTTTGGTATTGTGTCCTTGGGAGATCTGAGGAATTTGGATATTTGGTTGTTGGCCGTGAATATTGTTTTATCTCGTGTTTTCTCAAGATATTACTGATTTTGTCTATCACACCTTTGACGTCGAATTTCAACAAATTCTAGACGCGGTTCAACCCGAACTTTTAGTTTTCATATATATATATATATATATATATATATATATATATATATATGAAAACTAAAAGTTCGGGTTGAACCGCGTCTAGAATTTGTTGAAATTCGACGTTTCGGCTCCGATTTTGGAGCCATTTTCAAGAACTGAAATAGAAAGAAAATTAATGAAAGGTTAAAACGTAATTCTACGCTGAGGTCTCAATCTGCCTACTCCTCAGGTATAATTACGTTAGGTTTTTGTGACTTGACGTCGGGGTCTCAATCTGCCTACTCCCCATGTCTCGTCACTGGTTCTCTCTAAGGTCTCAATCTGCCTACTCCTTCGAGAGAACTGAGGAATTGTGGGTTGAGGAACTGTATTTATAGTGGACGTGGCTGTAATGGCCGTGTGCAATGTATTGGCGCGAGGTGAACTATGGGCGGGAACTGAATTGGCGCTAGATGAGCTGTGTGCGGGAACTTGGTTGGCGCTAAGTGAGCTGTGTGCGGGAACTGGGTTGGTGGGAAATGAGTTTATGCGTGCAATGAGAGGCTTCCAGGTATTGGGAAGTCTACGTCCGTCGTCGCGAGTGTTGAGGCAATTGGGGCGCTTCTCTATCTCAAGGGCTTCTCGGATGATCCTGGTTTGCAGAGTTTTCTCGGTGGAAATTGTTTTTGTGTTTTGGAAGTCTATTTTGTGACCTGTGTCTTCTCGATGTTTATAAAGTGCGGAAGTGGAAGATGCCTGACGCACAGCAAGTTCGTGTTCGTAGACTCTGGAAGTTACTCGTCTATTAGTCTGGCCAATATAAGTTCTCGGGCAGTCTGAACATGGTATTTCATATATACCTTGAGAATCGTTTGGTATTGTGTCCTTGGGAGATCTGAGGAATTTGGATATTTGGTTGTTGGCCGTGAATATTGTTTTTATCTCGTGTTTTCTCAAGATATTACTGATTTTGTCTGTCACACCTTTGATGTATGGTAGGAAAGCTTTGTGTGGCTGAATACTCTCTAGTGGATCGTTCGTTTTTGGAGGACGGGTCAGTTGATGGCGGATAGACTTGTCGATTAGCGAATTGTTGTAACCATTTTGGAGTAAGGCTGATTTCAGTTTGTCCAGTTCTTGTGGTCTATTCTGGTTGTCGGTAAGCTGAATTGATTTGTATATCAGGGAGTTCAATACGGAGTTTGTTTGTGCTGGATGGTGATGAGAGTTTGCGTGTAGGTATCGGTTGGTGTGGGTCTGTTTCCTGGAAACAGACCCACACCAACCGATACCTACACGCAAACTCTCATCACCATCCAGCACAAACAAACTCCGTATTGAACTCCCTGATATACAGATCAATTCAGCTTACCGACAACCAGAATAGACCACAAGAACTGGACAAACTGAAATCAGCCTTACTCCAAAATGGTTACAACAATTCGCTAATCGACAAGTCTATCCGCCATCAACTGACCCGTCCTCCAAAAACGAACGATCCACTAGAGAGTATTCAGCCACACAAAGCTTTCCTACCATACATCAAAGGTGTGACAGACAAAATCAGTAATATCTTGAGAAAACACGAGATAAAAACAATATTCACGGCCAACAACCAAATATCCAAATTCCTCAGATCTCCCAAGGACACAATACCAAACGATTCTCAAGGTATATATGAAATACCATGTTCAGACTGCCCGAGAACTTATATTGGCCAGACTAATAGACGAGTAACTTCCAGAGTCTACGAACACGAACTTGCTGTGCGTCAGGCATCTTCCACTTCCGCACTTTATAAACATCGAGAAGACACAGGTCACAAAATAGACTTCCAAAACACAAAAACAATTTCCACCGAGAAAACTCTGCAAACCAGGATCATCCGAGAAGCCCTTGAGATAGAGAAGCGCCCCAATTGCCTCAACACTCGCGACGACGGACGTAGACTTCCCAATACCTGGAAGCCTCTCATTGCACGCATAAACTCATTTCCCACCAACCCAGTTCCCGCACACAGCTCACTTAGCGCCAACCAAGTTCCCGCACACAGCTCATCTAGCGCCAATTCAGTTCCCGCCCATAGTTCACCTCGCGCCAATACATTGCACACGGCCATTACAGCCACGTCCACTATAAATACAGTTCCTCAACCCACAATTCCTCAGTTCTCTCGAAGGAGTAGGCAGATTGAGACCTTAGAGAGAACCAGTGACGAGACATGGGGAGTAGGCAGATTGAGACCCCGACGTCAAGTCACAAAAACCTAACGTAATTATACCTGAGGAGTAGGCAGATTGAGACCTCAGCGTAGAATTACGTTTTAACCTTTCATTAATTTTCTTTCTATTTCAGTTCTTGAAAATGGCTCCAAAATCGGAGCCGAAACGTCGAATTTCAACAAATTCTAGACGCGGTTCAACCCGAACTTTTAGTTTTCAAATATCTGACCGCGGAAACCTATCTGAACATATATATATATATATATATATATATATATATATATATATATATATATATATATATATATATATATATATATATATATATATTGATGCAACTGGTTTTCCTTTTTTCCAATGTTTTAATATTGATATTATTCACAAAAAGGATATGAAACTTGAATGGCTTCTAAATGTTACATGCGAGCGCTTTCGATAGCTGTCTGTGCTATCATCTTCAGTGAGTAGAGCCATTAGTTTATCACATTTGAGTATTCGAGGTAATGGGGATCATTATCATGAGCTTGTCTAGAAAGTGGATGTTAGAATTAGGAATTGAACTAATTGAAACATTCACGAATCCAAACAGGAGAAATTCAGCGCCGTCTATGGACCCAACGCGTTAGACGTTTACGATTCCTCAGCCATTTCCATCCTAGCCACTCAATTCATTTTCCGCCGTTTACTGTACCGGAGGATATCAATCAAATATGATGATGAAAACGCACGAAATGTGGAAAAAATCCGCGAATCTAATGATCCCAACATTTCCTTTCCCGAGGGCGACATACCTGACGAGCCAAGTCGCGACTCTCCCTGGATTTATTGGAAAATTCGTAAACGAACCTCCCGACGAACGGCGGAATAGATGGGATATGCGGAAATAGACTGATTATGTTCCACACGCTTCCACTTAAATCAAATCATGGTGAAATTTTCGATTAAGCAATAATGGATCAGCGTGGCGATCTTATTATAACTTTAGGTGAAATGGGTTGTATTTCTCTGAGCTTATTGCGAAATGGCATTTCTAACCAGGGGCGTCCTCAATTGACGGGGGCCCGTGGCAATGAAGCCCGATCGTAACGCAAAACTCAATTCAACATTTCCAGTACCTTTCAAGTATTTATGAGCTCAAAATATGTTTTTTTGGATTATTAGGCTGACGTGTATTGCGAGATGTTCTCGACGTTTCGCCAACACGAGTGGCAGGCATTTTCAAGAGAGAGATATTCACAGTAGATCATATTCTATGTTTACTGATCTTCAAACACCTTTCAACCTCCCACATTATGGTCAAAATATTCACTACTCTGTTTAAGGCTTTCGCGGTCGAAGTTTACATTGTCACTATTTTCATTACATCGTGGATAATCACCAATGACCGAAAGATTCCGTCTGCGGAAATTGTATTCATTCTGACACAGGTACTTATGTGCGCTAATTACTGTACCAGGTATATTTTCAATGACATCAGTTGACCCTTGTATTATTATTATTAAATATCAACATACCTTTATCCGGTGAAAACTGGTAACATTTTATTGGATATCGACTTACCTGAAATAAAAGAAAAACAAATTATTGCAAAGTACCAACAAATATGAAAATTTGTGGAATATTCTGTACCAATTTTAGATATGATTTGTGAGTTGCTGAAATTCGACCAAAACTCAATTAGATTAGGAAAACTTCTTTAGCGATAAATTGATTTGTATATTGGCAGTAATAGATTTATTCTATTCTGTACAGTTGAGGTCTGACGAAGTTTTGAATGAATAAACTCCGTTTATTTCAATGTGCGACCAGTTCAGAACCGGTGATGAAAAGAACCCAAACATACCTTAAGAGAGTCATAGTTACGACCGCACCGGGGGGGTCTGGGGGGGCCGGTCAGGCCCCACCAGCCTGGGCCAGTCTCCCACGGGGTGGGCGGCCAAGTACGCCAGTGTGCTCTAGTGAGCCTGACTTTTCCCCCCATTGTGACTTCCCCCGGGTGTTAGCTATGCGTCCTGGCTATGATCGCGAACGATTTCAAAGGAGGAACCGTGAATTAATCATTACAGGACAGGTTTGCCGTGGGGACCGCGAAACCATCCCCGGACCATCCCCCTTCTCTCTAGCTCATTGCTAACATAGTTTTCACTATAACTCTGACTTTCAGCTCTAAGATGTTGCCGGAACTGTGACAGCATCGTACCCAAGGATCATGCATGCACACGAATGGGTCCCCCAAAATCCCCGCAGTCCCCCTAACGAACCACTTGCCCCTGAGAAGCCAACACCAACCGGAGGGGCGAGCTAGCCGATACTCGGGGCTCCCCTCCACCCTCAGTACCATTATTCATGAACCTCCGATCATGCCGAGAATGGTCGCCGTTCGGCCCAGGTTTCCCTGTGACAGCCTACTACATATCTGCTGAAGCCGCGGTGGCACGTTGCCCAGACAGCTGGGATGGTGTACACCAACGACAACTTTTAAGGGTAAACGCCATGTGAGATTCGCTTGAAAATTACACTAGGCAGGATTTCGCAAATATATTAATTTGTATATGGTCAAGGTTAAGCATAAAAAATTAATAAAAAGTCAAAAATTCATCTAAATCAAAATTTCATGGGAGCATTCTTTGGAATAGATGACTATTAACGAACTCTAGTAAAATGAAATAATAATTTTTGGTATCTACACAGTTCTCTGAATGTGTTAATTTGGTAGAAAATCCTTTCTTACGACGAGGATTGTACAGCCACACTCAATCTCCTTCTTTGAATCCACCAGTATTGGCCTTAAGATTGTATCGAACCTTCATTTTGTCACTGGTTATCTTCAATCGTTTTCTTGCAAATGCGTGGATCCCATGCAAGCTATCTCGCAGTTTGTCTGCATAATCCTGTACCTCTTTTTCATCAGAACTTGGTGATCCGAACACCAAATCACAGGGCAACCGAAGTTCTCTCCCGAAGATGATGCTGGCTGGAGTGAGCTTTGTGGAATCGTGCACAGATGCCCTGTAAGCCATTAAGAATAGTGGAAGATGTCGATCCCAGGTCTTTTGGTGCTCCTCTACTACTTTGGAAAAATGTTCTTCCATAGTCCTGTTGAACCTTTCAACCATGCCATCAGACTGTGGATGGAGGGCCGTTGTTCTGGTCCTGCTGATTCCCATCAATTCCCAAACTTCCTTGAATAAATCTGATTCAAAATTTCTTCCTTGATCGGAATGTAGCTCCATTGAGACTCCAAACCTTGAAAACATGTTATCCACCAGAGCTCTTGCAACTGTGGATGCTTCTTGATTAGGCAAGGCATAAGCTTCAACCCATTGGCTAAAGTAATCCATGGCAACGAGGATGTATTTGTTACCATCATTCGTCATCGGAAATGGTCCTGCTACATCGATGGCGATTCGTTCGAAGGGAGCACCTGCATTGTGTTGTTTCATCTCTCCTCTCGATCATGTCTTGGGACCTTTGCTTGCTTCACACTTCGGACATCTTCGGCACCATCTCTCTACATCTTCACGACACTGGACTTAGTAAAATCTCTGCCGTATTTTATCCAAGGTCTTATTCATTCCAAAATGTCCACCTGATTTGCTGCCATGAATCTCCTACAAGATATCACTTATTCTCGATCTAGGCACAACCAATTAAGAAAACACTTTTCTGCCGTCGGCCGATTCCCAAACTCTCTTCAATAAACTATTCTCAACAATCAGGCATATGGGAAGTGATTTCCTCAATTTTGCTGAGATGGCAATCATTTGCATTTCTAAGTCTTAGTCAGAGAATCCTGTTTCAGACCTTTGCCTTCATTTTCAAATAGATACATCAGCTTTCTTTAAGACTTTTACTGATAGTTTTTTTCCTGAGTTCACAAAATAAATCTCGTTCGAGATAAATAAAATATATTTTTCCCTTTCAATTTGTTATGTAATGAGAAACAGACAAAATTTAACAAAATAATTGGTTCATTTTACATGTTTTATTGAAATTTGTAACATTGATGAAACATAAAATGAAAATATTATGTTGATTGACTTCATTGAGTTTATTTGAAGGAAGGAAGGAGTCATTTTCCTCCATATTTTTTTCCAGTCCTACACGTGACATTTTTGACGTTGTAATTCTTTTATATGCCAAACTTTGAATCTGAGCATAACAAATCATATATTTTTGGAATCTACATGAAATTTCGCGTATATAGTGCGGATTTTTAGGGGTCTACCCCTTTGGACTATTTTCGATATTTCGAATAATTTTTTTTTTCATCGATTGACTCAAAATTTACAGATTATACTAATTCGATCATTCTGAATCGATTGGCGTTCACAAAATTGCTCTATCTTCAATCGTTCCCGAGTTAAAGTTGAGTTCATCTGGAGTTGGAAGGAGTCATTTTCCTCCATATATTTTTCTACTCCTGTCCGTGGAATTTTCGACATTTTTGACAGAAAGTTCTTGGAACACTCTGGGAAACTGCTCCGAAATATTGAGACGAAGCACTTTTATTTATAAAATGCTCGCGATTACTTTCAAAAAGTAATTCTAGTCAGGGAACACTAAGTACTTCTCAAACTGTTAGGTACTTGAAGGCAGATTCAGATACATGCGTGCGTACCCTGCATTTTCAACCCTGAATGAAAAAATACATGCTTGTCGAAGTTCATACCTGTGCCTGTCAGCGTGCGTGAAAAACACAGAGTGAACAAGCAATAAAAGAGTGGAAGTTATTTGAAAAAACTCAAATCGCAATAATCCAGTATTGACAAAATTATTACAGAACCAGTCTTCTAGCTTCAGAGAGAAAAACTATAAAAAATTTAAATATTAATGAGACATTACTCGTGGCGAAAACCATGAGCCCCAAAAATGTTATAAAACTAGTAAAATGGAATTTTTCTCTTCTGAAATTATCGACAATACAGACCAGAGGATAGGAATCAAATGGTGGTCACATTGAAGGTATCTTGCGTGAAGGCCTACCGAGAAATTTCCGCTTTTAACATCCTTGAAAAAAAAAAGTTTTTGAACAATCAAAACATCGAGCTGATGGTTCATCCATCATATTGGCACCCAATGATTTCTTCTTGTATCCGCAGATCAAAATAATTGCGAGATTAACAATTTTTGACTACTATAGAAGCGTTTGATGCGTTCCAATTACATGTTTCAGAGGTATGAAATAGTGCTTTGAAAATTGGTTCAAATGCATGCAAAAGTGTATTGAACTCGACGGAGAATATTTGGTGAAACAGTAAAGCCATTTTCGACTATAAATATTTGTTTTAATAACTCAAAACTTAAGTGGCAAGCCTCGTACGCCAACTCGAGAGAACTTTTGACATTCCCAGACATACCAACACAACAAGAGCACAATGGAAGTTTCCGACAGCCGTACTTAATTGCACCGCGAATCGATAGTTCCTAGATAAATAGGAGAACAGAAGAGGACCATGGCGACGAACAACCATAACACAAAACCAGCATCTAGGACATTGCGGCTGGCTGGCACGAGGTCCGAAGGAAAGAGGAAATAGGCCAGCGGTATTGGCGATACTGCAATGAGGATTGATTGACATCAATTTGGTTTAATAGTCCTGTCGTTATGGATGGGCAGCCATTCGCTGCTGATGGGACTTTAATAGAAATCCCAACGAGTCGAGAGAAGCAAAAAACGCTTTGGCTGCCAGAAGGGCCGAATACCACCGAGTCATTGCGGATGAAATATTGCATTTTTCAACATGATTAGTCAAGAGACAGACGGATGGGGAGTTGGCCGCATCTGCGAATAAAAATCATAGAATGCACAAACGGTTTTGTATACGTTTCTGCTCGGGATATGTTAAGAAAAAAAATAACTCTGTTGACACTGGTGACCCTGGTGTTGGTCACAAAATATCTAGGAATTTACCTTGATGAGCGTCTATGTAACGAAATAATCATAGCATCTATTTTATTTACTATCGCAAGTGGCTAGATTCCTCCGAGCTTAAAAATATGATTTTTGTGTCATGAGCTCTCCGAGCTAAAAGTCTGATAGAAGTTTATACAATTTTTTGAATTTTCAAACTGCAATAACTTTTGAATAAATGAACCGATTTTCACGCGGTTGGCGGCATTCGACGCAGTTTCTCAAGCTCCATGAAGAATCTTTAGGTTTGAATTGATCGAACTAGATATTTCAGAGTGATTCCGAAAAAACACTTTTTTCGGGTTTCTTTCGACAACGATAACTCACCAACGAATCAACCGATTCTGACCGAACTGGCGGCGATCGACGTGGTTTTTTGATATTAAGAGCTGATTAGTATTTGAAATTGATCAAATTATAGTCAAAATCGAAGTTTGGCCAAGCCAAATAGATAGAGAAAAAGTGAGAGAGAAATAGTAACGCGGAGAGGGTCATATCGATACCCCCAACGAACAAAGGCGTAACTGAAGTTACAGATATTTTCAGTTATAGGTGTAGGCGTATTCAGCTTAAAAAACTGATGGTGGCGATAAAAAAGCCGTATCTCTAGACCAACTAGTTACGAAGAAATCTTCTTGAAAAAATTTGTATTTCGATTTAAATATTGAAACAAAATTTCAGTATTTTGGCTCTCCTGAAATATGTTGAAAAATGAGTTACGTCTTTGTTCGTTGGGAGTGTCGATATAGGCATTACGCAGCTGCACGCATATTACACTTTATTGACGAATTTTTGTTATTTCGGCTTGTGGAAATCGTGAGATTATATATTTTTCATTATCCTTGAATTATTTCCTTCAAAATAAAAAAAATTAACCACGCTCGAGAATATCGAGATCACGTTTTTTTTTTAAAACGTTGTAGCCATCTCCTTTCTTACGCACTCTCAAATTGTCAGATTAGTAGAATATACACTTTTTAGCATGTAATTAACTCACCCTAACTTAATCTGACGCGCACGAGAATTTCTGATGATCAATTTTTTTTTTACTAATCTGATCCTTTATCCTGGACGCGCGGCCTTATTTATGAGGTTCATATATATATATATATATATATATATATATATATATATATATTCATTATATTCATTCATATATTCATATATATATATATATATATATATATATATATATATATATATATATATATATATATATATATATATATATATATATATATATATATACATATATATATATATATATAGATATAATATATATATATAAATCTGCCGCGCTTCAGTAAATCCCGAAATCCCCGCTTGGGCTCCCTTGCTATGTTTCTTGGAATTTTTTCTTCGATTAGCGCTTTTGTACTTCGAACATTCGTATTGCCAAAAAGTTGAAATTTATTGGGAATTAAGTTGTCAAACTCAATTGTGTGTTCATGATGATTGATAATTGTATTGAACGCAATAATTATCAGTATAATGTTGATATAATTGGGTTAAATTGTTTCATATGACACAAAGTGGCAAAATTTGAACTGCCAAAAAAATTTCAAAATAATTAACTAACCAAGAGAAAATCCTGTTGAATACATTATTCTATCAAAAAATGGGATCATTTTTGGGAAACTATTTTTGAGAAATAGTTCATATTCCACAAAGTACTAAAATACTTGTTAATACAGTCATCTATTATTTCTGAATGGATTTTCATAGGACCAGGCATACTAACTATGGAAACAGACCATCCATCAACGCCAATGACTTTTGGCTCCGATATAACGCCATTGAAATTCGATGCATCACATTCATTCTGTCGAACGAAATTCTCTGGATACCGATACGCAGAATGGCTTATGTAGAATTAGAACAAAACATTGAATTCATGCCAACAAATTTCAATATAAACAAACAATACACATTTCTCTAGTGAACATTTGACGTGCCGTTACAAAGCGATGAGAGATATTTTAATGCGATGTGTTTTATAATGACATAATTTGAGGGAATTCCATGTATGTTGAGGTATTTGAAAAATGATTTATGATGTGAATTTGGCTGTTGAATTGTGTTTATTTGGTGTGATACATCATCAGTCTATTCAAACACGAAGCTCGTTTTATGAAATGCAACTTTTAGCAGGTTTAGTTGTATGGATTCAAATCATGATATGAACATGATTATTCATTGACAAAGAGAAAGGAAATACAACTTCCAATTTATATAATACATGTCTCGACACACTGTGCCATAATCTGACCCATTTAAAACTGTACTGGTACGTTCTAGAACATTCTAAACTTCTTTCTCTTATATATGAATGCATTCTCCAACATTCTACAGTATTCTGAAACATTTTATATATACTATCAAGATCATACTGAATGATTTCAAATTAATTTCGAACATTATAGATCATTTTTCATTATCACTGAGTGCTTTAGATTCTTCTGGACCAGTATATACAGTGTGTCCTGCGCCCGACAGAAATTTTTCTGATATTTTCCATATCGAATTAGTAAAATGCAATATTTTGTCTATTGTCTCACCAAATTTCGAAGCAATCGCTGGTCGAACCTCTGTATCTTCAAATGGGTCAGATTTGAAATTTAAATTTTTGCAATTTTTTTTTTTAAATTTGTGTTGAATCAATGGCGTTTAACACGGAAAAAATGGTCAAAAAATTCCAGAATTGTCAGAAGTATTTTATTTGGGCGGTTATATGGGTTAGTACACAGGATTGGCCGTTCGGAGCTGACCTGCGCCCACCAGATTTTTTTATAAATTTTTGTCCATACCATATTTGTAAAATGCAATGTTTTTTTGTATAGTTTCAATAAATTTCAAACCATTCCATAACCTTAATTATTTTATTTCAACAATTATATGGGTTAGTATACCGGATTGGCCGTTCGGAGATGACCTGCGCCCGCCAGAATTTTAAATTTTTTTTTCGTATCATATTCGTAAAATGCAATATGTTTTCTATAGTTTCACCAAATTTCGAAGCGATTGCTGGTTGAACAAAGTTTCTGTAGGCGTTTCAACGAACGTCTGCATCTTCAGACGGGTCAAATTTGTTATTTTATTTTTTGCAATTTTTCAAAAATGTATAGTGTTGAATCGATAGCGTAGAATACGGAAAAAATAATGGAAAAATTCCATAACCGTCATAAATATTTTATTTGAACGGTTATATGGGTTAGTATACCGGATTGGCCGTTTGGAGATGACCTGCGGCCACCAGAATTTTTTAAATTTTTTTTCGTATCATATTCGTAAAATGCAATATGTTTTCTATAGTTTCACCAAATTTCGAAGCGATTGCTGGTTGAACAAAGTTTCAGTAGGCGTTTCAACGAACGTCTGCATCTTCAAACGGGTCGAATTTGTTATTTGATTTTTTCAATTTTTCAAAAGTGTATTGTATTGAATCAATGGCATAGAACACGGACAAAATAACGAAAAAATTCCAGAAACGTCAGAAGTATTTTATTTGGACGGTTATATGGGTTAGTATACCGGATTGGCCGTTCAGAGATGACCTGCGCCCGCCAGAATTTTTTCAAACTTTTCTCCGTATCATATTTGTGAAATGCAATGTTTTTTCTATAGTTTCACCAAATTTCGAAGCGATCGCTGGTCGATCATAGTTTCTGTAGGCGTTTCAACGAACGTCTGCATCTTCAGACGGGTCGAGTTTGTTATTTGATTTTTTGCAATTTCTACAAAATGTTTGGTGTTGAATTGATGGCGTAAAAAACGGAAAAAATAGTGAAAAAATTCCATAACCTTCTTAACTACTTTATTTCAACAATTATATGGGTTAGTATACCGGATTGGCCGTTCGGAGATGACCTGCGTCCGCCAGAATTTTTTAATTTTTTTTTTGTATCCTATTCGTAAAATGCAATGTTTTTTCTATAGTTTCACCAAATTTCGAAGCGATCGCTGGTCGATCATAGTTTCTGTAGGCGTTTCAACGAACGTCTGCATCTTCAGACGAGTCGAATTTGTTATTTGATTTTTTGCAATTTCTCAAAAATGTTTGGTGTTGAATTGATGGCTTAGAAAACGGGAAAAATAGTGAAAAAATTCCATAACCTTCTTAACTATTTTATTTCAACAATTATTTGGGTTAGTATACCGGATTGGCCGTTCGGAGATGACCTGCGCCCGCCAGAATTTTAATTTTTTTTCCGTATCATATTCGTAAAATGCAATGTTTTTCCTATAGTTTCATCAAATTTCGAAGCGATCGCTGGTCGAACAAAGTTTCTGTAGGCGTTTCAACGAACGTCTGCATCTTCAAATGGGTCTAATTTGTTATTTGATTTTTTCAATTTTTTAAAAGTGCATTGAATCTATGGCGTAAAACACGAGAAAAATAGTGAAAAAATTCCTGCGCCCGCCAGAAATTTTTCAATTTTTTTTCCATATTGTATCTGTCTTTTCTTTAATTTAAGGATAGCATAAGGATGTCAAACGGTTAGAGTTACAATGTTGGTTAAATTAGAGAAAAGTTGCACAATCCATAGGTATTTTATATGGAGTGTGCAGGAGTGAAGTATCTTTTCTTTTTATTCATTTGTGACGTTATTTCAAAAGATTAAAAAATATATTTTCATAGCCACTTTCTGAAATCAACAAGATGATCAACTTTTTCTAAATACGACCTTGTAATTTTCATCACAGAATTCAAAGCCATTTTTTATTCTGAAAATACGTCATATATCATATATAGTTGTTTAAATATGTTTTATCATCATTATAATCTAGGGTTATTTCAGATATAATGTACAGACATTTGTATTTTTTTACCATAAAGTTCATTATGTTATTTCAATATAATCAACAGATGAAATTGAATAGTTACATTTCAACAAGTACCTATTCCGAATATAAATTGAAGTTAGAAATAAAAATATTTTCTCTATACTCGCCATTAAAATATACATTATCGTTATCGTTATCGATTAAAAAATATTTACCGTGATATTCGAGTTTCATCAGCTTTCACATGAATGATATATTCCATTTCGACTATTCAAAACCTTTTAAATCCGTAATTATCAAATTTTCATTGGAACGATTCACTTTATTTTGAAGCGTTTTCAGAGTATAATGATGAAATGGAATAAAAAGGAGTATTTCCCGAATATAACCCTAATCTCTGAATGAAAATAGACTTTTAATATCCTGAGGTTACATGCATATGTAACAAAAAAAATCACACTGGCATGGAATGAATTAGGTAATATCGAGTATAAAAATCTCCGGTGAAAGACAAGACCTGATAAACATTTGGAATCAAATTAGAGCAGATGGAAGTACAACTTCAGCTTGAAATTTGCCCAATATTAAAAATGTTCTAGTACTTACAACTTCAGATCAGAATTACTAGGTTGAATATTCAATGACTAAGACCACCAATACGACCAAAACGACTAAGACGACTAAAACGACTAAGAGGACTAAAATGACTCAGACGACTGAAAAGACTAAGACGACCAATATGACCAAAACGACTGAAACGACTAAGATGACTGAGACGTCTAGGACGACTGACAAAACCAAGACGACTAAAACCTCTAAGACGACTGAGACAATTTAGATGACTGGAACGACTAAGACGACTAAAACGACCGATACGACTAAGACAACTGAGAATGAGACGACTAAGACGACAAAGGCGAGTGAGACGACCAACGACTAAGACGAATAAAACCTAAATTAAAATGACCAAGACACCTCTAACGATTGGGACTGAGACGACTGAAACAACTAGGACGACTAAGACGACTACGACGACAAAGACGACGGAGACGACTAACACGACTAAGATGACTAAAACAACTAAGACGACTGAAACGACCAAGACGACAAAGATGACTGAGACTGAGACAACTGAGACGACCAACACGACTATAAAACAACCCAGACAACTGTGACGACCGGGACTGAGACGACTAAGACGACTAAGATGACCAAGACGACCAATATGACTAAAACGACAAGAACGACAAAAACCACTAAGACGACTAGGACGGCAAAGATAATTAAAACGACTAAAACGACCAAGACAACTCAAACGACCAAGACGACTGTGACGACTGAGGAAAATGATATGACTAAGACGACTAAAATGATGAAGACGACGAAGACGACGAAGACGACAAAGACAATGAAGACGACGGATAAAAAGATGAAGTGAGTGTCACATGAAAGGATGAACCAATAAATAATAATGAGAAACTGTTTCATACAGATTGTTTCCTCATCTTAAATAATAGACTGAACATTTTTTGTTGCGTTTCATAATAGCTCCGATATTCTAAATGGCAGATTATTCGTGGAATTCAACGTCGACGCTCTGCTGAATACTGACGCCGGAGTTTAACTGAATGATTAAACTCCGGTCGAACGGCTCCAACTACAACATCTCGCAGGATCGAGACTGTCCGGTAATGAAATTTCCAGGCTAATCCAACAACACTGATTACATCATTAATTTATGCACCGCCAGCCTTATTCCTGGACGAACTTATTTTAATTATGCCACCTTGGTGATTCGAGAGTACTGGAAAATGAGAAGGGGTGGATGAAGGGTTGGGGTTGATTTGGGAGTCGGCCAGAGTTCGACTATTTCGAAATTTGTTAATTAATAAACATTTCGAGGAAAGGGGGATAATGGCACTCAGCAGGAAATTATGGACACAGTCATCGTGTCGACACAAATTGGATCACAGAAATAGTTATCAATGACTTCACATATAATATCAATATTTACTTCTTTCAATGGCAACTGTTGATTTAATTCTTTTCCGACAAAAAAAGCACGTCAAACAATCATTAGGATATTAGAGACATTGTTCAGTTTGATCAAATTTGGTGAGCATATACAAAAAAGGTTGAATTTTACGAATATGGAAAAAAAAAATATCAAATTGAATTTTTTTGCCTGGATATTACCGTTTTCAACTCCTTATGAACTTTTCAACTCGAGAACGGTTTGAGAAAGATGAATTCTGAGTAGGCCCAAAGACTCAGGATGACAGAATTAGTATCTTCTAGCGGGAATGCTTTCCGAGAATATCGATCTATCATACTCGCGTATAAACAAAGAGCGATAAATCTTTAAATATGCTCAAATTCACCTGTAGCTCGATGCAAACAAAAACTTCTGTATATCACAGAAAAAGAATAATCCCAGTGGAAGTTGCGAGTTTCCGCCGACTTTGCGAAAAGTTGCTCTGGAACGCCATCCATCATACTCAGGTATACTTTTTCATTCGATTCTTTAACAGTTTTGATTGATGCTAACAAGTTATCCCCGTCGACTTTATCCAATTTATCCAATTACAGTTCCCAAAACGACTTATGTTCTATTTACTTGAGGAAGAATCAACATTCATTTACCGATATTTTTGAAGTGAGTGTGAGAAAAGGTGCATGAAATGAAACAAGTCATATCTGCGACAATTTTTGTGAAAAAATATTCTGAATGAATAATTTTTTTCGAACTGTTACTATGTGAGCTACTATAATGCCTGTAAACGATGTTCAAAAATTCCCTTTCAAGATTTCAGAGGTCTATTTTTCATTGCAAACTAACACTTTATTTCACTAATATGTTTCTGCAAATGCCTCCTTACTGATCTACAGTGCGTTTAAGTTACAAGATTTTTTATTTTTTTCTTGATAGACCATTCAGTCATTGAGATATTCAAACAATTTGAAACATAGGTTACGTTTAAGCGCTTACATCATCCAGCGTGCCAAGGGATTGCAAGAATCTGCAGGGAGATATTTTCTCAGAGTTCCAGCTCTTTTTCGCTCCATAAACTTTTTTGTGGTGCGCTACTGATGGATTCTGGAATATAAAATGGGTTTTTTGTTTTGTTTATAAACTTTGCTGTCATACCATACTACCATAATTTTTACTCATCTACAACCGTTACCGACAAAAAATTTGCAAAAATTTTTTGTAATTCGCATCATTTAATTGAAATTTTCAACGAAAGGAAAGAACTTATTATCATAATGAAAATGAATAACACAACTCATTTGGTGTTTTACTTGAATTACAAATTTCCTCACACTTTACCTAAAAAATAGGAAACCTAGCGAACCTTGACTTCTTTATAAAAGGTGCTGCTCCTCCTCTTCCTTCTCAATTCAATAACCTCAGCTGTTTATACTATTACACCGTCAAATTGAAAACTAACGAAAATTTCATCAAACCATCATTCAATTCCAATCTTAGAAAGTAAAACCAACAAATTGCCCGAAAGTCATTTTACAGTAACGCAATATGTTAAATTCAAAATGATCAGAATCGAAATCTATCAGAAATTGTGAAGGGGATAAGCGTATGATAAACCAGCCTTGTTGAGAACGACCAACTTGTTTTAAAACTCAATTCATTACCTCCTAGATGGCGCTGACTTGTGATTGATGGACGAATCGAATCACGTCGCATGAATTTATAACTAATTACTCATTAATTATGTACGTTTCTTTCACGACTTATTTAAAGATTCACATCTGTTCTTTGTCAATTCCTGTAATGAATTTAATGTGAGACTCACATTGACCGCACGCTGCGCCATCTCTGAGAGAGTAGATCAACCAGCAATACACTCTCTGTTGATTTACAGTTGTGATGACTTTCAATATGTCAATTTTAGGTCTTGTGATGTACTGACTCGATGATTTTAAGTCTGAAGAGTCTCCATCCTTGAAAAAAAGGGAGTCAGAAACGATTTGTTTTTTGTATGAGTGTATGAAAATAATAATAAAAAAATTCTTCAAGAATTAAATGAATGAACAGTATATTTAAAGTAATTTTTTGGCATTTTTGTTCATTGTTACCATCAAAACGTACGAATATTTTTGTGTGGTTATAGCTCACTATTGAAGTGTTTCATTTACTTAGTTAAATGATTATCTCACTTTCTTATTCGCCGGTACCAAATCAGAGTCAACAGAACAAGACTCAAACAAAACACTCTGGTCTAGATATTTGTCATTTATCCAACAACTCCAACATTAATCAACCTCATAATCACTGACGAAAAGAGGTGAATGGTCGAACCCCACTAGTAGAAAAGGAGTATTGCTACATAATTATGAAGCATTATTCAATAATTAATAAAGTGCAATCTATTTCCATCCAAACAGGTTGTGAGAAATTGAAAAATTACGTTTAATTACCTGAAGCAAATCGATGAAAAATTAATATAACTTGGCTTGAAATATTAGTCTCTATTTATTACTCAGAGCCTCCTTTATCTTGATAATTAATCACGCAAAATGCTTCCGTCGTGGAACGGTGGGCACATAATATGGTAATATTACAAGCTGGGCGAGGTGAGTGACAATTTGGATAATGGCAGAGCGTCAATGATGGTTGATGATTCACCAAAATGATATTCACAATGTCTCTAAATACAGTTGCTGAGTTTTTCATTCTTATTTCAACGATGTGTAGTATGAGATACTTTGTTATGTCACAACTTTTTATATTTTACAAAACCAGAATTACCATGTAGGCTCTGACTCCATCAAAAACACTTGTTAAATGAGTTGAGTAGTCACGTCTGCTGTCACAATTTAAAAGTGATAATAAACGTAAAATGGTTTCTTCAAACCAAGAAAAATGGGATATAATGAAACTGTTTTATAAATCAGACAGTAATACTGACAGAACTGCAGAAAGGTATCTTCAACTATACCCAGAAAGGATACAACCAGCAAGAACATTATTCAAAAAATCAGATAGAAACCTTACCGAGTATGGTAGTTTTGAAAAAAAACGAGGAATAAATATAGAAATCGATTAGATGAAAATACGCGAAACAAAATTCAAAATGCGTTAATAAACATGTATCCTTTTAATAAAAAATATATATATTTTAACTTGTCTATTTTTTAGATAAATATGGATCCCTCAGTTTCAACACATGAAGTTGCTTCAAATACAGGTGCGCTACAAAAAAGTGTTTAAAGGAAGTTCAGAAGAAATGGTCTAAAATGCTACAACATTCATATTTGCCAGAAATTATACCAATGGAGGCTTGCTTAAAGTAATTGGCTAATGAATATAATATAATTTTCCCCGATTTCTGTCAAAGGTCATATGGACGGATGAGAGCACTTTCACTAATTGTGGTTAAAAAAAATTGTTAAAATTGTTATATCCGTCAACCGGTTGCACCCCTACGTGCAACCCTCAAAAGTCAGAGAGTTGTGCGAGCTAGGGGAAGACGTAGTCCTTACCTTTTAATACGTGTGATGCCATGCACGAGACCGGTGGCAATGCTGAGATTCGAACTCACGCTCTCTGGCTTATGAGGCGAGAACTCAACCCGCACACCACCGCGGCCACGGGTTTGTATGTTCATTAGAAATAATGAGCACATCTGGAGTTAGAACAATCCCAGAGAGTTTAGAGCAGTTATATCACAGGTACGGTTCAGTTTGAAAGTATGGGCTGGAATTTGTGGAGATCAAATCTTTCGTCCATATTTTTTCAATGGAGATTTTAAGAGGCTGTTTTGAGGATTATCTATGGACATTTTACCTCTAGTAAATTTAAATCAATATTGGTCATGTGAAATGGCCAGCAAGGTCGCCTGATCTTACAGTACTTGACCCTTTTTTGTGTGGCACAATCAACCGGGTTTATGGCCAACAAGAATTCAATAATGTTGAGAATTTTAGAAGCATAGGGATATAGCAAGGGCTGTAGAAAACTTAGAACGGCGAGCACGTCTGTGTATTCAGGAAGAAGGCAGAAATTTTGAGCAGTTGCTTTGATGTTTCAGATTTTTCTCCGTTAGTGTTGTGTTATTTCGTTCGTTCATTTGTAGTTAGAGACAGATAATTTCGATAAAGTTCATTAAAAACTAGTCAACCATATTCGTATCACTTATAGTTTCCGAAATCCTAATGGTGGCCCCTAAATTTGAATTACCCGGTATTCACATTATTCGACACGAAAAATTATGGCTGAAGAATTTAATTTCAAAAAAAGTTTTTCTCTCAGGATGAATAGGGTCTTATTAGCGCTACATTTTGAAAATAATTTGATGTTGTACAGGTTTGATTTTTGGATTTCACGAACAAAATAAAAGCAGGTTTCATATAGGTTTAATTCACCTAAAACTTATGGATTCTGAAATATCTCTAATTATGTGAAAATGAACTATTATTAGTTTTAATGCCTTAATTCCCAACTGGTATACTCTTATTTTTAACCAAATTAATGTTATACTCTACTCACTGAATAACTTTAATATCGCATTTGAGAAAACTTCACTAACTTATACAAGGTGTGTAAAAATTAAGGTAACATAATAACAATCTTTAAACGGCAAATACTTGTTTAACTTAAATGAAACGCCCGGTATTTTATGTCAACAGCAGATGTCAAATGTAATTTTCTATCGAATATCAGTTTACATTCCTACATATATATCTTCACGTGTTCAAGTAAAAGTGTTTAAATCCAATTTCTAATTTACCCGAAAGAATAAAGAATAGACATGATTTTCATACTCGGATGTTATCAAAACTTTTTTCTGGCTTCAGGAATTTATACTGAAAGATTTCAGAAATCATCCAAATAAAGCAGCATTCTGAAGATTATTGCTACTATTTAAACGAACTGGAAGTGTGAAACTCTCAAGGAACAAACTAAAAAAAACTAGCTAACAACTGATTTTTACTTTTATCTTTCTTTACTTTCCATTGCGTGGAAAATCGTTATGTGTGATAGAAATCAGGAACCGACAGTTTTCCTATTTAACTGTCCCAATCGCTATGCCGTCAAAGTATCCAACTTCATGTTCCTCTTATCGTCCACTCACTTTATTTTCCGAACTGGAGAGAGCTGAAAGAACTACTTTCTATTACATTTTCGATCCCAGCGGAATAGCGGCCACCAGAGATGGTAGGTAACACATTTAGTGGCAATATTACTTTTGGCTGCGAACTCTATTTCTAAATTAAATAACGCCAACGGTAGATTGTCATTTCTATTTTCGTTTGGTGATAAAGGTTTTCTCTGATCTCTTCCGTCAGGGGTCAAGATCCATCAGGAAATGTGATTATAGTAATGATAGAGAACTGCTCGACAAAAATAATACTTTCATTCTTGTACACCGTGAAGAAAAAACGGTTGCAACTATCGTATTAAGGTGAAAAACAGACATTTTGATGGTTCAGTGGACCTTATTAAATGAGCATTTATTAAATCATTGAAGATACATAAAAAATAATTGAGATTTGCAAACAATGCTTCAGTTAGAATGGAATTGTTTGAACTAGTAAAAACCAGGCTCTGTGAAGGAGTGGGTACCCGTGATATCCAATTCCACAATACGGAACTGCTCTCGACCACTATGCCCGCCAAAGATCTCCTGGGCAACTTCAACCGAGCAAAACTAGTCTAAAGATGATCACGGGAACTCTGACGGGACACTGCAGACTCAAAGAACACCTAAGGAAGCTAGGCTTAGAGGAGGACAGCACCTACAGATTCTGTGGGGAACATCCAGAAACACCACACCATATATTGACGGAGTGGTACATCACAAAAGATTGAATATACTGGTATCACACCAGTTGATTGTGGGAGAAATACCACGAATAGACCCCCTCAAAATCCGTAAATTCCTCAAGGTACTGGGGCTTGAGGGGCTGCTGTAAACGAGAACACCTTGAAATAGCAGAAGATGGTGCACAATAGATCTAATTAGGCCGCAGCGCATTAGTCACCATCCATAATTACCATTACCATTACCATGCCCACCTTACTGGCAATAGAGATACAAGAACACAAAAATAACTTCAACAGGAGAGAGGAATCAATGACGATCAACGACACCTGGTACCCAGCCCTGAAAAACACGAAAATAAAACCTTCAAACAACACCATCGTTACACAACCTCTTGGAGCAGGTATGACAGGTTAATCATGACACCGTTGTCCTCCAGGTAGACGATGGCAACATTCCATCCGGTCAGGTAACCCAAACACCCCAAGCAAAACAAATGAAAAATATTCATAACAAAGTAATAGTGCAGCTGATGGGGGGACAAAAAAGCATATGTGTATGAGGAGAAATTTGTTTTTTGTTGTTGTTTTTGGGTGAATGTGATTTTAAAAAACCTTACAGACATTCAGGGATCCTACTTTTTGGTGATATATTGTAATACTTCCTTTTTTTCATATGGCGAAAATATTATTTTATTCTTGTACCCTTGGAAGTATTGTGATATTTGGCAGTGAAATGGCGAGTAAAAACATCACTTTATATGATTTTTATAATTCCAAATTCCTGTGTTTTAGGAATGGCCCTATTACATAAAAAAATTGGATTTTATACAGGGTGTTCCAAATTATATAATAATAATAATAGGTCTTTATTTTGCAATTGTACATGTACATATCACGAAAAAAGCCGAAGATCAGCTGGTTATGTCCTGCGACACAACCTCTGTTTTTCATCTTAAGCTCTAACAAAACATTTTTTATAAAAATTGAAAATTAATTATGATTATAATAGTTATAATTTTCAAAACAACTGATAACAGAAATACAAAAAAATATTTGGTATTAATGTACAAAACGATTATTTCCATCTTAAAGCCATTCCACTAGCCGCATTTATTTTGTGAATCAAAATATGTCGGCTGTAATGATTTTTTTGAAGCCGTTTTTGTACACAACAGAAAATACTGGAGGGTCATATGAATGTGGTTGGAAAAAATATGTTCGATTCGATAAAACATGATTATTATGAGCAATCAAGTTGCCTTGAAACTTTGTTGAAATACTATTCGTCAAATATTCTCAAGTATATCATGACAATGTCATAAACTATTGTAACTGTCAACTACTGTTCGAATATTTTTCGAAATGCCGTTTTCCCATCAAGAAAAATGTGATATGTTAGAATCCTACTTGGTTTGCCAGAAAAATAGCGTAAGAGCACTCCAACAGTACAGCAATTCGCTCCCCGATCGTGAATTACCTAATCGGCGTTTTTTTTGCTATGCTTCATTTTGAGAAGAGGAGAACTAAAACAAATAATTCCATCAGAGATTTATCTAGAGAAATAGCTGTTCCACTGTCTGGTATTCAACGAATTCTGAAGAAACATAGGATTTCTCCTTATAAGTTAAGACCAGTGCAAACACTAGAACTTGGTGATCCTGAAAGACGATTGGGGTTTTGTCGGTGGCTTATGAATAAATGCAGACAAGACCCAAACTTCTATATAGATATTATATGGAGCGATTAGGTTAACTTTTCAAATCGTGGGATGTATAATAAAAAAAAATTTCCTTATTGGAGTAGACATAATCCATTTCTAGTTTATCCCCACAATCCGCAAAGACGATTTAGTATTAAAGTTTGGTATGGTGTATTTAGAGGCAGAATTATTGGTCCATTTTTCTACCATGGTTCTTTGAACGGACCCCGTTACATTAATTTATTAGGAAGAGTTTTTCGATGATCTTGATCTGGAGGCTCGTGAGATGATCTATTTTCAGCAGGATGGAGCACCAGCCCATAATGTCAGTGGCGTAAAAAGAATGCTGCGAGGCTGTTTTGGAAACAATTATTATTAGAATTTTGCATTTTAATCATCACAAAAAATGAAAGACTGCCCAAATATACAGGGTGAACCTCAAATTAATAATTTGGCCATTGCTCGTTTAAGACTTCTTTCGTCATCGTCGTGGGACAAAGGATATTGAAGTACCAGTAGTTCTCAAATTGACCGTTTCAGACTAAAAGTAGTTTGTTGGAATCGTTTTATCGTAACATAAAAATACCAAAATATACAGGTTGTCTAGGGAATCTGTCACGAAATCGAAAACAAAAAGCTCATATCTGCTTTAATTCACAACTCCACTATTACCATTTTCTACTACTCTCGAGTTCCGAGATATTCCCTGTCTTAATCGTCGTGGGACATCCTGTATATACCTAACAAACCTTCTCTTATTTGGGCGATGGAAGTCTTAACAATGTCATTTACATTCAAAATATCTTAGCTTTGATAAAATGGCACACATTTACAATTAATGAAATTGAGAAGAAATAGATTTTCAACGTTTGGGTTTTTTTCAATGAAGAAACCACCCGAAAATTATGTATCTATGTATCTCAGTTAAAATTGGCATGAAGCAGGCAATGATCGATTCATCCAGTAGCGCGTCGACAGGGGATGGCCAAGAAAAAAAATTATATAAATTGTCACGGATTGCTTCATCGTGAGAGACTATTGCGCCATTTTATTTTCGGTAATTGGTCATCCTGTATATGAAGCAGATATACACTGCCTGTACTCAAACCTAACTATATTAGAAATTCATATACAGGGGTTTCCTCCATATGAATTCATCAGAATGTTTGATACAGAAGGCAATTGCTCTTCTTGTAAAATATTTGCACGGGTATCTTGAGTGTTTTTCATGATTCTTGAGGTACTAGCCAGGACCGTAGCTGAGTTTTTGCAGATAATTGCAAATAAAATTCCTCCATTACAAAAATAACTCAAATCATGAACAAGTAACGACTTTCCTCTTCACCACTTTCTATAATATGAATTCCTGAGAATTTCCCTCTGCTTATTTCATTAGATTTCAATCTGCAAATCCCTTTCATCCAATGACCGACCCAATTTATTGTCTACCAATTTAGTAGTAGCTTTTGGGAACGTGTGCCCCATTCTTCTGTGATGAATACAACAAGAATATTAGATAATAATTAGTTGAATTTAACTAGCCATGATTCGATTAGTGCACAAAGCAATTTTATTCAATAATTCCCGAAATATTTTGGGGGAAATTGTGACCACCAATAAGAGCGCTAACCTTTCAGAAGTTGGAAACCTCAAATTTAATGTTAGCCGGGTAGAGAGAAAAAAAAACAGTTTTTCAAATAGAACTAAAAATGCATGATCGACTCCATTCTCGTATATCATGTTATGGTATGTTTTACAATTGGAAGGAAATCATCAACTACAAATCCCGCAAATTTTCTTTGAGTTTTCCAACGGATATACCAAAACTTATTTTGTGAACATTCTACAGGGTGCACTATGACCAGTTACCAAAAATATAATAATTCCATTCTATCTATGGAATTGTGTAATTTTCGAGCAATCCGTGACGATTTTTTCTGTTTTTTGTTCGTCAATATGCAAAGATGCGATCGTTCAAAAGGCATTGATACGTAAGGTGTGACTGTAATTTGTTTTCAAAAAAAAAACCATTGTGTTTGCAACACCTTAAAGTTAACATGCACGTTTTCGATGATTTAAAAGATAATTCATTAGTATCACACCATTTAATCACTTCCTTCAGTTCTGTAACAAAATATTGCTCATTTTCTTGTTCTAACTATCCCATACTATTGTGTTATCATCCGCATTGAGTGTGAATTTTTCTTCAATGCTCATAGCTAGGTCGTTGATGTATAGAAGAAACAAGAGTGGGCCAAGCACTGAGCCCTGTAGGACACCGCAAGGAACCAATTGAGAACTAGATATCTTGCATGCAAAAGCTTCCCTGTTAGATGTTATTGAAAAAATAGAAATGAAAATTCGGTGACTTCATGATATTAGATCATTTACGAACTTTTTTCCTGCATTCATGCACATTTTGCTATCACAATTCCTAGTCGAACAGACAAAACGTGACCTTTTTAATAATTTTTGCCTGTGCCCTTCGTTAACCTTTCAGCTGACTGCTGAAATATGTATGACCAGGTAACGTAATGATGTTGACACAGTTCTTTTCATGGAATTTTCGAAAGGACGTGACTAAGAGTAAAATTCAACGGTATGGTTGAAAATAATGACTGTCGTTTCAGGTGCTTGTTTCAGATTACCTTTGAAAGTCGCAGTTGTTTTTAATGGGATTGTCATATTTGGAATAAAGAAAACAAAAAGTTGCTCTGAAGTACGACTGGATATCCATTCTTTGGTCCGTAAAAAAACAGGAATCGTGGATGGAAATCTTCGTCTATAAAAATATAAAAATTCAGTCATGGAAAAAGGCCGCCACTGTTAATCTGGAATGGAATTTTCGTTCAAATATTCTCTCTGGATACAATTTCCTCGATCGCAATATACAGTGTGACTATTTAATTTTTAGAACAATTTTGTTTTCAATTGTGCAACATATGGTAAATTTTTCTATTAATTGCACAACCAAAATATAAATATTACCGAAAGTTTGTGAATGTTCGATAATCGACCGTTAGAATGGCTGCAAGTCAAACAGCATACAGGGTAGGTCAAAAAATATAAAAAAGTTACGAGAATACCAAAACATGGCTTCTTAAGGAATGTTTAAATTTTTTATAAACATCAATAATTTCCCAATTCTTTTATTTTTTATATTCACCCCAAACACTATCATAGAAGTCATAAATCAATCACCATCAAATCAATTACACATAACGTTGTTCGAATTGAAGTTTTTTTTTTTATACAATCACATACTTCATGTTTGTTGCAACTATATTAAACGCAACTGAAATGTCGCAAAAATTATTTTCAACAAGGTGAAATATTTGTAATGATAAAAGGCATGTTGAGTGTGAAAGAATACAAGGTACCCTTCTCTCTAAGCATTTCCACCAAATGGAAAAACAAAGGCGAACATCTGTCAGAAAACACCCACATCCCTGGCTAATACCATGACGGACATTGAACTACATCTGACAGATATTTGTGCAACGTTCTTTCAAGAAGACCCAATTGCAAGTGCTTGTCTTGTAATCAAACAGAATATTATCCTTCATTTGGCTGGGAATGACCACCTGCAGACATGCATGTTTCGAGGTTTATTGCCTTTCATCAGTGACAGGGTAGGTCGAAAAACAATATAATTTTCCTGTTTAATTACAAGACAACCACTTGCAATTGGGTCTTCTTGGACAAATATCTGTCAGATGTAGTTCAATAACCGTCGTGGTTTTAGCCAGGAAAGTAGTTGTTGACACTGCGTGTACATTTGTCATGAGAGTGGAACCATGATCAATCGTAGAAATTAAATATCAAGAGCTCGAAAACAGATAATTGAAATACAGATATTGGATACAGTAGCGCATCTTTAGAGGATGGCTAATCAAACATTACATAAATTAGCAAGGATTGCTCGGAAATTTTAGAGGTGTGTTTTCACATGATAGTTAAATAAAATATCAATTTTTCTGTATTTGGTCATAGTTTACTTTTTTGAAGGTGTTAAAAATCGAATTGAGAAAGTCCTGGAGAAGATGAAAGTGAAAATAAGTCTTCAAAGCAACAAAGAATATGTCGGGTTATTCATTATCAGCTGAAGACAAACAAAAATGCACTCAAATAAATCAGCAGGAGTGTGAATGATTTCATATAAGGAATTGAATTTTTATTTCGGCGGTATTTGGATGCTTGGGAAGTTGCAATTTTGTGTTTAATTCATCAAGATCATGCATATTGATTCTGTATAGGAAAGTTTGTTCTGCGTTATACAGGGTCGTTCAAATTCATGATCTTACTGCTAAATACAAAAAGGGTTGAAAGTGCGTTTTTTTTAATGAAACATTCTGTTTATTATGAAATATCCTGAAAGATGACTGAATCCCCTTCGAATTGATATATCATGTTAATAGCCAGAATATCGATATGAGAGCAATTTTCTAAAGAATTCGATTTATTTTTCTCATATTCATCTAAGGGGGCTATCAAATGTCATGATGGTACATGACATTATGAAAATTTGACAATAAGTGCACTATTAACAATACCTTTGTGTGTTTCTCAACGGAAGTGACTGTAAAAGAATTGAAATGAAGGAAAATAACTATCCAAACGAAGTTCTGATGAAATTATTCATTCATGGAAAATGTGGGGGAATTATAGCAAGAACGAGCAGAAAATTCAATGAAACGTACCCTGATTTTTAACCAATGAACAAAAAGAAGTTTGTACGATTACAACATAATTTCATTAATTATGGATCAAAATTGAAAACAGAACGATGAAAAACACATAATAAATGTTTTGGCCTATTTCCATGGCAATCCCCAAGCTTCTACTAGAAGTGCCGAGTATGATTTAGGCTTAGATCGTGCTTCAGTTCGAAGGATCCTTCATAATCATACAATTTTGTGAAACAATCCTTGTTCAGTTTAGTTTCAACGTATTTTGCCTTCTAAAGGATAACTGTGTGAAGTTGTGAACGGCTTCTTGGACAATCTGTCATGAGAAGAGTATCGTAGCAGTTGGTTTCAGCAGGATGGAGCACCGTCTCATTGCACTAGGGAAGTAACAGAGGAGTTGTTCGAAATATTCGACGATCGCTGGTACAGACGTTCGGGTCCGTGGAATTGGCCTGCGAGATCACCCGATCTCACGCCACTTGATTTTTACTTGTGGGGTAATTTGAAGAGCTAGATGCCAGTGAAATAAGGAGGGCTACAACTATATCTCCAAATACCCGGATTTTGAAATGATTTCTAATTTTTGACAGATAAATAATGAAATTATTTTTTAATCGTACAAACTTTCTTTTGTTCATTAGTTGTAAATCAGGGTACGTTTCATTGAATTTTCCACACGTTCTTGCTATAATTCCCTCACAATTTCCATGAAGAATAAACGATTTCATCAGAACTTGGTTTGATTAGTTATTTCCCTCCATTTCAATTCTTTTTGATTCACTTCCATTGAGAAACACACAAAGGTATTATTATTAGTGCACTAATTGTTGAATTTTCATAATGTCATGTACCATCACGATATTTAATAGCCACCTTAGATGAATATGAGAAAAACAAATCGAGTTTTAAGAAAATTGCTCTTATCTCGATATTCTGGCAATTTAGGTATAGGAATATGATATATCAATTCGAAGGGGATTCAGTCATCTTTCAGGATATTTCAAAATATACAGAATGTTCCATTTAAAAAAAACGCACTTTCAACTCTTTTTGTATCTAGCAGTAGAATCATTAATTTTGAACGACCATGTATAACACAGTGCAAACTTCTCTATACAGAATCAGTATTCATGATCTTGATGAAATAAACACCAAATTGCAACTTCCTAAGAATCCAAATACCGCCGAAATAAACATTTATCGAGCTATGTTTTGGATAAAAAATATGAAAAATAATCAATATCTCAAAAACCGTTAGAGATAGGTATAGGAGAGTAAAAGGCAAAAATAATCAGAAAGGAATGAAAAGTTAAAAAATGCGGTAAATATTTTAGATCGATAGACCAAGAGCAACTACTTGGGTAACCAAATTTCCAGAATTTTCCTATGACCCGTTCTTCGTTAACGTCCATCGACCGTGACCCACCCTGTATAGTACATAGTACTGGGTAAAACCTTCACAAACATTTTAATAATCCATTATAGTATTTTGAGTTTCATCAGTACAAAGTTATTTTTATTCTCTTCTTATAGACGCTATATCAGATACCGAATACAATATTTCACAAAAGAGCGCATTTTTGCAGTTCCACGTGAAAAGCTTCGTATCAAAAGAAAGTTAAACTCACCAGTGGGTTTCCTTCCTCACAACAATGGGACAGAGCAGAAACACAATTACCTTTGTAATTTAGTTCTCAAGTTACTGCATTATCTTGTACAAAGCAACGCAATGCAGAAATATGTTTGTGAAGGATCGGCACTTGAATATTAACTGTTTGAAAGGCAGAACTTTTCAAATAATATCTCCCTAAGTGCATTCAAAATAAGAAAAAAACTTCTGTAGTCGTTTCTAGCCTATATATTTGTATAATTTGAAAGTAGTCAATATATTTCCAAAAATCAACATGGGTTCAGACAAGGAAAATCAACGATTAGCAGTTTACTGTTATTACAGTCAATATATCCCAAAAACCCTGTTGGGATATTTTGTGATATCAGCAGGGCATTCGACTTTCTCACTCACGACACTTTGATAAAGATATTAAAGACAATGCTCTTCTATGAGTCACCAATTTTTTGAGAAATCGTAAACAGTATTGAAGTGCGCACCGACCAACCGGGGTGGTGCTGTAGGTTTTCCGGGTTTTCCTACAGCTGAAAAGTGAATACACCACCGAAAATATCAGTAAGTCGCCCCGGAGCGCCACGGCAAATAATAATAATAGCAGTCCTCTACCCGCACAGGCTATGCCTTTGGATACACTCTACGAGTGTTTAATAAAAATAAAAATCCCCTAGCTACGCCGCTGAATCGATTTCGCAAGCGTTTCGTTGATAATTGGTTCCTGGAAATGTGCAGATGATTTTCGGTATTGAATATTCGGGACGACGGAATTATCGCGTGTGGTCTAGCCTACAGGACTTGAGTATACAAGGCGAGACATTTCACTCGGAAAGAAGTTTTTATGAAGAAGTGATAAAAAGTTTTCGTAGACGTTAATAAGTGTTTGGAATATTTAGCTAGTTGTATAGATCTAAGTGTTTTGTTAGTCAGTGAAGTAGTTGTATGTTTATAGTCAATTTAGAAATAAAGAGTTCAGTAGTGTGCTTGGCTTTATTATTCAATAAATATTGTAACAGTGGTGTCTGAAGCGAGATTTTAGTGAAAAAGAGAAACTATTCATAAAGTATTTATGGTGAATACGAGGAGTACATCGTACGATACCATGGAGGACATTGTGAAATTCACCCAAAAAGAATTTGCGGATTTGGAAAGGAGATGCCAGGAGGAAAAACAAGAAGAGGAAGAGCGGCGCCAGATGAAAAAACAAGAACAAGAAAATGAAAACCAAAAGAAGAAACACGTCGGTTGGAAAAAAATCAAGAACGAGGAAAAGAAAAACAAGAACGAGAAGAAGCACTCCAGAAAATTCTCGAAGAACACAGAAATGAAAGAGAAGAGGCCCTCCAGAAAATTTTCGAAGAGCAGAGAAAAGAACGAGAAGAGGAAAAACGAAAAGAGGAAAAACGAGAAGAGAAAATGCGACGGTTAGATGAAAAACAAGAACGAGAAGAGGCACTCCAGAAAATTCTCGAACAACAAAAGAACGAATCAGAGCAAATAGAAAAACAAAGGAGAACAGACTTCCAGAAGGTTCTAGAACATCAAGACAAGTTCTTCCAACATGTATTACAGAAAACCGAAGTACAAATGGAGGAACTGAAAGATGAACTAAAGGAAGACATCAAAAAAATCGACGATGATCTTAATAAGAAAGTGGATAGTGCGAGAGAAGGTGAAAGTACTCGAAAACCTCTCCTCAAGAACCAAGATTGCCGAGACAGGGTTGCCACATCAGGAATTCTTGTAAAACCACCGACTTTTGATGGACAGTATTCTTGGTCCATGTATCGCCGACAATTTGAAGCTGCAGCGAAGATGGGGCGAAGAAGAAAAAGCTACGGCACTTATAGTTGCTTTGAGAGGGCCAGCTTTGGGTATGTTGCAGATGATACCAATCGAATAGCAAAGTAAATATAAAGACCTTATTACTGCATTAGAGTTGCGGTATGGCGATCAACATCGAGAACATGTGATGTGAGACGCCTAATTCAGCTGGCTTACCCAGAAGCACCGGAAGATTTCAAGGGACAGCTAGCGGTGCAGTTGTTTATGGATGGGCTGAGAGACACCGAAATCCAAAGGACTCTGCGACTAACAGAATAGGGCGTGCTATAGATGTGGAAAATTGGGACATCTTATAAAAGATTGCAGGGTAAGAATGCTACCACGTTCGCAATCACCTATGAGGACAAGGTCTTTCAGCGAGTCCTCAAGTGGGCGGCAGGAAAACTAGAATAAGTCAGCATATCGGGGTGCATACTAGCTAGCTGTAATGGAGCCTCCAGGGTCATCCCTATCAACAGGCTAAGAAAAACAACCGATAGCATTATCATTTTAGGAAAATTAAACGAAATAAACGTCATATGCACCATAGACACCGGTGCTGCAGTTTCGTTGGTACGCAGTGACATTCTTCGGCCAGAAACCATGAAACCTATATCTCTTCAAACCTTGTGCTTCGAACAGTCACTAGAGAAAATGCACCTATTCGAGGAGAAGCTGAGATTACACTGATTCTCGGGAGACACACCATCATAAATATACAGTGTTCGTCGCAGATATAGAAGATGAATTTATACTTGGGATGGATTTGATCAGTGACTACGGGTTTTCATTCGACAATGAAGAGAGGATCATGAAGTTTGGAGGGGAAGAATTTGTCCTCACAACTCAAGCAGAAAGGACGATGTCTGTGAAATTGCGATTAGTGAAAACCGAACTCCTGGATACTCGGAGAAAGAACTTTGTGCTACATTTGATGAAGACCCTGGGTGCTGCGTAATCTACAGTGTGACCCATTTCAAGATGGAAGCACCCTTATAAAACTTACATTTTTCAACCGATTGGAATGATTTTTTTTTGTTAGGTAGATATTCAAAAAGTCTATTAGAACACCAAATATCATGAATAAATCTCAATTTCCAGGGCCAACCAATCTTATTTTTCAAGGTCAAAAATCTAAAAAAATTACTAGCGATTTTTTTAGAAAAAATCTGACTACACCACTGGATTCGCGACATTTTCAAATGATTTACATGTAAATTACGTTGGAATGCGTCAATCAATAAAAAAGTTATAAAGGAATGAAATTTGAAAAATATGCCGTTTAATCAATCCACCAATTCGAATTCATGAATTTTATTGAAAATTCTGTATACACCACTGGATTCAGGATGTCTTGAAATATCACTGGTCACAGTTTCATCGAAATCTGTTCAGTAATAAAAAAGTTATAAGGGAATGAAATTTGAAAAATATGTTGTAAAATGAAATTTTAACAACGTTCTTAATACACCACTGTTGATTATTGAAAAAATTATTGGGGTGATGATTGCAATGTCGTACAATTATAACATCTGAAAATCATGATGGTAAAAATAGTCCATAGGTATTTCTCGAAGTAGAGTGGATACATAAACAAGTACAATCAGGAGAGAACTCCTGGTTAATCTTCATGAAAACAATTTCAACAATATAAGACAAGTCTAATGTACTCCCAATAGAAATTATAACGAAAAAAATATGCAATGGATAATAATTATTATCATTCCAGTAGGTAACATCAGCTGTGATTTTTTCCTTTTGTTGAATAGCAAAAAATGAGAGTTGCAATTTTAACTGCCTGTTATTCAGAATGCATTAATGAAATAAACAAGTTAGCTGTGACTTACAGTTTCTCATCTATTTATTTGCGCATGAATTGTCATTTTCTTACGCACCATTAGTGAACTGAATAATTTGTGTTCCAAAATAAAAACAGATAATGGCTCAATTGTCAATTCAAGAAAAAATCGAAATTATACGTCTTTCCGGTGATGATTACCGGAGTGAAAGAGAAGTAACTAGAATATTCAATGAAAGACACCCAAATCGTCCAGCCATAAATAACAGCACGGTACATAAAATAAACCAAGTTTTCAATCGGACTGGAGCAGTAACCACATATATTTTAAAGAAAAATATACGAAGAAGGAACGAAAATAACCAGACTATATTAGATTACTTCAGAAATAATCCAAATAGTAGTTTGAGGGTTGCCAGCTTAGATTTAAACTTACCTAGGGAGAATATTAGGCGATGTCTGAAGAAAAATAAATTGAGGCCATTTAAACCAAAGTTTTTACATACTCTGGAACTAGGTGATCAAGAAAAACGATTGGAATTCTGCTTATGGGCCCAGGGCGAGTATCTTAATGACAGGCAATTTTTAAAGAAAATTTTATTTAGTGATGAAGCTAGTTTCACAACAAATGGAGTGGTTTCATCACAAAATATTCGCTATTGGGCCACTGAAAATCCTTACTGGGTGATAAACTGTAAAAGGCAGTATTCAGAAAAAGTGAACGTTTGGTGTGGAATACTGAATGAAAGGATAATTGGACCATTCTTTTTCGACGGCAACATGAATGGCGCAATTTTCCTACAATTTTTAAGGAATGAATTTTCGGACGCAATAGATGAACTTCCCCTTGCAGTAACAAGAAATTTATATTTTCAGTTAGATGATTGTTCCATACATAATGCGGGAATTGTGAAGAATTGGCTGAATCAAAATTACCCTAATTGTTGAATAGGAAGGGGGAGTACATTAATTGGATGGCCACCAAGATCGCCTGACCTTACTTCACTCGATTTTTTCCTTTGGGGTTATGTTGCACAAAAGGTTTACAAATCACGACCAAGGAATCGAGTGGAACTGTGCACCAGAATTCAGCAAGCTTGCGATGCAATTACTCCACAACAATTGAGGAATACTTTAAAAAATATTCGTAAGCGATATGATAAATGCATTGAATTGGATGGAAGTTTGGTGGAGGCCACCAGAATATGAATTGCACTCATTTATTTTTCAATTCGGTATCTTCTTGTTTTCTATTTTTACATTGATTGTGAATAAAAGATTGTTTTCCGCTAGTTTGTAGCAATTAGAAAAATGTACTTACAGTTATTTTTTTGTAGATTCATTTGAAATTATTGACACTAAAGTTTGTTGTGATAAACTGATTGATTGATATGGTTCGACATGCATATGAAAGGAAATTGATTCTCCCATAAACGTTTCATGAATTTTATTTGAATAATATTTTGTTGAATATTGCCCCTAATCCAGTGGTGTAGTAAGAACGTTGCTAAAATTCCATTGAACAACATATTTTTCAAATTTTATTCCTTTATAACTTTTTTATTACCGAACAGATTTCGATGAAACTGTGATCAGTAATATTTCAAGACATCCTGAATCCAGTGGAGTATACAGAATTTTCATAAAATTCCTGAACATCAATTGGTGGGTTGATTAAACGGCATATTTTTCAAATTTCATTCCTTTATAACTTTTTTATTGATTGACGCATTCCAACGTAATTTACATGTAAATCATTTGAAAATGTCGCGAATCCAGTGGTGTAGTCAGATTTTTTCTAAAAAAATCGCTAGTAATTTTTTTAGATTTTTGACCTTGAAAAATAAGATTAGTTGGCCCTGGAAATTGAGATTTTTTCATGATATTTGGTGTCCTAATAGACTTTTTGAATATCTACCTAACAAAAAAAAATCATTCCAATCGGTTGAAAAATGTAAGTTTTATAAGGGTGCTTCCATCTTAAATGGGTCACACTGTATATATCCAATTGGATTTCAAAAACTGAAAGAGCTATGAACACAACAATGAAAAAATCTCAAAACTGTAACGCTTTGTAAATCGTTAACGAAGCGTTTACGGATACATATTTTTGGGGAAAAATCACCC
Organism: Chrysolina americana; assembly: GCA_958502065.1. Taxonomy (NCBI): domain Eukaryota; kingdom Metazoa; phylum Arthropoda; class Insecta; order Coleoptera; family Chrysomelidae; genus Chrysolina; species Chrysolina americana. Next base: position 107,678,768 of record OY293410.1, on the reverse strand, counting down.
CTGAAATCATGATGTTGAATTTTGAAACACCCTGTACTGTATCATATAGTTTCTAAATACGCTACTGATTCGCGAATGTATATGACTTGCAGGGGTCTTACATCAAAGCAGATAAAACGGTTTCTTTTTCCAAAAACTATAAAGAACTGTAGTAACTTGTTTCCGGATGATAAGCAAAAGGAAGATTAGAAAAAACGGCGTCATGTTTAATGGTCTAGCGTTAATTGGAAAGCTCGGATTATATGGCGTGCAATGAAATGGACTTATAAATCTCATATCATGGCGAGGTACGTCAAAAACATTCTGATTGTGACTCTCACATCGCTTATAGTTCGCTTTTGATGTGTTGCTTTCGTTTAATCATTTCACATGCAAGGGCTAGTGGAACTGCTGAACGATAGTCATTTATTAGATTTCCTTTGATAATTCACATGATGTGGAAGTCAGTTCCAACTGTTGTCAACAACAAATATTGGACATTAGCGGTGCTTGTCGCCTTGAAGAATTATTACATATAACTATTGATGCCATTGAAGATGTTCGATCTATATTATTGTCAAAATACCTGATACGAAGACTGTTTCAAATTCTGATTATATTGAGATATACCGCGAGTATACAGCACTACGGCCACCTCATATAAAAGTAACAGATTATTTCTGAAATATTCGAGAGGAAAATGTATTAACCAACATGTGGGGATAAATGATATAGGCGAAATTTCCAGATTGATTACAAAATGGCTTGGAAAAGATATGTATAAGAGCTACACAGGTCACTGTTTCAGGAGGAGCTCTGTAACTGGCCAATTCAGGGGGCAACATTACATCCATGAAACGTCACGGTGGCTGGAAATCTGCCTCCGTAGCAGTAGCATATATAAATCATGTTTGCAAGCATTTTTCAGCAATTTCGGAGCATTGTAGCACAAAATGAGAACATACGTTTTGGCGTATTATACTCTTTCTTTCAAAATCTGTTTGAGAAATTGAAATCGAAATATCACTAGAGCATCCAGGTACGCTGTGCAAAAAAATATTCAAATTTCAATTGTGCCAAAACTAATTATTCGACAACACCTATTTCGGGTACAAATAAAGTACAAATGATTGAATACTTTACTGAAAAGGGACAAACCCTACAACTTGAAACGGAGTTATTTTTAAAATGACGGAGTTATTTTTTTTAATCACAAAATTTTCCGATTTTTCAATTTTTCTCCATTACTAATGATCCGATCGTGTTAAAAAAACTTCATTTCTGTTGGTATTTCAATTCTCTACAATTTTTTCAAGGATCAACCAGATTGTTTTATATAGTTTTATTAGCAGACCCGGCCACGCGTTGCTGTGGCTAGGGTTTTTATTATATTACATAGTAGTAAATTATTCAAGGGAAACGGTAGGAGAACACCAGTCATGGGGACTACCATGCTTTTTTACACAGATGCCATTTGTTAAAATTCATGGCCACCGCCATCATTGATTTTCTACTACCGTTGATATTGATTCTGGAGCCTGGAGTACCTCATAATCATCAAAATACATATATCGTACATCGTGATTTGATGTATAGCAAATATATAATAATATAACTACGTGGTAATACATGTATATACTTTAATTAAAGATTGTTAAATAATGAAGCACTAATAATTAAAAAGCAAGAAGGATTCAACTGTATTACTTTTACTATAATATGAATTCAATTTATAATTCAGTCTAAATAACACGTGGCCGGCTATGGTAATACCAAAAATCAAGAACGTAAGAACAATTGAACTTCACTGTATTGCGTTTACTACGAAAGAAATTTAAGTTATACTTTAGCCTCAGCAACACGTGGTGGTTATGCCATTAAATTGTAACTTATGTGAAACGTTAGTACTTTTAACACTGCGCCATCTGTTAGAATACTTACTCAATCCAGTCAGCAGATACCGCCATCTATTAGAATCGTTTGGGACTGACAGATAATTGTGACCGTCGAATAATAAACAAATAATGCTTAGTAGACGATAGTGTGGAAACAACGAAGCATCGCACAAAGAGGAGACCGAGAACGTGTAATGTGTTCTCTCACTCTCTCGCCATCAGCAAATAATTTGCAATAGAATAATATTGCGGCTATAAATTGAGATGTGAGCTATGCTATCTGTTAAGTTAGATCGAACTGCACACGGTGTGCAAATTTGATTGAAATCGGTTAGGTAGTTTGGGAGTCTATAGCGGACAAACAACGTGACACGTAATTTATATATATATATATATATTAAGATTTTGTAAACGAAACTTATAAAAACATTTTTCTATACCTATTTCAATGTTTTTAACAAATAATTAAATGACAGTTGTAAGTTGCAAGTCCTTAAACATAACAGACTATAACTACGTACTGTCCTTGATGTGATTGCACAGTCGGTTGTTAAATGTTTCCAGCAGGATGGTGCACCTCCTCATTATGCAGCTCCAGTGCGACAATTTTTGGATGATCATTTTCCTGATCACGGGAAGTCTAAAGTGTATGAGATATAATCAACAACATTAGAAGATTTGAGAGGGAATATCATAAGGCATTGCAGAGAAATAACTCCCGAAATTCTCAACCATGTGAGGGCGGCAATGGAAGCTCGTGTGTACTACCATTGTATGGAGGTTGGTGGAAACGTTTTTGAACATTTACTATAGAAAATTTGTTTCTTCTCATTGTCAAGTCATCAGATTGTGATTCAAGAATTTAATAAAAAATCTCAATCAAAGTAAAAAATTACTGCATGGTCACATTTTTAATCATTTTCTATTCAAATTTAAATTAATATGATGATGTTTTTTGTTGGATGGACCCACCATGGTACCTAACGTTTACAGTTGTGGCCTCCGCTCCAGATGCGGACCACATGGTCGTGGTTAGGACCAAAATGTTTAGTTTAAGATTGTTTTAAGGATATTTTTCCACTGATCGTGAATTTTCCACCATACTTACTTACTTGTAACTAACTCCAATTTTGCTGAAGATGAAGGATTATTCCTTCGAAACATGTCCTCCCTCTCAATGTTAGTCTTCTGAATACATGATATCAACGTGATGTTAGTCTTCTGACTACATGACAGCTACAATAAAGAATATTTTTGGTGGAGTTAGACTGTAAGTTTTTTCACTTTCCTATTAAATGTGAATATGTCAAAATGCGTCCCCCAGTATACTACTGTCGAAGTGTTTTTTTATTTTTCCAACGGTTATGCAAGGTGGCTCGTTTTAAATGGAATGACGATGAAGCTTGAAGATTAAACAGTCAATCTGCCATTTTATTACAAACTCCATTTCAATAAATGTATTGAAATAATTTTCCCTGTAAAATTTCTCGGATCTAATCGCACTGTACGTAGAGCGAACACAATCTGTACGAGCACAGAAAGGTCCAACAGCTCGAACGAAGATGAAATGAATGCAACATCCGGTGTTTCTTGTTAATCTTAGGTAAAAGTAAGTTCCGCGTTGAAAGCGTGGGTATGCAAACAATGAATATTCAATGCAAACGGCGTATTATTACCCATAAATATCAGATTTGTGCTTAAAGGATATTGCTTTCAAATCCAGGATGGAATATGAGGAAGATGGGGCTACCGGAGAACATTGGCAAGTTGTGCATGGAATTTGTAGGCGAAAGAAGAGTCAAGAGTGGAGGCGTGGAAGCAATCGTGGACAGGGGGTGCCCGCAGGGATCCAGCCTGGGACCCACGCTATGGCTTATTGTCATGGAAGCGTGGTTCGAGAGGATGAGGGCAGTAAACGAAAAGGAATATGACAGGATAAATGAAGGGGTGCCAGTGGCGCACAGAGTAAGTAGTGGGACGAAGGTGTGGGCCCAGGCCTACGCCGACGACCAACTGATAGTGGTGGTTGGCCCGTCGGTAAAGAAAATAGAAAGGATGTGGAAGGAGGTGTGGAAAGAATGTCAAGAATGGGAGGATGAAATGTGGCTGAGGTATAACGAAAACAAGACCGAATGCATGTTTGTCCCGGCCAGGAAACTGGACAAGGAACCGGTGGTTAGGGTGAGAGAGCAACGGATTGAGTGCGGCGGTAACATCACATACTTGGGCATGATAGTAGACAAGGGCCTACTGTACATTGATCATCTTAAGGAGGTAAGAAGGAGAACGGCTATAGTTGCAGGAAAACTAAGAAGATGGACGGGCCGTGACGTAAGGCTAAGGAGAGGATGTGTCAGACTGATTTTCGAAAGAGTGGTTAAGCCGGCGGTGATGTATGGCGTCCAAGTGTGGGGAGCAAGAGCGAAGGACTCTAGGGTGATCAGACAATTGGGGGCGATACAGAGACCGTTTACGCTATCGGCCAGCGGGGCATATAGAACGGCGCCGTCAGCCGCGTTATGCGTGCTGACTGGGATGGCGCCTCTATACATAGAGGCAGCAACGAGGTATGAAGAATGGAAGGCGCACGGAAAAGAAAAAGTAAGAGGACGGATAAACGGGTGCGACAGAATATACCCATGGATGATCGGAACAATTCTGGAGAACCGAGAAGGGCTAAAAGAGGTATTTGTGGACGCGGTTAAGAGAGAGGATGGACGAGTGGGTATAGGATGGGCGCATAAGGAGGGGAGCGAGTGGAGAATGGGTCGGGAAAGAATCAGTGAGCTGGGAAGCGTACAGGAAGCCGAAATGGTGGCTATAGGTAAAGGGGTACTGATGGGTGGAGAGATGGACATAAGAATAATAAGTGACTCGCCTGGAGCAGTGGAGACCATTAGGAATGCGAGGACGAAGAGCAAAAGGGCAGCTCGTATTAGGAGAATGCTTGAAAACAGAAGGGTAGCGGGATTGGTGACGGAAATTGAGTGGAGGAAAGGGCATGTTAGGGAGAATGAGGGTAACAGAAGAGCGTAGAAGAGGTGCGGAACTGCAAGAGATCACATGGCAAATAGACTTGGGACATAGCAGAATGGAGGAGAGGGAAAGGATTAGGAGAATGGTGATGGAAAAATGGCAGGGTGAATGGGACAGCGGCAGGACCGGCAGAAGCGTACATGGTATGTGCAACAGGGTAGGGATGGGGTGTATACCATTAGCAAGGAAGGCAGTGCAACTGGTCACAGGGCATGGGAACTTTCGGGGTTACCTGGCAAGGTTCGGAATTGCACAAGAGACCCCATGCCAGTGTGGAACTGGCGGGACTGACACGGCGGAGCACATCAGGAACGATTGCATGCGGAGAGAAAGGGTAGAATGGAGAAGGAGGATCGAGGAAGAGGAGGATAGACTTGGAACGTTACAGCTAAGGGATACGAATGGTGTGAAGGATGAATGGGTAAGGATATTGAATGAATGGGCGGGGGCTGTGGTCGAGGATGAAGAAGTATGAGAACCAACATAGTGTCAATGCGACGGTAATAGTGGCCTGGCTTCGGGATAAACGAGCGACGAAAGTAAATCGGGAGAGCAGGCGCTCGGATAGAATAAGACTGCCGACCAGGGAGGGCGCTGTTTGAATGTGGAGGATGAGCGGAATAAAGAAGGAAGGATCTTCCCCGCTGATTGCCCGCCCGGTATTCGGTGGGTCACGACCCAACGGTGGTGGGGGGGTGTGGCGGGGCGGAGGAGCGAGGGATATCGTGACGTGGACGTTGGAATGGGATGTAGGTGCAGCTTTATGGCCTAACGGCTTGGCAAGTGCAGCACACCTGGGGTGGTTTTAGTCAGTAAGAGTCTGACACTACTGATACGCGATGGACACCGAGCGATCAGAGTCCATGAGGATTTCCACCCCACTGAAAAAAAAAAAAAAAAAAAAAAAAAAATCCAGCCATGAGGAAATAAACGAAATTAAAACTTGCATATCAAAATATGCATTGAATGAGCCTTTCACTTTGAATCTAGGAGTATTATGTTCTTTCATTGACTTCGACCTATTATCACAATGGAAACAAAAGGGCTACTTATTTGGTTTTTGATCTAAATCACAGGTTTCCTCAAACACTACTTGAATAAAATATAGTTTCTATAAGTATTCATCTAGTTTATAAAAACACTCCGTTAAAGTTCCGAGTAAATGTTCAAAAACATCGCCTCCTTGTTGAACACATATTTGGGCCCTTCTGTTGACACTACGTGTGGCATTCAACACAGTTCGGCCATCAATTCTATTAATTAGAGTTTCAATATAATTGTTCAGTTCATCTACATCATTATGTTTCATTTTGTACACCTCATTTTTCAGAAATCCCCAAAAATAAAAATCTAGAGGTGTCGTGTCTGGTGAACAAGGGGGCCTCTTAACAGGACCATTTGTAGCAATCCATCTGTTTCCAAAACAGCCTCGCAGCATTCTTTTTACGCCACTGACAGTATGTGCTGGTGCTCCATCCTGCTGCAAATAGATCATCTGACGAGCCTCCAGATCAAGATCATCGAAAAACTCTTCCAACACTCTTGTTGATGAATTAATGTAACGGGATCCGTTCAAAGAACAATGGTAGGAAAATATACCGATAATTCTGTCTCTGAATAGACCACATCAAACATTAATACTGAATCGTCTTTGCGGATTGTGGGGATGGACTAGAAATGGATTATGTCTACTCCAATAATGAAAATCTTTCTATTATACATCCCACGATTTGAAAAATTAGCCTCATCGCTCCATATAATATTTCTATAGAAGTTTAGATCTTGTCTGCATTAATTCATAAACCACCAGGATCACCAGGTTCTAGTGTTTGCACTGGTCTTAACTCATAAGGAGAAATCTTATGTTTCTTCAGAATTCGTTGAATACCAGACAGTGGAACAGCTATTTCTCTAGATAAATCTCGGATGGAATTATTTGGATATACCTCAAAGTAGGATAAAACGCCAATTTCTGTATCTTCAGTTATTACAAAACGTTTTTTAGTTCTCCTCTTCTCAAAATGAAGCACGATCGGGGAACGAATTGCTGTAGTATTGGAGTGCTCTTACGCAATTTTGTCTGGCAAACCAAGTTGGATTCTAACATATCATATTTTTTTTGATGAGAAAACGGCATTTCGAACAATAGTTGACAGTTACAATCATTTATGACATTATTGTCATGATATACTTGAGAATATTTGACAAATAGTTTTCAAAAAAGTTTCAAGGCAACTTGATTCCTCATAATAATTATGTTTTATGGAATCAAACACATTTTTTCCAACCACATTCTTATGACCCTCCAGTATTTTCTGTTCTGTACAAAAACGGCTTCAAAGTTATCATTACAGCAGACATATTTTGATCCACAAAATAAATGCGGCTAGCGGATTGACTTTAAGATGGAAATTATCGTTTTGTACATTAATACCAAATAGCTCAGTGGTGTCAATTGGGTGGTGCGACATGATGATCGCGGGTTTCACGAGTTCACATCCCAGCGCAATTTTTTCTTTTCACTGTCTTACTTTTCTATTAGTAACAAAATATTGTCATTCGTATAAGTACCAAAATTGGGTGTTTGGACAATCATGAGGTTTCATTCGCCAAAACAAAGAAATTTTTTGTACTAGTGAAAGAAATAAATATTTCCACATGAGTCGCTTATTTTCCAGTTTGGGAAGAAAGGTGATATGAGTTTTGTTGTTGAGAATGTTATTACGAATCGAAATGCATGTAAAAATATAGGGTGTTCCATTGAAAGAAATATCATTTTATGCAATATTCTGAAAACGCGACTGTCAATTTTTTTTTGTTTTCGGCATCGACAAGGCCATTAAAAATGCTACTAGTTTGCCCATTTAACCGAATTCGTAGCATCATTAATAACGGAGTTGGCAATGGTTCCGACCTAATTTGGAACACCCTGTATATATTCTATTATTTTTTGATAATAAGAAATCACTGCAGTATTTTCAGATTTTTTGTTCAAGTATCTATGTTGATTTTTCGAAATTATATCATATTCTTGACAAAATGACAATAATCTATCTAAAAAAAACAATACACTTTGGAAAAAGTTGATTGAACTGGCTATACTGGTCTACTGGTGTTATTTTTCCACATTTCAGTAATTCTGGGAAAACGCAAGTAGAAAATTACAGATTGACCATAAATTGGAGTGGTGTTAGAATTCTTGACGAATGAACTGCTATTACCCTGCAAGGGTTGTAGTATTGGTAAAAGGTATTTTGCTAGATTGTGGGTAGGTGAGTTCTGGGAGCTGGTGATTCGTCAAACCCTTTAAGACGATGGACGCCCGAAACCGCAGTAATCAAATTACCTTCAAACATTCAGGAGTTTATCAGAAGATCCAGAGTACCCACGAGATAGACTAGGCAACGAGAAGCAGAATTGTTCTACGCAGAACTACCTGCAAACGAACATTGTCCGAAAACAGGAGGAAAAACGGACTAAATATCGAGATCTACTCTTTGAACTCCGTAGGCTTTATCCAAACCATTCTGTCAAGATGGTGGTTCTGATAATAGGGGTCCTTGGTGAAATGATGGACACGCTGCTCTTGAATCTAAAAATCATACCGGCTTGCCGTGACATGACAGAAATCCTAGCCAGAAGAATGCAGAAGGCCGTAATTTTTGGTTCACTCCGCCTACTCAGGGCACCTGATTCTCGAACTCAGTAGTCACTTACCCCATGGACGTGGGGAGTGTTAACTGGTGTTAGTGACACACCAGCGTGCCCTACGGAAGTATCGGGGCTCCGGAGACAGGGCCTTACTGTGTTATTGCTAAAGAAAAAAAAAAAAAGTTTCCTAGGCCATGAGACACTAGTGCCTTATTGACAACATAAGACGTTCGTAAACAGAAGCATTAAGACGCCAGCTGTGGACGAACAATAAAAATTCTTCGGGAACACATTTCCATGAGAAAGGTTTAGAACGACGGCCGATCCCGCCGCCATATACGGTACGTTCGAAAGCGGCGAGACACGGCCCGACGTTTATCTGCCGACAATTATGGCGGTCACGTATGCCGACGGTTTTGTCAGCTTTTATCTCGGCCGTGACCGCAGCAGCATAAATCACCGTGTCGTAAACTTTTGATAGGCAAATATGGATTATATTGCATACATATTACGGTACGCCGGTTTTTAAATTTTTCCGAAATGATAGGGAGTGAATCATGGCGGGTCGTGAGATCGCTCGATAAGTTCGGAGGTCGAACAGTCGCCTTCGGGCAAGTGAATGGATGTAAAGTATACAACAGGTTGGGGTATCTCGATGGCTTATCTTCTTTGTGGGTAGGATGGACAGAGTGATATCGGTATAAATTATTTCCCTTTGAGCAATGGTGTTATATAGGGTGTTTCCAAATCGGTGCGAAAGTTTTTAAGGGGTGATTTGACATTTTTCAAATTCGAAAATTCAGGCATAGGTATACTGGATAGATCAGTGAACAATACTCCGCAGTCAAAAAATTTCTATTGCGATTTTTCTATCAATTATTCATAAGTTAATTAACAATTATTGGTTCCTACTTGAACATGAACATTGCAAGTGCAATAATTGATAATTTTTGACAAAAATTATTTATTTATATTTTTTATCGAATCTTAAAAATTCTGTCTTATTTTACTCCATCATTCTCTACAGAGACTGCAGAGATTCTGTAAAAATTCTACTCAATCTCTAGACGACTAGGAATCAATCTCAAATTTGGAAAGCGTACACAAAAAAGGTTGAATTTGAAAAATATGGAAAAAATAGAATAAAAATATGTTAGCAGGAATTTACAGCTCTCAACTCCAGATGAAGATTTCAATCGAAAGTGGTTGAATGACCAATTTAGTATACTAGAAAAATATCGAAAAATCATGAAATGTACAAAAAATTTTGTTTTCACAAATCACCCAAGTTTTCAGAGAGAACCCTTCAAAAGCAGAGCTAGTTTTACTTAAAATTAGCACTATATATACTGAAAAGTCCGTGTTGATTCCAAAAATAGACAATTGGGAAAGGAACAGATACAAGGTGTACCATAAAAAAAGCAGTAAATTGTCAAAAAAATTCTCTGACACTATACATTTTTCAATTTTTTTTATTTCAAACGTCCCAGCTGATTCCGAATATTACTTCAAAAATTGAATTAGAAAAAGGGGAAGGCAAAAAGGAAAATTTTCCACGAAAAAAATGCATTTTTTTATAAAATCCACCTTTTTGAAAAGAAATAGCGTTTTAATTCAAAGAAGTACATTTTTGTATTCAGAAGGGAATTTTTAAAACAGATTTTTTTTTTTATTTTCGGAAAATATCTTAAGTATTCGACGAGCTGATTTTACCTCAAAAGTTGAATTGAATTCAGTGCAATATTTTCGCCAAAACCTCAAAATTTGCATTCATTTCGTTAATCCTCCAGATAATTCTATTTTGAATCGATTGAGAATGCCCAAATTAGTATACTCCGTGAATTCTAAACAAACATATTGACGGACAAAAATTTTCATATACCTAACGTGAAAAAGCAAATTTTCGATTATTATTTTATTTTTCGAAAAATCACTTCCCTCAAACGTATCTCGCAATCAATATCAACGGATTTAAGCGATATTAAATTTTTTTAACGACTAACGGAGATGAGAGGGTGACAAGTTTTAGCTGGGACACACTGTACAATTCGTCATGGTCAATTGACCGATTGAAAATCATCAAATGTGAAGTACAATAATTTTCAGGAACTTTTTCACAAAAAAAAATCCCAAAGACGGAATAAAAAATTCGTGACTTAAAAAAGAATTATTTGAGAAAGTGATTTGGACAGACCATTGTTCCGAAAATAAGGATGTCCCTTTTCATGGGGGAGCGTAATCATTATAAATATCAATAATAATCAGGACAATGGGAATAGCTCACAAATTAAGGAATGAAGGATAATATGACTGCAGGGGACGTTTCGATAATGAAAAAGAAAAAGTACAAAGAGAAGGTAACAAAGGGAGAGAATGGGATTGAAAAGATGTGATCTATAGGTATGTTCTTATATTTTAGTCGAATAGTCAGTTTTGGAGATGAAATCTTGAGATTATGTGGCCTGAAATATATTCTTCATTAGTTATCATATTCGGATGACTCTCAAGAATGAAAGAAAACAACGTTTCTATTGATGATACAGAAAATTGTTGAATCGATATGTGTAATCTTGACAATTTGTCATACAACATGACGGGATTGATCATCAAAGTAATTTGAATTTAATTCTTTTGAAACATTTTTAGTTTCTGAATATCTGTAAACTCTTCTCATTTTGTTTCCATTTCAGGGAATGGAGTTTTTTGAAATTGATTTCAACAACGTTCAATCTGTGATAAAAATAAATTTATATCCAGAAACGGTAAAACCTTCCCAAACTTTAAAACTTCGTCGATTTCATTCAGAGCACGTTTTTCTAACAGAATTAACAACATCAGAAGCTGTAAGCTTCCTAACTGAAAATACTCTTACTTAGATGACTTTCATTGTATTTACGCCAAAGTTTCCAAATATTGATATATTTGATCAATACATTATGGCATGAAGCAGTATTGTTCTACAACTTCCGGAAAAGGAAGAAGAAAACTATCTCTCATCTCCAATACTTTATTGAAGGTAATACCACGAGTCCTTGAAATTTTACCGATGATTTTTTATGTTCTGCGAAGACTCTTTGAATGAAAATAAACCGATTGATAAAATGACGAGTCCGTTAGGAGAATACATTTTACGAGAAAAAACAACGTTCAAAAATTGCGAGGCTATAGATAGAGGAAGTTTGTCAAAGCTCAGTTTTTACCCATGGAAAAATTTGGAGCTGTAAGAAATTTGTCCAATGAAAGAAATGTTTAAGGGTTTTTCAACAAGATAACTCAACGACACTACATCGATGCTCTGAAATAATAATTGCCTTCATTAAAACTACTATTTGAAGGATCAGTTGTTAAAAACTGGAATTTATACATTGTCAGTTTTTCCTGCATAACTCCAGAACTGAAGAACCTAGACCATTAACCACCCCTCTATCTTTAACCGTAACCGAAATCCTGAGGCATAGATTCGATTAAATTGGCACAAAAACTGAACTGAAGCTGAGCAGTTTATGGTTCTACATTATTCAGAATTTTAATGCTTTCACCTCTACTAAAAATACACACATAATGGGTTTTTCGACTTTGCAATAAAACTTTCACAAGCAACGGAGCTCCATTACATCGAAATGAAAGTGAAGCCCCTTTTCCCCTTTTAATGCTGTTCATAAAGGGATTAAATTAAACAACGCACCCCGAACTGCGCCATAAAAATGGGTCTGAATGGATCCGAATTCAGCTGCACGCGCTTTTTCACACAGCGATTTGCAGGAAATTGTGGGACATAATCCCAGTGTCACAAAAAAATTGACAGCTGATAGACGTCATGTCAAAACATATGAAAGTTTAGAGAGTCAATTTAATATTTTTACAGCAGAAATCAAATCATACGTACGCAGGGAAATGATCCCATGATTTACAACAGCACTACTTTTATTATGTTTAGCTTCATGTATAACACACAGTTCGGAATTGCTTTATTATATTCACCCATAGACATTTTAAAAAGGTTTATGTAAAATAATAATAGATATAATTATAATTCTTGCCTCTAATGTCAAATGTTGGTACTGAAAGACGGAAGATGAGTTTTCGGCACTATTGCCATATAGCCCCTTCATGACCTGAATATATTCAAAATAATTACTATCTAGATAGTTCAGGTGTAGAATACTTACGCAATATACTTCATTATATGTGTAGGTCTCTCTCTCTATGTGTACTTACCTGTAACAAATTGAAAGTAATTAGTAGGTAAAAAAGATGTAATGAACTATATAATCAACATTTAAAGTGGAGCAAAGCGAAGTAGCGTAATATTAAATTTTCATTTTCAATAATTCTCAAAAAAAGGCATTGACATTGTTGTTGTGATATCGAGTTGAATCTCAACCGTTCTCTAACTGGACAGTTCACCCAGAGAGGCTGTTGCTAATATGACGACTTTTTTTCCATATCACCTTCGTAAAATTCAATGATTTTTATAGATTCTCTGAATTTCAGACGCTTCGAAATTGAAATATGAGTTTTGACACTTTTTCAAACGTGTAACGTGTTGAATCGATGGCGTATAACACAGAAAAAAATATGAAAAAAATCCACAATTGTCGAAAGTATTTTTTTATGAGCGGTTATATGGGTTAGTATACCAGATCGGCCGTTCGGAGGTGATCTGCGCCCGCCAGAAATTCTTCAAATTTTTTTCCATATCATATTCGTGAAAATCAATGATTTGTGTATAGTTTCACCAAATTTCGAAGCGATCGCTGGTTGAACATAGTTTCTGTAGGCGTTTCAACGAACGTCTGCATCTTCAGTCGCTTCGAATTTGAAATTTTGGTTTTGACCCTTTTTGATAGGTGTTTCATGTAGAATCAATAGCGTAAAACATGGGAAAAATAATGAAAAAATTCCACATCAGTCGAACATTTTTTTTTGCGGTTATATGGGTTAGGATACCGGATTGGCTGTTCGAAGCTGATCTGCGCCCGCCAAAAATTTTTCTGATACTTTTTCATATCATACTCGTGAAACTCGATGTTTTTTGTATAGTTTCACCGAATTTCAAAGCGATCGCTGGTCGAACATAGATTCTGTAGGCGTTTCAACGAACGTCTGCATCTTCAGACGCTTCGAATTTGAAATTTTGGTTTTGACCCTTTTTCATAGGTGTTTCATGTAGAATCAATAGAGTAAAACATGGGAAAAATAATGAAAAAATTCCACATCAGTCGAAAATTTTTTTTTTTGCCGTTATATGGGTTAGGATACCGGATTGGCTGTTCGGAGCAGACCTACGCCCGCCAGAAAATTTTCTTATTTTTTTCCATATCATGTTCGTAAAAGTCAATATTTTTTTGGATAGTTTCACTAAATTTCGAAGCGGTCGCTGGTCGAACATAGATCCTGTAGGCGTTTCAACGAACGTCTGCATCTTCAGACGCTTCGAATTTGAAATTTTGGTTTTGACCCTTTTTCATAGGTGTTTCATGTAGAATCAATAGCGTAAAACATGGAAAAAATAATGAAAAATTCCACATCAGTCGAACATTTTTTTTTGCGGTTATATGGGTTAGGATACCGGATTGGCTGTTCGGAGCTGACCTGCGCCCGCCAAAAATTTTTCTGATACTTTTTCATATCATACTCGTGAAACTCAATGTTTTTTGTATAGTTTCACCGAATTTCAAAGCGATCGCTGGTCGAACATAGATTCTGTAGGCGTTTCAACGAACGTCTGCATCTTCAGTCGCTTCGAATTTGAAATTTTGGTTTTGACCCTTTTTCATAGGTGTTTCATGTAGAATCAATAGCGTAAAACATGGGAAAAATAATGAAAAAATTCCACATCAGTCGAACATTTTTTTTTGCGGTTATATGGGTTAGGATACCGGATTGGCTGTTCGGAGCTGACCTGCGCCCGCCAAAAATTTTTCTGATACTTTTTCATATCATACTCGTGAAACTCGATGTTTTTTGTATAGTTTCACCGAATTTCAAAGCGATCGCTGGTCGAACATAGATTCTGTAGGCGTTTCAACGAACGTCTGCATCTTCAGACGCTTCGAATTTGAAATTTTGGTTTTGACCCTTTTTCATAGGTGTTTCATGTAGAATCAATAGAGTAAAACATGGGAAAAATAATGAAAAAATTCCACATCAGTCGAAATTTTTTTTTTTTGCCTTTATATGGGTTAGGATACCGGATTGGCTGTTCGGAGCTGACCTACGCCCGCCAGAAAATTTTCTTATTTTTTTCCATATCATGTTCGTAAAAGTCAATATTTTTTTGTATAGTTTCACTAAATTTTGAAGCGGTCGCTGGTCGAACATAGATTCTGTAGGCGTTTCAACGAACGTCTGCATCTTCAGTCGCTTCGAATTTGAAATTTTGGTTTTGACCCTTTTTCATAGGTGTTTCATGTAGAATCAATAGCGTAAAACATGGGAAAAATAATGAAAAAATTCCACATCAGTCGAACATTTTTTTTTGCGGTTATATGGGTTAGGATACCGGATTGGCTGTTCGAAGCTGATCTGCGCCCGCCAAAAATTTTTCTGATACTTTTTCATATCATACTCGTGAAACTCGATGTTTTTTGTATAGTTTCACCAAATTTCAAAGCGATCGCTGGTCGAACATAGATTCTGTAGGCGTTTCAACGAACGTCTGCATCTTCAGACGCTTCGAATTTGAAATTTTGGTTTTGACCCTTGTTCATAGGTGTTTCATGTAGAATCAATAAAGTAAAACATGGGAAAAATAATGAAAAAATTCCACATCAGTCGAAAATTTTTTTTTTGCCTTTATATGGGTTAGGATACCGGATTGGCTGTTCGGAGCTGACCTACGCCCGCCAGAAAATTTTCTTATTTTTTTCCATATCATGTTCGTAAAAGTCAATATTTTTTTGGATAGTTTCACTAAATTTCGAAGCGGTCGCTGGTGGAACATAGATCCTGTAGGCGTTTCAACGAACGTCTGCATCTTCAGACGCTTCGAATTTGAAATTTTGGTTTTGACCCTTTTTCGTAGGTGTTTCATGTAGAATCAATAGCGTAAAACATGGAAAAATAATGAAAAAATTCCACATCAGTCAAACATTTTTTTTGCGGTTATATGGGTTAGGATACCGGATTGGCTGTTCGGAGCTGACCTGCGCCCGCCAAAAATTATTCTGATACTTTTTCATATCATACTCGTGAAACTCAATGTTTTTTGTATAGTTTCACCGAATTTCAAAGCGATCGCTGGTCGAACATAGATTCTGTAGGCGTTTCAACGAACGTCTGCATCTTCAGTCGCTTCGAATTTGAAATTTTGGTTTTGACCCTTCTTCATAGGTGTTTCATGTAGAATCAATAGCGTAAAACATGGGAAAAATAATGAAAAAATTCCACATCAGTCGAACATTTTTTTTTGCGGTTATATGGGTTAGGATACCGGATTGGCTGTTCGGAGCTGACCTGCGCCCGCCAAAAATTTTTCTGATACTTTTTCATATCATACTCGTGAAACTCGATGTTTTTTGTATAGTTTCACCGAATTTCAAAGCGATCGCTGGTCGAACATAGATTCTGTAGGCGTTTCAACGAACGTCTGCATCTTCAGACGCTTCGAATTTGAAATTTTGGTTTTGACCCTTTTTCATAGGTGTTTCATGTAGAATCAATAGAGTAAAACATGGGAAAAATAATGAAAAAATTCCACATCAGTCGAAAATTTTTTTTTTTGCCGTTATATGGGTTAGGATACCGGATTGGCTGTTCGGAGCTGACCTACGCCCGCCAGAAAATTTTCTTATTTTTTTCCATATCATGTTCGTAAAAGTCAATATTTTTTTGTATAGTTTCACTAAATTTTGAAGCGGTCGCTGGTCGAACATAGATTCTGTGGGCGTTTCAACGAACGTCTGCATCTTCAGTCGCTTCGAATTTGAAATTTTGGTTTTGACCCTTTTTCATAGGTGTTTCATGTAGAATCAATAGCGAAAAACATGGGAAAAATAATGAAAAAATTCCACATCAGTCGAACATTTTTTTTTGCGGTTATATGGGTTAGGATACCGGATTGGCTGTTCGGAGCTGATCTGCGCCCGCCAAAAATTTTTCTGATACTTTTTCATATCATACTCGTGAAACTCGATGTTTTTTGTATAGTTTCACCGAATTTCAAAGCGATCGCTGGTCGAACATAGATTCTGTAGGCGTTTCAACGAACGTCTGCATCTTCAGACGCTTCGAATTTGAAATTTTGGTTTTGACCCTTTTTCATAGGTGTTTCATGTAGAATCAATAGCGTAAAACATGGGAAAAATAATGAAAAAATTCCACATCAGTCGAACATTTTTTTTTGCGGTTATATGGGTTAGGATACAGGATTGGCTGTTCGGAGCTGATCTGCGCCCGCCAAAAATTTTTCTGATACTTTTTCATATCATACTCGTGAAACTCGATGTTTTTTGTATAGTTTCACCGAATTTCAAAGCGATCGCTGGTCGAACATAGATTCTGTAGGCGTTTCAACGAACGTCTGCATCTTCAGACGCTTCGAATTTGAAATTTTGGTTTTGACCCTTTTTCATAGGTGTTTCATGTAGAATCAATAAAGTAAAACATGGGAAAAATAATGAAAAAATTCCACATCAGTCGAAAATTTTTTTTTTTGCCTTTATATGGGTTAGGATACCGGATTGGCTGTTCGGAGCTGACCTACGCCCGCCAGAAAATTTTCTTATTTTTTTCCATATCATGTTCGTAAAAGTCAATATTTTTTTGGATAGTTTCACTAAATTTCGAAGCGGTCGCTGGTCGAACATAGATCCTGTAGGCGTTTCAACGAACGTCTGCATCTTCAGACGCTTCGAATTTGAAATTTTGGTTTTGACCCTTTTTCATAGCTGTTTCATGTAGAATCAATAGCGTAAAACATGGGAAAAATAATGAAAAAATTCCACATCAGTCGAACATTTTTTTTTGCGGTTATATGGGTTAGGATACCGGATTGGCTGTTCGGAGCTGACCTGCGCCCGCCAAAAATTTTTCTGATACTTTTTCATATCATACTCGTGAAACTCAATGTTTTTTGTATAGTTTCACCGAATTTCAAAGCGATCGCTGGTCGAACATAGATTCTGTAGGCGTTTCAACGAACGTCTGCATCTTCAGACGCTTCGAATTTGAAATTTTGGTTTTGACCCTTTTTCATAGGTGTTTCATGTAGAATCAATAGCGTGAAACATGGGAAAAATAATGAAAAAATTCCACATCAGTCGAAATTTTTTTTTTTGCGGTTATTTGGGTTAGGATACCGGATTGGCTGTTCGGAGCTGACCTGCGCCCGCCAAAAATTTTTCTGATACTTTTTCATATCATACTCGTGAATCTCGATGTTTTTTGTATAGTTTCACCGAATTTCAAAGCGATCGCTGGTCGAACATAGATTCTGTAGGCGTTTCAACGAACGTCTGCATCTTCAGACGCTTCGAATTTGAAATTTTGGTTTTGACCCTTTTTCATAGGTGTTTCATGTAGAATCAATAGCGTAAAACATGGGAAAAATAATGAAAAAATTCCACATCAGTCGAACATTTTTTTTTGCGGTTATATGGGTTAGGATACCGGATTGGCTGTTCGGAGCTGATCTGCGCCCGCCAAAAATTTTTCTGATACTTTTTCATATCATACTCGTGAAACTCGATGTTTTTTGTATAGTTTCACCGAATTTCAAAGCGATCGCTGGTCGAACATAGATTCTGTAGGCGTTTCAACGAACGTCTGCATCTTCAGACGCTTCGAATTTGAAATTTTGGTTTTGACCCTTTTTCATAGGTGTTTCATGTAGAATCAATAAAGTAAAACATGGGAAAAATAATGAAAAAATTCCACATCAGTCGAAAATTTTTTTTTTTGCCTTTATATGGGTTAGGATACCGGATTGGCTGTTCGGAGCTGACCTACGCCCGCCAGAAAATTTTCTTATTTTTTTCCATATCATGTTCGTAAAAGTCAATATTTTTTTGGATAGTTTCACTAAATTTCGAAGCGGTCGCTGGTCGAACATAGATCCTGTAGGCGTTTCAACGAACGTCTGCATCTTCAGACGCTTCGAATTTGAAATTTTGGTTTTGACCCTTTTTCATAGGTGTTTCATGTAGAATCAATAGCGTAAAACATGGGAAAAATAATGAAAAAATTCCACATCAGTCGAACATTTTTTTTTGCGGTTATATGGGTTAGGATACCGGATTGGCTGTTCGGAGCTGACCTGCGCCCGCCAAAAATTTTTCTGATACTTTTTCATATCATACTCGTGAAACTCAATGTTTTTTGTATAGTTTCACCGAATTTCAAAGCGATCGCTGGTCGAACATAGATTCTGTAGGCGTTTCAACGAACGTCTGCATCTTCAGACGCTTCGAATTTGAAATTTTGGTTTTGACCCTTTTTCATAGGTGTTTCATGTAGAATCAATAGAGTAAAACATGGGAAAAATAATGAAAAAATTCCTCATCAGTCGAAATTTTTTTTTTTTGCCTTTATATGGGTTAGGATACCGGATTGGCTGTTCGGAGCTGACCTACGCCCGCCAGAAAATTTTCTTATTTTTTTCCATATCATGTTCGTAAAAGTCAATATTTTTTTGTATAGTTTCACTAAATTTTGAAGCGGTCGCTGGTCGAACATAGATTCTGTAGGCGTTTCAACGAACGTCTGCATCTTCAGACGCTTTGAATTTTAAATTTTGGTTTTGACCCTTTTTCATAGGTGTTTCATGTTGAATCAATAGCGTAAAACATGGGAAAAATAATGAAAAAATTCCACATCAGTCGAACATTTTTTTTTTGCGGTTATATGGGTTAGGATACCGGATTGGCTGTTCGGAGCTGACCTGCACCCGCCATAAATTTTTCTGATACTTTTTCATATCATACTCTTGAAACTCAATGTTTTTTGTATAGTTTCACCGAATTTCAAAGCGATCGCTGGTCGAACATAGATTCTGTAGGCGTTTCAACGAACGTCTGCATCTTCAGACGCTTCGAATTTGAAATTTTGGTTTTGACCCTTTTTCATAGATGTTTCATGTAGAATCAATAGCGTAAAACATGGGAAAAATAATGAAAAAATTCCACATCAGTCGAGCATTTTTTTTTTGCGGTTATATGGGTTAGGATACCGGATTGGCTGTTCGGAGCTGACCTACGCCCGCCAGAAAATTTTCTTATTTTTTTCCATATCATGTTCGTAAAAGTCAATATTTTTTTGTATAGTTTCACCGAATTTCAAAGCGATCGCTGGTCGTACATAGATTCTGTAGGCGTTTCAACGAACGTCTGCATCTTCAGACGCTTCGAATTTGAAATTTTGGTTTTGACCCTTTTTCATAGATGTTTCATGTAGAATCAATAGCGTAAAACATGGGAAAAATAATGAAAAAATTCCACATCAGTCGAACATTTTTTTTTTTGCGGTTATATGGGTTAGGATACCGGATTGGCTGTTCGGAGCTGACCTACGCCCGCCAGAAAATTTTTTATATTTTTCCATATCATGTTCGTAAAAGTCAATATTTTTTTGTATAGTTTCACCGAATTTCAAAGCGATCGCTGGTCGAACATAGATTCTGTAGGCGTTTCAACGAACGTCTGCATCTTCAGACGCTTCGAATTTGAAATTTTGGTTTTGACCCTTTTTCATAGGTGTTTCATGTAGAATCAATAGCGTAAAACATGGAAAAAATAAAGAAAAAATTCCACATCAGTCGAAAATTTTTTTTTTGCCGTTATATGGGTTAGGATACCGGATTGGCTGTTCGGAGCTGACCTACGCCCGCCAGAAAATTTTCTGATACTTTTTCATATCATACTCGTGAAACTCGATGTTTTTTGTATAGTTTCACCGAATTTCAAAGCGATCGCTGGTCGAACATAGATTCTGTAGGCGTTTCAACGAACGTCTGCATCTTCAGACGCTTCGAATTTGAAATTTTGGTTTTGACCCTTTTTCATAGATGTTTCATGTAGAATCAATAGCGTAAAACATGGGAAAAATAATGAAAAAATTCCACATCAGTCGAGCATTTTTTTTTTGCGGTTATATGGGTTAGGATACCGGATTGGCTGTTCGGAGCTGACCTACGCCCGCCAGAAAATTTTCTTATTTTTTTCCATATCATGTTCGTAAAAGTCAATATTTTTTTGTATAGTTTCACCGAATTTCAAAGCGATCGCTGGTCGTACATAGATTCTGTAGGCGTTTCAACGAACGTCTGCATCTTCAGACGCTTCGAATTTGAAATTTTGGTTTTGACCCTTTTTCATAGGTGTTTCATGTAGAATCAATAAAGTAAAACATGGGAAAAATAATGAAAAAATTCCACATCAGTCGAAAATTTTTTTTTTTGCCTTTATATGGGTTAGGATACCGGATTGGCTGTTCGGAGCTGACCTACGCCCGCCAGAAAATTTTCTTATTTTTTTCCATATCATGTTCGTAAAAGTCAATATTTTTTTGGATAGTTTCACTAAATTTCGAAGCGGTCGCTGGTCGAACATAGATCCTGTAGGCGTTTCAACGAACGTCTGCATCTTCAGACGCTTCGAATTTGAAATTTTGGTTTTGACCCTTTTTCATAGGTGTTTCATGTAGAATCAATAGCGTAAAACATGGGAAAAATAATGAAAAAATTCCACATCAGTCGAACATTTTTTTTTGCGGTTATATGGGTTAGGATACCGGATTGGCTGTTCGGAGCTGACCTGCGCCCGCCAAAAATTTTTCTGATACTTTTTCATATCATACTCGTGAAACTCGATGTTTTTTGTATAGTTTCACCGAATTTCAAAGCGATCGCTGGTCGAACATAGATTCTGTAGGCGTTTCAACGAACGTCTGCATCTTCAGACGCTTCGAATTTGAAATTTTGGTTTTGACCCTTTTTCATAGGTGTTTCATGTAGAATCAATAGAGTAAAACATGGGAAAAATAATGAAAAAATTCCACATCAGTCGAAATTTTTTTTTTTTGCCTTTATATGGGTTAGGATACCGGATTGGCTGTTCGGAGCTGACCTACGCCCGCCAGAAAATTTTCTTATTTTTTTCCATATCATGTTCGTAAAAGTCAATATTTTTTTGTATAGTTTCACTAAATTTTGAAGCGGTCGCTGGTCGAACATAGATTCTGTAGGCGTTTCAACGAACGTCTGCATCTTCAGACGCTTTGAATTTTAAATTTTGGTTTTGACCCTTTTTCATAGGTGTTTCATGTAGAATCAATAGAGTAAAACATGGGAAAAATAATGAAAAAATTCCTCATCAGTCGAAATTTTTTTTTTTTGCCTTTATATGGGTTAGGATACCGGATTGGCTGTTCGGAGCTGACCTACGCCCGCCAGAAAATTTTCTTATTTTTTTCCATATCATGTTCGTAAAAGTCAATATTTTTTTGTATAGTTTCACTAAATTTTGAAGCGGTCGCTGGTCGAACATAGATTCTGTAGGCGTTTCAACGAACGTCTGCATCTTCAGACGCTTTGAATTTTAAATTTTGGTTTTGACCCTTTTTCATAGGTGTTTCATGTTGAATCAATAGCGTAAAACATGGGAAAAATAATGAAAAAATTCCACATCAGTCGAACATTTTTTTTTTGCGGTTATATGGGTTAGGATACCGGATTGGCTGTTCGGAGCTGACCTGCACCCGCCATAAATTTTTCTGATACTTTTTCATATCATACTCTTGAAACTCAATGTTTTTTGTATAGTTTCACCGAATTTCAAAGCGATCGCTGGTCGAACATAGATTCTGTAGGCGTTTCAACGAACGTCTGCATCTTCAGACGCTTCGAATTTGAAATTTTGGTTTTGACCCTTTTTCATAGATGTTTCATGTAGAATCAATAGCGTAAAACATGGGAAAAATAATGAAAAAATTCCACATCAGTCGAGCATTTTTTTTTTGCGGTTATATGGGTTAGGATACCGGATTGGCTGTTCGGAGCTGACCTACGCCCGCCAGAAAATTTTCTTATTTTTTTCCATATCATGTTCGTAAAAGTCAATATTTTTTTGTATAGTTTCACCGAATTTCAAAGCGATCGCTGGTCGTACATAGATTCTGTAGGCGTTTCAACGAACGTCTGCATCTTCAGACGCTTCGAATTTGAAATTTTGGTTTTGACCCTTTTTCATAGATGTTTCATGTAGAATCAATAGCGTAAAACATGGGAAAAATAATGAAAAAATTCCACATCAGTCGAACATTTTTTTTTTTGCGGTTATATGGGTTAGGATACCGGATTGGCTGTTCGGAGCTGACCTACGCCCGCCAGAAAATTTTTTATATTTTTCCATATCATGTTCGTAAAAGTCAATATTTTTTTGTATAGTTTCACCGAATTTCAAAGCGATCGCTGGTCGAACATAGATTCTGTAGGCGTTTCAACGAACGTCTGCATCTTCAGACGCTTCGAATTTGAAATTTTGGTTTTGACCCTTTTTCATAGGTGTTTCATGTAGAATCAATAGCGTAAAACATGGAAAAAATAAAGAAAAAATTCCACATCAGTCGAAAATTTTTTTTTTGCCGTTATATGGGTTAGGATACCGGATTGGCTGTTCGGAGCTGACCTACGCCCGCCAGAAAATTTTCTGATACTTTTTCATATCATACTCGTGAAACTCGATGTTTTTTGTATAGTTTCACCGAATTTCAAAGCGATCGCTGGTCGAACATAGATTCTGTAGGCGTTTCAACGAACGTCTGCATCTTCAGACGCTTCGAATTTGAAATTTTGGTTTTGACCCTTTTTCATAGATGTTTCATGTAGAATCAATAGCGTAAAACATGGGAAAAATAATGAAAAAATTCCACATCAGTCGAGCATTTTTTTTTTGCGGTTATATGGGTTAGGATACCGGATTGGCTGTTCGGAGCTGACCTACGCCCGCCAGAAAATTTTCTTATTTTTTTCCATATCATGTTCGTAAAAGTCAATATTTTTTTGTATAGTTTCACCGAATTTCAAAGCGATCGCTGGTCGTACATAGATTCTGTAGGCGTTTCAACGAACGTCTGCATCTTCAGACGCTTCGAATTTGAAATTTTGGTTTTGACCCTTTTTCATAGGTGTTTCATGTAGAATCAATAAAGTAAAACATGGGAAAAATAATGAAAAAATTCCACATCAGTCGAAAATTTTTTTTTTTGCCTTTATATGGGTTAGGATACCGGATTGGCTGTTCGGAGCTGACCTACGCCCGCCAGAAAATTTTCTTATTTTTTTCCATATCATGTTCGTAAAAGTCAATATTTTTTTGGATAGTTTCACTAAATTTCGAAGCGGTCGCTGGTCGAACATAGATCCTGTAGGCGTTTCAACGAACGTCTGCATCTTCAGACGCTTCGAATTTGAAATTTTGGTTTTGACCCTTTTTCATAGGTGTTTCATGTAGAATCAATAGCGTAAAACATGGGAAAAATAATGAAAAAATTCCACATCAGTCGAACATTTTTTTTTGCGGTTATATGGGTTAGGATACCGGATTGGCTGTTCGGAGCTGACCTGCGCCCGCCAAAAATTTTTCTGATACTTTTTCATATCATACTCGTGAAACTCGATGTTTTTTGTATAGTTTCACCGAATTTCAAAGCGATCGCTGGTCGAACATAGATTCTGTAGGCGTTTCAACGAACGTCTGCATCTTCAGACGCTTCGAATTTGAAATTTTGGTTTTGACCCTTTTTCATAGGTGTTTCATGTAGAATCAATAGAGTAAAACATGGGAAAAATAATGAAAAAATTCCACATCAGTCGAAATTTTTTTTTTTTGCCTTTATATGGGTTAGGATACCGGATTGGCTGTTCGGAGCTGACCTACGCCCGCCAGAAAATTTTCTTATTTTTTTCCATATCATGTTCGTAAAAGTCAATATTTTTTTGTATAGTTTCACTAAATTTTGAAGCGGTCGCTGGTCGAACATAGATTCTGTAGGCGTTTCAACGAACGTCTGCATCTTCAGACGCTTTGAATTTTAAATTTTGGTTTTGACCCTTTTTCATAGGTGTTTCATGTTGAATCAATAGCGTAAAACATGGGAAAAATAATGAAAAAATTCCACATCAGTCGAACATTTTTTTTTTGCGGTTATATGGGTTAGGATACCGGATTGGCTGTTCGGAGCTGACCTGCACCCGCCATAAATTTTTCTGATACTTTTTCATATCATACTCTTGAAACTCAATGTTTTTTGTATAGTTTCACCGAATTTCAAAGCGATCGCTGGTCGAACATAGATTCTGTAGGCGTTTCAACGAACGTCTGCATCTTCAGACGCTTCGAATTTGAAATTTTGGTTTTGACCCTTTTTCATAGATGTTTCATGTAGAATCAATAGCGTAAAACATGGGAAAAATAATGAAAAAATTCCACATCAGTCGAGCATTTTTTTTTTGCGGTTATATGGGTTAGGATACCGGATTGGCTGTTCGGAGCTGACCTACGCCCGCCAGAAAATTTTCTTATTTTTTTCCATATCATGTTCGTAAAAGTCAATATTTTTTTGTATAGTTTCACCGAATTTCAAAGCGATCGCTGGTCGTACATAGATTCTGTAGGCGTTTCAACGAACGTCTGCATCTTCAGACGCTTCGAATTTGAAATTTTGGTTTTGACCCTTTTTCATAGATGTTTCATGTAGAATCAATAGCGTAAAACATGGGAAAAATAATGAAAAAATTCCACATCAGTCGAACATTTTTTTTTTTGCGGTTATATGGGTTAGGATACCGGATTGGCTGTTCGGAGCTGACCTACGCCCGCCAGAAAATTTTTTATATTTTTCCATATCATGTTCGTAAAAGTCAATATTTTTTTGTATAGTTTCACCGAATTTCAAAGCGATCGCTGGTCGAACATAGATTCTGTAGGCGTTTCAACGAACGTCTGCATCTTCAGACGCTTCGAATTTGAAATTTTGGTTTTGACCCTTTTTCATAGGTGTTTCATGTAGAATCAATAGCGTAAAACATGGAAAAAATAAAGAAAAAATTCCACATCAGTCGAAAATTTTTTTTTTGCCGTTATATGGGTTAGGATACCGGATTGGCTGTTCGGAGCTGACCTACGCCCGCCAGAAAATTTTCTGATACTTTTTCATATCATACTCGTGAAACTCGATGTTTTTTGTATAGTTTCACCGAATTTCAAAGCGATCGCTGGTCGAACATAGATTCTGTAGGCGTTTCAACGAACGTCTGCATCTTCAGACGCTTCGAATTTGAAATTTTGGTTTTGACCCTTTTTCATAGGTGTTTCATGTAGAATCAATAGCGTAAAACATGGGAAAAATAATGAAAAAATTCCACATCACTCGAAAATTTTTTTATTTGCCGTTATATGGGTTAGGATACCGGATTGGCTGTTCGGAGCTGACCTACGCCCGCCAGAAAATTTTCTTATTTTTTTCCATATCATGTTCGTAAAAGTCAATATTTTTTTGTATAGTTTCACCGAATTTCAAAGCGATCGCTGGTCGAACATAGATTCTGTAGGCGTTTCAACGAACGTCTGCATCTTCAGACGCTTCGAATTTGATATTTTGGTTATGACCCTTTTTCATAGGTGTTTCATGTAGAATCAATAGCGTAAAACATGGGAAAAATAATGAAAAAATTCCACATCAGTCGAAAATTTTTTTTTTGCCGTTATATGGGTTAGGATACCGGATTGGCTGTTCGGAGCTGACCTACGCCCGCCAGAAAATTTTCTTATTTTTTTCCATATCATGTTCGTAAAAGTCAATATTTTTTGTATAGTTTCACCGAATTTCAAAGCGATCGCTGGTCGAACATAGATTCTGTAGGCGTTTCAACGAACGTCTGCATCTTCAGACGCTTCGAATTTTAAATTTTGGTTTTGACCCTTTTTCATAGGTGTTTCATGTAGAATCAATAGCGTTAAACATGGGAAAAATAATAAAAAAATTCCACATCAGTCGAACATTTTTTTTTGCGGTTATATGGGTTAGGATACCGGATTGGCTGTTCGGAGCTGACCTGCACCCGCCATAAATTTTTCTGATACTTTTTCATATCATACTCGTGAAACTCAATGTTTTTTGTATAGTTTCATTGAATTTCAAAGCGATCGCTGGTCGAACATAGATTCTGTAGGCGTTTCAACGAACGTCTGCATCTTCAGACGCTTCGAATTTGAAATTTTGGTTTTGACCCTTTTTCATAGATGTTTCATGTAGAATCAATAGCGTAAAACATGGGAAAAATAATGAAAAAATTCCACATCAGTCGAACATTTTTTTTTTGCGGTTATATGGGTTAGGATACCGGATTGGCTGTTCGGAGCTGACCTGCGCCCGCCAAAAATTTTTCTGATACTTTTTCATATCATATTCGTGAAACTCAATGTATTTTGTATAGTTTCACCGAATTGCAAAGCGATCCCTGGTCGAACATAGTTTCTGTAGGCATTTCAACGAACGTCTGCATCTTCACACGCTTCGAATTTGAAATTTTGGTTTTGACCCTTTTTCATAGGTGTTTCATGTAGAATCAATAGCGTAAAACATGGGAAAAATAATGAAAAAATTCCACATCAGTCGAACATTTTTTTTTTTGCGGTTATATGGGTTAGGATACCGGATTGGCTGTTCGGAGCTGACCTGCACCCGCCATAAATTTTTCTGATACTTTTTCATATCATACTCGTGAAACTCAATGTTTTTTGTATAGTTTCATTGAATTTCAAAGCGATCGCTGGTCGAACATAGATTCTGTAGGCGTTTCAACGAACGTCTGCATCTTCAGACGCTTCGAATTTGAAATTTTGGTTTTGACCCTTTTTCATAGATGTTTCATGTAGAATCAATAGCGTAAAACATGGGAAAAATAATGAAAAAATTCCACATCAGTCGAACATTTTTTTTTTGCGGTTATATGGGTTAGGATACCGGATTGGCTGTTCGGAGCTGACCTGCGCCCGCCAAAAATTTTTCTGATACTTTTTCATATCATATTCGTGAAACTCAATGTATTTTGTATAGTTTCACCGAATTGCAAAGCGATCCCTGGTCGAACATAGTTTCTGTAGGCATTTCAACGAACGTCTGCATCTTCACACGCTTCGAATTAGAAATTTTGGTTTTGACCCTTTTTCATAGGTGTTTCATGTAGAATCAATAGCGTTAAACATGGGAAAAATAATGAAAAAATTCCACATCAGTCGAACATTTTTTTTTTGCGGTTATATGGGTTAGGATACCGGATTGGCTGTTCGGAGCTGACCTGCGCCCGCCAAAAATTTTTCTGATACTTTTTCATATCATAATCGTGAAACTCAATGTATTTTGTATAGTTTCACCGAATTGCAAAGCGATCCCTGGTCGAACATAGTTTCTGTAGGCATTTCAACGAACGTCTGCATCTTCACACGCTTCGAATTTGAAATTTTGGTTTTGACCCTCTTTCATAGGTGTTTCATGTAGAATCAATAGCGTAAAACATGGGAAAAATAATGAAAAAATTCCACATCAGTCGAACATTTTTTTTTTTGCGGTTATATGGGTTAGGATACCGGATTGGCTGTTCGGAGCTGACCTGCGCCCGCCAAAAATTTTTCTGATACTTTTTCATATCATAATCGTGAAACTCAATGTATTTTGTATAGTTTCACCGAATTGCAAAGCGATCCCTGGTCGAACATAGTTTCTGTAGGCATTTCAACGAACGTCTGCATCTTCACACGCTTCGAATTTGAAATTTTGGTTTTGACACTTTTTCATAGATGTGTCATGTAGAATCAATAGCGTAAAACATGGGAAAAAAATGAAAATATTCCACATTTGTTGAGTATATTTTTCTTGTGGTTATATGAGTTACGATACTGGATTGGCCGTTCGGAGCTGACCTGCGCCTGTTAGAAATTTTTAAAATTTTTTTTCATATCAAATTCGTAAAATTCAATCTTTTTCAGATATTTGCTAGATGGCAATGATGGTAGACAAATAACGAAATGATGGTTTATTTTTGGTACCACCGTGCACCTAACAATTCTTGGTGGTTCACCATGGCAACTACTGCCTTCAAAATAGCCTGGAAATGAGATTTATATTTGTCAGCTGTTTTCTGATGATTGAGTTCGGATTGTGAAGAGGTTATTTAATTTAAATCCTCTATTGAAATCAAACTCCTCCACCAAGGTCCCCATGCTTCGCCCTGGTTATGATCTCCATTATCGATTGCTATGGAACTTCCTGCCTCGAGAACTGTTCCCTGAGGCATGCAGAAGTTCAAGAACATCACAAGGTTCTCCATTCAGTGAGATTAGAGCATAAAAAAAATTCACTCCTCCATTCGGTGTGAATTTATTTCGACATGACCATGCAGCACTTTGATACAGCTTCATTACATGAAAACCACTTCGTACCGGTATCTGTCGCTATTCCTTGTTATAAACACAGTGTCATCATATCTGAAAGTGGATGGAGCAAACACGTAGGTGCAATATAGTGTATCAGTATTCGAAGGACGTCGCTGAACACATAAATTATGCACATATATACGCTTCGTATACACGTACAGGGAACAGATTTTCCGATATTGCCGGATACGTAGAAACCTGAACGACTTTATAAGATAAAGAGTGAAACGGTGCTAAATTTTTATATAAAATTCGTCAGTTTTCCAGATCATCAATAATTTTCACGATCATACAGGGCCTTAGGGAAATGACTGTTCTTACTAAAAGACTGATAGTTTGGACCCAAACACCATTTTTGATATACGATTTTCAAATTCAACTTAGAATTTTCAACAATGTGGCAGTTTGCATTGGATCAAGGCACACACAACTTTGGGTTAGTCGATTTGACATGAGACATGACATGAATTCTGCCGTGCTAGTTTAACCATAAACGTATATTATTAACAAACCTAATGTTCTTTGGAAAATATGTACTTACAAGAAATAAAGAAAAGCAAATCATTCATCAGATATATTGGACTTGCACATGTTGATTATTAATATTAATGAAGATACTAAAACTACTATTTTATAATTATTCTTGGGAAGGGAGTGATTACCCCATTACCCCCCCCCCATTCGACACCCTTGGCAATCGAAATGTATTTGTTCGAAGCTAACAAAACTAGATTCAAGCCAAGATGCATAGAAACCCTAGTGCGATCACACAATCGATTTTGTTTCTACCAAAGTTGTTGATACTGTAATTGCATTGAAACATGAATCAAGTAGGCCGTACATCAACACTTTTGTATATCGGTATCACAGGTATAAGTGATCACACCAGGGTTTCTATGCATCTTGGTTCAAGCGTAATATTTGAATCAGATACAAATCTGTCAAAGCGACGTGAGAGCACGGACCAATAGGTATTCAACGTCATGAAGTTGGCAACTAATTTCAATAAACAAATTGGCTGTACTACCAAACACAAATGAGGTCAAAATGCAACACTGGTACTGCTGAACTAGTGTTTTGACGAGCAAAAATTGAATTGGACAAAGGATCGACGGAATAGCGACAATTTTTGCGAATTTGACGAAAAAAATCGCATTTTTTGGTTAATCATTGTCCAATTCAATTCTTGATGTGCTATTCGAAATCAGCTCATAAGGATACGTTGGAGGAGAATTAGTTAATCCTTTTCGAATTGAATTTTTGAGATATTATTCGAAACCATTTCGTCAAAATATGTTTGGGGAGGGTTTCCGATTTTTTTTGAAAAATGAAAAACAAAAATATTTGAACAAAGGTTCAACTCCAAACTGCAGAGATTCTGTAAAAAGCCCAGCGAATCTATATTTGACACAAATTCGATTTCAAAATTGGTGAGCTTGTACTAAAAAGGTTGATTTTTACGAATATGAAAAATGAAATTAAAAACTGATTTCGCAAAATGAAACCTACAGCTGTGAACTTTTCAACTCGAGAACGGTTTGTGATAGAGCAATTCTGCGAACGCCAGTTTTAATTTTGAATGATTTTGTCAGGCTTATTTGAACTCTTTCAACTCACATAACTTTTTTTGTCAAAGTACGATTCAGCTACGAGAGCTTGGATTTCGATCACGATATCAAACAGTTAATGATGCATTTTAGAATAATCGATAAACCGAGAATCAACAAAATCAAATAAACCTACTTATTTTAGAATGTACGAGATGAGATTGAAACAATTGTGAACCTTACTTTGCAAGAAAAGAATACTCATGAAGACGGGCGACAATTCTTGACGGAAAAACATTAAACGAATTATGAAAAATGGTGGATTACGAAATCAAATCTTCTGTAAGAAAACCTAGACGAGGATATATTGAAAAATTCTTAGCCCACTATAGAACCAAACAAAATTTCAATGTCAAAATATTTTATTACTCAACATATTCTCCTCTTAATTGGATAAATTTATTACAGCGAACCTGCAACGTCTCCAGACCTTTAAAAAAAAATGTTTCTTCTTGTTCTGCAAACCAGACCTCCACAGATTTTATTACCTCCTCGTTAGAAGAAAATTTACGACCTTTCAAACTTTTTTTTAGTTGAGGAAAGAGACGATAGTCGGACGGAGCCAAATCTGGTGAATAAGGAGGGTGTTCTAGTAATTCAAACACTAAATCACGAATTTTTTGCATGGCAACATGAGATTTGTGTTGCATTGTCCTGCAAAAATAAAACACCTTTGGATAGCTTTCCGCGTCTTTTCTCTTTAATTTTTTCCCGTAGAGTGGTCAGTAATGTCGAATAGTAATCTCCAGTTATTTTTCTACCCTCATTCGAAAAATCAATCATGATTACTCTATGGCAATCCCAAAAAACTGAAGCAAGAACTTTTCCAGCAGATTTTTGGACACGAAACTTCTTAGGTCTTGGAGAACCAGAGTGTCGCCATTCCATCGATTGTTGCTTTGTTTCCGAATCGTAGAAATGTACCCAAGTCTCATCCATAGTAATAATTCGGTTTAAGAAGTCTACATCGATTTCAAATCGAGCACAGATCGAACGCGATGCTACTACCCTTGCACGCTTTTGGTCAACATTCAAACATTTGGGGATCCATTTTGCAGCAATTTTTCTCATGTCCAAATTGACGTGAACTATATGATGAACGCGTTCGTATGAAATATTCAGTGCTTCAGATTCATCTTATTACCTACACGTTGTAATTTTATCGGGATATTAGCAACGGCATTCTACATTTAGATGTTATTTTGACAAACGTCTCGACTTATGCGTGGTTTTGGATTTCGCATGGTCAAAAATCTGATAAAGATAATAAGATCCCAGCCAAAGTCCGCTGGTCCAGTACAACTGTAAAAAATTGCCCATCAATTTGAAAACGCGTGTACTTTCGTCCGACGAAAAAAGTATACGTAAGCTCATAACCCACTTGATTACGCCGTGCCAAACGGGTTTGAATTTCAAATTTACGTCTGCTTTAAAAAATAAAACCGTTTTGAAGGGTATGGATGTGTATATCTGTTGTACTCCCGTCCCTAACAGCGCTCTCCGCGTCCACGTTTGACACTAATTTAAATGGATAGCAATACGCGAAAAACGAGAAATACGTGATATGCATTTCTGAAATAATTATACAATTATTCCCGGTCTCTTTCGTCTGGTTCATGAAGCCCCGCCACATTTTCCGAAAAGCCACAAGGTTTTCATAAACGTTGTTAAAATTGAATTAGGATGATGTGGTAACCGGAAGCAGACTTATAGCGGGCGTCTCTGTTTTATTTTGAATAACTGATTCCAGTCGGGCTTTTTCCCTGAAAAAAGCGGGAGGTCATGCTGAAATATTCGGATCATTTGTTAGAGGATTAACGATCGGTGAAATTACGACACATCTGAAATGTGCTTGCTCTCTTTTACATGTATTTCGGTGCGATATATTGTAGAAATTTGTCCAGTTGTTTTTACGAAAGTCGCGTTTGCTGAGTTGTATCTCAGAGACAGTTCATCATTGATTTTCACCTAAAAAGGATATGACATGTCGTTTAAAGTTTGTTTTGCAGTGGTATATTGCCATATTCAGACCACTTTTAAAACTTTTGACTCGTTTTATATTCCATAATTGATGTTTCTGTTTTCTTGAGGGACCCATCATGAGGCATTGCATTGTCAACCATCTTGCTTGCTCACAATTGGTACTCCTGGATAAACTTTAACGTTATTTTTCGTATAAATATAACTGAACTTACTACACGGCGCTTTCAACATGATATGACATTCATTTACAAACTATTGTCAGCAAAAATCGACTGTCCTTATCTTCTAGAAAGTATAAACTTCAATTTAACATCTCATAATATAAGAAATTGTTATATTGTTTCTAATGGTGAAAATCCGTAAATAAATAAATAAATGAATAACCTATTACTTTCATATTCAGGCACGAGCATGGTCACAACTCTTAATTAAATATTAAAATAATGTTGTTCTGGTGGCCCAATTATGTTTCCTATCATAGGTTACATTGTTATTCGTAATTCAGACTAGGAACAAATTTTTTTAACCAAAAACCCCCCTCTCTTTCACATATTGATATTTTAAGACGTTTTTACACTACAAACCGATATGGCACTATTATTATTCTACTTCTTATTGTAACATTTGACTTTTCTGTAGATCTCGATAGAAAGATTAATCCTTCTAAACATTTCCGATGATCTGATGTAAGTCTTCCGACTACATCTCTTGATCATTAAAGATTGATTTTTGGTGGAGTTGTCTGAATGTTTTTCAACTATCCAGTTACATCTCACCTCCACTCTATGTGATGCATCGCCTCCGTTTTCTATAAACGAAATATCTTGTTTTTATTTGATTATATTTTGTCCTCAGCTCCTAACCCTATTCAGAAACAAATAAATTCACGTCCTGTCAAGCGCCAACAGTCTTTTGTCAACTTAACCACATAACAACATACTGTCAGTTGCGTCACTAATAATAGTCATTGAATGCAAACGGGATGATGTTGCCAGTGTAACACCTATCAACAGAAAGTGAAGGGGGGTGACTTGACGTGCCCGACAAAGAAGTTTCTCGGCGTGAAATCAATCAGAGGCGTAACAAAGTGACATGAACGTAATAGCCCTACATTTGTTAAAAACACATTTTTAACATAAGAGATTCAGTTGTGCTTCTTGAATGAGGAATAATAGTGCGTTTATTAAGTCTAATAATTGCATATAATCCATAAAAACGGTAAAATATAGATCTGAAATAGACTATGATTTAAAACTATCGAACCAACAAAGTTCAGTAACGATTTTATGGAGAATCGAACTAGACAGGAAATATTTTCATAGAAATAGAAAAGAATTGAAAAATAACTTTTTAAAACCAAAACATTACAATAACCACTTTTCATTAAAAATTAATTATTCTAGAATCACATCAAACTTTTGAAGAACCAAAATTTGATGAACTGAAAATCATAAGACGGTATATCTGAGATACCATAAAATGAGAATAAACACAAATGTGAAGACAGATATTCGATCAAACCGTCAGAAACAATATCTCATAAAAATGATAAAATATAATAAGAGAATATTGTAAGTCTGCAGAGCGTTATATTCGAAAGTCAATGGAATTATAATCGTCGAATCAGTATACCACAAGACGCATAAATGCTAATACCAAAAAGTAAAGAACCGACAATTTTCAGAAATAAGAGAGGTTATTGCGTAGCGAAACGCCGGTTCATCTATTCTCTCAGGGATGGCGTAGCGTGCGGTAAATATACTTAAATAATTTCTCATGTCCCCATTAAATTCCTTCTCATTTCTGTCTCACCACCTGATATTACTAAAATGCTAAGGCTCACATTAAATTTTATCACCCCTCCGAAAGCGTCCTTATGGTAGGTAGGTAGTATTTTGCTGATATATGGGTGATAATTGAGATCTGACATCTAGGGTTGATCGAAGCATGATGGGATTATGAGTTCAGTGAAATTCAATGAATAATATTGGCTGTTTTCTTCGATATTCTTGAAAGTTACCACCCAGAAATTGAATTCTCGAATAAATCGAGGAAGGAACAAATAAATGAACGATCAATATGAGTATAAACCAGACGACTCGATTTGTTCAACTAGAAGTTAGCGCCAGCTAAGAGCTAATAGAGCAAGTTTCTACCAGACTGGTAAAAATTTCTGATGGATTTTTTTTCGGATCAAAAATCACGTCTATACATTTTATTCTGCTATATTTAGTTTTATATAAAGTTATTCTGATAAATGATTAATTCTCCATTTTACTGATTTTACATATTAACAGTTTTCTCATTTATTATTATTACGAAAAATATTCTAGTATTCTTTGGCCCACTGAAAATATTTCCAACTGTTTCGGTCATGGAAAATAACAACGAATAAAATGTTACCTCAGACCACTTTTTCAAAAAATAGAAAAAAGTGCAAAAACTCGCTAAAATAAAATCGAAAAAATCCGTGAAAATGATAAAATGAATAATTATATTTCAAAAAACTTCGAATCAGTAGAGCAAAAGATTCGAGAATTGGAGAAAGTAAAAATTTTAAAGAATGGTATAAAATTGGAAACTAAGCAACCTTTTTCTTTGGCATTTTTCTAAAGTTCCAAAAGAACCTGATTTTTTGTTAATTTTTCCAAAAAAATGTTAAATTTAACAGTTTCAGAGTGGCACATGACAAATGGAAAGAAGCTGTGTTGTACTCATTTTTCGAGGTCGAATTTTCATTATATCTATTCATAAAAAAAGTCCTACCTATATGTTGCGAACTTTATGTGACACTGTAAATCAATTTTCAAAATATGGATTTTGACAGAGAATTGTATTAAGGAGAGTGAAAGATACACACACATATCTTGGCTCAATTGAGTCTTGCGTTAGTTGTGAGAATCTGTGAACAGATTAGTTCCATGCTATCCATCCCCATGTCTACGCTTCTGTTCAAATCAACCTTCTGTCGGTGACCTCGCACTAGGGGGATCACGTGGCAGTGGGGGAGGCCTGCACACGTCACAAAAGAAAGTTCATTGTGACCCTATCTTTTTTCACATGTTTCGGCAGTCTCGCGTCCCGCTGCATTTGTATACGGATAAGGCTAATGGGGTGGGGAAAATGTCAAAGCCATTGAGGGGTTGAATTGATTTGTATCCGACTTTTTCAATTAGTTTTCGGTACGATGTGGGAAATTAGTCGTTCACATTCACGTATCATCGTTTCCTTCCCCAGGCTATCATGTGTCACTTGAACGATAATCAGAACGTCGTTAACATTGTTATTAATCATTTCAAGATACTGATATGAACAGCTCAGATAATAATTAAATAATTATTTCATTCTAGTTCAAGAACTTTGCATAAACTTGATATCGATGTTACAGTCATCAACTTTTTAACCCTTAATTTGATGTAATTACGAAGCCTTGGAAGGGACACCTGAAATAAAAAAAAAATCTTCAAAACTATGAGATATAACTCGGAATTTTGAAGAGATCGTCCTCTGCTCCATGAGTAAACTGCTGCTCCTGCCTCAGAAACCTGATCAGGAGTGGCTTTATGATCGAAGAAAATCGAAACAACAATTAGAAGGTCAGGATTTTTGCCTCGCTCGTCAAGGGGCGATAAACTGAGTCCTTCCTTTTCAGTTGAAGGGTGGGAGGGAATAGGGAACGGAGCCTCCAAGGGCATAAGACCAGGTGGCCGGGCGAAACATAATAGGCTCTACTACCAAACGAAATAATCTTCTTCCAACTAATTTTTCACTGTTCAGACACACTTCCTCTTTATAAAAGAGCAACGAACTCAAATATGTGATACGTCATGATCAACTACTCCTAAAAAAACAGTAACAGCGAATAATATTATTTATGGTACCTACTAGTGTGTTATGTTGAAAACAAGACACGCGAGAAAGATTCTCAAGTGACTCAAGAAACATAACACACGAGTGGCATACAATATTTCATCCAACAAGTGGAAGAAACCGTTTTTTATGAGATAATAATTAATAAGTTTTGTGATAAAATCGAAGTTACTGATAGTGACTTTTTTACATTTTGGTTGCCAAGGGCATTATACATTGTTAGCAAATGTTTAAATAAATTTTGACACTTGTCAAAGTGGCTTTGATATATAATGGGGATTAGCGGTGCTTGTAGGTGCGATAAATTGGTTAATTTGAAAATAGAAAATATTGAAGACGAAGAGAAATATTTTCACGTAGTTTGTAGCGCTCTTGAACAAAGTTTCGCGAGCGGGAGAAACTCACTTGAAGTGACATTAGCGTACGGGAAAGTGTTTCCATTCATTTAATACTTGAATGAATAACTGTTGAAGGAATAAAAACCATCTCATTTCAGAATCATGTTTTAGCACTACAAATAATGAGATCCCGCATTTCTACGAGAAACAAGGGTGTACAACTTCTATCAGTTTCTAAATGGTTCTATACATATCACTTCGTTCGAGTATATATGTGCATTATTCAACAAACGTATTCACATGCAGTGTTCAGTCTCCATTCTTCAAAAAACGTCATATCCGCTGAGAATGATATCTTCCTCTCAAACTCGTAACAGTAAAAAAACAATGAGAACACAGCAGCATATATTTATCTCCGTTAATGAATGAAAAACTATGAGGAAATCGTGTAGCGAAGAGTCACAATAATGCGCGTTTCAGCATTTTAAAAATAGTTTCTATTCCTGTTCGAATGCAACTGTGCGTCGTTTCATTTCAGATGGAGAAGACTCTTCGAAGTGAGTGGGATGGATACATCATGACTGATGATTGTTTCGTGTGCTTTAGAGAGTAATTACATCGCCGGTTTCAGGACGTAATATCTGGGCAGCTGTGTGGTATTTGGCAGCGTGCCGGAAACGCACAAATCTGGAGATGCAGAGCAATGAGAATATCCATTATTCTGATGACATAATGGGAATCTTTTATATCAACACCTTGCAGTGTTATGAGAATGTTGTAATGTACGGTACGGCTAAGATTAATGCGGAAACCATGTCAGGGCCAGTAGTAGGGATTCCAAGGAACACATTCTAATTTATGAACTATTTTAGTAGAGCGATAAGCTATACCACCCCTAGTAGCCAGAAAGAACTACATACCAGGTGTAACAGGATCACCCCCTGTATCTCCGTTAGTTTTGAACGTAAATAATTGAAATTTGAGATATTCCATATACAGGCCGTTTCTTCTATGATGTGGTAACATTGCTATATTCTAAAAATAAAATGTAACTATTGTGGTGAGCAGTACATTGGTCAGAGAAAATCTACGGGGACTCTCGCCCTTCCCGACTTATACAGGGAAAACTAAAAATGCTGTTTTCGTTTTTTTACGAATAGAATGGTAATTTCAGAAAATATAAAAAAATTAAAGAGGAAAGTTTTATTGTATTCAAAAGGTACTAGAACTACGTAACGATAAATTTTTAATCAAACGTTTCGTGTCAACACCGCCATCATCAACTATTTTTTTCAAATACGGACCTGTCTATTTCATCACAAATATTGATAAAGCGATGAAATCACAATTCAGTGATATATCACACTTGATATTTTTATAGCGTTTCATATAAAATAACAGGCATCATCAGTGACAACAATTTTTAATTACGGTCCTGTCGTTAATTCTTTTGTAAATTGTTTTGATTTCTTCAAAACTCATTCAACTATTAGGATACTTCAGTCATTACCCAATACTTTCGATAGGAAGATACCCCAACACAACGAACATTCGTATTTTTCCTTTTTGGGGAATTTTGTATTACAGTAATCCTTGATTCAAGGCTGATTTCTCCTGTATCAATTTTTACACGGATTATTTTCATAATTCTCAATCCTGGAAGTAATGAAAATATCAGTTTTAGATCAAAATACAAGTTTTGTCTAATTTGGTACAATTAAATAGCCTCTCACTTCTTTTACCATATTTAAACACGTAGGCTTTGCTTGATTTCTATGGCAGGAAAAATAAATGAGTTGTTGATATCTGTTGAGAACTGTCAGACATTTAAGCACTCGGTTACATATTAAAGATGTATATGCTATTTACTTATGGAAAATCAAATAGAAATCCTCTTTTGGCAAGAAATATGTATGGTGATCCGAATCGTCGCATTCCAAACATTCAAATGTTTAGACGATTAGAAAGAAATTTGAGAGACTGTGGTGCATTTGACAGAAATGAAACAAGAAATTGTGTTGTTACTGGAAGTATAAGGAACCAAATAAATGTTTTGGGTAAGCAATTATTACCTTATAAAGAATACAAAGTGAAAATTAACGTCTTTTTTTAAATCTAGGATTGGTCAGTTACAAAATTTTTCTAATCAAGATTGTTCCCCCCACGAACTTGGGATATCTGTAAAATCTACCAGAAATACTTTGAAAAAGAACAAATACAAATGCTACAGGATATGCAAAGTTCATCACCTTATGAAAGGGATTACGGAAGGAGAGTACGATTTGCGAAATGGTTAAGACGTAGAAATAGGGAAATTCGAAATATTTAAAAAAAAATAATATGGACGGACGAATCAAAATTCACCAACAATGGTTGGTTTAACAGAAACATCCATTATAGGTGGAATAATACGAATGAACATTTACATAGAGAAACCAATTTCCAGGAGAGGTTCGGAATAAATGTTTGGTTGGGAATTTTGGGAACAAACATACTAGGTATTTATATTTTGTATCCAATGAGTTTGATGGCTACTTAGATGAATTGCCATTAAGCACCCGCCGTGAAATACAATATTTTCAACAAGATGGTGCTCCTTCCCATAATGCAGCAATAGTAAGGGAACATTTAGATGCAATATTCCTAACAAAGTGGATTGGAAACAATGGACCAATTGCCTGGCCAGCTCGATCCCCAGACCTTACTCCTTTGGATTTTTTTGTCTGGGGATACATAAAGGATAACGTTTTTTCGACACCTAGTACCGATATCGATCATCTCAATCAGAAAATAGGAGATGCATCATGTAATAGCATTACAACCATCATGCTAGAAAATTGCCACAGAAATTGTATGGACAGACAACTTATGTGCATTCAACAAAGAGGTCATCAATTCGAGAATTTAATGTAGAATTCTTTTTCTGTATTGGTTTTATTTTCTTCCACAAATTCATTATGAAATAAATTGTGTTTCTGTTTGTTTGATTTCTTCTCCTCTTAAGTAACTTTATTTCTGGGGTAAATTGCTATCGTTCGTCTCTGAAACTGCAGAAATCTTTTATGAATTTTTATAGTATAAATACAATTTTCATAGATACATTCATTCGAAACGTCACTGATAATTTTCATATCGAAGCGTTAGATTCAGTGGAATTCATTAACAAACTAACGACAGGATCGTAATTAAAAATTGTTGTCACTGATGATGCTAGTTATTTTCTATGAAACGTTATAAAAATTCGAGTGTGATATACCACTGAATTGTGATTTTATCGCTCTATCAATATTTGTGATGAAATAGACAGGTCCGTATTTGAAAAAAATTAGTTGATGATGGCGGTGTTGAAACGAAACGTTTGATTAAAAATTTATCGTTACGTAGTTCTAGTACATTTTGAATACAATAAAACTTTCCTTTTTAATTTTTTTATATTTTCTGAAATAACAATTCTATTCGTAAAAACCGAAAACAGCATCTTCAGTTTTTCCTGTATAAGTTGGGAAGGGCGAGAATCCCCGTAAATTTTCTATGACCAATTTACTGCTCACCACAATAGTTACCTTTTTTCCCATTTAATCGTCTTTGTATCTATTACGGTTTAGAATATAGCAATGTTACCACATGATAAAAGAAACGGCCTGTATATATATAATAAGCGGCACTTTTTGACTAACAAATTTTTTTTTCACTTGCGGTTTCGCCGGAATAGTTTTAATACACGGCGACAACTATCGGACTTGTCGCGAAACTTCGAATATATTCAACGGAAATATTATTGTAGATAAAGACGCTACCCTGGATATTATATTTTCATCTGTTGTGGAAGATTCGAGACTTCCGTTATGTCAAAGACAAAAAAAGATTGGCATCTCTGAACCATCAATTGGAAGAATCTTGAGAACGAACAAATTCAGACCATACAAACCGAAATTCGATCACTCACTCAAAGAGAGAGACTTTGATTCACGTTTGTATTTTGCTTTCTGGTTCCAAAGCAAAGTAGAAGAATATAAAAATATCATAGGCATAGTAGGTAAAAATCATGAAGATACTCTCGTGACGTCCGTTATACGATATGACACACGATGATTCACTTTTTTGGGGCAAGTTTCTATATTAATGGTAGCCTTGGTACTAATTCAGTGTGAATAGAACCTCTCAGTTAACTCCATAGATATAAATCAAGTGGCGATAAATCAGGGCGACGAGCCAACCCTTAGTAACAGTCCATCTATTGGGGGAAAATCTGCAAATTATGAGGAAAAGCACCGTCTTGTTGCCACGAAATATCCTGTCGTTCGGCTATTCGAATGTGTTCTATCATGCAATCAGTACGTTCATGTCCAGTATACTTCGAAGGACATATTTTTATAAAGATGTTTCTCCTGTGTTTAAAATTTGTATTGGTTCATATCAGAATAAACACTTCACATCTCTACCAAATATTTACCTACGTATAAATTGTATGCATATGTCTGAGAATGTTGACCTTATCGTCATATTTCCTATTTAACATTTTGAAAGCATACAAATGAGTAAACAGAGCGGATGTGGAAAGAAAAAATGGCAACAAAGCAAACATTCAGAGATGAGCTCGAGGATATTGTATATCCTCGGCGTGATTTAAATAAGCATACGCGAAGCGAAATCTTGAATTCTTCACAACAAACGGAATTGTAAACAGTTCTTCGAAGCGGCGTGAAAAATGTTTGTGCTCGCATATTGTTCTCATTCCTCAACTGAAAGGACTATCGGTCAAGTATGAATATTTCGCAAATTTCGACAAATTATCATCCATTTGGTCTAGATTATTAAGTCTTGAGGAAAGCAATATTGAGTTTCAGCTTTGACCATTGATGAAAGCATTTCAACGATTTTTTCTTCTCCAGATTCACGCGGAAGGGTAAGGTGAACAACAAAAACGAGAAGAATAATTAGAATTACTGATATGTTGACTACTGCAAGAACCGGACAGAAAATCCCATGACTTAGCCATAAGTGCCATCCAAAGGAAGAGCATTGTCAACAAGAATATAAAGCGAAGTGCTTTTTTCAAGTTACTGACGATAGCAGTTATACTTGAAATGTTTGCGTTGACAAAATGTTTAATATGGAAGTTCAAAATTCCTCCAACAGCTCATACCGTGTGTAGTCGGAGTTGATATAACATAGTAGCAGAATTATGATTTGCAGTGCCTAACTAAACTGAATTCTATGCTCGTTCCACCAACTATCGCCAGACTTCTCTCTCTTTCCTCTCTCATCTAAATCATCGTCTTCGTTCTCTTGATGCCTGATGGACCAGACTGGTGGTTCTCAGATATGGTAGACTGTATTTTGGGTGGTTGTTCTGCAGCAGGTCCTGAGATGTTTTTCTGACTGCCATCGCTCGGTTCGTCTTCTAAAAACATTCGAACATACCTGAATAATATATGTTCATCATGGTTACAATTTGATATCTGATGTTTTCATTTCATAATTTGTAGCATCGTCGTGCCCTTTCAAATTTTGACACCTGTAACCTAACCTAACCTAACCTAACCTAACCTAACCTAACCTAACCTAACCTAACCTAACCTAACCTAACCTAACCTAACCTAACCTAACCTAACCTAACCTAACCCAACCTAACCTAACCTTTATTTTTTTTTTGTAGCATCGTCGTGTCCTTTAAAATTTTGACACCTATGTTCCTTTTTGCATCTAATTTATTCTGAATTTCATGTCAGTAAGTATTCTCTGCTTATATTATATCTAATATATCAAATTATTATTATATCAAATATTTCGTAACAAGAAACATAGTTTGGGTTAGACTAAATATTAAAACCTACATTAGTTTGAATAGTAATATACAGGTAAAATCAATGTACATTTAATAAGGTTAAATTGACATATTTAACTTTTCCGCGATTTTTCCCGCGTTAGTGCGGGAAAGTAGGTAAGGATGCACGATTGCAGAAAAAATAACATTTTATTGAAAATTTTATCTCACCACAAAGTATTATTTCATATTAAAAAACTAAAATTATTAGTAATTTTTCATGGTCCGTTTCAAAGTAGATGAATAGGCCTTTTGAACAGTAAAAGAATTAATTGAATTACTCTGTTACACTAGAAGATATAGAGCTGCATTTTGATTTTCGAAATGTTTTTCGTTTTTTCCATGTAACTTTTATCACAACCATGCCAGCGTGTCGTAGATTTCAATTCCACGTTTGGCATACCATGGGAAATCGAGAGCTGCATAAGTCCCATTTTGATATAACGAAAATTTGGATAAATTTTTAACCTAGCCGGGGTCCGTTTGTCGTATGTTTTTGCTTATATTTGCAAACGCAAATTTTTAAACATTTATTTTTCATCTAGCTGCAGTTTTTACTCACAGGGAATTACCAATTCGAATGGGGGATTCCCCGCAATGGGATATTATTTAGACTGGAATATTTGGGATAGTCTCTTGTGATATTGCGAGTAGGGTACATCGTTATGAAAATTAGTCAATTTTGAATAAGGCAATATTTAATATCGCAGGAATAAATGCATATGGATTATGAAAAATCCAAATTGGATAAAAGTAAAATGTATTTTGACACTAGGAAAAGAACTCACAAAAAAAAACGTTTTCAGCGATATAATAATGAATACTTTCAGACGAATAGAAAACGTCATATGACAGACGTCTTTACCGAACTACTAGATGCAACAGAACATAGAGCCGAATAACAAAACATTACCAGGGGGCGCTGCCATATGTGTCGAA
Source organism: Chrysolina americana (assembly GCA_958502065.1). Classification (NCBI taxonomy): domain Eukaryota; kingdom Metazoa; phylum Arthropoda; class Insecta; order Coleoptera; family Chrysomelidae; genus Chrysolina; species Chrysolina americana. Next base: position 107,635,211 of record OY293410.1, on the reverse strand, counting down.
GAGGAAAAGATAGAAAATCCAGGGAAATATGTATTAGGTGTAATGACTTTGTGTGCCTAGGCCTAGAGCATTGAAAATCGGAGATAGTTTGAAAATAATGTTAAAATGATATGTAGCTAGTAGTATTAGTGATTAGGGTATTTCGTATTCTTTCATTATGATTTTTGAATAGTTAAACTTAATGAAACTTCTTTTCTATAAATTTGATTTTAAGAAAAATACAGCATTTCTGCAATTTTACACTCAGACCACAGTTAGTACTTTTCGTAAAATTTTCATGTTCGTTCCAAGAAGGTTTTAAATGAGCGATTTGGTCGCTGTTTCCACCAGACTATCAGGAAGGATCTGCTAAGCAGGCTTGTTCTCTTTACGAATTGCCGATTCACATCGCATTATAAACTCCGTAGAGCAGCCGAAACGGGCACCGAAGAAATTAATAGATAAGCGTTGGCAAAGCTATGATTTAAAATTAATGACATGGATGTCGCTAGTTCGGCGCTAACCCTTTTCCAACGCAGGGATAATTTCGTGAGTGATGCTTGCTCATACCTACACGTGATGAATGGCGATGTGTCTGTGGCTTGGCGAAAACTTCAGACAATACTGATCCGTTGGTATATTACATAACGAGCATGGCTGAACTATAAATGTTCATTAATTAATGAGCAAAACTTTCTATCAGAATGACAGGATGAGAGAGTACAACTTTCCTGAATAACAATCTCGAGGAGGAGTTGAGCCCGGATAACAGTTGACCCTAGAGATAACTGACACATCACATTTTCTCTCAAATCATTGTTCAGCGTGAAAACGCGCTACTTTGCCTTAATTTAACTTATCTCTTATAATAACTTAGATCCTCGTTGTTGGAGCTCGAAAAACGGTATTCGTATAATTAAGAATAAGTTGATGTGGATGAAAACTTATATTTCAAAAACTCATTCATTTAAAAGTAAAAAAAATGAGAAGTTTGTATGGCGTACCATAGTCCATAATGAACATGATAGGCAGTATGAAAATGTGGTTTGCGTTCTACATTTTGGAGTTTTTTTGTTTTCAGTACTTCTGGTTTATCAATACAGGCCGTGCTTTGGAATCGCACGTTAAAAGGTACGACCCTCGTCATTTACAGCTCACACAAGTCTTCTGAATACTTCTGAGGGTTGCTCGTAGGGGTACAGTTGGATGAAAATATTTAATAACAAAGGACCCAGCACATTTTTTATGGGAAATGGCTTTCCGTGACTTTGACGGAATTTTTTATATGCTGTAGTTTCTGATGTGCTGATCAGGACAAGTTTTGAGATGAAGAGCTTTGAAATTGATCAATCGGAGAGCTCTTATTTCAGCATGAGAGATATTTCGGATGTATGGTGGCCAGAATTAGACTAACAAATCATTTTCAATACACTGCTCCACACTGGCCATGAAGTTTGATTCAAATTCCAAAATCTCCCTTATATCTATTCATGATACGAAATAAATATTCATAAGAAGATAAACCGAAATATCTAATTCTAAATATACCTTATGTCCAATAATATGGAATACGTGACCCAAAATGTTCATAACTAGGCTCAGCGAGCTGTAAAGAGGAAAAATGGAACAATTATCATCATATATTCTCAGAGATACCAACTATGATATGTAATTTTCATATAATATATGCTTTTCTTCTCGCAAATAACAATAATCTGTGTTCTGAGATATTTTTCTGAGATTATTGTAATTTGAGGAGACATGATTTTTTGGAAAATTAAAATAAAAATTTGGCTACCCTCAATGTCGAATATGGCAACATTTGAATTTGATGATTTTATATTCTTTACGATTTTTAGGATCCCGTAGAACTTTTTATTTATTTTCATGCTAAACTTTGAACATGAACATTTACAAATCATATATTTTCGAAATAAGCATGAAATTTTGTATATATAGTGCTAATTCAAAATGAATCTGATGATTTTGTATCATTTATGATTTTTTAGAGTTTTAAACTTTTTTATTTGATTCCATTTTTATGCTAAACCTTGAATCTGAGCATATATAAATCATGTATTTTCGGATTCAGCATAAAATTTAGCGTATATGGTGCAAATTTCGAGTGAATCTGATGATTTTGTATTTTTGATGATTTTTAGGGGTCTATGCCTTTGGAATTTTTTCGATTTTTCGAATAATTTTTTTTTGCATCGATTGGCTCGAAATTCACAGATTATTTTTTTATGTTTTATTCCTTTTTTATGCTGAACATTGAATCTGAGCATATAGAAATCAAATATTTTCTGATTAAGCATGGAATTTTGCGTATATATCTATACTTTTCATAATTTTTCGGAACTTTCTTCTAGTAATATTTGACGTTTTAATAATTTTTTATGCTGAACCTTGTATCTGAGCATACTTATATAAATCATATATTTTTGGATTCATTATGACGTTTCGCGCAGTTAGTGCGAATTTCAAGTGAATCTGATGATTTTGTACTTTTCCTGATTTTTAAAGGAAATTTTTTCCAATCAACTTGAAATTCACGAAGTGGATCCGGAGTGGGCAAATCAATTTTTCTATTTATACTTATCATTATTGTATATCTGCAAAAAATTATACCTATTAGAAGTAAAAAAAGTCTCTTCTCATATCTAAAATGACACATAGCATTTGACTGATCAGTCACAGATTCAACACTCTATGTTCGGAGCAAATTTTCAAAGATATTATTATGGTAATCTCATTTTTTTAATACTTTACCCTTGTTTTCATGGAAAAGATGGAGAAATCCTGTATGATTCTTGACTTACCTGCAAAAAAGAAAAAACATGATGTTAGTAAAAATTAATGGGGGGCTTTATATTTCAGATTTATTTCAACACGTTAATGATAAACGAAAATGGATATTTGTTTGACTCAAAACCAATTTCTGAACAAAACAAATAATTAATTTAGGCATTTATATTACATTGGATTAACATTTCAGGTGAGGTATTGGTGAAATTTTGTGAAATTCCACATACGATTTCTATATCCATTTCATTTGACTGCAATATGAATAATAAACCCACCGAAGTTTCGTCCCCTTCAAAAATGTGGTTTACGTTTTCTAAAATTCGGTTCTGCCAGTTTCGTTTTCAATGGACGACATTGGAAAACAAACTAAAATGACCCATTAGGCTAACGAGAGGTACTCGCACTTAAACTCTGAAATTTAATATTCCAACAATGAACTTTCCATCATAAAGCAGCCCCTTTAATCATACTTTCCTCAAGTGCAGCGTGTTCGGAAATGAGAATGGCGATTCTGTAAAAGCGTGCAGACGTAAAATTGAAATTTGTAGCTGTTGAAAGTGCGGATGCTTTTGAAAGTTCTTCGGTTATGTCTGCTTATAAAGTATTCATGTAATGTTGCCTGCTACGTGCCTATATCCAGATGGCATTAGGAGAATTTACGGGATCTTTGTTAACGAGCGCAGTGTTGTGTTCTTGGTATCTGGTGGTATATGGAGAGATAACAAAGAATATGAATTTATAGACTACGAAAAAACAGTTACTTGCAATGTGCATTGTTGGATAATACACAGCGTGATGGTGGTTGGAAATTTATGGAAAAAGCAACGCAGGATTTTTCTGAAAATTCCACTTATGCCAGAGAGACGTATACCTACCTAGGGGTGGAACAACCCCACACCCAAGAAATTGTCATGATCCACCCTGTCCCATTCTGATTATTAGAAATGATCCGTCATCAAACGACGTCATGCAATTCATTATTCTCGAATATCGGTCAAAGGCATCAAAATAATAAATAATGATGAATGCTTCTCTCTTCTGTTTGAGAGCGAACTGCGCGAATATCGAGTTCACCGCTATCCTTCCCCCGCCGCCAACATAATTGACGAATTTCAAGATAAAGAAGATCTCGAATTGTCCCATCCCACTCGCTCTATAGCGCGGGCTTTGCATAAGATAATATCAACAAATTATGGTCGTAAATTCGTCTCGCTAATTGCTATAAATAACGATAAAAGTGTCAACTGGACGCTATTAAAACATGATTTAGATGGCATAATTTAATGCTTCACGTGTTCCATTACGAGGGGTCAATCTTGTATTTAAAGCGAGATTTCAAAAGAACAAGAATCAGTACAGTTTTGACCGGTGCCACGATCATCTAAGTACAAGTTATACAAGTGCGTTACCAGTTCGTCTTCATGTACTAGTGCAGCATGTAGTCAAATCTATCGCGAACACCGGAGTGCCTCGAAGTTTAGTCAAGGGAGTTTTGAAATCACTCCGTCAGTAAAAACCGTAAGATGAAACTATCGTACTATTAAATGTTATCCAGAAACGATCATGAATATAATGCCTGAACAGATATAATGAGTGCGGAAAATTATGTGCCTTCTCGTGGAAATAAGCCGCCTTAAACGACATCTGCAACCCTGTTTGTTTAATTTATGAGCATATACGGAACGGAACCTAATATTTCAACCCTGATACACAAGCTATGGCTCATATACTGATTACTGAAAGTGAAATTATTATCTCATTTTCACCTGTCGAGTGGATAATATGTTTGGTTGTCCTTTATTTAGGAACCATGAATGGGTACAGCTATCGTTTATATTGTACTGAAGGTTTATGTCTACTAGTACAGTGAAAGTAATTACTGTTACTTCGAATTTTGGTGTATTATTATAGGTATAATGTTAATGTGTTTTTTGTATTTGCTTGATTTGTGTTTATTACAGTTTGAACTGATTATCCATTTTGGTTATGTCTTACATGTCTGATTAATGTTATATTGATTTATTTGCCTGATTTTATCGCATTTTTACCTGTATAATAATATAATAATAATAATACTCCCTCATAAACACTCGTTGAGTGTACCCAAAGGCATAGCCTGTACGGGTAGAGGACGGCTATTATTATTATTTGCCGTGGCGCTCCGTATAATGACTTGGAACATGTACCGTTGGTACACGTTTTGCTTGATATATTTTGTGTATTCTGATATTTGATTACTAGGTATGTTATTGGTATATATTTGATTATTGCGCAAAAACAAAGGTATTTAGTAATGATTTTAAGGTTGCATAATCTCCAACAGATCAGGTCATCGGAACTGTTGGGGAAGAAAAAAGTTGTTGCAACTAACATGTTTGACGTTCCAATTCTACTTTACTCCTTTGGAGTAATGAAATGGACTCAGGAAGAGCTGCGACAACTCGACGTAACGTAAAAAATCGCAACATGATGCATTTTCATAGGAGCTTGCATCCTAAATCGTCTGTTCCATGGTTATACTTCCCCAGACTTGGGTGTAGGCATTGCCTTGAGCAAGATTCCCCCTCCACCCCCTGACGAAGTCCCCACTACTCACGCCAGTAACCAGGCTGGGGTAGGGCGGATCCCTACGTAGTGGGGAGAGTGCTGGACTAGTGCGCCAATAGGAAGCAAGGTCCAATAAATACAGAGAGAGAGAGGAGGCCATTTACTTTTGAGGTTGGAGTGTCTGCATAACAGAACGGTATTGGATGAAGCCTGTGAAGTCATCAGGAGTTCAGATCCCCTTCTCTGCTTAGTTTATGATAATAAAAAAGCAGGGATTTCTCTTGAGGCAGCAACCCATGCAGCCGATCAACTCAACCCTAACTCTGTCAAGAACATTGAATACCGTGGCTTATCCTTAAACCTGATCTTCTGAGGTCAAGTGGGCTGAAGTTGGAAGCGGAGGGATTCATAATGTCCACCGTAGTCGCGAGATTACACTAGATACAAAGCGAGTCAAGGGGCAGCTGAGACCATAATGCATTTGCTGTCAGCCTGTCGAGCTTATGCGGTCTCAGCCTACATACACAGGCACAACGAGGCTCTACGAGTATTGTACTTTCATCTAAGATACTCGTACGGTATAGACGAGACAACGGCGTTGTCTTACGTTCCGGGGGATATTTAGTTCGTTGTGTAGAATGAGAAGTGCCGAATCTATTGGAACTACTCATTCCCTACCCTCAGGCAAATACAAGCCAATAATCTTGATGAAGTCCTTCTCGACCGTCAAAGTAGGATGATTTTCGTCATAGAGTTTACGGTTCCTGGCGAAACGAACATCGTCCGAAAAGAGCAGGAAAAACGGACAAAATCTCGATACTTAATCTTTGAACTCTGCAGGCTTTACCAAAACCATTCTGTTAAAAATTTTAAATTATCCCTGCTTGCCGTGATGCGGCAGAAATCTTAGCCGGACGAATGCAGTAGGCCGTTATTCTTGATTGTTATCTAAATGATATGGTAATTCCAAGAACGCATCTAATTTTGGAAATTGAAAGTTTACATAGTGAATCATAGAGGCCCTAGAATACTTCCTTGGCGAACACCTAATGTCACTTCAATCGGAGAAAAAACTTTCTCCCCAATCTCAACTTCTTGAAACCTATCAGTTAAGAATGAATTCAAAATAATTTCAGTACGAAGTATTTGTGAAACCAAGAAAATGTGATATTGAAATAAGTGTTACATGGTCTATCATACGGGAAAATTTTGTATAATCAAAGAGAACTAGGACGCTCATTTTATTTTGATCCATATTTCTCAGTAAATCATCAACAATATCAAACGTACTGAGATGCCTTTCAATTTGGGTTATAATTTTTTCTAATATTTTGAAGAAGTCATGCATAACTAGATTATTCAGATTTAATATAATATACCGGGTGTAACAGGATTATGGTACACCCCCCCTATCTCCGTTAGTTTTGAAGGTAATTGATTGAAATTTGGGATGTACCAGATATATAATAAGCGGCACTTTTTGACATACAAATGATTTTTTTTCCGCCAGAAGTGACACCAATTTTCGATTCTTAAATAGAGATGGCGCTGAATTCATACTTCAGTGTTCATCTCAAGGATTTCCAATTAGGCTGAAAGAATCTTTCGATTCAATTGGGTCGAGCTAGCCTCCGCTAGTCAACCCAATTGAATCGTAGGGGGCAGTAGTTGTTTTCTGTTGAATACTCGCCGACGACAATGCCTATTGTATAGGATCTTTAGCGGAAGATTATGTGATCCACCATTTTTCTTGATTTTGTATCACGAATAACTAGATCATTCAGATTCAATATAATATAGTTTGCAAACACACCCTGAAAATGGATGATGCGCTACTGCATTAAATCTACCGAAGATAATTGACACAGTATGCTAGATCCATTGATTTATGACTGAATTCGCAAAACTGCGACCATATAAAATTTTACTTTTTGGGGTCCATATGATGAATAGATATTTGCTTGGGGTTAGGAGTGGTTGTTCCGTGAAATTTATAGGCGAAGTTGTCGATTTAGTTGTGGATTGGAATGAAAATGTATGGAGGATTATCTGCGGTCAAGCCAGATTTATTCGGAAGGCTAACGAATTTGAGAGTAATTCGTCTTCGGTTTTTGATCAAACGGGAATTCAATGAGGATTTGCGAATTGACTAATTTTCTGGCTCTTATCGCCAACTACTTTTACGAATTCGTAGTCTACTATAGAAGCAAACAGTATTTGAAAGTCAACATATTTTGTTATTCAACATTCTCTTTTCTTTATTACATTTATTACAACGAACCTGCCTCTAAACTTATCAAAAAAGCTGTTTATCTTCCTTAGGACCTTTCAAACTTTGTTTAATTTGAGGATCGAGGTGATATAGACCAATAGATATGTAGACAATCAATTCACATTAATTCCAAAAGTTTTCAAACTTCAGTGCTATGTCAGTACCTCAATGAAAACAAACTATAAAATTTTGCAGAAGTCTGCTATGAAAGGAACATTGATTGAATGGCATAAAACGCTTCATTTCTGTATTATTGCATTGAAAAGAGAGAACAAAAAATAAGACATATATATTGGGAGGGATAGACGACGCTGCAGCTGCTATACTAATTTCACATTTTGATTTATTTCAAGAGGTACAACAACATTAGTATTGTTTTCGATTTGCATACAATATATCGGTATGAATGAAATTGTTAGAACTTCCATTGCCTATTCGAATTAAAACGAAGTGATTTAAAAACTATGGAGAGATGGTTTCTTTTTCTTTTCTTTTTGGGGCAATGGAAGTCCTGAAAATTTCAATCATACTGATACAATGTCTGCAAATTCAAAACAAAAACATCCGATATGGACCCGATTTTGGCAGCACTTTCGGAGAATTAACAACTCTAAATTCTCGAACATCTCAGATTTGTGTCATTACCACATCGGGAAATGAACTGGCATTTAAAGAAATATCAGACTTAAATCAATGTTCGTAAGGGGAAGTAGTTGTCTGAGAAATATTCTCCTCAATTTTCGCCTGGTGGGAATCACTTGAGAACGATTGTAGCTACCCAACAATCAAAACATCGTGACCTTAAATTATGGAGAGATGGTTTCTTTCCCTTTTCTTTTTCAGGCAATGTAAGTCCAAACAATTTCAATCATAACCTCAGTACAGCAAAATAAAAATGAACACTCTGTAGAGGTATTGAAATGGCAACAGTAGGTGAGATGGATAGACTGGGAATAATAATCCACGTTACGATTATTAAAATGTTATGCACCACTAACAATTTTCAAGTAAGTGTTCTGGATGTTCCGCAAAGGATTCAACCATGTGAAATATGTAGTGATGAATCTAATTTCCCGAGGAAAGGTATTTTAAACAGAAGGAATCATCATTACTGGGAAACAGAGAATCCTCATATCACAAAACGACTTTCAAAGATTACGACTTGTTGATTTATGATAAAAACCTCGATTCTAGAAAATGACCTAGTCAACACTGATTTACTTTTTTCTGCTTTGAACCCATTTGAACTCTGTTTACTCTGTTCGCTAGTCCAATCCTTCAGCTATAATCTCGTATTTTTTCAAAACATAAGGTTCTTCACATAAAATCGCTACAGGGTGTTACCTGAAACTGTGCAAAATTTCGGAATTTACAAAAGGATCTCAATTGAAAAAAAAATTATTTCAAATTTGACAGCAGAGGCATATAGATGATAGTACGAGATTATAGCTAAAGGACTGAATTAGCGAATAGTGTGAATAGCATTCAAATTGTTCAAAGAAGAAAAAAGTTATTCAGATTCTATATAACTGGGGCAAGTGTTGTAGTATATATATACAGCGTGACTCATTTTTAATAGAACCCCCCTCTGAAATTTGAAGTTGTAAACCGATTTTAATATTTTTTCTTTGAAATGTCAAGTACTAAACCTACTCACAAATGATTTTCATACATCATGTATATTGATAGAAAATCTCCCTGTATATGTAATCGAAGATACTTCCACAACTACTCAATGGGAAAGTCAATCAGTGTGACACATCTTTTATATCATGTCGACATATTTTATATTCGTCTATTTAACTCATTTTACATGTAAGTTCATACCATTTTCTCATTATTGATATATTTTACCATTTATAATTTTGTAGCCTTGATAAAGACAAAAAAATTGTCGAAAGCTTGATAAAGTAAAGAAGAGTTTTTCTTTCCTGACCCGACTGAATACCCACTAATTCTGAAAGTTATATCTGTTGATAAAGTTGTTTTTTGTGACTGTTATCTGTATGAGTTTTCGAATTTTTGAGTTGTTAATGAATATTTTTAATGGTCACACCTGTTTAGAGGCACTCTGAATCCAGTGGCGTAGTGATTTAAAAAAAAAAAAAAATCACAAATAAAAATCCCGATTTTTGACTAAGAAAAAATATCGTAGTATGCCCTGAAATTGGAATAAACGTTTCAAATTTTGTCCCAAGGTAGACCTTTAAGTACTCGACATTTTAAAGAAAAATTATTGAATCGGTTCACAACTTCAAATTTTAGGGGGGTGTTTCCATTAAAAATGGATCACACTGTATAAATGTCTTTCGGAAAAAAGTTGGGATTTCATTAAAGAGCAAACAAAGGAACAATATCGAATACATCAATACATTGACAGCTAGCTGTCTATATAACCTAATATATGTCAGTTTTTATTATGATAAATTATGCTTCTGTCTCAAACTTTCCTGAAGATCTCGAGATTGTACACCAGAGCAATTTCCACTCACCGAGAAGTTCTTTGCACCCTAATTCCTGGAGATGGTGTTGGCCCAGACATCATCCATTCAGTGAAAGAGGTGTTTTCTGCGGCTCACGTTCCAATAGAATTTGAAACCTGCGTCTTCTCCGAAATAGATCCAGAAAACAGTCGAACGCTGGAAGATGTATCCTGTTCCATTAGTAAAAACAGAGTCTGCCTGCAGGGAACAGTTGCTACACCAGAACACAGCTCGACCGGAGACTTACAAAATCTAAACATGAAACTCAGACACAATCTGGATCTTTACGCCAACGTGGTCCACGTGAAATCTTTGCCAGGTATCAAGTGCAGACACAGTAATGTGGACTGTGTCATAATCAGAGAGCAGACGGAAGGCGAATACTCTGCACTGGAACACGAAACGGTCAAAGGACACGCTGAGTGCTTGAAAATAGTCACCAAGAGAAAGTCTGAGATGATTGCTAAGTTCGCCTTCGACTACGCTACGAAAAATCACAGGAAGAAAGTAACAGCCATCCACAAAGCTAACTTATTGAAACTTGGCGATGGAACATTCTTAGATTGCTGTCGAAGCTTATCCAGGCACTACCCAAAAATCGAATTCCAGGAAATGATGATAGACAACTGCGTGGCGCAAATGGTCTCGAAACCTCAACAATTCAAAGTCATCGTGACCCCCAACCTGTTTGGATCCATCGTTGAAAACATAGGAGCTGCACTTGTAGGGGGTGCAGGGGTTGTTGCGGGCGCTACCTATTCCAAAGACTGTGTTATTTTCGAACCAGGTGCCCAGCATCCGTTTTTAGGAGCAGCCGGTAAGAACGTAGCCAACCCTACGGCGATGCTACTTTGTTCGGTCAAGTTACTGAAACATGTGAACCTTCCGGTGTATGGGAATATGATAAAGAAGGCCGTGTTGAAAGTGTTGGAGGATGGAAAGGTAAAAACCAGCGACATTGGAGGGAAAGCTACCACTAGCGAATTCACAGCAGCTGTCATAAGTATGTTGGAGTCGTCTGAGGAGAGAGACTGCTGAGGTTGTCTAAAAAAAAGTTCAATAACGGAATATGTTTCATATTGACAACTTTATTCAATAAAGATAATATGTGAATAAAAGCAAGTAACAAATACTTAGTGTAAATTTATCCCATATGTGATCAGTGTAGTCTCATTGTAAATTAGGGGATGTCGTGCAGTCTTAGTGCTACTTGTCTATCTGATAATACGTACATTTCTGCCCTTTGGTTTTTCCGTACATCGCTATTTTATAGTACACCTTTTATTTGAGCAAATCCAAATCATACATTTTCAGAATCAGCATGAAATTCAGAGTAGATGGTGATAATTTCAAGTGATTCTGATTATTTTGTACTTTTCATGATTTTTAGGGGTATACCCCTTGGACTTTTTCGAGCGATAAGTTTTTTGCTGCCGATTGACTTGAAATTCATAAACTGTACTAATTTTATCATTCTGAATCGAGTGGCGTTCGCAGAATTGCTCTATCTCAACTCGTTCTCGATTTGAAAAGTTCATCTGAAGTTGACAGCTGCTATTTTCCGGCAAAAATTTTTTTTATTTTTCCCGTCTCATTTTCGTAATATTAATTTTCTTTTATATACGTTCACCAAATTTGAAATCGATTGCGAGTCACATAGAAATTTGGTACGCTTTTAACGTAATCTCTGCACTTTCGAAATAAAACATTTTCCAAAAATTTTTATTTGACATTTTTCGAAAAATCGGTCGCCGACCTCTCACGTACTTCGACGAGCTGATTTCGAATTTTGTATCAAAACTTGAATTACACCAAAGATTAACGAATTGACTGAAATTTTTGCGATTTCGACAAAATCATTTTTAGTTCTTGCTTAATCCTTCATCAAATTTTATTTTTGATAATATATTCGGAATCAGCTAGACGAAATTAGTTTGGAGCTACTTTGACATTTTTTGAAAAATGAAAAATAAACATTTTCAAAAAATCGACGGTGCGAGGGAATTTTTGACGTTTTTTCGCTATTTTAAGGTACACCCTGTATCTGAGCATATCCAAATCATACATTTTTGGAATCAGCATGAAATTTTGTGTATATGGTGGTGATTTCAAGTGATTCTGATGATTTTTCACGTTTCATGATTTTTAGGGGTATACCCCTTGGACTTTTTTCAAGTGATCAATTTTCTGCTGCCGATTGACTTGAAATTCACAGACCAGACTGATTTTGTCATTCTGGATCGATTGGCATTCGCAGAATTGCTCTATCTTGAACCGTTCTCGATTTGAAAAGTTCATCTGGAGTTGAGAGCTGTTATTTCCCGCCAAAAATGTTTTGGAATTTTTTTCGTCTCATTTTCGTAAATTTCAATCTTTTTTGTATGTGCTCACCAAATTTGAAATCAATTCCGACTAACATAAATATTTGGTAGGCTTTTTACGTAATCTCTGCACTTTCGAAATAAAACATTTTCCAAAAATTTTTATTTGACATTTTTCGAAAAATCGGTCGCCGACCTCTCACGTACTTCGACGAGCTGATTTCGAATTTTGTATCAAAACTTGAATTACACCAAAGATTAACGAATTGACTGAAATTTTTGCGATTTCGACAAAATCATTTTTAGTTCTCGCTTAATCCTTCATCAAATTTTATCAAATTTTAATTTTGAGTATATATTCGGAATCAGCTCGACGAAATTAGTTTGGAGCTACTTTGAGATTTTTCGAAAAATGAAAAATAAACATTTTCAAAAAATCGACGGTACGAGGGAATTTTTGACGTATTTTCGCTATTTCATGGTACACCTTGTATCTGAATAAATCCAAATCATACATTTTTGGAATCAGCATGAAATTTTGTGTATATGGTGGTGATTTCAAGTGATTCTAATGATTTTTCACTTTTCATGATTTTTAGGGGTATACCCCTTGGACTTTTTTCGAGTAATAAATTTTTTGCTGCCGATCGACTTGAAATTCACAGACTAGACTAATTTTGTCATTCTGGATCGATTGGCGTTCGCAGAATTGCTCTATCTTGAACCATTCTCGATTTGAAAAGTTCATCTGGAGTTGAGAGCTGTTATTTCCCGCCAAAAATGTTTTGGAATTTTTTTCGTCTCATTTTCGTAAATTTCAATCTTTTTTGTATGTGTTCACCAAATTTGAAATCAATTCCGACTAACATAAATATTTGGTAGGCTTTTTACGTAATCTCTGCACTTTCGAAATAAAACATTTTCCAAAAATTTTTATTTGACATTTTTCGAAAAATCTGTCACCGACTTCTCACGTACTTCGACGAGCTGATTTCGAATTTTGTATCAAAACTTGAATTACACCAAAGATTAACGAATTGACTGAAATTTTTGCGATTTCGACAAAATCATTTTTAGTTCTCGCTCAATCCTTCATCAAATTTTATCAAATTTTAATTTTGAGTATATATTCGGAATCAGCTCGACGAAATTAGTTTGGAGCTACTTTGAGATTTTTTGAAAAATGAAAAATAAACATTTTCAAAAAATCGACGGTACGAGGGAATTTTTGACGTATTTTCGCTATTTCATGGTACACCTTGTATCTGAATAAATCCAAATCATACATTTTTGGAATCAGCATGAAATTTTGTGTATATGGTGGTGATTTAAAGTGATTCTAATGATTTTTCACTTTTCATGATTTTTAGGGGTATACCCCTTGGACTTTTTCGAGCGATAAGTTTTTTGCTGCCGATTGACTTGAAATTCATAAACTGTACTAATTTTATCATTCTGAATCGAGTGGCGTTCGCAGAATTGCTCTATCTCAACTCGTTCTCGATTTGAAAAGTTCATCTGAAGTTGACAGCTGCTATTTTCCGGCAAAAATTTTTTTTATTTTTCCCGTCTCATTTTCGTAATATTAATTTTCTTTTATATACGTTCACCAAATTTGAAATCGATTGCGAGTCACATAGAAATTTGGTACGCTTTTAACGTAATCTCTGCACTTTCGAAATAAAACATTTTCCAAAAATTTTTATTTGACATTTTTCGAAAAATCGGTCGCCGACCTCTCACGTACTTCGACGAGCTGATTTCGAATTTTGTATCAAAACTTGAATTACACCAAAGATTAACGAATTGACTGAAATTTTTGCGATTTCGACAAAATCATTTTTAGTTCTTGCTTAATCCTTCATCAAATTTTATTTTTGATAATATATTCGGAATCAGCTAGACGAAATTAGTTTGGAGCTACTTTGACATTTTTTGAAAAATGAAAAATAAACATTTTCAAAAAATCGACGGTGCGAGGGAATTTTTGACGTTTTTTCGCTATTTTAAGGTACACCCTGTATCTGAGCATATCCAAATCATACATTTTTGGAATCAGCATGAAATTTTGTGTATATGGTGGTGATTTCAAGTGATTCTGATGATTTTTTACGTTTCATGATTTTTAGGGGTATACCCCTTGGACTTTTTTCGAGTAATAAATTTTTTGCTGTCGATCGACTTGAAATTCACAGACTAGACTACTTTTGTCATTCTGGATCGATTGGCGTTCGCAGAATTGCTCTATCTTGAACCGTTCTCGATTTGAAAAGTTCATCTGGAGTTGAGAGCTGTTATTTCCCGCCAAAAATGTTTTGGAATTTTTTCAGTATCATTTTCTTAAAATTACACTTTTTTTGTATGTGATCACCAAATTTTAAATCGATTCCGAGTCACATAGATATTTGGTATGCTTTTTACGTAATCTCTGCAATTTCAAAATAAAACTTTTTCCAAAAGTTTTTATTTGACATTTTTCGAAAAATCGGTCACCGACCTCTCACGTATTTCGACGAGCTGATTTCGAATTTTGTATCAAAATTTGAATTACACCAAAGATTAACGAATTGACTGAAATTTTTGCAATTTCGACAAAATAATTTTTAGTTCTCGCTCAATCCTTCATCAAATTTTATCAAATTTTAATTTTGAGTATATATTCGGAATCAGCTCGACGAAATTAGTTTGGAGCTACTTTGAGATTTTTCGAAAAATGAAAAATAAACATTTTCAAAAAATCGACGGTACGAGGGAATTTTTGACGTATTTTCGCTATTTCATGGTACACCTTGTATCTGAATAAATCCAAATCATACATTTTTGGAATCAGCATGAAATTTTGTGTATATGGTGGTGATTTAAAGTGATTCTAATGATTTTTCACTTTTCATGATTTTTAGGGGTATACCCCTTGGGCTTTTTTCGAGTAATAAATTTTTTGCTGTCGATCGACTTGAAATTCACAGACTAGACTACTTTTGTCATTCTGGATCGATTGGCGTTCGCAGAATTGCTCTATCTTGAACCGTTCTCGATTTGAAAAGTTCATCTGGAGTTGAGAGCTGTTATTTCCCTCCCAAAATTTTTTGGAATTTTTTCAGTATCATTTTCTTAAAATTACACTTTTTTTGTATGTGATCACCAAATTTTAAATCGATTCCGAGTCACATAGATATTTGGTATGCTTTTTACGTAATCTCTGCACTTTCGAAATAAAACATTTTCCAAAAATTTTTATTTGACATTTTTCGAAAAATCTGTCACCGACCTCTCACATATTTCGACGAGCTGATTTCGAATTTTGTATCAAAACTTGAATTACTCCAAAGATTAACGAATTGACTGAAATTTTTGCGATTTCGACAAAATCATTTTTAGTTCTCGCTTAATCCTTCATCAAATTTTATCAAATTTTAAATTTGAGTATATATTCGGAATCAGCTCGACGAAATTAGTTTGGAGCTACTTTGAGATTTTTCGAAAAATGAAAAATAAACATTTTCAAAATATCGACGGTACGAGGGAATTTTTGACGTATTTTCGCTATTTCATAGTACACCTTGTATCTGAATAAATCCAAATCATACATTTTTGGAATCAGCATGAAATTTTGTGTATATGGTGGTGATTTCAAGTGATTCTGATGATTTTTCACTTTTCATGATTTTTAGGGGTATACCCCTTGGGCTTTTTTCGAGTAATAAATTTTTTGCTGCCGATTGACTTGAAATTCACAGACTAGACCAATTTTGTCATTCTGGATCGATTGGCATTCGCAGAATTGCTCTATCTTGAACCGTTCTCGATTTGAAAAGTTCATCTGGAGTTGAGAGCTGTTATTTCCCGCCAAAAATGTTTTGGAATTTTTTTCCTCTCATTTTCGTAAATTTCAATGTTTTTTGTATATGCTCACCAAATTTGAATTCAATTCCGACTAAAATAAATATTTGGTAGGCTTTTTACGTAATCTCTGCACTTTCGAAATAAAACATTTTCCAAAAATTTTTATTTGACATTTTTCGAAAAATCTGTCACCGACCTCTCACATATTTCGACGAGCTGATTTCGAATTTTGTATCAAAACTTGAATTACACCAAAGATTAACGAATTGACTGAAATTTTTGCGATTTCGACAAAATCATTTTTAGTTCTCGCTTAATCCTTCATCAAATTTTATCAAATTTTAATTTTGAGTATATATTCGGAATCAGCTCGACGAAATTAGTTTGGAGCTACTTTGAGATTTTTCGAAAAATGAAAAATATACATTTTCAAAAAATCGACGGTACGAGGGAATTTTTGACGTATTTTCGCTATTTCATAGTACACCTTGTATCTGAATAAATCCAAATCATACATTTTTGGAATCAGCATGAAATTTTGTGTATATGGTGGTGATTTCAAGTGATTCTGATGATTTTTCACTTTTCATGATTTTTAGGGGTATACCCCTAGGACTTTTTTCAAGTGATCAATTTTCTGCTGCCGATTGACTTGAAATTCGCAGACTAGACTAATTTTGTCATTCTGGATCGATTGGCATTCGCAGAATTGCTCTATCTTGAACCGTTCTCGATTTGAAAAGTTCATCTGGAGTTGAGATCTGTTATTTCCCGCCAAAAATGTTTTGGAATTTTTTTCGTCTCATTTTCGTAAATTTCAATGTTTTTTGTATATGCTCACCAAATTTGAAATCAATTCCGACTAAAATAAATATTTGGTAGGCTTTTTACGTAATCTCTGCACTTTCGACATAAAACATTTTCCAAACATTTTTATTTGACATTTTTCGAAAAATCTGTCACCGACTTCTCACGTACTTCGACGAGCTGATTTCGAATTTTGTATCAAAACTTGAATTACACCAAAGATTAACGAATTGACTGAAATTTTTGCGATTTCGACAAAATCATTTTTAGTTCTCGCTTAATCCTTCATCAAATTTTATCAAATTTTAATTTTGAGTATATATTCGGAATCAGCTCGACGAAATTAGTTTGGAGCTACTTTGAGATTTTTCGAAAAATGAAAAATAAACATTTTCAAAAAATCGACGGTACGAGGGAATTTTTGACGTATTTTCGCTATTTCATGGTACACCTTGTATCTGAATAAATCCAAATCATACATTTTTGGAATCAGCATGAAATTTTGTGTATATGGTGGTGATTTCAAGTGATTCTGATGATTTTTCACTTTTCATGATTTTTAGGGGTATACCCCTTGGGCTTTTTTCGAGTAATAAATTTTTTGCTGCCGATTGACTTGAAATTCACAGACTAGACCAATTTTGTCATTCTGGATCGATTGGCATTCGCAGAATTGCTCTATCTTGAACCGTTCTCGATTTGAAAAGTTCATCTGGAGTTGAGAGCTGTTATTTCCCGCCAAAAATGTTTTGGAATTTTTTTCCTCTCATTTTCGTAAATTTCAATGTTTTTTGTATATGCTCACCAAATTTGAATTCAATTCCGACTAAAATAAATATTTGGTAGGCTTTTTACGGAATCTCTGCACTTTCGAAATAAAACATTTTCCAAAAATTTTTATTTGACATTTTTCGAAAAATCTGTCACCGACCTCTCACATATTTCGACGAGCTGATTTCGAATTTTGTATCAAAACTTGAATTACACCAAAGATTAACGAATTGACTGAAATTTTTGCGATTTCGACAAAATCATTTTTAGTTCTCGCTTAATCCTTCATCAAATTTTATCAAATTTTAATTTTGAGTATATATTCGGAATCAGCTCGACGAAATTAGTTTGGAGCTACTTTGAGATTTTTCGAAAAATGAAAAATATACATTTTCAAAAAATCGACGGTACGAGGGAATTTTTGACGTATTTTCGCTATTTCATAGTACACCTTGTATCTGAATAAATCCAAATCATACATTTTTGGAATCAGCATGAAATTTTGTGTATATGGTGGTGATTTCAAGTGATTCTGATGATTTTTCACTTTTCATGATTTTTAGGGGTATACCCCTAGGACTTTTTTCAAGTGATCAATTTTCTGCTGCCGATTGACTTGAAATTCGCAGACTAGACTAATTTTGTCATTCTGGATCGATTGGCATTCGCAGAATTGCTCTATCTTGAACCGTTCTCGATTTGAAAAGTTCATCTGGAGTTGAGATCTGTTATTTCCCGCCAAAAATGTTTTGGAATTTTTTTCGTCTCATTTTCGTAAATTTCAATGTTTTTTGTATATGCTCACCAAATTTGAAATCAATTCCGACTAAAATAAATATTTGGTAGGCTTTTTACGTAATCTCTGCACTTTCGACATAAAACATTTTCCAAACATTTTTATTTGACATTTTTCGAAAAATCTGTCACCGACTTCTCACGTACTTCGACGAGCTGATTTCGAATTTTGTATCAAAACTTGAATTACACCAAAGATTAACGAATTGACTGAAATTTTTGCGATTTCGACAAAATCATTTTTAGTTCTCGCTTAATCCTTCATCAAATTTTATCAAATTTTAATTTTGAGTATATATTCGGAATCAGCTCGACGAAATTAGTTTGGAGCTACTTTGAGATTTTTCGAAAAATGAAAAATAAACATTTTCAAAAAATCGACGGTACGAGGGAATTTTTGACGTATTTTCGCTATTTCATGGTACACCTTGTATCTGAATAAATCCAAATCATACATTTTTGGAATCAGCATGAAATTTTGTGTATATGGTGGTGATTTCAAGTGATTCTGATGATTTTTCACTTTTCATGATTTTTAGGGGTATACCCCTTGGGCTTTTTTCGAGTAATAAATTTTTTGCTGCCGATTGACTTGAAATTCACAGACTAGACCAATTTTGTCATTCTGGATCGATTGGCATTCGCAGAATTGCTCTATCTTGAACCGATCTCGATTTGAAAAGTTCATCTGGAGTTGAGAGCTGTTATTTCCCGCCAAAAATGTTTTGGAATTTTTTTCGTCTCGTTTTCGTAAATTTCAATGTTTTTTGTATATGCTCACCAAATTTGAATTCAATTCCGACTAAAATAAATATTTGGTAGGCTTTTTACGTAATCTCTGCACTTTCGAAATAAAACATTTTCCAAAAATTTTTATTTGACATTTTTCGAAAAATCTGTCCCGACCTCTCACATATTTCGACGAGCTGATTTCGAATTTTGTATCAAAACTTGAATTACACCAAAGATTAACGAATTGACTGAAATTTTTGCGATTTCGACAAAATCATTTTTAGTTCTCGCTTAATCCTTCATCAAATTTTATCAAATTTTAATTTTGAGTATATATTCGGAATCAGCTCGACGAAATTAGTTTGGAGCTACTTTGAGATTTTTCGAAAAATGAAAAATAAACATTTTCAAAAAATCGACGGTACGAGGGAATTTTTGACGTATTTTCGCTATTTCATAGTACATCTTGTATCTGAATAAATCCAAATCATACATTTTTGGAATCAGCATGAAATTTTGTGTATATGGTGGTGATTTCAAGTGATTCTGATGATTTTTCACTTTTCATGATTTTTAGGGGTATACCCCTAGGACTTTTTTCAAGTGATCAATTTTCTGCTGCCGATTGACTTGAAATTCACAGACTAGACTAATTTTGTCATTCTGGATCGATTGGCATTCGCAGAATTGCTCTATCTTGAACCGTTCTCGATTTGAAAAGTTCATCTGGAGTTGAGAGCTGTTATTTCCCGCCAAAAATGTTTTGGAATTTTTTTCGTCTCATTTTCGTAAATTTCAATGTTTTTTGTATATGCTCACCAAATTTGAAATCAATTCCGACTAAAATAAATATTTGGTAGGCTTTTTACGTAATCTCTGCACTTTCGAAATAAAACATTTTCCAAAAATTTTTATTTGACATTTTTCGAAAAATCTGTCACCGACTTCTCACGTACTTCGACGAGCTGATTTCGAATTTTGTATCAAAACTTGAATTACTCCAAAGATTAACGAATTGACTGAAATTTTTGCGATTTCGACAAAATCATATTTAGTTCTCGCTTAATCCTTCATCAAATTTTATCAAATTTTAATTTTGAGTATATATTCGGAATCAGCTCGACGAAAATAGTTTGGAGCTACTTTGAGATTTTTCGAAAAATGAAAAATAAACATTTTCAAAAATCGACTGTGCGAGGGAATTTTTGACGATTTTTCGCTATTTTATGGTACACCTTGTATCTGAATAAATCCAAATCATAAATTTTTGGAATCAGCATGAAATTTTGAGTATATGGTGGTGATTTCAAGTGATTCTGATGATTTTTCACTTTTCATGATTTTTAGGGGTATACCCCTAGGACTTTTATCAAGTGATAAATTTTCTGATGCCGAAATTCACAGACTAGACTAATTTTGTCATTCTGGATCGATTGGCGTTCGCAGAATTGATCTAACTTGAACCGTTCTCAATTTGAAAAGTTCATCTGAAATTGAGAGCTGTTATTTCCCGCCAAAAATGATTTGGAATTTTTTTCGTCTCATTTCCGTAAATTTCAATGTTTTTTGTATATGCTCACCAAATTTGAAATCAATTCCGACTAACATAAATATTTGGTAGGCTTTTTACGTAAACTCTGCACTTTTCAAAAAAATCCTTTTCCAAAAAATCCTTTCAAAACATTCCTGGGCACAAATCTCTAAAGCATATACTTCTGCTCGAAAGATTGGTCAGGGTAGGACCCAAGGGATTTTGAGAGCCTGAGTTCGAAAATATTTGCTGGAGATTATCACGATAATGAATTGAATAAAATCGACAAAGTCGAAGTACCTACCCTTTCTCTCTACACGTTTCCACCGATTGGACCAGATCAGACATGTCGTGAAAAATTTTAATCACACCTTTGTCATTGCATGGAAGTTGATGGTGGATATTTTGAATATCTATGTAAATAATTAAGTAGTTTTGTAATACATTTCATCATAACAATTTTGTTATTCAAATTAAAATACTTAGATTAGAAAAACCATCACACAATTAAATATTTATCTCGGAAACTATCTGACCGAATTTCACGAATGAAATGTCATTTGAAAGAAAATTAAATGCTCTTTTAAAAGAGGTATTACTCGACCTGTTGTTCTATTTGAAATAGTAAGGATTGGTCACACCCTCTCTGAAGGATTGAAGTTGCACTTCAAAATGGTAATTCTGTTTCGGTTTAAATGGTGACCTCTGTATAGTAGTCGTAGATATTTCTTTTTAGTAATCTCAGGAAATCTACTGCATATTAGAAATATTTTTCATTGCGGAGATGAAAAAAAAACATCGTTCTTTTGTCAAGTAGGGAGTAGAATCCATTCAAGCAGCAATTCAGCACCTCCGTGAGTAACCGGCAATACCGGCAAGATTGCAGGTCGTAAAATTTCCCAGGATGGAGCAGTAAACTCTCAGCCAACACACAAGCTGCATGTGTCCTCGCAAGTGGCTGCTTTTACGGTTCCCTCCGGCCGGAACGAGTGAAAGTCCCCTCAAGATGATGATATCGATCTTTCGTTCCGCGCCAAGATTAGCTCAGGTGGTGATTGGGAAATTTGAGGTGTTTTCATCAGTGGAAATATTTGAGTTGAACACACAGGGTACACACATATTGTCGGACCGAACTATATCAAATGAAGAAACTGTTAGACTTTACCACATTAAACAGCTTCTTGATCAGGAAAAGAGAGTAAAACTCCATCAAATTGATCCGTTTCTCATCAGACTGGACATCAGGATCAAATCGATCTTCAATGACTGGAAAAATAAAAAGTCTTGTGGTTGGATGAAATATCGATAAGAATATCACAAAATTTGCCAGATGAAGCACTGCATGTTCTAGTGGAAGCAATTAACAAACAGTGATTCAAATTACGTCAACCCTGAAGTGGGGGTAAAAACAACCCTTTAAATCATAAATAGAAAAAAGTGTCAAGTGATAACCGTTCAATTACCTATTCAAAAATACAACATACTTGATATTTCTATATAGTACGAGAAATCAGGAGGAAACTACAGGGTTGCCAGTGAGTCACGATTGTCACTATTGGTCACTATTTTAAAATCGTGTCACTTTTCTCACTATTTTCGAAATTTGGTCACTATTGTCACTATTTCAGAGCTCAGAAGTGGTTAGAATAGAGGTGCTCGTTAGAATACTTTGCATCATTAAAAATATAAAACCAAGAGCACTTGCAATTTCCAATCCAGTATACCATCAAAAAATTTACAAATGATGAAGAAATACTTCGTAGAAAACAATTACCAAACATCACTAGTAGAAAAAATACTAAAGAAAAACAGAACCCTGAAAAAACGAATAGAACAACAAAATCGAAATGTTATTATAACAAAATACCATATGTAAAAAATCTTTCAGAAAAACTTGCAGGGGTTATTAAAGATGAACATTAAAAAAATAGCGTTTGATAATAAAAACACTATTGAAAGACATTTATCTTCATACCAAAAAACAAAAATCCCCCTAGATATTATATCAAATGTGGTTAACCAAATTAAGTGTGAAAATTGCCCTCAGGGCTACATGGGACATAATAAATGTTACCTGTAAACAAGAATAGCGAATCACGAAAAAGATGCAAAAAACTAAATGTTAACAATGCCGCTTTGGTGAACACATCACAGAAAACGGTCACAGTTTTAACTTTATGACAACTATCGTTTTTGATACGTTACCCTTTTTATCTAAAAGACTACTCAGTGAAATTATTCACATATTCAAACATAACAGTGTCAATACCAGAAGGAATATTGAAGGTTCAAACACAAATTTTTTTATTTTAAAGTTAATCATATATTCATGTCTTTGATGTTTAATTTTCTCTTAATTTTTGGTACATTTTATAAAATTTTCAGAAAAAAATATTGTACTTGGCTCTCAGAATTCGAGTATGTGTTAATGTTTTAATTGTTCAAAGAATCTTTCTCCGTTTTTGAAATTATTTCAAGCATTTTAAGTAGAGGTAAACAAAATGTTCGTAATCAGTCCTCCTGAATATCCAAACTTATTCTCGTCGAAGTTTCGTACATCGTAGCAAGTAAAACAAATTTTCAAAAAAAAAATTCGTTGTTACAAAACCCTGATGATGAATTAAATATAGTTCGAAACGTTGGCCCAAAAAAAGTTTTTCTTTCCAAAGCTTAACTTTGAATGTTAGGTAATAGTTTTAGTGAGTTTTTAAGTACGATGTTCGAAGTACAGATTACTTCAATCACTTTAATCTTGATGAATATTCTTATCCTTTTATTGTAGTATTTGTCTTGTCCTAAAAAGTTCCCATTAAAATACTGCAAATGGGCTCTGGATTGATGAAGGAAATATGACCAGCGTTCATAAAAGTTCCTATGAAAACGTTTAGGTAACAGTGTTTCGCAATCAAATATAAACAAAATAACAAAAAGAACTGTATTTTATCAAATAATCAAAATATTGTCTATTATTTTGTAAACAGTAACACAGTCTGCTCTCAAACTCTTCTCTAACTTTCCGAAAAGCTTCTACCTGAATTCTCTACACGCAGATTATATCCTTCTCTTCAAATCTTCCAAATCATGAGGTTGTGTTTAGTAAGCAACCGATTTCAGATGCCCCCATGAGAAGAAATCGAGAGAAGCCAAGTCGGGTGATCTTGATGGCCATTCAATTGCTCCTCTTCCAACCAATCCATCCACCAGGTAATCTATCATTTAGCCACAGTCTAACTGGAAGAAGTAGTGTTGTGAAGCTCCGTCTTGCTGGAAGTAGATACGATTTTCTTTCAAAACCATATTACCAGCCGCATCTATTTGATTTCCTGTTGCTGTCATCAACGGGTCTATTTCTTCAAGGAGATTCAAGTAGAGCGCACCAGTTAGATTGTCCTGAATAAATAATGGTGCAATGATATCATTTCCCAGAATACCAGCCCAATCGTTTGATTTCTCTGTATACTGTGTGTGACCTTCCAGTATCGGCAATTTTGTTTGTTAACATGCCCATTTAGAGACAATGTACACTCATCAGTAGAGGTGATATTTTGCAAAATATTCTGGTTGACATTTATCACATCCGTCACTGTTTCCACCACCAATTCCAAGACATATTTATGATTTAAATTATTATTCGGATATCTTTCATTGAACATTGCTGTCGTTCTTCTAACTCATCTTCGACTTTCCCCATAAATGATAATAATTTCAGTTCTTTGTTGAAGTGTGAACACCATTTTTGAAACTAATTATTGACACTGAGAACTGAAATGTAATATTTTTCAGTTGTTATGTCAATGTGAAAAACGTTATTTCAAAACATCAATGTGAAAAGTTAATTACATTGTGTACAACTTGAAGAAACGACCACTTCACTTCGTTTTGCGGCACCTAGAGTAGGAATGTCTTACAAAACAAATATCTCCTGATGAACCTGGGCCTAATCTTTTATTCAGAAGATTAACGATCAATAATGGTAAATATATTCCTTCCACTTGAATAGTATCCGATAACAACGTTTCGTCTTTTAATTACGCGTATCAAATTCCATCCCCTCGACATGCAGTAAACCAAAAATTGTGAATTCGACACGAAATTCTCCAGTGAACACATCACGTCACGTACGTCCGGAAATTATGGCGATGCTATATGTAATTTAGGGTGATTTCGACGGGGGTGTTTTCCCTCTTCACTTTACCAAGTACACCGTACACGTTTGTTTCCTTAAAAACAGATTAGCTGTTGAGTATTTCGTTCGCTAATTGAATTTGATACGAAATATCAATGACTGTAGTGAGGGTTTTGTTTACAAATTTATATGACTAGGGGAGGGGCGATAGTTGAACTAAATCTATGCTGTTTTTCTGAGGCGGGGTCAGACACTTTTGAGTGTTGTGATTTCTGCAGAGCAAGATTTTACCATAATGGAGACATATTGCAGTTCATAATAACGTCAAGCAGTAATAAAGTTATCATTATTTTCACTTCGAGCAAAATTACTCATGTATGCCACCAATGTTCCTCTCCATGAAGAATACTAGCCCCGTTCCAGAAAATTCGATGGTGCTTAGTTTAGGCATGGTAAGCAATCCTGGCTAACTAAAGGCATAAGAACTTCAGGGAAAAAATCTAAGGTCATTATTATACACAAAAAAATATATTAGAGATTATAGATTCGAATTGTATGTTAATGAGTACCGCAATTTATACAACAAACTCAAAAAAATTGCTAAATCAATGTTATATGAGCAAAGAATGAACATAGCCAGGAACAAAACTAGGGAGAGCTGGAATATTGTCAATGAACTCAGAGGAAAGAACAAGGGTACCAACGAATCTAAACTGGACTCGAACACTCTCAATAACTTTTACTGCTCCATAGCAACTGATTTAACAGACAAAATTAAATCGACTAACGATCCAATTGATTATTTAAAAAATATAAATGTAACCCAGTCCTTCTTTATGAATCCCACAGATATGACTGAACTAAAAGAATCACTATTGGAAATCAAGAATAAAAATAGTTCTGGGCTGTATAACATCCCAGCCAAGCTATTCAGTTTTATCCCAGATAACGCATTAAATGTAGTGGTTCGTTTAATAAATGCATCGTTTGAATCAGGAATATTCCCTGAATGTCTAAAAACAGCTCTAGTCATACCCAATATCACTACTATCTACTTTTTCAAAATTTATAGAAAAATTAGTGAAAAAGCGGCTGATGTCCTTTCTTAGTCGCCACAGTATACTTAGTTCCAACCAATATGGATTTCAAGTAAAGCGAGGTACACAAGATGCAATCTTCTCCTTCTTGGAAAGGATATACCAAAGCCTAAATGAAGGTGACATGGCAGGAGCTGTATTTTGCGACTTCTCCAAGGCTTTCGATTGCGTGATTCATGACATCTTGTTGAGAAAGCTTCATTTTTATGGAATTAGAGGTGTTACTGAGAATTGGTTTTCTACATACTTAGCAGACAGGCATCAAATTGTGAAGCAAGGTAACCAATATTCAGGTTGTGGAGTCATTAAAACGGGTGTACCTCAAGGATCGGTCCTAGGACCAATACTATTCCTCCTGTACATAAATGATATTACCCTCCTACCGATTACTGGTTTATTCACACTATTTGCTGATGACGCAACAATAAGCTGGTCAGACAGACACCGTGATAACCTCCACCATAATTTATTTATTTTATTTATAATGGTTTGAAAATGTTCAACCACTTGCCTGAACCAATTGAAAGTACTGAAGGCTATTGTAGGTTCAGGAGGGCAACAAAAAAAATACTTGTAGAACAGCCATTTTATTCTATCGAAGAGTTTTTATCTTCTTCTTTTATCTGCAATCCACTTTTTGTGTTCAGTTATTCTTACAGATCACGGCCTCTCAGTCTCTGCGATGTCCAGTTTCATTTTGATGATGAGAGATTCTTTTAGAGCAATCTCTCGTGGTGTTTCTAAGCAACACAGTTTTCTTGCCAGCAGGGCGAAAGTATTTTTCGACAATTCTGCATTTTTTCGGGATATTAGTACTGATAACGCCACACGGTAACGAAAATAAAACTGAAAAAAAACCGTAAAAAATACTCTCTGAAAAAAAAACGGGGAAAAAAAACGAAAAAATACCCCCCGGAAAAAATACCCCTATATGCGATAACAATGCCCAGTACACAAAAAGTAATGAAATTTCAACTGTGTGTCATTTTAAAGAAACTAGACCATATTTGATTTATTTTACAATACAGAGGGGTAGAGGGGTGGAACAACATATTTTCCAGCCTCGCAAAAAGGCGAATCTGTCACCAGGTTAGTTCGTTCAGGAACAATCGAGTCATAAAAATATAAAAAATCGTCTTTTTTGGTCGTCGACGATGAACATTCTACAGGATAACTTAAAACTTTTATTGGTATTGTAAAATGAATCAAATATCAAATATTTTTATCACACAGTTGAAATTTCATTACTTTTTGTGTACTGGCTATTGTTATCGCATATAGTCGTATTTTTTCTGTTTTTTTTTTCCAGGGTAGGTTTGTTCGTTTTTTTTCGGGGAGTATTTTTTCCGTTTTTTTATTCGTTTTTTTTCCGGGGGTATTTTTTCCAGGATTTTTTCCGTTTTTTTTCCTAGATTCCGCCTAGTTGTAAAATTCAAGCGTCACTGTTCAATTCTGATTTACTTCGATTCCTTAAACTTATGACATAAATCTTTCATTGTGTCTTAGACTTTATAAAGCCAAAAAAGTTTAAAAAGTCCAAAAGTGCCCTTCAAACTTCTTGTATACGCGCACTCATTCTTTTCTGAATATTTCCTCAGTTGTTGTTCCGTGACTCAATCCCGTTGTGTTATTTATTCTCCCAATTCAGCTCAACAAACCTGCTATTATACCTCCGAAATACGGCCGTCCCCACGTATTAACGCTGATTTCGATGTTAACGGCCTACAAATTTCCCCAAAACAGTTATCGTTCTCCATCTTCGGCAAATGGAGGTTCTTGAACTCTGCGAACACCTACAAATGTCTTTCTATCGAATCGAAGATCGCTGCCATTATTCAAGGCGGCCTGCAATTATGAAAGTTAATTAAACAACACGCCGACAGCTTCTATCGATGAACAACTGCCATAAATAATCCTCTGGTAATGATCATAGGGCTGGAGGGTGCGTTTAGTACGGTGGTGAGATGCCGTTTTAGTTTTGATAGCGAAAGGGAAGATTCATGCAACGATATCGTTGAATATAAACTACTCAATACTAATTTCGTCGCATCACAAAATTTTGTCTCTGTTAAAATCTGTATAACTTATTACGGCTTTGAACAGTTTTAATTCTGTTCACAGTGTTCGCTAGTCCAGTCCTTCCAGTTATAATCTCGTACTTCTTCAAAACATATGATCCTTACCATAAAATCGCTACAGGCTGTTACCTCGAACTGGGCAAGAGTTCGGAAATTTCAAAAAGATCCAAATTGAAGAACAACTTTTTTTTTTATTCGACAAATTGTCTTATCTTTTCATTTAAAAGATGATCTCATTCTCTTTGCAGTCATAACTCTTTTCTCGACGACCGATTTTCAAAATCTCAGCCTCATTTTGAAGCTGAAACTTTAGATGAAGAGATCAGAATTGTTTAAAGTTGAAGATTAAAGAGCAAAGGTTTCCTCAAAGCTGACCTAAATCTAAAACACCCTCGAAATCCCGATTGGGAGGAGAATTATGTATTGAGTACAAATATATATTTTTCTGTGAGACGATACATAGACCGTATAATATGGAGTCTCAGGAATAACATCTAGTGGAATCTAATTATGAATCATTTCCAAATCTCAAAATCTCAAATCCATTTGAATGTAATAAACTGTTTATCTGCGAAGAATATTTACATTTTCTCTATCTCTAGTCTCCAGCTGTAATCCAAACACCATTAAGATCGCTTTCCGGAAAATGTTTCCGTACATTTTCCTTTCAAATCACGCGCCACTAATCACCAGCCCGCATACACAAAACCTGCTGCCGCGCTAATCCCGAGAACCTATTTTGAACAATTTCATGGATAATGGGGTATTTAAATCTGATGCGTTTTCACTTCCCAGTTGCCATATGTAAACAAAACGGATGAATGTTAATGTCAATGGAAGCAACAAAGAACAAAAGGGTATCTGAACTGATGGCAATCGTGAAAATTCATCTGGAACGCGGATCGATGAAATCCTCTTAGGAGTTGCAACATGTACCGTAACATTAAAATACTCTTTGTATAACTTTCAGAAAAACTTGACATTTCTGCAACTCTATTGATGCGTAAATGTTTACTTTTTTCACTTATAATTACACGAGAGCTTTTTTTTGTCGAAGTAAACTTGACATTTATTAATGAGAATTTTGTTGCCTAATGGCAACAAAATTCGAATTATAAATGTCAAGTTTACTTCGACAAAAAAAGCTAGAGTGTAATTCGGTAAGACAATTTAATGAATGTGTGAACCAATGAATTAAAAAATAAGAATTAGTTCATTTAATTTAATGGAAAAGTATAATTGTTAAAAACACAATTATTAAAAAAAACTTGATTTTCAGAACTTTCTTGTCTTTTGTTAATAGTTTGCTGCATGCTAGTATTTTGAGCGGTGGTATAGTAACGGTTTCCTGGACGGTAGAACGAATGGAACCAATGATTTTTGTATGATGTTCTTCATCTAACTGAAGTTACGGTTTTAATGACGATGGGTTGCTATGTCCAGTAATTTTCACAAGTTTTTGTTCACCTATACCACTCCTGGACCATTCAGTTACGGCGGCAGCTCGATTAGAATGGTTCGTAATTTTCACCCTCTTGACATCAAGTCCAATATTTTTCGCCGAGGATTCGGTCCATTTAGATATTTCATTTATCCCAATAGGAGAATTCTTATACCATCCTCTAGAATTTGTTTTTTGCCAGAAAGGATTCGGATTTAAAAAAAAACATTTCACATGTGATAGGGTTTCCCCGTCTTCTCATAATTTGTTTAAACAATTTTACTGGACATAGACAATCTTCTTCAGTGTTTGCTACCAAACTTTACTGTCGGCCAACTTCTGATTTCCACCTTGTGCTGTCTTTGAAAACACTGGGATATATTCAACTCTTCCGGTCTCTCTTCCACGGTTGTCTGTCTCGATTTTAAAATGGAATACTTTACAATTTGCTGCTTCTCCACCTACCAGGTTCTTCTTCACTCCAGAACAGTGCCATTTCAAAAATTTCTTGTTTTGTGAGAGCCTTAGAACTCACCTTCCTTTTTTCTGGGATTGCTTGCAAAATTTTGCGTTTTGTGTCGCGTGCATTTCTCGCTTTCTTAAACTGTATGTTAGTGAACGAATTAAAAATTCTTTTATATTCTTTGAAGTACTTCTCTTGTATCATTTTTGCTGAAGTGTTCCAAATCGTTTTGACTGCACTGTCTTTATAGTCTTCTCCATTGTTCTTCTTCATGTTGAATGCCCAGTCACATTAAATAGAAGCTAACTCTTCAGGGCCGGTTTTTCAATGTACTTTAATTTCGAGCTAAATGAAAGTCATGGTTAGAATGTGAGTCGATTCCTTCATTTAGCAAATGTCATATTCATTCTAACCGCGAGTCAAATTTAACCCGGATTCAAAGTACGCTAACACGACATTGATAAACTGGCCCTCAGTGGAAGTTTCTGCAATGAGTTCATATTTTTTTTCCAAACAAAACATCGTAAATTGTCGCCAAATTGACGTAGTTGAATTCACAGTATTGCGAGGCACATTGTTATTGATGGCTACTTCAATTTCTCCACTCGAAGACTGTCTAAATCGCGACATTTCCACAAATAAGATAAGAAAAACCACTGGATGCTGCGAAATTGTATTGAAAGTATTGATAACATTTAGTATAACATGTATGGAAAGGAGAAGTATTAAGTTATTTCGGACTTATTCTTTTTTGATGAATTCGATCACGTCAAGACGTATTGGAAGTATTTATTTTTAATATATTTCAGACGATGTAAATTCACGTTCACAGTTGTAAAAAAATGGTGTTCGCATTTCGTGTATAAAATTAGTGTTTCCATGGCACATTCGAAAGAAGTGTTGAAATTTTCTTTGTATTGTGAAGTCAAACCAGTTTTTTTCTATCACCTCCTTGAGAAAGTTCTCATATCCTAATCATATATTTACCAAAACTTGCAACTTGCTATTTCATATTTGTGAAAATTTTAATCTCACTTGAACATGCTTCTCTCGCACGTCGAGGGGTGAATAATGAATCGGGCTCAGCTGGGTGAATTCTGAATATCCGCCATGAACAAGGAGACTTCGTTTCTCATGTTGCCACTTCTTATTTCCGCGTAAATAATGAAGACGCACAGTCGGCAACAGAAGGTAGGTATATCCTTTTTCGTTCTGGCAAAGAGTTATCTGATTGAAAACCTTTTCACATAATTGAGTTAGATCTATATTATTTCTCGTATATAGTACAGGAGTATAAAAACTGCAATTAAAAACGCACCTTCGCACTTTAGAAAATCTGCAAAAAAAATCGCTCAAAACTATTATGTCCAAAGAGATCAGTTATACCACAAACGCACTATTTCACGAAGCCATAGTGTTTGGCATAAATATAAAGTATCACCATAATAAACGTTTCAACCTACCTAGTCATTCTTACACCACAAGAAAAAAATATTATCATGTAATTCCACAATCGCAGAAAGCTATAAATAGGCCATCGAATTTATCAATATATAGCGCCAAAATGATATAATACCGCTCCACAACACATACAAAAAATTAGTAATTCACAGTCTTTTGATAAAGTACTAAAACAATTTATCTTCAGACAACCACGACAAAAAATTTCAGATTTTATTTAAGATAGTATTCTGTCGGATCAAATTTTATGATTGTATTTGTATTCATTTAGAGTAAGTTATAACATTTTAACGTAATCTTAGAAAATTCTAATTTTAATCACTGACACACTTTTCAAGTCTTCTTCGTAACATTATGTCTGTTGTTTTCATGTTAACTTCGAAAACATGGGTGATCCGTAAAAAAAATTCTTCAAAAAAATTATAATTTTAGGTTCGAAGAAGAAAGTGAAAATAAAATGAACATGGTTCATACTCAGAATTTTTTGGGGTAAAATAGGCACTTTCCATATGCATCGGGGGCATTTTGAATGCCTCAAGGCATTCACTTTATTTAGAAAGTTATCAATTCGCACTACGGTCTGCTATCTAATACTGATTTAATTATTGAACAATGATCAACCAAACTTATTCCAGTTATTTCTGGAAACTTTTGTACTTGTTGCGTTTTCAGGTATTGAATGAACTAGACTGAGTTTTATTTAAGATTATGAATACTTGGACTGCAAACTTATAACAATACAATATGAATACCACTGATTAATTCAAATGAATTACTCACTTTCTGAAGTTTTGCCACACTAGTTGACAGAATTCTGAACCACAGGCGGGTTTTTCAAATACATAACAGTACTTAGAACCGAAAGACACGGTAATAAATTTCTGAGACAACCGAAATGAACCTTCGTTTTTGCCTGAAACGGAATCAAATAGCTACTATTTTGGTTGTGTTAGTATGCATATTCAAAACATTCTCAAACCCGCAGAAATGCGTGATATAAGATGGAAAATGTTACGAAATATAAATATGAAGTAGTTAGTCCTAACCTTCTCGTAAACAGATTATTCAAATGTCTGAGCAGATTTCATCCAGAACACTAATTGGTGTGCAACAAATTCAGCTAATGTAATTATCTGGGGATTTTCGTTTTAGTTTGCAGCGAAACTTTAGCGAGATTGGGTGTTTCGCTTTGATGATGTCTGCATGCAGCGGTGCGGAAAGTGTTAAAGAGATAGAAAGTACTGTTCAAATAAGAGTTCACAGGATAGTGTACCTACTAATGAAGTTATTTCATTAGTATAAAGATATTAATACAAATGTATGGTACATATTCCTAGCATAATTACCTAGTTCAAAAAATACTGGTTGATCTTACCAAAAAGAACACTTTTATATTTTCAAAAAATATTTGAAGCATATATGACTATCACGGGAATAAGTTAGGTTAGACTTAGGATCACATTGATATTATTCAGGAACAATGTTGGGCAAATTAATATCCTGACCCAATGTTTTCAACATTTGTGAAAATGGTTGTAACGTTCTGAATATATTATGTTGAACGAATTGTTAACACATGTGAATATTTCATCAACTATATTATTTCATAATCACTCGATTAAAAAATGCATAGCATAATCACGGATAATTGAGACAATGCTGGCATATTACCACGTCAAAATTCAGTAAATACCAGAAATAAACACAGAGGTTATTCAACTGCATAAAAATAAGCGTGATAACCCAATTCTGCTATCGCAACAGTGGTGTGAAGCTTAAATGATTTGGAGACATCAATGATATACCAAAAAACATGTGATGTTTAACCTGAATAATTGGAAGATTTCGTCAAAACCAGAAAGATGCATTATAAACAAAACTAATGTAAACAAAAATTGTTTTCTATCTCATATCACTTCGTTGTCCCAAATTCAGATGGAGTTCATTTAAACTGTCTGAAAGTTTATCCAAATTTCAGTTAGTAGAAATAACAATTTTAACAACAATTTTAACATCAACAATTCCATATTTTGACTACAAAAGTGAGTATTGATTCATTCATCAGTTAATAAGGAGATCATTAAAAAAAATCAGTTATACAAATTGTGGAAATTAGAAAATCTTCGCAGGATCTCGAAGGGGAATTTCTTTGTCGAAAGTGCAAAAACTTACTTCATTTCGTTGATCCTTTGTCAACATAAATTTTCGATGCGTAAAACTAGTCAAGATACGTTTGAGAGGAATTTGCGATTTTTCGAAAAATGATAATGAAACGTTTTCGAAAGAAGGTTCAATTCGAGACTGTAGAGGTTTCGTAAAAAGAATACCAAATCTCTATTCGGTTCGATATCGATTTAAGATTTAGTAAGCGTGTACAAAAAAGAATGAACGACTACTGAGAAAAAATATACAAAAAAATATTTGACAGGAAATTACAAATGTCAACTCAAGATGAACTTTTCAACTCGGAAACAGTTTGAGATAGAAGAATTCTGCGAACGCTAATCGATTCAAAATGACAAAATTAGTATCGTCTGTGAATTTTAAGTTGATCGGCAACAATAAATATTACTCGAAAAAAGTCCAATAAGTCTAAAAATCATGAAAAGTGCAAAATCATTAGATTCAATCAAAACTGACACCATGTACCCAAAATTTCATGCCGATTACGAAAATATATGATTTAGATAAGCTCAGATACAAGGTGTATCACAAAAAGCGACAAAACCTCAAGAATTCTCCCACACCATTTTTTATTTTTCGTTTTTTGAAAATTTACTTACTCTCCCCAAACGTATCCCGACAAGCTGATTTCGAATTATGCATCAATTTTTTCGTCAGAATCGCAAACATTTAACTAATTTTGTTAATTCTTTGTCTAATGGGAGAGTGAATCAATAAAGTTCTTATGGGGCTGAGATATCTTGATTTTTCACAAAATTAACTTAAACCTCGACCTTACAGACATTTTTCCAAATGAAAATGATCGTAAT
This sequence comes from Chrysolina americana, assembly GCA_958502065.1. Taxonomy (NCBI): domain Eukaryota; kingdom Metazoa; phylum Arthropoda; class Insecta; order Coleoptera; family Chrysomelidae; genus Chrysolina; species Chrysolina americana. Next base: position 107,600,663 of record OY293410.1, on the reverse strand, counting down.
TTGCTAAATAGAAACAGACGGTTTAAGCAATATAGTACACCTTCGCACTTTGCACTTCCTGTTCCTGATTTTTAAAAAACAAGTTTTCCTAGGAAATGTATTGGTAGACGAGGAACAATAGAGTGGCCTCCAAAATCACCAGATCTCACACCGCTTGATCTATGGGGTTACTCAAATTAAAAAGTTCACATTAATAGACCAAACAATTTACAAGATTTGAAAAATATAATTAGATTGTAAATTCGTAATATAACTCCAGAAATTATCCACAGTGTTCAAGAAGAGTGTCGTTGTTGGTTCAATTACTGTCAAGAGGCAGGTGGTGGCAATTTGAACATTCAATTTTAGTGAAAAGCTATTTTTATTTGTCGAATAAACAATTTTTTCTGTTTTCTTACAGTAGAAAAATTTATTTCGTGCTTTCTTGTTTTGTAAATTAATTTTATTAAAAAATTCAACAATTTTTTGGCCACCCTGTATGAATAATTATGTATACCTTTTCGTCGGTGGGAGAAGCAACTACGGGACTATCGGTGATTGAAGTGGTTTTCTGATATTAAGAGCTGATTAGTTTTTGAAAACGATCGATGAATCCGTTTAAAAGTTATTAAAAAAAACACATTTGAAAAAGAAAATTTTCGTAGTTTTTTTGAGATTTCTCGAAATCTACCGGTACGAATCGGTTCAAAATATATTGAAAACCTAAGTTTGGCCAAGCCAAATAGATAGAGAACGAGTGAGAGGGAAATAGTAACGCCGAGAGGGGAATATAGGCATAACGCACCTGCACGCATTAGACTTTATCGACGAATTTTTGTTGTTTCGGCTTGTGGAAATCGTCAGATTATATATTTTTCATTATCCTTGAATTATTTCTTAAAAAAAAAAAAATTCAGCCACGCTCGAGAATGTCGAGATAATGTTTTTTTTTACAACTTTGTAGCTTCCCCTTTCTTTACGTCACTCTCACCCTATCTTAATCTGCCGCGCTTCAGTAAATCCCAAAATCCCTGCCTGGGCTCCCCTGCTATGAAATGTCAGCATCCGCTGTAACTAAAATCGTTAAAACTACGATGGAACTGTTATTTCACCCTGTACATTTCCCAGCCATCTAGTATTTTCATGTTATATTTATAAGCATATTATAGAAGGTTGGTTGAGAAGAATCCTGATGTCGACAGACAACTGTATTCATCATGAAGGCCGAGAGAGAAATAAAAAAATTAAATATTCCTCTAGAGAAATTATTATCATAACAAAATTGTCTGTTCGGCAAACATTTCCCCAGCAAAGACTGGGGACTACTTCGCGTTCCATCCAAAGTGCGCGTAAAAATTATGTAAGGGCCCTTTTTCCACCCATTTATTAATAATTTATTCCTTTTTCGGCTACTGTATAGGAGAAATTCTTCGAATGGAATCCATCGTTCATCTTAATTGTTGGTGAGAACGAGCTGTAGAATTTCCTTTATGGGGTGTGTTTGAAGCCGAATGGGGCTGGTGAACTTACTTTCACAATTCGACGAAATGTTAGTGAACTAAAATTGAACAACTACTTGAATAACCTTGAATAATCCCTTGGAACTTTCGCTATGTTTCGTGAACCCAGAATCCTTACAGTCATTAAAGTAGTCATATTGAAAACTATATCGATTATACATAAAAATATGGGAATCCATGAATCTATAACCATACGCCACACAAGACAGTCAAATGATCTGAAGCTTCCTAGTCCAAAAACAAGTTTTGTTCAGAATTCATTGATATATTATAATGGAATCAAGATGTTTAATAAACTTCACAATAATATAAAATATACATCCCTAGTAACATTAAAAAAAACTAAAAAACCATTAAAAGATAAATCCTATCATGACTTACAGTAATATTTTGACGATGCCCTATAATTTATAACCTCCTCTTTATCATATTTCCATTTTCAATATATAAATGTACTGTGTGAAGAACCAAATTTTTATCCATGGTCCTAGTTTCTCTATATGTCTTTTGTGTATATACATACAGGGTGTCAATTTGAAAGCTTCCCAGCCTTGATATTTCCCTTCCAGTAAACAATATAAGGAATTGAAAAACTGGGTCAATTTTATTTTCAAGGTATACAAATTCAAAGAATATTTGTAGCCCTCTCTAGGAGGGGTAGATGTTACCCTTGGAATTTTAAATGGGAAGGAGAGTCAAGTGGCACATGATTTTAATTGATGTTCAATTCTTTTTCCAATGGTACCCTGCCATATTATTTTTTGATGAGCAGTTTGCGAAACATGGCGTTCCAAACTGACAGAAGTAATTATTAGAACTTGCCTGTACTGAGATGCATAGTTTGACCAGAACTGGTTAGAATATTAGGTGGTACCGTTCCAACCCTTTATTAGGGGTATCATTAGCCATTAGCCGAGCCATTAGCTCCAAAAAAATTTCATCGAAGTTAGTCAAATAGTGAAACGTATATAGTACTGAAGTTGCATTTATTAAATGCTGAATTTTTAATTCTCCTTGCAGAAATTTTACAGATACCCTTTCTTTTTTGCTACTTCTGCTGTAAAAATTTTCCAATTTCAGGCAAAAATTGTTTAGCAGATTTGAACTATGTGGTAGTATTGTGAATACAGTTTTGCCTGTTGGGCTGTTTAGTAATTACTTTAATAAGGGTATAAAAGTGTAAAAATGGTTTCCATTCTTCAAGAAGAAATAGAAATGATTGTAATTTATAGAGAAGTTGGAAGTGCGCACGAAAGGCGGTATGTCTTTCGTTAAAAACAGACAGGAATGACACGCGAGACTGTAAGAAAAATATTGAAAATGCATAATTTTCATCCATATAAAATGCAGATTCTTCAAGAGCTCCATGAGGATGAAAAGAGATTTGTGAAACCATGTCTTATCGAGTCAATATTATCTCTAACCTTCTGTTAAACATCTGTCTCGGCTATGAGTGTTAATTTTTTCTAAATGTCAATGTCAATAGACAAAATTGTTGCCATTGTAGCGACGAGAACCCACATATTTTTTGGGCTGGTATTCTTGGAAATGCCATTATTGGTTCATTATTTCTGGAAGAAAACTTGAGTGGCAATCTTTATCTTGGAATGCTTGAAGAAACTATCGACCCTCTTATAACTCACGAGCTAGAAACTCAAATTGATGCAGAAGGTAATGAACTTTTGCAGAAGGATCTGTTACATTTCCAGCAGGACAGTGCACCACCTCATCATTTCCTTCCCGTCCGACATTGGTTGAACGAGAGATTTCCGGATAGATGGATTGGCAGAAGAAGAGCAGTTGAATGGCCTCCGAGATCACAGGATTTAACTCCCTTAGATTTATTTCTTTGGGGGCATGTTAAATACGTTGTTTATAAAACACAACCTTCTGATCTTGAAGAACTTTGAAGACGAATTACAGCAGCATGTCAGTCAATTCCTAGTGGAGTTTTCCGTAATGTTAGAGGGAGTTCGAAAACAGACTTCATTACTGCATACAGCAAAAATTGACGACATTACGAACAATTTATATGATAAGCGTAAGTAGATTTTATGTTTGCAATGTCTTTCTTGCAAATTAAATTTTATTTTGAAACACGAATATAACCAACTAATAAAACATCCCACGCGTAATAAATTTATTCCTGTAATTCAAAAGTTCGAAGGGTGACACCTACTCTTCTAACCATTTTTTTCAAAAGGAGCCCATACAATAATGTATCTGAGAACAATCAAATTCTTATTACATATAACTCCGAGGTATGGAATCAATATTACTTTTACATTTAGCCATATTGACCCAATATGAAATTAATATTCAAGAAATATGATGTGCTTCCTGGCTGGGAAGTATTCAACAGAAAACAACTACTGTCCTTTACGATTTAAAGGCTGTATCGCCAATCCTATCCAAGAAGATTCTAGGGTTTCTGTCAAAAAGTACTACAGCTCCACAAATACTAGAAAAAACAAATAAAGAAAAAGTTCACTTTGCCTCATATCTATGAACATTCCAAATTTCATTCTTCAATATCATTAATCATATCTTCTAATTAGGTATATACAGCCACACATCGTTCATAAATAATTTGAAGTCATTATCGAAATAACGAATTTATAAATTATTATACATATATGAATGAAATTATTGTAATTAATTCAAAACGACATATACGAAAATAATTTTTCAACCTTAATTACCAGGCGATAAGCACTTATTAAATGCGTGTAAGGTAAACAATTTCAAGAATAAGAGGCAGCTGCTATAATAATGATTATGTCTGAGCTAATTTATCTAATTTATTTTGGAAAGTGATTTACAAAATAGGTTGCATAAATTCAACAAGTACCATTGTCGAAAAGGATGTTCATTATTAAAAAATCTTCGAAGAAAATATCAGGGTTTATCAGGATTTACCCAACCGTTTTCTCCATTTTCAAGACGTGCGAAATCCCCTAAAAGTTGAATTATTCCATGATAACCAAAACTGGAAGGGAGAAAAAGATATTAGTACTATTTGTTAAACAGTTTTTTCGTGCAACATGAAATTATTTCACAGAACTTTCTTGGTCCAAACTTTGAGTAAACATTATCATTATAAAACTTTACCAGCGTGAAGTTTGCAGCCTCTTTGCAGTGGTCGTCTTTTACTAGCGGCCGTTATTATCTAGTAGTCGTTTTTTCAAGCGGTCTTTTTCATCTAGTGGCCGTTTTTATTCTAGCGACCGTTTTTACTCTAGCGATCGTTTCATCTAACGGCCGTTTTTATTCTAGCGGCTGTTTTCCTCCAGCGGTCGTTTCATCTAGCGGCCATTTTTATCTAGCGGCCGCTTTTATTTAGCGGCCACATGACCAGTATCGTATGAAAAAATACAAAACTGACAATCATCATATGTTTAACGAAATTGAATGTTTCAATAAAACGATATGCGATGTCCCTGTACGATTATCGAGAATAATGTTCTGTAGATGCAATCACAAAAATCTCTCAGTTTATAATGATTCACCACCATTCAGAAAATCGATTCTCTGCTGCAGACTGGCAGTGATTAATCATTAAAGTTTTCTAGTGTATTGCTGGAGGTTCTGATGGAAGTGAATCCGTATAATTAGCTACAGAATTTTCTGTTTAAATGAACAATGGAAGTCGCTGTTCGCTATGCATTTATGCTGCAGATATGCTTCTTTTAGCTTTGAAGTCGGTCTGGCGGCGGCATCAGTGGCGTAGAGTTAGTGGTTTGACGGTATTCAATCAGGACGAACGAAGAGCGGAAAATAATTGAAAAGTTACTACTATTTGGTGAAAAATATAACAAACTGTCACATGTTCATATTATTACTTTTTTATTACAAGCTTTTATTCAATTGTCCATCAAAGCTGAAATTTTATACAAGTATTGATGAGAACCAATGACAAATTGGATCCTGTTGAAGATAACGTCTTCTTTTCAAACTAACGGTCGATTTTAATGACGGACCTTGTAACATCATTATTTTTCCACTATCAGCTACTGAGAGTTTTAGTTATAAAATTGAATTCGATTTATATTTATTAGACTGATGCTTGAATTTGACTACCTTAATAAAATGTAATGGTCATTGAAACATTATTTCTTCCGTAGTGTGTTTACTTTGGATATATTTACAGCCATTTCGCATCTTTCATTATCTATACTCCCTCCAATTATTTGTATTTTCAGCGCTATCTATTGTCAGAGAACATCTGTTCAGTTCAGTAACTGTCGCTGGGGCATAGATCACTTTTCCAGGTAGATATGACTCCTCTGTGATGTATCGGTGGAAATGACCTTCAAAGGCCGTCGGTGACATGCATTTAGAAAGACTCCATATCGTGATAATAGTTATCTGTCTGGACGAATTCCCGTATGTTTGAGTATTAGATAATGTTAGGTAATGAAACTTTGCACGGAACATTTTAGAATCCTTTGTTGACATTTGGACAGAAGTTACTTGGCAACTCCGCTAAGGTTCTTGATTTCGGTCTCAATGAAGAAGAAGAGAAAAGTCTCTTCTGTGTCTTTGTCATATGTGGAAGTGATGGAAATTTTCAGTTGAATATTGATTATCGATTTCTGCAATCATCCAGTTAACGGGGTTATAATTTCAACTGAATTAATTTTGTCACGTTGGTGATTTGATGGAAAGCTGGTTAGTTTTTGGAAAACATACCCATTAGGGGACTATAACCTCACTTTCTAGCATTCTAGCCACATGTTCTTCGGGTAAGCAGAACCCCCTAACTTTATCCTTTGAGCCTTTGGCAATTCGGTTCATCTTATAGGCATAATTTTGAAAGGCGTGAAAATCAAGCCTGACGTCGTTGACCCTTCGACTAGGACTATGATATTGGAAAATAACATCTGTAGAGGAGCCTTCTAACGGGATCTTTCCCGCAGTTAGCACCAGGCCTTCCTAGACAAAGGTATGGGGTTTATTCAAGTTGGTATCAGACAGTCAATGATTTAATTTCAGGGTCTTTTGTCTCGGTGTCATCCCAGAGCACTAGCCGTCTGGGGGAGAAACTCATCGTGGTGTCAGCGTACTTATGCGTTAGACTGAGGAGCTCATCTTGGTGTTAGAATCCTTATCGTTAGATTGGAGAATTCAATTTTCATTCCGGTGTCACTGCCCTGAAGGCGGACCCGTACCTCGCACCTCCACTACTGTTATCCTTCCACCTGATAGATTCCACCGTAAATGCCTGGCTGAAACCAATCTGATGTGGCACGCAAGTTAACCAGTTCACTCGATATTATATACCTTCTTTTTCTTTATTGAACATAATAACTCTGAATTTATGTAAACGCTACAGGTAAGGTGCACCTAACTCAAGCGGCTTTATTTAATATCCTACCCTAAAGGGGTATATTGTGTTGAGTAAGATAACTGTGGCTAACTACCCTTAGATATTTTGAACTTTTGGCTATTCTACAGTACATGTTATGTAATATATTTTTTTTATAATTCACCTTGACGGTGTCTTTGGTACTTCCTAATAAGTTGTGCCCAGGTATAAAAATGGTTGTGGTTGAAAATGCCAACACTGCTCACACAATCTTCGTCGGTCCAAAAACAAATTAAACAAAAAATCAAGCCCTCAGTTACAATTTCCCAGGAACCACTGGTAAAAATCCATGCTGCCTTCTAGATCTCCTGTCTGAGTTTATTTACACTTCAGGTCCTACATGGCGTGAATTTTTGCTTTATCAAAATCCGCCTTAGTTGCGTTAGTTGTTGGTAGGCCTGTTGGTATTTTTAAATTTCGTGTTGACGTTGACGGATTATTTTCAACAGCTCCTGAAACGAATATTTTTTCCAACTCCCTATCCCTATTCGATAATGATAATTTTTGCCTCTTTTTTTCAAATTTAAAACCTTGTCTCTAAAAGGTTTTCTTCTCTCTTGATACCTCTGGTGGTGCAAATTTTTCCCGATTCATATAAAACAGACATCATATCCAATTTTTCATAATTCCTGTACAAATGTGAAAATTGAAAGAACGCCACGAATTTTAAAACGACGTGATTGTTCAAATCAAAATTTGACAGCGACCAGTAAAAATTTGCATTCTGTTTCAAGCCTACTTGTTCAAAGTGTTCGTTTCAAAGTCTACATGAAAAAATTAAAAGCTCGGTATTTCAAAAATGACTCTAGCAAAACATCAAGTCTGCTACATTTTTGAAATTGAAATTTCAAGCTTTATTGAATCATAAGTAAGAAAATGCTTTGGGGAAATGTCTTGATAAAAACAAAGAATTTTTGCCAGGCAAAAGTTACAGCAACTTTTCAAATATGCACATTTTCGAAAAACATATTTGATTTTCCTTTACGGATTGAATATTTAATGAGCTGATGTGCATCAATATACAGGGCATGACTACACTTGGTGGAGACTACATCTTTTTTTATAGTAAATCTTCAGAAAATTATCTACTTCACGAATATTTTATTAGTTCTGACCCAAATTGTTAAAGCTGGTACTTAATAAGGGTAAAGTTATAAAATAGTATTTTTGATTTTTTCATTAGATCTAGTTCAAAATTGGTACATGAGGTTCTTGACAGATTCCAAGCACATTTTTCAATGAATTATTTCGATATCTTGTCAATTTGACGTCTTTTTTTCAGCACCACATACAACTTTTTGTTTAATTCCAATGAAATATGCGGTCACATGATTTAAGTCGCAAAGGATTTTTTAGTTGCCAGACATGCAAAAAACAAACCTTCATTGGAGTTTTTCAGGAATTCAATGATTTTTTTTCTATATGTAGCCAACTTCATGGCAGACATTATTTATTTTTTCATTTGCCTAGAAAACTCACTTTTCCCACCCCATTGTCGTAAGTCTGGAGACTTGGCAAGTACAACTTTCTCATGACTTGTTCTTTCAACTGCCGTTAAGTCTTTCGAACCAACCGGAAAAGTCTCAGAATTGGAAAGAACTAACCCTTTACAATTCCTCAATACACAATGGTAGCATCTGTGCATGCCAGATGATGCAAAAATTGACAAATTTCCTACCGAAACTGTCCCGACAAATTTTCATTATTGAATGATGAAAACGAGCATAAAGGAGTTTCTCCAATAAAGTTCGTTGCGGATATTTCAGTTCGTATTATCAACCCAGAAGAGCGGTGACATCTCGCAGCCACCATGTTTAATGTTCGTGAATTTATTTTTCAAAAAAATCTTGATATATTGTAGTCCGGAAATGATAAATGACTGGCAGCGAGACCGTAATTTCTAGTTCCCGGAAAACGCCATGTAATTTTCATAACGCTAGTGTATCGCATTTTGTAGTAAATACGTATTAAATATCGATTTAATAACACTTTCAGTTGCATAGGATGGCATCAACTTTTGAAAGTTATTCATCGGTATTTGATGCTCTAATAAATCTGTTTTCGTTTATAATTCAAAAATTGTTACGAAAGCTTCAATCAATAAAATTGATCATTGGTTCGATTGCAAACAAAAAAAGAATAGAAGACGTTTGTTGAAAAATGTTGTATCAGTGTTGTCACGGTGTCTTACAAGATTTGTTCCTAGAGGATGAATTTTTTAAGGTTTTTTGTACACCTCATTTAGAGCATAAGCAGAAATTAGGCACAAACTTCATAAAACTCATTTCACATGTAAATGAAGCTATTAAAACCATTTCCAGCTTTTCGGGACAGAAGCTGTTTTAGTGGCAATCGTTATTTCACTGATATTTCATTTACATATGCATGTTTGTATTTCGATTCTTCAAACAACAAATTTCACTTTTTCATCAATATCATCCTGCCTGAATCCATTGTTATGGCAGACGTTTATTCATTCATGAGTTTGTTTTGGAAATTTGATATTATTTGGTATTAGACGCATTCAACAGCCTTTGGAGTGATTGATATACAGATTTAATAACATTACTGCGTGGCTCAGTTGGACCTGGTGTTGGGGAAAACAATAACTTCAAATCAACGAATATCAGATTTTTTAGATAGTTTGGTATCAAGTTCTATAAACACTCTTGTGTATCCTAATTTCCCTTTATTTGTTACAAAAGATAGAAAAACATGTCTTGGTGTTGGTATGGAAATTTAAGCTTATTTGTTTTGTCTCAATGATAATGCAGAAAATTACTCACTGCATGGATACGATAATGATATTTGACTGAACTTATTATATTTTTGAAAATCAGTCCAAGAAAGCATGCTCCAAACATTAAAAAATAACTCACTCTGTATTTCCCTGATTCGTTCCTCTCCTCAATGCCATACCAGCACGTGCCATTCCACCTGTAATCAAAAAACATTCTTAGTTTTCTACAACTGATCCATGTAGTCAACCTGGCATCTGGCACCATGTTGGAAAGAGACTATTGAAGGGAGAATGGGCATAAATCATCTGGGAGATGCTTGTAAGCAACACGACATCTTCTACAAAAAATCGCACAAATCATATGGGAGATGCTTGTAAGAAACACGACATCTTCTACTAAAAAAGGCACAAATCATGGTAATGGAGATTTTCAGCACGCCAATGTCATCTTCTGGACCTTTTCTGAAATGTTTCAAATCGATCAAGAAAATATCCATAAATAGGGAGAGATCGACCAGTTTTCCGCGGTGTTTCAGAAGTGAGTATGTGAGCGAAGGATGTCCAACGTGAAATTTTGTTCAGTGATTATATACCGGGTGTTTCACGGTGAATTGAACACTATAAGTATCTGGGGAACGAAAAAACAGAACATTTCAAAAATTAAATAAGAAACTAGTAGCTACTTTGGTATTTTGAATGGAAGACCCCGTATATTATATAATTTTTGGAATCCTTACGTCACCAGATAATCAGTTCCCTTTCTGTGGAAAATAACTTTTCAAATTGAGAACGGTTTGAGATAGAGCAATTCAAAAAATGTTAGTCATTTCGTTAATCCTTGGTGGAATTCAAGTTCTGATACATAATTCGAAATCAGCTCGTCGAAATACGTAAAATTTGCGTGAACAACTTTTCAAAAAATGTAAAATAAAAATTTTTGTAAAGAGGTTTATTTCGAAAGTGCAGAGGTTCCGTAAAAAGCCTACCAAATCTTAATTTGATTCTATATCGATTTCAAATTCGTTAGCATATACAGGAAAGATTGTGTTTCACAAAAATAAGACTGAAAAAAATTCAAATGAATTTTTGGCGGGAAATATCAGCTCTTAAACTTCAGATGAACTTCTCAAATCGAGAACGGTTTGAGATAGAGCAATTCTGCGAACGCCAATCGATTTAATTTAATTTCGAGTTGTTCGGCAGCAAAAAATTTACTACGCGAAAAAAGTCCAAGAGGCATTCCCCTAAAAATCATGAAAATTACAAATTCATCAGAATCACTTGAAATTACCATTATATACTCAGAATATTATGCTGATTCTGATATGTATGATTTAGATATGCTCAGATACAATGTGTACCATAAAATAGCGATAAAACGTCAAAAATTCCCTCGCACCATCCATATTTCGAAAGTGTTTATTTTTCATTTTTCGAAGAATCGCATACCGCCATCGTTGGTATCTTGTCGAGCTGATTAAATTATTAAAAGGATTAAGCAAGAACAGAAAATGATTTCGTCGAAATCACAAAAATTTCAGTCAGTTCGTTAATCCTTCGTGGAATTCAAGTTTTGATATATATTTCGAAATCAGCTCGTCAAAATACGTAGAAGATCGGTAAGCGATATTTCGAAAAATTCAAAATAAAAATTTTTGGCGGGAAATAACAGCTCTTAAGTTTAGATGAACTTTTCAAATCAAGAACGGTTTGAGATAGAGCAATTCTGCGAACGCCACTCGATTCAGAATGACAAAAATAGTATAGTCTGTGGATTTTAAGTCGATCAGCAGCAAAAAAATTATTACTTGAAAAAAGTCCAAGGGATATACCCATAAAATTCATGAAAATTACAAAATCATCAGAATCACTTGAAATTACCACCATATACTCAAAATTTCGTGCTGATTCCGAAAATGTATGATTTGGATATTCTCAGATACAAGGTGTACCATTAAATAGCGATAAAACGTCAAAAATTCACTCGCACCATCAATATTTCGAAAATGTTTATTTTTCATTTTTCGAAAAATCGCAAACTACCACCTTTCGTATCTTGTCGAGCTGATTCCGAATATATTATTGAAAATGAGATTTGATGAATGATTGAGCGAGAATTGAAAATGATTTCGTCGAAATCGCAAAATTTTCAGTCATTTCGTTATTACTTGGTGGAATTCAAGTTTTGATACATAATTCGAAATTAGCTCGTCGAAATACGAATAGTTCAATAAGCAACTTTTCAAAAAATGTAAAATAAAAATTTGGAAAAAAAAGGTTTATTTCGAAAGTGCAGAAGTTGCTAGGGCTTGGGTGGCTACTAGCAGCGTCGGCAGGTGACGGATAGCCGGACGGCCTGCGGCGTGCACTGTGCGACCCACAGGCACGTCGTAGGTTACCACCGAATAAAATAAGGTGGCGCTGAGCAACCCTCCAATCCAAGGTGTCACGCGACCCGTGCCCGTGGATGCATGGCGGTGGGAGAGCACCGCCTTGAACGGAGCCTCGTGCATACCAGGCGACCTGCACGAGTACCAGCCTTGCCACGCCGTGCGGGGCTCCGGCGTGGTCGACTCCTAGTTCCCTAGCTATTCGTGGGACCAACATGGATAAGGAAAAAACTAAAAATGAATCGCGGGAATTCACCGCAACCCAGGATGCTCAAGAGCGTCCTGGCAGCTCCCACTCACCGAAATCACCTCGGGAAGCAGAGGGAGCGAAAAAGAAAAAGGAGGAAAAACCTTCGGAGCAAGCATCCGGCAAAGGTACTTCCCATAAGAAACCTCCCAAGGAAAATCGGAGGAAACAAGATCTGCCACCTCCAGGCAAGCCTGGAGGCATCGATGATCCGCTAAGAAGAGGTCTTAGCGGGGCAGGAGTAAGATGGTACCTTCGCTTCCTTGAACAGGGCCTGACACCTGAGGAAGCAAGAAGGAAAGCCGTCGAGAGGAAAAGGCCTCAGGAGCAACCTCCACAACAGACGGAGAAGAGGGGCCCCAAAACCCAAACACCCCCTCAACGTCCGAATGTTAAGAGGAGGAAGACTGAAGCGGGAAGCAGCACCGCCACTGCTAAGCAAACTGGGCAAGCCACCAGCTATGCTGAAGCAGTGAGCATGATAAAAGTTGCAGTCCTCCCCAAAAACTATCCACGGGAGACGCTGAGTGCTGAGCAACTCACAGCACTTGAAGACGCCATTGTGCAGGAGATGGTGCTGGGTGCAGAGTGTAAACTCCAGTTTGGAGGAATCCACTTTCGCCCAAGCACGCTTGTGGTAGACTGTGTCACCCAAGAGACGGCAGACTGGCTGAGGGCAAATGCCCCCAGTCTGAGCAACTGGAGGGGTACAGAGCTGATGGCGTGCGTGGGAGAGGACATCCCAAGGGCGCACGCCATCACTGTGTTCTTTCCCAGGAGCTCGAACTTTGAAACGGAGAAGTTGCTAGCCCTGGTAAGTACACAAAACATGGGGCTTCACACCCAGTTGTGGAAAGTACTGGGAAGTAAGAAAGAAGGCAACGGCCAGTTACTAAACATTGGCATTGACGACGAGTCCTGCGAGGCCATCAGGAAAATGGGATACACCATTTTCTTCAGGTTCGGGAAAATCCCCGTTCATGGCCTCCGCAAGGACTCAAGCAAGAAGAAGGAGGAAGAAGAGGCGGGCAAGACACCGGACCCTGGGGCTGTAGAAGACCCAGCAGGCGAAACAGAATCGACTGGGAGCGTGGACCAGGACACCACGGTGACTCCCAGCGAAGAAGAGCAAATGCTGCTGGATGATGAGGAGGCAAGCACTCCAACTCACGTGTAGCAATGGCTACCCACGTCAAGGTTGCCCAGGTGAACGCTCATCACGCTAAGGGGGCATCTGCCGCCTTATCGAGGGTGTTCGCCGGGACAAACTTGGGAGTTGTGTTGATCCAAGAACCTTGGGTCAACAGGGGGCAGATCAGAGGACTGCCGAACAAAGAAGGTATGGTGATCTGGGATGTCAGAAGTGACAACCCCAGAGCTTGCATACTGATCAGAAATAATATTAATTATATTTGTCTTTCAGAATTCATGACGAGGGACTTAGTGCCGGTTCGGGCCAAGATCCGCACAAGGCACTCACTCCTCGACATAGTAATAGCCTCAGGATACTTCGCTGGAGATGGGCAAACACCACCAGAAGAAGTACAGAGGCTATCCGACTACTGCAGTAGGAGCAATCTACCCCTCCTGCTGGGCTGCGACGCCAACGCGCACAACACCATCTGGGGCAGCACGGACACCAATCAAAGAGGTGAGCAATTGCTAGAATTCATACTCGCGGCTAACCTAAATGTACTCAATGTGGGATGTGTCCCCACCTTTGTAACTAGGGCTAGGCAAGAAGTATTAGATTTAACGCTCGGCAGCCCGAGCATCAGTAGAATGGTAAGGAACTGGAGGGTCTCAGAAGAACCCTCTCTTTCAGACCATAGAATCATTATGTTCAACGTGGAAGGGCTTGAGACACAAACAACCTTCACCAGAAACCCTAGAAACACAGATTGGGAAAAATACACCACCAATCTAAAATGTAACCTAGAACAGATCAAGTTCAACGGCAACAGTCACGTCGAATTTGAGCAGACCCTAGAGGCGGTAAACGGGGCAATTATGGATGCATACGAATCCAGTTGCCCCATAAAAGAAAAGAAATCCCACAGTGGAACCATTTGGTGGAACGAACACCTGTCAAATCTGAGATCCGAAGTCCGCTGGCTATTTAACAAAGCCAAGCGGGGCGGAGATTGGCAGGGATACACCGAAAGGCTGACAAAATATAATAAAGAAATAAGGAAAGCCAAGAGGAACAGCTTCAGGAGCTTTTGTGAGACAATCACATCAAGCCCTGCAGCATCCAGGTTATACAAAACCATGGCGAGGGGCAGAGAGCAAGGACCTATGTCACTCAGAAGAACAGATGGTAGCTATACAGAGGATGAAGAGCAACGAGCTCTCCTCTTACTGGAGACGCACTTTCCAGGCAGCATACCATTTGAATCCGACAGATCACTGGAAGAACCAGGCAGAGCCAAACGAGAAGACTGGGAAGTAGCAAAGACCATATGCACTCCCCAAAGAGTGAAATGGGCAATTGAATCCTTCCAACCATTCAAGTCACCAGGAGTTGACGGTATATTTCCGGCTCTTCTACAAAAAGGGCAAACGGAACTACTGCCGCACATCATTAAAGCAGCCAGATTTAGTCTGGCACTCGGGTACATACCGAACAACTGGAGAAGAGCACGGGTAACCTTCATTCCCAAAGTGGGAAAGAAGGACCCTACCCTCCCGAAGTCATTCAGACCAATCTGTCTCTCATCCTTCTTACTGAAGACAGTGGAGAAGACGGTAGACAACTACATCAGAACTGAGATACTGGAGAGAGTGCCATTGCACTCCGGGCAGCATGCATATAGGGCGGGCAGATCAACGGAAACCGCTCTGTACGTGCTTACCGAAAGCATCCAGAGATCACTTGAGCACAAAGAAATGGCCATTTGCGCCTTCTTAGACATAGAGGGGGCATTCGACAACACCTCTCATGAAGCAATAAAGAGGGCCCTAATGAACAAGGGAGTGGACAGAACCACATCCAGATGGATGTGCCAAATGCTGGCCACAAGAACAGCTGAAACGAAAGTGGGTGAGAGCAGCTTTCGGATCAGCACAAACAGGGGGTGCCCACAAGGAGGGGTACTATCACCTCTGATGTGGAGTCTCGTAGTAGACGAACTACTCGGAACACTGACCGGGAGCGGAGTCACTTGCCTTGGATATGCGGACGACATAGTCATCATGGCCAAAGGCAAATTCGAAGGAACCCTCTGCGATCTCATAGAAAGAGAGCTAGAGACAACCAGAAGATGGTGCCTCTCTGTGGGGCTGAGAATTAACTCATCAAAAACCACAGTAGTACCATTCACTAGAAGAACAAAGGTTCAGCACCTAAGGACTGTTCGCCTCGACGGAGCAGACTTAGAATGGCAGCAAGAGGTGAAGTATCTAGGACTTACTCTAGACTCAAAACTACTCTGGAACAGACACGTAGAAAAGATCGCTAATAAGGCAAAATCATCACTGATGGTGTGCAGGAACATTGCAGGAAAAACATGGGGATGTAACCCATCAGTACTGCGATGGATGTACACCATGATAGTGAGACCTATGATCACCTACGGGGCAGTAGCATGGCAAGGCAGAACCGAACTCGCCACAACAAAGAAGATCTTGGAAAAAGTGCAAAGACTAGCATGTCTTTGTATAACAGGAGCAATGAGGTCGACTCCAACAGCAGCAATAGAGGTCATTCTGGACCTCACTCCTCTCCACATAATGGTGAAGAGAACTGCTTGGGAGGCAAACCTCAGGTTGGCTAAAGTCGGACTCATAGGGACAGCACACGGCGCGAGGGGCTTAACCCCTACCAACTGTGCACACCTTGCCGACCTCCCAACTGACGAAATTACCAAGAAATTTAGTTTCGAGAAACTTTTTCGAACGGAACTAAACACCAAGCGAGAATGGAACATAGAATCGATTCGAGCACTGGGGAAGAATACCTTAACATGGTATACGGACGGGTCCAAAACTCCCGAAGGAACTGGAGCAGGGGTCTTTGGGCCTCGCACCAAATACTCTGAACCCATGGGCCAGTTCCCCAGCATTTTCCAAGCGGAAATTCACGCCATAGAAAGGTGCATTCAGTTCAACCTCAATAGGAAATACCGGAACCAGGAAATCGTGATCCTCTCCGATAGTCAAGCAGCCATCAAAGCGTTGAGCTCCTGCAACATCAACTCGAAGATGGTTTGGGAATGCCTAGACAAACTTAATGATCTGGGCAGGAACAATAAGGTGACCCTCCTCTGGGTGCCAGGGCACGCCGGAGTAGAGGGCAACGAACAAGCAGATACCCTGGCACGGAAAGGCGCAGCAACGCCACTGATCGGGCCAGAACCATTCTGCGGACTTGGAAAATATTACTTCCGAGAAGAACTCAATAAAGCTGAAGAAGCAATGAGAGCAACATACTGGCTAAGACTTCCAGGGCTGAGGCAGGCCAAAGATCTCCTCGGAAATTTCAACCGAGCAAGATCAAAGACACTGATTAACCTCAGCAAAATTAGTCTAAAGACAATCACGGGATTTCTAACGGGGCATTGCAGACTCAAAGAACACCTGAGGAAGCTAGGCTTAGAGGAGGACAGCACCTGCAGATTATGTGGGGAACACCCAGAAACACCCCACCATATATTGATGGAGTGTTACGCTGTACATCGCAAAAGATTGAATATACTGGGATCACACCAGCTGACCGTGGGAGAAATACCACGAGCAGACCCCCTCAAAATCCTAAAATTCCTGAAGGAATTGGGACTTGAAGGGCTGCTGTAAACAAGAACATCTTGTGACAGCAGAAGAAGATGGGGCACAATAGATCTAATCAGGTCGCAGCGCATCAATCACCATCCATACTCACCAATACCAATACCAATACCAATACCAAGTGCAGAAGTTTCCTAAAATGCCTACCAAATCTCTATTTGAAGTGATTTAGATTAAAAATTTTTTGAGTATATACAAAAAAGACTGAGTTTCACGAGAATAAGAAAAAAAAAAATTGGCGGGAAATAACAGCTCTCAACTCAAGATGTTTGTGAGAAACCTGACCACTGAAAAATAACATGAATAAGATTCGGTCACTGACATAGCTATCAAAAACTTGTATTTACTAAATAATAGTCGCCTCATTATTCTGAGTGTAATAGTGCAAAGTTCTGAAATACTAAGTAGACCCTTCACCTCCCTTTCAGAAGACACTTTACTGAAAAAAATAAATATCAATTATTGCTTCTTCACTACCATAAATGAGCTGTTCATGAAAACACCTTTCTTCATCGACACTACGGCCTCTCACGTGCAAAGCACTTGTAAATAAACACCACCCCGAATCACTTTTGTGTCAACTACAATTATTGATTCCGGAATAAAACCAGCCACTATTGTAATCGGACCCCAAATACACACAGAGGGCTGTTTTTCTGTCAGCGTTAATCGCTCCCATGATGTTCGAATGGACCCTTATTCTCATTCCCCTCCGAATAAAAGCCGAATGTTAGATTTATAAAGATACAAACTAACGGTGGAAACTGGGCGAGGGTCCACTTGAAAGTTTTTCAGTAAGGGATAAGCTTTGGTAACTTTCCGAATCGATATTTAGTTTTTACAGTGTAGCGTTTTTACGAAATTGAAAAAATATGTGACCAGTTAACATTCCGTATAGTAAAATGAAATGTATGGTTGACCCAAATAACTTAACCCCACATCTGTGCAGTATGTTTTAATTGGATCTGAGAATCATGTTCTCCAAGCAGCCGAAGTTAACAGTCTTTTGCAATCGATATGCCAAGATTTCTATACCTTATATTGTTCAGAATCGATCCAGAATTTTAACAGAATGGTTTGGGAAGATTTTCTTCCTCTTTTCCAGCGGTAGTCTGGTAGCGGAAAACTCCGAGGAAAAAATTGTCCTGCTTTGGTTGTCGAGGAGGACTACATCAGGCTTATTGTCTTCTATTTGCCAGATGGTGAAGAATGAGCAGTTTTAATAGATTTAGCACATCCCAATCCCATTCCAAGCTTACTTTCAACGTAATATCAGATATCGCAAATGCTTCGACTCATTCTACCACATTTGAATTAAATGTCGTGTTGCGCACAAGCTTCGTCCAGATGATTTACACCTTTATCCCCTCTCAATAGTCCCTTTTCCAAGTTGATGCTAGATGTAGGCGCGTATACAGATTTGTTCCATGGGGGGTAATTCGTGGAGAGGGGGTGACAGAAAATTGAAAAGCGACGCAGGTGAATGAAGTTAGATTCATTTTGTGAATATGTTAATGTCAATTTCGATTGTAACACTGAATTTTCTTCGATCGTGGGGGGGTAATGGTATACGCGCCTGGCTAGATGAGTACAACATCTGTCGATGACCCGGTTTATAGGCTCAAATTTAGATGTGCATATTCACTGGGAAAAATATTACATAGCCTTGGGGTATTTTGTAGGAATTTTGGCACAATGATATACGATTTCTTGGAATATGAAGAACACTTCTTATTTTTGTATGGTAATGATCTACCGATTAATTTTTCATAAATCACGATTTTTTAGTATATACATATATGGGTGTAAAGTTATCCACATCCACAAATATACACTGAGAGAAATGTATAAAAACCATAGAATGCACAAAAGGCTCTGTACACCTTTCTGCTCGGGATGTAATGGAAAATGTTCTTTTCTCCATCCCCTGTACCACGTAGGAGTTTGTCAGGCCGTCCATCCAAGGGGGTGGAATAGAGGTGAGTTTCCAAAAAAAATTACAAAAGGCACGAATGACTTTGTACACGTTTCTGCTCGAAATAAGTTATGGAAAATACTATTTCCTCTAACACTGATATCAGTTTGCCAAGCCACCCGAGAGGGTGCAATGGGGGTGAATTAAAAAAAAAAATATGGAAGGTATAAATGTATCTGTATACGTTTGTGTTCGGCATCTTTTATGGAAAATACCAAATTTTTTATTCTTGATGCCACGTAGTAGTTTGCTAGGTCTGATTGCAAGAATCATCTGAAATCGTGTGGATAGGAACAAAACCAAAATATCTCTCAGATATTTCCATGGTAATTTAAACCAGGGAAGTAATTGTTTTTGTCAGATATTACTCTGAATTGGTTTCATATCGTGAACATATTTGAATTGAAGGGTATTTCGACATCATTACTCGCTTCAAAAACCATATCACATAAATGGTAGGTACGTGGCATTGAAGTGGCATGATTCACGAAAAATCAATATTCTACATCATGGTGATTTGTATCTTATCAAAGTGTATATATTGATTGATCAGATAATGACAAAAATATATCTTCTGAATAACTGGGAGAGCGATAAAAACTGCATTTTCTCCAATATTTGCTCTGATATTGAAGTATAAATAGCAAGGAAAGTCAATTAATTAATTTGAATTATAGGAAATGGCCCATTTTACTAATAATTGTCATATAAAGAATATTTCCAGTTGCAACCAAATGAGAAAAACATGTTTTCCTTGAATAATATGTAGGAATCTGCTAGATTTCCTTTCAGTTTCATATTTTTTAATGATGATGATGATAATTTACCCCTCAACGGACAACCCGACCGACTGAACCCCTTTATTATCTCTTCCTTCTGAAATCCGCCGACAAATGCCGAATTAATTTACAAAGAAACACAATAAATCTAGAAAGTGATAAATCAGCGGATTTGTTTGAAACGCGTAGGATTTGACGTTTTTATCCATTTCAGTAAGTATTTATTTTGTGCTTTGTGGCGAAATATATCAAATCAGCTCTTTTCCTGGTATTTTTTGCAATCGCAATTGGGGCTGAGGGTATCTGGATATTCGTTCTAGTGACTTATTTGTGGAATTGTTGTAATTAGGTCAATGTCGCTTAGTAAAAGTAAGATTGTTCACCGAGTAAGGAAAAAAAAATTGTACTATATTATGATGAGTGGGACGTTATATCGGTGTTTTTTAGTTTGTCTCATGCATGTTCAATATTTTGTGGCTCGTCCACTCAGAAATGGGGAACCTTGGAAATCATCAACTTTACAGGGAATCATAAAAAAACGTCCCTGTTCCTCTCTGATAAAATGAATGAGTACAATTATCAACGGTTATCCATATATCCAAAAGAAATTATGTAGATGATTCAACATCAATTTTTTCTGATCTGATAGTTCATGGACAGTGTTCAATGAATTTTGTGAGTTTTCAGTTATTGTTGAATACAACAAGTGCTTGTCTTGTAGTTAAACAGAAGACTATCCTTCATTTGGCTGGAAATGACCACCTGCAGACATGCATGTTTCGAGGTTTATTGCCTTTCATCAGTGACAGGGTAGGTCGAACAACATTATAATTGTCCTATCCCTATCAAATGAATAATAATCAACCGTTTAACTAATATTTCCCCACGGATGACACTACGACCCACAACTAAGTTGATCGCAGCGCCATCCGCACGGGATGGGATGTTCATAGAATTGAACTCTCCTAAAGACACACCTGAAAGACACTCACAAGAGGGTGAAGTGGCAGATAACATATTTTTAATTCAGCCCAGAGGTTAGTAACTTAGTAGCATTCGAAGACCCGATGTTTTTTTAACATTTTTGAGGACGATTTCAATTTTTTGTTGAAGTTTCTGAATTTTTTCGTAATTTCTATCTAAACCTTTGCTAATCGGAGGGGAAAGGGGGTCAAATAATTATAAACTAATTTGGTTTCTAATAGATGTGCAAAATTTCAGTAAAATCGGAAGTCAGCAAGTGCTTGAAAGATGAATTAAGAATTTAGAAACAGAAATAAACACAATTATGTTATCGGGTTTTGTGATTTTCGATTTATAAAAATTAAAATGAAGAAAAATTCTGAATTCCTTTTAACGATACTTTATAAAGTTTCTGAATATCATTTCAAACCGAGATAATAATTTTGATATAGTTTATTCGAAAACTATTTAGGGTACGTTTATTACGACATACATATGCCGAACATATGTAACTGATCTTGAACAAATATTTGACGCAGTATCAGTTGAGAAAAATACAAAGAATTTGAGGTTATGTCTTGATAGTGCTTTAAGATTCTTCTCCCATGTCACATACATTCTAGAGAAAGGGTATGTGAACCATGAATAGATTCATTTTAATAGAATACTACTGGCCGAAGTGGGAAAAATGATTATTTTCTTTGTACCTAGCAACAGAAATTTCAGTTCAACGGTCCAGTGATCACCAAAACCGCGGAATCATAAAATATAACAAACCGAACAAATCGATAATGCTAACAATACTTCCATCACGAATTTCAATTATCGCATAACGAACCATTCTACTTTTTCAACAAACTCGTAAAATCAACGTTTCGAAGGACTATAGAGAGAATAATGGCTTTCTATGATTAATTTCGATAAAAAATATAGGCCACGAACGTGCCTGGAAGAAAAACTTGATAAATCCAACAAGAGAAACTCTGATGACGATAAAAACGTAATTTATATTTCTGATTTGCCAGTAATTGATTCCATCGAGGAAAGAAATATGTCTTAGAACAGATGGTTGGTTGTGCTGGGATTGAGGATTAGGAGTAGGCTTGGAACATATTAGTACCAGCTTTTAGATGAGTCAGCATTGATACTGATTTTTGAAAAATTCATCAACATCATTTCAAATACTAAAATGTGGCTTTACAATATCAGCAGGTTGAAGAGTTTTTCTGATAGTAAAATTCGAGAAATAGAAACTACCCAAAAGACATCCTCAGGAGCTCAAAGCGTACTGAACTACCAATTCTTATCTTATTATCTCCTCGTCTTCTCCATGGGGACAGCCAAAGAAATATGTGGCACAAAAAATAATACAAGGAAACAGGAATACAGGAAAAAAATACTCTCAAGACTGTACAATAAAGTGTAGAACGAATAACAGCCTTGATAGTACCAATACATAAAAGGGGGACAGTCATGACTGTAATAACTATAGAGGAATAGGCAACTCTCCTTAGTCCAGCAATGAAAATATAAGTAATGATTGAAAAAATTAGAGTTTAACTAAAAAGGAATTTATTTTGAAACTTACTTTAATAAATGGTGGGAGTAAAAATTATTTTAATAAACTGATGCGGAGTGGAAATTCTGCCCCACAAAATATTCTGACATAAAAGTCTTATAGAGCACCTTCGGTAGCATAGATTAATTCGAAAAATCCCCCTCCACGAAGAGTGTGACTGATTTCGTCAGTAAGCATTAATAGTGTTACGTTTTTGCTAAATAATAGGCCGAGCACACTACTAAACTGTTTATTTTCTAACTTCACTATAAACAAACATACAACACTTCACTGACTAATAAAACACTTAGATCTATCTATGCAACAATACAACTTGCTAAATATTCCAAACACTTCTGCTTATTATCACTTTCTAATTTTCTTAAATAATTCTCTTCATAAAAACTTCCTTCCCAGTCAAACGTCTCCGTTTATATAGGCGCTCATCATGTGGACTGGATTAATCGCGATGATTCGAGAATACTCAAAACGGAGAACTTCTACACATTTCCAGGAATTGAGCAATGACGCGGCAGCTCCGTTATCTAGACTACTCATGCATTACAGAAAACGATCCATCCAAATTAACACTTCTTGGAACTAATTATGGATGAGGCGTCCGCGGAATGGACTCAGTGGCGCAGCTAGGGGGCTTTTATCAATCTCGTAATAATAGCTAGAAAGTCACGCAGCCGGCTGGTAAAATGCTGGTTTGAGTCCCACCCGGTTTTTTGCTCTTAGCATTTTCCGGGGTAAGCTCGCAATAATCAGCCTCACGTGAACTTAGACAACAGCAGTATCCAAAGGAATGCAATGAACGACACGCATAAGCTTTGCAGGAGGCGTGTTTATTATGTCACCTACGACCCACATAAGCTCTACAGCCCGACCAACCGCCAACACCAGCGGAGGCGGCAGTCAGCGTCCCTTGATCGGGACCCTAGGCACCACTTGGCACAAGCGCTCGCCCTCTTCCCCAGCAATGGGGTGGAGGGGGAGGCGGCTCTCCGTGCGTCCGAATCCACATTCCCCGACATCGAAGCCCATGCGGGCGAAGAGAGAAGGAAATGTGATTTGTTAAGAGCTGCAGAAAATATTGGAATGTAAATTCACAATTTTAGAAAATATATTTTTATTTATTTAGTATTTTATTTATTTTGGTTTGAGTCCTGAGGTGATAGCAAGGTCGAGGGTTCAATCCCCATGTGGTACCATTTTTTTTTTAAATTACAATCTCAATATAATATCTCAATTGTTAATCACCCTTATTAATGTTCGTTAAATAACCATTAATAAATGGTGAAGGTATAATTTATTTTAATAAACGGCAGAAGTAAATACTCTGAAAATCTGCCCGACAAAATATTTTGACAGGCAGGTGCTATAGAGCACCTTCGGTATCAGACATAGATGTCCCTCCACGAATAGTATGACTGATTTATGAATTTATTTTGAAAATTACTTTAATAAACGACACGGGAGTAAAAATAATTTAACAAATGGCAGAGAAAAAATTAATTTACTTAATAAAAGTGAGGGGTCTGAGAGGGAGCGGCTAGGCAGACGGAGAGGAAGACATTGATGTTAAGATCACTGAATGATAAGATTCAATGTCTATGCTAAGTCAACTAACTGAGATACCTTCCTAGAAGGTATCTCAAGCCACACAAGGGTTTAGGCAGAGATTTTCTCGGAGGAACAACTCGATCATGAGGTGAAAACTACGAAACGTAATGAACAAGGCAGTTGAAGAACAGTGACCAGAAAGGCCCATAACAGAGCTGTCAAGGAGGGTACGAAAAAGCGTGGGGAAGCTGAAAAAACCACAAGAAGGAGCTAAGAAAAAGTAAAAGGGAAAAAAGAGAATCCTGAGCTACGAGACAAAAGGTTCTATAATGACCTTGAAAACCAATATTTGGATTTCTCACTTATACAGTCGTTCTTTTCTTGTGATGCAGTTTATTTTCTTTCAGTTCTTGAGGTGTTTATAATAAATAGTTCGCCGAATATATCCAATACTTGGATGAATCAACTGTTTAACTCTTAATAATACAGTAACACTTCATACACAATTTAAAAAATATTTCATGCTCGTTTGAATATGTAACAAGCACATTGCATGTTTATTTACGTTTATATAATATTAATTTTTTTCGCTTCGTTTGATTTGACGCTGCAGGAATTCGGTTAATAATAGATGTTTTCCACTAGCTGCATATTTTTCATTACGTAATCTGCTATGGTAAGTAAGCAGATATTATTTGTTACCAGGTGATCACCTCGACCCTGCATGGATCATCATTTGTTGACTGGCCACTGGGTCTCAATTCAGTCGAAAACAAAGTTACATAACTTGTTTCTCTGTGCTATATACATGTATTATCATTTTGTCACCATCAACGAAGCGTGTTAATAGAATGACAATTATTATTAAAATTGTGTTGAGTTTGTTGTGGTGTAAACTTATGTGGCTCGAAGTGTATCTGTTATTTTCCAACGCAAAACTCCCTCAAACGAATACGCAGAAGTTTTGCATGAACATAATTTCTATAATTGATAAGATCCATACTCCAAGCATACGAAATCCAAAATTGAAGTTTCCAGCAAAAAGTTCCGGAAGGTTTTTCTCAACGGTTTTACATGTATTTTCAGTTGCCGAATCCGTTTTTCAACTTTGCCATCTTGTTCAACAATCTGAAAATCGATTTTGATCACTGGTACGGCAACAAATTGAAAAAAAAACTAAGAAGCGGCAAAAAGTCGAAGACGAACTTGTGATGCACTGCATGGAAGATCAAAATACTCTTCAGCTCATATATCACGTCAGATACAAGTTGTTTTGCATCGACAAAAAATAAATCCCGTCTCACTAACAAAAATGGTTTACCATTCAAAAGTCTAAGATATAATTGATTATTTGCTCACATGTATGTCATATGTTAGACCAGGTATCGTGTTATTCACCTGGTGATCTAATTTAAATGACAATAACAATAAATTAGGTATTTGAAATACAATTGGTATATGCTATGAACGTAATGAAATTGACCTCTGTTTGTTCACCTCATGTCGGACCTTCCGCAGTTATTGATGATGTATACGAAGAACACGACTAAACTTTAAAGTGAAAAAAAAAACTATTCTTGGAAAAACAAGTGGTTTTTCGAAACACCGTCAACAACTTCGCGAAATGAAATTCCAGAATCATTTTTGCTCTGCTGAAGAGCTGAAAACATTATTTCACTTCCAGATTTCACGGTTTTTTTAATTTCGTGTCGTTCAATTCATACTTATAGCGAAAAATCTCAGGTTTTCGCAGTAACACCAACTATTCATGCAATGAAACCATACTTTTATTATTGGAACAAACGTTTTTTTTTGGTTGCCTCTTCATTTTCAATTACTTAGTCAATAATTTTTTTTTAAATGCTTAGTATGTCCGATTGATTTGTGATTGAGTTGAGTCAACAGAATTGCAATTCCGTTGTTTCAATCACAATTTTGAGTGTTTCAGTCAACGGAATTCGGGTTTCTGTCATTTCCCTCCAAATCTTAAGTGTTTGAGTCGTTGAGACCTGGTTTTGAATCTCCAGTCACGATCTTGAGTCTGTGAGTCAATAGGATTTGGCTTTCAGTCATTTGGTTCCCAATGTCAAGTCTTTGAGTCAGGTGGATTGGATTTTGCGTCCTTTCGGTCCCAATCTTGAGTCTTTTGAGTCTAGATGTTATGTTTCCTCTCCGCTGTTGAGTTACCTTTTATCTATTCTAAGATATTTCTCTAGAGATATCACAAAAACAGGCCAGCTGAGTCTATCGCAATGTTTGGATTATTCCACTGACGATGAACCAAACCTGGATATGAAGAATGTGCTCTTTGAACCGTACTTCCACATACTTCTTCTCGCAATCCTTGCAGCTTTTTTCATTGATCCGCGACTTTTTTATTTTGTCTTATCTTTGGAAATGCCCAGGATCTGATATAGCTTCTACGAGGTTTTGTTAACCTCGTTCATATTGAATGGTTTGAAAATGTTGTTGTAACCTCAGAGTACCTTGAGGTTTGTATGGGATAACGATATATTTTGGAGGGTTATCTTAATTTTAAGAGTCGAAGAGTTATGTAGTTTTTTCTAAAATAAATTTTTCCTAATCAGTTTGTTCTTACCAAAACCACAGAATAACCGTTCAGTTCGGCTACCTTCCTAATAACCATTCATCCAGTTTCGCATTTCTTCTTGTTGAGTGGGAACGACAAAAGTCGATTGACCAAGTTAATCAATCCAGAAATTTTTTTACTATATGCAATGGTGAGAGTTCAGAGGGATATATCTTTGTACCCTTCCTGTAGACATTGAATTCAAGCTGATTTTGGTCGTGTATGATAAGAATGGCAACTGTTCATTGTTTCTAGTTTCATACGTGAACGAAATGGTTAGAAACGGGCCATTCAATCCTGAAAGGAAACTATGTAAGTACGTCGACCTGATTTGTATCAAAGATAGCGAACACGTCATCCATATACCTTTTATTATTATTATTATCATGCAGCGGAGCTAGCCAACGGCCGAAATGCTCAGTTCAGAAAGATGACCTGATAGCCGGTCAATTGTACCTATCACCATAATTTTCCCGTGAGTACTGCCTGTGGTGTCTTCCCAGGAAGATTGATGACGGTTCTTGACCCAATTCTTCGTGCCCTGCCTAATGTCACCACAGCAGGGCTCTACACGGTCCCAGTCCCAATGTTTTGCCGAAGAACCGCCTTGCTATCATCAATGATGTCCTTGCCCTTCAGTCCCAAGACATCTGCAGGCTTTCACCAAAGATTCGAAGAGCTCTGTTGGGCGCCAAGTTTCTTTTTCTGATGAAAGGGACAATCGTGTTTTTTGGGCCCATATACCTTTCCAAAACCCTAGGAAAATAGCCGAAGCTTTCTCTTATTTCCATCTCAAACCTACTCATGAACAAATTGGCTAGAAAAGCAAGCAGAGGATCATCCATGATACCTTCGAGTTGTTTGCAAAAGCAGTTGTTGAACTGAAAGCAAATCTGCCTCATGCAAAGTTTAGCGAGGTTTCAATACTCTCTG
Organism: Chrysolina americana; assembly: GCA_958502065.1. Classification (NCBI taxonomy): domain Eukaryota; kingdom Metazoa; phylum Arthropoda; class Insecta; order Coleoptera; family Chrysomelidae; genus Chrysolina; species Chrysolina americana. The sequence goes on along the minus strand of OY293410.1, from coordinate 107,573,270 downwards.
ACTATTTACTGAAACCATAGGTCAGCAGTAACTCTCTCCAAGGTTTAAGTATTAGTATATTTGAAAAAAAAGAACTTTAGACAAGTCAAAAGAGATCAAGATTTCTCCTTCTTTCAGTTTCATGTTCCTAAAGCCTTGTTGTGCCACATATGACCTTGCTATTTTGTATGTGGGGGACCCTATCGACGAGATGATTGGTCGTACCATCTTCCTTAGTTTGTAACTCTTGAAAAGACCATTTCTGGTACATTCGAGTTCAGGAGTTATAGTGTTCTCCTCAACTTTGATATTACCAAAGTCTCGCATTCGCTTTCAAGGCTGTTTTCACTTCTGAAACCATCATGGGCAGTGGATTTTTTGTACATTCGAGTTCAGGAGTTGTAATATTCTCCTCAACTTTGATATTACCAAAGTCTTGCCTTCGTTTAGGGCGGTTTTCACTTCTGAAACTATCTTGGGCAGTGAATTTCTGGTCAACTTTCAAAGTCTTGGATTCGTTTGTATAGTATGTATAGTATTATAGTCTCCAGTCAATTCGGGTACGATGTGGCTAGAACTGGATTCGAATGCTTATACAAATCGAACATCGAGCAAAACACACCTGTTATGATGTAAGTTATGAGTCAGTATTGTTGTTGTTTTATTGAATGATTCACAAGCGCAGGCTTCGCGGTCGAAAAGATTCGAACAAACATTCGAATATATGACCTTCAACATAAATGTCCATCCATAAGTATTTTGTTCGTTGGTAAAATACTGGCATATATTCACGAAACAAAATATTCGTTGCAAAACCATTTCAACTGGAAAGCAATCAGGTAATCGGTGCTGAAGCTGATTATTGCTTAGAATAATGATAAAGCATTGGTGATAACGTTTGTCTTCGATTGTTATTACTTAAATGGTTGCAATGTACTCCCCACAGAGATCATCAAGTGCTTCAGAGATGAATTATGTAAATAAACAATTACCATTTAAGACGTAGTTATTCACAAACTTGCAGTCCAATAAACGATCAACAAACACAGTTTCAAGCGCAGTTCTGAATCAAATTCCAAACTTTTGGTCTTCCAGTACATAAAAATGGGCAGCCAGAAATTTCCTACACTGTATATCCAAAGATCACAAACACACGACAACAACAAGAAATCTTCGACACTTGACATGGACACCTACGCACTACGACATACCCGACTTAACCTTCGCCGAAATAAGTTCGAATTCTTCTACTGAAATGCATCGAAACCGTGCCTTGGCGTAAAAATAAACACTGCTGGAGGTTTCAGTTTTTACATTTTTGGAGGACGCGTTTATCGCGTATGTGGCGGAGTGGCAGCTACATTATCGACCTTGAGTCGGTCGGTGGAGAACTAACTGATCCGCCGATTCCCCCTTTTCTCAGACCTTCGATTTCCATCAGCGCTTCTCCTCTCCAGCACAGTCGCAGCGTGCGCAGTTGCCAAGTTAGTGGTGTCGAATCCGAGAGTTGGGGAGAGGGCGAAAAATGAGGGGGATTCGCGAATACGAGGATATATTCTTAGCCTACTATAGAACCAAACAAAATTTCAATGTCAAAATATTTTATTACTCAACATATTCTCCTCTTGATTGGATACATTTATTACAGCGAACCTGCAACGTCTCTAGACCTTTAAAAAAAAAATGTTCTTCTTGCTCTGCCTAGACCTCCACAGCTTTTATTACCCCCTCGTTGGAAGAAAATTTACGACCTTTTGAACTTTTTTTCAGTTGAGGAAAGAGATGATAGTCGGACGGAGCCTAATCTGGTGAATAAGCGGGGTGCTCTAGTAATTCAATCACGAGTTTTTTGCATGGCAACATGAGATTTGTCCTGCAAAAACAAAACACATTTGGATAGCTTTCCGCGTCTTTTATCTTTAATTTTTTCCCGTAGAGTGGTCAGTAATGTCGAATAGTAATCTCCAGTTATTGTTCTACCCTTATCCAAAAAATCAATCATGATTACTCCATGGCAATCCCAAAAAACTGAAGCATGAACTTTTCCAGCAGATTTTTGAACACGAAATTTCTTAGGTCTTGGAGAACCGGAGTGTCGCCATTTCATCGATTGTTGCTTTGTTTCTGGATCGCAGAAATGTACCCTATAGTAACAAATCGGTTTAAGAAGTCTACATCGTTTTCAAATCGAGCACAGATCGAACGCGATGCTACTACCTTTGCACGCTTTTGGTCAACATTCAAACAGTTGGGGATACATTTTGCAGCAATTTTTTTCATGTCCAAATTGACGTGAACTATATGATGAACGCGTTCGTATGAAATATTCAGTGCTCCAGATATCCGTTTTGGCCCAATTCGACGGTCTGTTAAAATCATGTCATGAACTGCATCGATATTTTCGAGGACTGATACAGAAACTGGCCTTCCCGATCGGTCATCATCTTCAATGGAAAATTTACCTCTTTTGAAGCTTGCAGTCCAATTTTTCACGGTCGCATACGAAGGACATTGATCACCAAGGGTATTAAGCTTATCTTCGTAAATCTGCTTACCTCTTAACCCTTTTAAATACAGGTACTTGATGATGGCTCGATACTCCAATATTTCGATTTTCACAATTTCGGTGGACATATTTTTTCTTTTAATTTATTGCGTGACTCTGGTTTACTTTTTTGACGTCAAACTTTACACTGACACTTCTAATTAGTTATTGTTCGTTGTTATGCAACGCAATATTTTGTTTATGCAGGGAACTGGTCTAGGCTAACTAGATATCAATACATCCTCGTACTGCTGAGATGTTTTGCGGTATTAGTTTCGAAGACCAATTTCTCGAATTGTTTGTTGGGCAGAACTAGTCAGATCGAGAAAATGAAATGTTCATATTCATAAGCGTTAGATTTTCCAAATAAATTTTTTTTCTGCCCAACACTGACATAATTTTCAGAGGTTGAAATCCCAGAAAAGAGAAAATGATTCAGCAAAATCTGTCATTATCTGACGGTCTATAATTTGAGTCTTTTGTGGACCGCGGGCCTCCCAATTGGGGTGAGAGAACCGTAGCTGAGAAAAGGCTTAGTGCTGAGTAAACCCAAAAAGTGCTCCCGAGCACCACAGTGATGTTTATTTAAAAAATTATAAATTTTTACTGTACCTTGCCACCGAATAGTGATTTTATTTGCATTAAACAAAAGAACTTCATCACTCTTTCACCCTCCAAATCAGACGGTAAACCATCATTAGAATCAACCATTTTCATGGATTTCCTAAAAAACCAATAGAGAGTGGTGACGAATTGACAATATTTCAAAAGAATTTCATTAAAAAAATGTACCCATTCCTATACTGAGTCAATTGCATTCTTATTAAAAAATACGCATTCTGCATTTTTGAGAGATTCACAGATTAAAGTCAAATAATGCAATATTCCATAGCGAAGAAAGCTGAATTATCGATATTGAATTTTTAAATTTGAAAAAATCGCCATATCCCTTCAAAACGTCTTTCGACGAGCTGATTCCAAATCATAAGAAAATATTTGGCGTAAAATCGCTCCTCTCAACACCAGAGGAACTTTCCAACTCGCGAACGGTTGTATAGAGAGCAATTCTGCGAATATCAGTCGATTCAGAATAGTGAAATCAGTTATTATGGTGGTACCCTCATGAAGGAGAGTATATTCTACATTATAGCAAAAAAAACGTGAGTTTTTTTATATATTTTGAAATGGTTTGACAATGCACCGCCATGTGCAAATAATCTTTGAAGATGTCTCTAATAATATATTCAAATAAGTGCCTTAGTACTTCCTCATCCGAGTCCGATACATCTTTTGCTCACCTTCTATTTTAATGTCTACTCATTTTCTTTGTTTCATTGGAGCAGGGAGCTCCCTTTTTCAAGGTTTGACGGGCCTCTTTAATTGAACTGTTTTCATTTTATCAATAACTGGAAGCTTTCAAGAATTTTTGGGCTTAGCCAGGGAAGTAGTTACTTTTTGTTGGATATACCTCTCTTTGGGAGCAGCTGAATAGTATTCTGACTAGTCTGGTTTTACTAATTTGACTTCTTCCAAAATCTTTACGTTCGGATCCGTTGCATAATTCAAGAGTTACTGAAAAACACTAACACTTGGCAACACCGCTGCGGTTCATGTGGTGTGTTACTAGGCCCACTGAATAAGCTTTTTCAGTCGCTGGGCTGGTTATATCGTCTCACCGACTCGAAAGATGAGTTCAGGTTGTTATATAATAAAAATTGCGTAACGCCCTATTTCGGTTATAGATATTTTCAAGGTCTGTACGTGACTAGAATTTGGGCACTTTGAATAATTCATAAAACGGTATATATAGCACAAATCTCGTTTCTTCTAAACTACGCATCAAGATTCATTTATTTATTCAGTTACTTATAAACTACAACAGGCCAGTTACAATTGTTCAGTAACTTCACATGAAATTTATAATCAAATCGAATAAGTTCAGCACAATACACAAAACCTCAAGCATTTCGAAAATGATACCATAAAATGAAAAAATTCAATTTGGTGACTTAATGACTAATGAATTCGTTGATGTTCACGAATACATTCTATAATATTTTTGAAACTCCCACACAGAACAGAAGGAATGTTCCTGCTCTGCTCTGCTCTGCTCTGCTCTGCTCTGCTCTGCTCTGCTCTGCTCTGCTCTGCTCTGCTCTGCTCTGCTCTGCTCTGCTCTGCTCTGCTCTGCTCTGCTCTGCTCTGCTCTGCTCTGCTCTGCTCTGCTCTGCTCTGCTCTGCTCTGCTCTGCTCTGCTCTGCTCTGCTCTGCTCTGCTCTGCTCTGCTCTGCTCTGCTCTGCTCTGCTCTGCTCTGCTCTGCTCTGCTCTGCTCTGCTCTGCTCTGCTCTGCTCTGCTCTGCTCTGCTCTGCTCTGCTCTGCTCTGCTCTGCTCTGCTCTGCTCTGCTCTGCTCTGCTCTGCTCTGCTCTGCTCTGCTCTGCTCTGCTCTGCTCTGCTCTGCTCTGCTCTGCTCTGCTCTGCTCTGCTCTGCTCTGCTCTGCTCTGCTCTGCTCTGCTCTGCTCTGCTCTGCTCTGCTCTGCTCTGCTCTGCTCTGCTCTGCTCTGCTCTGCTCTGCTCTGCTCTGCTCTGCTCTGCTCTGCTCTGCTCTGCTCTGATTCTATCAATTCTGAATTCACCAAATTATCCTGTTTGTTTCAAGAAGCAATATTATTTTTTCAATGCAAGATATTCTCAGATATAATAAATAAAAATTAACAATAATGAAGTCCATGACAACTGGGAATTTTTGTGATTCATGCATCAAACAAATCATCAGAATTGGTCGAAATGATATAACACTCAGTTTTGTCCAATATTTTATGTTTCGAAGAATTATTTGTTTTACAATCCAAATTAATTACTGCTTTCTTTGAAATAATAGGTTCATTTCACGATATTGAAGTAACGAACATGTTTGACAGAAATAGATTTTGTTTGATTCAACAAAATTTTTATCTGATGGATAGCTATTATTATTATTATTTGCTGTAGCACTCCGGTAGTGTCACTGATTCTTGGTGGTGTCAAGAAATACATAAGCCCCTCATTAATATAATTAATCTTACATATTACGTTTTTTATCTATTACAAAAATTCGAATTTTTCATCGTACCTACACTTAGTTCAATGAACTTCAAGAAAACTGTCAAAAATATCTCCCCACCCCATTACACCGTCGACGAACCAAAAATATCTTCCTAAATCTCCGCTGCTTTTTTCTTTTTATTATGAAACGCGAAGAGGATTTGCAGGATGTATTATTAAAAAAAGCTGATGTGGTTTTTTCCCAAAATGAATCTTTGTGCCGATCTACGCATACTTCGCGAACAATTTAAATTCAAATATTCTAAATTTCGTCGCTCAATTCACCTGTGTCAGACTGGATTCTCCCATACTTCTTTTTATGGCAGTTTTCCACCCCTATACAGCTACGAGTTCGGGTGAATGGGAGTGATGGATCATGAAACAGAGTTGTTACTGAGAGTATTAATATTATATTGTCAGCGACGACCATATACTTCGATCATATGTAGTTTTTGTCAGGAAAAAAATCTGGAAGTTTTTATCTCGACGGTTTTATACCGTGTGACACAGACTCATGATGCACGCCCTTTTCTCCTTTGTTTCTGTAGCTATATATCGTCAATATGTAAACCCAGAAATTTTGTGTCTGACCTATTACTGATTACTCAATTTCCTATATAAAGTTCTTGAACATCACATTGGAAAGTCAGGATGATAGTTTTTGATGTATTGAAAGATATTTTATTAGCATCGCACCACTCTTTCACTTTACTAATATCATTCTCAACTATTTGATGCAGTTTTGAGTCATTTTTATCATGCCAAAGTATTGTAGTGTCATCTGCAAATTGGGTGAACTCTTCGATTGAGGTTAGACCATTTATATGAATTTAAAAAAAGTGTTGGTCCCAGAACTGATCCCTGAGGTACTCCCCATTTAATTTCTAGTTTGTACGATGAGCTTTCTTGAAGAGATACACTTTGAGTTCGTCCAGATAAATATGATTCAAACCTCTGACCATTATTTGAGATCCATTTCTGAGGTTTCTTAATTTCTTCAGATGCTTTATCAACTGTTGAGGAGATATTTCTCTGATGATGGTGATAATGAATGAATATGCATTTCGATCGTTCTACTATAGAACTGGATACGATTCGTGGACGCAGAATCGGAATCCCCTGTAATAGTAGGGGAGCCCACGATGCTAAATGTGGATTTACTCGAGTGTCATAGAGACCTATTGGGTAGCAAAGCTTAGATGATAAGAAGAAAAAAATGTTATGTAATGTATACCTTTTCATCAGTGGGGGAAGCGGCTATAGATTTTCAAATTTGTAAAGAAAAACTGTTGCATGGACATACTCGAGCGCGTCAAATATTGATAGCATCAATGTCCTACGTATTTTTTATAATGTACATATGTTAATCTGATCGTTTGGATGATGGGGGGGGGTGGTCGTAGGTAAGGGTTGAAAATAAAAAAAAAAATAATCGAGCGCGTCAGATTTCCTTAGGAGGTGTTGAGTGAACCATGCAATAATCGACGATGTCGATGTGACGCAAACCATTATTATTATATAAAAAAAATCGTCATTTTGAAATACTCAAGCGCGTCAGATTAAGATATATATGGTTCATCTTGATGTCCTAGATGTGCTGTCTCCTAAGCTGACAATTATCTGATCTGTCAAAAAAAATAGGAAAACGGTTGACCTTAAAGGCCATCCCTGCAACTTCCCGCTAACTCCATACCTAAGCGCTCATCATTTCACTTATTTTGTTTTTGAGCTCTTCGAGCTCAGAAATATGATTTTTGTGTCATTATGAGCTCTCCGAGCTCAAAAGTCTGATAGAAGTTTATACAATTTTTTTAATTTTCAAACCGCATTAACTTTTGAATAAATGAACCGATTTTCACGCTGTTGGCGGCATTCGACGCAGTTTTTCAAGCTCCATGGAGAAGTTTGAATTGATCGAACTAGAAATTTCAGAGTGATTCCAAAAAATTACTTTTTTCGGTTTTCCTTCGACTACGATAACTCACGAACGAATGAACCGATTCTGACCAGACTGGCGGCGATCGACGTGGTTCTTTGATATTAAGAGCTGATCAGTTTTTGAAATCGATCAATGAAGTCGTTTAAAAGTTATTAAAAAAAACACATTTAAAAAAGAAAATTTTCGTAGTTTTTTTTGAGATTTCTAAAAATCTACTGGTACGATTCGGTTCAAATTATATTCAAAATCTAAGTTTTGCCAAGCCAAATATATAGAGAAAGAGTGAGTGACAAATAGTTTCGCGTAGAGGGGAATATAGGCATTACGCAGCTGCACGCATATTACACTTTATCGACGAATTTCTGTTATTTCGGCTTGTGGAAATCGTCAGATTATATATTTTTCATTATCATTGAATTATTTCTTTCAAAATTAAAAAATAAATGATGTACGCTCGAGAATGTCGAGATGACATTTTTTTTAAAAACTTTGTAGCCCTCCCCTTTCTTTACGTCACTCTCAAATTGTCAGATTAGTAGAATATACACTTCTTAGCATGTAATTAACTCACCCTACCTTAATCTGACGCGCTCGAGAATTTCTGATGACCAATTTTTTTTCATTAATCTGAGCCTTTATCCTGGACGCGCGGCCTTATTTATGAGATTCATATTTGGTGGAGGTACTTAACCGGGTACAAGGTATCCCCCTTTATATTAATCTGCCGCGCTTCAGTGAATCCCAAAATCCCCGCTTGGGCTCCCCTGCTATCAGCTCCTCAAAATATTCATTTCATACAGCTTCTCCCATTTTAATAATGGTTCCACAAACACAAAGGCTTGCAAAATCAATCGCCACTTACTTTGTTCCGAACCCTTGAAATGCCCTCACGCAAAGAACAATGAACAAGATCAAAGCCGAAAAACCGTGCAATTTGAATGTCTTCACCTGAAATTCTTCCCGATCTGCGCCGCTTCCTTGTTGCCAGTGGCAATACTCCCTTCCAACCCCCAACCCCAAGGAGGCCCGTATTTTCGTATACCACGTATAACAGTATCGTAATACACAATTTCGCTCCAGTTAGGAACGCATCAACCTGTTATATCTAGCGTAGGGGTCCACAGGGCACGCAACTTCCCAATTATGGATGACTGTCAATGTTGCCAGATGGCGATATTGCGATAGGGAGAGACAAAAATATGGATTGACGTGTCCTGTGCGTCTGCTAATAATGCTTATTATCCGGAGCGAGAAACAATGTCAAGATGTCTCGCTGAAGAATTAGTAAAAGATACATCTAAGTGACAGGGGTAGGTTCGCTGTAGCAGGTCAGTGTCGTACTAATTATTTTCCCACACCGTGAAATTCCGGGGAATTTTAGCTTCTGGAAGACGAATATTTTCATTTCAATAGAAGTGTGATGAAAATGCACTTAACTTTAATCCGCTAATTTATTTTAACTCGAATACTTTGACTTGTAATTTATTTTGAACAAGTTGCAGACCTATTTCTCTGAGAAGTAGAAGTAAAAATAGAGGAAGTAGAAGCTTACAATTCACACAAAGAATATATACTTGTAAAGTCACGCTTGCAATTATTTCGATACACAGTGTCATCATTTGAACTCAGCTCATAACTCAGCTCAGATGATGACACTGTGTCTAAACAATTGTAAGCCTGACTTAACAAGTAATATATTCCGTAATTTGGAAGTTTCCATTTCCTCTTTATATATCAGTTATGGTGAATTTACACGTATTAGATGCCACCATGCTAGAACATAAAATAAGAAGACTAATGCAGATGGCAGCTCTTCATCGGTAGGCACTATGGGTTGTTTTAAAACAAAATTAATTTATTTATTGTTGTGTCTGGGGTCTGTACTGATGAACAGGTGAAACTTCTATACAGTAGACACACCTTTTTTGATTTAAATTCGGTTGTTGGTACAGGGAGTATTGAAAAGTATATTCTTGTAGAAGAACTTTGCCGGGCGTTGAGCTGAAGTGATTCGACAGTCGTAAACTTCAGAAACCGCTGCTATGGAAATTATCCTGAAACTTCCACCTCTGGACATCACAGTCATGAGAGAGGCAAGAAAGAGTGCAAACAGACTCATAGAAACAAGTAGGTGGAGATCCCAACCACAAACTGGGCACACCAATATCATTCGTGAAGTCAACATTACCGAACTGGATATGATATCAGACTACATGCTACCCCAATACTAATACGAAAAACCTTTCAGAACACAGCTCAAGTGGAACGAATGGGACTCGGGAGTAGGGGAGTAGAATCACTGGAAACTTAATATGATACACAGATGGCTCAAAAACAGAGGAAGGAACAGGAGCAGGAATACATTGAGTGGGGCCAAAAAGGAACATTAGTCTTTCACTTTTCAATAACACCATAGTATTCCAAGCACATGCTATAAGGACATGTATACAGATGAATTTAGACTATGGGTATAGAAGAAAACACATCTACAACTTAAACACATCAAAGATACGCCCAATTACCGGCTTACTAACCGGATATTGCGGCCTTAGAAATCACCTTCACACTATGGGAATAAACCATGGAGTACAGATTTCGTGGTGACGAGAAGGAAACAGCCTCTCACACCATCTTCGAATATTCGGACCTAGGAATAGATATGAATCTGAAACACCTAGTGAATAAATTATTGAACTTGGTAAAAGACACAAGCCTATTTAACCAGGAACCACTCAGTGTTAAGGGACACCATCACGGGTAAACCCTGTATCTGACCCGTCAGTTTGAAACCAACCACCAACCATAGAAAATAAACGAAAGGTTGAATTATTTTCAATCAATTTTCATTTTGTGAATGTTTTGCCTTTTGTCAAGTACACACAGTCTCACATAAAAAATATTTGAATATTTTGCATGATGAAATGATACCTCCATTATCATTTTTAGGATTTTGTCGGTTCGGCTATGATTCTGTACTTCTTCCACCGTCATTTTCTTGAGAATACCGTTGATGACAATGAAGTTTACGTATTTTTCAATATTTTCATCTGTAGGTTCTTCTACATTTCTGGGATATCTGGACAAATAAATCAGATGGGTTCATTTCTCCTTTTTGATGCATTACTACTAGATTATATGGTTGTATTGTGAGTAGTAATCTCTCAATCCTGGCAGAAGGAGCTGATCGGGAAAACTGTTTGATTTCCACTGGTGGTAGACGATCTGTATGTAGAGAAAATAATGATCCGTCGTGACCAAGTGATGGCCAATGTTTCCTGTGACTGTAACGTTTTTTGGTATCAGAAAGACTTTTACTAGCATAGGCCACTATATTTCTTTTCTTGAATTCTTGAGATAATAAGGAACCTAGTCTACTCGGCACTGCATCTAAATACGAATGAGTGGTTTTTTTATATCAAAATAAGTCAGTTTTGTTGCATCGTAGAGTTGTTTCTTCAAATTATTGGAAACTGTATTGTTTATCTGTCTACTCCCATCCTGAATTCTTCAGTGTTGAATCTCTCAATATCATTGTTTCATGCAAGGTTTGGTAGGAATTTTCCAACATAATCAGTATTCCTAGTAAACTGCGAACTTCACGCGAATTTTTGGCAGGCTGCAACTTGACGAAATTTCTTACTCTGAACGGATCCTTAAAAAAAAGTATCCAAAATATGTTTCTTTCCGTTGAAAACACATTTCGATTTTTTGATAGTTAGATCCGGTCAGACCTGATTCATTCAACTTCAATGAAACTTTTTCCAGAGACTTGTTATGATCCGCTACAATTGTTCCATATGTATGTCATCACTTATATAGATAACACCAGGTATATTTATGTAGAGTGGTCGTATTGTAGTTCTAAAATGTGGTTTGCTGCCTTTATACCGAAACTTATTGTTTAATATTTGAACAGTCCTATATTCGTTGAAAATGTTATATTTGATGGGGTTCAGCTTCATGGAGATTTCAAAGCTCAGAAGTGATTCAAAATTATCTTTCACTACGAAAACTTCAGCTTCAGCTTCACAATTTTCATTGCCGAATTTTTCAATGAACTTTCCTTGCAAATCAACTTTTTTATTTGAACAATATGGAAAAATACTACTGTATATGAGATTTGTATGTTTCATAGCTCATCAGATTGACTGAGGTCCCAGTATCTATTATGAATGATAACATTTTTTCATTTGAATTCAATGCGGCAATTAGTACGCTTTTTTCCATATTTAATTCCTAATTAATTCCATTGTCCTTCTTTTCATTAGCGTAGGTCAGTAGCTGATTCGATGACGGGTTTTCTTTCATTGCAAAGCATCTGAGTTTGGAAAAAAGAAAATGTTGAAGGATTTGAGATTTTATTTCTGTGTTTCTATCTAACAATTTGTACTCAGTTTGGAGTGATTATAGTGTAGTAAAACTGCACTAAACTAATTTTTCTAATTTATTCAAAATACTACCTAAAACAATTATTCAACTAAAACATAGACTTCATTAACTATTTTCATTTATCTTTACTGCCACTCTCTATCTGCGAACTTTGGAACTATATTTGTTACTCTCTGTGATTATCTATCTGCCCTCTGCCATCGAGCCTTAAATACCCGCAAGCAGATTCCATCTACAGTTCTCGATCTATCGAGACTGCACGTCGACTCTTAGGTGTCTCTCGAAACTTCGGTTTCGTTCATCAGCAGATTCTCGTTTCTTCTAGGCGTGACTCATGTGTTCACGACGGAGGAATGTTTACTTGGGGTGCATACTTGATGAGGTGAATGCGTAATGAGATGATCAGGACCGGTCTCGAGGCTGGTCTCAAAATCGTTACATTATGGTTAATTATATTATCATTTTGTGAAATGTTCCAAATGACAATCATGAATGTCTCTTCTAAACTATTCAGGAAAAGACAAATAGTTTTTCCTTCGTCTTTAATTAATATGAACTTGAATTCAAATGATAAGAAACGGAATGAATAAATGACTGCCTTTCACAGAAAAACTCGCAGAATCCAGTTAAAACTCCAATCTTATTCGAGGAACTCCGATCGAGATTTTTTATATCACAAATCACCAGACATGGCAAGCCCTCTCAGAATTAGTTTCAGACGTCAATTAACTTCGATCCAAATTAAACTCAACTCAAAATCCCGAAGTCACATCGACATCACAACTAATCAATTTAATAAATTGGATAGACTCCCCTGGTGATTACTCTAAACTTAATTAATGAGGATCACCCCAAGAACCATACTTTCCTCCCGCCTTGCCCTTTCCACTTCTTCTACAGGGCCATAATATAGTTATTCAAATATTAAGTGTTTGTCACGTTTTTTGTTACACATGATTTTTTGAGAAATGCTGGAATATGGCTACAGTTGGATTCATGGATTTTCACCTTTGTGATCAAAGGAATCACACAATCCCTATGTCTCATCTCTTTCTATCAACCGCTATAAGCAGATCAAAATCAAATTTTCTACTTCCTTACTAGAAAACCTCATTTTCGATTTTCGATTTTGATAATTTCTCTCCCTCTGGAAGAAAAAACATTTTTCCTCCTTGAGCACTAGAAATTTTCCTTCCTCTAAGTTTTTTAATACTTTCACTTAAACAAGAGTTTTTGTTACCTCGTGTGATTGATTTTGTGGTAAATAGATTTATGAAAATGAAATAAGAATACATACAAGCGTCTATTTTCTTTTATTTTTCATTAAACAACAATATGATACATGACATGAAAATTTATAGACCTAAATAAACTGTACAGTTCCGCATGAAAAATGTTTCCTGCTGATAGATGAACTCAATGTTATATTAATTTTATCATTCTGAGTCGATTGGCGTTATCAGAATTGCTTTATTTCAACCATTCTCGAGTAGAAAAGTTCATCCTGAGTTGAGGGCTGTATATTCTAAACAAATATTTTTTATCTTCATATTTGTTTAATTCAGCCTCTTTTGTATATCCTCATCAAATTTGAAATAGATTTCAAGCCCAATAGAGGTTCAGTAAGCTTTTTACGGAACCTCTGCAATTTCAAGTTGAACATTTTTTCGAAATCAAAATTGCCATTTTTTGGTCCAATTGAATTATTGAGGTGATATTTGAAATCAGCTCGTCAAGATACGTTTGAAAAAACTTTGCGATTTATCAAGAAATGAAAATGAAAAATTTTAGAAAAAAAGGTCTGATTAGAAATTGCAAAGGGTCCGTATAAAATTGTTAAATTGTTAAAATTGTTGTTAAAATTGTTATTTCTGTCAACCAGCTGCACACCTTTAAGACTACAAACCTCAAAAGTCTTCGAAAGACTTGTCTGAGCTAGGGAAGACGCAGCCCATACCTTTTAACGTGTGATGCCATGCACGAGACCGATGACCATGCTGGGAATCGAACCCATGACCCTCAGATTAAGAGACAAGCGCTCTACCTTCATGACCATCACGGCCTACCTACCAAATCTCTACTTGACTCGTAATCAATTTCAAATTGAGCGAACTTCTACAAAATAAGTTGTTTTCCACGAAAATAAAAAAAACAATTGAAAAAGATGTTTGGCGGGAAATTACAGTTCTCAACTCCGGATGAACTTTTGAGCTCCAGAACGGCTTGAGATGGAAAAATTCTGCGAACTCCAATCGATTCAGGATAACGAAATTAGTATATACTGTAGAGTTGAAGTCGATTCGATGAGTAAAAAAATTCGTCAAAAAAATGTTCAAAGGGGTAGACCCCTAAAAATCATGAAACGTACAAAATCATCGTATTAACTTGAAATCTGCACTATATATCCAAAATTTCGTGAAAATATATGATTTGGATATGCTCAGATACAAGGTGGGTACCATAAAAAAGCATCTTGCATCATCGAATTTCGAAAATTTTTATTTTCCATTTTTAGAAAAATAGCAAGTATCCCTCAAACATATTTTGACGAGGTGATTTCGAATCTTACCCCAAAAATTGAATTAGACATAATAACGACCACTTCATTAATCCTTTGTTGAATTAAATTTTTGTGCCGTATTTCCAAATCAGCTCATCGAGATGGGTTCGAAGAAATTTTTATAATTTTTCGAAAAATTAATTAATAAATAATAAATTCCCGGTGTTCCATGTTGCTGCTGATCAGAAACGTTAAATATTTCTTGAAGAGGTGATTCCACTATTATATCAGATATTTGATTTGTTTGGAAGAAAATGGACAATTCAATATTTTGCTAGAAATCTCAATTTTGTTATTCAAACTATCCTCTATACAGTGTCTCTCAAAAGTATTGGAATTGTCTCATATTTCAGAAACGGCTCTGAGAAAATTTACGCAAATTTCGAGTGGTTTTTGATGATGCCCGATTCAACGGTGATATCGACAATGTTGCCAAATCTACAGTTTTCCAGATATTGAGGGTAACTCAATTTTTTCAAATAGAATGCCCTATTTATTTTCATTGCAATCAATTCAGCGCCCTGTCTTTACTCATGTCTCCAAATACCAGATTTTTTTTGAAATATGAGAACATATATAGTTCGTTGAAATGTCTTCGAACGGTCCAATATTTTCAAAAGGGCTCGAGAAATATATCATGAAATTTCATACAAAATGGTTTTTGACAAAACAACTTCTTAATAATTGAATTCGTTTCCAAAAGAGTTTTGAATCAAATAACAAAAACTGAGAACTATCTGACGAAGTGCTCAAAATGTTTGCCATCATTTGCTAAACACTAGCCCAAGCGGTCATAAAATTCTCTCAAGGTATTATTCAGTATTTGAGACGTGATTAAAAGAGCTGCCTGTCATATTTAATTTTTTAGGATTTTTAAATTTGCTGGTTTCTCAAACTACATCAATTTAAAATCTGATATTTGGAGACGTGAGTAATGAGGCGTCGCTGAATTAATTGCAATGAAAACAAATAGGGTGTTCCGTATGAAAAAATTGATTTGGCAAAATTGCCGATATCACCATTGAATGGGGCATCATCAAAAACTACTTTGTCAGAATTTTTATAAATTTTCTCTGGGCCGTTTCTGAAATATGAGACCGTTCCGATACTTTTGAAAGACACTGTATATTTCAGACGATGTAAATTCACATTCACAGTTGTACAAAAAATGTTGTTTATATTTCGCGTATAAAATTCGTGTTTTCATGGAACATTCGAGAGAATTAACACTCTCATGTGCCATTAAAAAAACACTATTTCTATTCTATACTACAAAACTTCACTTTCGACCCCTAAAGCAAGGAGGAAAATGGTACTCTCTCTCCTGCTCAGAGGGAAAACATTTTTTGACCCTGTGAACAGAAATTTTCCACCCTCTAAGTTTTCTAATACTTTCTCACATATAAAATATATTGTCTTGAATATAACTGCATGAGAACCAGACAATATAATAATAATAATAATAATAGCGTCTTTATTGATTTGAAAAAACAAATAAATACAATTTTTTAAACGTGTTGGCGACATTCGGCTACAGCCGTTCTTCGTCCATCCCGAATCTAGACTATAAAGCGAATTCCACTAAAATTTCCATTCGCTTTCCGTACGATTCCTATTTGTCGCTGTGTATCGACCGCTCTGCTGAAACTGAAAGTTGTACTGAAATGTGGGTTCGCTACACCAGAAATGATCGCAGGAATTCACAATAATCTATTTCAAATCTGTTTAATATTGTAGTCAATAAAGCAGAAACTATTCGGATCATTCATCTGCAGATGTTGGCTATACTGGAATAACTAAGTTTGTTTAATGAGCTTCGTCTAATGCATCGTTGGGTTGAAAATGAAAACGATGCAAATCGAAGCCACAGCATTGTTCACGATTCTTGATAGGGTTTTGTTTGTATAATTATAGTGTAGCATTAATATTTGAAACCGGTGAGCTCAAAGCGTACTCCTGAGGATGCTAACTTTGTTGACGAGACGTGCGTCGAGTGAAATTGACTATTTTTTGGTGTTTTGGGTAATTTCTATTTCTTGAACTGTAGCAGCACTGTTGTTTGGAATCCAATAGCGAAGGGGGACCTCTCTTCGATAGCTTTGACGTTTTGAAATAACACAAAAAATACTGAACCATGAGTTAGGTTAGGTGAACATTTATTCATCCATTTTCTTGAATGGAATCGCAAGAAGAGCTAGGAAAGAAAAACTAGTATCAAAGGAAACAGCTTGACAGTTGGAGGAGAAAAATACTCTATCGAAGATCACGAAAAATTGAAAAAATTACTTTCAAATTGTTACTTCCCGTTGACACCATCACAAACAGAAAATGACAACTGACACACGGAAAATATCAAAACTGAAAATATACCAGTTACAAAAGCAGATAAGAGAACTGAAGAATATTTTAGAAAATCTCAAACCATCGCAAAAGGCTTCATCATCAGTGACACCGAAGATAACATCAACAGTATCATCCAGATCTACAAGAACTTCATTGAAACTGGAGACTATAAGGTTTTCAACTGAATTGAAACTTTCTGTCTCTTCTTACATCTTTCTTTCCATTCTTGAAACTTCTTAGAAAATTTCAATAACTTTGCTTTGTTCAAAGTCCCCCTCTATCATTCATTTGATCCAATCACTTCTTCTGTCTACAAAACGAACTCCTCATTCGAATTATTCAACATTTCTGCAAATCGTTCACAACGAAGTTATTGGTTCGAAATAAAAACCTCTAATAAGATCAGTAGAAAACTTGATTGAAATTAATGAGGTAAAATACTGAAAAGTGTTCCATGGAAGCTTGTTTATAATATAGAAGAAGCTGAATATGCAGCTATTGACTTTGAGATGATTGACCAACAGTTAAAGAACTACTCTCACTTAATTTGGAATAAATTAAATAAAATGGAAAGAATGGACGACTGAAAAGCTCAGTCTTATTATCGAAAATCGTGATGAATTGTCATGCTTTCATGTTACAAAAACCAAAATCCAATATCATAGACATGAAGAAAATCAGAAATTTGCTCGAAATCTGATATACCCAAAAATTAACTCATTAAAATAATAGTGGAAGGAAAATGTATCGACAGTATTGAAGACATTTCAAATATTGTGAATGAACATTACGTCACATTGGAAAAAAAAATTCTATGAGAAATCTTTCCCACAGGCTTGAAAAAACAATGGTATTTCCCATATACAAAACTTCAGATCGGGAAGGAATTATCAATCACAGACGAATATCAGTTATACCGACTTTTCGAAGATATTCGAAAACATTCTGAAAGAGCAGTTGGTTTCATTTCTTCATAAATTTTGAATACTGTCAGAAAAACAACACGGTTTCAGAGAAGGCGTATCTACTCAAGACACGATACTGAAATCAACCACAGGAATGTATTCAGCCCTAACCCGAAGTGAATCTGCCCTGTGCATCTTCCTTGATCTGTCGAAAGCGACATCTGGGTAAAAACTTTATACTTGTTCAGAAGTTACCTCTCAAATACAACACAAACAATTGATTTGGAAAATGTGTATAGTAAATTCGGTACAGAATCGTATGAAATACCGCAAGGAACCGTACTGGGGCCAATTTTACTCAATATTTATTCAAATTGTTCATTTGAAGTCAAAACAGAAAGGAAAATAATAACGTAGGTGGACGATACAGCGTTTTTTTACTCGGCACAGAACACTTTGAAAAGGCAAAAAATTGAACGAGATCTAAATATGATTGAGTCACGGTTCTTAGAGATGATTGCTGACGATAAACCCTGGCAAAACACTATTACTTTCATTATCTAATATAAAATCAACTCTTGCGTCTATTACCGAAATTTTTTTCTCGGCTTGGAGCCAGAAATGTAAGAAAAAACTTGTAATCTGTAAGCCTTAAACCGTACTATAATGTGTTAGTGAACCCTACGAGTACGCCACTGTCAAACTCTCATCTAAACGATAACATCAAGTCGTAACTCCTAAAGTCCGGGTTTATTGCAATTCAACATTGTCTCGAATGGCAACATCTCAGAAATGAGAGGCCACTTGACTTCTATATTGGGAATGTTGCTCAGAATTTTGTTGTTGGAAATTGTCGGTCTGGAGTAGAAATATTATTGATTATATAATCGAAATATTGATTATATGACGCATAACTGGACTATTCACAGATAAATTACCCTTTCTTCTCTTCAGCTATAGGAATAGTAATGGTAATAGTAATGGTAATGGTAAGTATAGATGGTGACTGATACGCTGCGACTTTATTAGATCTATTGCGTGCCATCTTCTACTGCTATTTCAAGGTATTCTCGTTCAGAGCAGCCCTTCCAGCCCCAATTCCTTGAGGAATTTAGGGATTTTGAGGGGGTCTATTCGTGGTATTTCTCCCACAGTCAGCTGGTGTGATCCCAGTATATTCAGTATCTTGTGATGTACAGCATAACACTTCATCAATATATGGTGTGGTGTTTCTGGATGTTCCCCACAGAATCTGCAGGTGCTGTCCTCCTCTAAGCCTAGCTTCCTCAGGTGTTCTTTGAGTCTGCAGTGCCCCGTCAGATATCCCGTGACGTTTCTGGTGACTCCTTTTTATTTTTCCGGACTTTTGTTTTTGCATTCAATACGACGTGGTCATCATCGAATCGTATTTATTGAGTCTCCTCATCTTGTGTTACATGAAGTCTTACATCTATACGACCCGATTTGAAATCCTTGAAGCACATTCAGTGGCCAATTCGAATACATGCAATTCTTTATATCTTTTGCCGAGTTCGATGTTTTTTCACCCACTCATCCCTATCTGTAATTTCCCGGTTGAAAAGCCTCGGCTTTATCAGAGTTGTTGTTGATTTCAAATCGCCAATTTAGTCACTCGACAATTTTGCGTCCATTAGTTCCACCTACCGACTATTCCTGTACCTCGTATTAGTCCGCTGCAGTGGAATCAATTGGCGGTCTGATGGTTTGTGGGATTTCGGGTCAACTTTTTCACCGCATTCACACTCTAGGTCCTACGCGGTACTGACTATCTTTTACAGAGTGTATTGTAGAAAACATTATTTTTCCTTCAAGACACCTGTGGCTTATAAACGGAAAACAATAGTTGAGGCTTTCGTGGTCGAAACTTTATTTTGCTGTAACAAATTTTCCAGGTTTCAAGAGAAAAAAACCACTCAGAAGCTCCTAGGAGATGCGATCGAGGAAAAGATCCGACAGATTCACTTGCAATCCGCACTATATACGCAAAATTTTATGCGGAATCCGAAAATATATGATTTGTTTATGCTCAGATTCAAGGTTAGACAAATTAAAGAAAATCTGAATCGAAAATGTCACGAACTGTCGCAGAAAAAATATGGAGGAAAATGACGTCTTTCCACACCAGATGACCCCTTTAACTCGGGAACGGTTCAAGATATAGCAATTCTGCGAACGCCAATCGATTCAGAAAGATCACATCAGTTTAAACTAAATTTCGAGTCAATGGATGTTAAAAAAAATATTAGAGAAATAATGAAAAATTCCATTTCGCCAGATTTACTTGAAATGTACACAATATACGCGAAATTTCATGCAAATTCCGAAAATATATGGTTTGATTTCAATAATTTTTATGCTCTACAAATTTATAGATATTCTCAATAAAGTACACTATGTATTGTGAAAATTACTAGTGAGCACACTGCAATTTATGTAGAAACAGTTCCTAGTAACTCGCAAAAGAAAGGTCAGGAAAATTGTGGAATACTCTGGAGAGAATGAGCTACAAAATTCAGAATTCAATTGCAAAAATTACGGAAATTATGGTTGTTGTTCCATAAGACGTGAGAAACAGTATATACAAGTATCTACTGTGTCATGTTCTCAAGTTTTTTGCCAGAGTTTTTAGTAAAACCGAAAACGAAGAACAAACTAAGGGTCCTGAAAAGACTGGAGGAATGGCATTTCTACTAATGAACAGTTAATGTAGTATACTAAATGATGATACATTCGGAAAAACGTTCCAAAAGTATGGAAGAAAACATTCAATAAGACAAACTGAATCGTTTAAATTATGTACATAGGGGATTTTTTAAATCATTCAAGTCATTATATTTTTCAAAGTTATGGAGAATACCATTCTAAAGAATTCTGAAATAGCAAAGGAAAACAACGACATTAAGGCATTGTAAATGAAAAAAAAACAATCATTCGAAGAGTTGGTTATTCTGACGCTCGAAAATGAAACATTCTCCTCCCCAGCCTGGGTATTTGAGATGTTTTTCTTTTTTCATTCATTTTAATCATTCATGGTTATGGTATCTTATTTCTGATATTTCGTCTGGTGATAGTTCAACATCGCGGAAACCCAGTACTTCACGGTGAAAGTACAAACACGAACTCAATCAAAATGAATATGCAATCAGAGTGCACTCTAATGAATGCCATCCTTTCGCTGCCGATGTGATTTGAATAACAAAGTGATAGTTTCTCAGAAGAAAATCAATAACCAATAAAATGCCTTGAGAGAAAATGAATTAGTATTTACATTCATTCGTGTCTAAGAGATTCCGCCACAGATTTACTTTATTATTCAACGAATTCATTTTGCTTTCGTGCATTTAGTGCTTCCAAGGAAACCTCCATATTCTAGAACATTTCATGCTGGTTCATCGAGTTGTCATCTTTTATTTCAATATTGGTAAGGATTGAAAGAGCAAAAAAATATAGTTTATGGAATATTTGATATTGAAATGAGAATTATTGTGAATAAAATAGTTCAACAATAATCTCTATAATGAAACTATGGTTCAAATGATTTTCACATAAAGAGGGTTTACAAAACCACGACAATTGTTTTGCTTCACAAAAGCTTCTTCAAGTGGTGAAGATATACTAAATTACATTTTGCTATCTTTCTTTAAATACTTATTTGAAATTAACTAGGTTCCGGTTGTATACCTAACTCCCAATACCGTGAATTTATTGGGATGTTAAGAAAGTATAATTTTTAGCGGCCCAACTGATTGCCCTCCAACCATACATGTTTCCGAATCTAATGAGAAGAAAATAAAGAAAATTATGATAGGTAGAAGAAAAATTCAAGTGATTTTCATTGTTGCTTTTCAAGTTTTCAGTCCATTTACTTCCAGACAAAAAGGAAATACACTTCATCACTGCTCCCATTAGTATTACTTGTAAGCAATTTTACAGTTTTTTCAGCAAAATATATTTCATTACAGCTTGACTTTTAGGTGATCAAAATCATTTTCGTTAATATTTTGTAGCTAAAAATCTGTTCAAAATATATCATTCTTGTCATTTCGATCAACCCTTGACAAGCAACCCTCAGAAGTCTTCGGGAAACTTTCCGGAAGATAATTTGAATGATACATCTATGGAAGAGAGAAATCATGTGTTGCGTAAAAAAGCCATAAATATAATTTTACCAGTCCAAATGGCGAATGGAGGTAATGGAGAATGCAATAATTGGCATTTAATAATTATTTGATATGTAGGAGGAATATAGGTAGGCCTGGAAATATATTAAGCAACTTAATTGTTTGTATGAGCAGATGCTACTATTACGATTTATTCAAAGCCACAATATTTTTTGAAAATATGAGCGGCAATTAGTGGAACGGGCTGAAATAGTTTGGTTTCTGACAAAATAAAAACGTCAAGAAGAAGGTCTATTATTGTTATAAGATTTCCATTCGTGACGATTTGGATGAAACACAGGCTGAACATTTGAAAATTAATGAATATTTGACACCTTTTGTGTGAATATAGTTCAAGAAATATAAAGTACCCAAAGATACTCCCTAATATGAGACAGGAGAAAAAGAAAAGTCGAGAATATATGGGATTAGCTTTAAGAACTGCGATAAGTATATGGGTCAAACTGGAAGGGTCATGAAAGTACGGTTCAAAGAGCACATTGCTCATATCATGAATGTGGGTTTTTTCTTTAGTGCGTTCATCATTGTCTTCTCCTAGATTCTGAACTTGTGGCTCATGCCAAATCCGTACTGGATTTCCAACGTTTGTTTTTATTCATAAAGGGAATAATTGCAGAAAATAAATACATTTGTAATTATACTACGAATTGTGTTGCATAGTCTCAGGTCAGTAATGAATTTTCGTATCGAAACAAAAGATGGATTCCAAGTTTAATTTCTTCAATTTATACGAAAACTCCGTAGAATTATTGTTTCTAATTGAGTTCCTGAAACTGGGAGACAGTTTGAATGTCTAGATTTCTAACTTCATAACTTGAGGCAAGATTCGTTAAGAAAGGGGATTATCTCAATTCGAATGGGACGAAAAATAACTGTACCGAGAGAATTTTGATGGATTTGGATACAATTAAAAAGTTTGAATGGGAGGTCAGGATTATCAACAGTGGCGTAGCTTCAAAAATCATTACCGACAAAAAATTACAACTCATAAAATGAATATTTCATAATTCATTTAAAGACCTTTGATTTTTGGGGAAATAATAATAATAATAATCAGCTCTGCCGTGTATGACGCCGCTCAGACTCTGTCCCAAATCGGAGATACCACCCCTATGATGGGGAGACATGAGCGACACATTCACAAGATGGAAGTGAAGTCGGCGAGACAACACGCGTCTCGTTTTCAGTGTGTGGTGGACTATGTGGCGGCCAATAGGCCCTTCACGCCCGCAGTGCGGCAAATTGCCAAAAAATCAAACAGTATACGAAGGCTGATGGCTGCAAAATAGTCACTAGTGAGGCGGACGAGAAGCATCGCGGAAAACATAAAGTTCCACGATAAATCTTCTCTTCTCTTCTCGTGCTTTCTTCACAATTAAATATCCTGAAGAGCCTCAAAATTATCCAGAGTTCAACTCAAAGTATCGTCATGTTGTAGTTCTCATATTGGATGTATTCATTTAAAAAGATCGTTAATGTGAATTCGGGACTATGAACTGGTTTGCTTTTCACGTCGCAAGGACGACACCAGAAAGACACAACATGGGGACACTTTCAAATTATTAATGTGTTTGAACATCCACAGAAAATACTACTAGTTTTACCGGAGACAGTTGACAAGGAACTTTCTGGTAACACCGTCACAAGAATGTGACGGGTGATTTCCTATTCCTTCTCCCTTCGCGTCTAGTAATGTATATTTGAATATTACGGAATGTCCTGTCCATATTGCCTTCAGATATCCTTTCCTACTTTTCGGGATTACCTGAACGAGTCCGATGTGAATACTTCACAAGAATAGCCACTTAAGGGATCATTCAGGATCTTTCTGACGCTCTAAATATGGATATAGGCTTGGAACAAGTGGAAAGATCTGCTATTCCTTGAATTTTTACTGTTTCTGAATTCGAAGCATTCGCTCTTTCTCCAATAAGAAGTGCTTGAATGTCATCTCATTCACTCCAACAACCCACAGGAAAAGTGCTAGAGTTCTGTTTATTTCGCGATGATATAAAACTTTCAATTTGATATGAGCCTTTTGGGTGTTTATAGTGTAACCGGAATTTTTGTTGTAGATCATTTGAAAATGTAGTCGAAAGGAATTGAACTGACTACTATCGCTGAACCACAAATCTAACCGCTTAATAATTTCATGTGATTCTAACTAATATATAATCAGCTAAAAAATTAATCCAAATTTCATTAATTCAAATTTCATCAATTCAAAAATATTCCTCACCTGGACTGCTCGTTATGGTTAATTTTTCATGCTGAAAACGACCTTTTAATTTGTAAACTTCTCTTGTAACCAATCCCCACCTCACAAAGTCTGTGCAGACACGCTGGGTTTGGGATACGACTCTTCTGAACTCAACAAGGACCTCTAGAAAAAAGTTACTGGCCCGGTTCTGAGTTAATTTCAATCAAAATTGAAGGAAAGATGTGATCTTTGAAACAAGCAGACTATTATAGCTCTGTAGTTAGCTAAGTTGACTAGATACAAATCAACAATGAAATGAAACAAAAATTAATCATGCATATAGGGTTCCATTCATTACATTACATTATGTGTCAGTAGTTTTGCTCTGCCTTGCCCTGCCCTGCCCTGCCCTGCCCTGCCCTGCCCTGCCCTGCCCTGCCCTGCCCTGCCCTGCCCTGCCCTGCCCTGCCCTGCCCTGCCCTGCCCTGCCCTGCCCTGCCCTGCCCTGCCCTGCCCTGCCCTGCCCTGCCCTGCCCTGCCCTGCCCTGCCCTGCCCTGCCCTGCCCTGCCCTGCCCTGCCCTGCCCTGCCCTGCCCTGCCCTGCCCTGCCCTGCCCTGCCCTGCCCTGCCCTGCCCTGCCCTGCCCTGCCCTGCCCTGCCCTGCCCTGCAGATCTGTCGGAATTTTGCTGATATTTGCCGCGGAAATGATCAATCAAAGAACTATTAGTGTTTATACACGCGTAGGTTCATTAAACATCTGGTTTGAAGCACTGTAAAGTGGTTGGATATACAATTTTCCTAGCCTGCAAGGAGACTTTTGTGAAATACCTCTTACCGAGGATGTTTTTTAAACGAACATGAACTTTCGATCATCTATCTGATTCAGAGCAACGGTAATGTTCATCACTTTAGATATTGGCAAAGTCCTGTAACATTTCCCGGCAGTTTTCAGCCCACCCTATTCTGTCTGGCGTCCGTGCGTATACATTCCAGGCATCCGCCAAACTCCGGAGTAGCGCGTGGAAAGGGCAGAATGGGGGTCTGGAGGATTGAAGTCCCCCCTCTCGCATTCCTCTCAGACTTACAAGACAGCAGAGATGTCGGGACAATTTTTTCCACCCTAACTAAAAAGGTATCCGCTCGACTTCTTTATGATTTTTCACGTAGCTGGTAGTTTACTGTAGACTGCCGCAATTTCGATATTTTCTAGGGGATTTTGATGTTGTCGATACTTCTGTTTGAATAGTGCGAAATATTCGAAATTGTTTAATGGGGTTTTCAACTTCGTTCCATAAAAGTAACTTTAGATATCCTGCGTCTGTGGTAAATATGTCCTCTTCAACTTAGGAATTGGGAATCATACCTTCACAGAAAAATTTTCATTCTTGAACAGATGTACATTACCTGAATATCACATCGAAAGATATTATAGCACCTCCAACTCACTGAAGTTTCATATATGAACGCAGTTTTTCCTACAGTGCCATTCCGAATGTTTTGAAAATTAAAAAACCTCACTACTTTAGAAAGAATCACATAAAACTCCCGAAATCCAACCGTATCTATAACTCTGTCCTTCGCTTTATTATTATACTTAACACGCTGACTGCCATTTTGGTCTATAAGACCGAGACGAAAATATTCCGACGTGCCGCCTCGGTCTCATAGACCGAAATAGCCTGGTGCGACAGTCACAATCTCGGTCTATGAGACCGAGGCGGCACGTCTGGTGCGTCAGTCACAATCTCGGTCTGTTGAATTGCTCGTGAAGCCGTCGGTCTACATTACTGGTAATAATATCGGGGAGTCAAATCTAGACGGCTTCAGTGACCGTTTTGAATGGCAAATTGTCTTCATCAGACACACAGACCGAGTCGGCCTGGCAGGAAAATCAGTATGTACACAGAATTTCTAGAATGCGAGTACTGGGAATTAAACGTTCATTCAATAAACAAAATGTAATAGACTTTTCAAAAATACGTAATCTAAATATTTTCATGAAATCCTTTATTACAGAAATTTCGTATTCTTCATTTTTAAGTTTGGACGCAGTGTGTCTCCCATTATCAGAACTACCATTACAGAATGGTTAGGGTAAAGCCTGTGGAGTTCAAAGATAAAACCCACTAAGCACAGAAGCACACCGAATTCCTCAAACTTGGGCCATTTGACGAAACCAATCGGAAATCTTCTGCATGTTGTGGCTGGGTCTGCACTGATGATCGGGTGAATCGTGAAACTAATACATAGATAGTCACACTCGTATTCTATTATCATTTGGTAGTTTCCCTTTCCAAATCGAATGGAAATCACGAGATCATAATTGAAAATATATCATGCTTGATTGGAACATACCCTGTATTATTGGTGTCATTATTCTATCATTGATGTAGTTTGTAAAACAACTTCTAGGATAATTCGTGTTTCCCCCAATCTCATAAATGTATAACTTCCTGGCATCCTTCTTGCGAAAAGGAATCGCAGGAACTTCCATTCGAATTTATTGATTTTAATTTTTTTTTCCCTCTGCGTTTATTGGAAAGATCGTCCGACCGAAAGAACCAAGAAAAATCTGTACTAACGGAAAGGGAAGGAAGCCGATGAAATGAGCAATTTCTGTAATTTGCTTAGCGTGTCGGGCGATATTTGCCCTCGATGATAAAATTATGCAAAGGTGAACATTCCAATATCTTGGGAAGAGCGATGGAAAAAGCTTCTTGGGCGAAAAATTAAGATTTTCAGGAACATGACTCTTTTTTTTATTACACGCTTTCATTCAGCTTCTTCTGTATGTATGTTTGATTGCAACCGACTCCTTCACACTCCATTTTGACCCACTTTAAAAGAGCAGATTCAATTGAAACTTCATACACTTATCAAAAACCGGTGACAATACAATAATTTGATGAGATTGTCTCATTATCATGATCAAGATCGCCAGAATTGTATAGCTTGCATATACTCTGTGCCTTTGCCAGAAATTTAAAAATCCGCGTCGTGGATGGATGATTAATGCGTCTGCTGCCTTCCTTGGATAGGGTCGCTATTTTTTTTTCAGGCTTTCTCTTCGGAGAATTTTTTTTTTACAATAAATTGAGAACTAAAAAGTGAAAAATAAAATATAGTTGGAAGAAACTATTTTTTTCACTTCAATGTGTTATAAAAGGGTGCACGATACACGAAATATGAAACAAAGCGCCCCACGCTTTTTTTCACGGTGATACTAATATTTTTCTTCATTATTATTTTCTGCCTATGTGAACAATTATTGTTTTTTTCAGTTTTCTTAAACTATATTTTTATTTTTTTATATTTTAGGAACTTAAACTGTATCTATTACCATTTTAAATATCTCTTTGGACATCCTCATCTTAGACTCACGAATAACAAGAGTCTGAATAAAATACGAGTTGAAATATCTGACGAGTTTAAATATTTCATGGATCGTTTCGAACTAGCGAATTGTCATAGTTTCGCTTGTTTACCGAATTCAAAATGTTCATGTGATATTTTGATTGCTAATTGGTAGTAATTGGGAGACTCAATTTAGGCGTTTAGCTATGAAGATCCGAATCAACAACGGAAATTGTGAATTGGTTAAATCTACAGATTATTACATTGACGCGTTTAGTTTCCAGAATAGAGCTCTTGCACATAATTTCACAAGAGAGCAACAATATACCAGTGACACAAGAGATTTGTAGCAGCCTGCAGCTTCCTTATTTGGAAAGAGGTGTGTAATCAATAATAGAACTACTTCTGAATTTAACGACAATTTTTGTTTTCTACACCATTAGTTTGACAGTATTATAAACAAAATGAATCACAAAAATATACCCGATACTCTGAACGAATAATGTATGTATTTCTCTTTGCATTCTATTGAAAAGCAAAAACTTTTTCGACTTTTTCAATTTTATTTTCGAAAAATTTAATTTATTATTTCATCTCAGACCGATATCGAGTTGAAAAGTACATACTGAGTTGAGTGCTGTAATTTCACGCCATTTGTTTTATATTTTTTCCTCTATCATAATCATTAAACTCAACCTTTTTTCAATACTCTCACTGGATTCAAAATCGATTCCTAGTCAAATAGAGGTTTGGTAGGCTTTTGACTTAACCTCTGTGATTTCGACTTGAACCTTTTTTTGAAACATTTTATTTTTCAAATTATACTCCGAAAATTGAATCCGACAAAGAATTAACGAAATAATATCAATTTTTGGACTTTTCCTGAGTAATTCTTTTTCTTGTCGATCTACTTTAAATTCATCCAGAGTTAAGAGCTGTAATATCAGGGCAAAGAAAAAAAATCGACTTTGGTTGTGGATACATATTTAATTTCACTGATTTTTTTATTATTCATGAGAAATATAATATCGCTTATTCTTCTCCTTGCAATTTTTCACGAATGCCTGCCGTCTGCGTTGATGTTGCGGAGTTTCAAAATACATCTGAATATGTATATTTTGCTTCAAAATAATACCGTTGTGGCTTTCACACAATGTTCATTCTAGGAATGAATTATTTTGCAGAGACGAAATGCACCAGAAAATCAGATGAGAAATGTGTATGTGCTTAAAGAAAAATGTAGCGAGAAATTATAAAGCTGTCGGGGATTGATTGGATTGTTGAAAATTCAATATACCGCGTTAGGTTGAATGTGCATTCAGATGGGATTTTACTTCTTTGTTCTGTTGACTTATAGCTTGTCATAAATAACCAAATGTGAGCCGTGAAGAAGTGAACATAGGTAGCTCACGCATTGGCGAGAATAGTTGTTGGGTCGTCAGAGGAGTGCGGTCGATTTCTAAATATTTTGAGGTGATCTCAAAAATAGGATTCGAGTTGGCGCGATCTGTATTGGGTCAGAATACATTCATATTTGACCGAGTAACAACTCTTCACCATTGAAAATCAATGTTGGGTCGTCAGAGGAGTGCGGTCGATTTCTAATTATTTTGAAGTGATCTCAAAAATAGGATTCAAGTTGGCGCGATCTGTATTGGGTCAGAATACATTCATATTTGACCGAGTAACAACTCTTCATCATTAAAAATCAATGTTGGGTCGTCAGAGGAGTGCGGTCGATTTCTAATTATTTTGAAGTGATCTCAAAAATAGGATTCGAGTTGGCGCGATCTGTATTGGGTCAGAATACATTCATATTTGACCGAGTAACAACTCTTCATCATTAAAAATCAATGTTGGGTCGTCAGAGGAGTGCGGTCGATTTCTAATTATTTTGAAGTGATCTCAAAAATAGGATTCAAGTTGGCGCGATCTGTATTGGGTCAGAATACATTCATATTTGATCAAGTAATAACTCTTCATCATTGAAAATCATTGTTGAGTCGTCAGAGGAGTGCGGTCGATTTCTAAATATTTTGAAGTGATCTCAAAAATAGGATTGGAGTTGGCGCGGTCTGTATCGGGCCAGAATACATTCATATTTGACCAAGTAAGAACTCTTCATCATTGAAAATCATTGTTGAATCGTCAGAGGAGTGCGGTCGATTTCTAAATATTTTGAAGTGATCTCAAAAATAGGATTCGAGTTGACGCGGTCTGTATCGGGTCAGAATACATTCATATTTGTCCAAATAACAACTCTTCATCATTGAAAATTATTGTTGGGTCGTCAGAGGATTGCGGTCGATTTCTAAATATATTGGAGTGATCTCAAAAATGGGATTTGAGTTGACGCGATTGGTATTGGGTCAGAATACATTATTTTTGTCCAAATAACAACTTTTCATCATCGAAGATAATTGTTGGGTCGTGGGACAAGTGCGGTCGATTTTTAAATATTTTGAAGTGATCTCAGAAATAGGATTCGAGTTGGTGCGATCTGTATTGGGTCAGAATACATTCATATTTGACCGAGTTACAACTCTTCATCATTGAAAATCATTGTTGGGTCGTCAGAGGAGTGCGGTCGATTTCTAAATATTTTGGAGTGATCTCAAAAATGGGATTAGAGTTGGCGCGATCTGTATTGGGTCAGAATACATTCATATTAGACCGAGTAACAACTCTTCATCATTGAAAATCAATGTTGGGTCGTCAGAAGAGTGCGATCGATTTCTAAATACTTTGAAGTGATCTCAAAAGTGGGATTCGAGTTGGTGCGATCTGTATTGGGTCAGAATACATTCATATTTGACCAAGTAACAACTCTTTATCATTGAAAATCATTGTTGAGTCGTCAGAGGAGTGCGGTCGATTTCTAAATATTTTGAAGTGATCTCAAAAATAGGATTGGAGTTGGCGCGGTCTGTATCGGGCCAGAATACATTCATATTTGACCAAGTAAGAACTCTTCATCATTGAAAATCATTGTTGAGTCGTCAGAGGAGTGCGGTCGATTTCTAAATATTTTGAAGTGATCTCAAAAATAGGATTCGAGTTGGCGCGGTCTGTATCGGGTCAGAATACATTCATATTTGTCCAAAAACAACTCTTCATCATTGAAAATTATTGTTGGGTCGTCAGAGGAGTGCGGTCGATTTCTTAATATTTTGAAGTGATCTCAAAAATGGGATTCGAGTTGGCGCGATCTGTATTGGGTCAGAACACATTCATATTTGACCAAATAACAACTCTTTATCATTGAAAATCATTGTTGGGTCGTCAGAGGAGTGCGGTCGATTTCTGAATATTTTGGAGTGATCTCACAAATGGGATTTGAGTTGACGCGATTGGTATTGGGTCAGAATACATTCATTTTTGTCCAAATAACAACTTTTCATCATCGAAGGTAATTGTTGGGTCGTGGGAGGAGTGCGGTCGACTTCTAAATATTTTGAAGTGATCTCAAAAATAGGATTCGAGTTGACGCGATTGGTATTGGGTCAGAATACATTCATTTTTGTCCAAATAACAACTTTTCATCATCGAAGGTAATTGTTGGGTCGTGGGAGGAGTGCGGTCGACTTCTAAATATTTTGAAGTGATCTCAAAAATAGGATTGGAGTTGGCGCGGTCTGTATCGGGCCAGAATACATTCATATTTGACCAAGTAAGAACTCTTCATCATTGAAAATCATTGTTGAGTCGTCAGAGGAGTGCGGTCGATTTCTAAATATTTTGAAGTGATCTCAAAAATAGGATTCGAGTTGGCGCGGTCTGTATCGGGTCAGAATACATTCATATTTGTCCAAAAACAACTCTTCATCATTGAAAATTATTGTTGGGTCGTCAGAGGAGTGCGGTCGATTTCTTAATATTTTGAAGTGATCTCAAAAATGGGATTCGAGTTGGCGCGATCATTATTGGGTCAGAATACATTCATATTTGACCAAGTAACAACTCTTCATCATTGAAAATCATTGTTGGGTCGTCAGAGGAGTGCGGTCGATTTCTTAATATTTTGAAGTGATCTCAAAAATGGGATTCGAGTTGGCGCGATCTGTATTGGGTCAGAACACATTCATATTTGACCAAATAACAACTCTTTATCATTGAAAATCATTGTTGGGTCGTCAGAGGAGTGCGGTCGATTTCTGAATATTTTGGAGTGATCTCACAAATGGGATTTGAGTTGACGCGATTGGTATTGGGTCAGAATACATTCATTTTTGTCCAAATAACAACTTTTCATCATCGAAGGTAATTGTTGGGTCGTGGGAGGAGTGCGGTCGACTTCTAAATATTTTGAAGTGATCTCAAAAATAGGATTCGAGTTGGCGCGATCTGTATTGGGTCAGAATACATTCATATTTGACCGAGTTACAACTCTTCATCATTGAAAATCATTGTTGGGTCGTCAGAGGAGTGCGGTCGATTTCTAAATATTTTGGAGTGATCTCAAAAATGGGATTAGAGTTGGCGCGATCTGTATTGGGTCAGAATACATTCATATTAGACCGAGTAACAACTCTTCATCATTGAAAATCAATGTTGGGTCGTCAGAGGAGTGCGATCGATTTCTAAATACTTTGAAGTGATCTCAAAAGTGGGATTCGAGTTGGTGCGATCTGTATTGGATCAGAATACATTCATATTTGACCAAGTAACAACTCTTTATCATTGAAAATCATTGTTGAGTCGTCAGAGGAGTGCGATCGATTTCTAAATATTTTGAAGTGATCTCAAAAATAGGATTGGAGTTGGCGCGGTCTGTATCGGGCCAGAATACATTCATATTTGACCAAGTAAGAACTCTTCATCATTGAAAATCATTGTTGAGTCGTCAGAGGAGTGCGGTCGATTTCTAAATATTTTGAAGTGATCTCAAAAATAGGATTCGAGTTGGCGCGGTCTGTATCGGGTCAGAATACATTCATATTTGTCCAAAAACAACTCTTCATCATTGAAAATTATTGTTGGGTCGTCAGAGGAGTGCGGTCGATTTCTAAATATTTTGGAGTGATCTCAAAAATGGGATTAGAGTTGGCGCGATCATTATTGGGTCAGAATACATTCATATTTGACCAAGTAACAACTCTTCATCATTGAAAATCATTGTTGGGTCGTCAGAAGAGTGCGGTCGATTTCTTAATATTTTGAAGTGATCTCAAAAATGGGATTCGAGTTGGCGCGATCTGTATTGGGTCAGAACACATTCATATTTGACCAAATAACAACTCTTTATCATTGAAAATCATTATTGGGTCGTCAGAGGAGTGCGGTCGATTTCTGAATATTTTGGAGTGATCTCAAAAATGGGATTTGAGTTGACGCGATTGGTATTGGGTCAGAATACATTCATTTTTGTCCAAATAACAACTTTTCATCATCGAAGGTAATTGTTGGGTCGTGGGAGGAGTGCGGTCGACTTCTAAATATTTTGAAGTGATCTCAAAAATAGGATTCGAGTTGGCGCGATCTGTATTGGGTCAGAATACATTTATATTTGACCGAGTAACAACTCTTCATCATTGAAAATCAATGTTGGGTCGTCAGAGGAGTGCGGTCGATTTTTAAATATTTTGAAGTGATCTCAAAAGTGGGATTCGAGTTGGCGCGATCTGTATTTGGTCAAAATACATTCATATTTGACCGAGTAACAACTCTTCAACATTGAAAATCAATGTTGGGTCGTCAGAGGAGTGCGGTCGATTTCTAAATATTTTGAAGTGATCTCAAAAATAGGATTCGAGTTGGCACGGTCTGTATCGGGTCAGAATACATTAATTTTTGTCCAAATAACAACTCTTCATCATCGAAGATCATTGTTGGGTCGTCAGAGGAGTGCGGTCGATTTCTATATATTTTGAAGTGATCTCAAAAATAGGATTCGAGTTGGTGAGATTTGTATTGGGTCAGAATACATTAATATTTGTCCAAATACCAATTTTTCATCATCAAAGATCATTGTTTGGTCGTCAGAGGAGTGCAGTCGATTTCTAAATATTTTGAAGTGATCTCAAAAATAGGATTCCAGTTGGCACGATCTGTATCGGGTCAGAATGCATTCATTTTTGTCCAAATAACAACTCTTCAACATTGAAAATCATTGTTGGGTCGTCAGAGGAGTGCGGTCGATTTCTAAATATTTTGAAGTGATCTCAAAAATAGGACTCGAGTTGGCGCGATCTGTATTGGGTCAGAATACATTAATTTTTGTCCAAATAACAACTTTTTTATCATCGAAGATCATTGTTGGGTCGTCAGAGGAGTGCGGTCGATTTATAAATATTATGAAGTGATCTCAAAAATAGGATCCGAGTTGACGCGATCTGTATTGGGTCAGAACACATTCATTTTTGTCCAATTAACAACTTTTCATCTCTTTTGGCCAATGCAGGAGCTAACATGACTACTTTGAAACATCATGAAGGGTAGAAGTCCTTGACGGTAGCCGAAGGTTATCAAGAAAATTCGATGCATAACAAAATACAATTAGCAGAAAAAATACAAGGTTCTAATGTGTCAGCGTCTTCCAGAACTATCAGCAGCAGCAGTCTGGGTCCAATGAACCAACAAATTTTACAATGACTTCAAATTCGAATAAACCGTTAGCGTTTTCCTTCAATTTCAAGATCAATGTGAATTCTGCTTGTAATAGTAATAAATAAATATAATACTACATCAAATATGAACGTGAATTATAACTCACTAGTGTGTTATTTGAATGTTCACCTGTCTGAAATGACATTAATAAAGACAGTCATAACTCTCATGTGTTGGATAAAAAATGTTTGCACTGGTTTTTCTAGTCTTATCGTGTTGAGAATAGGGATCTCAGTTCAAAGAGTTGAACAACCAGATGAAGTGTTAATTTTGCGAAACTAGTAAATTTTTGTAACGAATCCAATTCCAGTCACTGGAAATAAAAAGACACAGAGCATCCAAAAGAGGCAGAAACTCTAAAGAAATTAGGGTGACATAAAAAGCTAAAATTCTCTGAGGTATCACTCTAATTTCTTGACAATAGAGCCCAACGTTCCCCTATATTCAATAAAATTAACAAATGCATGTTGATCTCGAGTATGTCCATCATGTTGATAACACTCAATTATACTCTATTCTACAATTTGTTTGAGACGAGCCCTTCAAGGAGAAACTCGACAAATGATTTACACGTGGGGGAAGAAAGCAGATCAGACTCTAGTTTCTACGACTGTGATGAGTCCTCAACAATCATTTATTAAAAGGAGCTCTATTGAATACCAAAAAGACTAGTGCCATTTCTTTCAAAACTGTCATTGCGGATGTGAAAACAGGTAGTCAAATAATAATTTTTAGGAATTTTCCGGAATAAAAATTTGAAATTTGATGAGCATACAAGAAGATCGATTTCTAAATACTTTGAAGTGATCTCAAAAGTGGGATTCGAGTTGGTGCGATCTGTATTGGATCAGAATACATTCATATTTGACCAAGTAACAACTCTTTATCATTGAAAATCATTGTTGAGTCGTCAGAGGAGTGCGATCGATTTCTAAATATTTTGAAGTGATCTCAAAAATAGGATTGGAGTTGGCGCGGTCTGTATCGGGCCAGAATACATTCATATTTGACCAAGTAAGAACTCTTCATCATTGAAAATCATTGTTGAGTCGTCAGAGGAGTGCGGTCGATTTCTAAATATTTTGAAGTGATCTCAAAAATAGGATTCGAGTTGGCGCGGTCTGTATCGGGTCAGAATACATTCATATTTGTCCAAAAACAACTCTTCATCATTGAAAATTATTGTTGGGTCGTCAGAGGAGTGCGGTCGATTTCTAAATATTTTGGAGTGATCTCAAAAATGGGATTAGAGTTGGCGCGATCATTATTGGGTCAGAATACATTCATATTTGACCAAGTAACAACTCTTCATCATTGAAAATCATTGTTGGGTCGTCAGAAGAGTGCGGTCGATTTCTTAATATTTTGAAGTGATCTCAAAAATGGGATTCGAGTTGGCGCGATCTGTATTGGGTCAGAACACATTCATATTTGACCAAATAACAACTCTTTATCATTGAAAATCATTATTGGGTCGTCAGAGGAGTGCGGTCGATTTCTGAATATTTTGGAGTGATCTCAAAAATGGGATTTGAGTTGACGCGATTGGTATTGGGTCAGAATACATTCATTTTTGTCCAAATAACAACTTTTCATCATCGAAGGTAATTGTTGGGTCGTGGGAGGAGTGCGGTCGACTTCTAAATATTTTGAAGTGATCTCAAAAATAGGATTCGAGTTGGCGCGATCTGTATTGGGTCAGAATACATTTATATTTGACCGAGTAACAACTCTTCATCATTGAAAATCAATGTTGGGTCGTCAGAGGAGTGCGGTCGATTTTTAAATATTTTGAAGTGATCTCAAAAGTGGGATTCGAGTTGGCGCGATCTGTATTTGGTCAAAATACATTCATATTTGACCGAGTAACAACTCTTCAACATTGAAAATCAATGTTGGGTCGTCAGAGGAGTGCGGTCGATTTCTAAATATTTTGAAGTGATCTCAAAAATAGGATTCGAGTTGGCACGGTCTGTATCGGGTCAGAATACATTAATTTTTGTCCAAATAACAACTCTTCATCATCGAAGATCATTGTTGGGTCGTCAGAGGAGTGCGGTCGATTTCTATATATTTTGAAGTGATCTCAAAAATAGGATTCGAGTTGGTGAGATTTGTATTGGGTCAGAATACATTAATATTTGTCCAAATACCAATTTTTCATCATCAAAGATCATTGTTTGGTCGTCAGAGGAGTGCAGTCGATTTCTAAATATTTTGAAGTGATCTCAAAAATAGGATTCCAGTTGGCACGATCTGTATCGGGTCAGAATGCATTCATTTTTGTCCAAATAACAACTCTTCAACATTGAAAATCATTGTTGGGTCGTCAGAGGAGTGCGGTCGATTTCTAAATATTTTGAAGTGATCTCAAAAATAGGACTCGAGTTGGCGCGATCTGTATTGGGTCAGAATACATTAATTTTTGTCCAAATAACAACTTTTTTATCATCGAAGATCATTGTTGGGTCGTCAGAGGAGTGCGGTCGATTTATAAATATTATGAAGTGATCTCAAAAATAGGATCCGAGTTGACGCGATCTGTATTGGGTCAGAACACATTCATTTTTGTCCAATTAACAACTTTTCATCTCTTTTGGCCAATGCAGGAGCTAACATGACTACTTTGAAACATCATGAAGGGTAGAAGTCCTTGACGGTAGCCGAAGGTTATCAAGAAAATTCGATGCATAACAAAATACAATTAGCAGAAAAAATACAAGGTTCTAATGTGTCAGCGTCTTCCAGAACTATCAGCAGCAGCAGTCTGGGTCCAATGAACCAACAAATTTTACAATGACTTCAAATTCGAATAAACCGTTAGCGTTTTCCTTCAATTTCAAGATCAATGTGAATTCTGCTTGTAATAGTAATAAATAAATATAATACTACATCAAATATGAACGTGAATTATAACTCACTAGTGTGTTATTTGAATGTTCACCTGTCTGAAATGACATTAATAAAGACAGTCATAACTCTCATGTGTTGGATAAAAAATGTTTGCACTGGTTTTTCTAGTCTTATCGTGTTGAGAATAGGGATCTCAGTTCAAAGAGTTGAACAACCAGATGAAGTGTTAATTTTGCGAAACTAGTAAATTTTTGTAACGAATCCAATTCCAGTCACTGGAAATAAAAAGACACAGAGCATCCAAAAGAGGCAGAAACTCTAAAGAAATTAGGGTGACATAAAAAGCTAAAATTCTCTGAGGTATCACTCTAATTTCTTGACAATAGAGCCCAACGTTCCCCTATATTCAATAAAATTAACAAATGCATGTTGATCTCGAGTATGTCCATCATGTTGATAACACTCAATTATACTCTATTCTACAATTTGTTTGAGACGAGCCCTTCAAGGAGAAACTCGACAAATGATTTACACGTGGGGGAAGAAAGCAGATCAGACTCTAGTTTCTACGACTGTGATGAGTCCTCAACAATCATTTATTAAAAGGAGCTCTATGAGAGCAGGGTTGAAGGGTGGAGAGGTTTTCGACACTTTCGAAACACTTGACAGAGTTGGAGCATGTTTGAGAACGTTTGTTCGAAAGTTTTGGATAATAGTGTAAATTGATTACTTGTGTTTCGGATTTCCATGATTCGAATTATCCTTGAATAAACAAACGATCGGAGATACCATACCCATTGAGACATATTCTGGAGACGTAGAATGACGTCTTGGTATGTATAAGTTATGCTTATCCGAGAGTGAAAAAACTTATTTCATTCAAAAAATAATAACTTGATTCAAACACTGGAAGATAGTGTTCACCCGTCTTGTCATGGACCACGACATTTTGCTGCAGAAGCTAAATCGATATGGATTTGCGAGAGTCACTCTAAACTGGTTTAGATCTTATGTCTCAGAAAGAAAGCAGTGTGTAAAATTATCCACTACCTCAGATATAATTGAAATTAGGTGTGGAGTACCCCAGGGCTCTGTACTTGGTCCTATACTTTTTCTGTTGTACATAAATGACCCTACAATTTCGGGAAATTTGACGCTGTTTGCTGACGATACAACTATTTGATGGCATCATGAAGATATTGATAGACTTCATGAAATAATGTGTGGTAATATGGTCGTAATTGAAGACTGGTGTGATTCTAATTCACTTTCTTTGAATACCAAAAAGACTAGTGCCATTTCTTTCAAAACTGTCATTGCGGATGTGAAAACAGGTAGTCAAATAATAATTTTTAGGAATTTTCCGGAATAAAAATTTGAAATTTGATGAGCATACAAGAAACTTCAACAAAACTTTGGCATTTGGTTGCTATGTTTTCAGAGTTGTTTTCAATGAGATGGGACTTGCAGCTTCAAAATTAGTTCATTACGCACTTGTGGAGTCCCGCTTGCGTTATGGTATATCATTTTTGGGGGTGTGTGACAACCAATTGTTTCAGTCAGTGTTCATTCTACAGAAACGAGTGATTAGATACATGTGTAAAGTAAAAATTAGAGACTCATGTAAAGCACTCTTTATCAAACATGGGATCCTGACCCCTGTGTCAATATTTATAATAGAATCAGTTTCATTAATCCACAAAAATATACTAGACTACAAAGTAAATGATGTCCCCTATTTTACTAGTCAAATTGAAAATATGGTCTAAATCTTCCATTCCCACGACAAATGTAGTAAAAAGCTCTCTGATCTATAATGTACAGAATATTGAGTTATATTTTTAGAAAACTGACAAAAAAACTACTTGGCTTACTATAGTTTGGCAGAGTTTTAATGTTTTAATGTTCACTCAAATACTTGATAACATACGTTTTTTTTTGGGCATGATTATTATGTTTTTACACATATGCCTGCACTGCTTTTATTGGGCTATATTTTAGTACTTTGGAATTTTAAAAATTTTGTGGCTGTTATTAGTTTAGTCGACAGGTTGAAAAAAGTGGGGTTAGGTGGAAAAAGGTCGGAAGTTAATGAAACTTCAGGAGGTTCTTCAGGGATAGTTAATCAACATTTTCTCAAGTTTTGGACTTCGAGGACCCTGTGCGAAAAAAGTAGGGGGGGAAAACTGCAAAATTTTTGACCTGTCTCCGGTTTTTCTTCGATTACTTTTTTCTCTTACGTCCTACGGAAAAAACATATCAATACTTTTTTGTAGAGCGTAAAATTATACAATTTTGACTGAAAAAACATGTTTGTATGTGAATTCGCTACCGAGATATGGCACTTCAAAAAAAAGGTCATGTTCCAAATTTGCTAAGAAATGACAAAAAATGCAAAATTACAGCTTAATTCATCTGTTATACCCAAATTATGATGAAATGTTGTAGTAATTATGGTTCTTAGTTGAAGTAACCAACTTTGAACACCCCACTCCTCCTTCCCCCACCCGACCCCAATTCTCAATAGCTAACTTTCTGATGAAAGCCAACCATACCAATTCACATCATTTTTGTATTGATATCAGTTCCTTTTCGGATCGATATCCCCCCGTTCCCTTACATAATTATCCCAGGACAGTAGTCCTTTCATGAAAAAAATTAATGCAATTAACAATATTAAGTTATTCTCAAGGCATATATTATATTGAGGAATGAAGATATTATAGCTGATGATAGTGGGTAGGTACTCATTTGTACTCATTACATTTTCTGCCGATATTTCTTAGCCGCTGGTTCTACTCGTAACAGCTCGTCGTCCTCCTGAGCTGTAGTCGTTATCGTCCAATATTTCTGGTGAGTCTTTCTCGATCAAATTAGTTGCGGGGCGTTTTCGCAGAAGTGGCCTGTGCAGAGCTTGCACATTGCTGATCATCGGAGACCTGCTTTCTTGCAGCCGCAAGCTCCGCTGCTACAGCCTTTGCTGAACTTGCAGGAAACAATATGGAGGATGTCATCCGGCGCAGCATTTCTGGTTGTGGGGATTGGTAGTACCCCTCGTGTGGTGAGGCTCCAGCCCCATACTGATGGGAGGAGATCATTGCCCAACCATGCCTGTCCTTGCTGGTAAGTGCGGAGGGAGTGGTACTTGGCAGCGTCCCTTGTTGGTGGTAGGCGGGCTAGTTGTAATCTAGCCTTCGTCACTGA
The DNA here is from genome assembly GCA_958502065.1 of Chrysolina americana. Classification (NCBI taxonomy): domain Eukaryota; kingdom Metazoa; phylum Arthropoda; class Insecta; order Coleoptera; family Chrysomelidae; genus Chrysolina; species Chrysolina americana. The sequence continues at coordinate 107,533,105 of OY293410.1, read as the reverse complement.
TCATGTGAATAATTGGTACCTTAGGTCGTCGAGATTGTCTTAGTCAATGTTGCCTCCATAAACTGCTACCAGGAACTTTTCTCCAGCGTCGCTGATCTGCTGAGGAGTAGCGTTTGGTGTGAGAAACGGGGCCACTACTGCAGAGAGGGAGGTATTCTTCATGTAGGTACTGCTGTAAATGCAGCAATAAATTTCTCATTGTTGTGCCTTGTTTGGCAAGCACTGTGCACTCTTACTTCACTCAACTCATGCAGAAACTGTTCATCTGCCGACAGTTTCCTTTTTACACTGGACTCCAACAGTCTGGCAACTCCTCTGGCTTTCACTACAGTTAGTTCATCTGCTTCAACTCCTCCTTTACAAATAAAACACAAGTCTGATCCACGAGATGTAGAAGCCATCTCAGAAAATTAGCCAAAAACCAAAACTGTCACTAACACTCGATGCTCCTTTCGCTAACAAAGTTATTCACTTCAAGAGCTGAAGGTTTCTAATGTTACTTATCTAACTTAAACTTATATATACTCTGAGTGGCTAAACACTCTCTGTCCCATTTTTACCAATCCCTAATTTTAATTTTCTTATTACGTAATTTGACTATTCTGCCTGAGGTACTTGTACCCTTCTATATAATTACTATATGTTCGATTTCTTCTTGGAATTAATGAATAATAGAGTCATGTTGAAAGAATAAAATGAAAAGTTATCTAAAATGACCTCAAAAATCGAAAACAAATAGGTCTAGGTAGCGCAGGTAGAATAGACAAATTTCATCCTTCTATGTTGTATGTTATGTTTACTGCTGTAGCTGATCACACACTCCCCTCGGCCCGACACTCTCTTGTCCTTGGGAAGAACGACTTGACACCTGGTGGACAAGCAGGGGTGGGGGTTATCTAAAGTTGGTGAATTCAATTCAATTCTTGTATAACAGAAGACATAAGGTGGAATCCTGCATTTTGTGGCGAAATTTGAAAAATTACCCATTCTTCGAAGCGCCATATCTCGGTAACAAATTGACACACAAAAATGTTTGAGGCGACAAATTCGTAGGGAATTTGACGATCTACAAAAAAGTAAGAAAACGTTTTGCTGTAGAACGTAAGGGCAAAAAGTTATTGAGGAAAAACCACACCAAGGTCGAAAAATTTGCAGGTTCCCCCCCCATACTTTTTTTGCACAGAGTTCTCGAGGTCCAAAACTTGAGAAAATGTTAATCAACCCTCCCTGAACAACATCTTGAAGTTTCATCAACTTCCGACCTTTTTCTATTTACAGTAATCCGACTCCAGCCTTCCTCATTCTCGCAAATTCAATTTAATTTTGTAAAAGGAAATTAAGCAACAAATGAAACATCCCACGCGTATTAAATTTATTCCTGTTATCCAAGAGTTGAAAGGGTGCCACCTACTCTTCTTACCATTTTTATTAAAAGGAGTTAATACAATAATGCATGTCAGAACGGGCAATTTCTAATCACATGTGTAAGTTTAGACCGCTATTTTCGGGAAACTGCTCATTAAAAAATAATATGGCAGGGTACCATTGGAAAAAGAATTGAACGCCAATCAAAATGATGTGCCACTTGATCCCCCTTTCCATTCCTATGGGGTTGAACCACTAGGGCTACAAATATTCCTTGAAAGTGTCCCTCTTTAAAATAAAATGGACCTGTTTTTAGTTTCCTCATATTATTTACTGGGCTATCAAGGGTGGGAAGTTTTCAAATTGACACCCTGTGTATATAATCATTTTCATTATTTTCCAGAGGCAAATTACAGCATTCTACCGGTAGTATATCAAAACGCACAATCCATAAACAGCACCAGAACACATCAAAGTAACAAAACCTCTGAAACACAAATCGATTTTCCCGATCGACGTGCATAGTAGTTATAAAAATTACATTTCGTGTGTTTACGTCTATATTTTCTCATCCGGGGATAATGTGCGAAGAACCAGCCTCCATATTCATAACCTCTGGTTTGGAAAACGAGTTATTGCTATGGAGATTCAGGCCTTCGACCTTCATAAAAGAGATAATGAATTTGTTTAATCTACCTATCTACTCTGCAAATAAACTCCGCAGCCTCCATGATGAAGTTTACATAGGAGGTGTTGAAAATTATCAGCAGAAAGCGAGGGTACGCGAATATGGAGAGAGTATGAGCTCTAAATTCTGTGTAGTTTGAGTTTATTGGAGAGGATATATGAGATTCGTACGCAGTTTCTTAATGTTTGATATTATATTGTTTGGCTCAAGAAGCAGGCAACACAAAGATGTTCTTTAATTGCATAAGAATTCCTCCAAAAATACGTCAAATGCACTTTTTTGGAAACACTGTTATCTTTAAAATATTATTTAAGCAAAGTAAATAAGTAATAGTTGATTTGATTGGAAGCTCAGTTTATTTATGGTGCTGTATTCACTCACGTGAATGAATGAAATGAATGAATTTGGTCCCAAAACCGATCCTTGATGAACTCCGTTTGTAATTATTTATTAATCTGGAATGATATTATTTGTCTCAAAGTGTTCTGATAATGCCTCAATCGACAATACAAATACCACCTCATTGTTGAACGGAAAATAAATATAAGGAGTTTTATTATAATTTCTTATATCGTTATTCTGACAAAGCAAATACACACCTTACACCTCATTTCCCTAAACTCTCGAAAGGAACGTCAGTTTTTCAGCCTCTGGCGTAAATTGCAGTCTAGACCAGCTCCATAACGATCTCGCTGTGTTTGCTGTTTATTTTCTGTGTTAATGTTTGCATTTGAAGTGCAATTTGTCACTTATTAGCGTCAAGAACTTGTAAAGTTGACTAGAAAATTGCTATCTCGTTAAAAGAAGAAAGGCTTTACGATTTTTTATTGTGCGAATCAAGGTAGTGTCAGTAACGTCTTATTTCTAATTATTGGAGTAAGAAACTGTGAGATATGGATATAAAATCACTTCGAAAATATTTATTAGGTGAAAGAGTTGAGTGCATATGCAACTGACCCAGAAGTTTTGAGTATGACCCAAAATTTCTGTAGATCAGTTGTGAAGAACTAGTAAAGCTTTATAAACTGATTCATCAATGTTACATGAAATGAAGGCATTACTGAAAATTATTTCAATAGTTCGCCCAAAAAAAGTCTCATAAAAAGTAATCTTCTTTCGAACAAAGTGAATTGAATCTCTTCAACACCTCATATATATATATCAGTGAATATCTGAAGTGCAAAAACGCCCAACAGAATTGGAAAACATCTTTTCTTCGGCTTCTTTTTTACTGGCCTCTTTTTTTCAATAGCCAATTTTCACCCTGCATTTTTGTATCTTGCCTCTTTTATTCATGCCTCATTTTTCATTGCTTTTTGTTTGGCTGACTGTTTTTCCATTGTCTTTTTTCTTTTGGCCTTTTTTCTTCGTGGTCTCGATTACCATATCTACTTTTTATCTCTTGTTTATTTTTAATTTTTTATCATTCTCTCTTTTACGCTGGCATCATCTTTACCTAACCTCTCTTTGTCCCTGTCCCTGGCCTATTTTTCTCCCCGGCCTCTTTTTCACTGTGGCATTTCTTTTTCCCGATCATTTGTTTCCTCGGCCTCTGTTTAAATTGTCCCCTTTTCACTCCGGACACTTTTTTACCCATCTACTTTTTCACCCTGGCCTCATTTTCAACACTAAAAGTTTTCTTATTCTGGTATATTTTGTTTTCAAAACTTTTTTTCCCGTGGCTTCTTCTCTAACTTGCCTCTTTTTCACCCCGCCACCTCTTTTCTCTAGTCTTTTTATTCCTCTGGTCTCTTTATCACCATGGCTTTTTTCTGGTCTTTTTTACTGCCCTCTTTTTTCAACTGGCCTTTTTTTTACTCGCTCCTTAGTTCACCTTGTCCTCTTTTTACATTGTCTCTTTTTCACCTTGTCTTTTTTATCCTTCCTTACTTCATCTTTACTTGCCTCCATTTTCGATTGCCTCTTCATTCGCTGACCTCTTTTTCCATTGTCTCTCTTCTTCACTCCGACCTCTTTTTGCTCTGGCATCTATTTCCGTTACCTCTTTATATTTCTTGTCTATATTTCCCAGGCGTCTTCTTCACCTATACCCTCTATTTTTCCCAGACATCGACTTCTTCTCCCTGGCATAGTTTTTTTCGTTCTATTTTTTACCGTCATTTCTTTTCTTTGATTATTTATTCCCTTGGCATCTTTTTGAACTTCTAACTACCCCGACAATTTTTTTATCCGGCATCCAGATGATGTAGGGTGCTTCCGTCTACGAGCTGAACGTCCTCACCGTATTCCTCGCATCGTCCTCTTTTGAGATGAACCGTGGCACATTTGTCGATCCCAAACTCCATTCCGATAGCATGCGTATACTCTTGCACCACCCTCGAGGACTGATGAAGATCCTTTTCTCCGGAGGCGTATAGTTTGAAGTCAGCCATGTAAAACAGGTGGGTGACCTTATGCCTCCGGTTACTGGGGGTGCCGCAGTTGTATCCGCGGGTTTTTCGTAGTGCAACGGACGATGGCAATAGTGAGATGCAGAAGAGAAAAAGGGTGAGGGAGTCAACCTGAAACACGCCCCTTCTGAAGATGACCTGCTATGTTTGGACTCTGACTTGACCAGATGTTATGGTAAAGCGAGTCCTCCAGAGCGGCATCTGCTGTTCAAAGCATCCAACTATTTGATCGGGTATCGCAAGCCATTGAAAGGTTACGTTTATACTGCACGGTCCTGCGTGATGCATCTGTCAATCAGCAGGTTCTTCTCGCAGCCAGTGACCTCCTTCTTTGACTAAAGGTATCATTATTATTGGAGTGTTTATTGAGGGCATAATTTGCCTTTTATTCTACAACCAACCTTACTCTTCCCGCCGCCCACTGAGCTAGCCAGTGTCTTGCCTCCGTTAAAGAAAGTGGGGCACTATAAATATTTTTTGTTACTCCACTCTTATAACTTCTCCTCTTCGAGGGATCAGGTCGACCTGTAGCAACATTCACAATCCTTCATTACTGGTGGTGAATCATCGATAAAAAGTTGGAATGAAAGCGGTCCCAAATTAGAGCCTTGAGGAACTCCAAAATTAGCTTCACAATTACCAGATGCATTCCCGTTAAGTTTCACAAATGAAAAAATATTTTGTAGGTAACTACAAATGAGTTTGATAAACGTCAATTTCTGTATCTTCAGATATTACAAATAGTTTTTTAGTTCTCCTCTTCTCAAAAATTTTTTCACTGTTCCTGAATCGACGATGAAGCACAGCAAAAAAACGCCGATTAGGTAATTCACGATCGGGGAACGAATTGCTGTAGTGTTGGAGTGCTCTCACGCTATTTTTCTGGCAAACCAAGTAGGATTCTAACATATCACAATTTTCTTGATGGGAAAACGGCATTTCAAAAAATATTCGAACAGTAGTTGACAGTTACAATAATTTATGACATTGTCATGACAAAATTGGGTGTTTGGACAATCATGAGGTTTTATTCACCAAAACAAAGACATTTTTTGTACTAATGAAAGAAATAAATATTTCCACATAAGTCGCTCATTTTCCACTTTAGGGAGAAAGGTGATATCAGTTTTGTTATTGAGAATGTTACGAATCGAAATGCATGAAAAAATATAGGGTGTTCCATTGAAAGAAATATCATTATATGAAATATTCTGAAAACGCGACTGTCATTTTTTTTTGTTTTCGGCATCGAGAAGGCCATCATAACTTGCGTCATGATATTCTTCGAAATAATTTATTTTAATCTCTTTTATTAGTGCGAACATTCCATCAGAACGCCAATGAATTTTCACTACCAACTTCGTTTACGCTCTTTCATGTCCGTCCGGGGACCTAAGGTATGGAAGAAAAGCAACAAGGCATGAAAATTCCGTAGAAAGTTTGTTTAATTTAGTCTCCAAAGTAGCCTAGGAGACACCCAGGTCCCCGCAGACCCATTTAATTTCACTTGCTAATTCGGACCCATTATAACTTTTGAACGGATTCGCCAGGTTTTTGTTTTGTCTGCAAACACATATGCAATTTAAATTTTCGCTTGGCACCTTTGAAGTCGCCTTTTGTTTACGACATCTGCTTTTCATCCGCACAATGACGATATTGGCCTCACATTCAAATTATGCAAGACTCGACAACCCGTCTTTGATTTTCTAAATGAACGTTGAAGAGATTCATGTCGTGATTAGATCCTACGAAAACATTTCTTGTGGGGGGGACTTTTCTTCCAAAAAATTATTTCTTGTCAGAAATATTGTCAAATATATAAAATCATCATCGAATTATTCAAATTAATTTCAGTAAATTCAAAGCAGAAGATCTGTGAACCTCAACTTCCATATTTTAAATCCCAAACACCCAGTAATCATAATTCCAAAGTTTGATTTTCGATCTCATAGACATCAAAATTTATATATACAACTACAAGATATAGAAATATAAAGCAGCTCAAAACATTGCAAACTTGCATTGAAGTCATATATACAGGGTTATGATAAAGTAATGCACAAAATTCATGAAACGTACAACGATCACTTTTGAAAAAAATGCAAAAACACGTCAAACTGTTCTTTTTATTCCGCATTTTTTGACATAAGTTACAAAAATAACACGTCAATGTTGTCAAAGTTATGACGTCATCAACAATTTTTTTTAATGGGAAGCTAAGATTTTTATCACATTATGTGAGAGAGCTTGTGTTTTTACACAAGGGAAAAATAGTTGCAGTAGGGCTCAAAAAAAAACGAGAAAATGAATAAAAAACGAAATAAACGTAAGTTTCATAATATCTTTTCAATTAACTAAACAGTCCATTAAACCAAAACTATTTCTTATAGGAATTGTTCAAACTGTGTCCCGTTTACTAACTGACATAGGCCAAGACGATGGTAGACCGCATTTATAGAGTTTTCGATCATCTGCGGAGTTATACGAGTCAGTTCGTGTCTAATTCTTTCCATTAAGTCTTCTAAATTGTCTGGCCGGTTAATGTAGAACCGACTTTTCAAATGTCCCCACAGAAAAAAAACAAGAGGGGTTAAATCAGGATACCTAGGTGGCCACTCCATTGGTCCACGTCTTTCAATCCACCGTCCTTCAAACTGCTTATCCAGAAACCTTCGAACAGTATGACCATAATGTGGTGGTGCGCCATCTTGTTGGAACCAAATACTGGGATCCAAGTTGTCCCCATTATTTGGATCCGGAAATGCCGCAAGTAGGTCCGGAAGCACTGACATACGAAGATGTTCCAAATATCGTTCAGCTGTTGAATTCCCGCGAAAGTAATAAGGACCAATAAATCTTCCCCGGACGATTCCTACCCAAGCATTAATTTTTTGGGGACGCTGGGTGTTTTTTGTCTGTATCCAGTGGGGATTTTCCCGAGCCCAGTAGCGAGAATTGTGTCGATTTACAAAACCACTTAGACAAAACGTTGCCTCATCGGAAAATACTACACTATTAAGAAAATTTGGATTTTCGTCACAATGCCGCATGAAGATTTCACAAAATTCCAAACGTCTGTCCGGATCATCTTCTGAGAGTTCGTGAACAAGATGAACTTTGTATGGGTGTAGTTTTTCTTTTTTTAACATCTTTACTACAAACGACTGACTAACATTTTCTTGTAAGGCAATTTCTGTTGTAGTTGCGTGAGGGTGTTCTTCACTGACAGCAAAATATCTAACTTCACATCGTCGCTTATTCCTGGTCGTCCAGATTTTGGAGCATCTCTCACGCTTCCCGTTGCATCAAATTTTGCAACAATTCTGCTTACTGTGCTTCTAGCAATTGGAGGTCTTTCAAAATGTGTTGCGTTAAATAAAGCACATGCTTCTTCATGACTTCGAAGGCGATCGCCGTAACCTACCATCATTAGAATTTCTATCCTTTCTCTTTCGGATAAACGAGCCATAATAATAAAACTGTGGTGACACTAATTGTACGATTGACACTGACAAACCGTTGTTTTAGTAAAACAATTAAAAAAATTTATAAGAACACATGTTCTTACTAGATAAGTTTAAGTTTGACCTCTTTTTATAATTGGTTTTGTTATTTCGTTTTTTATCCCTTTTCTCGTTGTTTTTCTTATGTGAGCCCTACTGCAACTATTTTTCCCTTGTGTAAAAACACAAGCTCTATCACATAATGTAATAAAACTCTTAGCTTCCCACTAAAAAAATTTGTTGATGATGTCATAACTTTGACAACTTTGACGTGTTATTTTTGTAACTTATGTCAAAAGATGCGGAATAAAAAAAAACAGTTTGACGTGTTTTTGCATTTTTTTCAAAAGTGATCGTTGTACATTTTATGAATTTTGTGCATTACTTTATCATAACCCTGTATATAGTGGCTATACACCCCTTGTGGGGTTTAAGCCACAAAAGCTATCTAGATCTAGTTTCTTGGGTAGATCACGCCCAATTTATGCTTCTGGCTATTCTTTTGAATATTTTTTCGAAAATCCTTAAAAAATCCGATTCTCTGCGCATATATGATAATAATAATATAACTTTGACAGAAAATAAAACTTAGAGACATTTGGGGAGAAAAACAAATTAAAGCCTGTCAATGGGATACAATATTTTCATGGACCATTATTAATCTTGCACCTAGTAAAGAACAAAAAAAATTATAAGTATGAGTATCAATACAATTTTCAAACAACAGATTTACGAACTATAATGATTTGATTGATTCAGTATTGAATATTCTATATTATTCCATAATTGTTTTTGATAACAGTAGTAATACACCACATCACAGTGACTGAAAGTAGATAAAATCAGGGAAACAAAGAGTAGAAAATTAGTTTGTAATGTCTATAAAATGCCCCTGGGGATATAATAATTCCATTTTACCCATAAGCCTTCTGAAACACCAGTGAAATGTGCTTTGTGAATTTGACGTCTTTATCAAATTGGAATTTCCATGTTTTTCATTTGATTCTTCGGAGGAAATCACCAACTTTCGACCCAGTACCCTGTCTTCCAAATTTGATCACGGAGTACTTGTCAATATTTATGTGTTGTGCATGTTTATTCGATACGTTCAATTGATGGTTCATCTTCTCGTTTCTGATGTAAAACTGAGTATCATCTGCGTACATATGAAAATTTAACCTGTTCAAGCTTGCGGTCAGTTGAATTGTATTTATTATATACAAGATGGGCCCAAGTATTGACCCCTGTGGTACACCCGATGTTGATCCATTGAAATCTGATTGATCATTTTCAACTTTTAGCATCAGGGATCTATTTGAAAGATACAATGCGAAGAGCTTCACAGAGTTATTAGTTAAACCATGATGCAGTAATTTCATCACTGTCTCAAGCTCTATCTATCATCTAATATATTCAGTAGCAAGTAGTATTCAGAAAACCACGTATTTTGACCGTTTTTTTCCGAGATATTTTTATCGCCCACAAAGAAAATCAATCTTTGGAACTATGGATCGTATTTTCTATTGAGTCCGGTTCTATCTGTATTGAAGAATATATATTTTTCGTAGTAGAACGCATGCAATCGTATATACCTCGTTATTTTTCTTTTCCCAATCGCATATATTTTCCTTTCAGAAAAAATAAGCTTCTTGTTGCTGCTCTAACGACTATTTTAATAAGAACACACACAGGCGGCCCTTTTTATCTCCATTCCGATTTTGCCAACGCATCATTGCTTCGCGGTTCCTTTGTTCCCCCCAAATTGAAATCCCTTTTCTCTTCAAACATATATAGTATACCCTGTTTACAAGATTTCTAAACCCAGTTCACCTTTCGAAGCGAAAATAAATAGCTGTCTTTCGTTTCATAAGTTGAGAACTTGCAGGAATATTGAGACTGTACTGCTGGAAAATTTCAAAAGTTGAATTCGACAAAGGATTAACAAATTTATTGAGTTGTTTCTTCGGAATGGCAGAAATTGTTGTTATTTCGTCAATTCAATTTGTAGATATACGTTTAAGGAGAATTTGCGATTTTTTCAGAAATAAAAAATAAAAATGTTCGAAAAAAGGTTCAATTCGAAAAGTACAGAGGTCAGTTAAAAGCCTACCAAATATCTATTTTGATGAAATGAGAGGAAAAATTAAAAAAATTTGGAGTGAAATTACAGCACTCAACTCAGGATAAACTTTTCAAATCGATAACGGTTTGAGATAGAGTAATTTTTGCGAAAGCCAATAGAATCAGAAGGTCGAAATTAGTATATATTGTGAATTTCAAGTCGTTTGAAAAACATAAGTGGCGACTCGAAAAAAGTCCTAAAATCATCAGATTCACTCGAAATAAGCACTGTATACTAAATGATTTCAAAAATATGTGATTCGGATATGCTCATATACGAGGTGTACAATAAAAAAAGGATAAAGCGACAAAAAATGTCTTGCATAATCGAATTTCGGATTTTTTTTTATTTTTCGAAATATCCCAAACCCCTATCAAAGTTATCTCGATGAGATGAGTCCGAATAAAGTCTCAGAAGTTCAATTCGACAAAGGATCAACGAAATGAGGAAGGAAATGTTTTTGTCGTTATTTCGTTGATCCTTTGTTGAAGTCTATTCTTAATGCACAATTTGAATTCAGTTCATCAAAATACGTTTAGAGAAATCTTGTGATTTTTCGAAAGAAAAAGTTCCGTTGAAAGCCTGCCTCTGTTCTGCTCTGCTCTGCTCTGCTCTGCTCTGCTCTGCTCTGCTCTGCTCTGCTCTGCTCTGCTCTGCTCTGCCCTGCCCTGCCCTGCCCTGCCCTGCCCTGCCCTGCCCTGCCCTGCCCTGCCCTGCCCTGCCCTGCCCTGCCCTGCCCTGCCCTGCCCTGCCCTGCCCTGCCCTGCCCTGCCCTGCCCTGCCCTGCCCTGCCCTGCCCTGCCCTGCCCTGCCCTGCCCTGCCCTGCCCTGCCCTGCCCTGCCCTGCCCTGCCCTGCCCTGCCCTGCCCTGCCCTGCCCTGCCCTGCCCTGCCCTGCCCTGCCCTGCCCTGCCCTGCCCTGCCCTGCCCTGCCCTGCCCTGCCCTGCCCTGCCCTGCCCTGCCCTGCCCTGCCCTGCCCTGCCCTGCCCTGCCCTGCCCTGCCCTGCCCTGCCCTGCCCTGCCCTGCCCTGCCCTGCCCTGCCCTGCCCTGCCCTGCCCTGCCCTGCCCTGCCCTGCCCTGCCCTGCCCTGCCCTGCCCTGCCCTGCCCTGCCCTGCCCTGCCCTGCCCTGCCCTGCCCTGCCCTGCCCTGCCCTGCCCTGCCCTGCCCTGCCCTGCCCTGCCCTGCCCTGCCCTGCCCTGCCCTGCCCTGCCCTGCCCTGCCCTGCCCTGCCCTGCCCTGCCCTGCCCTGCCCTGCCCTGCCCTGCCCTGCCCTGCCCTGCCCTGCCCTGCCCTGCCCTGCCCTGCCCTGCCCTGCCCTGCCCTGCCCTGCCCTGCCCTGCCCTGCCCTGCCCTGCCCTGCCCTGCCCTGCCCTGCCCTGCCCTGCCCTGCCCTGCCCTGCCCTGCCCTGCCCTGCCCTGCCCTGCCCTGCCCTGCCCTGCCCTGCCCTGCCCTGCCCTGCCCTGCCCTGCCCTGCCCTGCCCTGCCCTGCCCTGCCCTGCCCTGCCCTGCCCTGCCCTGCCCTGCCCTGCCCTGCCCTGCCCTGCCCTGCCCTGCCCTGCCCTGCCCTGCCCTGCCCTGCCCTGCCCTGCCCTGCCCTGCCCTGCCCTGCCCTGCCCTGCCCTGCCCTGCCCTGCCCTGCCCTGCCCTGCCCTGCCCTGCCCTGCCCTGCCCTGCCCTGCCCTGCCCTGCCCTGCCCTGCCCTGCCCTGCCCTGCCCTGCCCTGCCCTGCCCTGCCCTGCCCTGCCCTGCCCTGCCCTGCCCTGCCCTGCCCTGCCCTGCCCTGCCCTGCCCTGCCCTGCCCTGCCCTGCCCTGCCCTGCCCTGCCCTGCCCTGCCCTGCCCTGCCCTGCCCTGCCCTGCCCTGCCCTGCCCTGCCCTGCCCTGCCCTGCCCTGCCCTGCCCTGCCCTGCCCTGCCCTGCCCTGCCCTGCCCTGCCCTGCCCTGCCCTGCCCTGCTCTGCTCTGCTCTGCTCTGCTCTGCTCTGCTCTGCTCTGCTCTGCTCTGCCTCTGACTAGAATAGGTTAAATTTTACGAATATGAAGGAAAAGAATATGAGAAAAAATTATTCGTGGGAAATTCCAAATCTCAACTCCGGATGAACTTTTCAACTCGAGAATGGTTTGAGATAGAGCAATTTCGCGAACGCCAATCGATTCAGAATGACTGAATCATTGAACTCTATGAATTTGAATCAAAAATATTATTGGACAACATTTTTCTTAGCAATATTTCAGAAAATATTGGGTTGGTTGGTATTAACATCACAATACATAGTCAAGAATAGAAAAAAGTCTCCAAACAGCAAAAATTAAATTGACCAGGTGTTTTTCCTTTTGTACCCATTCGGAAAGTCATTCTAATATATGAAACTGGCAGAAATCGTGCTAAGGAAGTTGAGGAGTGATGCTAGAGTCAATCCTGCCCTGGATAACCGGAAAAAATCGATTCGATCATGTGGTTTTCCTTTTCTATCCGTTCTGAATATCACAGGGAAATATAAAACTGACAGGAATCATAATAAGAGAGATGAGGAATATTGCTGGAGTAAAATCGGCTCTGGACTCCCGAAAAAATTTAAAAACTAATTTAGCCATCTGTTTTTTCTTCTATCCAGTTTGATTGTCTGATTTTACTTTATTCAAAATATCTCGAAATCTGAAAAAGATATCCCACTTCTGCAAACTCCATGAAAGGCCTTTGGATTATGCAACTTTTCTCCAAATGCAACCAACATTGTAACTGTAACTGTTTCCGAGATCCTAATGCTATCCAATCCTTATCTTGGACACACTGTATATTACAATTCACTTTTAGTGTTTCACGAGAATTTTTTTCCCAATACCTGCACCGTGATCAAATATAACATTATTTGAAAGATCTTTCGAGCAATAATTCATATGCGTGGTTTCCGGTAGGTACTGATAAGCGAATAGGGTTTAGAAAGTATTCTCCGATTCCGAAATTATGTTGTGCCTTGCAGGTGAAACAAAGCACAAATGAGATGTTTTGATGTTCTATTATTATTCGATTCCATAGAACAACATCTTGTTTATAGATGGTGTGAATAAAATATTCAAACATGCGGTTTTGTGTAGGTAGGGTGATGATCTTATTGAATTAAAGTGGTACCAATTTAATTTTCCTAGCTCTTAGGGGATGAGTGCGCTCTCGTAGGGTAGATGTAGGCCGCATGAGGTGCCTCACAGGGCTCCAATCTATCACCACAGCTGTAGGCATTTCATATTCATGATTTGTTACAGTATGAGACAAAGAAAGTAGGAGATTTAGGCCAGTTCTGGGTCCCCCCCACTGTTGACCTTCAAGGGTCTATTTGGTGCATATGGCTCATGTTATTCAACCTTGATGTCGGTCGTGTGTGTATGTTCAGGCTTGGTGTGTGACCTTGGGATGTCATTGGTGATAGTTGGGAAAAAATTGAAGTTGATGATCATATGCCAACCCTGCACACTCACACGACCAACATCAAAGTCAAACAACATGAAAATTTCCAAAGTTAGCCAAGGTTAGCATAGAATGAAGGCTTTCACGGCCGGAAGTAGAATCCTACCTGCTCGATTATGTTATGTGATTGTTTAATCTTCGTGTTTTGCAGGTAGGAAGGGGCAATCACAACTCATTAATTAGACAGGTAGACAATTGCAACATACCACCCGGCCAGGTAACCCAGTCACCCCAAGTGAAACAAAATAATCAAAATAGCCAGGCTGCGACTATAAATGTCGAAGAATTTCAAACCGTTGTATCAGTTTTACGTCGCTCTTCGAGAAGGCTAAAGCTATGCTGAAGATGCTCACCGCAGTTGTGAGCGAAACGTCCAGTGGAACCGCCTCCACGGAGGTGAACCGACCACGGCCTCAAAGCCCGGAAACCATACCTCAGGATTAGCCAAGGTTATTCCAAGAATCGGCCCAAATCTCCTACTAACGAACCCGGCAGTGTATGTCCATTGATGCCAAATTTGGAAATTATGCCGTATCTTGCTGGAATCTTCCACAAAACGTTTACCACAAAGTACTGTGAAATTCATAAAGGGGAGATTACAGGAGAGGTTATAGGAGAGTCGAGCTCTGTGAGATATTTGAGAGTCTAGCTGGACAGGCTTGACGCATTGAGCACACGTTTCTTATGATAGAAACTCACAGCTGACCTTGAACAACAAACTGCTCATCTATGAAACAATGATAAGGCCAGCAATGTTAAATGTCAATCTCAGAAACTGCGTCTATTTCAGACTTCAGAACAATGTTCTTCGCATTATCACCGAGAGTGATAGGCACATTCGCTTGGCTGTACTACGGGAGCTTGTGGGCGTCGACTCCATCCCGGTGGTATTTTCATTTAATAAAAATAGAACCTGGTGCCCATGCATACCTGGTATCTTTCATCTTGCTATTATCTATCTTTCAAACTGGCAGATAACGCTACCCACGACCTCCCGAACCAATCTGAGCAGCTCACAGGCATTGATGTATAAAATCAGCAAGCAAATAAGAATAAGTATATATTTTCAGTTGCATACAAAGCAACTTCCTTAAAAGTTCTCCACAAAAGACCTTTGATTACGATAATGAGCACCATATAACACAGCTGACTCATATATCTCGCAGTAGCTCAACCTTTATTTTGCTGCGGATTTCATTCGACAAATAGCCTCGAAAACACTCGAAGAGGACTATCCACATTTAATGATTTTCATGAATACAGCTCACAAAACATTTTTTTAAAACCGGCGCCAAATGCGTTCAACCCTTGTACAGCTTTCTTGCTTGAAATCAGCTACTTCCACAATTAACATAAAATTGTACGCACTTAAATCTCCACTTCAAACCAATCTGCCTCGTGTTGACAAAAGTTGAAATTCCTCCTTATGCCTCGTGTTGACAAAAGTTGAAATTCCTCCTTATTCTCTTTGCCGCTGTACCAACAATTCCTCTCGTTTCTTTGTACAACTCGCTTTATTGTTATTACAAAGCAAAGTTGTTCCTTTGCGTAGCTAAATTCTTCAGGAAGTTGTGCGGATTAGTCTCAGGGCAACTATTAGGTATTTCCGGTTCAATGTTTTTCAGAAAGTTTTCGTATCTAGAGTTATTTTTGTGTGAGTTTGACTTTATGGTCTGAACCTTTATAATACTCGTATAACTTGGATATGACATCAATAGGACTGTTATTGGATGTCAATTTTTTTAAATAATCACGGTTTTCAAACAGACCCAGCAGGATAGTTTGTAGCTTTTTTGTTGGTGATCTTTACTCAACTGCCTGTTCTAGGTAAACAGTGTAACAAAATTTCCTCAGGGGGTGTTTCGGGGGCGAAATAATAGGAAAGAGTTGGAAATTAAGTATATTTATTTGGCCAATCACCCACCAAACCAACTCAGTTATATTTAACTTTGGTATTTCGTGAAATCTGGCACTAAGTCGATGCACAACACTTTATACATTCGAAGAAATGTTTATACATACTACAACTAAGAGCTGCCTTCATTCACAGTGAAATAACATACGTGAGAATTTATCGAATCGACAGAAAACAAATGAGCAAGTGAGTTTTTTAGTTAGTGCCATAAAAACAAGAGATAATACCTTTATTTAGGATATACGGACATTCTTCCTCCATCTATGGGTAGGCCATGGAAATGCTAATAATGTGAGGGTAGGTAACTGGCAAAAACCAATATAACCGATTTTGAATAAATACGTACACAGGGCGTTCTGCTTCATCAGGGTGTTCTAAATTAACTCGGCACCATTGCCAACTCCGTTATTATTGATGCTACGAATTCGGTTAAATTGGCAAACTAGTAGCATTTTTAATGGCTTTCCCGGTGCCGAAAACAAATGATATTTCTTTCAATGGATTACCCTATATTTTTCATGCATTTCGATTCGTAATAACATTCTCAACAACAGAGCTCGTATCACCTTTCTTCATACAGTGGAAAATGTGGAAATATTTCTTTCTTTCACTAGTACAAAAATTTTCTTTGTTTTGGCGAATAAAACCTCATGATTGTCCAAACACCCAATTTTGGTACTTATACGAATAACAATATTTTGTTACTATTAGCAAAATAATACAGTAAAAAGAAAAAATTGCGCTGGGATGTGAACTCGTGAAACCCGTGATCATCATGTTGCACCACTCAATTGACACCAATGAGCTATTTGGTATTAATGTTCAAAATGATAATTTCCATCTTAAAGCCATTCCGCTAGCCGCATTTATTTTATGAATCAAAATATGTCTGCTGTAATGATAACTTTGAAGCCGTTTTTGTACAGAACAGAAAATTCTGGAGGGTCATACAAATGTGGTTGGAAAAAATGTGTTTGATTCGATAAAACATGATTATTATGAGCAATCAAGTTGCCTTGAAAGTTTGTTGAAATACTATTTGTCAAATATTCTCAAGTATGTTATGACAATGTCATAACTTATTGTAACTGTCAACTACTTTTCGAATATTTTTCAAAATGCCGTTTTCTCATCAAGAAAAATGTGATATGTTAGAATCCTACTTGGTTTGACAGAAAAATAGCGTAAGAGCATTCCAACACCACAGCAATTCGTTCCCGGATCGTGAATTACCTAATCGGCGTTTTTTTGCTGTGCTTCATCGTCAATTCAGGAACAATGAAAAAGTTTTTGAGAAGAAGAGAACTAAAAAACGTTTTGTAATAACTGAAGATACAGAAATTGACGTTTTATCCTACTTTGAGGTATATCCAAATAATTCCATCTGAGATTATCTACCACTGTCTGTTATTCAACGAATTCTGAAGAAACATAAGATTTCCCTTTATAAGTTAAGACCAGTGCAAACACTAGAACCTGGTGATCCTGAGAGACGACTGGGGTTTTGTCGGTGGTTTATGAATAAATGCAGACAAGATCCAAACTCATATATAGAAATATTATATGAAGCGATGAGGCAAATTTTTCAATTCGTGGGATGCATAATAGAAAGAATTTTCATTATTGGAGTAGACATAATCCATTTCTAGTCCATCCCCATAATCGGCAAAGACGATTTAGTATCAATGTTTGGTGTGGTCTATTTAGAGGCAGAATTATCTGTCCATTTTTCTGCCATGGTTCTTTGAACGGATCCCGTTACATTAATTTATCAACAAGAGTGTTGGAAGAGTTTTTCGATGATCTTGATCTGGAGGCTCGTCAGATGATCTATTTTCAGCAGGATGGAGCACCAGCACATAATGTCAGTGGCGTAAAAAGAATGCTGCGAGGCTGTTTTGGAAACAGATGGATTGCTACAAATGGTCTTGTTAAGTGGCCCCCTCGTTCACCAGACATAACACCCCTAGATTTTTATTTTTGGGGATTTCTGGAAAATGTGGTCTACAAAATGATACATAATAATGTAGATGAACTGAAAAATTATAATGAAACTATAATTAATAGAATTGATGGCCGAAGTGTGTTGAATGCCACACGTAGTGTCAATAGAAGGACCCAAATCTGTGTTCAACAAGAAGGCGGTACTTTTGAACAATTACTCGATATTTTATAGCGCTTCAACAAATCCGTTTGTTATAAATGTTTCCATTTTCACTTTTACGAAAAAAAGTTAAATGAGATTTGAAAAACATAGGGTGTTTCACTGAAAGAAATAACATTTTATGAAATATTCTGAAAACGCGACTGTCAATTTTTTTTAGTTTTCGGCATCGAGAAGGCCAGTAAAAATGCTACTAGTTTGCCCATTTAACCGAATTCATAGCATCAATAATAACGGAGTTGGCAATGGTGCCGACACCCTGTATAATTACGGGTAAAGAGAAAAAGTTTTTTTTATCCGCATTTTTCAATTCGGTTCAAATTTTCATCGTTTCGTCTGCTATGTCAAAAAAAATATTCTTGATCAGAAAGTACTTTTTGTTCCTATTGAGTCAACAAAAATGAATTTTAAATTTTTTGTCAATAATTCCACCTGAAATAATCAAACTGAAATCTTACAAACCGCCCTTGAAAGTCAAGAATGCTCCAGGCAGTCCAACCTCAGGGTAATTCAAATAGAAATGGTAATTTTGTGTTATTTACTCAATTAAGTGCTTTCAATCAAACTGGTTGGGAGTTTGGATTCCACTTCGAATATTATAATGGAAACTGAAGGGCCTCTGTAGTGTTTGGGATCGCACCGATATAGTTTCCGAGAATATCGTGCAAGGACTGAATTTTATAGGTGGAAGAAATAAGTTGAAGGAAATTGGAGTTCGTAGTGGAGAGCTTCATTTGCATACGTTCAAGATGTGATGAGATTATGTCTCGTGCATCAGTTGAAGTGAAGTGGAAAAATTTAACATAATCGCACGTTCAACAAATGTGTGTGATATCTTCAAATAAAAAATGAAAAACTGGGACCAACGTGGTCAAGGAAACTAAAGATTAGGGAAAAAAGTTGCCAGGGTAGAAAAGAGGGTGGGGAGAAAAAGGGGTCAGGTAGAAAAAAAGACCAGGAAGATGCAAGGTAAAAAAGAGGCGAGGAAAAAGAAAAGGCACGGATAAAGAGGCACGGCGAAAAAAGGCAAGATTAAAAAAGGCCATGAAAAAAGAGGCCAGTGAAAGAAAACGGTGGAAAAAACACAGAATAAAGAGGCCAGGGTAAGAAAAGGGCAGGAAGAAAAAACGAATAGAGAAAAAAGATGGTGGGATGAAAAAGAGTAAGTTAAAAAAGAGCTGAGTTGAAAAAAAACCTTGGAAAAAAAGGTTGGGGAAAACAGATGCCAGGGTGAAATGAGGCCACGGAAGAAAAATTGTCAAGGTGGAAAAGGAGTTGGGGTTAAGATTCTATTAGTTTTTGTACTTTCATATATTGAAACCCAGTAAATCTAGCTTTTTACCCAGAAATTCGAGATGAAAAGCTGAATTGTGATACAGTTATTCCCTAGAAACTTTGAGCCATAGGTAAGGAAGGAAATAATTTTGTAATCCTGAAAACTTTCTCTCGTTTATTGATAATTTAGGATAGATTTAGTTGTATTTTCTGCAAGTTCTGACAATGAATTGATCAATAGCTGTTATTTCCCGGATTTAATGAAAGAAATTCCAAAGAACGACGGCAAAAACCTGCTTTGCGTTTACCATAATTGTCGATAATTTGTCACGCTGTATACTTTCATCGTACTAACCACAATAGTCACAATCATATATTGGACGAACTGTATTCAACACAATGTATGCACAGCACTATTCCCAACATAATTCATAAATGCTCGTACCTCGTGGACGTTGAAAGAAGTGATGTATCATGTGTTTAATGCCATCATGATCTAAAGTGCCTTCATTTCCTCATAAATACCTCCAGAAAATTACAGCAAACCTCATAGCAGCACAAAATAGTCGATAAGATGAACCATTCCCGACGAAATTGCTCTTCTGAGCGCTAACAACACGAAAAAAGGCTATTTGGTTCGTTATTTGCTTTGCACAAAGTATTTTCCTCAATGGAAAATCACAAAAGAATCAGACGGGAGTGGGTATAATTAAATGTTGATGTTTTCAAGCTTTCGAGTCTCCTACACGAATCACTAATGATCCAACTGGTATTCATTTGATATTTCTCTATTCTGATACTGGTACCTGATTCAATTCAATTATTAATCAATCAAATTTATTTCCCAAGAAAAATTACATGTTTGTAAAAGTGAAAAAAATAAATATTTCTTAACGCCTGAAAGTAACATAACTCAACATTCAACATACTGAAAATGGTATTAGTCCATAATAATATTATTTTCATCAATATTGATCACATTTGCCCGAAATACAATATTATAGGTGTATATAAAAAAAATTGTGTACAGCGGGAAGGTAACGAATTGGTACATTTATTCCGTTTTGAAAATGAACAAAATTCCAGAAAAAGTCAGAAATAAAATGTACCTCGAGAATTGATGAGCCTTGATGGCAAAGTTTGCGTAGCGACACATAAATAACTATAAATGGTTATATTCAAAGAGGTGTCAATTATGTTTAATTACTTTCATGCAAGACATACTGATAACAATAGTCTTCAGTGAATTACGTCGGATTTGAATGAAATGACGTTCCCATTCCATTTCGATGAATCTTTTAGTTAATGTATCCCAGATTGGATCGTAACTTTTTGATGATTTCCAAAAGCTATCAAACTATATGAAGCGTATCATATTTCATAAATATCTGTATTTTTTATCACGAACTACGCCGTAAAATATATAAATCAAAAGTTCTTCTCTAGATAACTTCAATCGAGATATATTTTCATTCTTTTGTTATATCGAAAACATTCGAACATAAATCTCCTTACCACTTTAAATGTTTCTCTTACGTCATCCTTCAAGAATGCTCTCGAATAGTCCTAAATCATGCATTCACGTTTATTCTATTTTTCCTTATGCACTTTTCGCTCATGAATTATTCAGAAGATTTTCCGAATGGAAATAGCTTCTATTTTCGGCTGTAATTTGCTGTCTTTTGTGGAAACAAATACGTTTAATATAGAAAGAAATATTTTCACGATGGATATAAATAATTGAGTGGGATGGGGATGAAAGGGGATTTCGGTTCGGAATTTGTTATTTCTTTTTCGTGTATCAGGTTCGAGTTAAATCGGATTTGGGTTGAACTACATTGGTGGATAAAGAGGCGTATACTGGGGGGTTATGAATGATCCTTTGTTTTTCGAGTTTCTTGACACTCAAATGTCGAACAAATTTTTCATAAGTTCATTTAACCAAAAAACAATGCATATTTCATGATTCAATATTGAAGACCCTCAAACGTCAGTTTGATTTTGAGGAAACTACAATTTTAACGACCATTTTCAGTCACTATATGATCATGTTCGGCATCTCCTGGAGAAAAATTCATCTAATCGTGCTTCGCTTTTATTAAAAAAATTTGTAGTATTCACATTAGTGTTGTTTTTAATGAAACGGATATCTTTCACTAAACTTATGAGTGTTTTCATTCAGTTCTCCTCTAATTAAACACTTCTGTGGTGTTTTACCTACTAACTATTCACAAATACATCCCATAGTTTGGCATACTAAACCAGCGTATACGCATTTATTCAAAACTTTGTTCAGTTTACGCGTGCTAATTTCATTTGTAGCAACAAACTTGCCATGTTTCGGCGTGAAGGCACAAATCATTATTAAGAAAGATCCCTTGAATTCCTCAGAGTCTTGTATTATATCGTGGTTCCCACTTTAATTACTCTCTGACTCCCAAGGGCAGTCCCCAACAGTAGCATTCGGTTGGAAAGCTGAAGTTCATATATTTTTTCAGGGCTTGCTCAAGAATATCTTGATTCTTGGAGCAACTTCAGATCCCAAAAATACGCTAATCTAGTAGTTTAGGCCGTTACTAAGCAACGAACTTATCTGGAAAATTTTTGCCAACCTAAGCCGACAAAATATAAGTTTCTACCGATATTTTATATCAATTTTAGACAATAAATGAATACACTAACAACCAACTCACATTAAGAACATTTATTGAATATATTATTACATATGTGGAACGTTCATTATAACTATTTTGATTTAATTAGAGATATTTTGCAATTTGTATGATTATGAAGCATGGACTGAACTCTACCTGAAAAGTAATTATCTTTGTCAAATCTTAATTCATTTGTTATGTTTCCTAAATCTAATGAAACGATTTCATAGGCAATAAGATGGCAATCAATACGCTGTATCTCAGAAATGAAGCGATTATACCTGTATCCATGTTCATAGGAATTTTTTTTTTTCGAAATCATCAGACGGCTATCGCCCTTTAGGATCCGCATTCGATGGCAAATCACCCTGTATATACCTACTATCACAATCACAACCCACATAGCGTGGTAATGATATTTGAATCGCGAAAGTGGAATAAATTACGTAATTGCGGCGAATATCAGTGGTGGTCATATAAAATATGAAATATAAAATAAAAAGCATGCTATATAAAAACTTAAAACGTAAAACGAAAAACGAAAAACGATAAACGTAAAACGTAACTGTTATATGTGATATGTGATACGTAATAAGTGAGATGTGATATGTGATATCTGATATGTGATATGTGATGTGATATGTGATATGTGATATGTGATATGTGATATGTGATATGTGATATGTGATATGTGATATGTGATATTTGATATGTGATATATGATATGTGCTTTGTGATGAGTGACGTTTGAAGTGTCAAGTGTGAAGTATGGAGTGTGATATGTGGTAGTTGATGTGTGATATGTGGTAAGTGATATGTGATATATGATTCGTGATGACGTTTGAAGAGTGTGTCAAGTGTGAAGTACGGAGTGTGAAGTATGGAGTGTGGAGTGTGATATGTGATAGTTGATGTGTGATGTGTGATGTGTGATATGTGATAAGTGATAAGTGATATGTGATATGTGATAAGTGAAGTTTGAAGTGTGAAGTATGGAGTGTGACACGTGATATGTGATAGTTGGTATGTGATATGTGATGAATAAAGTGTGAAGTGTGAAGTATGAAGTGTGAAGTGTGAAGTGTGAAGTGTGAAGTGTGAAGTGTGGAGTGTTAAAAGTGAAATGTGAAATATGAAATATGAAATGTGAAATGTAGAATGTGGAAAATGAAATGTGATTTGTGATGTGTGATAATATAAACTGTGATTTTTGAACTGTGGTATGTGATATGAGATAGTTGATACGCGGTATGTGATATGTGATATGTGATATCTGATTAATGATATATGAAATAATGATATGCGGTATATTATGATATATAATATAATGTATGATGATATATGATATGATATACGAAATGCAAAACATAGAATGAAGAATATGAAATATAGAATTGACAAAATTAAATGTGAAAAATAAAATGTGGAATCTGAAATGTGAACTTTAGGACTGGTCAGTATATGCAGTTTCATTTTTTTTGAAAGAATTCTCAAATTGCCTTGTTGATCATATATTTGTTATATAATTCATGTCTCAAATCAAAGACTCCACATCCTTCATACGTAACATCTGTTCAATGGTATTTTTTTCGTGCAGCAGTAGTTTCAAGAATCGTTGCGAAATGTACAGAAGGATTACATATTCTTTAAAGTAGTGTCCCATATTTCAAATGACTATCAACAAGTGCGAAATAGACAACTCTCCACTATTTTTTACATATGCCACACACGAATTTGAATTTATAGATAATACTTTGCAGTTTTTTTATTGGATGTGGATACTCCTGAGTACTGGAAATTTTTTGTCGGCAGATCGATTCTCGCTCGCATATATCTATAGAGTAGAATTTTGGGTTGGTTATCATCCAATTCCATTCCAATTATATAAGTTTTTCCAATGACAGAAGCAGAAAGTCAAGAACTTCCATCGTTCTGTAGATTTCGTTCACAATGTATCACAGTCATTTTGGGAATATTCACTCTGACAAATGATGACAATGAGGATGATAAGGATACATCTGAATTAATAATTTCTGGAATGGCCTTGTCCAACCAGTGAAATGGGAGTGACGTGAAAAAATTAGGAATGCGAAATAAATTGGATATAAATTACTAAATTCATCAACTAGAGGAAATGTATCTTTCCAGGGGTGATATAGTAAGTGGTATGATAATCAACAGCAATTGTTTGGAATGCCAATGAATTGCAACCCCAATGGTGATATACAAAGAGTCAGAAGCTTGAAACCAGTTTCCCTGAAATGCATCTACTAGATGTTACCCAGGGAAGTAGTTTGAAGAGGATTTCGACAATGTCGAATTAATTTCGGAAGGACAACTGTAGATAGTAAGTCAACAACGAATTCACTAGCAGAATCACATAAATTCTTTTTTTCTTACTATTAGGTCATTTCAACACAGATATTGATGACACCAAAAGCTACCACAACCTGGATATGTTCCGTGGAAGTGATCAATATCCTGACTATGGCTTAAACATGATATTCTAGGAAAATCTAAACATAATAATCTATTATCAATGTATTTTATGTAGGTTTTTTGCCGGTTTTCGAGGTTTTCACAAGAGATGATTTTTTTTTGATAATAACTCTTAAATACCCACCGTACTTTCAAAAAGTGACCATTTCAAGCGTACTCTATAGCGAAAATTCCAATATAATCGGACTAATGCTGTGTAAATCGATATTCACGTTAGTCTCAGATGGTTGAGAAATTGATGAAATAGTCCAACGATGAACTTCAGTTTCTTATTGATTGACTCCATTTCGAATGTTAATAAAAACCTATTAAAATTACAAATGACTGGATTGAATCAGAGGTCACAGCGGTTAAACTTTTCCTCTTTTTGAAGTTGGAGAGAGTTATATTCCCCTCTTAGCAGCTGTTGTATTTCTGTGAAAGGAATCAAGATGGAATGAACAACCTTGATTGAATGTTATGCAACAAGGAATAATGATATTGTTATCGATAAGAGATAGAGAGAAATATACTTTGTTATCTGAAGAAGTTGTTCTCATTCAAAAAGCTTGCATCTTGAAAATAATATTGAATTTAATGAATAAAATATTAGCAAAAACTCAGAAACACTATAATAGAGTCTATTCATCATTAGACATGTCATGCCTTTCCCAAAACTCTGTATCAAACTTCCTCCATAATTTCCTTTGGGAGGTGGAAACATTCTTCATTGTTGATAAAAGATTTCTTTGAAAAGCTTTGTTATGTGGTGTGGTAGCTTGATGACCTTGATTTGACGTGTGACATAGTGGGAAGGATTAGTTTCAAAGTTGTTCATATGTTTTTTGATTATACATACTGTATTCTAAATAAAAATAGCTACTAAATACTGTTATGTTAGCAAAAAAGGGGTTTGCATGAATGGCGATATTATAATATATCTAATTCCACATTTTTGTAGTATTAGTATAGCCTTCATATATTTTTATTATTATTGTGGATTCCTTCTCTTTTTCGAGCTAAGCGCTACTTATTGTTTCAAAGAAATTGTACCAAGAAATTTTTTCAGAATCTTGATTTATTTTCGATGTAATTTTTATTATATATCAATAACAATAAACGTCGAAACTTGAAGAAAAAAGTCGAAATTTCGAGAGAAAAGAAGATATTTCGGCATAAAAGGCAAAATTTTGAGAAAAATGTCGAATTTCGATAAAAAAGTAGAAATCATAACTGCCATCTTCTTGAAACTTCGACTCCACTCTCTATTTTTCCTCGAGATTCCGGCTTTTTTTCTGGAAATTTCGAGATTAAGTAGAAATTTTTACTCTTTCTCGAAATTCAGCTTTTTTTTTCGAAATTTCAATTTTTATATCAAAATTTCTCGAACTTTGGAAATTAATGTTGAAATTTCGACATAAATGTTTTCTACAGAATCGCAAAAATTGTCATTATTTGTTAAATACTTCGTCGAATTCAATGATTGAGATATATTCGGGGAAAGTTTGCGATTTTTTTGGAAAAAAATAAAACAAAAATTTTCGAAAATATATTCATTTCGAAATTGCAGAGGTTCCGTAAAAAGCCTACCAAATGACTATTTGACTATGTACAAAAAAGTTTGAATTTTAAGAAAAAGGAAAAAAAATCAAAGATGATTCTCAAATCAGGATGAACTTTTTAACTCGATAAGTGTTCGAAATAGAGCAATTGTGCGAATACCAATCGATTTTTATATGACGGAATCAGTGAATATTGTGAATTTGAAGTCGATTGGCAAAAAAAAATACTCAAAAAAGTCCATAGGGGTATGTATTCTCCTAAAAATCATGAAAAATGCAAAATGATCAGATTTACTTGGAATCAGCACTATATTATTGCTATTTTTTCTTGAAACTTCGATTTTGCTGTAATTTTTTCCCGATATTCCGACTTTTTCGATGTCCAAAGTTCGACTTTTTTTCTCGAAATTTCGAGTTAAATGTCGAAATTTCAACAAATACTTGAAATTGGATTTTTTTTTCGAAACTTCAACTTTTATGTCAGAATATCGACTCAATTATCAAAATTTTGACTTTTTTTTCATAGTTTCAGGTTCAATGTCAAAATTTTGTCTTTTTTCTCGAAATTTCGACTCTAATATTGAAATTTCGACATTAAAGTCGAAAAAATTAAATCAAAACGTTCGCGTCAGTCCTGCCTGATGAAGTGTCTATCATTTTTATGAAAAAAAAAATCGGAAATCATGACAATTGATTCTGCCATCTCTCTCACTATTTGGAACCGAAGTGGTCCCACGGAGGGTAGAAGAGTTAATTATCCTTCCAAGACTACTTACATTTTCTAAAGTCACGAACTTACCTTGGATTTTTTGATATTTTTTTTGATCTCAGTATGGCTGCCGGCAGTGACGTGCGGGAATGTATCACTCTCCGCACTTGTAAGGATAATAACTATTCCATTATTTTCTCAAGCACTAGCTCCACTACCAATACCTTCAACTATTTCTTCTAGAGTTTTAGCCTAGGGCTGCCAGCTCAGAACTAGACCAGCTTCTGGTTTCTTATAACTCCCCATAATACAGCTCATTACTGTCGGCGACAGCAAATAGTAAACAACCAACCCTTCAATGGTGTGTTTATCCATACTAGGGGGATTTTTCCCTCGGTTTTGATATTATTGACACAGGTAGCACAGTAGCACTCGAGTTTCAATTCTCGGTGAACGCGACTGGCTAGAGGTTTGTCTTGAATAAACATTTACACTAGCAAAACATTCATTTAACGCCCTTCCAATAAGGTCCTTGCTCGAGATCACTCTTCCAGAAAAAACAACACAATGAGCGAGGAATTTCGGAGTTGGCTGGAAAGATCAAGGATTCAGCCGTGCGCGAAAGATTAGATGAAAATCACGGATACGAATATGTTGAATGCTTCGGACGACGGCCGGTTTTTATTACTATCGGATACCTTGAGAAAATGCGTTTGAAATATGCCTTCGGACATTAGTCTAGTGAACAAGTGCTTTTTGGATCAAACATTTTTTTTCCGCCTCCGAACAATATATATAGATTATTTGAAAAAAACAAAAAATGCTTGAAAAAATTTAAAAAGTTATTAACAATCAACTGAAAAAAATAAAGTTTGGTTTTTTGCAAATATCTCAAAAAGTTTTTGGAATTTTTCAAAATTGAGATAACATTCTAAAAAAGGATATTTATAAAAAAAATTACTTCCCGGAACTGAAACGGGGACTCTGATTTACGTAAGCCCAGCCCAATTTGGACCTAAAATGAATATATATTATATAAATTTATTTAACATGAAAATCAATAATTGAAAAAATTCAGGTATCTATTGAATAGATGACTGAACAATAATCCCCGGTCAACAAATTTTTATCGCGATTTGTCTGTTAATTATGCATTAGTAACAATTGCAATAACACATTATTAATATTGTATTCCTTTTTCGGAGCTATTTTTGGAAGGTTTCGGAAGAGATTTCTGTTGGGAAAAGAAAAAAAAATTGTTAGTTTTCACTTTTTCATCAACAATTTACTTGGGTTAAAAATGGAAAACCTTCTTTTTTATATTTATTTGATTTCTCATGATCAGAAGGCACATAAAAACGTTTTTTTTTTAATTTTTATTTTTCATTGTTTAAAATATTGTTATACACAAATGCGTTGTCTATAATTTTTTTTGTTTGAATTTAATTATTGATGCAAATTATGATTTTCAAAAATAAAACCGTTTCTTAAAAATAACGTTCAACGCCTGCAATTATTATTAACGAACCTATTCATTTCTATCATGATTTATCTTCCTCTATGATCTAGAAAAAAATTTATTTCATTTGAATTATTATTCAAAAAATATTTTGTTAAATAATAAATTTATTTCTGTATAATTCTTTCTTTTTCTACATAATGACACAAAAACAACCATGTGTTATTTGTTGGGAAAAATAATTTATTCATATTTTATATCGAATTTTAAAAACTTTGTTCTCCTTTACTCCATCATTCCCTCCTTATTTTTGATATTGAAACTTCAAGAAATGGAAAAACCCAAAAAACACCAAAACAACGTCAAAATCACTCGACACGTGTTTCACCAAAATAGTATATATTCATTTGGTAAACTTTGTTTAAGGTAACAAATCAAATATAAAATAAATGATTGTAAAACAAAGTCGCTTTTTCCTCGTAACTACTAAACGGCTGAACCGATTCTGATTAATTTTCGGTCGTTAGATTTGTCTTGATACCGCAAGTGACACTTATTATATTAAAATTATGAAAAATCAAAATAGCGGATTTCTTGCGCCAAATTGTCCATCTTGATACAACATTATAATTGTGTACTAAAAAGCTGAAAATAAAAAAAAAATAATTTAACTAAAAAACCCGACTGAGGTTTAAAATTAAAATCAGAAATGAAGTAATATCTTTTCAAATCAAATAAAAACTGGAAGCAGCCCAGACCCATTTGTTCAAAATAAGTTATAGAAATAGAATGGGTCTCGTATACTTCCCATTTTTCCTATATGAAAAGATTATTATATAACTTATTTTTTGCATTTTAGTTTAAACCGCAGTCGGATTTTTTAGTTTCTTTAATTAATTTTTTTATATTGATTAGCTCTAATAAATAATTTGGTTCAAATGAAAAAGAATGTTGTTATATTTTTGGTGGATTTATTATTTGTTGTGTGTGGAACTAAATAATCTAGTGTGGTGAAGCAAAATCAAGTGTTTTCATTTGATGAAGTTCTGTGAGTAAAACAAATATAAAATTATTCCTGTTCAAATCTTCATTTTATCACTGTTACAAAAAAGAGTAATATTAATAACACATAAAACATAAAATAAACAAAAATATTTCTCAAACAGAATACAGAAAAACTTAACGTTTCAACTCTGTTACAAACGGAAACGTTGAAACTGATCATAGTTCACAATATAAGGACGCAATCAGTAATTCTTAGGGGTGGGGGTGCCGCTGACCACGTTTTATATTTTCATTCATAGATCCATAGCTGAGAAAAGGCTTAGTGCTGCAGTGCTCGGGAGCACTTTTCGGGATTACTAAGCACTAAGCCTTTTCTTAAAATGCTCGAAGCACTAAGCACTGAATCCAAAAAGTGCTCGGGAGCACAGTGCTTACGAGCA
Source organism: Chrysolina americana (assembly GCA_958502065.1). Taxonomy (NCBI): domain Eukaryota; kingdom Metazoa; phylum Arthropoda; class Insecta; order Coleoptera; family Chrysomelidae; genus Chrysolina; species Chrysolina americana. The sequence goes on along the minus strand of OY293410.1, from coordinate 107,503,891 downwards.
CTAAAATCATGTAAGCACTTTCACGAGCACTAAGCACAGTGCTTTGGGATAGCTCTGACAGAAATGTGGAAATGTTCTTGAGAAACTCGTCGAACCAAAGGAAGTTGAGTTGGTATGGGTTCCTAGGAGTTGGCGACTGAACTCGCCAGAACCGGATTCGACACGCCGTTCTATGTGCCAGAGCTTGTACTAGGCATCGCAAGAAGCCAAACTCCTCCTTCCGCTCAACGATGGAAAAACTGTCCAAAGACTTTGTGGCAGGCCCTAGCAAAATAAGGAAGACATGAGTGTTATGCAGAAATCGTCTAGCAAAACGCTTCCTTATAGGAATTCCAAATGCCTATGCAGACACCTATCTTCAATCCGCAGATGTGGAGAACACGGTATCATTTCTATTTCTGTAGCATCTTTTTCAGAGAATGTCAGACCAGCCATTTTCTTTTCATTCCATCTTGCTCATGATGTAGCAGTCTTTCTCAACCTCCATGTTCTTGCTTTTTATTGTTATACCTACTCGAAATTAATTGGTTGATCTTGTTTTTTTTCAAAACTTTGGAAAAATGTTGCCTGTTTTCGTGTCATTGCTTTCAAGTACGTTCCCAATGATATCTCGTTGCAAAAAGTGAATGTTTCACTTCACAACCTCCTTCCAAGTTGAATTCAAGTTTGACCAACAATGTCTAGGTGAAGAGCAACACATTGTTCTCAATATGCCACGCACGTAACAATCAGCTGACACGTCTGTGTCGTTGCGTCTGTGCAAGAGGGAGTTTATTGATCGAAGCAGACATCATCAGCCTTGATTTCTTTAATAAATACAATAATGTATACCCTTTTGAATGAGAACTGGGTAGAATTAGTGAAATTATGCATAATTCCACATATCCATAATATATAATGGACCAAGAGTATTTTTTTTAAATCCAAACTAGTTCCATTTCACCGACTCATGCTTCAGCGAATTGAGTATATAAACAAATAGGGTGGCTAGAAATAACGGGGAGGTACGAAGTGCTCTGGGGTAAACCCAACAGATCTGTGAGAATTCACGTTTAAGTCACCATGATACCTACTATAATTTACAGACCCATGAGTGCGACTGTGACCTTCCTTTTGGTTTTTTATTCTTTGATTTTTTCCATTGAGAAATATTGGAAGGGATGTCAACTGTTTTGACGTAAGAGGCTAGAAAACCTGGGAGCACAGAACAGGGTAAAACTTGTCTGGGTAGGGGATCCAGGGAAATGAGAGCGCAGATGCCCTGGCGAGAGCGGGAGCAGCAACAACTCTCATTGGACCAGAACCAGCCTGCGGAATCCCGTTTGGGGATATTAAGCAGGACACAAAGGAATGGGTTGAAAACCATCATCAATCTATCTGGGAGAGTGCCTCAGGCAATATTCACGGAAAAATGATGATGACGGGGCCAATCGACCGGCTATCAAGACACCTTCTTGAACTGAGCCGAGACTCCCTCAGGAAGGTGGTAGGACAGGCCACTGCCATCTGAGAAAATACCTGCAACTGTTGGGGATACATCACGAGTCCACACAATGCAGATTCTGTGAAAAGGAGGACGAAACAGCCTTCCATATAATGGTTGAATGCGAAGCTTTGGCTAGCATGAGGATGGACATCTTCGGACACCACGGTGCAGGAGATATCATCCCGCAGGAAAACCTTGTGAGGAATCTCCAGGAGTTCATTAAAAGATCCGGAGTACGCACGAGATAGACCTGATAGCGGGGTGCAAAAAGGTTCTATACAGATCTACCTGCATTTCAGCCGCTGGGCAGCCCCGCCATCTAATGATAATAACAATAGTTATGAAGCATGTGAGAGGAACTACAGAGTCACAAAGAAAGATAAACTGAGGAACATAAAAATAAGAGAATGAAAAGAGACAACTGAGCTGGTGGGGTCATCTACAGAGGATGAATGATAAAAGACCAGTTGAAAGAGTATGGCAGTCAATGATACAAAAGAGAAGAAAAAGAGGAAGGTCAAGACAAACATTGAATGGAGTTATAGGAAGCATTCATCAAGGGAAATGAAATACATGAGCAGAGGCAAATAATAACAAGAAAAAAAAAACAATGGGCGAAGTTTGTACATGAATAGAATTTTTATATTGTTATTAGATTGAATATGTTAAGTTTTGAATTTTTGATATAAACAGCTCATGTATTCTAGGATTCATTGTAATTGATGAAAACCCTACACCATGTATTATGGTAACTAGGATTTTGATAATACATATATTGTTTTATCTTAAGTAAGCGTATCTATTTATAAGTACCTGTATATAAGGCCAACTAAATACAAAAAAAAAATTATCCACAACGACAAGATCAAATTTTGAACAAAACTAATGGAAAACAAGTTTCAAAGCTCACATGAGGATTCAGAACGTTCGGTATACATTTTTTTGGAAACAGTTTCGTTTCACTTCATTCCGCTAATCTGTTCAAGACTCGTAAACTATAACTTTATTTTGAACAACTCGTCTGGATGTTTCGTACATGGATCTCGTTTCTCCTTCGATTGCATGAATCATCGTAAACGACTGGAGCTTGATTAGCCAAACATAAGCAGTCAAGTCCGGCTTCAGAAACGTTACATCGCCCCTTTCTTAAAACGTTTCGTCCCGAAATGTAACTCTCGGCGTGTGGCGATATCTTATATTCCTTATATCTAAACCGCGAAGTTCGATAGAAGTAATATTCCACAGTCTTCATGTTGGATACAGCACGACGCTGTTGGATCTGAATTTCGTCTTCAACCTACTCCTTAAGACTCTTCAATATAGCCCATCAATCCCACCGAACGATTTTCACAGGAGCATTTTAAATTAGGTAGATTTTTGAAAAATATTAACTCGCGACTGCAGAGGTTCCATGAAAAGCCTATGAAATCTCCATTTGACTGAATATCGACTTCAATTTTAGTTTGTTCATTCAGAAAAGATCAAGTTTTTCGAATATGGGCAGAGATAATTTTTTGAAACATTTTTTGAGGAATATGACACCTTTCAACTCCAGATAAGCTCTTCAATTCAAGAACGGTTGAAGATAGAGAAATTCTGTTAATGCCAATCGATTCAGAATAGTAAAATTAGTATGATCTGTGGATTTGAATAGAAAATATTAACAGAAGGATTTTTAATTGAATACATTAGCAGATCTTTGAAAATTCTCAACTCGCGAATGCGGAGGTTCCATGAAAATCCTATGAAATCTTTCTCGACTGAGAACTAGTCGTAAAAATAAAAAATCATAGTGGAAATGAGACAAAAGTTATTACCATCTCCTCTATCCTATACATCCAAAATCAATTATTGTGTTTTCCGACATGATGTTTAAGATATGTTACAAACATTGAGGCCACACTCTGTATATATTTCAAAACGGATATATACATTTCAACTTTTTCTGACGTAACCATGAATCAACCAACTTTTTTTAATGAAATTAGCAAGAAACTACTGATTTTCATCAACTAATAGTTAAGTCACAGTTCATTTTCAATCTACTAGATTAATGATCGTTGAAACTATTCAATTATTCTCAAATAGAAAGTTTCTGCCATGTTTAAATAACCATTGGCGTCGCGGCTTCCTATGCAAACGTGACTTTGTAACAATAATTCCGTTCAATACATATTCATGAAGCAATCCGATCAAACGTATTATTTTGTTTTGTTTGAGTTAATTGCTCTGTTATCTATAAGAATTGATTTATCGTGTAAAATGGTAATTACACGTATTGCTTTCTCTTAGGGGTTTATTATATCAGATGAATCAGAGTTGGTTGGGTTCAACTGTTATAAATAGCCATATTTATATTTTGTTAGAGATAATAAATATCGCATTGGAGTCGATTTTTGCTTACTCTGATAGTTTGGTTGTTGCAAAGAATGGAAAATTAGTGACTGGTGACGATTTTTATAAATATTGTTCTATTTAATATATCACTGCATACTAGAAAAGAGCATCAGTGGTGAAAAAGCAATATGGAGTGTCGGCATAAGCTGTTTTCAATTTCAATATGTCAATGTGCGATATGTATCCATCATCCATACTGTAATAATACGCTATTCTCACTAAATAGAGTTTCACCATGATCAATCTGATTTTAATGAATCTGAACTCAATGAATCAATCTGGTTTCATATGGGATCAGTGGAAAACATATTAGGAATAGTTATTTATTGTACTAGTTAGTGTGTTATGTTGAAAATAAGTTACGCCAAGTGGTATACATTCTCAAGGGACTTTAGGAAACAACACACGAGTGGCATTCAATGTTTTATCCAATTAGTGGAAGAAATCGTTTTTTATGAGATATCAATTAATAAGTTTTGTGGTCAATTCAAAGCTACTTGCGTCTCAGTACCCTATAAATGTCAGAATGACTTGACAGTGCATTTTTTACGTTCAAAATGTTTGAGTCTTGGATGAATTCACGGATGACAAAAGGTACCCATGAAAATGTTCTATTGGCTTATTTTTTATATTTCCAAAAAAAAATTGCCCCATTGTCGCTATGGACCAAATACTCGATGCTTCGCTCGACTATACACCTTCATAAAAAAATCGACATTTCAAAATATGGCAAACTATCGAGCTTTTTGAAAAGCAGAACACGGGGATACAAACCAAAGAAGTCCAAGACATTAGAACGACCTGAAATAGAGAAGTTTTTGTACGAAGCTCCCGACGACGATTACTTGTTGATGAAAGTGGCTTTGATAACGGGGAATAGCGATGCATGTAGATGCGATGAATTGGTCAATTTGAAAATAGAAAATATTCAAGAAAAAGGGAAATATTTTCACGTAGTCTTGCCAGACACTACAACCAAGATATCGAGAAGTTTCACCACACTTGAAGAAGGATTTCCAGTCAACCAGATCAATTTGTGTAGAAAGTACATGTCTTTGAGACCAAAGAATATTAATTCTAACCAATTTTTGTGTTTTACAAAAATGGGAAGTGTACCAGCCAGTGTGTGAATGAATACGTTGTCGAAGATACCTTCAAGAACTGCAATGTTTTTGAAATTGGAGGAACCAAAGCTCTATCTACACCGGTCACTGCCTGAGAAGGTCTTCGGCGACTCTTTTGGCAAATTCAGGGGCTATCATGACTACTTTGAAACGTCATGGACGATGGACAAAATACAAATTGCAGAAAAAATTATGTGTCGGCGTCTTCCAGCACTATCAGCAGCTGTACCGATATGGAAGCGTCTGGTTCAAATGAACCAACGAATTTTACACTGACTTCAAATTTGAAGAAGCCGTCAGCATTTTCCTTTAATTTCAATATCAATGTGAATTCTGCTTGTAATAGTAATAATGATGAACTTTTCAACGGTTTGAGAGCAATTCTGCGAACACCAATCGATCCAGAATGACAAAGTTACTATACTTTGTGGATTTGAATTTGCAAAAATTGCAGATTCACTTGAAATTAGCACTATATATCCAAAACTTCATGCTCAATTCAAAAATGTAGGATCTGGATATGCTCAAATACAAAGGGTAGGTACCCTAAAAAAACATAAAATGTCAAACATACCTTAATGACAAAATTATTATAATATGTGTGAATTTGAAGTTGATTTAAATTGAATAAAGTTTAATAGATAATAAAATATTTAAAGTAATAAAATTAATTAATTTCATATAAAACATTTCTCAAAACGTTAAGCAAGAAACTTTACAGACTGTCCATAATACTTTTATATATTTCCATTTCTCTACTATGGATAGCTATTCATCTATAGTTATTACTCTAATTCCTGATCCCCATTTTATATAATAGCAATATCAAGCCTGTCTTTCAATTTTCCGGTAACTGTTCTTCATTCAACACTCTATTATATAGTCCTGAGAGTATTTTCATTCCTATACCCCCTAGATTTTTGAACGTCTCTGTTGTTGACTCATCTGTTCTCGATGACGTTCCATTCTTTAATTCTCTTATTTTTTCTTGCAGTTCGTTTATGGTTATATTTTCTTCAATTTATTTCGTTACATTCTTTAGTCTGTTTTCATTTTATACTTTTCCATCTGCTCCTAGCAACAATTAGAACTATTCTTTTCATTCATTTATTATTTCTTTTTCATTTGTTATCTTTTTTCCGTCCTAATTTTGTTTCCAACTTATTTCTTGAGCTTTCCTTTTCTCAGCAACTTCAAAGTTCTGTGAAATAGCTTGTGATTCGATTTACTATATTTCTCTATTCTTTCGCCAAATTCTTTCCACTGATTTTTTTTGCCGCTGTGACCATCTTTTTAACTGTATTCCTTTTCTCATTGTATATTTCATAATTTTGATTTGTTCTGTTGTTTAGATACATTTTCCATGACCTATTTTCAAGTTTTACTTGCCGTTTCATTCCATCTGTCCACATTTCTTCAATATCGCTATTTTCAGTTATATCTCTATCATTAGAAAACGTTTTTGTAATCAATTCATTAATCAAAAACATAAATGATTTGTGGCATAGGCTTTCTTGTGGCATTTTTTCTGCATCATCGCGTAATCGAGCTGCAAGTGCAGAGCCAAAACCAACACACCTATTCGTATGGCTGTAATCCGTAATCGAAAAGTTTTAATGAATCTAGCCAGTTCGTCTAAATTGGGTATGTGCAATGTTCGGGATAAACATTTGCATTGCCAATGATTTTGGATCGCACTTCTAGCTGACGGTGCTTGAACTGCTCTGACCCACTTTCGGTTTCTGGGGTAATTAGGCCAGTACATACGTGTTCGGCAGAGATAGAATCGATTGAGGAATTAATCAGAACACTGAATAATTTATCGATTTCGGGATTTGATATGTTGCTGAGGCAAAGTGTTTCGTTTCAACTCGGTATTTGAGCCAACGGCATTGTTTGGGTGAGGGTGGAGTGAAACTTCTAGTAGTATCATTATATTTATAACTCTACAAAGGAAGTATGGTTTCAAATTATATGACGTGAATATCTCTGATGACTTTTCCTTGCTGATACTTTTAAATGTTATCATCCTTCGGCTGTGGATAGTTATAGAATGATATATTTTGCCCAAGATATTGAACAGAATGAGAAATTTTGATCCAGAATCACAAAGACTCAGTCTGGAAGAATGAACTAGAAAGTCTTAACTTACGAGAGACAATTTTCTGTGGCGTACGTTCAAACGTCTCCGAAAGAAATGCAAAGATAGAAGAATATGAGGATGGACCATCAGGGGAAGACCAGAAATGTTCCAGAGTACCGTCCAGGTAGACCCAGAAACCACACGAGATCATGAGTCAATTTCTAGGGAGCCAGAGAGTTCAGATCTACCCCTAAAGTAGACATCAGTAAAACAAACTTCCCGATGCTGATGACCAACTTCAGGAAACCAAGAAAAGGCTCCCTAGAAATATAGTTTCTGGTATAGATGGGTGAATCTACCCAGACACCTTCTGAGAAAGTCCCTAATGTAACTCATTTACATTATATACGGGTTAATTAGAGTTTAGAGTGGCAGCACTATCCATAGTGCCTAAAGCAAGCAGAGATTAGACCCCAACCTGAAAGAGAGGCAAAGGTCTAGTGATTTATAGACCTCAAACTCATCCCAGAGAAATAGTTTGGCTTTCAAGGACATTGCACGTCCTTCCAGGTGGCCAGAATCATCTAGAAGATGAAGGGGAACTTACAGCAAAAGCTCAACACTTCCTATTTTTTCACCCGGTCTCTTTTTACCTTGCCTGGTTTCAAGCTTGTCTTATTTCGCCTTGCCTCTTTTTCCTTGTGTCTATTTTCATTGCCTCTTCTCTACATTGATCTCTGCTTCTCTTTTTAACCCTAGCATTCCTTTTCAACGATATCTTGGCTTCTTTTTTGGATGCCCCTGGTCCCTTTATTTGCCCACGTTTTATCACTGCTTCTTTACATCCTGGCCATTTTTGATTCCAGTCACTTTTTTAGTCCGATCACTTTTTCACCCAGGCCAATTTCTACCCTGATCACTTCTTTACCTTGGCCACTTATTAACCTTGGTCACTTTTTTACTCTGGACACTTTTTTCCCCTGCCAGTTTTTTCCGAGGCAGAACAGTTTGGCTTCCAAGGACGTTGCAGGTATTCCCAGGTGGCCAAAATCATTTTCAAGGTGGATGGGGCTTCCAGAAAGGGCTCAATAATTCTGGCCTCCTTATATCACCTGGGCTTCTTCTTACATCGCTACTTTTCAACCATGCCTTTTGCCTGCTTCATTAAGCGTTTTTTATTGCCTCTTCTTTATACTGCCTGTTTTTTTGATGACTTCTTTTTCCTTCCCCTTTTTTTTTCATTCTAGCCTCTTTCTCTCCCCAACGTCTTTTCCACCCTGGGATAGATAAAAAAATTTCCACAGTCTCTTGTTTCGTGAGCCTCGTTTTTGGATTGTTCCCTATTTTACTCTGGCCACTTTTTTACGTACCCACTTTCTATCGCTGATACTTTTTACCCTGGCCTTTTTTGCCCTTTCTCTTTTTTACTTGCATTCTTTTTGTATTGCCCTTTCTTTATATCGCCTCTCTTTTTATACATTCCTTGGCTTCTTTTTTGACTTTACTCTGGTCACTTTTTCATTCCGGCCATTTTTATACCCCTGTTCCTTTTCACCCCGGCCACTTTTTAACTCCAGTAATTTTTTTGCTGCGGCCACTTTTTGACCTCTTGGCCACTTTTATATTTCGTCCATTTTTTTGCTGACTTCTTTCTCCATCGCCTTTTTTTTTCATCCTGTCCTCTTTTCCTTCCCGGCTTCATTCTCTCTTTTTTACTCCTGGCACTTTTCACTGGGAAAATTTCTTGTTTCTTTTTTATTCCATATTATTCAGACCTTCATGAGTAATCCATTATTTATGTTGGGAAATAGGAAACAATATTGCTGCCCATTTGCTAGATAATCCAATTCTTAAAAAATTACTCACCGGAAAATTGAGGATATTCAGCTTGTTTTTACCTGATTCATTTCCCAACTTCTTTATCCTATTTTTTTTATCCCTATCGAGTTCCATATCATTTGATGCGATCCCGAAATCGAAATGGAATAATAAGATTTTTCCAGTTCGTGGATATGTCTAATAAAAGGAAATGGAATTTTCAGCCATTTTTTGTCGAATCCGAATGAACCAGAATCCGGGATTTTCCAGGAAAAGCACATTTTCATTAAGCTGAAAGAATTTCAGGCTCTGCTTGTCAAAAACTCATAATTGAATTATACTAATGATATAAATACAGATGGTGGCGGTGTGGTATTTTGGATTTTGCATTCCACTCATGGACAAAGACTCCATGGATCGTTTTTTCATTTAACTCTATTTAATTGTACGTCCATATTTACTGTTGAATTCAAACTAACAGTTCTGCTCTGAGGAGGCGTATGGAATCAGTAACAAAGCACGATGGCCATCACTTCTGATTCCAAATAGTGTCCCACAATGCTCGATAGTGCGACCCTTTCATTTTCTATATATATTTCATTCTTTTTATGCTGCAGATGTCATGGTGTCATTTTTATGCAGAGTATACAGGGTGTTTAGTGCACACCTTGCCAATCTCCAAAATTTTTTCGAACGGAATTAAATACCAATGAACAAGTAGATACCCTGGCACGAAAAGGGGCATCAACGCCACTGATCGGGCCAGAACCATTCTGCGGACTTGGAAAATCTTCCTTTCAAGAAGAACTCGATAATACTGAAGAAGCAATGAGAGCAACATACTGGCAAATACTTCCAAGGCTAAGGCAGGACAAAGATCTCCTCGACAACTTCAACCGAGCAAGATCGAAGACACTGATAACCTCAGCATAACTAGTCTAAAGACAATCACAAGATTTCTGAGGGGGCACTGCAGACTCAAAGAACACCTAAGGAAGCTAGGCTTAGAAGAGGAGAGCTCCTGCAGATTCTGTGGGGACCATCCAGAAACACCACACCATATATTGATGGAGTGTAATGCTGTACATCACAAAAGATTGAATATATTTGGATCACATCATCTGACTGTGAGAGAAATCCCACGAATAGACCCTCTCAAAATCCTCAAATTCCTCAAGGAATTGGGGCTTGAGGGGCTGCTGTAAACGAGAACACCTTGAAATAGCAGAAGAAGATGGGGCACAATAGATCTAATTAGGTCGCAGCGCATCAGTCACTATCCTTGACCATAATTTTAGTTCTTTCTTTATTTACTTTCATTCCAAATTCTTCACAAACTGCATTCCACCATACTTACCATTACCATCAAACGAAAATCTCGAAAAGTCGCCAAAAACCTTGTTTTTTTGCGATTACTGTTGTGATTAAGTTCAACCCTGGCTAATAGAATTCAGCGACTGAAAATACATATAATAACCATTGAGAAAAAACTGCTTCAACTTTTTCCTGGAAACATCGATTTCCGAATCTCGTATGCTTGGAGTATAACCGCTGATAAAGAAATCGTAAGTTGTGGTCAATGAATAATAAATCATCTCGAAAGTGACTAGTCGACATTAAGAATCAATAAAACCCATTCTCCGACGCTGTACATTAACATCACGATGCTATAAATAATACAATCGATAGATACACAGTCACTTTGTCGCTAAAGAGACAGCGGAGGAAATGCTTGTTCCGTGGGTGGCAGCACAAACGATTTGGGCCTTTGTGGTAGTGTGAATGGTCCAGGTGCAAACACTGCACCCAACATTGGCCCACGATCTCGGACAATTCACCTTGACAACGAGATTCCGACACACCTCCATGATGCATTGGCGTGGATACAAATGAAAAACTGCATGGAAGGTTGATGGAGCTATTGAATCCATTGTTAGTACGAAATTCTTTTTCAATTTTATGCTGTTGCCGCAATAGGTGTGGGGTACCCCAGGGTTCAATCCTGGGCCCACACTCTTTCATATTTATGCCAATTCATTAACTACCCTGAAACTGAAAGGTAAAATCGAACTGTATGCTGACGATATCACAGTCCTATATACTGCACAATAATAATAATAATTTGTCTTCTAAAAAAATACATATAGAGGGCAAATGGGCGAAGTCTAGTTATGACTCAGCTGGGACCATACACAAAAAATATATTCTTGTAGATATGGCAAAAATTTAACAATGGTTACGCAGTTATAAATTAACACTGAATGTAGAAAAATCATCCTTCATGTTGATTGAAGATAGGAATCTGGACTTGAAAAACATCAATCTAAATAATGGCTATCTGAAACAATTCAAAGAAGTAAAATTTTTTGGACTGACCATAGATGAAGCACCAAAATGGGATAAAGATGTTGATAAAATCAAAGACCGGTTGGTCTGTTGAGACGACCGTTACTTCATCAAAAAATTTCTGTAATGAATATACTATTCCTTGATACATTCTCATCTTTAATATTTGAATATTTGGAGGCTGAATCATATTTTCTCTGTGATACCTAATACTGGTGATAAAATCCAATTAGGCATTTCAGTAATATCAGAATTTATTCAAGTATATTAACCGCACGCTACGCCATCTCTGAGAGAATAGATCAACCGGCATTTAGCTACGATTTTTTATATGCCATATTTATGTCTTGTGGTATACTGATTCAACGATTACAATTCATTTGACTTTCGAATATTACGCTTTTCAGACTTACAATATTCTGTTATTATATTTTATAATTTTTATAAGACATTGTTTCTGTAATTCGACGGTTTGATCGAATATCCGTCTTTACATTTGTGTTCATTCTCCTTTAATGGTCTTGTGATTTTTCAGTTCATCAAATTTTAGTTCATCAAAAGTTTGGTGTGACCATTTCTGATTCTGGGATAATTCGTTTTTGATGAAAACTGGTAATTGTAATATTTTGGTTTTAAAAAGTTATTTTATAATTCCTTTCCATTTCTATAAAATTATTTCCTATCTAGTTCGATTTTCAATAAAATCGTTACTGAACTTTGTTGGTTCGATGCTTTCAAATCAAAGACTATTTCATATCTATATTTTACCGTTTTCATGGATTATATGTAATCGTATTTGGTAGAAAACTGTAAGAAAAAAAGTCGATAATATTCAATATTGGAAATTCACCTACAAGATGGCCTCAGTATGCTAATTTTTATCCTGTACCCAAATGAGTACAACATAAAATAATGGGCAAAATGAATAAAAAATTAACAAACTAAAGAAATTAAATGGCGCCCGGAGATTATGAAACTCAGTTTAGTGGAAGAATAGTCACTAATAAACTCCAACATTAATAAATTTCCAACCTTGAGCCGGCAACTTAATGTCGCCCGAGTGGTGCCAAGTGAAATTCGTTCAACTCCGAAAGCTCAGAAAAAAAAAATTAAAATGATGTGCCAAGTGCACCGAATGCAATTACGCCGAACGGTCCTCATCGCCGTTCCGGCCTATTGTTTGCATGGAAGAATGAAGAGAAGTGACAGCCGACAGCCACTGGAGCAACTTTACGACAAAACGTTTCATGCAATGCCGGCCTCTAAATGGCGTGAGAAATTCGCCAAGGGTCGTAACCCGGAGGTGTAAAAACTGTTCAGGAATAAATGATGATACTAATAAATGGTTTCTAGAGTGTAATTGTGCAAGATGCAATTTGACGTTCTAGGCCTACAGGGAAAATTGTCTTGGCGCTATTCAGGAAATATTGTATAACAAAATGAACTTGAACGTTACGAAAACTAGCATCGAATCCTTTACGGGGTAACTGGTTTTCCTGTCTTTTTTGGAGAATTTCTTTATCCAAAAAGACTATTAGACCAGGAGCTTGTGACAGGTGACGTTCTCCCATTTATTACTGCATGCCTTTTAAAGGCTTGACAATTAACCCTAAAATATGAAAAATAGACGAGTTGCTGGCCGCCTCACTAGTGCACATCATAAGGAAAACCGCTTTTCTTTTTGCGCATAATTGTCGTGTTCTTCCGCGATTTTATACTGCCTGCCGTTGTAATATACGGAAGTCCAAACAAATTGAAACGCTACTAATTGATGGCATGCAATTCGCAGCGGCCGAAAGGGCTCAAAGAGTAACGAAAAGAAGAAAAAAATTAAAGGGGACTTCCGTGTTTTCAAATTGCATGAGGATGTGAATAATTGAAGTTTTAGTAACCAAAACACTCTGGAAAAATTGGCATGTGCCCCTCGTCTCACCAACGGTAGAAAATTGCGGGAAAACTCTGTAAAAATATAATAGAGGGTTCACGTGATTCCAAACTGCATGCCATTAGAAAAATACGTAATTTGTATAATTAATTAATGGTAGGTAATTTGGCATGCACACCAGGATTTCGCAACGAATTTTCACAGTGTTTTTTGCAACTTTCGTAATGCATACTTCTATTTTGCGAAATCCTTGTGTGCATGCCAAATTATCTACTATTAATTAATTATACAAATGACGTATCTTTCTAATGGCATGCAGTTTGGAATCACGTAAAACCTCTATTAAATTTTTAAAGAGTTTTCCCGCATTTTTCCACCGTTGGTCAGACGAGGGACGCATGCCAATTTTTCCAGAATGTTTTCGTTATTGAAACTTCAATTATTCACATTGGCATGCAATTTGAAAAAACAGAAGATCCCTTTAAGTTTTTTCAGTTTTTCGTAACCTTTTGAGCCTTTACGTCCGCTGCGAATTGCATGCCATCAATAAGTAGCGTTTCAATTCGTTTGAACTTCCGTATATTACAACGGCAGGCAGTTCATATCGCGGAAGAACACGACAATCCCCCGCAAAGCGCTTTTCCTTATGAAGTGCACACGTGCGGCGGCCAGGAACCCGTCTAGTTTTCATAATTTAGGGTTATCAAGCCTTAAAAGGCATGCAGTGTTAAACGGGAGAACGTCACCTGTCATTAGCTCGCAAGAATTCCTTTCCACAACACTTCCCAATAGGTAATCCGCATGAACCAATCAGAACTATCCTGGCCAAGGCCGTATATTTGAATCGATGCTAAGGCGGTATAGTAGTTCCAAGTATTCAACTTGGATAGCAAGATTGGTTTGGTTAGGTTAGATCATGTTCCCTTCTTTTTTAATTTTTAAATCATAAAAGAAGAGAACATGATCTAATTCAACCAAACTGGACCTGGATATCCAAGTTGATCCTCAACGTAACCTAAAATTACATTGCACACCATGTAAGCGCAACTTAAATAGAGTTTTGATTGGTCCATGCGGATTGCCTATCGGGAAGTGTTGTGGATAGGAATTCTTGCCATCAGCTCCTGGTCTAAATCGCTGTCTCGTCATGGGACCAGAACAGAACTGTACATGCGAATGTCAAAACTCTCGCATTATGTGTTCTTGCTCAGTGTCCTCACCTTCAAGTAAACAATGTCCTGGTCTGGATCAGATAATTTCCTCAGTTCTGAACTACTTAACACTGTTCGTATTATTTCTTTCCTATATCACCTTCATATGTGAATCTTTTCACACCACGGAACATAATTTAACAATTTGTTAGACATACGCTCTGTTTGCAGAATAATAGCTTTTCCTCGTAAATTTCTGCCGAAAGAAATGGAATAAACCACATACCAATAAATCCACCGAAGAGGCTAAAGGAGTTTATCAGGGCTTTAAGACGTCTGCGCTATTTTTCTCAACGAATTCTACGCGCGTTATACGCCTAATGGCATTCGTTTGTCTTTCGCTAACTTCTCCCTTAGCTGGAGCTTCTCTAATGACGGACTCTTGATTATGCTCTCAAAAGAGATCATTTTGGGGTTGGAGCCATCTTTGTGATTATATAAATGATACTGCTGGAATATTTGAATACTATCAAGATATGCAACAATGTGGAAGAATACGGGGTACCCTTCTCTCTGAACGATTCCACCAAGTGGAAAAACATCTGTTAGAAAATAACTACTTCCCTGGCTAATACCACGACGGACATTAAACTACTTCTGACAGATATTTGTGCAACGTTCTTCCAAGAAGACCCAATTGCAAGTGCTTGTCTCGTAATTAAACATAAGATTATCCCTCATTTGACTGGGAATGACCACCTGCAGACATGCATGTTTTGAGGTTTATTGCCTCTCAACAGTGACAGGGTAGGTCGGACAACATTATAATTGTCCTGTCCCTGCCAAATGAATAACAATCAACCGTTTAACTAATATTTTCCCACGGATGACACTACGACCCACAACAAAGTTGATCGCAGAGCCATCCGCACGGGAAATCGAGAACAAGACAAAACACTCTCAAGTAGCACAGACTCCGGGAACAGTAAAATGTAATATTTCGAACAAAGTTCGAATATATTGTGCCAGAAAGGTATCAACAATATGAAAGAATACGGGGTACCCTTATCTCTAAGAGTTTCCACCAAGTGTAAAATTGAAGACAAACATCTGTCAGAAAACAACTACTTCCCTGGCTAATATCACGACGGACTTTTACATCAGTATGTTCAGAAATCTTTGTTATTTCAAATGGAATACCTTATACAGGATGGAACTTGTATTTCATTAAAATTTTGAATTTCTCAGCAAATTTTAGGCTCGCTTTGTTTGACAATACCTAAATCCAAACTTGTCTGTTTTCGGAATAATTTTTTTGAATAATTTCTGAACAGGAAATGCAATAATTATATCTGATAGATCAATTTTATAAAATCGGTTTTATTGCTTTATTTCAACTCATTCATAGCCAACTTCGTAACGAGCAATGAAATTGCATTTTTTCCAGAGTATTCAAGGCAAACTCTACAAGTGGCTGAATTCAAAATTTGATGCAGAATCCAAAAAAAAGCATGGAGTGATGGATCTTTACGTTAATGAAAAAACGCTTTGACATCGAAATCATCTAATTTTACGAAATATGGATATTCTCTTTCATTTTCCAAATTTTTTCTCGCATAGTTTTATATGGGATACCCTTTATATATAATTGATATTTATCCCGTAGTAAACAAAAATAAAAGAATAGAGAATGGTTTACATTTGGAAAATTCGTGTTTAATCAGTTTTGTTGATGATATATTTAGTTGGTGGAAATTTATTTCGACATTCCTGTAAATTGTTTTTGAAACAAGTTCGAGAATAGGCATTTTCACAAAAAAGGCCTAAAATCTAATAGAAAATTCAAAAATGTAATGAAATACAGGGTGTTCTCTTTGAAATAAAGAAGTTGCCATCTACTTCCGGTACTTACAACAGGAAAAGACAGGAGTTGAAAATATTTTTGTTGTAAAAAATAGAGTTGTCAATAATTTTTAATATCTTATTGAGGTTCCCTATTCCCAACCTCAATAGTTTTTCAGATAATCACTTTTTCAAGTAGTTTTTATTTCAATGCATTCTTTCAATCAAGATAGCCTTGACACGGAGTTTATCAACTGGATGACGGAATTTTCATCAATACTAACTTGTGTTTTGCTTTCTGCAAAGTAATTACTATATAATTATCATCAGAAATGAAAACTCATCCCATTCAAATATACCAATGATGAAAAAACATGACATTCCACATTTGGATACTATTTTTAACTGAAACTTGAAGGGTTTGAAAAAGTGACCAATTTAAAAAAATTGTATTTATTATCAAACAGTTACAATTCTATCACAGCGAAATAAATCAGTTACAATAAATTATTAGTTTCTACTATCACCATCTAATGCTTCCTCCAACATTCCAGGTTGGTTTAGCTTTACTAGGACCTTTGACAACCTTGTTCCAACCCGCGTGAAACTCGTGATCTTCTCCCTTGTTTTTGATTTTAATATCAGTAATTACATTGCCATCTTCATCACGAGCAACATTGGGATCCAGCTGCCATGGTTGATCCTTGTTTCCTGCATTCACATTGGGCGCACTTGGCTGTAGAGACCTTCTCCATCTGAATGTACCCCCAATGTTCCAGGTAGGTTTAGCTCTTCGTGGACCTCTGACAACCTTGTTCCAACCAGCGTGAAACTCGTGATCTTCTCCCTTGTTTTTGATTTTAATATCAGTAATTACATTGCCATCTTCATCACGAGCAACATTGGGATCCAGCTGCCATGGTTGATCCTTGTTTCCTGCATTCACATTGGGCGCACCTGGCTGTAGGGACCTTCTCCATCTGAATGTACCCCCAACGTTCCAGGTAGGTTTAGCTCTTTGTGGACCTCTGACAACCTTGTTCCAACCCGCGTGAAACTCGTGATCATCTCCCTTGTTTTTGATTTTAATATCAGTAATGACATTGCCATCTTCATCACGAGCAACATTGGGATCCAGCTGCCATGGTTGATCCTTGTTTCCTGCGTTCACATTGGGCGCACCTGGCTGTAGAGACCTTCTCCATCTGAATGTACCCCCAACGTTCCAGGTAGGTTTAGCTCTTTGTGGACCTCTGACAACCTTGTTCCAACCAGCGTGAAACTCGTGATCTTCTCCCTTGTTTTTGATTTTAATATCAGTAATTACATTGCCATCTTCATCACGAGCAACATTGGGATCCAGCTGCCATGGTTGATCCTTGTTTCCTGCATTCACATTGGGCGCACCAGGTTGTAGAGACCTCCTCCATCTGAATGTACCCCCAACGTTCCAGGTAGGTTTAGCTCTTTGTGGGCCTTTGACAACCTTGTTCCAACCTGCGTGGAAGTCGTGATCTTCTCCCTTGTTTTTGATTTTAATATCAGTAATTACATTGCCATCTTCATCACGAGCAACATTGGGATCCAGCTGCCACGGTTGATCCTTGTTTCCTGCATTCACATTGGGCGCACCTGGCTGTAGGGACCTTCTCCATCTGAATGTACCCCCAACGTTCCAGGTAGGTTTAGCTCTTTGTGGACCTCTGACAACCTTGTTCCAACCCGCGTGAAACTCGTGATCATCTCCCTTGTTTTTGATTTTAATATCAGTAATGACATTGCCATCTTCATCACGAGCAACATTGGGATCCAGCTGCCATGGTTGATCCTTGTTTCCTGCGTTCACATTGGGCGCACCTGGCTGTAGAGACCTTCTCCATCTGAATGTACCCCCAACGTTCCAGGTAGGTTTAGCTCTTTGTGGACCTCTGACAACCTTGTTCCAACCAGCGTGAAACTCGTGATCTTCTCCCTTGTTTTTGATTTTAATATCAGTAATTACATTGCCATCTTCATCACGAGCAACATTGGGATCCAGCTGCCATGGTTGATCCTTGTTTCCTGCATTCACATTGGGCGCACCAGGTTGTAGAGACCTCCTCCATCTGAATGTACCCCCAACGTTCCAGGTAGGTTTAGCTCTTTGTGGGCCTTTGACAACCTTGTTCCAACCTGCGTGGAAGTCGTGGTCTTCTCCATGATTCTTTATTTTGATATCGGTGACTATATTCCCATCTTCATCCCGACCTATATTTGGATCTAGCTGCCATGGTTGATCTTTTTTTGCACTGTTCACATCAGGAGTACCTGGTTGTAGTGATCTCTCATGTCGTAAGCCATCTAACTCTGCTGTTGATGCGAACGATACGAGACAAATGAGTAGCAACTTGACAAACATCTGGAATAGAAATTAAAATTTCAATAATCGTGTATTACAAAAGTCAATCGGCAAGATTCAATGAAAGTATAAACTGAAACAATTTCTCTTGCAAACAGTTATCTATTATGAAATATTCTATACATTTCTTCTCGTAAAGAATAAATTTTCAACTACAAAAAAACAACAGTAACAAAGTTATAGACTACCTATTCATTTTCCGTTCACGATTTCTTTTGTCTGTAATAGTTATGATGATCAAATCACTCTATATTAGGTATATAAATTCAAATAACTTACTTTGCTAGCACTGTTTGATTATTTTCAAGACCACTGCTGGGTAATGCTGAACTTGAACTGATGTTGACTGCCATCCCTACCTATTTTATATCCCTTAACTCCGGGAATCAAAAATCCCAGTCGTATGTACTTCACCATTACCATAAACACCAAATCTCAGCTGGCAGGCAAATCGTTCACATTTCGCCAAAGTCCACAGCGGCAGATTGAGAAATCGGGACTTCACTTCTCTTTCGAAAGAACGTATTCGCAGAATCGCTATCTCTGGAGATAAATCCATAAATTGTTAATTACTAAAACTATTTCGTAAAGTTCTCTTATTCAGTAATGCATACAAATGGTGATAAAAGCATGTAAAGTAATTTATGCGTTATCTGAAAAAGTCAAAGTTATTATTGTTTCATTTTGATTTGATTATGCAGCGGCCTCGATTCCAAAATAGTTATTTAAGTAACAAGGAATGTAAAGATGTGTTTACATTCACACAGAAAAATTTACAAGTGCAATTTTCTCTTTCCTTTACAAAATTTATTCAGAAATGAATGCTGGTGAAGCGACCGCTGCAATTTTCTGTGACCTCTCGAATCAAAGGGTTAAACCATTTGAACTCTCAAAAAGCAATGACATTAAATCTGGAGTACCACAGTGTTCCGTGTTGGGTCTCATTTTATTTTTATTTTGTTTGTATTTTTTCTCAATATTTTAATATTATGTAATTTACCAGTTGTTATCTGTGCACTTATATTTATGAATATATTTATACTTGCAAGTCTTTGTCAATAAGAAGCGAATCTTCTGACAATAAAGCACTTTCTGATCGTGATACAATCGTGGATTCAACTAACAGTCGCTATAATGTCGAGCAATTATGCCAAGATTCTACATTGATTTCCCTCCTATATAAGTCCCTAATTGCCTTTTGCACTGCAAAATTCCCAATAATAAAGCATTTCTCTCTGCAGATTACAATCGGCATCTCTGAAATATTATTCATGTGGATGTTGTTGGTCTTATCTTGAAGATGTTACAGGGGATTTTGTGGAGTTCGGGCGGCTTATAGGATCTGTTTTGCATATTCAGTTCTGATTTGATCCCTGGTCCGTTGAATGTTTTGGATGAAACTGCTGAAAATATTCAAAAGTGATCGGAACCTGAAGGAAAACAATGTAACTCGTGGTGGTGGTTCCCCTTTTGGCTGTACGTGATGACTGTGATGCTATTGAACTCAATCTCACGGAGTTTCGTGATCGTTTTTACAGTATTGATATGGTTGGTGTTAAGGTAATCTATAAGCGAAATACTATCCATGTTTTTGTAATCTACAGACCACCAGTCGCTAACTTAATGCAAGTCCAAACCTGCTTGAGACAGTTGAGTCATTAGAATATCTTTATGGAAGTAACTTATTAATCATTGGTGACTTTAATCAGCCCAATTTCATTACCAGAGATTCTCCCGAACTTGTGAATAATGTATTGCTGTCCAATTTAAATCAATTCATGAGTTTTTTTGATATCAAACAGCATAACAACATCTTGAATGACTCCGGTCATTTATTGGACTGGATACTCTCTAATATGAATTGTCACGTTGAAAGAGATACTCTACCATTTGTTCCAGAGGACAAACATCACCCTTCCCTG
This sequence comes from Chrysolina americana, assembly GCA_958502065.1. Classification (NCBI taxonomy): domain Eukaryota; kingdom Metazoa; phylum Arthropoda; class Insecta; order Coleoptera; family Chrysomelidae; genus Chrysolina; species Chrysolina americana. The sequence goes on along the minus strand of OY293410.1, from coordinate 107,483,439 downwards.
AAGTTTTCAGTCGACCTCAATGAGTGTCACTCTGATGTCTCATACAACACAGAAACATTCAATTACAACTTTAAGAAGGCTAATTTTCCTGCGCTATACTCAGACTTACTAGATACTAATTGGAGTTTTCTACAAAATACTTCAGATGTAAATGCAGCATTAGATGGTTTCTACTCTGTGTTGTACGAAATATTTAATCGGCATATTCCACGTCAACCAAACTTTCGAAAAAAATACCCACCATGGTATAACAATAATATTATTCGTAAAATAAAAGAAAAAAATAAGGTATTCAAGAAACTGAAAGAATCCAACTTAGATATCTATAGATCACAATTTTCCTCCTCACGAAAACAGATTAAAACAAATATAAAAATTGCGTACAAGCAATATATACAGGATTCTGAAATCTCTATTATCACAGATCCGTCGAAGTTCTGGTCTTTTATAGAGAAGAAAAGAGGACACTCTCGGATTCCCGGAATTCTTCACTTCAATAATATAGAATATAACGATCCAAAACATATTGTTAATGGCTTTGCAACATTCTTTAGCAGCATCTATACAGCCTCTGATACAGAATGCGATATTGATGAAATAGTAATCTCCAACGTAATTAGCATCAAATCCGTGAGGGAGAGCGAAGTCATAACAGCCTTAAAAAAGTTGAAGGACAAACTCACCTGTGGATACGATAGAATTCCAAGCTTCTTAGTCAAATATTGTGCTCATACCCTAGCCAAACCACTCGGAATCATCTTCAATACTGCATTAAAAACAAACACTGTTCCACAGATTTGGCGAGATAAACGACATGAAGAACTTTCGACCCATCACTTTATTGTGCAACTTTGCGAAGGGCTTTGATATGTATCTACAATAGAATATGCCCTAAAGTACAAAATATAATAATTCCTGAACAACATGGCTTTATCGCAAAAAAATCTACTGTAATCAATCTAATAACATTTACTCAAACGATAAGTTGTGCTTTAGAAAATCAGCTACAGGTAGACACGATATATACAGATTTCTCAAAGGCCTTCGACAAGTTGGACCACAACATACTCATTTCCAAACTCAATGAAATCGGTTTTGATTCGAACCTATTAAAATTCTTTTATTCCTATTTCAAGAATCGGTCTCAATTTGTTGAAAATAGAGGACCTAAATCTGATGAATACAATGCCATCAGTGGCGCTCCACAAGGAAGCAATCTAGCTCCTCTTCTATTCTCATTGTTTATTAACGACATAGGAATGAGTATAGATAGTGAAATCCTATTATTTGCTGATGATCTGAAAGTTTTTCGTGTGATAGAGTCACCAAATGACAGTCAAATACTACAAAATGATCTGAATAAATTAGCTCTCTGGTGCTCCTCAAACAATCTTCCTCTCAACTTAAGCAAATGTAAATATACCACCTTTTGTAACAAACTTACCACTCTTGACCATGTTTATTCGATAAATAATCATCTACTTGAAAAAACAGAAAACTGCAAAGACTTGGGAGTATTCTTTGATACCAAACTCTCATTTGCACTTCACATAGAGAAAAGTGTAACTGCTGCGAAAAGAATGTTAGGGATTATATTCAGAAATTGTAAAGATTTCAAGAACATGGACAGTTTTATAACTTTATTCAACTCATTTGTTAGATCCCGTCTTGAATATGGATGTCTTATCTGGTCACCCATATACATATACACATTCAATCGCTTGAATCGGTCCAACGACGGTTTATGAAATATGTCAGCTACAAACTAGATAATGTCTACCCCAGTCAGGGAATAGATAATAATATATTATTGAAGCGTTTTCATTTTATATCTCTTGAAGACAGAAAAACTTATTATTCTTGTGTATTCATATACAAACTGGTAAACAATCTTGTTAACTCACCCGAACTACTATCTCAACCTGATTTTCATGTGCCAAGAATCAATGGTAGAAATAAACAATGTTTTTACCTTCCAACACCAAGAACCAATATACTACTCAAATCTCCCTTATTTGCAATGTGTCAGAAATTAAATCAAGTCTGTCAAAAAGTAGACATATATGCAACACCATTGAATATTTTCAAAAAAAGATAAAAAACATCATGTTTGCGAATCAACAAACACCTATTTGATATATTTTCACGTTATTTTTATTTCCTAATATTCCATGAATATAATATTTTTACAATATTGTTATATTTCATAAATTGAACTTTGTAATTTATTTTTCTCTTTTTAATATTCTATGAATATTAATATTATGATATATATTTCCTATATTTAACAATTTCACCCGAAAATTGTATACTGTGTCGTGTAATTGGGCCTAGTGCCTGTTTTGTATTTTACTCAAAAAATCATGTTGCTTTACCAACTGTGCTAGTTGGTCATAGGTAATATTAAAGTAAGCCAACTACAAAATTTCGTAAATAAATACAATATAATTTCCGAAAGACGAAATGGTTTTCGAGAATATATATCAGACAGTCAGATTGAATAATGTCGACAATGAATCGTTAGTAGAACCTCAAGGTACGGTTCTCGGACCCATACTTTTCAATATCTACCTGAATCGATTGTTCTTTGTGAAAAAACATTATTGGCTTCACAGGCGGTACTGCGATTTTCTACAAAGCAGATCCCTGGGCAGAACTGGAGAAAATAATAGATACATACTCTGATATCATTGCAAAATGGCTTGAAAGCAGGTTGCTTACAATAAGTTCGAAAAAAACTGTCACATGAAATGGTGCATACACATCAACTACGTTACTCAAAAACTACAATTTATCCTGGACACATAATTCTATAGCATTTACTTCTGCTTGGGAAATGGTTGGGGTGTTATCTACCAAGGGGTTTTGAGAGCCTAAAATTTGGTCTTGTAACGCCCACTCCAACCCTTTCGTTCATAGGGTCTAAGATAGATATGTGTACCACACTGATGCATCCCTTCCTAGATGAGGTCCATTCTCTGTGCAAGTTTGGTGGCTGTTCATGACCACTTCAAGCTGCATTTTGAAGTCGTACCTAACTGGCATGAAGCAATATGATTAACCTTTTGAAGCTACATTAGAAATATAGCAACGGAACTCATCATACATTTGTCAGAAAATATTTGAGCAATATGAATGAATGTAACGTTAAATATATGTTACAATCATGTAGTTGTAACATTACAATTAGCTTATATACAATTTTATCGTAACATTATATACTTGAAGGAATATTTCTGCATGTTTACTTCATGGAACATTATTAAATGTAACTTGAGGGTCCGGCAGTTTTAGTAGCGTTGCAGTAAGCTTACAAGCTAACCTCACACCTTACATAGACTGATTACGAGGATGTATTAATATCTAGTTAGCCTAGACCAGTTCCCTGCATAAACAAAATATTACGTTACCATAGCAACGAACAATAACTTATTGGAAGTGTCAGTGTAAAGTTTGACGTCAAAAAAGTAAACGTTACGAGTTACGCAATAAATTAAAAGAAAAATATGACCACTGAAATTGGAGTATCGAGCCATCATCAAGTACCTGTATTTAAAAGGGTTAAAAGGTAAACAGATTTACGAAGATATGCTTGATACCCTTGGTGATCAATCTCCTTCGTATTCGACCGTGAAAAATTGGACTGCAAGCTTCAAAAGAGGTAAATTTTCAATTGAAGATGATGACCGATTGGGAAGGCCAGTTTCTGTGTCAGTCCCCGAAAATATCGATGAAGATCCTGACATGATTTCAACAGACCGTCGAATTGAGCTAAAACGGATATCTGAAGCACTGAATATTTCATACGAACGCGTTCATCATATAGTTCACGTCAATTTGGACATGAGAAAAATTGCTGCAAAATGAATCCAAAAATGTTTGAATGTTGACCAAAAGCGTGCAAGGGTAGTAGCATCGCGTTCTATCTATGCTCGATTTGAAAACGATGTAGACTTCTTAAACCGAATTATTACTATGGATGAGACTTGCGTACATTTCTACAATCCAGAAACAAAGCAACAATCGATGGAATGCGACACTCCGGTTCTCCAAGACCTAAGAAATTTCGTGTCCAAAAATCTGCTGGAAAAGTTCTTGCTTCAGTTTTTTGGGATTGCCATGGAGTAATCATGATTGATTTCTTGGATAAGGGTAGAACAGTAACTGGAGATTACTATTCGACATTACTGACCACTCTACGGGAAAAAAATAAAGATAAAAGACGCGGAAAGCTATCCAAAGGTGTTTTGTTTTTGCCCCTGCACACAAATCTTATGTTGCCGTGCAAATAATTCGTGATTTAGAGTTTGAAGTACTAGAACACCCCCCTTATTCACCAGATTTGTCTCCGTCCGACTATCATCTCTTTCCTCAACTGAAAAAAAGTTTAAAAGGTCATAAATTTTCTTCCAACGAGGAGGTAATAAAAGCTGTGGAGGTCTGGTTTGCAGAGCAAGAAGAAACACTTTTTTGAAAGGTCTAGAGACGTTGCAGGTTCGCTGTAGTAAATGTATCCAATCAAGAGGAGAATATGTTGAGTACTAAAATATTTTGATATTGAAATTTTGTTTGGTTCTATAGTAGGCTAAGGATTTTTCAATATATCCTCGTTCTGAAGCATATCGATTATATTATCTTGCTCAGTGAAATTGGTGACTAAAACACATGTCGAAGTGAAAAAATAAAGGTGGTTTTCCAACACCAACTAATTATAAATGAATCCCCAACTGCACAAACAACAACGTTACAAAAATACTAGTTATGAGTCCTCAGTTTATTACCACATCTTTTCCTTTGCAACTTCTTTACTTATTCATATGTTCGACCCACTTCTCAAGAATCGTTGAATATTCGAATATCGTTCTGCCACAAACCCTCACGAAAATCCTGAGGGGAATCAAAAATAGTCCGGAAGAAAACCCTCGACGTTTTTCCATTTTATTTGAAAAGTCTTTCCGCGCCAAGGTCGAATAATATCGTGTATTGTATACTTATATTTCCTGTTTTCCGCAGAATAGAGAGGATTCTTGAGTTCCACTGCTATACGGGCTCTTTTTCGCAGAGGATACTTGATATTCAATTATGTGTGAGCGCAACAATGAAGTTAGAGGTGTGCGGTGAGTAGGGTTATGTTCTTGAAGTTTTCCAGTGGCGTAGATAACTTTTTTTTGAAATGAAAATCTTTGAGTACCGTTGTTTGAATATTGTCATGTCATTTTGAGGTGTCATCAGGAAATAGTATTTCCTTATAGATACTTACGTCATTGATGAAACAGGAACCTTTTCATCGGCTTTGGAAATATCTGCTGTAATCCTATAAGGTAGCAATGTTAAAATAGCAAACGATTTAAGACCCATAAATATGCTGATGAAAAAAGTACTTGAAAAAATAGTCTGTTTCGAATGATAATATTATGTTGTACGGGAATCAACCTGGATTTAGGAGAAAGTACTGTACAGAATGCCCTACATGAATGGGAACAGCAGCAAGATAATAATGCTAGGATTGAAGCAGTGTTTCTAGATCTACAACTCGCATTTAAGACAGTAGATAGATAGAAAATACTGAATTATTGAGGAATACGTTCCATCCAAACTCTAAATTTCCACCTGTGTCCTTGGCGTGATTTTCGAATCCAGTTTATTATGAATTGATCATTGATTCTATATTTTTAGTGAGCAGAACCTCATTTGATTTTTTGCTGGGTTCGGATCTGGGAAAAAAGGTAACACAACCTTTGCTTATGCCTACTGATTGATTTCTTTTCAATTTTCATTTGCAAGTCACTAAACTTACTATTCAAGATTATGTACATCATCTTATAACATAAAAAAGATAGCCTATTCAGCTAGCGGAAGAGGCCAGCCTTCTAACCGATAAACTTCTCTCACTATCCAAGTGACCCTTCCAGAAATCTACTTCTCAGGAAAGTGTATTCAATACAAAGAAAGGATCAACAAAATATCTTGAAGTCATAATAGACGCCAAGGTGACCTGGAAAGGGCAGATCACTCATGGCACCAAGAAGGCCACATTCTCGTACTGGGCATGCAGAAGTGCGTTCGGAAGAACGTGGGGTCTGACACCCAAGACCCTACAAATATTCGCACAACCATTACGTGTGGTGGCCAGGTACGCTGAAGAGTAAGGCACAAGCCGATGGGTCGGAATAAAAGTGAATCATAGACATTTCCACATCTGGAATAAGGCACATGGGAGCCGTCCCATCCTACTGGTGGGAAAGGACAACCCCGTGCCAGTTCTGAACTCCGGAAGAGGCCCAAATATTGTCAGCTGCGTCCAAGAAAATCTCGACAATAGACGTCAAAGACCAATTGCAATTTGCGCGAACAGTAAAGCAGCAATACTGGCACTAGGTCACATAGGATCTCATCCAAGCTGGTGTTTGAGTGTAGATATTCCTTGTAGGGGTCCCAGGACCGTCGGGTGTCCACAGAAACGAGGAAGCAGACAGGCTAGCCAAGGCGGGATCAGCAAATCACCGATTGGGCTAAAACCTACCCTAGGAATTCCCAACAGCCTATCTGTTCCTGCAGTGGAAGAACTGTTACAAGAACAGTACATAAAATCATGGCAGGACACGCCTGGCATGACAATTGAAGCTGCACATACCTGAGCCGAGATCTCAAGCTAGTGACAGGGCTCCTGACTCGACATAAATATCTGAACACGTACATGGCACTCCTGCATTGGTGCACCAGAGGAAGGCAGCTTTTGGGAAAAGTATACTGAACCTAGAGGACGTTAAAAACATTCAGCTATGACAACTGCTGGATTACGCCAGAGAAGCTGGCATGCCCAGCTGAACCAAGACTAGGGTGTGTACAATGGGTTCAGTGAAAAGGCCTAGGTACAGGGGTTTGAAAACCCGCCCACCAGTGCCAGGAAGTGAGTAAGTAAGTAAGTAAGTAAGTACGTACATCCATTGGACGTTTTCTGGGCTTCAATTGTACGTCCATAGTGGTGTCCTGGACGTCAACTGTACGTCCATAGTGGTGTCCTGGACGTCAATTGAACGTCCATTGAACGTTTGTCTGGATCTAAATTGTTCCAAAGCAAAAAAAACGTCTGCCTGGCAACTCTTACCTTTGGGAGAGCTGGGTCGTGGACTTGCTGGAATCAAAGCTTTACTTGCATAACGGTGTAGTTGCTGAAGCTCAGGCCACACTTGCCTATCGCTTTTCTATTCCTTGGCTGGATATAAGTTGGGAAAATGGATTCGGTTGGTATCTCGATGTGATAGTTGGATAGTCGTCTCACATCAAAAAAAAGATGTAGTTCCAGGGATTTCTGAATTCGAGTACAAATATCCCGCTGCCAATTTGCAACAGTTAACTTTGCGGCATTCACCGTGATCTTATCTTTTCACGGAGCCATTACAAAAAATCTCATCTGGCAGTACAGAAAAAAACCTATAGAAACTTATGTTAGTTGATCCTATATCAAAGAAAATTACTTACCTTAGTTGTTATTAGGTTTCTTTTTCTGCAACAGACAAGTCTAATGTCTTCTAGATACAAACTCAAAATGCCATACTGCCGGAATATCAGACAATCTATCTCAATACTCTCATTGGTTGAGGTATTCGGAAGTCCGAAATTGGCGCGAGATTCAAAAATGAACGAGGAATAAATTGAAGAAACCTTTCCAATGGTGACTTGATATAACTATCACATCCTTCCAAGGTTCAGAGGGGAATTTGACTGACGTACTTTGTTATAAATGATTAGCCTAATCGGAGAATTTGTTGGTTTTTCAAACTGGCTAGACCGGTTTCGTTCCTGACCAATTTAACGTACACGTACTTTCAACTCATATTTACAGGGTGGATTGTATGTACATGTCCTGTGTGGGCGATAATTGCCTTATTTCAACTCATTTTCTTGCGGAGGATCCTATTTTCACAACAACATACAATCAACGTGTGATTTTTCTGTACAGCAGACCACAATTGACTGATGATGTTTGGGAACACAATTTTCCATTCCCCAGCAATTCATATTCAAGTCGAATACAATCCGTTCCGAAATATAGAATACGGAAATCGTATTCCACCTCATGTCTTTGGTACACGCACGCCGTCGTTATGAACCTCCCAGCACTACCACATTTTCCTATTCAATAAACTCCGGCCGATGATTTTTCATCCCGGCATAGCGGACGCATATTTCATTCTGAGAATGCGCCCGGGTGCAATAACCCCGGACGCGTTGCTGTACTTATTTGTGCATCTCTTTCAGTGAAGTGTCCTCGCGGGAACACTCTCTGGGTGCACCGGCTCCGATATGAGCTACCTGGAGGATATTTGCACGGCTGTTCTTGCGGAGAGACTCTGTCGGGTGTCAGTCTCGGAATTGCTGAATTGCTGCTGCCAGAGGCTGACTTGTTTGCTCTCTCGGAGAAATATAACATTGTATCCAGCGAATATATGGGATTGCCGGATATTTTCCTTGAAAGCGCTTGGAAAAGTCAGGAATGAAATAAGGTTCCGGTTTCCAGGAGGCGCTATCAAATGGCGTAACATACTCCTGAAGTTTCCCAATATTGTAACCAAATGTACAAATAATGTTGTGAGACCAAACATTTTATTTCATCATGAAAAATATTCAAATATTTCCCATGTGGTACTGGGAGTACTTGACGAAAAGCAATAAATTCCAAAATGAAATTTGGTTATAAAAATAATCCAGCTTTTCGCATATCTTCCTATACTATAGGATTGTCGGCAAATGTCGAACAGAAATTATTCAACAGCCCCATACGACTGCCGAATCACGTCTATCCAACGCCTGACAAAGTTTTTCTACAAGAATATACTTTGCTGTATCTTCCGTATCTTCTGTATCTTCCGTATCTTCTTTCTGTATCTTCTGTATCTTCTGTTTCTTCTGTATCTTCTGTATCTTCTGTATCTTCTCTATCTTCTGTTTCTTCTGTATATTCTGTATATTCTGTATCTTCTGTATCTTCTGTATCTTCTGTATCTTCTGTATCTTCTGTATCTTCTGTATCTTCTGTATCTTCTGTATCTTCTGTATCTTCTGTATCTTCTGTATCTTCAAACGAAATCTGGATACTGGTCGGAATCTTTCTGTGGTTTCTATAGATGGCTCTGTTGCTCACTTTCCCAGAAGGCACCCAATATTCCTGGAATATGCCTAAAATATCCTATTTTCCAACAGATATTGCAATTACTATTTTTTTTATTTTATTTTATAACATTTATTATGAATGTGACAGATTATTTTCCTTGGGAACTGAAAGATATAAAATCGCATGCCTGCCATATCTCCAAAATGAGTATCGTCATAATTGTCCATTTAATTGACAAAAATCAGAAATTCGGGTCAATTTTAATTCAGCAAAACCCGACTTTTCGAATCCCCAGTATCAAATTATCAAGTTAGGGTGCGATCGACCCTAATTAAGCTCATGGATGAATCATCTGGAAGTTAACATTAAACATTTACAGGGCCGGTATTTATAAAACACTGATGAAGGTCTGGCATTTTCGGAGCCAGCTTTCACATTGCAAGATTTTTTCAATGTCCAATCTGGAATTTCACAAACATTCCTTAATGGAAATTGACAAGTACAAATTATGTGTTGTCTTATATGACTATTTCAGTTGTAAGGCCTACGTTGATTACGAGTTTGACTCCCGAAATTGGAGCAATAAATAAAATGGGGTGTTTTCTATGAGAAATAATAACACATTGAAAAGCATTTACCTTTTTTTTCTTGAACACTTGAAAATCTCCCGAAAACAGACTCATTTACTCATGATTGTTTGGGAAGCACTGGATTCATTCATCAGTTCCTAGGGCGCCTATCTTCCAGTATTGTGTTTATTACTCGAATTCCCGCACTGTTGCCAGCTTATCATTATTTCGTAAACCTTGCTAGTTGGTACATTTGGCTTCGAAGTGAACCGAAATTAAAACACTGAATTCAATCAAAATTAGGGCAATGAGGCATTTTCATTTCATAACAGGGGATTGAAAACTTACTGAAAATAAACTGAATTTGATTTCACAACAGGTGTTTGAAATGACCGCCACCACTTTCTATGCAGTCTCGCACGACGAAGTAACGAGTCACAAGCACGCTGAAAACTACCTTGTTGTCGCATGTGTTGAACGGCGTTGTTATTTTATCTAGGTTCCAACAACAACAAGGTAGTGTTGTCGCATCTGTTGAACGGCGTTGTTTAATAAATCACGTAAAATTTTCCGGTTCTCGATATTTTAGTTTGACGACGCATAAACTCTATAACACTATCTCAATCTCATATCATAGGTACGTAAGTAACAAGAGCCACCATGAACGACAATACCTAACTGATATATACTATGGACATTGTGAACATCATTACTACAAATTGAAAAACATACAGATTGGAAGCTCCGCCCATTTTCTTCCATGTTTGATCCTGCCTCATTGAACTCTGACCGTTCAGTTTTGCAGGCCAAAATGCCAGCCGGTACCCAAAGTTCGGGTTGACAACAACGGCCATTTTTTTTTCTTCCAGTCTCCATTATTCTGTGACGTTACATCATTATTTCGCTAGCTGATCAAAAATTTACAAGAAATTTGAGATTGGTAGGTAATATCAATATTTCACCTAGGTTCCAACTACCTATTATTACCTATATTATTATCTGATTGACTTGTGCGTAATACCTAAAAAGAAAATACGAATGCAGTCAAATACCGAAACACAATAATAATCTAGGTACCTGCCTACATAAAACGTATAGATTCGACAAACGATTTAACCAAAATTCATCTCTGATATGCACGTAAAATAGTCACAAATATCCTAATGAATGCAAGAAGCGATATGATCGAAGAATACCACGACAAACAATATACAACTCTGAATCGATTAGCTCGAACTGTTCGAAGAAAGAATATCGTTTACTTTATCATATCATCTTTCAACATCGGCAACATTGTCAAAGTTATTTAATATGCGCCGGCCTTTTTTGTCACCGCTTTGGTCAGAAGGATGGGTCGTTGATCTCTGGCCAGAGGTTCCAAAAAGTTTGCTAGAGCTTTTCGAAAAGTTTAAAGCCAATATTTTCCAAAATAACGTTCTTTCGAGAAAAATGTATTCTTTCATTCTGCTTCAATTTTTCGTTTTTTATTGCCAATATCATTTATTGCTCCAATCTCGGAAACACCTTGTATAACACATATACGAAAACTCCGTCGAAGTAGTGTCTCAATAACCGAGGTTAGACAACCAACAGAAAATACAGTCGCAAAAATCTACAGGCTATATTTTATACAGGACAGCCATCAAAATAAAAAAACGTTGCAGTTCAATGAACATATTCAATCGAATTTCCTGGTACTATCTATATTCTATCCACACTTTGGATCCTTCTTGCATCTTCACTGTTAGATTGATCTTCAAGTCTATCTCTTCCACAGATTTGTATAAGGTGAATATCTTATATTGTCTGATCACAGTTGCTATAGCAGTTTTCAGGTTGGCAATAGCATACTTCCACCCTTAAAGAAAATCAAACTGAATTGAATTCAAAGAATACAGCTTCGAAATGATCGATGATTTTGATTAAGTACCTACGTAGATGAACAATGTTACACGATACTGAAGAAATGTTTACATTACTTTTCTCAAATAGTTTCTAAACCGTACAAGTAAATGAAGAATATATAGAGAACAAAAACATGATTTATTTGAAAGCATCCAGTGGCGTCATCAAATTTTATTTGAAAAAATCACTAGTGTGTTTTTTGAAAAAAGTAGGCCTTGAAATTTTCATTTTGAAATCATGACACTTGATTAAAACTAATTATGCTTTAGCTATTGAAAAAATCTCCTGAATCAAATAATAAATCAGTTTTAGAGAGGTGGCCCAATTTCAAATGGGTCACTCGGTATATATATATATACCATATCCTGTTTGCTATACTACTTTTATTATCATCATAGAATATCATTCCTGTTATAACTTTTTTCGCAAAACAAGAGTTCTGCTTTTATAGCCAAACTACTTTGTTCACACATTTTGTTTTGATTGTGCTCCATTCCGAATAAAGTTATTATTATTATTATGTACGATATACCTTCATCGTCATTTATTACAGATAGAACGATGCTCTCAATGGAGTCATATAGTCAGAATTAAAATGAAAATCAACATCTCAATGAAATCTACTAAAGCTTTTTTACCTATGCAGTTTCTGGGTCCGTATGAGAATGGAATGAATGTGCATGGGTGTCTCTTTGCCACTTCTTCTGGTAAAAACCTGTCTGGATCAAATTTCAGAGGATCGGACCAATATTTGGGATTACGATGTATGCGGACGGGTATGAATGCAGCAGAGCTTCCTGCTGGTAGTATGGCTTCTTCTGCAAAATAAATTATATAATAAATCACTCTTGTTTTTACTCCCACACACTTTTTTTCACCTTCTGCCCTTCTGTAGATCCCTTCTTTTCCTTCCTTCAATCTTTCTCTCTTTCCACACCACCCCCTCCTCCCTTATCTCTCCTCCGTTCCTCCACCATTTATCTTTTCCCCATTCTCCCTCTTGTGCTATGTTTTTCTGTCCTGATTTGCAGCGTATTTAAATCTTGTTGAGTCTACTTGAAAACCAGCTTTATACAATAGAGATGACATGACATCCTCAAGCAATACAATCTCCCTACTACCAGCTCATCGTAGACTTGAAAATAACTATACATTCAAGCAAGATAGATATTGAAGGGATAGCTTTTGGGGCTCCCTGTATATGGAGACCGAAGTTTTCGCCACTCCCTCCACTATGTGGCCACCACTTTAAAGATCGCAGTAGGTTTGAAGCCAGTTAGTACTATTTCTCTGTTATGTATTTCAATCTGTTTTTGCAATGTTTTCCTTATGAAAGACATCAGACTTATTGGCCTCAGACACTTAGCAAAGACGTAACTGATAAAACCCTAACATCAGCTATGATTGGCATATTCATTGGCTCATCCAGCTTCTTGGTATGACTTTCTATGCTACTCTAGAGCTGTGTCCTCCTGAAGCGATACGTGGTAGGAATACCAGAACAGTTCTCTAACTGTATCCTGCTTGATAACGGTATCTTCCATGATGTCATTCAAACCAAGAGACATTGTTATAACAGAATGATGGATGCCAGCAATCTGTTTCTTGTCTTTGATAATTGTAGTGTTTTTGGTAAGAGGTATAAAATTCAACGATGATGTAGGTTGTGCCTCATAAGGAATAATCCAGCCATATCAAAGGAGAACCATTCAAATTGAACCAAGTTTCTTCAGACGCTGGACATCTTTCCACGTCTTCATAAAATCGAGCCCTGTAAAGCCTGTGCTAAACCAAGTCTGGCACGGGAAGTAACGTCCAAACTGATATGGGACTGCAAAGAAGAACTGAGAACTCTGTCAGACCGGAATCAGGTCACACTGATATGAGTCTCAGGTCATCAGGGAATCACAGGCAATGAGAAAGCAGATGAACTCGCATGAAGAGGATCAGAAATGCTCCCAAATCAAAGTTAGGTGCTAGGGGTACCGAAGTATAAGAGCGTTTGTAAGAGACTGGATTAGGGACAAGCACAAAGACTACTGCGATAATGTCCCAGGAAACAAACACGGAAAAGAATATATTAAATGACCGTGTAGCAACAGAATGGCAGACCTGTTAACGATGAAAAGGAGCTAGTTCAGAACCGTTACGGGACTCCTGACTGGACATGCACCAATTAAGGAGCACCACAAAAAATGGGGCAATACGATGGAGACCTGACCTACAGTAAGGATCCAGAAACCGTGAAACACATACTGTGCTATTGCAAAGCTCTAGATCGCCAAAGACAGGCAATCTTCGGGCAGACATCTGATTACCCAGAACTATACAGCTCCCACCCGATACGAAACTTATACAAACTCGTACAAGGCACAAAAGTATTGTGCTGGGTACTGTGACAGAACAACATAGGTAAGATACAATGGGCCAAAAGGCCTAAGTGTCACCGGAGGCAATAGCCTGACCGGACCTAAACAGAGGTGGATGTTTTAGTGAGTATGCCTGATAAGGACAGTATCACAATATTTATTGAGCATGAATACTCGATATTTCTCTATAAAAGATTTCCTCCACTTCAGCAACAAAAAAATTTCACTGTTCTACAATCCTAGGGCTTACTAAATGATTTATCGCTATTGTGGTTGAAAATAGGTCTCCATTCTGTGGTGCTTTGCTTTTTCTTCCCTTCGACAGCACACTGAGCAACCATGATCGACCGTCCGCGATCGTCCAACTACCACCAAAATTTCCAACACGTGTATTCTTATCAGATAACTCACACTGAATGATCGTCCTCGACCAGTTTTCAAAGACCATGTTTGAAATTCCAATCTTCTGAAAATTTTGGACGATTAGTGTGAGTTTGAAATTTTTTATTGATCCCTTTCAATTTTTGGTCATTGCTGGACGATCGCGGACGATCTTTTTCCCTACTCACCAAGATCTATGTCTTCTTCCAACGATCTAGCGAAGATGCCTCCGATGGGAAATAGCCGTAGATTTTCTTTTATCACCCTTTCAGTATACTGCAGATGAGGTAAATCCGAGGCTTTCACCATACGATCAGGACCAAGTATGTCGATCACTTCTTTATAAACTTTTTGCTTTGAAATACAAATGATATAAATGTGAGACCATATGAACTTGGTGTGGTTGGGATAGATTGATTATCAGTGGGTTTATATTGATACTTGAACTTCAGATAATAACATACCTGGATTTCTGGATGCATTCCCAACATCGTAAATAAACAGCATAAGGATGATGCTGTAGTGTCAGTGCCCTGAAACAAAAATTGATGAGTCGCAAATGAAAATATTGTGTTAATACTGGTACTGAGAGTAAATTGTTATGAATATGGGATTCATGACTAATGAAATACTAATTATTGTGTTAGCAGTAAATTCAAACCATTCAAATCCCATGGAAGATATGTAAAATAACCAAAATTTACCCAAAAAAAGCATGGAATTCTGATTCCATATATATGCCGTATATTCAAGGCTTGCATAGAATTACGACATACACCTACGATGTGACAAGAAGTGAGAGTTATTTACCTCCCAAAAGTAGGCAGAACAGATGACAAGACACCCAAAGCATATTTTCCATAGAGCAGGAACCCAAGGAGCCTCTATTGTAGTACGGTATTCTTTTAACTATCCTTGAAACCAGGCCCCCTGGAGGCCAAACCCATGTGGAGGGGCAACAAGGTAACTTGTTGGGGCCGATCCTCCTCCTCCCAGGTACGTACTCATCAGATTCCTCCAACTCCGTTTGATGAGTAACCGTCTGTAGTCGTTTTCACACATACTACATACCCATGTAAGATCAGAAAAATCCACCGTTTATATTCGATCTTCGAAAGTGCATATGAAATCCATGAATACTCTCAGGGATATCTTTCAAATAAGGCATTTTGACACTCCCAACGAACGAAGACGTAACTCATTTTTCATCATATTTCAGGAGAACCAAAATACTGAAATTTTTCTTCAATATTTAAATAGAAATACAACTTTTTTCAAGTAGATTTCTTCGTAACTACTTGGTCTAGAGATACGGCTTTTCTATCGTCAGAATCACTTCTTTAAGCTGAATACGCCTACACCTATAACTGAAAATAGCTGTAACTTTAGTTACGGCTTTGTCCGTTGGGGGTATCGATTTAATATATTGGTGAAATATTTCAGTTTGTATGTATTCAACTTACCGCTGCCAATAATAATTCAACTTCATCTCTCAACTCTTGTTCAGTAAAACTAGAATACTTCAAAAGCAGATCCAAAAAGGCTAAACGTTTGTAGGAAGGTTCTGAAAAATAGAAACATACTTTTGCAATTGATTTCGAATTTGAAATGTTCCTGATACGGAAACCATTTCGACGAAGTAAAAATGGAGCACAAAAATAACTTCACCAAGTATGTCGAATTTTATGAAGTTTTATCTCAGAATTTATTTGGGGAAAGTCTAGTGAGATTATTATTTTTTTTAAATCCTTCTATAAACATGTAATGTTTCTTGGGAAATAAAGTTGATTGATCCTCCGTCTGCCCTTACAATGTTCTTCAATAAATAATGAGTTGATCTGAAAAAATAGTACCTTCCTCAGTTTCAGCCACTACGTAAGAATTTTTGAGTGCCATATTCTTGTTGTGTTCTGCCAATTTCTTCGAAACGACCTGAAATAAGTAGCAAACATAACATTGACACAAATGAGAGGGGATGTTGTAATTCAACTCACTGAAGCAGTCACGTCATGCAGTTTCTTCAGATTGTTCCGGAAGGCTCTACCTATAGGGGAGAAATTCCAGACCAGGTCCAAATGGTACCATACATGGAATATTCTGTGATTTGTCAATGCTAAAAGTCTGAAATCAATTTTGTGATCATTACTCTTCCTCATCCTCAGTAATTATTAGTTCAAACCATTAATGTTGAGAGTTGTATGAAAGAGACAGAAAACTAACGAAAATCTCAGGTTGATTTCGAAACACTGAAGTTTTTCTTCAAATCTGTGCCCAAACTGAAAGATGAATTGTAACACTATGAAACTTGGCACGTGACTTCTTGACATCATGTTTAGTTGCAAAAAAAATTCGACTCAAAAAAGATTTAAAAACATTGGAGTTTTTTGAAACAGCAAGGCTTTCCAACCTGTTATTGAGTTTGGATTTCATTTGGAGGGTCAGGGCTATTAGAATTTTTCTTTGCCATACTTGAAATTCTCAGAACTTGAGTGTGTATATCTGTTGACATTCATTAAGTAAATACTTTGACATCCGCCAATTCAACAAGATTTCTGTATGAAAATTCTCTTTGTCTTGTCACAGAAATCAATGTTTCCAGCCCTGCTGGAGTGAAAAAACACCAATCCTCGCAAAATATATCTGTATTGCAAATAATACAAGTTCCCCCCTTTTGAGACATCCTACAAACAAACGCAGATTCAACCATTTAAATCTACACCTACGTTCCCTCTTGTCGCACCATCCACGAAATTGGTCATATGTTTTCTCATATACTAACTTGGGTTTGGCCGGCAACATATCACATATTATTGCATTTGAAGGGTACAGGGGAAAAACAAGCTAAGTCACAAATAATGATGTCAGAGTTATTGGCATTTTCAGGTGAAAATTCATTATAAGTTTGTAACAAATCAGCAACCTAAGTTAGGAATTTGACAATATAAAACTTGTGACTTGTCATGTTATTCTCCTGAGCGCTTGATCCTTCAGAGAACTACCGCAATTTAAAATGGACTTAGCTGGTTTTTTCCCTGTACCCTTCACAGTTGTTCTTATCTTTTTCAGACAGGAACATTTTTTTAATACGATATTACTGAAAACATTGAATAATATTTTCAAGACAACAGTCGTTTAAAAGCGACAATAACACACGTCAAGACGTATTGGAAGTATTCATTTTTAATATATTTCAGACGATGTAAATTCACATTCACAGTTGAACAAAAAAGGTTTGTATTTCGTGTTTTCATGGCACTTTCGAGAGAAGTTTTGGCTTCGACCTGATTTCACGCACTTAATACAAAAATAACTATTTTGATGGAACTTGATGATGTGTTCATTGTAAATAATTTAAAACTGACTACACATTCAGAATAATTCAAAATATCCACTAGTTCAATGTCCATCGTGGTATTAGCCAGGGAAGTAGTTGTTTTCTGACAGATGTTTGCCTTTTATTTTTCACTTGGTGGAAACGCTTAGAGAGAAGGGTATCCCGTATTCTTTCACTAGTGCTGTTCTATAATTGGGTCCTAACACTTTTTCAACCTCAATTTACTTGCATCCCAATTCTGTACTTACTTGTCTAAAATCAAGCCGTAACTACTTTTTCCCTTCTGATTGTTCATTTTTACCCCCATTGCCGTTTCTGAAACAGAAACCATTGATCAAATCAGAATAAATATTCGGATGAATGAGTATTTGGAACCTGCGGTCAATATCAATCGCGCGCATTTCGTCAAGAAAAATGGCGTCCCCAGGAGCTTTGGTGTCAACTGATACGTCTAGAAGAGTACTTCGACCAAGCCACTGAAGATGACTGCCGCAGTTGCAGTCGAAACGTTTGGAAATTTAAACCAAAGAAGACCACGGCAAAACCCGGAAACCAACCAAAATATAGAATTAATATTGCCAATTTCCTGATATTGAGTTAGTTCTTTTTTATCACTGGGTTGGGCTGATATAAGAAGTCCAATACACAATAACATCGTGCAATTCAGATCATTTCGCAGAATGCCCCTTGGGTCCCTGATTTGGCTACGCAACTGGTTCATATCAATTCGACAAAAACGATTACATGTTCAAGTCCTCTTATTCAATTTTTTTGGGGTATACAAAAGTGTTTTTAAGTTTCAGTTTCACTTTATCATTGAGGGCACACAAAAATGCCTATCCACATGAAACAATAAAATTGTAACTCACCACAAACGATATCCAATGTGAATCTTGAAGCGAGAAGGTTCAAATCGAAATCTGTACGTCCTACAACTCTCTTCAGTTGATCACAAAACACTAAACTTTGTTCTGCGAAGATTTCCACGAAAGCGTCCAGTATCTTTTGATTGAAGGATGGAGCCAGCAATTTCCTGTGTTTCTTCCATTTCTCAACTGAAAACAGATAGTTCGTTGAAAGAAACTATTCAATTGAGGTTTTTATAAATAAACATTTATACACTGACGTTTTATTGAAATAGGTGTGTTTCAAAGATTCTTAAAACCCTGGTGTGCCGGCTTATACCTACAAAGCTGTCTAAGTACACTCGAAACATCTTTTAATTTAGTTTTTATATAATTCGAAAAAAAATCCCAGACTTTTTGTCGGTTAAAAATATTTAATTGAAGTTCTTAAATAATATTCTTTTGGCAATTTCAATCGCGTTTTTTTTGAGTATTGGTATTGTTATTGGGAAGTATGGATGGTGAATGATGCACTGCGACCTAATTAGATCTACAGTGTTGAAGCTTTGTTCTTCTAGTGAACGGTACCACTGTGGTTTTTGATGAGTTAATTCTCAACCCCACAGAAAGGCACCATCTTCTGGTAGTCTCTAGCTCACTTTCTACGAGATCGCAGAGGGGTCCTTCGAATTTGCCTTTGTCTACTCTAGTCAGATTGAGAAACTTTCATAATCCCAAAAAAAGGGAAATGAAAATTTCTATGTTTTTATACCACTTTAATTTGTAACACTTCGTTTTTGCAGTATCGTCCTATTTGGACATTCCGAATGTACATATAGTTTAGGTCCATATAGGACGAAACTGCAGTAACAAAGTGTTACAAATTAAAGTGCTATAAAAACAGAAATTTTCTTTTCCCATTTTTTATGATGATCTCCTACCACGTAGTAACGGCTACCTCCACCAATTTAACTTTGATAATACCTGCTAATTGCCAACGAATGGGTCAAAATTTGGAATCAGCTCGTCGAGATACGTTAGAAGTGTGAGGCAATTTTTCAAAAAATGGAAAATAAAAGTTTTCGAAACAATTCACTTTTTTTCCAAATTGCAGAAGTTTCGTAAGAAGCCTACCAAATCTCTATTTCACTAGGAGTCGATTTCAAATCAAATGGGGATATACAGAAAAAAAAGTTTTACGAATATAAGGAGAAAAAAGTTTGAAAATAATTTTGGTGGAAATAACAGCTCTCAACTCCAGATAAATTTTTTAAATCGAGATCGGTTTGAGATAGAGCAATTTTGCGAACTCCAATGGATTCAGACTGGCAAAATTATTATAGTTTGTGAATTTTAAGTCGATCAACAAAAAAAAAAACAGTCCAAGAAATCATGAAAAGTACAAAATCATCAGAATCACTGGAAATTATCACCATATACTCAAAATTTCATGCTGATTCCAAAAATGTATGATTTGGAAATGCTAAGATACAAGGTGTATCATAAAATAACGATAAAACGTCAAAAATTCCCGTGCATCATCGATTTTTCAAAAATCGCCATCTCTCGTATCTTGTCGAGCTGATTCCGAATATCTCATCAAAAATTAAATAATATGAAGGAATTGGGCGTGAAAGAAAAATGAATTGGTCGAAATTGAAAAAAAACACAGTAATTTCGTTATTCCTCAATGAAAGTGAAATACGTAAATTCGAAATCAGCTCGTCGATATACACAAGAGGTCGGAGAACAATTTGTCAAAAAATGAAAATTAAAAATTTCCGAAAAAAGGTTCATTTTGAAAGTCAGGGTGAGAAATAACAGCTTCCAACTTCAGATGACTTCTGAGCAGTAAAAACATTCTTGAATTGCTGAAAGGGAATTGGCAGCTGCTATATAATAAGATTTTTCTGAATTTTTGATTTCGTGAATCATAAAAAAATGCCACCCAAACCTCTTTATTGAAAACTGTGTTAAGTCAAATTTTTCAACTAACCTGGAGCTGTAAACAAACCATATCCAATTCCATCGGCAATAAATTTGTAAGCAAGGTCTTTTTCCAAGGCTTTCGGATGATTCAATACCTTCTCTATATGTTCTGGGTCGGATAAAAAATATACCAGCCTGGTTCCCAACCAGGCTTGTGTTAATCCCGAAGATGCTTTTTCTTGTATTTCCACAAGTGTACTGACGATACCTGGAAAATACAAAGCAAGTATTTTATCACGAATACCATCCCTCTAAAGCTAAAATCAAGTTGGCGAAACAGCTCGCGTCTTATATTCGCTGATAGACTACGTGTGGCCAATGTTATTGCAAACACTATTGATGTGCTGATCAAAATTCAGACGTCCGTCTAACAGAGTTTCCAAGAATTTTACTTCTTGCGACATAACTATTTCCTCACTAAAGACTATTTCTTTTGGTATGTTATCCTACCTATTGAAAAATTTCATAGACACTGACTTCTTAGGGTTTAGGATGAGTCTGTTACGGTCACACCACGATGCAAATGTATCAAAGATTTTGGTAACCCTAACAAGTGAATTGTCTATATTAGAACTTGTAACTGGTATCATCAGCAAAAATAGTTAAGTAGCAGTACTATTTATATTCAGGCAAGTCATTAACAAATAGCACAAATAATAATGTACCCAAAACAGAACCTTGTGGAACACCCAATTCAACATTTCGTTCGCTCGACATTACAGTATTATACATCATCCACAGTTTTTGAATTATGCTTCAAAGAGATGATTTTATTATCTGACGAATTTTGTTTCCCCAGTTCAGAATTAATTATTTTCCATGTCTCTTTGGTTTTATTCTGAGAATTTTCAATTTTTTTCGAAAAGTAATTCCTTTTTGTATTTTTAATCGCTGACTTGTGATCTTTCAACCTTCTTTTATAAATTTCCATCGCATGCTTCAAAGAGATGATTTTATTATCTGACGAATTTTGTTTCCCCAGTTCAGAATTAATTATTTTCCATGTCTCTTTGGTTTTATTCTGAGAATTTTCAATTTTTTTCGAAAAGTAATTCTTTTTTGTATTTTTAATCGCTGACTTGTGATCTTTCAACCTTCTTTTATAAATTTCCATCGCATGCTTCAAAGAGATGATTTTATTATCTGACGAATTTTGTTTGCCCAGTTCAGAATTAATTATTTTCCATGTCTCTTTGGTTTTATTCTGAGAATTTTCAATTTTTTTCGAAAAGTAATTCCTTTTTGTATTTTTAATCGCTGACTTGTGATCTTTCAACCTTCTTTTATAAATTTCCATCGCATGCTTCAAAGAGATGATTTTATTATCTGACGAATTTTGTTTGCCCAGTTCAGAATTAATTATTTTCCATGTCTCTTTGGTTTTATTCTGAGAATTTTCAATTTTTTTCGAAAAGTAATTCCTTTTTGTATTTTTAATCATATTCACTTCATTCATTAACAAATCTCTTGAATATTATTTGGGAAAATCTTTGCCGGCTTCTAGTTGATGAGCAAACTTTTTTGTCCCAGATTTGTAGTTATCCAAATCTTGGAGAACATTTTGAATAGTCTGAACTCACCAATTTTATTGCCGATAAGCATATATCCACAGCCAATAATCGGAAATGAAAGCGGACCTTCCACTTTCCATGAATGGATGTACAGTCTCCTTCGTTTCCACAAGAACTGAGCGTACCAAACTACCAGAATTCCTGTTAGCGAAATAATGAGGTGATTTTTTACATGGTTTAATAGGGTTTTTCCTTCAGTGGAAATGAAATTATCCATCATTCGATCAACACTAAAAAGCATAAGATTATTGAAAGGTCATTCAAAAATTTAAAAATGAGTAGCTAAATATACAGGGTGAGTCAGAATAAGACCGACAAACAACGACTACAGATTTCTCGACTCATTTCGAGGTGAAAAGTTCCTATTAAGGTATGTCCTAAAACGGATTCCCTCTGAGATAAAGGCTGTCAAAAGTACAAAAATATTTTTTTTTCCAAAATTCCCGAAGCAAAAAATAACAAACTTAGTACACTAATCAAGGTTTATCAACGTGATAATTTGAAGTGATAATTCTTAATTTTTCGTAACCAGTGGCGTAGTTACGTTGGTATGTGGGTTAGTATACCAGATTGGCGTTCGGAGATGACCTGCGCCCGCCAGAAATTTTAATTTTTTTTTTCATATCGTATTCGTGAATTGAAATGTTTTTTGTATACTTTAACTGAATTTCGAAGCGATTGCTGGTCGAACAAAGTTTCTGTAGGCGTTTTAACGAACATCTGCATCTTCAAACGGGTTGACTTTAAAATTTGATATTTTGCAATTTTTTAAAGATGTTTCGTATTGAATCGATGGCATAGAAAATGGGAAAAATGATAAAAATATTCTAGAACCGTCGAAAAAAAATTATTTGGGCGGTTATATGGGTTAGTATACTGGATTGGCTGTTCGGAGATGACCTGCGCCCGCCAGAAATTTTTCTGATTTTTTTCCAAATCATATTTATGAAATGCAATATTTTTTGATTAGTTTCACTAAATTTCGAAGCAATTACTGGTTGAACAAAGTTTCTGTAGACGTTTCAACGAACGTCTGCATCTTCAAACGGGTTGAATTTGAAATTAGATTTTTTTCAATTTTGTAAAAATGTATCATGATAAATCGATGGCGTAGGATACGCAAAAAATCGTAAAAAAAATCCAAAACTCTCGAAAGTATTTTATTCGGGCGGTTATATGGGTTAGTATACCGGATTGGCCGTTTGGAGGTGACCTGCGCCCGCCAAAAATTTTTCAATTTTTTTCCATATTATATTTATGCAATGCAATGTTTTTTGTATAGTTTCCCTGAATTTCGAAGCGATCGCTGGTCGAACAAAGTTTCTGTAGAAGTTTCAACGAACGTCTGCATCTTCAAATGGGTTGAATTTGAAATTTGCTTTTTTGCGATTTTGTAGAAGTGTATCGTGTTAAATTGATGGCGTAAAATACGGGAAAAATGGTGAAAAAATTCCAAAACCGTCGAAAGTATTTTATTTGGGCGGTTATTTGAGTTGGTATATCGGATTGGTCGTTCGGAGATGACCTGCACCCGCCAGAAATTTTTCAATTTTTTTTTCATAGCACATTCATGAAATGCAATGTTTTTTGTATAGTTTCACTGAATTTTGAAGCGATTGCTGGTCGAACAAAGTTTCTGTAGGCGTTTCATCTTCCAACGGGTTGAATTTGAAATTACATTTTTTGCAATTTTGTAAAAATGTATCGTGTTGAATCGATGGCGTAGAACACGGAAAAAATGGTGAAAAAATTCCGGAACCGTCGAAAGTTATTTATTTGGGCGGTTATATGGGTTAGTATACCGGATTGGCCGTTCGGAGATGACCTGCGCTCACCAGAAATTTTTCTAATTCTTTTCATATTATATTCGTGAAATGCAATTTTTTTTTTTATAGTTTTACCAAATTTCAAAGCAATCGCTGGTCAATTATAGAATCTGTATGCGTTTCAACGAACGTTTGCATCTTCCAACGGGTCGAATTTAAAATTAGATATTTTGCAATTTTTCAAAAGTGTATCGCATTGAATTGATGGCGTAGAGCACGGGAAAAATGGTGAAAAAATTCCAGAACCATCGGAAGTTATTTATTTGGGCGGTTATATGGGTTAGTATACCGTATTGGCCGTTCGGAGATGACCTGCGCCCACCAGAAATTTTTCTATTCTTTTTCCATATCATATTCGTGAAATAAAATGTTTTTTGTATAGTTTCACTGAGTTTCGAAGCGATCGCTGGTCGAACATAGTTTCTGTAGGAGTTTCAACGAACGTTTGCATCTTCAAACGGGTCGAATTTGAAATTTATTTTTTTTGCAATTTTGTAAAAATATATCGTGTTGAATCGATGGCGTAGAATACGGGAAAAATGGTGAAAAAAATTCGGAACCTTCGAAAGTATTTTATTTGGACGGTTATATGGATTAGTATAGCGGATTGGCCGTTCGGAGATGATAATTTTGATTGTATTGATCGCACATTTCATAACCAGGTATGAATAAATTCTATATTGATAGTACGAGTAAATGGTACCACTGTACCAATAGAGTTCCATTTGAAAAAATTGAGTTTTATTTCAAAATCGATCACGATGAACTTTATTTGCTCGTGAAAAACGCAATTTAGTATTTTTGACAGGATTTCGATTTTTCTAGCATCAAACGGGTCAATTGGAATGAATCGGAACCATCATGGCACACTCAAATGAAAGACTGAAAATTAAATTTTGAAAAATGTTGACGTTTGAAATGCCACTCATGTGGATTCAGAAAATTATGAAGATTTCAGAAATGTAATAGTGAAACCGGAAGTGAAAAAAAAATCGTTTGTAGGTCAAAAAGTGCCGGTTATCATGTATATGGGACATTCCAAATTTTAATCAATTACCTTTAAACTAACGGAAATACGGGGGATGTACCATGATCCTGTTTCACCCGGTATGCAGGATTCTAACATGCTCAACAGTAAGTATTTACATGCGGAAAAGTAACATTTAGCGCACTTGCAACTCCATAGGGAAGTCCGAGAAATTGAAGATTGATTTCTGTATAATTATTTCAATATTATTTTATATTTCTTCAGTTTTTATAACTTCAACTAATAAATTCATTATTCTCATCGAAACGAGTGAATAATTTCGATTATGACCCGTGGCTCCCTCCGTTTTGAATTTGACCCAACTTCTTTGAGTCTTTTTATTACTGTTTGATGAAATGGAAAAAATTACTTTGTAAACCCGAAACTTCAAATTTTCCTCAAAAACGATTGATACCGGAACCCGAAACGATCATATCAGACTTTTGAAGAACCGAAATTTGCTGAATTGAAGATTACGAGCAGTTGAATCTGTAATAACATGAAATAAGAAAGAATGAAATTTTAAAGACGGATATTCGATTAAACAAGCAAATCAAAAGAACTAAACTTTGTAAAAATGTTGAAAAATCGTTGTTGAATATCATAAGAATTGAAATGGTCCAATCATAACTCACTAGTGAGTTATGGATTATAACACACTAGTGTGTTATTTGATAGTTTATTTTTCTAAAATGACATTAATAATGACAGTCACAACTGTCATGTGTTGGATTAAACTATTATCAAACTAATGCTTCTTTCTCCTTGCCATAATCTTTCGGTCCGCCCATGAAGTCAATATCATCCTGGTCAATCATCAATATT
The DNA here is from genome assembly GCA_958502065.1 of Chrysolina americana. Lineage (NCBI taxonomy): Eukaryota > Metazoa > Arthropoda > Insecta > Coleoptera > Chrysomelidae > Chrysolina > Chrysolina americana. The sequence continues at coordinate 107,457,683 of OY293410.1, read as the reverse complement.
GGCCTTGAAGAAGTGCAATTTCAATTAACACCCTTATCCGATTCTTGGAAAGTTTCAATCCTTTCAGTAGTTCGTTTTGAACAAACGGCTTCTTAAATCCCCGTGGGCTTTGTATTTCGCGATCGAGATTGAAAATTCTCGATGGTTCGTTTCATTTCGACTTCTATATGGCATCAAAAGCTACGAGCTTACCTGACTCCTCAATCGTATTTCAACTTTAATATCGATTAGCTAATACCATGATTGATTGTCTTCCAGTGGGGTAGAGAAAGGTTTAAAGCCGATTATATATAATACAAACTTTTTACCAGTGTTTTGGTGACTGACAGGTCAGCGGATAATATTTTCAACGGAGTTTTCTTTCAAAATCTAACTATAGTAGATTGTTCTAGAAGTATAGAAAAAGATAGTTGTTTATTGAGTGGAAATATCTTGATTCACGAACTTAGACATTGATTCAAATTTACATGAGATAGAAAACTCACTTTTCCTTCACGTTTCAAGTGATATTTCACCTTATTTTCTCGACCTCTGCATCCACACTTTATCATGTTCTCTTTCAGTTCTAGAATGATTATTGATTACGTGACCTAGTTTGTAGAAACCACGTCATTTCCGAAATGAAAGCTAATTTGAAAATTTCTAGGAGACCTGAAATGATTAAAATTTTGCTTTGAATTATTTCCATAAATGTAAGACTTATTTAGCTGACAACTGCTGTGAGGATATTTCATAATGAGTTCTCCCCCCAGTAGCACTCGTGACTTATTCTAGATAGAGACGACCGGAGTCGTAATTAATGTATTCCCCAATTATATAAAGACGTGAAACTTCATTTTAGATTAGACGAAGCTGTAAATGATATAATACATGAAGTGAAATCTGTATTTAACTAAGTAGAACTGAATGAAAATGGTTTCGAGAATGAAAATTCTTGATTGAAATATGTTTTTTTATCTTTTTATTGTTTATTGTAGGTATATGGTAAAATTCCGATAACTAATTGCCACAAGCTTTCAACAAAATTTGGAACTTACGTAGTTTGGCCTCCTGAACAAAAAATCAAAATGAAATTTTTGGCGGTCTCAACTAATTTCGGAAATATAGGCATATTTTTGAGTGATGACTGACATTTTTTAGGACACATTTCTACTGCGGAAAAACACTCAAAATTCTTCCTTCTTTGAAATAACACAATGTACACACCCTAATCGACCAGTTTCACACTCTTTCTTTATTGAAAACGCTACTTTTTAGGAAAAAACTCATCCTTCTTTTATGATCACATAACCAACAAATCTAGGCAAAATGACTAGTGAATTTTATTCATGTCAAGTTGGTTTATGGAAAAGAAGTGAGTGAATAATTTCCCATTCCTAGAAATTGCTTATGGTCATGCATATTCACATTTTTGAGTTAATGGCGATCAATCATTTCAGGATTCGATTTGGATCACTCTGTACGCCTTCAAATCGTTATGAAATTAAATAATGGATGTCAATCTGTCCATTAACTGTCATCACACATTCCGAAGGTTTCAAAAAGTACGTTCATTTTGGTATATAAACTAGTGATAACATCAATCGGGGATGTCTGACACTGACGAAGATGATAAAGATGATGAAGTCGCAGGAGAAGCTGGCGAGGGGAAGGAGACGTATCCATTCGGAGAGTATGAAGGAAGCAGGGATGATCAGAAGGATAGACATGGCTTTGGTAGTGCTCTTTTACCCAACGGAGACATCTACGAAGGAGGATACTATCACGGAAAACGACATGGAAAAGGTATTGATGAGTTTATCATACAAAATCTCAGTATTGGGTAATCATAGACACTGTGTGAGATGCATTCTGAATCGGAATCAGAATTTTCATTGAATTCACAAGTACTTATTCTGGAATTTCAGCATGCATGTCGATATTCTATGGCTACCTGTTCAATTATAACTGTATAGTTATTATAGATACCTTTATTATCTTTGATGAAATGAATGGAAAACACTTTTGTCTAACTTCCACTAGTTATACTATTTTTACGACTGGTTTTGGGTTTTATCCCATTATCAAGTATAAAAACTAACTAATACATTTGAAATCCAAAACTTTCTATATTCTCCAGTGTTGAATTTATATAGTTGGCACCCCTGTTCATTTAATTACCTCCCTCAGCTTATCTACAACCTTCCTATATAACCACGTTTTAGATTTCAATCGATATATGTATAACAAAAATAATAAAAATCGAAAGAAGTCCAAAAAAATCCCTAAAAATCATGGAAAATACAAAATCGACAAATTCACTTGCAATCCGCAGATTCCAAAATATATTCAAAAATATATGATTTGTTTATGCTCAAATTCTAGGTTTAGGAATATAAAAGTAAAACAACGTCAAAAACATGACAAATGGAAGTAAAAAAAAAATAAGGAGGGCAATGACTCCTTTCTCCCTCTACATAAACTGAATGAATTCAATCAACATAATATTTTCATTTTGTGCTCCATCATTGCGTATAATATGTTGCAAATGTCAATAAAACTTGTGAAATGAACAAATTATTTCGTTAAATATTGTCCGTTTCCCATTTTATAAACAATTGAAAGGGAAAAATATATCTTTATTTATTTTGCACGAGAATCTATTTTTACAACAGTGAACTCAGGAAAAAATCTATCAGAAATAGTTCAAAAGGAAGCTGATGTATTCATTCAAAAATCAAGGCCGATTACCAGCAAATATATTCGCTGGTCACCTGAAATAAATAATAATAATAACCGTCCTCTACCCGCACAGGCTGTCATGGGAGAATATTATCATCAAATCGGACAGAAAATAAGTTCGCTGCGACTTGGGGCATTTTTCGTCAGTCACTCTTCAACTCGACCACAAACAAAAATTATTGAGCGACTCATAGTGAAAGCCCAATTGGGAGGCCCCATTCGTGAATTTCCTGGTTGGACCCCTTGCCAAAAAAGTATCTAATTATTTTGTCTGGCATTATGGTTTTAAACAAACAATAGCTGTTAGTTATGAACACCGATATTCCACTTCACATAAAAATTACGACCTTTAATATAATTATCATCATAATGACAAGAAAAATAAATCGTCACAACCCAGTTTTATTTAAGGCATGTACTGCTTCAAAAATGGTGCAAGATACAAGGGCGCATGGAGGAAAGGCCTGAAGCACGGCAGAGGCGAGTTCACTTACCCAGATGGTACGCGTTACCATGGCGAATGGAAGAAAGACCTCAAGCATGGACAAGGTACTTACTACTATGCCAACGGGGACACATACGAAGGCTGCTGGTACAAAGGCTTACGACATGGTTTGGGAAACTATTTTTACAAATCTGTGAACGTTACGCACTATGGAACTTGGAAAGAAGGAAGAATGGAAGGACCGGGTATACTAAACTACCCCTATTATAGGTATAACAATTAAAATTATTGTTAACAGACCACAAAATTAACGACATTAATTATGTTTTTACGGAAGTCCCACTCATTCTTCTACAACTGTTTTTGAATGGTTGAATGGGAAATTTGGTGATAAATTGTTAGGACGAAATATCGATCCACGGTGGCCTCCTCGTTCTCCAGATCTCATTCAATTTGATTTTTTATGGGGATATTCAAAGCAGAATGTTCATAAAGATCGGCCATTCAGAAATGTTGAGAAGCTTGTAAATTCGATACGACCTCACTGCAAAAAAATTTCAGCAAGTGTATTGCGAATTACTCTTAGTTAATTTTTTGACCGGTCAATTAGATACATTGCCATATTTTGGTATTTGGTATGAAGTTCGTAATTCCCTATAAATTGATTTGTCCTTGAATAATGTCCCCTCCATGTATTTTTAATTCCTATGCTTGGTTGACTAAAGGCGTTGTTGGCTTGGATATAGGGATTATTTACCGGTCTTCATCCCTGAGAAAGAAGGGAGTCAGAAACGCTTTTTTTGTTTTTGATTATATGAGTGTACGGAGATAAAAATAATAAAACAAAAATATTATTCAAGTATTAAATGAATGAACAGTATATTCTCACTAATTTATGGTAATTTTTGTACATTTCCACCATCAAAACAAACAAATATTTTTGTGTGTTTTTCTCTCAATATTGAAGTCTATCATTTACTTAGTTTCATGTCTTATCTCCTTTTTTATTCGATGCTTTAATTTTTGTGTAAATAATTTAATACAAGAATGTGACGTTTTGGGCAAAAACAACACATTCTTGTAAAATCATTCACACAAAAATCGAAGCTTCTACAAAAAAAGGAGATAGACGTTTAACTAAGTTAATGATAGACTTCAATATTGAGAGAAAAACACACAAAATTATTTGTTCGTTTTTATGGTGCAACTGAATAAAAATGGCCAAAAATGAGGGAAAATATACTGTTCATTTATTTAATATTTGAAGAATATTTTTTTTACTATCTTCATCTTCATATATTTATACATCCTTCCATCAAAGAGAAAAAATCGTTTCCGACTCACTTTTTTTTCTCAGGGATGAAGACCCTTGAATTTTCGTTTAAACCAATGATTGTGAAAATACCCCGTTTCGTTGATTACGATTTCCTGGCAACCGGTTAGTTAGTTGTATGATAAAAATAGAAGAGACGGAACTCTCATGGCCCACAAGATTATGCTGTTCGAATTCAGAGTTTCTCGTTTTGAACATAAAATTTGGGCCAATAAAAGTGTGGACCCCCCTCCAACTCCCACAAAACTAGGTTTTCATAATTTTTGAAGCAAAAAACGAATAGTGCCTAAAAAACAAGGGAATGCCAATTTTCAGAAGATTTGATTCGTTATTAAAGTCACAGTTTTAGATAATCTTTTTTTTCCTAACTAACAGTGGCTGTAGCACGAAGAAAAAGTCTTATTTGGAAAATTTACATCGAATTTTGAATCACACCGTATACTTTCCTTTATTGAATCAAAACTGCATTTAATTCCGTTTCATAAATATCCCCTTGGTAGAAAAGCTTATTTTGAACTCATTGTATTTTTTGAACAACAAATTATCTATATTGGCAGATATCACGGCAATTTCGAGAAGAACCTACCAAAAGGACCGGGATGCTTCACATTCGAAGCCAAATACATGCAGCATGGCTACTACATCAACATGAAGGATCCCAAATTCGATTACGTCGGTGTTGAGGAACTGGAATTGGACGAAAAAAATAAGGAAGCGTCCGAATACCGAGGCAATCCCAGAGGAATCGTACCCATTTGGAGAGCCAGATCCGTTACTGAGTACAAAACTGAGCTTTTGCCTCCCGAACCACTGCCAATTCCCGTACACGAATCCGAAGAGTCTATGATGGATATAATCGAGTATCTTCAGAATCAATACGGCAAGGAGGGGGTAGACGTTGAAGAGGAACATCGAACAACTCCGTCACCGGTACCGGTAGATATAGTGGTTGATCTACCAGATATGGATATTTTCAATCTTTGAGTCGTCTAGTTTAATGAGGTTGATGTATACTTTTTTTAGATTTTTAAATAAATTAGGCAAAACTAAAGTGTAGATTCACTTATTTCAGTTTACTTCTTGGCATATGTGGGCGGATTTTGAAGCCGAAATATGCTTTATTGTTGGAAGTTATAAAATACTTGTAGACAAAGCTCTTTGGTTTTGAGAGAATATCAAAATTGAATTCAATTAAATTAATAATGAAAAAGAAATAATGGTGATATTCCCTACAATCTGCATATCATCCCACATGAGGTCACACCACCCCTGTATGCGCTCCGGGGCTACTTGATAATGTGATGGCGCATTTGCTATTTCCAATGCAGGAAAAACCCGGAAAAACCTACAGTACCACCATTTAATCCTTAGCAAATGAGGGAATGAAACAACAACTAAAACACAAATACATGCTCAACCATCACAATTATCTGTCAGATGTAGTTCAATGTCCGTGGTGATATTAGCCAGGGAAGTAGTTGTTTTCTGACAGATGTTTGCCTTCAATTTTCCACTCAGAGAGAAGGGTACCCCGTATTCTTGCACAAATAGAGAGGAAATAAATTGTTTGATAAGGCCCAAACAGATTTTTCAAAAATAAAAACATAGATTGGCTCTCAGATTCTAACCATTGATTTTGATAAAACTACGTGCCCTTAAGGATACAGAAAATTAATTTCCAAAACTTTTCCTCAACATCACAAACAACCCCAGATATAAATTAAAATATTCTACCCAACTGAGATTTCTCTCCACGCCCCTGTCGGCTCGTACTCCCGTGTATTCATAGATGGCAATAGGGGGAGCAACAGGGAAAACAATGGAAATATGGCAGTTTTTTTACTGTGAATCTCAGCTAAGTACGGGAAGTAATGAATACGGAAAGAGCTGCCATTGCGATACTTTCCGTCAAGCACGCTTTTTCAGGTAAACAACTTGGAAATGTGCGGCAAGTATTATGAAAGAGTCATATAGAGTAGCTCATTCGGTCTTTCGAAGAGGAATTGCCAAGAATTATTATTCCGGTGATGGAAGAGCATTGTTATCCGTAGTTAATGCACGCGTTAATTTTTCATATACAGAGTTGGTTGATATGGTGATGATGAGGTTAAGCTGAAAAGCAGCTTTAGCTGACACTTCGCCTCTTCGTCCACAATATATTTCCTTTTGTGAACAAAAATGTGTGAAAGTATTGGTAGAAGACTGATCTCTTTTTTAATCCGCTCTCCCGGAGCTCCCCGAGACTTCCGGAGGGGGCGCTCCCAATAACCACTGACTATTGGGTCCGAGAATATCATGTGGAGTGAACCAAGAATTACGTCCTTCTGCATTCGTCCGGCTAAGATTTCTGCCATATTACGGCAAGCCGGTATGATTTTTAGGTTTGAGAGCAGTGTGTCCATCATTCCACCAAGGACCCGTATTATCAATCAATCAATCAAATCAATCAATCGAATTTATTCATCAGAAGACCACAGGTGGTATAAGACATGTCGAAAAATTCGGAGTATAGAGACAATACAAAAATTACAGAGTAAAAAGTCAGAACCACTATTTTGACAGAATGGTTTGGGTATAGCCTGCGGAGCTCAAAGAGTAGGTCTCGATATTTAGTCCGTTTTTCCTCCTGTTTTTGGACCATGTTCGTTTCACCAGGAGCTGAAACTCAATGACAAAAATCGTCCTACTTTGATGGTCGAGGAGGACTACATCAGGCTCATTGGCTTGTATTTGCCTGAGGGTGGGGAATGAGTAGTTCCAATGGATTTGGCACTTCTCATTCTCCACAACGGACTCAATCTCCCCTGGAGCATAAGGCAACTCCGGTGTCTCGTCTACACCGTACGAGTATTGTAGATGGTAGTACAACACTCGTAGGGCCGCGTTATGCTTGTGGATATACGCTGAGACCGCATAAGCTGGACAAGCTGACAGCAAATGCATTATGGTCTCAGCTGCCACACGACACGCTCTGTATCTGGTGTCAGGGACCTCTATACCCATAACGCGACTGCGGTTGAAGACACCTTCCTTGCAGGCCATTATGAATCCCTTGGTTTCCGACTTCAGCCCACTTGACCTGAGAAATGCAGAGGTCAGGTTTCTGGATGAGCCAAGGTCTTCAATTTTCTTGAAGAAGACCCCATGCATTGGCTTATCCTTATGGAGCTGTATAAGACTCCCACTTTCCACAATTTCCACGTGACCGAGTTCATCGGCTGCACGGGTTGCTGAATTGAAAAGAAATGCTCAAATCCCTGCTTTTTCAGGATCGCATACCAAGCAAAGAGGGGGATCTGAACTCCTGATGACTTTACAGGCTCCATCTAGTACCATTCTGTTGTGTAGACATTCCAAACTCAAAAATCCACCATACTTCCGATATCTGTGGAATTTTTTCATTATTATTCTCGTGTTCTACGCCATTGAGTCAACACGAAACATTATTAAAAAATTGTAAAAACGGAAATTTCAATTTTGAGGTCTCTGAAGGTGCAAACGTTCGCCGAAACGTCAACTGTAATAATGTTTGACCGGTGATCGCTTTGAAATTTGATAAAGCTGTACAAAAATCATTGAATTTTAAGAATATGATACGAAATAAAAATTTCAAAATTTCTGGCGGGCGCATGTCTGCTCCGAACGGTCAATCCGGGATCCTAACACATATAATCGACCCAAAAAAATACTCCCGACATTTGTTGAATTTTTTCATAATTTTTTCGTGTTCTACGTCATTGGTTCAACACGACACACTTTTAAAAATTTGTAAAAAATTAAATTTCAATTTCGAGGTCTTTGAAGGTGCAAACGTTCTCCGAAACGTCAACTGAAACTATATTCAACCGGCGATCGCTTCAAAATTTGATGCAACTGTACAAAATACATTGAATTTCACGAGTATGATACGGATTTTTTTTTAATATTTCTGGCAGGCGCAGGACAGCTCCGAACGGACAATCACGGGATCCTAACCCATATAATCGACCAAAAAAAATACTTCCGACATCTGTTGAATTTTTTCATAATTTTTTCCGTGTTCTACGCCATTGGTTCAACACGACGCATATATTAAAATTTGTAAAATATTAAATTTCAATTTCGAGGCCTTTGAAGGTGCAAACGTTCGCCGAAACGTCAACTGAAACTATATTCGACAGGCGATCGCTTCAAATTTCAGTTGAACTGGACAAAAAATATTGTATTTTACGAATATGATACGAAAAAAAATTCAAAAAATTTCTGGCTGGCGCAGGTCAGCTCCGAACGGTCAATCCGGGATCCTATCCCATATAATCGACCAAAAAAAATACTTCCGACATCTGTAGAATTCTTTCATAATTTTTTCCGTATTCTACGCCATCGGTTCAACACGACACATTTTTAAAAATTTGTAAAAAATCAAATTTCAATTTCGAGGTCTTTGAAGGTGCAAATGTTCGCCGAAACGTCAACTGAAACTATATTCGACAGGCGATCGCTCTAAATTTCGGTTAAACTGAACAAAAAACATTGTATTTTACGAATATGATACGAAAAAAAATTTTTAAAATTTCTGGCGGCGCAGGACAGCTCCGAACGGACAATCACGGGATCCTAACCCATATAATCGACCAAAAAAAATACTTCCGACATCTGTTGAATTTTTTCATAATTTTTTCCGTGTTCTACGCCATTGGTTCAACACGACGCATATATTAAAATTTGTAAAATATTAAATTTCAATTTCGAGGCCTTTGAAGGTGCAAACGTTCGCCGAAACGTCAACTGAAACTATATTCGACAGGCGATCGCTTCAAATTTCAGTTGAACTGAACAAAAAATATTGTTTTTTACGAATATGATACGAAAAAAAATTAAAAAAATTTCTGGCTGGCGCAGGTCAGCTCCGAACGGTCAATCCGGGATCCTAACCCATATAATCGACCAAAAAAAATACTTCCGACATCTGTAGAATTCTTTCATAATTTTTTCCGTATTCTACGCCATCGGTTCAACACGACACATTTTTAAAAATTTGTAAAAACTGAAATTTCAATTTCGAGGTCTTTGAAGGTGCAAATGTTCGCCGAAACGTCAACTGAAACTATATTCGACAGGCGATCGCTCTAAATTTCGGTTAAACTGAACAAAAAACATTGTATTTTACGAATATGATACGAAAAAAAATTTTTAAAATTTCTGGCGGTCGCAGGTCAGCTCCGAACGGTCAATCCGGGATCCTAACCCATATAATCGACTAAAAAAAATACTTCCGACATCTCTAGAATTCTTTCATAATTTTTTCCGTATTCTACACCATTGGTTCAACACGACACATTTTTAAAAATTTGTAAAAACTGAAATTTCAATTTCGAGGTCTTTGAAGGTGCAAACGTTCGCCAAAACGTCAACTGAAACTATATTCGACAGGCAATCACTTCAAATTTCAGTTAAACTGAACAAGAAACATTGTATTTTACGAATATGATACGAAAAAAAATTTTAAAAATTTCTGGCGGGCGCAGGTCAGCTCCGAACGGTCAATCCGGGATCCTAACCCATATATTCGACCAAAAAAAATACTTCCGACATCTGTAGAATTCTTTCATAATTTTTTTCGTGTTCTACGCCATTGGTTCAACACGATACATTTTTGAAAATTTATAAAAAATTAAATTTCAATTTCGAGGTCTTTGAAGGTGCAAATGTTCGCCGAAACGTCAACTGAAACTATATTCGACAGGCGATCGCTCTAAATTTCGGTTAAACTGAACAAAAAATATTGTATTTTACGAATATGATACGAAAAAAGATTTCAAAAATTTCTGGCGGGCGCAGGTCAGCTCCGAACGGTCAATCCGGGATCCTAACCCATATAATCGACCAAAAAAAATACTTCCGATATCTGTAGAATTCTTTCATAATTTTTTCCGTATTCTACGCCATTGGTTCAATACGACACATTTTTAAAAATTTGTAAAAAATCGAATTTCAATTTCGAGGTCTTTGAAGGTGCAAATGTTCGCCGAAACGTCAACTGAAACTATATTCGACAGGCGATCGCTGTAAATTTCGGTTAAACTGAACAAATAACATTGTATTTTACCAATATGATATGGAAAAAAATTAGAAAAATTTCTGGCGGCCGCAGGTCAGCTCCGAACGGCCAGTCCGGGATTGAAACCCATATAATCGACCATAAAAAATTCTTTCGACATCTGTAGAATTTTTTCATAATTTTTTCCGAATTTTACGCCATTGGTTCAACACGACACATTTTTAAAAATTTCTAAAAATGTAATTTCCATTTCGAGGACTTCGAAGGTGCAAACGTTCGCCGAAACGTCAACTGAAACTATATTCGACAGGCGATCGCTTCAAAATTTGGTTGAACTGAACAAAAAATATTGTATTTTACGAATATGATACGAAAAAAAATTTTAAAAATTTCTGGCGGGCGCAGGTCAGCTCCGAACGGTCAATCCGGGATCCTAACCCATATATTCGACCAAAAAAAATACTTCCGACATCTGTAGAATTCTTTCATAATTTTTTTCGTGTTCTACGCCATTGGTTCAACACGATACATTTTTGAAAATTTGTAAAAAATTAAATTTCAATTTCGAGGTCTTTGAAGGTGCAAATGTTCGCCGAAACGTCAACTGAAACTATATTCGACAGGCGATCGCTGTAAATTTCGGTTAAACTGAACAAATAACATTGTATTTTACCAATATGATATGGAAAAAAATTAGAAAAATTTCTGGCGGCCGCAGGTCAGCTCCGAACGGCCAGTCCGGGATTGAAACCCATATAATCGACCATAAAAAATTCTTTCGACATCTGTAGAATTTTTTCATAATTTTTTCCGAATTTTACGCCATTGGTTCAACACGACACATTTTTAAAAATTTCTAAAAATGTAATTTCCATTTCGAGGACTTCGAAGGTGCAAACGTTCGCCGAAACGTCAACTGAAACTATATTCGACAGGCGATCGCTTCAAAATTTGGTTGAACTGAACAAAAAATATTGTATTTTACGAATATGATACGAAAAAAAATTTCAAAAATTTCTGGCGGGCGCAGGTCAGCTCCGAACGGTCAATCCGGGATCCTAACCCATATAATCGACTAAAAAAAATACTTCCGACGTCTGTAGAATTCTCTCATAATTTTTTCCGTATTCTACACCATTGGTTCAACACGACACATTTTTAAAAATTTGTAAAAACTGAAATTTCAATTTCGAGGTCTTTGAAGGTGTAAACGTTCGCCGAAACGTCAACTGAAACTATATTCGACAGGCAATCGCTTCAAATTTCAGTTAAACTGAACAAGAAACATTGTATTTTACGAATATGATACGAAAAAAAATTTTAAAAATTTCTGGCGGGCGCAGGTCAGCTCCGAACGGTCAATCCGGGATCCTAACCCATATATTCGACCAAAAAAAATACTTCCGACATCTGTAGAATTCTTTCATAATTTTTTTCGTGTTCTACGCCATTGGTTCAACACGACACATTTTTGAAAATTTGTAAAAAATTAAATTTCAATTTCGAGGTCTTTGAAGGTGCAAATGTTCGCCGAAACGTCAACTGAAACTATATTCGACAGGCGATCGCTCTAAATTTCGGTTAAACTGAACAAAAAATATTGTATTTTACGAATATGATACGAAAAAAGATTTAAAAAATTTCTGGCGGGCGCAGGTCAGCTCCGAACGGTCAATCCGGGATCCTAACCCATATAATCGACCAAAAAAAATACTTCCGATATCTGTAGAATTCTTTCATAATTTTTTCCGTATTCTACGCCATCGGTTCAATACGACACATTTTTAAAAATTTGTAAAAAATCAAATTTCAATTTCGAGGTCTTTGAAGGTGCAAATGTTCGCCGAAACGTCAACTGAAACTATATTCGACAGGCGATCGCTGTAAATTTCGGTTAAACTGAACAAATAACATTGTATTTTACCAATATGATATGGAAAAAAATTAGAAAAATTTCTGGCGGCCGCAGGTCAGCTCCGAACGGCCAGTCCGGGATTGAAACCCATATAATCGACCATAAAAAATTCTTTCGACATCTGTAGAATTTTTTCATAATTTTTTCCGAATTTTACGCCATTGGTTCAACACGACACATTTTTAAAAATTTCTAAAAACTGAAATTTCAATTTCGAGGTCTTTGAAGGTGCAAACGTTCGCCAAAACGTCAACTGAAACTATATTCGACAGGCAATCACTTCAAATTTCAGTTAAACTGAACAAGAAACATTGTATTTTACGAATATGATACGAAAAAAAATTTTAAAAATTTCTGGCGGGCGCAGGTCAGCTCCGAACGGTCAATCCGGGATCCTAACTCATATAATCGACCAAAAAAAATACTTCCGACATCTGTAGAATTCTTTCATAATTTTTTCCGTATTCTACGCCATCGGTTCAACACGACACATTTTTAAAAATTTGTAAAAAATCAAATTTCAATTTCGAGGTCTTTGAAGGTGCAAATGTTTGCCGAAACGTCAACTGAAACTATATTCGACAGGCGATCGCTCCAAATTTTGGTTGAACTATACAAGAAACATTGTTTTTTACGAATATGATACGGAAAAAAATTTAAAAAATTTCTGGCGGGCGCATGTCAACTCCGAACGGTCAATTCGGGATCCTAACCCATATAATCGACCAAAAAAAATACTTGCGACATCTGTAGAATTTTTTCATAATTTTTTCCGTGTTTTACGCCATCGGTTCAATATGACACATTTTTAAAAATTTGTAAAAAATGTAATTTCAATTTCGAGGACTTTGAAGGTGCAAACGTTCGCCGAAACGTCAACTGAAACTATATTTGACAGGCGATCACTCCAAATTTCGGTTAAACTGAACAAAAAACATTGTGTTTAACGAATATGATACGAAAAAAAATTTCAAAAATTTCTGGCGGGCGCAGGTCAGCTCCGAACGGCCAATCCGGGATCCTAACCCATATAATCGACCAAAAAAAATACTTGCGACATCTGTTGAATTTTTTCATAATTTTTTCTGTGTTCTACGCCTTTGGTTTAACCCGACACACTTCTAAAAAATTATAAAAAATCGAATTTCAATTTCGAGGTCTTTGAAGGTGCAAACGTTCTCCGAAACGTTAACTGAAACTATATTCGACCGGCGATCGCTTCAAAATTTGATGAAACCGTACAAAAAAACATTGAGTTTTACGAATATGCTACGGAAAAAAATTTGAAAAATTTCTGGCGGGCGCAGGTCAGCTCCGATCGGCCAATCCGGGATCCCAACCCATATAATAGACCAAAAAAAATACTTCCTGTAGAGTTTTTTCATTATTTTTCCCGTGTTCTACGCCACCGATTTAACAAGATACATTTAAAAAAAAATTAAAATGATATTTCAATTTCAACGTCATCCCAAACTCAATTCCGATAGCATGCTTGTACTATTGCACCACCCTTAAGGACTGATGAAGATCCTTCTTTCCGGAGGCATATAATTTGGGGTCATCCATGTAAAACAGATGGGCGACCCTATGCCTGTGGTTGCTGGGGGTGCCGCAGATGTATCCGCGGGTTTTCCAATAGTGTGATGCAGAAGAGAAGAGGGCTGAGGGAGTCTCCTGAAACACGCCCCTTCTGAAGATAACCTGCTCTATTAGGACTCTGACTTGACCAGATGTTATTGTGAAGCGAGTCCTACTGAGCGGCTGTTCAATGCATCTCACTATTTAATCGGGTACCGCAAGGCATGATGAACTCGTGCGATGTTGTGTAAAATTTTTTACTATTAATATCATTATTTTCAGTCAAAAGTTATTGGAATAAACATATTTACTATGTCAATTTGTGAAATGGTCACTTTTTCAGCGAAAGAATTATCCAGCTTTTATTCGGACGGCGTAAAGTTGCTTTCTGGCTCGTATAACTCTGTTTTATTCTGGAACTACGCGGCTAACAAGTTTGTAAATATTTTATTTGGGGAGTTCGTTAACAGCACTAATCAAGCCATTTTACACTTCAAGTGCACCATGGTAAAATTTCACAGTCGACTGAATCCATTCTGTAAAAACGGCGGAACTTGATTGAGGATGCACAGAGATTAGGACTGAAAAGTTTTGATTTTCATCAGATTTTCCGCCATTGTTTTTTATGGATAATTTCATTGTACACAGAGTTGCCCTTCAAGGTATTTTTCCAGTACCTAGCTTTTGGTGAAATCCACGAGCTGACTCGTCAAATAACAATAAAACGATAAGTTCTGATGAATAGAATACTTTTGTCTCAACTTAAGAATGTTTCTCCATTCTTGTGATGGCGTCAGTACCAGTACGATATGTTTTTTCATAGATCGGGCCGTAGTGGTACCATAAGGAACTGACTTCAAATCCCTGTACTGTCACCGGTCACGTGCATAGCATCACACGTTAAAAGGTGGGGGTCTCGTCTCTTCTAGCTCGCACAATGCTCCTCAATATTTTTAACGGTGTTTTATTTTATGAATGGTGGATTACGTAATCCAATCTTCCACAAAAACCACATACAATAGATATTGTCGTCAGCAAGTATCCAACAGAAAACAACTACTGCCCCCTACGATCGTTGAAAATGTTGTTCGATTTATTCGGGGGAAGACCTCCGTACCGGTTTTATGGTCCTTGCCAATCATCAGCGAAGACTAGTTGCTAGTGCCTTGAACAAGGAACTGCTCGTCAGTTTCCTGTGTGGTTAGGAGTATACGCGGCACTGATAGCCAAGCCAGTACCTTTTCAACATAAGAAGTTGGCTGTCACCTCTTCTAACCAAACTGAGAGAATCAGAAAGTACCAAGACATCTTTGATGCTGTACAAGTAAAAGGGGGTAGAACAAAGGTTGTTCAGAACGAACTAGACACTGGGAATGCCCGACCAAACCTACAATCATCTAGGAGACTTTCCATCGCCAAGAAAGAAGAGGCTGACAACAGCGATGAGCGAAAAAGGAGTCATCATGCCATCCGACAATCCCTGGTCCTCTCCAGTCGTACTGGTGGAGATGAAAGATGAATCAACACGCTTTAGGGTAGACTATCGTCAACTGAACAACCTGACGAAGGAGGACAGTTCTACAAGAATAGAGAACGGCCTTGACACATTGGCTCGTTCTATGATTTTCTCGACTCTTGATTCGAAAAGCGGATATTAGCAGGTATCACTGGTCCCAGAAGATCGAGAAAAGACAACGTTTACTGTCGGTTCAGGACCATGGGATTTCATAGTTATGCCATTCCAGCTACTTCTGAAAGATGGATGGAGACAATTTTGAAAGGACTGTCATGAAAGACCTGTATAGTGTATCTTGATAACCTAATCGTGGTCGGCAGATCGTTTGAGGAGGACCACATAAAAACCTGGAAGAGATTTTTCTGCAACTAAGAAGCTCTGGATTCAAAATGAACCTCAAAAAATGCCATTTTTCCGAAAAAAAGTGAGATATCTTGGTCGAGTAGTTTTTGGGGAAGAAGTAGCAGTAGATGAGCAGCATATCAAAGCTGTAAAGTAGCTAAATCCAAAAGACATCAGCTCCGAAGTTTCCTTGGTTTGTGCACCTACTACCGCTAATACGAGCTGGGGTTTGTGAACATCGCTGAACCACTGATCAAACATACGGAAGGGTAAAAACGGTTTTAGTGGTCCAAGGAAGGCTAAAATTAATTTGGGAAGTTAAAAACGGCCTTGATCTAAAATGGGAAATCCACGTTATGCACGGATTCCAGCGACATGGGATTTTAACCAGTCCTATCCTAGATTCAAGATGGGCAGGAGGCAGTTATCGGTCACTTCAGTGAGACCTTTGGTAAACAGAAATTACCCAGGCGGAAACTCTTGGCAGATGTCCAAGGATTAGAGACTTTCTACAAATACATGTTCAGGAAAAGATTCCTATTGAGAACTGACCATGCAGCTCTTGAATGGCTTTACCAGATCTGAAACAACGATCCACAAGTAGAATAATGGATCGAGAAGCTCCAAGAATTTGAACAATAAGGAGATAGGTAATAGACATAAGAATACAAATGCTGTATCGCGAAGACCATGACCAGATGACTGCTCACATTGCCAACAAGCTGAGAAGAAGGGGTTGACACTTTGTAGAATCAAGGCAAGGGATGATGATTGGAATGAAAACAAGTTCCTGAAAGACCAAGATCCTACTGGGTCATATGGAATACCCTTACCACGGGGTTCTGAATCGTGTGCTGGAGCCCGAGAAGCAGAAGACAGGAAGAGCTCCAAAAAAATCCATGATAGAGTCACAGGACATCTAGGAGTAACGAAAACTCTTCTAAAACTTAGGCAACGGTTTTACTGTGCCCATTGCCAAGCTGACATCAAGGATTGGTGTAAACCAGGGTCGACGAGATTACATCCCAGAAGAAAATTTCCTTGTACTCAAACGGGCAGAAAGTTCTACATGGAGGAACCTCAAGAGGAGCCACGAGACCTCATTAAGGTGCTTGCTGATTACTCGTTGATGCAGAGGCATTGTCGTAGTATTCTCCAAGAAACTCGGTCTACTCCAGGAACTACCGGGACAGAATCCAGGAGTTAAAAGAGTTCAATGAAGGTAGGATATACAGGAATAACTTCCGCTAGGTGATGAAATATGAAGCTTCCTTCCGTTTGCTAAGAAATTAAATATTTTCAATACCAAGACGATATTACAATGTATGTTTGCTTTTCTGATTCTCAGAAAAAACGACCTTGCAATTTATATACTTCACATTATTTTGTTGTTATAATATCTTGTTGATTACTAACATATTCCCTACATGCTCTTTCAGTTCAGTCGTGTGAATTTCCAATAGTAATATTCGATAGAACCAGGTAATTCATGCCACACTCGACAGACAATCATTGTTTCGTAATTTATGGAGTCGTTGAACTGACGATACATCTGATAAATGAATGTTTTACAGTAAGCTGGCACATTATACGTGGAAATATACATTTGCGTGTATGAACTGAAAATGCATGAAAACCGGAGATGATAGAGTGCGATTAGAACGAAAAATATTTACTCTGTTCAGTTCACGTTACAGAAACCCCGCTATAAATCGCATTTTTCTTGCAATAAACCCAGGTTGAGTTTTTACTTCGATTTGTTTGAATGAGACCTGAAGCTTCCTAAAGTCAAAGTCAAAACTAGCTTTATTGTTTAAAAATATAAATTTTTGTAACAAAGCATGTCATAAATAAAAACATAATTAAAACATAATACCTCATGGTATTCGTTAAAAAATATACATTTTTGTAGAAAGGCAGTCAATATATAAATAAAAACACAGAAAGACAATACCATTTCGTATTCACCTTAGAACACATATATATATGTATATATAAAATCTATATTTATAAAAAACAAACAAAAAAATAAATTTCAGAGAGAAGAAGATAAAAACTCTTCGATAGAATAAAATGGCTGTTCTACAAGTATTTTTTTGTTGCCCTCCTGAACCTACAATAGCCTTCAGTACTTTCAATTGGTTCAGGCAAGGGGTTGAACATTTTCAAACCATTATAAATAAAATAAATAAATTATGGTGGAGGTTATCACGGTGTCTGTCTGACCAGCTTATTGTTGCGTCATCAGCAAATAGTGTGAATATACCAGTAATCGGTAGGAGGGTAATATCATTTATGTACAGGAGGAATAGTATTGGTCCTAGGACCGATCCTTGAGGTACACCCGTTTTAATGACTGCACAACCTGAATATTGGTTACCTTGCTTCACAATTTGATGCCTGTCTGCTAAGTATGTAGAAAACCAATTCTGAGTAACACCTCTGATTCCATAACAATGAAGCTTTCTCAACAAGATGTCATGAATCACGCAATCGAAAGCCTTGGAGAAGTCGCAAAATACAGCTCCTGCCATGTCACCTTCATTTAAGCTTTGGTATATCCTTTCCAAGAAGGAGAAGATTGCATCTTGTGTACCTTGCTTTACTTGAAATCCATATTGGTTGGAACTAAGTATATTGTGGCGACTAAGAAAGGACATCAGCCGCTTTTTCACTAATTTTTCTATAAATTTTGAAAAAGTAGATAGTAGTGATATTGGGTATGACTAGAGCTGTTTTTAGACATTCAGGGAATATTCCTGATTCAAACGATGCATTTATTAAACGAACCACTACATTTAATGCGTTATCTGGGATAAAACTAAATAGCTTGGCTGGGATGTTATCCAGCCCAGAACTATTTTTGTTCTTGACTTCCAATAGTGATTCTTTTAGTTCAGTCATATCTGTGGGATTCATAAAGAAGGACTGGGTTACATTTATATTTTTTAAATAATCAATTGGATCGTTTCCTTTCTACAAAAATGTATATTTTTTAACGAATACCATGAGGTATTATGCTTTAATTATGTTTTTATTTATGACATGCTTTGTTACAAAAATTTATATTTTTAAACAATAAAGCTATTTTTGACTTTGACTTGACTAAATCGTTGAAAACTTTACGAAAAAATTATACTTAGAAAAGGGTGGCCGATAAATATGTGACTTATCTAAGTTATGTTTTTGTTTATAAAACACCCTGAATATTTCCACACCATTTAATTTCATTGAAAGAGTGTTTCTCAAAAATGTATGGGTTCATACCAGGTGGTTCTGGTGACATTTATGTCCCAAAATAGGTTCATTCAACACCAAATATCTAAAAATTATAATTGGAAATATGAAAATTTTTTCACCAAATGCATTCGAAAATAGTGTGTTTCCATTTCATATCCATACATTTACCGAATTGCACTTTTTCCATACATAGTTTTTTCAGATGGAACACCCTGTAAATGAAACCATACCAGAAAAATCCCCGTTATGAGCTTTCAGAAAATGTAAGGTTTGTTGTCTTGATTTCCATCGTAAATGTATGTAATTCTTAAGGACAGTATGAAAGATGTCATAAAAGCAAAAATTATTTTTGCAATCAATGATGGAAAAACACAGAAACAAAAATAGGTTTTGACCAATGCACAAATTGAGTCTATCTACAATGGCTCAACTTCAGTTAAAGTTGATCTTGTTATAGAGCGAAAAACTTCTCTATTTCTATTTCCCATGTCTCCTCATTGGTTCCTCTTGATAGACCTCGCCTTCAACATATACTCAGAAATAGAAATCTAGGGGCGTGAGGTCTGGGGACATTGCTGGCCACTGAATAGGTCCTTTTCTTCCTATCCATATTTATTTCGGCGCCATCTATTCAAAATGCTTTTAACCAGATTTGGTATTGGTATTGGGAAGTATGGATGGTGACTGATGCGTTGCAACCTAATTAAACCTATTTTTCCCCATCTTCTTCTGCTATTTCTTCTGCTCCTCAAGCCTCAATTCCTTGAGGAATTGAGGGACTTTAAGGGGGTCTATTCGTGGTATTTCTCCCACAGTCACCTGATGTGATCCCAGTATATTCAATCTCTTATGATGTACACCATAACACTCCATCAATATATGGTGTGGTATTTCTGGATGTTCCCCACAGAATCTGCTGTCCTCCTCTAAGCCTAGCTTTCTTAGGTGTTTTTTGAGTCTGCTGTGTCTCGTCAGAAATCCTGTGATTGTCTTCAGACTAGTTTTGCTGAGGTTTATCGGTGTCTTCGATCTTGCTCGGTTGAAGTTGCCGAGGAGATCTTTGGCCTGCCTTAGCCCTGGAAGTCTTTGCCAGTATATTGCTCTCATTGCTTCTTCAGTTTCGTTGAGTTATTTTTCAAAGTAAGATTTTCCAAGTCCGCAGAATGGTTCTGGCCTGATCAGTGGCGTTGATGCCCCTTTTCGTGCCAGGGTATCTGCTTGTTCATTGCCCTCCACACCGACGTGCCCTGGCACCCAGAGGAGGATCACCTTGTTGTTCCTGCCTAGATCATTAAGTTTGTCTAGGCATTCCCAGACCATCTCCTTTATAAGATAGTTTCAAACCTAGTTTCTGTATTTGACGGTACCACGCTTGGGTCAAGTGAAACCTACAGCCAGAAATTTTGATATTTGTCCAAATTTGAGTTAAAGCGTTATGAATTGAAACTTCAAAGTCTATTACTACTTCTTTTGGTGAAAAAACTAAATTATAATTGTCACATAAATCATATATCTTAGACAGGCACAAGCGATATGTTTCTTCACGTTTATCTTTTAACAAACAGAAATCTAACGGAATATAGTGTCCATTAAAATAGCCGTGTATAGTGAAAAGTTGTTTAAAAAATTTTATGCAATAAGAGAAGGTCCCATCCATATACAAAATCTCTGCTTTACACAAAAAATGTAAATTAGAATGACAGGAAAATATTATTAAATTTAAGGTTTCGTCATTAATTAACACAAAATCTTCACCTTTATTAGTTTTTAACTCCATTGCAGCTAACACTGCGTGGACTTCTGTAACTGACTTGGGTAATGCTGGCAGCGATTTCCTCCGAGCATAGTAGATGTTCTTCCTCACACATTTCAAGTCCTTCCGGGTGAGAGCATCCTGTTCTGGTAGCTTCGACAAAGCTTTTCTTATTATTTTTGCGGGTTTCTCACATATGTCCGATTCAGCTTTCCTCTTCTCTGTAGAACTTAATATTTGCCGTTGCAAGACATTTTCCAACTCTGCCTCGTGTGAATGGTTTTGATTCGATGTTGTGAAAACTCGATCAGAAGAATTGCCCATAGTCTTTAAGTAGGCATTGCACCTATCTTTGATGCATCTCCACTTTGTTTCTCCCGAACTTAATTTTCGGTTTTGTTCTTTGAATTTGAACGGATTCAACACCAATTGTGTTTTACCGCGTCCGCTTGTGATTTCACTTAACTTAGCCGATTCACCCATTTTTCCGCCTTTTTTACTAGATTATACAGTTTAGAAGTTACTGTGGAACTAAATAATCTAACAATGAGCGCCCCTAACAATGTATAAATAATTATCCCAATCCAAATATCCTTCAAATTTCCTTTTAATTAGTTTACCCAAGCTCATTAAAATTCATCTTACCTGGTATTTCACATTTTTGGGCCGAAATGGGCTACGCCCTCGACAAGGTGTGCACTTTCGGTAGGGGTTAAGCCCCTTACGTTGTGTGCTGTCCCTTCGAGTCCGACTTTAGCCAACCTGAGGTTTGCTCCCCAAGCCGTTCCTCACCATGATACGGAGTTTTAACCGAATTGTGATTGTGGGATAGTGCGCCATCATGTTGATAATATAACCTATTTCTGGTGTCAATCGCTATATCCCCCATCAAATTTGGTAAATCTTCTCGAAGAAAATCTTTGTAAACTTCTCCATTCTTATGCGAAATATGGTCCCCAATTATGACCCTCAAACATTTACCGACCATCTTTTTTGGTTTTCAAGTGGTCTAACCCAATGGGGGTTCTCTGCCTGGTAGTAGTGGCAATTGTGACCATCAACTATCCCATTACTTCTGAATGTAGGCTCGTCACTAAATAAAATGTGTTTCAGAATAGTATATTGTGTATCTAGTAGTAAAAGCAATACATTCCCGGACGACAATGTAAATTGTTGGCCGAGGAAACAGGCAGTGTGAAGCACAAGAAGTGAACAAATTGTGGAAGAAAACGGAAACATTAGCGATATTGTCGTGAATGTGAATTTTCACGTAACTACAAGAAAAGTTGCAAATGATACAGTTTTGGAGAGAGGAGCAGCAATGTCCCAAGACTTCTGCTAGATTTCTATCATCTGGAGATATGGGAATAGGTCCACAGCGAGAAACCAATGACGCTGAAAGTAAAATAGAATTCGAGGAATTTTTCATCAAGATCAACTTCAACTGAAGTTTTATATTGATGTTGATATTATTTTGTCTCCGTGTTTGTCCATTCAATACAAATATTAGTATTATTAGCTTATTGGAGATCGAAGGGTGATATAAAAAAATGTTTTCCGCTTGTATTTGGTCAGAGATATCTAAAATTTTTTGAATATTATCAACATCTAGTAGATTTGAATTGGAATCAGATGTGGTATCAATACCTCGTTCTCATTGCACCAACGATTAACTTTTTAGAAAATCGTTTTAAAAATCGTTGATTGAGAACAACTTTAATGGGCTCTATTGCAGCAAATATATCGACCAAATATGCACGGTATGCTATCTCCTGAACGAGGCATTAAATTTCCAATCATTACCGTGAAAACCCCATTCTATGGAAATAACAAGCGTCGAAAATAATGAGAGGAGAAATTAAATTCTCGCCAACCGAATCAATCACGCATTATCTCTAATCAAAAATGATGTAACGTCACCCATGACACAGTGAATTCTGCACTCTGGAAATCAGTCAGGTCAATAGACTAATTATTATCTATGATACGAACGACTATGGTTATTGAATAACAGAAAATTACTTATCATGAAAAATGGTGGATTACATAATCCGAATATTCCGCAAATTATCCTTTACAATAGGCATTGTCGTCGGCAAGTATTCAACAGAAAACAACTGCTGCCCCCTACGACCGTTGAATTATATCTGTTTAATACTTGGCGAAGTTTTCGACAACAACTACTTTGCAATGAATTTAAGATATCGATGCTGAAATTATTTTTCGATTTAATTGGGAGAACACCTCCGTACACAACGAATACTGAAGTATGAATAACGTTTCGATGATTCTTGATGAGAAAACAGTTATTTATTTCAGCCAAATCTATCATATACTCAGATTTTGGCAACTTGCATTGATGCAGAATTTTTAACATTTCTCAACATTGGTTTCCTCTAGGCGTTGTTGAGCGCATGACCCTTTCTTGCTCGAAACTTCGATTCATGATTTCTAGTATACTCCTTTGGACTTTTTTCGAGTAATTATTTGTTTTTCCTCGATCGAATTTTAGTTCACAGAATATATTATTAATTTTGTCAACATAAATCGATTGGCATTCACAGAATTGTTTTATCTCAAACCGTTCTCGAGTTGAAAAGTTTGATCTTGAGTTGAGAACTGTAATTTTCTGCCAACAATCAATCATTTGGTTTAGTATTTTTCATATCTTGACGAGCTGATTTCATATTTTGTATCAAAACTTGAATTCAACTAACGATTAACGTAATTACTATGATATTTGCGATTTCGACCAATTCATTTTTAGTTCTCACTCAATCGTTCATCTAATTTCATTTTTGATGATATATTCGGAATCAGCTCGACAAGATATGAAAGATTGCTGTATGCATCTTTTCGAGAAATAAAATTAAGCATTTTCGAAAAATCGATGATGATTTTAGGGGTATACCTACCCCTTTTTCAAGTGATAATTCATTTGCCGCTGATCATCTTGAAATTCACAGGCTATACTTATTTTGTCATTCTGAATCGATTGGCGTTTGCATAATTGCGCTAACTCAAACCGTTCTCGATTTGAAAAGTTCAACTGGACTTGAGAGGTGTTCTTTTCCGCAAAACATTTTTTATTTTATTTTTCCTCATCTTTGTAAAACCAAATCTTTTTTGTATATGTTCACCAAATTTAAACTCAATATCAAGTTAAATAGAGATTTGTTACGAAACCTCTGCAATTTCAAAATGAACCTTTTTTCAAAAATTTTTATTTTCCATTGTTTTAAATCTGTTAAAGAAAATTTCTTATTTGGCAACTTCTTCATTGGTAAATAAATTACAAAAAAAGAAAGGAGAAGAAAAAGGGAGGAAATGAGTTACGACAGGAATAGAATAGGAAGAAAGAAAAGAATGAAGATAAAGGAGAAAGAGGAAGAAGAGAAATAAGAATATCTTAGGAAATGCCATGACGATTCGGCTATTGAGTATCGAGAAGAATACTCTTATATAAAATTCTGAATGACGATTTGATCCTTCAATAAGAGAGTGATAATGTACCCTTTCTCTCCACACGTTTCCACCAAGTGAAAAAATGAGGCAAACATCTGTCAGAAAACAATTACTTCCCTGGCTAATATCACGACGGATATTGAACTACATCTGACAGATATTTGTGCAACGTTCTTGTAAAAAGATCCAATTGCAAGTGTGTATTTTGTAATTAAACAGTTGATTATCCTTTATTTGGCTGGGGCAGAACAATTATAATGTTTTTCGACCTACCCTGGCACTGATGAGAGGCAATACCTCGAAACATGCATGTCTGCAGGTGGTCATTCCCAACCTGTGAGGAAGTAGGAATCGTTAAAATGGTTGTACTGAAACGTATAATAAAGCTTCTAGATTTCATTTCAGGACAAAGAAACTAGTATAAAAGCCGATACCTTCAAAGTTCTTATGTGATCGCTTCTTTATAACCCTTATAGATCTTGGTAAACAGAAAAAACCCCCGAAAAAAAAAACGGAAAAAATACCCCCGGAAAAAAAACGGAAAAAAAACCTCGGAAAAAACCTCCCGGAAAAAATACACCTATATTCGATAAAAATGACCAGTACACAAAAAGTAATGAAATTTCAACTGTGTGTGTCATGTTAAAGAAACTAGACCATATTTGATTAATTTTACAATACAGAGGGGTGGAACAACAGATTTTCTAGCCTTGCAAAAAGGCGAATCTGTCACCAGGTTAGTTCGATCAGGAACAATCGAGTCATAAAAAAATTAAGAATCGTCTTTTTTGGTCGTCGACGATGAACATTCCACAGGATAGGTTAAAACTTGATTGGTATTGTAAAATGAATCAAATATGGTCTAGTTTCTTTAACACACAGTTGAAATTTCATTACTTTTTGTGTACTGGCCATTGTTATAGCATATAGGGGTATTTTTCCGGGGGTTTTCTTTCCGGTTTTTTTTTTTCAGGGGTATTTTTCCCGGGTTTTTTTTCCAGTTTTTTTTCCTAGATTCATAGATCTTTCCTTGCTCGCACAAGCCCCTAGGAGCTTCTGAGGGGTGTCTCCCTTGGAAACCTGGAAGATTCGTTACAGAAAAAAATCCTTAACCTTTCTCATCATACTTAATTTCACAAAAAAATGTGTTGATGCCCTGGACAGGTCGGAAAAATGCTTAGCAATTTTTCTTGACCTGGCCAAGGCTTTCGACACAGTATCTCATGACATACTTCTAGATAAATTATTCAGGTATGGAGTAAGAGGCATACCACTGAGTATCTTGCGGGATTATCTATCACAGAGAAGACAAAGGATCAAAGTAGGTGATCAGTTAAGTGTATGGTCTACCGTGACTCTTGGTGTGCCCCAAGGGACCGTGTTAGGGCCAATACTGTTTCTGGTGTACATCAACAGCATCACACATATAAAAACCTTCCGGGGTCACCTTGTCTCATATGCTGACGATACCGCCTTAGTTTTCACTAAAGATACTTGGTCAGAGGTTTTTACAGCAGCTGAAAAAGGAATGAAAGATATAAAATTATGGCTTGACGGATTGCGGATTGCAAGTGAATCTGACAATTTTGTATTTTTTATGATTTTTAGGGGTCTACCCCTTTGGACTTTGGATTTTTCGAATTTTTTTTTTGCATCGATTGGCTCGAAATTCACAGATTATACTAATTCGATCATTCTGAATCGATTGGCGTTTGCAGAATTGCTCTATCTTCAACCGTTCCCGAGCTGGAAATTTTATTTGGAGGGGGGCAGAAGTAATTTCCATCATATATATCAAACTTTCAATTGGAGCATAAACAAATCATATATTTTTGGAATCTGCATGGAATTTTGCGTATATAGTGTGGATTGCAAGTGTATCTGCCAATTTAGTATTTTTTATGATTTTTAGGGGTCTACCCCTTTAGACTTTTTTAGATTTTTGGATTTTTTTTTTGCATCGATTGGCTCGAAATCCACAGATTATACTAATTCGATCATTCTGAATCGATTGGCGTTTGCAGAATCGCTCTATCTCCAACCGTTCCCGAGCTGGAAATTTTATTTGGAGGGGGGCAGAAGTAATTTCCATCATATATGTCAAACTTTCAATCGGAGCATTAACAAATCATATATTTTCGGAATCTGCGTGAAATTTTGCGTATATAGTGCGGATTGCAAGTGAATCTGACAATTTTGTATTTTTCATGATTTTTAGGGGTCTACCCCTTTGGACTTTTTTCGATTTTTCGAATTTTTTTTTTGCATCGATTGGCTCGAAATTCACAGATTATACTAATTCGATCATTCTGAATCGATTGGCGTTTGCAGAATTGCTCTATCTTCAACCGTTCCCGAGCTGGAAATTTTATTTGGAGGGGGGCAGAAGTAATTTCCATCATATATGTCAAACTTTCAATTGGAGCATAAACAAATCATATATTTTTGGAATCTGCATGGAATTTTGCGTATATAGTGTGGATTGCAAGTGTATCTGCCAATTTAGTATTTTTTATGATTTTTAGGGGTCTACCCCTTTAGACTTTTTTAGATTTTTGGATTTTTTTTTTGCATCGATTGGCTCGAAATCCACAGATAATACTAATTTGATCATTCTGAATCGATTGGCGTTTGCAGAATTGCTCTATCTTCAACCGTTCCCGAGCTGGAAATTTTATTTGGAGGGGGGCAGAAGTAATTTCCATCATATATGTCAAACTTTCAATCGGAGCATTAACAAATCATATATTCTCGGAATCTGCGTGAAATTTTGCGTATATAGTGCGGATTGCAAGTGAATCTGACAATTTTGTATTTTTCATGATTTTTAGGGGTCTACCCCTTTAGACTTTTTTAGATTTTTGGATTTTTTTTTTGCATCGATTGGCTCGAAATCCACAGATAATACTAATTTGATCATTCTGAATCGATTGGCGTTTGCAGAATTGCTCTATCTTCAACCGTTCCCGAGCTGGAAATTTTATTTGGAGGGGGGCAGAAGTAATTTCCATCATATATGTCAAACTTTCAATCGGAGCATTAACAAATCATATATTCTCGGAATCTGCGTGAAATTTTGCGTATATAGTGCGGATTGCAAGTGAATCTGACAATTTTGTATTTTTCATGATTTTTAGGGGTCTACCCCTTTGGACTTTTTTCGATTTTTCGAATTATTTTTTTTTGCATCGATTGGCTCGAAATTCACAGATAATACTAATTTGATCATTCTGAATCGATTGGCGTTTGCAGAATTGCTCTATCTTCAACCTTTCCCGAGCTGGAAATTTTATTTGGAGGGGGGCAGAAGTAATTTCCATCATATATGTCAAACTTTCAATTGGAGCATAAACAAATCATATATTTTTGGAATCTGCATGGAATTTTGCTTAAGCTTGAATATTGGCAAAACAAAATTTATGACTATCTCACTACAAAATAATGATCAACCAGAAAATGAAACCCTTAAAATACACAAATTTTACTGTAATCAAGATCCATGTATATGCCCCAGGATTGAAAAAACCGACAAAATGAAATATTTAGACAAACATATTCGATGGGATGAACATGCCCTTCACATACGAAACAGACTGAGACAACTCATCCACAAATTCCATTATTTAAAAGATATAGTAGACAAAAAAATATGCTAACCATATACTACTCATTAGCAGAATCTATTATCAGGTATTGTATTACTGCATGGGGGGGAATGTACAATAACAACCTAGGGTGTATACAAATCGTACAAAATACTATTTTGAAGATAATATTAAAAAAAAATAAGCTATTCTCCACTGAAAAACTCTACAAAGAATCTAATCTACTCGATGTGAGAAGCCTTTATACCTACTCATGCCTGATCTGGATGTTTTTCCATGAAAATGAATATGTCACAGCAAACCAAAAAAATACCAGATCATGCGCAAATATGTCTGTGAATTTGCCATTGTTTAAGAAAAGTCATTCTCAAAGATTTGTACAAAAATAAAAAACTAAACAAATTCAAATATTCTATAAAACAATTCATACTCACCAACAAAGAAATAATTGATAATATCTTTTAGAAAGTACCAAAAAAAAAAACATAAAATTCAACCTGAAGAATGTTCGTTTCAATTTCTTCCCCATCAAGCGTCAACCATATTTCACTCACAACCCTTTTTGAGGAGTACTGCAAAGCACAACACAAGCACTCACTTGCTTAGGAGTAGCAGGCTACTCAAATTGTGTTGAAAAGCTATATATTTAATTATACTCATTTATTATTACTATGATTATATTCACTATGTTGTACATTGACATCTATAAATTGAATTGAATTGAATTATTAACTTCAACAAACGTAACGATCCTATAAAGCAGGGGTTAAGCACAAGAATTTGTTGTACATCTGAAATCTCCTAACACAAAATAATCCTGAAGCACCGTCTTTTGTGCCCCATTTCCAACTTCCGAAATGGAATTAGAAGCCATCTAAGTTACTCAATGAGTTTTCAGTAATTACTTTGATTCGAAAGCTTTTCTGTTAATCAGCACAAAAGGGATCAATCAGGCGGCTACATTGTTTCAACATCCTCAAGTTTTTGGCCAGGAGAGATATTGCGCATTTCAGTTTTCCACAGGAGGCTGACGAACAGTTCTTCGTTAAAACAGGAAATAATGCCAATGCTGAGTTTTATATACGGGAGCATGGGCGTCCTTCGGGAGTTTCAAACGATACGCGAACACAATTTTTACTGACTGAAAAGAAGGTTTTTGTTCATCGATGTGGGAATTTACGGGATACCAGGAAATAATACAAAAAAATTATTACCTACGTTCTTGTATTCTTTGAATACTGTTTCATTATTTGAAACTCCTAAAGATGCTTTGAAATTTTCATTCTCAATCAGCCTAAAGCAGGAGTTCCCAACCGGTGGTAGCAAGATGTTTGCTGACGAAAAATGGATGTCAAGATTGACTTATCCAGCCGACATTGTAGACAAACTCAATACACTGAATTTGGGACTTCAGGGACCAAACACAACAGCCTTCACAGCCAGTTACAAAATCATTTCCTTCAAGAGAAAGTTGGTCCTGTATTGTTCACAAATACAGAAGGAGCATTTATCTGCTTTTCCCACTTTATCATCATTTTTTGAAGAAAGGAAATATCTCCAATGCCAGATGTGGTTGCAGATATCATTGTTCACTTGGAAGGTCCTCAAAAAAGCTTCAAGAAGTATTTCTCTGAAAAGTCGATTGGATTAGAAATCCATTTTCGGAAACCTCACCAAATGAATTGGAACTAAAAGAAAGATTTATCGAATTTACAGTTCCATGAAAGATAATTTTAAAGAAAAATCTTTGATTAATTTCTGGATCGGATGTGAAACCGAGTACCCTTTGATCTTCCGGTAAGCTCTGCTATTTTTGATGCCATTTGTTACGAGTTACTTGTGTGAGATTGGGTTTTCTGAACTCTTGTACATAAAAAATAAACATAGAAGCAGAATAAGTATTGGATAGGACTCTAGAGTGAAGATAAGTTCCATTACTCCTAATGTTGATATTTCAATCACAGGCAAACAACAAGGTTCGCACTAAAAACTATAAAAGTATATTTTGTATGATGATTAATTTTTTGCTGACTGTACGAATTTTTTATTTCTACACAAATATCTAACCATTAAATATGAAGTTTTCTCAGGAATTTTATTCAAAAAGCCTTCGAACACTTTCAGAAGAGTAAATATTATACATTTATCAAAGTATTTAGGTCTGATGGTACACCAAAATTTCACAGGTGCAGGTGCAAAAAAGTTGGGAACTCTTGACGTAGATGGTTCTCATATAATTCAGTGTAGACTTTTTGTTATCTAGTTTTTTGGTCTCTGAAATTTTCAATATTTCTTCTTCTTCTTGGTTAACACACTCAATTTTTAAAAGCATTACTGATTTTTTTATTAGTTTCTCGCAGTATACTATTTTCTACTTTTACAATTATTGAAATTACATTCTCTTCCTTCAAAAACTGAGAAGTAGCATCCTTTAAGTTTTCGCTACGCTTCCTTTCGTACAAGGGAGTTAGAAGGCACTGGTATTACTACAGAATCATTGAACTCGTAAGGGTGTCTGAAATAAGTTGTGAAGTGTCTGCTTTGAAAGAACCCGTTGTGATTGGATGATGCATATAAACTATAATAGTGACAAAGGATTGCCTTGTTCGAGATATTTTTTTAGGGTTTTTTTTCCGGGGGAATTTTTCCTAGATTCGATTTCAGTTGACGATCGAAGATATCTACCAAAATATATCGAAAAGTTAACGGAGTTAATATTTGTCTGATATGTAATGACATGAATGAACCAAACAGTGATCAGATTATGACTATCTTCTACTAATTACATCAAAAATAAAGTAAATAGAACATGCTCCTGAAGACATAACTTTGAAAAAATTATTAGGGTATACGACATGCCAAAAATTTTATGAAATAGCCAAGCAACATGGAATATGGTTCATTTTCTGTGTCGCTCTAAATTCTCCCTGTGGCATTATTGAAGAAAAATCATATTAACTACAAATCAAACTCTGTCGCCAATGTATCTTGGTTTAGATGCGCCACTGCTACCTGAGAATTGCTGGGGTTGTCGTGAAAACGAAAGACAATAACTTCAATGTGCTATAAATCTGTCGCCAGTAAGAATGAAGTGGTTGTTCAGAGAGGGGAGATCCTGGGGGGGTAATTGTCATGTATAGTCACCCTGGGTGGGATTTCTTTCGGAGAGTTTATTGTTTTTGATAAGCTGAAAGCTGTTTCATCTGCATAGTACCTATGCGTGAGATTGACGAGTTTTCCACGTGACAAAAAATCATGCGGAGGGGAGTTTCGGGTTTTACTTCTTTTATCATCGGAATGCAAAAATCATTTGTAATGTATGCAGAAACGACATGTTTATATCTGAGTTACAGGGTGTTGAAATATAACAAAAATAATACTAGAATACTACTGTGTTTTTTAGCAGAATATTATTTCAATAATTACCCCATCTTAAAAATTATCACTTCCAGCCAACTATTTAATTTTTTTTTTCTCCATATTCGTAAAATTCAATCTTTTGTATAAGCATACCGAATCCTATATCGTTTCCCAGTTAAATAGAAATTTGGTAGGCATTTTACAGAACCTTTGGGGAAAGTTTGCGTTTTTCTGTCTCAAGTTGTAGTACTCGGAAATACCTACCTGTTTGTTTACGGAACCTTTGTAAATCCATTTTCCACGGCTAAATATCACATTTCCAAGGCTAGCTCTGACCACATTAATGGTAAAAAATTGAGGAAAACACAGTATAGATTTTTTCATAAAATCAACATCAAATCCCGGTATGGAACATCCCAAAACCACAGTTGTCAATGCTTGATTCATTGAAATATACAGAGTGTCATCCGTAGCTGGCAATATCATCAACTCTCATTCATTCATAATGCTCTGGCTGATTCAAAAATGTGTTCTACTGTCATAGGGCACTTTGTGACAAGACAAAACATTTTGCAAATGAAATAAAATATAAAATGTAAAATTCCAATGAAAAAAATAATATCTGTTAAAGAATTTTCTGATTCAACACATCAGGACACAAAATAGAGAAAAAAAATAGAGAAAATTGTCAATGGTAAATTAGCACAAAAGTTACCTTTATTAGTACATAACTTAGTAACTAATCCATAACCTTTTGCAAAGAAGTTGCAAATAAGCTGATATATTATATTGTTCCGTGCGCATCAATTTCAATCAGAGATGCAATCAACAGTAATAATAAAATATTCATAAGTAATCACGCAATACGGAACACGGCCATCGACATACAACAGTTCCATTCAAGGGGCGTATATGGAACGATCCATTGAAATAATATTACGCAGGGGACCGGCATCTACACCTACAACTGTTTTGTTCGTAACGGGACAATGCGACACCTTCCGGTTCGTTTTAATATTGTTACGTTTTTGCTAAATAATAGGCCGAGCACACTACCCAACTGTTTATTTTCTAACTTCACTATAAACAAACATACAACACTTCACTGACTAATAAAACACTTAGATCTATCTATACAACAATAAAACTAGCTAAATATTCCAAACACTTCTGCTTATTATCACTTTCTAATCTCCTGAAATAATTCTCTTCATAAAAAACTTCTTCTTCCCAGTCAAATGCCTCGCGTTTATATAGGTACTCAAGTGTAACCAGAATCTTCGCGATGCGACGATTCGGTTATCCCGAGTATTCATTACCGGCAATTATCTGCCTCTTTCTAGGAAATAATAACGACGATACGCTTGCGAGTCGATTCAGCGGCGTAGCTCGGGGATTTTTATCAACGTCGTAACAATATGTTCATTGTTTAAGGAAAATTTTGTTCGCATTTTTTTAGCTGTTTAGAAAAGGGGGTCCGGTACAACTACAATTATCAAATTTTTAGATTCTTTTTGTGTGAAAAAATCAATGTGATAGCTTTTATTTCGTCAGGTACTAAATCATAAAAATAAGGAGCAACAATTATATAATTTTTTTGGCCAATTGCTTTGTTTCCTCTGATTTTTGTTGTATATAATTTTTAAACCTGGTATTATAATAAATGCGATTTTGTAATATTATTTTATTTTTATTCTTGGAAAAGTAGATCGATATATTATCATAGTATAATCTGTAAATAATAATAAACGTCTTTATTATTTCCAAAAATTTAAATAAATTTAACATTTCTAATACAGTCCTACATTTAGAAATAAATGGCAAAGTTCATCTTGATGTAGATCTTCTATTGATCTTCCACGTATGAAGAATCAGATAAACACCAGTGTGTTATATTCCATAACTCACTAGTTCATATTTAAAGTAGTATTCTATTTATTCATCACTATTACAAGCAGACTTCACATTGATATTGAAATTAAAGGAAAACACTAACGGTTTATTCGAATTTGAAGTCGTTGTAAAATTCGTTGGTTCATTGGAACCCGACGCTCCCTTAACGGTACAGCTGCTGATAGTGCTGGAAGACACCGACATATTAGAACCTTGTATTTTTTCTGAAATTTTTATGTTGCTATGCACTGATTCTTCTAGGTTTCCTTCTGCTACCGTCGAGGACTTCCATCCTCCGTGACGCTTCAAAGTAGTCATATTAGCCCCTGCATTGGCCAAAAGAGTCGCCGAAGACCTTCTCAGGCAGTGACCGATTTAGAGCGCTGGTTCCTCCAATTTCAAAAATATTGCAGTTCTTGAAGGTATCTTCGATATCGTATTCATTCCCACACACTGGCTGGTACACTTCCCATTTTTGTAAAAAACAAAAATTGGATAGAATTAATATTCTTTGGTCTCAAAGACATTTCTACACAAATTGATCTGGTTGACTGGAAATCCTTCTTCAAGTGTGGTGAAACTTCTCGATATCTTGGTTGTAGTGTCTGGAAAGACTACGTAAAAATATTTTCTATTTTCAAATTGACCAAATCATCGCATCTACAAGCACCGCTAATCCCCATTATCAAAACCACTTTCATCAACAAGTACTCGTCTTCGGAAGCTTCGTTCAAAAACTTCTCTATTTCAGGTCGTTCTAATGTCTTAGACTCCTTTGGTTTATATCCCTGTGATTTGCTTTTCAAAAAGCTCGTTAGTTTGTCATATTTTGAAATGGCGATTTTTTTATGAAGGTGAATAGTCGAAAGAAGTATCGAGTATTTGGTCCATAGCGACGATGGGACAATTATTTTTGCAAATGTAAAAATAAGCCAATAGAACATTTTCATCGATACCTTTTATCTTCCGTGAATTCATCCAAGACTCAAACATTTTGAAATGCTTATCGTAAGCATCTCGGGGCTTTTCTGGCAAAATCTGCATCGCTGCTTCTTCCACTTCCGTAAGGATATCCTCAGGAACGTAATTTTCTTTCTATTCGCTTTTTTTTCTTCAAAAAAAGCTTCCCTTTTCTGCAGGAAAAACTGACTAGTGTCAAAATTTATTTAAACATTTGCCAACAATGTATCATGCCCGTGGCAACCGAAAAAACAACCTGCTTTGACCAGAATGTAAAAAAGTCACTGTCAAGTCATTCTGACATTTATAGTGTACTGGGGTTAGGTTTGAACGTGAGTGGCCTATTGTGGCTCTAGTGTACTGAGACGCAAGAAAATCTGATTGAATGACTGGTTGGATGGAAGAGCAATCCCTGCCATGAGTGCAGGAATTGAATCCTGCCTTTTATTGGGATATAAGCTCTTTGCTATATCTGACAATAAAAGCATTTTTTTTTCAATCCGTTAGGAATTGCATAGCATAAGGCAACACCGGTGTCTCGTCTACACCGAACGAGTTTCGTAAATTGTGGTACAACACTCGTAGGGTCGCGTTATGCCTGTGGATATAGGCTAAGACCGCATAAACTATACAAGCTGACAACAAATGCATTATGGTCTCAGCTGCCCCACGACCCCACCAAGCAAAGATTATTATTATCACAAAACTTATTAATATTATTATCTCATAAAAAAGACAAGCTAATCGAATTTCAGAAGCTATACCATTTATACCAGGACTCTTATTCAGTTTCAGAGAGTTTATTTTAAATTTAGTTTCATCGTGAAAAAAAGAATTTTGATTGATGGGCATTGGATAATTTGAAATAGTAATTTTATTTGTGATTTTTCTAGCCAAATTTTCTTTCGAATAATATTCAACAAAATGATTCAGTATTATTTTTTCATTTGATGTTTCGACATTGTCTACTAATTTAATAGTTTTATTAATTACATCCTTGATTTTAATATTCATATTGAGACGGTATTATAATATTGCGTGATAATGATCAGTAATTTGGTATTCATGAATCAGAGATTCGAATGAATTCATAGTCTCTCTGCTCTTTATATAAATGTGGTCAAGGCATAATATCTGATTATTCACATCTCTTGTTTTTTCATTACCACGTACTGTCCTTCAATAAAAAAAAATACAAGATGAATGTTTGAACGTACAGATTTTTCAGACGAAAACAATATCATTTCTCACTGCACGTCCGATCCAATTCAATTATGAGAATTTTGAAATATTACTTGTAATCTTGAATCCCGAGTGATACGGACATCGTGAAGTAGTAGCTAATAAATCAATGAAAGCGATTGTTTCTTGTATTTCTCTCTGCAGCACCATTTGATTGGACTCGTGAAATATTTATGGCAACCAAAGATCGATGGAAGGGAATCAGACTGTTTTATGTCTTGTTCTCGTAACACTTGAACGATAGTCATTGAGATGAGCACAATCATTTTTTATGTTGGGAAATTCTCTCAATTATAAGATGTTCCTTTTCATGGAAACCAGAACATTATAAAATACGGCATTGAGTAATGAACAGATATATTCAAATCCAAGCTTTCGCAGAATTCTTCAAAGTATTTTCCTAAGGTGGTACTTGTGATATTCATTGATATTTGTTCACCACATAACGAGTAAAAACTCTGAAACCAGTAAACAGGTATTTCTCCAT
Source organism: Chrysolina americana (assembly GCA_958502065.1). NCBI lineage: Eukaryota > Metazoa > Arthropoda > Insecta > Coleoptera > Chrysomelidae > Chrysolina > Chrysolina americana. The sequence goes on along the minus strand of OY293410.1, from coordinate 107,421,788 downwards.
TTTGAACCAGACTGAATTGTCGCTATCCTTCATAGAACTTGCTATGTTATTCTTGTACAACCTTCGTATTAGTATTTTAGGGAGTATTTCAATAGTTGCCGACTACAACAGTTGTTTTCTGATAATTCCAAATATAATTCTTATTGCATTCATTTGTTATTCATTCAATGACTTTTAGTCAATATCCTTAAGAGCATATCCCGAGCATATCCCAAGCACGTCAATTACACTACTTTATCATTAAAACTAATAACGAAATGGTTGACATTTATCCACTTTCGGAAACTTCTATTTCAAAGTGGAGTGCAGTAAAAAAAACAGCACAGTACCTAACCTGTACGTTACAAATTAGCGCGTTGAAAAATAACGCGTCAAAAACAGCGCATAACAAATAAGCGCAGTAACAAAGCAACGCAGTAACTAAACTGCACTTTACGAATTAGCGCGATACGAAATAGCGCTTTAAAAATAGCGAGTAACAAGTTAGAGCCAGTAACAAAACAACACAGTAACTAAACTGCACGTTACGAATGAGCGCCTCGCGAATAGCGCGTAAAAAACAGCGCATAATAAATTGGCGAAGTTTCAATACTGCACGTTACAAATTAGCGTGTTACAAAAAAGCGCGTAAAATACAGCGCGTATAAAACAGCGCATATCAAATTAGCACGTAGCAGTAACAAAACTGCGCAGTAACCAAACTGCATGTTACAAATCAACTCTTTGCGAAATAGCGTGTGAAAAACAGCGTGTATAAAACAGCGTAAGACAAATTAGCGCAGTAATAAAACATCGCAGTGACCAAACTGCACGTTACAAATTAGCGCGTTACGAAGTAATGCGTTAAAAACAGCGCGTATGAAATAGCGAGTATTAAATATGCGTAGTACAGAAGCGCAGTAAATAAACTGCACTTTACAAATTAGCGCGAACAAAAAGAGCGTAAAAAACAGCCCATATAAAACAGCGCGTAACAAATTACCGCAATAGCAAAATGCATTTTACAAATTAGCGCGTTACGAAACAGTACAGTAACTAAACCGCACGTTACAAATTAGCGCGTCAAAAACATTGCGTATAAAATAGCGTGTATTAAATTGGCGCAGTAAGTAAACTGCACTTTACAAATTGGAGTGAACGAAAAAGCGCGTGAAAAATATCGCATTTGAAACAGCCCGTAACAAAACAGCGCAGTAACCATACCAAACTTCACAAATTAGCGCGTTACCAAACAGCAAGTAACAAATTAGCCGTAACTAAACTGCACATTACAAATTAGCGCGTATGGAATAGCGAGTATCAAATTAGCGCAATAAAAAAGCGCAGTAAACAAACTGCACTTTACCAAACAGCACGTATAAACAGCGCATAACAAATTAGCGCAGTAACAAAACAGCGCATTATCTAAACTGCACTTTACAAACTAGCGTGTTACGAAGTAACGCGTAAAAAACAGCGTGTATAAAATAGCGAGTATTAAATTTGCGTAGTTCAAAAGCGCAGTAAATAAACTACACTTTACACATTAGCGTGAACGACAAAGCGCGTAAAAAAACAACGCGTAGCAAATTACCGCAGTAACAAAAGCGCAGTAACCAAACTGCACTTCACAAATTAGCACGTTATGAAACAGCGCGTAACAAATTATCGAAGTAACAAAACAGCACAGTAAAAGACAGCGCGTATGAAATAGCGAGTATTAAATTGACGCAGTACAGAAGCACATTAAATAAACTGCACTTTACAAATTAGAGTGAACGAAAAGTCGCGTAAAAAATAGCAAATTTGAAACAGCCCGTAACAAATTACCGCAGTAACAAAACAGCGCAATAACCATACTGAACTTCACAAATTAGCGCGTTACCAAACAGCGCGTAACAAATAAGCGGTAACTAAACTGCATATTACAAACTAGCGCGTTACGAAATAGCGCGTCAAAAACAGCGCGTATAAAATAGCGAATACTAAATTTGCGTAGCACAAAAGCTCAGTAAATAAACTGCACTTTACACATTAGCGTGAACGAAAAAGCGCGTAGAAAAACAGCGTGTGTAAAACATCGCGTAGCAAATTACCGCAGTAACAAAAGCGCAGTAACCAAACTGCACTTCACAAATTAGCGCGTTATGAAACAGCGCGTATTAACAGCGCTTAACAAATTAACGAAGCAACAAAACAGCACAGTAACTAAACTGCACTTTACAAATTATCGTGAAAGAAAAAGCGCGTAAAGAACAGCGCATATAAAATTACCGAAGTAACAAAACAGCACAGTAAAAGACAGCGTGTATGAAATAGCGAGTATTAAATTGACGCAGTACAAAAGCACAGTAAATAAACTGCACTTTACGAATTAGCGTGAACGAAGAAGCGCGTAAAAAACAGCGCGTATAGAAACATAATTCATTCCTATCCAGATTTCACATATATACCATTTCCATTAACTCATATTCCATCACCCACTATACCTGTGTTATCTTCTCGAGTTACATTTCACGAATAATTTCCCATTAGTATTGAAAAAATCACTAGAAATAAAATCAGTCGAACACAACTTTTTATTATTATGATCTCTGCAGCATCCACGCACCTTTTATTGCTACATACCAAGGAAATTATGCAGACCTTTACCACAAATTTGAATAATTAAAAGTACAATATTTCGCCACTCTTCGTCACTCAGCACTCGACGTGGTTTCGCTTTCATTTTCGTTATAACGTTGTATATTGAATCGCAGAATTGCGCTAATTTTCCCTTATCAAATCCAATGCTGAGCTTTGTAATTCTGTTAATTTAGATTGAGTATAATTAAACCACCGAGTACTGATATGAAAGTGCATCTGGATTCAATGCTTTAATTACTATTGAACAGTAAGAAGTGGCGTAATAAAACAAATATGGGGAGTTCAATTACAGCAAGTGAGTCAGTCACGATAATAGAATATCATGTATTAACTACGCTGCGCATTTTAGGAGAAATTGAACTCAATTTTTTTTGGTTAATGAGGTTATCTGAAACCAAACAATATTTTTCCCCTTCGTGACGTACACCAGTAACTTTTAGTAATCATACTGATGAAGTTAACTTGGTTGACGAAATGGGCATCTAGGAATGAAGTTACTTATGAGGTGAAGGGGAAAAATATTTATTGGGTCTCATTGAGTACATTCAATTCCCCATTTTCTTTACGATTTCTGGATGTATTAAAATGTAATTCTATTTTTATGCTAAACCCCTTTGGACTTTTCTCGAGTATTTTTTTTCCTGCCGATCCTCTTACAGATTTACCAATTTCATCATTCTGAATTGGTCAGCATCTGCATAATTGCCCTATTTCTGACCATTCTCGAGTTGGAAGGGTTTTTCTGGAGTTGATAGGGGTCAATTTCCTCAAAACATTTTTTTTTTATTTTGTCTGCTCATATGAGTACGTGAAATTCAATCTCTTCTGAATATCCAATATAAATTTAAAGTCGATTCCGAATGAATTGAAGATTTCGTAGGCTTTTTCCGAAACCTCCGCATCATCGAGTTTTTTTTTTAGTTTGATTATCTTTTCATTCTAAAACTTGAACATGAGTGAATGCCAATCGCAAATTGCTGTCCATATTCATGAAATTCAATCTCTTCTGAATATGCATACTGAATTTGAAATCGATTCCGAATGAATTAAAGATTTCGTAGGCTTGTTACAGAAACACGTCCATTTCGAGTTTTTTCAGTGTTATCAATTTTTTATGCCAAACCTTGAATCGGAGCATATACTTATCATATATTAGCATGGAATTCTGCGTTTGTCTGACAAGGGTATCTCAATATCTTTTCCTTCTAGTAAACAAAATGAGGTATCTGAAAAACAGGTCAATTTTATTTTCAAGAACGACAATTTCAAGGTATATGTGTAGCCCTCGTGGTTCAACCCACTAGGAGGGGTAGATGATTTGACCAGAACTGGTTAGAATATTAGGTGGTACCGTTCCAACCCTTCATAAGAGATAACATTAACCAATAGCTCCAAAAAATTTACATCACAAAGCAGTCTAATAGTAAAACGTAGATGGTAGTGAAGTTGTGTTTATTGAATGCTGAATTTTTAATTCTCATCGCAGAAATTTTACAGATAGCATTCCTCTTTTGCTGCTTCTGCTGTAAAAGTTTCTGTTTTCAGGAAAATTTGAACGATGTGGATTATTGGTCCATTATTCCTGGAAGAAAACTTGATTGGCAATCTGTACCTTGAAATGCTTGAAGAGACTATCGATACTCTCATAACTCACGAGCTAGAAGCTCAAATCGATGCAGAAGGTAAGAACTTTTGTAGGAGGATCTGTTACATTTCCAGCAGGACGATGCTCCACCTCGTTATTTCCTTTTCGTCCGATAGTAAGTAAACGAGAGATTTCCGGATAGAAGGATTGGCAGAAGGGGAGCAGTTGAATGGCCTCCGAGATCGCCGGATTTAACTCCATTAGATTTCTTTCTTTGGGGACATCTTAAATCCTTAGTTTATAAAAAACAACCTTCTAATATTGAAGAACTTAAAAGACGAATTACAGCAGCATGTCAGTCAATTCCCAATGAAGTTTTCCGTAATGTTAGAGGGGAAAACAGACTTTATTACTGTTGAGAGCAAAATGGACGACATTTCGAGTAGTCTATAAGGTAAGAGTAGGTAGATTTTATGTTTGCAATGTCTTTCTTGCATATTAAATTTCATTCTATACAAAAATTTCTGGAATTGATTTCTTTGCAATTTCCACTTATTCCTGAGTTAACATATAAATATTGCTATTGAAATTGAGAGTAATGTTTATATTCGATAGAAAATAAATCTTTCTCACACTTGACGTATTTTTTCCCTCCCATCTCCTCTACACCAACCACCAAGCTTTGCGTGTACAAATTCGTTCAAATCAAGTAGGCAGTAATTATTTCGGACTGCTCGGACTAGTTCGAATGTACCCATTAACCGTTAATTGCACACAGGAGTGTAGTGGTGGGCGAAATATCGCCAGGTCAGAGAAAAGGTCAGTTTATCCAGTGACCTTTTCGTCGGTGCTCTGTATTTTCCATGAGGTATATCTGTTTTTCCCTTTTTCTTAAATGTAATCGTCGATATTTCAATACGTCGACCGATTAGGAAAGGTTAATGATTAAACTTTTCAGTATCTAAAAATTGTGTCATAAATACTTATGAAGTCATAGTGAGAAAATACATAGGAATAAATCTTTTCAATTACTAAATGGTAAAATTCTTTGATTTTCATATCGCAACGAAAAAATACTTTGAAAAATCATTTGACAACTTCAGTTCCAATCAAGTTCATATTGTAATAAAAATGCACTCAACTATAATCTAGTAATTTATTTGAGACTTCAAACATATAGCTTCTAATTTATTTCAACAAAAAACAGTCACTATTGCTGAGCCAACTCTGTATATTTGCAAACTCTGATCGTAACTAACTAACTGTTGAAATTTCTCCAAGTTCACAGTCAAGTCCAGCATTGAATTTCTGTTTTAAGTTTCTGGGTGTACGCAGAATAAATGAGTTTTCCTAACTCAATGAATTTCTGTCTCGACCTCATCTTTGATTTCATCCATCTCCATCTCAAAAGTTCCTATTCTTTCTTCGAATTGATTCCACAACACAAAGTTCTTCTTTCAAGCCTTCTGTGCTTTCTAGAAGATTTCTGAAACTTTTCAATTTTTCTAGAAAATTCTCTTGTCCAGGTTTCTCGCACTTTCTTGTAGTTTGTCTTTCAATATATTCGAATTTTCTATTAATTTTTCTTGAAGTTCTTGTAGATTCTTCAAATTTTATTGAAATCCTCTTTCAAACTATTAGAATCATTTAAAAACTTCTCTTCCAGATTTTTAAAAAAATTTCCAAGTTATTTCAATCAATTCCAGAAACTTCGAATAAAAACGTTTCGGGGTGTTCTTCTTCTTGAATCAGTTCGTCTGAGAGTCTTTCTTGGAATAAGGCCTAGGTGAAGCTCTCAAGTTTACAGAGACACTCTCTTTCTCGGACCTGAAAGATCATATACCAAATAAACTAATCGGCTTCATCAAGAAGCTGGGTTTATTTTCCTGTGGTACGCAAACCTATCCACTTTGCAAACACGTATTTGTTCAATGAGTTGCTAGTCTATTTCGCATAAAAAAGGCCTTACCAGTTTTTTTTTCGTAATACGGAAACTGTCCACTACGTGACACTTATTATTTCAAGAATCCCATTTCTGACACCGCTGCAATAAAAATGCACTTAACCATAATGGGCTAATTCATTTAAAACTTGTAACATAAGCTTTCAATTTATTTCAACAAAACACAGTCACTGTTGCCAAACTAACTCTGTCTATTTGCGAACTATGATCCTAACTAACTATCTGTAAAACTGACTATAATCACCTATGTTCAATAGTCCTGTACCTGTACTCGCAAAAGTCTTCTGTTGGATCATTCCAGAAAAGCCGAGCGATGTTGTCGTCCTTTATAAATCGAAGAATAATTAAAATCATGGATGTTTTTAGTACAAATTTCTCCGGACTAAAACGTAGCCTTTTGCTCTGCATGTTGAAGGGCGCTGAAGGGAAATCTCGTGAGGCAAATAAATCCTTTTTTATTGCGATTTCGCTTGTGATTTACCGTAGGAACAAATGATAAGGTCGCCTGAACTTCTATTATGTAAGATAAAGTTGGTTATTATATATTATGGAACGCGAACAAATAAGAAATGATTTGGTTTTGATTGATGTGTTTTTTATTGAGCTTGTTTTTCCTGAAAACTCGATTCTGATAGAGAAAAAACAAGTCGATAGGGAATGACATTCATATTCTAGGATCAAAAGGATAAAAATTGTCGTTATTCAGTAAATCCTTCGTCGAATTAGATTTTTGATGTAATATTCGGAATAAGCTCGTCAAAAAACGTTTGAAAAAAGTTTGCAAATTTTCAAAAATTGAAAAATAAATTTTTTGAAAAAGGGAATAGCAGACGTATCTTGAGAAACCTACTAAATCTCTATTTGACTAGAAATGGAATTCATATTTGGGGAGCACTCATAAAAAAGGTTGGACTTTGAGAATATGGAAAAAAAACAAGATTGTTGAGCGGGAAATTACAGCTCTTAACTCTGGATGAATTTTTCAACTCGAGAGTGGTTTGAGCTCAAGTAAATCTGCGAACGCTAATCGATTCAGGATGACGAAATTAGTATATTCTGTGAATTTAAAGGCAATCGACAGACAAAAACATTACTCGAAAAAAGTCCAAAGGGATATTATAAGTACCCCTAAAAATCATGAAAAGTACAAAATGATCATTCCCTTGAAATTATAGCACTCTATACCTATCCAAAATTTCATGCCGATAGAAAAGCGATAGAACTTCAAAACTTTTCTCGCACCACCAAATTTTCGAAAAATTTTATTTTAAATTTTTTTCGTCCAATTTAGGTTTGAGAAAAAATTCGGAATTAGCTCGTTGATTTTTCTGAGAATAAAAAAAAAATTTAATCCGATTTTTAGATATCAAATATTTGATTGCATTTGAATATTTTAAAAACGCAAATTTGCGAGAATAATTACTTGATCCGATAGAAAATTTCCTTCCGAATCCAAAAAAAACCTTGCGTTTTGAATTAGAACGCTAGATCGCTTAGAAAATGTCAATATTGTGGGTGGGTGCATTTTTTTATTTTTTTTTAATTGTCCTTTTTTGGTTAACGATTTGTCGAATTCAATTTTTGAGGTAATATCCGGAATCAGCTTGAAAAATGAGTCAAATAGATATTTGGTGACCTTTTTAAAATTATTATTTTAATTTTTCGAAAAATCACAAACGTCCATCAAACACATCTTGACAAGCAGCTAATTCCAAATATCACCTCAAAAATAATTCGACTGAGTAACTGTACTCTGGTATTTTGGAAGCGAGAATATAAAACAACATCATACACTTTATATTATTTTATTACAAAAAATACTTCCGAGGGTGAACGAAACCAAGATTTTAGCACGCCTGGTACATCAAGTGTGTTTTGCTTTATTTGTTGGTGCATGTTCAGGTTTAAGGGATGGACAAACTTTCATCAAGAACAATCCATGATGAAAAAGTTTCCCATAAGATGTGTACTTTGGGCTTAAAACTGTATAACTTCTACTCATGAAGCTAACACGTCTTTTTCAGCTAGCTCAAGTATCCCGGAGACTTCAGAGGGTTGCTTGTAGGGGTGCAGCAGGATGGACAAATTTTGGACATTTTTTTTTCATCATCAAAATGCGCTTCTAGAAATACGTACAATATAAGTGTATGAAGAAGGGAAATCATAGCGGTTGTTGTCATTATGTGACACCGCATGCTTTAATCATGTACTTAGTTTTTTTTTACAGTTGTAAGGTTTTTTTCCTAAGTGTTTCTTTAAATTGAACCCACGTAGAATTTTTAGCAAAACCTTTCATCTTTCCGCAATACTAATAACTAAACACTTGAAACTTTTTATGTGGAAAAAGTCAAGAAATATAACAGTGAAATCGACGTTGTTTTGGTGAAACAAAAACTACCCAGTTTTTGTTTCTTGTGGCGTACAATCTTTCGGAACGTGATCCGTGGAAATCTGACGTTATAAGGCAGAAATTCCAGGTCAGCGGACCATTCCTATATAAATATTCATTTCTTGTAAGACCGCTCCCAATTTATCAGTTTCTGCCCGAAAGATCAATTCCAGCCCTTATAAATTGTCCAAGTACCGGCACTTTATTAGTTTTATCTGCAAGCGTTGACCGATAAATCTGCCTAGAAGCCATTTATGTGTTTTCCACTTTTTCCCTTTCCCTTTCATTAAGTAGAGTAGGCAATATGTGATTTGAAAGGGCATAATAACATGCGGAAATGCTCAGAACTTTTTAGAACGTCGCGCGATAAGTCAAGAAAGTGGCCGGAAAATGTCGCATGAGCAATGAAAAGAAGTAAGATAAAAGAATTCGCAACAGCAGTGAATATAAAAGATGTCGTTTGAGTTTATCGGCAGTATAAACAAAAACTCCGTGGTTGCTTTGAAACTGGGGGGGTTTTCACGACTTTTTTTGCATAGTCATGGAACAATTTAGGGTCGAAGTAATGCAATTCAAGAAATAGAAACTACCGAAAACATCAAAACAACGTCAATTTCACTCGAAGCGTACCAAAAACAACGTCGTGGAGTACAAACGGACCCCGACAGGGCTGCTATTTTCTAATTCATGCGAAACTGTTCGTATGCGAATGCTCGTACACGGAAGTTTTTCGCATAATACTAATTTTCGGTATTTTGGATGCCATGCGAAAAGCAATTCGTCTCTTCCAACTATATTCGTATGAGTTAAGCCGACAACGCTGTATAAATGCAGCTCTACCACAACTCTAACAACGGAACCTCTACATTATTTATGTCAATTTTGAATTTTATTTTGATATGGCAGTGATTTTGTTGTTTGTTTTCGTTTGATAGGTGGAGTATTGGTATTAATAATTGTACACATAATTATTTATATTTGAAATTCATAATGAGGAAAAAACAACTAAAACACGGAATTGATAAATTTTGTGGAAAAAAAATCCACAGCTCCTGTCTGGAAAATTCACCCAAACTCTTACTTTTAAATATTTTTTATTCAAAATAAAAAAATGTATATAAACTTGGTATGAACTTACTTATCGCGACAATCTTTTAATTTATTAAAGTTTCTTGGTAATTCAATGTACTCTTTAAATAAGTCAGGGTTAATCAACACATCCGTTATTTCCCGAACGCAATTGCTGACAGAAGCTTGGCTTGCACAATTGCTAAAGTTTTGGACAATATCAAGTTGGTAGCTGCCTGTAGCGAACGCGTAACGCTTCTAAAACCTAGAATTCAATTTAGATTCCGTATTCTTAATGTATTTAACCAAGTAAATATCCTTTTTAGCAATAGTCAACCCATATGATTGTATAGGGGCATCTATGTAGGGCTCCACTAAATGAATCAGGTACTGCGTCAAATGCTAAATTCAATATCGCTTAATTCCTCAAAAGAATATCTCAATTGTTGGATTCGTCTTCTCCTCGGCCTATTTCCTATAATTTCGGCATCTTCCAACGCTGCTGAACCCGCTAAATTAATCATATTATAAAACATGTCTACTTTTACTATCTTTGTTTCTGTTGAGAATCAAACATTTGGTATGCGAATTCACCAATTCGCACCCCTTCGACCATGCGATGTATTTCCGCAGAATAAATTCGTCTACGAATATTTTTCGATTACTTCAAAATACGGTTTATGTCATTTCATACGGAAATACCGTAATTCCGTATGCGAAAGTCACTCTCATAGGTTAGAAAATAGCAGCCCAGTTCTATGAAGGTTTTAAAAAAGTGATGTCAAATAAAAGAAGACATCGAAAAATTTGTGTTGAAAATTAGTTGAGACCTTCTCGATTATCCTTCGAATTCATGTACAGGAGACAACACTACTTGAGTTTTCTTCTTTATCGTCATTAGGAAATCAACTCTGCTATTCTATGGCCCACCTATTAGATTAGGAACAGTCCTTCAAAGCTTTATCATAACCTATCGACGAAAAGTCAAGGAAACACATCTCCGTTCAACTGTCAGTTATGTGAATTTTCAAGTGACAATCATATGAAAGTCGAACACTTCTCCAATACTTTATCATGATCCTATTGTTTTCCCCAACAAAATTCCAGTCATGTCGGATAACAGAGTTCAGAAACTCCTTTTCTCAGAGTACAGCGATTTCGAAGACATGGTACTGATCGAAAGCCCTTTTGCTCAAACCACCAAAGATGGCACAGGTATCCGCCAGGTACATCTAGGCTTAACTCCGTCCAAATTGGTTCTGGCTACAGATGTTTTGCCACCAGTCGAATACGTCAATTTCACGTATTCTCCTGGAGTAGATCCGGAGATTGAAACCTTCGAACTTATCGCGATTTATCCCGTGGAATGTGTCAGTCTGAGCGTATACAGAACGAAGAAGACGCAAGCACTGAAGGCGAGATTCTGCAATAATAGAGTGCTGTACTTTGAACTCGGGGGATTTGAGAAACGGGCAATGTTTTGGAATCTATGGTGCGAAAGGGTGAGATTTCTTTGCCCGGGCGAGAGCGGATCTTCGCGCTCCGAAACTTCAGTGGGAACTTCCTCAACGGGTAGCACACTGTACCTTCTAGATAAGAAATTTGTGGCTGTTAACGGTATCAAGCAACTCTGGTGTAGGTTCGGGCCCAATTCAGCTTACGACACAAACTCCATCACGGAGACGATACACACGCAGGTGAAAATAAGAAGCAAATGGACGGATAGACATCTGTATCTTGGAAAAAATTTTGAAAATGGTGATTATCAGCCTGTAACGACCTCACCGGCTGTGGATGATTTCATTAAACCGACTCCTGATACTTCAAGGATCGTTGTGAAAAGGAAATGTCCGGAAATTATCACGTACATGGAAGAAAAGGATCTAAGCATTGGAGATTCTGTACAGGTTAGTAATTTCAGAGGAATATACCTAGCAAAACTAGGCAATTATCTTTATTGATGAGATTGGGTTTTCATTTTTTTCGTTTCAAGGTGTGGAAAGTTTTTGTAGTACAGGGTGGGAACGGGGGCTATGCTGATAACCCAATGGAAAGCGTTTTACATACGCACTTTCCTGGTTCTAATATGGCAGTAGAGAATGAGCAGTAAAGTGCTCACCTGTCAACAACCCCAATAGAGCCAGTAGAAGCCTACTTACGTTGCCAGGAGAGGACGGATTATTTCCAGTCTTACTGCAACATGGTGTTAAAATAATAGAGCACTTCCTGAAAATGCTATATAAGGCCAGCCTTCACTTCGGCTGTCTACCGAGGATCTGGAGAAAGGCGGTGGTGGCGTTCATACCAAATACTGGAAGATGCCCAATGGACGAACCAAAGTCTTACCGCTCCCATCAGTCTCACCTCCTTTCTCCTAAAATCAATAGAGAAAATGATAGACTGTTACATCTCGAGTTGAGAAATAGATTGCTCTACAAGGCCTGATGGGAGGCATTGAAAATACTTACATGGCAAAAGAAATGACTCTTTGTGCCTTCATCGACATAGAGGGGTGCATTCGATATCACCTCACATGCCTTCATAATCAGATCACTCAAGGAAAGAAATATCAATGCCTCAGTGACCAGATGATTAAAATCATTGTAGCGATCTTGGGAGGAGAGATAGTCAGGAGGACAGCGTGAAAAAAGGTTGCCCCTAAGGGCGAGTTCTATCGCCATCACTGTGGTTAATGGTTGTCGACGATCTGTTAGTAAAGCTACACGAATCTGGGTTAACGAGTCAAGGTTACACCGATCAGTCACCTAAGGGGTAGACATGATGGAGGTTTCTCTGACCGCATGCAAGTAGCCCTCAACACAATCAAAAGCTGGTGCGCATTGGAGAAATATAACGTCGAATCTAGCAAAACAGTGCTGGTCCCCATTAACTAGAAGGGGAAAATATGAGTTTGAAGCCCCAACCCTGAATGGGACCCAGCTAACAGCTTCCGAAGAAGTAAAATACCTGGGCGTTGTAATTGACATGGAATAGCCAAATCAACTACATTCTTTAAAGGGCTGAATCGTAAATAGAAAATCTAGCATAGCGCTCTGTGTGGCCTCGACATCAGACCTTCAACCCCTTTGAGTATAACGCATTTATGGCTTTTTCGTTACTCATATTACATATCATTTTCCTCATTCCAATCCGATTGATTTCAGGTCAACCGTTTTGGATACGGTGTGAACGAAGGCTGTCATACAGGACTCTTCCTAACAGTGGAAGACTACGTTGCTCCACGCAGATACAGTCAAATCTTACAGGACCTTTCCACAACACCCAGTATATCGACGATGGTAAACTACGAACAACTAGCCGAATCCGCGGTATTAGCTTGGGAATTTTACAAAGTCACAGACCCCGATAAGTACAAAATAAAGCATAGAAGGAGGTACGGCTTGGCTACCAAACCCATGTTTTTGTATGGAATAGGACAGTGGAATTTATCCAAGGGAATGAGATACTCTCTGCAGCTGAAAAGGGCGGTTTCTGAAGTCACTTTGGATTTCACCTCCAAAGAGCTTCAGCTGGTGCCGTCCTTGTCTAAAATACAATTGACAGCATCCCTATCCCAGCAAGACTTGAACACGAGCAACATCAAAACTCCCAAACCACCAGCCATTCTCTTCTGGACACCAGGATATAGGTAAATGAAACCTTATTTTCACCATTCTTCAAGATTCATGTAATATTTTATTGTCTGAAACAAAAGTATTTTTTTTTAATTTTTTATCATTTCTTTGAATTTTGTTAGTGTTTGTTTTAATTAGAGAAGTAGAACCCTATTATAAACATTTATGTTTCTTGGGTCAATAAAGATTATTATATCTTGTTGAAAAATATACTATTTTTGTACTAGTGAAAGAAATAAATATTTCGCTCATTTCCAACTTTAGGAAGGAAAACATATGAGCTTTGCAATTACGAATTAAAATGCATGCATGATAAAATATGGGGAGTTCTCTTTGAAAACCTTTTTTTTACAAAATATTGTAGTAAAAATGCACTAAACTAATTTTGCTAATTTATTTAAAACACTGAACAATTATACAACTAAAACATTGACTTCACTGTTTCAAATTTGTCTTCACTGTTGTTCTCTGTCTGCGAACTCTGGTACTATATCTGCAATTCTCTGTGACAATCACTGACTACTCTGCCCTCGGCTATCCAGCGTCTTATACGAGGATGTATTGATATCTAGTTAGCCTAGACCAGTTCCCTGCATAAACAAAATTTTGCGTTACCATGGCAACGAACTTATTAGAAGTGTCAGTGTAAAGTTTGACTAAACCAGAGTTACGCAATAAATTAAAAGAAAAAAATATGTCCACCGAAATTGTAAAAATCGAAAAATTGGAGTATCGAGCCATCATCAAGTACCTGTATTTAAAAGGGTTAAGAGGTAAGCAGATTTACGAAGATATGCTTAATACCCTTGGTGATCAATGTCCTTCGTATGCGACCGTGAAAAATTGGACTGCAAGCTTCAAAAGAGGTAAATTTTCCATTGAAGATGATGACCGATCGGGAAGGCTAGTTTCTGTGTCAGTCCCCGAAAATATCGATGCAGTTTATGACATGATTTTAACAGACCGTCGAATTGGGCTAAAACGGATATCTGAAGCACTGAATATTTCATACGAACGCGTTCATCATATAGTTCGTCAATTTGGACATGAGAAAAATTGCTGCAAAATGGATTCCCAAATGTTTGAATGTTGACCAAAAGCGTGCAAGGGTAGTAGCATCGCGTTCGATCTGTGCTCGATTTGAAAACGATGTAGACTTGTTACTATGGATGAGACTTGGGTACATTTCTACGATCCAGAAGCAAAGCAACATTCGATGGAATAGCGACACTCCGGTTCTCCAAGACCTAAGAAGTTTCGTGTCCAAAAATCTGCTGGAAAAGTTCTTGCTTTAGTTTTTTGGGATTGCCATGGATAATTATGATTGATTTTTTGGATAAGCGTAGAACAATAACTGGAGATTACTATTCGACATTACTGACCACTCTACGGGAAAAAATTAAAGAGAAAAGACGTCAGATGACTCTCTCGAATCTTCCATTTCGTTTCTTAGTAAGTTCGCATTTCTTCTACGCCAAACGTATGTGTTTGCGATAGGAGAACTTGTTTACTTGTCGAGTGTGCATTATTAATTAGATGATCAGGGTCGGTCTCGAAATCGTTACAATATTTAAAAAAAATTTGTCTTCAGCATCAAAAATGCCACTAGTTTGCCTATTCAACCGAATTTGTAGCATAAATTACAAGAATTTATTCCGTTTTAGGTACAGACCAAGGACAGCGAAAGAACTATACGAGGAGCGTTCGAAACATTTGAAAAAAATCACCGAGTATCACGAAACGTTCAAAAAACGGAAGAGGAAAACTCGGCGCAGAAAATTCTTCAAGAAATTCTGTCCTAGTCAGAGCAAAGACCCAAAAGCAGACACAGACGAAGATTCCAACGATGAGCCCTTCTGCAAAAAAAGCAGGAAAAAGAAACACAGTTTCATTTATAATATGTTCAGCAGCAAGATTGGAGAACTCTCAGATCTGGACCGGAGCAGGCAGCCACAGGAAACTTCTTATCAGTGTCTCAAGCGTATACTGACAGTTGACAGGAGCTTGACGGCCTGGGATTTCGACTCCACCAATCTGGCTGAGCAACTCACTATGATAGACAGAGACTTGTTTTTGAAAATACAGCCATCAGAGCTGGAAGTGCTGGTGTGGCAAGGTTCACCATTGAATGCGCCTAATATTACGGCGATTTTGGAATTCTCCCAAAGAATCAGCTGTCTCTTGGCATCAGAAGTGCTGAAAAATCATTCGGAAAAGTCTAGAGCTAGGCTTGTCGCAAGGTGGATAAATGTAGCTAATAAGTGTCATAGGATTTCCAATTTTCATTCCTGCAGGACGGTGCTGAGTGGTCTGCAGAGCCCTTCAATATACAGACTGAGGAAAACCTGGGCTTACATCAGGAAAAAACACGCTACCAAGTACCAAAATTTTGAATCCTTGTGCAGGTTTTATAGAGACCCTAGGCTAGCCACGTACCAGAAGACTTTTTTCATACTGTCGCAGAGCTCTCCATTTCTACCTTGCCTGAGCGATCTCTTAACTAGAGCGCTTGGTAAGGTTCCCGAATACATCACCACTTCTCTAGGGCGAAATTTATCGAGAATCCCTAGTATCGAAACGACGAAGTCCTACAGATCAAAATCGACGGAGTTGGTGGAAGATATGATCAGATGCCCGACGATATTCGACAAGCTGCTGAAAGTTTTTTCTCTGAGCGACTCCAAATCGGGTCCACCTAAATCAAAAAGAATTCGCAGAAGAGTCCCGCAACAGAGAACCAGTGTGAAGTTTAAAGGTTTATACGAGTACTATAAACCTTTCGACGATTATGAAGACTGCAGACTGAAGAATTTGGAGGCAACCAAGTCATTTTTAGAGAAGAGTCAACTAGGCGCTATCAATTATAATTTTGGCATCAACGAATTGGCCAAGAGTTATCTTCTGAAAGCGAGATATCGGGAGGAGAGGGAGAACTTTTATAATTCGTTTAGTATAGAGTCACCCCGTAATTGTTACGATTCAAACCAGTAATAAAGTGTATGGATATTGATTTATTTTTATTGGTCATGCTTACAGTGGATGGAAAATCGACGTATATTGTTTTGTGAAGACAAGAAACCGTTTGGATCGCGCGTAATAAAGTAAAACTCCCGTCCTTCCTAGATTGCCTATTGGATACTTTTGTAGGTTATCCGTAAAGACGCAGCTGGATGATAAAAAAAAATGTTAGAACAAATAAAAGAATACACCGTTTCGAGGGTAATGGTTTTTTCAAAATAAGAATAACATTCCAAAACTTTGTTTGTGAGCGAAAATTTTTTTTGTGTAAGCAGCTGAACTCGAAAGTTTATTTTTTGAATGAAACACGAGAGCTTCAAATTCAAAGAGCTGAATTTTTTAAACAAAAATAATGCGATTCGTCAGACAGATGAGTGATATTTCTGATTCATTTTCATCCCCAAAAATTATACAGGGTGGCTACAAATGATTTTTTCACACACATTTTTCGAACTTTGTTCGAATTTATGCTTTTTCTTTTGTATGAGTATGCTCTGTGAATTTTAAAGGAAATTATTAACGGACAACATTTTCATCATACCCTAAAAAACTTTTCAATTAGAGAACGGTTGAAGATAAATCAATTCTGCGAAAACCAATTGATTCAGAATGATAGAATTAGTATACTCAGTGAAGTTCAAGTCGATCAACAAAAAAAAATTATAAAATCATCAGATTCACTTTAAATCAACACTGTATACTAAAAATTTCAAGCTGATTTCGAGAATATTTTATTTGGATTTGTTCAGGTACAAGGTATACAAAAATTTCTCTCGCACCATCGAATTTTCGAAATTTTTTCATTAAATTTTTCGAAAAATCGCAAATCACCATTAAATATATATATATATATAAGGATTTACCAAAAAAGAACAATTTTTTCATAGAAATTAAAAAAATTGTCATCATGTCGTTAATGCTATGTCGAATCAGCTCATCGAGATACATTTGAGTGGAGCTACTTTTCCAAAAATGGAAAATAAAAATTTTCGAAAAAAGGTTCAACTCGAAAATGCAAAGGTTCCATAAAAAGCTTACCAAATCCCTATTTGAATTGGAATCGATTTCAAATACGGTGAGCATATACAGAAAAGATTGAATTTCAAGAATGAATTATTATAAAAATGAAAATGATTGGCAGGACAATAACAGCTCTCAACTCCGGATGAACTTTTCAACTCGAAAACGGTTTGAGATAGAGCAATTCTGCGAACGCAACATGATTGAAAACGACGAAATCAGTATACAGTGTGATTCAGAAATACTAACAGAAAACCTTTTTCATATACCCTGAAAAAGCAAGGATTAGCCAAAAGCAGACAATGTTTTCGTCGAAATTGCAAAGGTTAAATAGTTCATCCTTTGTCGAATTCACTTATTGATGCATAATTCAAAATCAGCCCTTCGATATACGTTTGAACAAAATTTTCGTAGAAAGGTTCAAATTCCCATTCGACTTGGTGTCGATTTAGAATTCGGTGAGCATATACAAAAAATGTTGTTTTTTTGGAATATGAAAAAATAATAGAATAAAAATGTTTTGAAATTATAGCACTCAATTCCGGATAGACTTTCTAGATAGAGCAATTCTGTGAACGCCAATCAATTAGAAATGGAAAAAATAAGATTATTGTGTAAATTTAAAATGAAAATATAATCGGATAAAATTTTCACATACCCTGAAACTGAAACTTTAAAATTCCCTCTAACATATTTCGGCGCACTGCCCCTGTATAATTTCTCAAAAATTGAATTAGACCAAGGATTTACGAAATGAGGGCACTTTTGAAAATAACAGAGTATACGAAGTTCGTCGTCTTTTCGTTTTTGTTAAGTTTAAAAAACATTATATTGGTCTTTAATCTTTACCTAAATCAACATTAAAAATTAATCAACTTCTTTCCTATCCTGAACTCGTATCAAAACACAATCTATTAAGCAGATGTAGCAGCACCTACAATAGGAATTTCCCGTTCGAAGTCCCATCTAGATGCGATAGTGTAGTGATCTTCAACTATTCCCAAATTGACACAGCGTCCAAACTGCGCTCTAGGGATATTTTGAACTCGCTACGAACTTTGGCCAATTATGTGGAAGATGCAAAACATAATTGCTCGGCAAAAAGTAATTCCATGGAAGTCAGTATAAACTGTAAGTTTCGTAATAATAACAATATCGTTGCTGCAGAGCCTTACAATAGTGGAATATTGTAATTAGCGAAGCCTAGAGGAATTTATTCTGGAGGCTCATTAGTGATATTTAATTGAATTTTCGGACATGAAGAAGAATCTAGGTTATGAGCACATAGATGTTGCTAATTAAAAGTCCACAAACAGCTAAGCATGAAAAATTTAAAACACTTCTGTGTTATGCAATGAACTAAAATAAATCAAACACATCTATTAATTGAATAGCATCAGTTTACAACAGAATCTTTTGAGCAAAAACGTAAACTAATTGTACACGTTCCAAGTCATTGTACAGGCAAAATGTAATAATAACGACAAAATCAATCAATAAGCCGTGAATCGGGTATAAAAGGCATAAATAAAACAAATACATAGTTGAAACTTTCATTTACACATCTCAAGCATATAAAAGAACACATGCGTATGATATCTATAAGACCAAACTAAAATCCAAAGTAAGAGACATGACCTTCAGTTCTATATAAATGATACAGGTACACATTCGTGGTTCCCTGTGTACCCATTCACCAAAAAAAAAGGACAGCTATCAAAACAAGATAGGTGATTCGGACAATGATTCATATAATTTCACTTCCAGAACGTACTCAATACCTAGAACTCTATCTTACTGGTAACCGACATTGTGTTGTGATTCAAGTCCGAGGCAATACCATATTTGCGAACAATAACAAATTTCGATACTGCACTAGGATGTCTTTCATGAAATTTCTGTTTTTAGGGTAAATAATACTTTGGTTAAATTTATATTACTGGTTGACTAACATCATCATGTGATGTTGACACATTCCGCTTTAAAATCCGAGGCGATATCGTATTTGCGAACAATTACACTGAATCTTGATACTGCACTAGTAAACTGGTAACTTATGAGTACCGACCGTGGAACTGGTTAGAACGGAAATAGATGGATGTCTCTAATGGGCCGTGATGGTCATGATGGTAGAGCGCTTGTCTCTTAACCTAAGGGTCATGGGTTCGATTCCCAGCATGGTCATCGGTCATCGGACAAGTCTTTCGAAGACTTTTGAGGGTTGTACTCTTAAGGGTGTGCAGCTGGTTGACGGAAATAACAATTTTAACAACAACAACAACAATGAAATTTAAATTTTCATATGATTCGCCTTTTCGTGGAGGGCACGTGCAAATATCGTTAGTCTCTTCCCCTATCAATAAAACAGTTTATTTTTTAAATTTATTATACTCGATACACAAAATACTACTACGTTGTTTACGAAGGATGCAACAATCATAGATATTTAAGTTGATCCGGAATAATTGCACCAAAGCAGGAACCATTCTCCTTCTTGGACACTATGCAATGATTTTAACATATCCTGCATGAAAAGTACTCACTCAAGGCTTCAAGTTCGAAGAAGATCAAGTACGGCAATGAAATCTTCCATAGCCTGACACTCGAATCGGTTCATATTCTCCAGTGAAATCCAAACTCAGAAACAATTTAGAAAGCTTCGATTTCTCGCATTGATGTTCGATCCTAAAGCATCAACCGAAACTATTGAAAAAGCGCCAACAATTTGTTTGGATGGAGTTTCGAAACTAGTACTGGCCATCCTCATAATTCTAATAATATTCATGAATGAGATCTGAGGCCTATCTATAACCTCAAAAAATATTCCCACCTCTTGTCCACAATGGTAGATATTGTTCATCGCAATTTCAGAACGATTAACACTGTTTCCAGAGCCCAAGAAGACGGATTTGCTTCAAATATGAAGCATTAACCTTGCTAAACCTAACTAAGCCTAGTAAAAGTATTGCAGGAAAACTTTGTAGTTCCATTTATTCTATTGGAGATGTTTTCCGATAGCTTTCCTACTTTCCAAGAAAGCTCCCAAATTTTTTTAAGAATTTATGTAATTTTTGTATTCCATCCCTGATTTTTTTCCAACTAAATATGATGTCAAAAAGTCACGTGACACGTTTCATAGTGCCACAATTCATTCCTCAGTTTTGGTACAAATTTGTCTGTGACTGTATATGTTCAAATTTGTTAGGAAGTGATACAGTTCAAGCATCCTGTATGTTTATTATTAAAATCGAAGCTGCTCTCTCTTTTGTTTTCCATGGATCCCTTATGCATCGCGATGCTTTAATAATTTCATCTAACAAGACGCGGAATTTTCATGAATCCTCCCCTATTCTCAGATGTAAAATCTGAGTCAGCGTCAACGATATGGGTAACTAGAAAAATACCCATCGATCCGCATTAGTGTGAGCAAATGAAGGACCGAAAAATTAATAAATGAAAAGTTCTTCGGGAACGTGCTTTCTCTTCAGTTCTCGTATATTAATCGGTGTCAGCTTTACGGTCAAATGAGTACCTGTAAGTAGAAAAGGGGCCTTTGTGTATTTTTCAGCATGCCTGTTCTGAAACGCCTTCAGATTCAGGCCATTGCGGTCATTGACTCCGTAATCGGGCACCCTTTTTCACTCTATTGTACACATTGCATTTCCTGAGTTTCGAGTTTATGTTTTTGTTTGGAGTTGGGTCAACGTTAGTGACTTCTGGTTAAACACAACTTTATTTTTAGTAGGAATTTAAGTTTTTGATGTTTTTTGTGATTAACGGACTTCCTCAAATTTTGTTCGATCTTAAAATTGTTCTTGCGAGCAACCCTCAGAAGTCTTCCAAGCCCCGAGTTTCAATCGAATAAATGAGTGAACTCTTAAATTTTTCTTCACTTTTTCACATTGTGTATCACATGAAATCCTTCATAAAAAATTGGTTTGTTTCAAATTTGAGAAAAACTCAATTGAAAAGAAGGCATCTGATATCAAATATATAGAAAACGGAGTTTGCCAATGATCACTTTTGGGACCGATTGTATACTTGGTTTGCGTATTTGATTTCAAGACTCATGATGACTCCGATATTACGCAATTTGCTGATGATACATCCTTATCACTCTAAAATAAAAACTACGAGGCATTAGTCAATGAAATAATGAAGCAGAATCGAATGCTGATAAATGGTTGACAAATAAATAAATAATTACACATAAATAACTGCCTATTGATCAAAATGAATCAATCAAATGTCTTGGGTTTCCAATGGATCAAAAACTATCTTGGGAAAAACATGTAGACTTTATTTGTAAAAAATTGACGAAAAGCATTTACGTCGTAAGAAGTTTAATGAAAATTTCATCTACTGAAACCATTGTCATTGCTTATCATTCACTTTTTATGTCCCATATCTCTTTCGGGGGCACTTGTCTTATTCAAAAAAAAAACTGTTTGGATTGCTATCAACTGGCTATCAACTAAAAAAAGAGATAACCCGCTATTTATGTCTATTTGTGTGAAAATTATGTGAAAAAATTTTTACTTGTATCTGAATCAAAATGATTTTCATTCCCATGATACCAGACTCCGTTTTTGGAAAATTTATTACGGTCCTATTTCATTTAATAGACTACCAGAAAATATAGATAAAACGAAATTCAGCTTCGTTCACAAATTATATGAATAATATCTGGTTGGAAAAAGCTTTTTATAGTATTGACGATTATTTAGCTGAATAAACTAAAACCGTCTGAAAGTTCCTTTGTTTCTGAATCACCACCAACCCCTGAAGAGAACGCAAAGTAAATTGTTCGAATCTTGTTCGAAAAAGTTTGTTGGCTCAAAGATCTGCAAAGTTTGTCGCAAGATACGTCCAATAAACATGCTTCAGATGTAAATATAGCGAATTCGTAACGGGAAAATATATATAACATTTACAGGCAGACGAGAATAAAATCCACGATCAGATGAGCGGGAATTGACAAAGAAAAGCTACAAATAATGTCATTATAATATTTATCATAATATAAAAATATATCATCTTTCAATAATTATATTTATTAATTATGATATCCATCTCATGAAGAATAGAAAGCTGCTATGGCAAAAATCCAAATGTTAAAAACAAAAAGTGAAAAATAAAGAACGAACAACGAGGTGCGAAAGCAAAAGTAAAAGTAAAGAGTAAAAGGCAAAGAGCAAAGATCAAAGAGCAGAAAGCAAAGACCAAAAAGTAATTAGCAAAAATTGAAAGTTGGAGCAAAAATAGAAAAGCAAAATGCGAAGTGCAAAAGGCAAAGAGCAGAGAGCGAGGAGCAAAGAGCATAAACAGAAATAAAAGAACTGAGAGCAAAAATCAAAGCGCAAACGGCAGAGAGCAAATATCAGAAAGCAAAGAGCAAAGGGCAAAAAGCAGAAGGCAAAGAGTGAAGAGCAGAGAACTGCGAGCAGAGAGCTGCGAGTAGAGAGCTGCGAGTAGAGAGCAGAGAACAGAGAGAAAAGAGTAAAGAGTAAAGAGTAAAGAGTAAAGAGTAAAGAGTAAAGAGTAAAAATCAAAGAGCAAAGAGCGAAGAGCAAAGAGCAAAGAGCAAAGAGCGAAGAGCAAAGAGCAAAAGAAAGACTAAAGAGAAAAGAGTGAGAAGCAAAGAGCAAAAAGCAGAGAGCAGAGAACAGAGAGCAACGAGCAAAGAACACAAGGAAAAACTAAAGAGCAAACAGTGAGAAGCAAAGTGCAAAGAGCAGAGAGCAGAGAACAGAGAGTGAAGAGCAGAAAGCTAAGAGCAAAAGCAAAAGCATAAAGCAAAAAGCAAAAAGCAAAGAGCGAATAGCAAAGAGCAAAGAGCAAAGAGCAAAGAGCAAAGAAAAAAATCAAAGAGCAAAGAAAGAGCAGAGAGCAAAGGGCAAAGAGCATAGAGCAAAGAGCATAGACAGAAGACTAAAGAAAAAAGATCAAATAGCAAAGAACAAAGAAGAGAGAGCCGAGAGCAAAGAGGAGAAAGCGAAGAGCAAAGGCAAAGAGCAAAAGCAAAGAGCAAAAGCAAAGAGCATATAGCAAAGAGCATAGACAGAAGACTAAAGAAAAAAGATCAAATAGCAAAGAACAAAGAAGAGCAGAGAGCAAAGAGGAGAAAGCGAAGAGCAAAAGCAAAGAGAAAAAGCAAAGAGCAAAAACGAAGAGCAAAAACCAAGAGCAAAAACAAATAATTGTTTTCACAGTATAAATAAATACTAAATAATACTTATCCTGCAAAAACAACTCACATCTTTGAATTTGTTTCACTTTAATTGTGTAGCTTTTTATGAACTCAATCGTTTTTAATTTTACCTTAATGGAGAGGCTAAAAAGCAAAAAACACGTGTGTAGATTTTCCTGAGGGCTTCATCCTTATACAATTTCTTTGTTGGACTCACAGTTTTCCTCAATATATCATATTGTCCTTGATAATTTATTTATTTTTTGTTTTTTTATTGTGCAAGAATATATATTTATGTGTTATTTAGTGGTTTTGTTTAAGTGAAAACAGATATTTTACTATTTATTCACTCGACGATATATATTTTTCATGGATTCACAAAGTCAAATTGTTTCTCGTAAATATAAAATCGTATATCGTCCATGCCGGCATCATATACTCCCAGAAACTAATGACATTTCATATCCACTCGCACTCCAATTTCAATTCTGCAGGTATCATTTACGAAAGTGCATTTGGCCGCCAAGTTGCAACAAAGCGAGTGATCGGAAAAATGAAAGCTATGTTTAGAGGAAATCTGGATGAAAACGGATCTTGAGTACAGTTCGGAATATTCAGTTCTTGTGAAAATTATTCCGATTACATTAACAAAACGTTATGCATTACTCACATTGACCAATACACGGTTCATCACTTACTCTTCTGCCAAACTAGCTGTGACTTCAACCCGATTGTGATACTTGATAATGTTAGTGTTGGCACTTGTATTGAACCTTGAGGCACGCCACTATATATTTTCGCTAATGCTAACTACGACCTGATAAACATGAGCTGAACCAACACCGTATCACTCCTCTGAAGCCATAATGAGGAAGTTTCTGCAACAGCATTTCGTGATCAACGCAGTCGAGAGCCTTCAAAAAATCACAAAACACTGCAGCAGCAACCCCCCACTATTGATTCCACTATGAACATTTTCCATGAAAGTGAAAATTGCGCTATAAAATGCCTTTGTTACTTTGAAAGCCAAACTGTTCTTTGCTAACGGTTTAATGTTTCATGGTTTTCCTAGCTTTCAAAATTGTGGAAATGAGAGACATTGGTCGTCAAAATATGTGCTAAAATATCGTAACCAGATGACGCCTGTTTTCAAATGTAAAATATCACTTGTTTCAATTCAAAAATATCAGTGTCATAAAGAATGCATGTTTCAGGAATAAAGGGGTTTCGTATATTCCGTACTGAAATAGAGCTCACTCAGATTTATACTGCCTCAGATAGTGTGAACACGTTCCACTGGAATTAAATTTGTTGATAACGAAAATTATTTCGAAGTGGGTCAAACTTAGGTATTGTTTATTAATGCTACCTAATCTACCAGCCATATGGCCTGCGGAATGCACCGGTGCATTGTTGATTGTAATAAAAGACAAAATTTGAATACGAAATGGTGTGAATGGTTTTTATGGTGTCTCTGCTAAGTTCGTATTATATCTGGAATCACGGAATAGGGAAGAACAACACACTTAAGTTGGAACTCATTGAAGTTGCTTGTTTTGACCTCAAAATGATTCAGAACCGCCCTAGGCCAAAGACATTTCAGTTCAAAACGACTCTGGCTCTACACGAAGTCCGAAAATTATTGGAAATCAAGAAAGTAGTCATCTCCAACTGAGAATGAAAGTTACAATAACGTTTCGAGACAATTTTAATGGAGAAAACATTTTGGTTTCTCTAATTTTATTGTGAAACAAAGAAAAATGGATGCATTTTATTGATAACGAACTATTTAAAATCTTCCCAAAACCATTCCCAGAGCCACATCTCATTAAATCAGGTCCAGCTACTTTTGGAACCAGTTCCTTCGCCAAATTTTTGAATTAATTTTATGATGTTTAATTTTTGGTGGAGGCGACTCTTATCGTTCCAGTAACCACCATCTCTCGCCCCAACATAGCTGTGATTCAATAATAGTGATTTATGTATCAAGGGAATTATAATGTTCATCATTTCCCGTGGCACATATACAGGGTGGGGCAATAGTGCGTCAGAGTCCGATTGCTTGAGTTCTAAGATAGTTAGGACGATAATTCAAAATCCAAATATAACTAGATAACTGTGTCTATATCTAGAAATCATTGTCGGATATACAGGATGAACCAAGGAAAATCTACAGGGTCAATTGCATTTTTTTCAAATGAAATGCTATGTACTTCAATCCATTTTTTCAAGCATTTTAGTGGTCTCCATCCACACCTCCAATATCCTTTACTATCTCCCAACCACTTGGGAGTTTTTGTCAAAATAATGCTATCTGCAGATGCATACCGAAAAAACCACCGTTCTCAAGATTATGGAATGCAGGAGGTCATGATTATGATCCTATTCTTCAGACATACGAGTGATATTTCTGAATCATGATGACAGGATGACTGAAAATGATTTTTCAATTCGGAAGTTTTTGTTCACAAAATTGATCAATCTTCAATCGTTCTCTAGTTCATCTGGAGTTAACAGGGGTTATTTTGCATATACGTGATAATTTTTGTTATTCCGGTAATCTGAAAATAATGGTTTGTTTTTAGTACCACCGTGCATATACCCGAAATCCTTAGTGGTACACTATGTCAATTACTGCCTTTCAGAGAGTCATAAGCCCCCTTTAAAAAAATTTATTGCATAACAATGATAATAATAGTAATTTAATGAATCCTTTGAAATAAAGGACACGTCAAGACATAAATTTGGACAATTTTCAATGAATATAGTTTCCAATAAATACAGTTAACAATAAATACAGATATAATTATAAATGCACGAGAGTAAAAATTTCATGTTCAAATTACAATTGTAGGTATTCCGAGACGGTATAGAAAATAATATGTTCTTGCAGATATCCTTTCAGCTTTGACTTGAACAAATTTTTATTCTGAGTTTTTCTCAAACTGGCAAGAAGATGGTTGAAAAATGCAACTCCTGTATATGAAGCGCTGTTTTTGAAAAAATGAGGAGTTGTGAATACTGTATCATACATAAGTATTTGTTTAAGGAATGTATATATACAGAGAAGTTAAAATATTGAATTTTTGAATTAAAAATAAGCCCAACAACTCCTTTTTGTAACACAAATATCCTGTTGCAATTGCAGGAATAGCCTCAAATATTTAGATCACAAAATATATGAGGATAAATTATAGTATAATAAAAATTTTCAACTTGAGTTGTGTTTCCTCAAACGAAAGCGATTGTGGAGGTACTGCAGTATACATTTAATGTTGTGACTTATCCACTCTTAAGAAATTACCTTTAAATTTATTGATTCAATAGTGCGAATGTCATCCCAAAAAGTTTCAAGATCCATTTGGAATTGATTGTAATTGATTTGACTAAAATTTCTATAAAAAAATGTTTTTGACGTGGGAGTTTTCTGTAAAGGAAATGACGAAATGATCGGCTATATTTGCATTATGAACATCAGTACTGGCCACATCAAAATTTGTGAAAATCTAGTCGATAAGATGAGATTAATATGACAAATCTTCCTATGTTTGTTGGTCTCATTAAGACTCACACTGTATAAATTCGTTTTCAATAATAAAACAGCGATCGACCAAATCAAGTTGAACAGAACGACTGTTCACCTCGTCGAATCGAATGTTCACAATAAGACAAACAAAACAGAAAATAATGACCGGATAAAAATTGTAAACCAAGCTATTGTTCAAGAACAAACAGAGCAAAAATATGAACCCATTGAAATCAAAACACAATCACTCGTAAACGTAACCTCTGAAAGTACAAAATAAGTGCTACATAATGCAGAATGATTAATTATTTCTACAGGTGACCCAATTCAACAGTTGGACGGAATGGTGAAACTAGAAATGTGCTGAATAGTCTAATCATTTGGGGTATTTTCGAGTACAAAATTTCGATTTTTTTTCTCAACGATTTTATATGTATTTTGATAAATAAGACACGTGTACTTGGATACTTAAGAGTATTCGTATTGTTACGAGATTGATAAAAGCCCTCTAGCTGCGCCGCTAGTGTTGTATGTTTATTTATAGTGAAGTTAGAAAATAAACAGTTTAGTAGTGTGCTCGGCCTATTATTTAGCAAAACGTAACAGTATATACTGATTGAAAGTATATATTATTAACTTCTTGGTTGAAAAACTGCGCTCTATTTTATATAAATTCAAATATCCTCACATCAAAACACTTAAGGGTGATATATCATGCAGCGAAATGGTCGTGGTGTTAGAGCGTTGGCTTCTGATCCAGTTAGCCTGGGTTCAATCCCCACCACTTGCCACTGAGCTAACATGGTTCGGAATCCACCTGTACGTAAGATGTAGGTCTCGGATCTTCCTTACTCGCACAAGCTCTGAATTTGATTCGTCAATACAAATTATACAAAATTTTATATCTAGAAAGCCAACCGAATTATGCTACAATAGCCTGGGGAGCCGTCGTCGACAAATATATAACAAATCTAGGAAAAATCCAAAAATATTATTAAAAATCATTCATTGCAAAACATACTTACCCAATCGAAAAGTTACATAAAGTAACACAAATACTCGATATAAGGCAATTATTTTTTGTTACTACATAGTGACTAGACAACTCAAATAGAAAAAAGATCTGATTCAAGTCACCCATGAATATAATTCCAGGTATAGAATTAATTCTTCGTGCGTTCCAAAACCTGAAAAAATATCCTACAACCAAGTCTCTACTACTCAAGACCAAAGATATGAAATATTATATTCTTGGAATTAAACAACTGAATGCACTGAAAATTAAAAAAAAATGGATACCTACTATGCCTTGCTTGATGGCCAGTCAGTACCTATGTTGTTATTAACAGTATTTGTTACGTGTTGAAAATAAATACAAGAAAATATTCCGAACGTGTGTCGTGTGTCTGTGTATATTTCAGTATATATTGTAACGACCCTGACGCCGGACCTGGCCTCGTCTGTATGAATGAAATACACTGTAAAAAACTCATTTCTTTTGGATTTTCCCACAGCGCAGTCTCTCTCATTTATGATCATCTTGACAATCGAACACAAAGAGTTATCTTTCATGGGAAAATGTCGGAGGCACCGTCAGTAACCTTTGGAGTACCTCAAGGATCAATTTTAGGCCCGTAAAAACAATGAAATATATTTCTTCAGATAAGATGTTCCACCATCAATTAGGTTGTGTCGCAATCTTGCGAAAATGTCTGTAAATGGTTGTCTTCTTTCTGGAAACCTCTCCTTATACAAATTGCTTGCTGCTTCTGCATTTTTCCCGGTTTGTATAAAACATACTATCATATCCCATTTTTCATAATTCTCATTCTTCATTGCGAATGTGGTTGAAAATTGAACAGACACCACGAATTGATATATCTCTCATTCACACCTTCTGATCTGCATCAGTCAACAAACTTGAACTCAAACATAAATGAAGACTTGAACATAAATAAAGGAACAGAATAATTTTTTTGCATTTTTCATCTTGATCAATTTTTTCAAATGGAGATGAACAATCGAAATTACATAACAACCATTCAATACCTTCCGATATTTTGTACGTAAGTAATTCGAATGATTTTTGAAAAGGTAACAGCAGCTGTCAGAGCAAAATGTGAAATAATTTTTGGATGAAAAATATCGGCGGTTCTGATTCTAAATGAATGTGATTGTGAAAAAACAAAACGTTGTATTGCATGCGTGCATTAGAAACATTTTATTCTTACACCAAGAAAATGCTATCTGAAACCATTGTTCAATATTTTTTTTTTTTTGCGAATAAATTAATATTATTGTTTTTACCTAATATGTAAGACCTAGCGTACTGCATCTTTTTTAAAGATTTCTTTTTCTTGTATTCAAAATGAAAAGTTAAATTGAACAAATTGCTCATATTATTGTACCTTCATCTGAATCGTTGTTTAAATTACCAAACAAATAAAAATATATGAGGTTTGAAGTGTGAAAGAAACTCTCATTTCGATTCTGTTCTTCGATCTGGAAAACACTAATGAATAAAATCAGTTGAATATGCCAGAAGACGAAAAACTAAAAAACCTTCCCGACGTGCTAGAAACTCGCTTATTATTCCTTCTGATTCCTCTAAGAAAATGTCCTACGAAAGAGATAAAAATCTTTTCGGAAAATTCAAGAGAAATACAGTCGGCGGCTGACAACCTCATTAGCTGAACGGATTCCAGGGCACGGAGGGCCGCGAAAAGAAAATGATTAAAAATTAGACGCCTCCATCTAATAATTCCTATCTCTTTCCTCGATCTGCGATCATTCTGACGCGAAAGTTCGACAACGATCGGCGCGACAGGAAACAACTAAGAATCGCTATTCACGGTTCGAGACCCGATGTCTTGATGAAGAGATGAAGTGTGGTCGGAGTCAGATCAATGATTTCTTGTATCTCATTTGCAACAGACTGACTATCTGCATCTGAAACAAATAACGTTGGCGTGAAATTAAATGGTAAAATACAATATGCTAGTCCGATCATATATATAGTTCCCACAGTATTTTATATTGAGGAAACCAAACTAAGACCTCTTGAAATTATCCAAAAACGGATCTTGGAAGTCATTTTCAACAAAAAACCTAGATACTCTTCCGATTTCTTGTGGATCCACGACAGCTCTTTTTTGAATCATTAACCTTCACTTACAGAAAAAATATCTCGTCCTTATTGAAACACCCATACAGTACAAGGGACAAGGGATACATATATCTGCAGCAAATGAGCTACTACCACGTGCTATTAAATCAATAGGCCAACGACCTTTTACCTACCTACATTGCTTCTAGGTTGTGAAATATGACACCAGCTTCGACGAAATCAGTGAACTCCATGAATTTAAAAAAAAAAGTGAAGGTTTGGATTCTGTCCATGAATAGGATTACTTTGCGTAACATTATTGACTCCTCACAAACTATTATGTTCATTAACAAAGTATTCCCTACACATATCAATGTTTTTTGTACTCCTAACTATGTCGTGATTTTCATGTATACGAGGATGTATTGATATCTAGTTAGCCTAGACCAGTTCCCTGCATAAACAAAATATTGCGTTACCATAGCAACAAACAATAACTTATTAGAAGTGTCTGTGTGAAGTTTGACGTCAGAAAAGTAAACCAAAGTTACGCAATAAATTAAAAGAAAAAATATGTCCACCGAAATTGTGAAAATCGAATTATTCGAGTATCGAGCCATCATCAAGTACCTGTACCTATTTAAAAGGGTTAAGAGGTAAGCAGATTTGCGAAGATATGCTTAATACCCTTGGTGATCAATGTCCTTCGTATGCGACCGTGAAAAATTGGACTGCAAGCTTCAAAAGAGGTAAATTTTCCATTGAAGATGATGACCGATCGGGAAGGCCAGTTTCTGTGTCAGTCCCCGAAAATATTGATGCAGTTCATGACATGATTTTAACAGACCGTCGAATTGGGCTAAAACGGATATCTGAAGCCTGAATATTTCATACGAACGCGTTCATCATATAGTTCACGTCAATTTGGACATGAGAAAAATTGCTGCAAAATGGATCCCCAAATGTTTGAATGTTGACCAAAAGCGTGCAAGGATAGTAAGAACGCGTTCGATCTGTGCTCGATTTGAATACGATGTAGACTTCTTAAACCGAATTGTTACTATGGATGAGACTTGGGTACATTTCTACAATCCAGAAACAAAGCAACAATCGATGGAATGGCGACACTCCGGTTCTCCAAGACCTAAGAAGTTTCGTGTCCAAAAATCTGCTGGAAAAGTTCTTGCTTAAGTTTTTTGGGATTGCCATGGGTAATTATGATTGATTTTTTGGATAAGCGTAGAACAATAACTGGAGATTACTATTCGACATTACTGACCACTCTACGGGAAAAAATCAAAGAGAACAGACGCGGAAAGCTATCCAAAGGTGTTTTGTTTTTGCAGGACAACGCCCCTGCACACAAATCTCATGTTGCCATGCAAAAAACTCGTGATTTAGGGTTTGAATTACTAGAACACCCCCCTTATTCACCAGATTTGGCTCCGTCCGACTATCACCTCTTTCCTCAACTGAAAAAAGTTTAAAAGGTCGTAAATTTTCTTTCAACGAGGAGGTAATAAAAGCTGTGGAGGTCTGGTTTGCAGAGCAAGAAACATTTTTTTTAAAGGTCTAGAGACGATGCAGGTTCGCTGCAATAAATGTATCCAATTAAGAGGAGAATATGTTGAGTAATAAAATATTTTGACATTGAAATTTTGTTGGGTTCTATAGAGGATTTCTGTATTTTATTGGAAATTCTCTATAAAAATTAAAAATGACGTGAATACGAATTGTAGAACGTTAATGTATTATTTTATTTATCTTTGTTTTTTCCTGTTTCCAATTTACAGTCATGATGAGAAATTAACCTACAGGATGTAAACAAAATGTAAGGATACTACATAGCCTCCTATGTAGTTAATTTCTATGATTTTATCGGCTACAGCTACTTGGGATTCCACTGATGATTCTTCTCCAAGGGTGGTTAAAATCACCTTAACATTTGTGGGAAGTCATTGGATAAAAATTTCTCTGAGCATTGATTTGTCAACAGAACTCGCCTGATTACAGAGAAGTTGTTGCATTCTTCTCAGAAGCTGGGATGGTTTTTGATCTCCTAACTCCTCAATGGACAGGAGTTTTTGAATTCGTTTCCTATCGGAAAGTGAAATTATTTTCAATATAGCATCTTTCAATGTGACATGCATTGTCTGACGGTGGATTTAATAGTATATCGAATACTTCGGTTGCAGGTTCTGGAGATAATGTTGATAACAATACATTGAATTTGGTTTTGTCCGTTACTATTTTTCGGGTTGCAAAAATCGCTTCTATCTGGGCGAACCAGATTATAGGGTCCTTGGGCCAAAATTCTGGAAGTTTGAAATTCATGACTGCTGAAACTTCTGCCGTCGATTCTTCCCGTGAATTGGTCATAGTTGAGCGTCGGGGTTACCAATTCATAGAGGATTTTTGTATTTTATTGGAAATTCTCTATAAGAATTAAAAATGACGTGAATACGAATTGTAGAACGTTAATGTATTATTTTATTCATCTTTGTTTTTTTCCTGTTTCCAAGATGATAATTTACACTCATGATGAGAAATTAACCTACAGGGTGTAAACAAAATGTAAGGATACCACAGTTCTATAGTAGGCTAAGGATTTTTCAATATATAGTCGTATTTTATATATTCAACTCTATTGTATACTTTTGTTCGACCCATGTTCGACCCAACTATATCAAATTTCACGGGAATCTTATTAAAATTATACAGTGTGTTGCAATTCACTAAGCTCCACCCCCGTATTTCTGTGGATTTTGGATTTTTTTTTCAATATCTACTTCTCAAAATGCTCTATCTTGTCAGGTAAAAAAAGGTGTTTTCGTTATACACAGTAAACAGATCGTCCGAATCCGACCCCTTGCCTCAATTCATTCCAATTTACACGGAATTTTTTATACAGAGTTACTTGAAAGATTTCCTTTCTCGAAAATTGTAGCAGGTATAGAAAACATCCCGTGTGTTTCAGCAATTTCAAAAACTATATATTACGTATAACACAATTGATCTAACTCATCTTGTAGAATCTGTTCATAGACAAGCTCTCAAGGAGTATGTCGGTTCACTTTTCTTCGACTTATCGAAAGCATTCGACATTATTGACCCCACTTTATTCACTTTGTTTCAGGGGTAATATTCTATCATAGCTCAAGCTGACTTTAAGAGAGTACATGATAAAGTTGACAATTATAAGTCGTAGCAGTTTGCCATTTATCTTGAGGTTCCTCAAAGTTCTAAATTGGGTCCTCTCATCTTTCTCCTATCCATCAACGATATGCCTAATCATATATAAGTACAGATAATAAAGTTTTGTATGCAGATGATACAAAAATCGCAGCAAATGCCGATAGTCCAGAGAAACTTCATTAAACAACTTGAGTCTCGACACAAATTGTTGTTATAAAAATTCACTAGAGGTGAATGTGAAATTGTTCTGTTGCAGTTTTTTCCAGTAGAAATAAGAAAATTAAGAATTTCCGCGTTTTGCCAACAAATTTGGTACTCTCAGGAGCTCAAAAAAGATTTCGCAAATAGGTAACTATTCAGTCCTACTAATTTTTTTGGGATTCAGTCTGATTTTGATAGATAAATTAAATGAATAATAAAATTATATTTAATTTATAAATTTAAATAAATTTATACGGGGAGGTAGGGGGCTTTTGAATACACTGTAAATATTATTTTTTTTATTGTTTTTTATTTTTTCCAGAATCAAACCTGAATTCATGTATTATAATTTTTTATTGGCTTCTATGAGCCCCTTCGAAAAAATTCCTGGGTGCGCCAGTGGCGGACGTTATGGCCATAACGCCAGCTCATTTTAAGATTGCTATAAAAATAAATTTAAAAATTCATTTAATGAAATATGAAAGTAAACACATTATCCTCATCAAGAACTTTGATGTTGAAAAATATCATATCAATAGAACACGCAGCAACCTTTTTGGAAGCACACAGATGCTCAATGTCAAATAATGCCTCCGAAAAAGTTTTTTTGTATTTGAAACCAAAACCCACAATGAAAATGTCGAAACATCAAAATGATTCGGTATATCATCAAAATCTTTGTTATTCATTCAAACAATTGAAGTTCATTGACAGAAATAAAAGACATACACGTTGCTATGAGCCTTATTGTGTATATGAGACGCTAACGAAACATCTCCAAGTATCGGTTGTGTTGTAATTGAAATGTAAAAAGAAAAATGAAAAAGTAAAGCTGATTGATATTATAAGTGAAATAACTACCACATAAATTATAATTCTAAGACTTGTTGTGAAAATTTATGGAGTTCAGTGAAGTGTACAGTGAACAAAAACCAAAAGCTGGTCATCGATATCAAACTCCATCCAAAAAAGGTATTTACAACCTTTCTTTTCCCCATTCTTGGACGAGAATACTTTATAGATCATTCATAAAACACCATTTCCTGCAAAACTGTCACGATTTGCCAAATTTTTTTAAGACTATCCTTCAATAAAGATAATTTGCTCATTGGTGCCATAAACTTTAATAACTATTGATTTAATGAAGACGAAAGACGATTCTATAATTGAGTATAAGAAACTAGAATTAAAAAAAAAAACGTTTAATTAACAAATTACTTAA
Organism: Chrysolina americana; assembly: GCA_958502065.1. Classification (NCBI taxonomy): domain Eukaryota; kingdom Metazoa; phylum Arthropoda; class Insecta; order Coleoptera; family Chrysomelidae; genus Chrysolina; species Chrysolina americana. Next base: position 107,387,045 of record OY293410.1, on the reverse strand, counting down.
TGATTTACGATTTCGTTATAGTTGCTAACGCGCCATCTGTCGTGCAAAAGTTGATAGTCTGATAGAGAGATTTCCTGATTTGTGATTTTGTTTTTAAAATTGTTTTTTCCGTCAACCAGCTGTCATCCCCGTACGAAAGACAGCCCTCAAAAGTCGAAACTTATAAGGATTAACGAGGTCTTAACTTTTAACGTGCGATTCCTATTTAGTTAAGAAAATTGACATTTGACTATTCATCGATAGATGGCGGTAATGAACAAGAAATTTGACCAGTCATGGACAATTTTAGGGATTTTGCAGGGTATTTTATTTAAAGATCAATAAGAAACCAGAGGGATATATTCAATTTTGAGTTTCATTATTAGAAATTTCAAGTTACTTGGAATTTTCAAAATTTACTTGCACAGATATGGTCTGGGATTTTTATTTTGAAGAAAATTTGCAAAACTGAACTATTTATATGGAACTCTCGCCTCAAGAGAAGTGATTTTACAATTAAAAAAAATATCAAAAAATGTTTGATTAGAAAATATATAAACTCGAAACTTTTGCGAGCCAAGGATAAACGAGGTCTTACCTTTCCTAACGTGTGATTCCTAGCAATAAATATATGAATTACCAGATTATACTGGAAAGAATCAATTATGGTAACTTTTTATATCCAAACAAAAAAACGTTTCCATAATTATCAATGTTAGTGTAGGAAATAAAACTCTCAAAGGGGTTCAATATATATTTATTGAATGACGTGTATTTGTACATGTTTGTAAAGAGATATCATTATAACTGTTTGGAATTGCTCCATTTTTATAACAGTCAAAAGACATCCAAAATAGATTCATACATATATTTTCTAAAATATAATAAAAAATATAAAACAGAATCACAGATTCATTAAAATATCATATAAAAATAAATTATATGATTTCAAAAAAGTAGGTACTTAAAACCAACAAAAACCAACTTAATTTCTGTCTTATTTTCAAAAATACCCAACTATCACTTTCTCATTTCCTCATTTCATAGACCTGATATTCCATCATGAAGATAAAAATCTGCATACTCATTACTTACATCTGCATTTACTCAAATTGCGAGATTTTGAATCATTTATATGGTCATAAAACAGTAAAAATTAGGTTAGTTATTCTAAATAAATACTGGTGTTTCAATCTTGGGTCTTTTTTTTTTTGAAGTTGGTCTTCATAAAAACTCCAGAAATGAAAATTGATTATGGATAATCCAATATCCTTCGCCCATTCTCCTATTCTACAGGATTTTTGGCAAACGTCAAATAAAACATACTTCACAGCCCCATACCACTGCAAAGTTTTTCTACAAGAACATACTTTCTAATACTTCCTGTAACAACCGCTGAATGGTAATCGGAAAAAAGTGATTGTCTGCATACTAGTTTCCCTGTTCACCGATCATCAGTGCAGACCCGGTCACATGGAATCGATTTCCACTAAGGCCAATGAAATTATTTTGGCAGCACCAGCGCTCATAGAAAAAACCCCTTTTGAGATTTGACACTTCAAGCGGCAAATTTCAGAAAGTGGCAAATTTTTATTATGTAATTCAAATCCCTACAATTCTCACTAGAAATTATTTTTCCGGCGCCAGCACTCATTGAAAAAGGCATGAGATTTGCCACTCTAAGCGGCAAATCTCAAAGAGCGGCAAATTTTACATAACGGAATTCAAATACCCTACAATCCTCACAAGAAAAGATTTCATCAGCGCTTTTGAGACTTGACACTTGATGCGGCAAATCTCTTGGAGCGGCAAATCTCAAGGAGCGGCAAATTTTTATAATGGAATTTAACTGCCCTACAATTCTCACTATTATTTTGTTAGCGCCAGCGCTCATAGAAAGAGACGCTTTTGTGATTTGCCGCTTAAAGGCAAATCTCAAGGAGCGGCAATTTTTTTTTTATGAATTTCAAATCCCTACAATTCCCACTAGAAATTACTTTTCCGGCGCCAGCGCTCATTGAAAAAGGCTCATGAGATTTGCCACTCTAAGCGGCAAATATCAGATAACTGCAAATTTTCATAATGGAATTCAAATGCCCTACAATCTAGGAATGATTTTACCAGCGCTAGCGATTATAGAAACAAGGCTCTTTTGACATTTGCCACTTAAAGCGGCAAATCTCTTGGAGCAGCAAATACTGATTATGGAATTCAAATACCCTATAATCCCACCAATTTTTTTTCCCCATTGCCATTACTCACAGAAAAAATGAGCATTTGAGATTTCTCACTTCAAACGGCACATCTCAGGGAGCGGCAAATCTCAAGGAGCGGCAAATTTTTATAATGGAATTTAAATGCCCTACAATTCTCACTATTATTTTGTTAGCGCCAGCGCTCATAGAAAAAGACGCTTTTGTGATTTGCCGCTTAAAGGCAAATCTCAAGGAGCGGCAATTTTTTTTTTATGAATTTCAAATCCCTACAATTCCCACTAGAAATTACTTTTCCGGCGCCAGCGCTCATTGAAAAAGGCTCATGAGATTTGCCACTCTAAGCGGCAAATATCAGATAGCTGCAAATTTTCATAATGGAATTCAAATGCCCTACAATCTAGGAATGATTTTACCAGCGCTAGCGATTATAGAAAAAAGGCTCTTTTGACATTTGCCACTTAAAGCGGCAAATCTCTTGGAGCGGCAAATACTGATTATGGAATTCAAATACCCTATAATCCCACCAATTTTTTTTCCCCATTTCCACTACTCATAGAAAAAATGAGCTTTTGAGATTTCTAACTTCAAACGGCACATCTCAGGGAGCGGCAAATCTCAAGAAGCGGCAAATTTTTTTATGAATTATAAATCCCTACAATTCCCGCTAGAAATTATCTCAGAGAAAAAATGAGCTTTTGAGATTTCTAACTTCAAACGGCACATCTCAGGGAGCGGCAAATCTCAAGAAGCGGCAAATTTTTTTATGAATTATAAATCCCTACAATTCCCGCTAGAAATTATCTCAGAGAAAAAATGAGCTTTTGAGATTTCTAACTTCAAACGGCACATCTCAGGGAGCGGCAAATCTCAAGAAGCTGCAAATTTTTTTATGAATTTCAAATCCCTACAGTTCCCGCTAGAAATTATCTCACAGAAAAAATGAGCTTTTGAGATTTCTAACTTCAAACGGCACATCTCAGGGAGCGGCAAATCTCGAGAAGCGGCAAATTTTTTTATGAATTTCAAATCCCTACAATTCCCGATAGAAATTATCTCACAGAAAAAATGAGCTTTTGAGATTTCTAACTTCAAACGGCACATCTCAGGGAGCGGCAAATCTCAAGAAGCGGCAAATTTTTTTATGAATTTTAAATCCCTACAATTCCCGCTAGAAATTATTTTTCCAGCGCCAGCACTTATTGAAAAGGGCTTATGAGATTTGTCACTCTAAGCGGCAAATCTCGGGAAGCCGCAAATTCTGATAATCGAATCCAAATACCTTACAAACCTCATCAGAAATAATTTTGTCATCGCCAGCGCGCATAGAAAAAATGCGCTTTAGAGATTTGCTACTTTGAGCGACAAATCTCAGAACGCGGCAAATGCTGATTATGGAATTCAAATGCACTATAATCCTCACCAAAAATCATTTTCCCAGCGCCAGCAATCAGAAAAAAGGCGCTTTTGAGATTTTCCACTTCAAGCGGTAAATCTCGGAGAGCGGCGAACTTTGATAATGGAATTCAAATATCTCACTAGAAATGATTTAATCATCGCCAGCTCTCATAGGAAAAAGAGCGACAAATACTGATTAAGCAATTCAAATACTCTGAAATTCCCACTAGATATTATTTTCCCCGCGTCAGCGCTCATAGAAAACGTACTTTCGAGATTTGCCGCTTCAGACCCGCTACTTTTATATTAATTTCAAACAGAAAATTAATACAAAACATTTGTGTTGGAGAGCGGCAATATATTTTCTGTCTGAAGCGGCAAAACATATGAGCTGCTCGAAGCGGCAAAATTCTTCACTCGGACCTGATTTTTCCCGTTGGAGCAACTAGATTACTGTATGAGTTTCCATTTCATAATCAAAACACTGGAAAACGCGTTTTTTGTATACAAATGTTTATAACAAATTCAGTTGCGAGTCCAAATCAAAACAGAATTGGATTATTTTTTGTCCGATGACAATAGGAAAATGGGCAAGAAGCCGGATCATTCATTATCAATTTCCATTTTAGGAATGTACTGCCTTTCTTCAAGTGCAATATTTTTCGTAACGAAATGAGTTTATGAAAATTGTCTGTAATTCACACGTCACCGCCAAACTTTCCTTAATGAGAAATCTGTTCGTGGCTTAATCCGACGCGCAAAACAAACTCAAAACTCGCCACTCGACGCCGTTCATTCGCCAGCCAAATTCATCGGTTTCTCCTCAGCTTCGCCCTCGACAGATTCGCTCGTCTCCCCCATCCCGACGCTCAAATCCGTAGGACCGTCCGAAACAGACTCTGACGCGGCAGACGTTTTCATCAAGCTCAAATCCAACATGCTTCCCGAATAGTCCATCATCTTCGGGATCTTCGCCACCTTTTCCCCAGAGTCGGTCGATTGCTTGCCCAGATTCATACTATAATCCCCAATGGACTTGGTGATGCTCAGATCCGGCATGTAGTAGTCTTGCTTGCCGCCGCTGGATTTGCTCAAGGACGAGATGTAGTCGGTCATAGAAAAGTCCTTCGAGAGTTTGGTCAGATTTAGGTCGGGCGAGGAGTAATCCATCTTGGGGTTCAGACTGAGCAGGTCCATGGAGAAGTCCGAAGGTTTCGCGCTCTTGCCGTCGCTGGGGATTTTCATGGACGACGACGATACAGGCACTGCGCTTGTAACAACGGCGGAACTAGCATGCTTTCCTTTACTCGGGATGGGACTGCTGGACGATAGCGGTTTGAGCAGCTCCTGCATCTTGAAGAAGTTCGTCTGCAGAAACATGTTATTAGCCGCCAAGGTGCTGTGCGCCATCGGATCCGGAAGCCCGAGCAGACTACTGGCGCTGGGAAACTTTCCGGAATTAAACAGTATACTAGAGATGTCCCCCGAAAGCATCAGGTTGGAATTGAGACTGACCGGTGTGTTGAGGTTGGGTAAATGCTGGCTGGACTTGCCCACGTTCGGAATCGACAACAGAGACTCCTTCTCCTCCGCAGACACGCCCAAATGCTCCCTGATGAACTGCCACAGCGCCGTCTCGCTTTCGTCCCGGGGGAACTTCGATATCAGCGTGGTTTTTAGTTTGTCTATGTAGCACGTGTTACTCAGATACCGTTCGCCAAAGTTGATGAAGTCGCTTTCTTTTTTGTAGTAGTCGATGCACTTTTTCAACTCGTCCTTGATGTGTAGCGTAAGAACGGTGTCTTGGACGACGCTGTAGGACATGAGCATCGGGCGGCCGTACTCGTTGGGCTTGGCTTCGGGAGGCGGGATGACCCAGTAGGCGATGATGCTGGATTCGAGCGAGGAGTTTTCGTAGTTGTAGGGGGCTGGAACAAACAATGCATGGTTTCAACAGAAGAGAATAATCGGTATACAGTGCGCGTCTACTAATTTTTGAACCACCTGGTATATCGCAACGAAATTTGGAGGGCTTGAATAGGAGATAAAAACCTACTTTTTCATGTATAAATCGCAGCGTAAAGTTTTAAATTAGCGGCTGAGCGCCATCTTCAATATTTGTTTTATAGAACACCTCGTATATCCATTTTTCACTCTCATTTTAATTGTTTTAAAAATATTTACGTTCGAAAAGTGACATTTTCAAACCCAACTAAACACACTACTGTTGCTGTCAATCAAGTTTGCATTAGAAAAACAATCGTAGTCGCGGTACAGATAGTGGATTTTCTTAAGAGCTATGACTCATACCGTCGCAGAAAACAAATTTACGTTTCGGCAGTCGTCTACTGAACGTAGGCTGTTATAGGCTACGCTGGGCTATTATAGTAAAGTATTTGAGTCAATGTTTTCGGTTTCCATTTCAATAATTTTGTGAGTTGTTGCCTATAAGCGATGCGCAGATATATTCAAGGTCATAGCTCTTAAGAAAATCCACTATTTCTAACACCTTGTTTACTGTCAAACTGAACCGCTGTCATATAATCTGTTGAACTCCTAATCATTTTATGACCATAACTCGTAGTCTAGAACTGTCACGGATAACAGTAGAAAGAAAGATGGAGGGAAATGGCTCCTTCACTCCTCCAGATGAACTCTTCAACTGTTGAAGATAGAGCAATTCTGCGAATGTCAATCGATTCAGAATGATCAAATTAGTATAGTCTGTGAATTTAGCGTCAATCGATGTGGAACAAAATTATTCGTGAAATCGAAAAAAGTCCAAAGGGGTAGACCCCTAAAAATCATGAAAAATACAAAATCGGCAGATTCGCTTGCAATCCGCACTATATTCGCAAAATTTCAAATCCAAAAGGCTGATTATCAGCAAATATCTTCGCTGGTCACCTACAGTGAATAATAATAATAATAATAATAATAATAATAATAATAACCGTCCTCTACCCGCACAGGCCATATGTCATTGGGGAATATTATTATTATTGATTAAATCGAAGCTATTCATAATAGGCCACTTTACTGTCAAGATCAAGGCCACTCTGAACACTTGATGAAATAATTGTTGGGGTTAAACAAAAGTGTTATTCAAAAATAAATCATAATCATTTATTAGCCAAATATTGTAGGTGGCGCTCAGCCGCCATCTTAGAATTTTCAACTGTGATTTTTTCATGAAAAAGTTCGTTTTTATCTTCTATTTGAGCCCTCCAAAATTTCGTTGCGATATACCAGGTGGTTCAAAATTTAGTAGGGGGAACGGACTTTAGACAGGCACTGTATATTTCAGGGTGGGTATGTTTCAAAACAATACTATCGATAACGAATGCCTTTCAAAATCGAAATTGCAAAAATGTTGACAATGTTCCTGAAAATGCCTGTTTCGTTTTCGGTTGGTCATCCTGTATAGTACTTTTGCTCAAACTTCATCATTTTGGTTTCAAGGATATCTATATTGCTCTTATATGGTTTGAATCTTGTTTGCCCAAATGAAATCAAATAATAATGGAATCAGAAAAGTGAGAATGAAAGAATATTAAATGTGGAGTTCCTCGTGGTTCTATACTTGGACCAATTCAATCATACATAGACGACCTGTTGAACATTCATATATCAGATTCTTTTGCTGATGACAGTACTATATTTTGCAAGAATGATCTTGATGAAAAGATACATGATTAGATCTGAAAAAGTTAAATATTGGTGTGATTCAAATTTACTGGCATTCAACATAAGGAAAGCTAACATGATATATCTTTTAGATGCCATCTTGAAGGCTTTCCTTTGGGTAATAACATCGTTGGAAGTAAAATGTCTTTGAAATACCTTGGACTGTGTAGGAATGTAGGCTTTCACGGCTGGCAGCTGTATTTGGATAATTCGTTGAAAATTGCACAGCATGTTGAAATTCTATGTAAAAAACTCTCTTTGAGTTGTTACGCATTCGTATTTTATAAAGTTTTGGAAAGTATCAAACTGTAAAGAATGACCAACTTTGGCCTGTGCTACTTACATACAATAACTCCAATACAGGGTGTGTAACTGTTATCGGATATCCCCTTCATCTTGATCTGATAATCCAACTGAGCATCTACGTCCCTTAGAGTTGGGGCAGCGGCAGCAAACGGGTGCGAATGATACCAGCCCACCAGCATTAGCTTTTCCTTTTCTATTGTTTTAGATATGGCGGCTTCGACTTGCGAAGCGTTGTCTCTATCGGCTTTGGTACTGCGGCACGGGAAAGCATGAGTGATTTGCAAATCTAGAATGAAGACGGAAGTAACATTTGAACTACTACTGCTGACGACTTGAAAAATACGGATGAGAAGTATACACTGGACTTTTCCTAACACCAAACAACTATTTTTAACACCTTGAGACATGTTTCAGTCAACGAGTGACCATCTTCATGAGATAAAACTCCACCATTGTGGTCAAGCAAATCAATGATGTACTTATGCTTCTAAAACTCAGTTTGAAGACTTACTGTGTGAGTTAACGTCCCAATATCCCGCAAGATATCCAGAAACTTCGGATTTTGTTAAGTGGCAGTGGAAATCCATGAGGAGAGCTGCATTGGTAGATAATGATACCAAAAATGGTTGTATTTTGCCCAAATTCGAAAACGGTATACAGTCGATCATTGTGTTGGCATCACTGAAAATATAAATCGCATAAACTCCTTCAGGCTACTTATAATTGTTCAAATTTGTTTCTCAATTTTCATTTTTGGGTGCTCCTTAAGATGAAACAAGAAAGAGTAAGTCGGACTTATCCACAAGAAACTACTTACAGAGGAAACTAGAAACAAAGAAAACAAGTAACACAGATAATAAGTAACAGAAAAGAGGTAACAGAGGAACCTAGTAACAGGGGACAGTAGTTGTAGAGGAAACTATAGAGAGGAAACTAATTACGGGGGATATTAGTTACAGAGAACACTAGTTATAGCAGAAACTAGTTATAGAAGAAATTAGTTACAGAGGAAACTAGTTACAGAGGAAACCAGTTACAGAGGAAGTCAGTTACAGAGGAAACTGTTACAGGGCGAGCTAGTTACAGGGGAAACTAGTTACATAAGAAACTATGCTTACAGAGGAAACTAGGGAAAAGGAAAACAGGCTTAACAGAGAAAACAAGTAACAGAAAATAGGTAACAGAGAAAACAAGTAACAGAAAATAGGTAACAGCGAAACCTAGTAACAGGGGAAACTAGTTATAGAGTTACGGGGAAAATTAGTTACATGGGAATGTAGTTACATAGGAAATTAGTATCAGAGGAAACTGATAACAGAAAATAAGTAGCAGTGGAAACTAGTTAAAGAGGAAACTATTTACAAAGGAAATTAGTTTCAGATGAAATTAGTTACAGAGGGAGTTAGTTACAGAGAAAACTAGTTACACGGGAAGGTTACAGGGGAAACTAGTTACAAACGAAGCAAGTAACAGAAAATAGGTAACAGAAGAAATTAATTATGGAGATACTAGTTACAGAGGAAACTAGTTACTGGGGAAACTAGTAACATAGGAAACTACTTACAGAGGAAACTAGTTACAAACGAAACAAGTAACAGAAAATATGTTAGAGAGAAATGGTTACAAAGAAAACTAATTACAGAAAATAGGTAACAGAAAAATTAATTATGGATGAAACTAGTTACGGAGGAAACCTGTTACAGAGATACTAGTTACAGAGGAAACTAGTTACTGGGGAAACTAGTAACATAGGAAACTGCTTACAGAGGAAACTAGTTACAAACGAAACAAGTAACAGAAAATATGTTACAGAGAGAAATGGTTACAAAGGAAACTAATTACAGAAAATAGGTAACAGAAGAAATTAATTATGGATGAAACTAGTTAGGGAGGAAACCTGTTACAGAGATACTAGTTACAGAGGAAACTAGTTACTGGGGAAACTAGTAACATAGGAAACTGCTTACAGAGAAAACTAGTTACAAACGAAACAAGTAACAGAAAATATGTTACAGAGAAAAATGGTTACAAAGGAAACTAATTACAGAAAATAGGTAACAGAAGAAATTAATTATGGATGAAACTAGTTACGGAGGAAACCTGTTACAGAGATACTAGTTACAGAGGAAACTAGTTACTGGGGAAACTAGTAACATAGGAAACTGCTTACAGAGGAAACTAGTTACAAACGAAACAAGTAACAGAAAATATGTTACAGAGAGAAATGGTTACAAAGGAAACTAATTACAGAAAATAGGTAACAGAAGAAATTAATTATGGATGAAACTAGTTAGGGAGGAAACCTGTTACAGAGATACTAGTTACAGAGGAAACTAGTTACTGGAGAAACTAGTAACATAGGAAACTACTTACAGAGGAAACTAGTTACAAACGAAACAAGTAACAGAAAATATGTTACAGAGAGAAATGGTTACAAAGGAAACTAATTACAGAAAATAGGTAACAGAAGAAATTAATTATGGATGAAACTAGTTACGGAGGAAACCTGTTACAGAGATACTAGTTACAGAGGAAACTAGTTACTGGGGAAACTAGTAACATAGGAAACTGCTTACAGAGAAAACTAGTTACAAACGAAACAAGTAACAGAAAATATGTTACAGAGAAAAATGGTTACAAAGGAAACTAATTACAGAAAATAGGTAACAGAAGAAATTAATTATGGATGAAACTAGTTACGGAGGAAACCTGTTACAGAGATACTAGTTACAGAGGAAACTAGTTACTGGGGAAACTAGTAACATAGGAAACTGCTTACAGAGAAAACTAGTTACAGATAAAACTAGCTACACTTGGAACCAGTTACAGGGGAAACTAGTTATAGAGAAAACTAGTTACAAAGGAAATTAATTACAGAAAATAGGTAACAGAGGGAACTATTTATAGAGGAAGCCAGTTACAGAGATATCTAGTTACAGAGGATACTAGTTATAGGGGGATAGTTACAGGGGAAACTAGTTACATATAAAACTAGTCACAGAGGAAACTAGTGACAAAGGACAATCTTTCAGGGTGCCATCTCCCAGATCATTGTAGAAAATAAATTGTACATTATTAAACAAATATTAAATAATTTTTTATGGATAGAAAGTCAACTCAAAACAATCAAAGTCAGTTCTAAATATTCAATGATGTTTACAAGGAATGTACTTCATGAATTTCAGACTATTTTCCGGCTTAACTAATATTATATTTGATACCTACTGGGTCAAAGTTCTATTGGCTATGGTATTATGTTTGACAACGATTCTTTGGTACATCAAGGAGTTCAACATATTTTTCTGTAGTATTTGTTCCAGATTCCCTACTGAAGAAGAAAGCAGGAGTTCATCTAAAAATCACAATAATATCATACAGTGACGATATAAAGCTGTGGCGGGAAATTTATGATAGGGACATTTACTTTCTTTCTCTTGTTTCTCGTCGTCCTCCTTCTTTTTCTTGTACCAAACGTTCTTGTATGCGTCCAACTTTTTGCCTCTGTACTTCACAGAAGCCCAACCACAACCTGACTTCTTGTCGGGGTTGATGAATCTCTTACAGGCGATCGCCCAAGCACTAGGAGAGGCGAAGATGATGTCTGTTTCCTGGCTTCTTATTTTACCGTCTTGAAGTAGATCTCCAATGAATTTTTGTCCCTAGAAATTAAAGAAAATTCTACCAACACTATAAGTTGAAAAGGTTGGTTTCCAAATGAAAGAATCAATTTTCAACTGGATACCCTACATGAAAGTGATAGTTTTTCACTCTAGAGATGAAAATGAAGCAAATGAACATTATCATTATTTTGACACTAATAATAGGTAATAATAATAGGTAACTAATAATAGGTAACTCTCACTACTTTTGACTTCGTTTGACAGATTATGAACATTTTCACGATTATATTTGAATTTGGTTATTATATCTATTCAAGTAGTCATAAAAAAATAAAAACGAAATCGCGAATATTCGGTTTTTTCCGAAATCTTCGGAAATTTTAAAGCGTTTTAATGAGCACCAAATTGCCTCCATTTAACCGACCTCGTATCTCTTCTACTTTCCAAGGTCTCAATGATGAGGCTCGAATTTGGGACACCCTGTACATTCAAAGGCTTTAGGACCTTGGTCAACTACCTTTCGAATTATAACCTGCTTATAGTTCAATAATTATTATTTTGGTAAAATTCCGTTCTAACAGCTATCAACAAAATTTTTTTTTGAACTTACCGTAGTTTGGCAACCTTAACCAAAAAAAAACAAATAAAATGTATGGCGGTCTCAACTAATTTTGGAGCATATCTAACACAATGTACACATCCTCATTCATCTGTTTGACACTATTTTTTTTATCAAAAACGGCATTGTTTATCCAAAAATTCAACCTTCTTTTAAAATCATCAAAACGTTAAATTTATGTAAACATTTTAGTGAATTTATTCATATCAAGTTGGTAACTTTGAACTTTGCATATTTGCACGGCCAACTTTTCAGTTACCAACTTGAACATGAATAATATTCACTAACCATTTTTCTTTCATAAAAGAGTTTTTTCTTAAAAAGTACCGTTTTCAATAAAGAAAAAGTGTGAAACAAGTCAATTAGGGAGTGTTTTTAATGCTTTTTTGCGGTAAAAATGTGTGCTAGAAAATACCAATCATTGATTTACATATTTGAGGTAAGATTGAAAAAAATTGCTCCTACCAAGTATTCAATTGTCATAGCTCCGGGTCCTGGCTCTAGAATGCCAGCAGACAATAAATTCTGCAAGGTGATGGTCCTATTATTGGTTTCCCTCCCAACAATTTGCCTGTTTTGAATCTTGACATGATCCTCGATATCCTGGAATCATTAATTTAAAAATGTCACCGAACTTTTGCAACTTGTAAACGGTAATATGTAATCAAAATGTATAAAAAGCATAAAAAAATGAAGAAGTTGTTTTATAATACTGATAGTTGATTGCATCGAAAAGTAATAGTGAGTAAAATAACAGTTGAAGGAAAATTCAAGCTGGAATGTTAATGTAAGGCTCCTGAAACTTATTAAAATTTCCTAGAAGTATATTTACAATTCATACACCTTAAGAAATTTGATAGAATTTTTTTATTTTCATACTGATAGGAAGAGGTGTCATTCTCAAATTTCTGGAGGTTTCAGAACATGCAGAACTTATTAAAAAGAATGACTTTTGTTCCTAAACACTATTACACTACATACATGTATATATATATAAAATTGCACAAAATGTAAAACACTTATACTCACAAAACAAACGAAAAATAATGAACACAAAAAAAACCTAAATAATATCCTACACGTCATCATAATATGAAATGAATATAATCTGTCAAAACAAACTATGTGTAAATAATACTTCACATGTTGCAAACATTAAAAAAAAATTGTAAAGAATATTTCAAACGTCGTTCATCACTACATATAAAATAAATAAAATTAATAAAAAATTACATCAATTATTTCCTCCTAACATTGGACTGTGTATCATCTGCAAATAAATGAATTTAACAGTTTTTTGCGCAATTGACAATATTATTTAAATGTAAACAAAAATAACAGTGGCCCCAGTGTACTTCCCTGTGGTACACCGTTCGCATTTGATATTTCTGCAGATGTTATTTTGTTAATCTGATTTCTATTTTGAAGATAATTAATAAGCCATTCTTATGCCATCCCTGAAATACCATATTCTTGTCAGTTTCATATTAGTTTTTGTCTATATATGGTCTCAAATGCGCGTTATAGATCTAGAAATTCTGATCCATTCAAGACCCCCCCGGGAAAAAATTTTGGTGGGACCAAAGCTTTAGACAGAAGAAAAAATAAAAATAATAAAATCTCGGGGTTGGGGGGTGCAGCCCCTTGCCCACTTGTCTTCAAAAAAGTGAGCTCTGAAATGCAATGTGCTCCTAATATTAGTATTTTCAAAGCCAAACTGAAACAGTATTTGCTTGAAAAAACATATCACACTCTTGGGAAGTTTTTCTGTTGAAATTGATGTGAGCCTTTTGACTTGGTCTATGTTAATGTATTGAATGCATTTTAACTGTAAAAATAAATATGTTATTATTATTATTGAATAATTTGCTTTTTCCTTGAGTACAATATTGTTCAGTCCCAGAAAGTAATTCGATGATTTGAATAAATTCAAAGAGAGTAGCTATGGCTCTGAGATTTTTTCTGTACTCTTGAGGACTCTTTGTGTTGAAATTGTTAGCTTTCTGACTTGTTCTATGATAATGTATTATTGTATGCATTTCGTCGTAGAAATAAATATATTATTTTTATTATTCAATATGTGTTTTTCCTGAAATACAATATTTTTCAGCCCAAAAAAGTAACTAGATGATTTGAACAATCTCTCTTGAGATTTTTGCAGTACATTCTCGATCCCTTTCATCTTTTACTTTCCACTATATGGTACCCTTGAAAACTTTGTTGGAAGATCATAGTCTGACCTCATTTGAAAAATCAGGATAAAATTCCGTTAACTAATAACAATAAGTTTTCAACAAATTTTTTTTGGAACTTAGTTTGACCTGCCGAACAAAAAATCCAAATGAAATTTTTGGCAGTCTCAACTAATTTCGGAGATATGGGCCTGTTTTTGGGTGATGACTGGCATTTTTTAGGACACATTTCTACCGCGGAAAAACACTTAAAATTCTTCCTCCTTTAAACTAACACAATGTACACACCCTAATTCACCCGTTTTACACAATTTTTTTATTAAAAACAGCATTGTTTATCCAAAAATTCAACCTTCTTTTAAAAACATCAAAACAACAGATTTATGTAAAATGTTCAGTGAATTTATTTATGTCAAGTTGGTACCTTTGAACTTTACATATTTGCACAGCCAACTTTTCCAGGCATTTAATTTCAACATGAATACGAAAATATTCACTCACTTTTGTTCCAGAAACCAACTTGAAATGAATAAAATTCACTAACCATTTTGCCTAGATTTGTTGGATATGTGATCATAAAAGAAGGATGAGTTTTTTTCCTAAAAAGTAGAGTTTTCAATAAAGAAAGAGTGTGGAACAGGTCAATTAGGGTCTGTACATTGTGTTAGTTTGAAGAAGGAAGAACTCTGAGTGTTTTTCCGCGGTAGAAATGTGTAATACCATACTTTCGTGGATTCTTTCAAATATACTGAGAGGTGGGAGGTTAAAGCCAGCTTATTTTAAGAAGTAGCTCTAGAAACTTTAAAGTAATCTGAATTCTACTGTCATGAAATTTTAGTAATTTTATTCAGATAAATTGAAGTGGATTACATATTCTCTAACCAATTTAACACGCACATGATGCCTCCTTCACTTGTTACAGCTCTTGAGAGTAATCATTTAACTTAATTTTTGACAAAATAACATATTTCTTTCTTCACCAGTCATCTCTTGATAAATTTCCAACAAATCATGCACTATCAATTAGCCAGTAACCGAGTCACAACCAAAAACCATATTCTACAAAAGATTCGGTAAAGACGCATGCAACTAAACAAGCAGGATATCTAACGAACCAAAACAACTCAAGTAAAATCAAAAGAAACCTCATCAAACTCTTCGGCGTCTTCAGTTTCGTCTTCTTGAAAATTATTTTCGTCATCGTCATGATTAAAGACAGAATGACCTAGCAGCGCGGCTTCGAGTTGAGACTGCATCTTAAGAGAAAACAAGTGTTAATAGAAATAATGCAAATAAAATTATGTGGTTCGGATACCTATCTGGCACCCCAAAAAGCCAAAAGCTCTCGAAATTTAATGCGGAAGGCCTTCAACCTTGTAATGGATTCTAATACTACTAATACAATTTACCATTAATTGTTTACCTTATTTTATGATTCAGAAATTTAACAGATGATTTAATTCACACATATCTCATTTAATACAACGAATATTGTTTTGTTATTGTAAATATTGAATTTCAAAATAACAACAAACACTTCTCATCTTCTCAACTGTCGCAACACAAATGTCAGACGTCATATGTCATTATTATTCACCGCCACAGACCTCATAAAAGACCCCTTTTATGAGGTCTGTGTTCACGGCTCATTAGACAGCAGCAATTTGAATCGACCAGACATCATAAACGTGATCCGCATGGACCAATTAGAATAGTTGTGGAGTAGATGTGTTGAATTTAGAAGATTTATCCAGTTCCAGATGTTTTTTCCATTTGACTTCGAAAGTACTAACTGGGTCGAGTACCGAAGTCAAATTAGTCGTGACAAAATTATGGAAACTCACACCCTATCATCAATTATACAGGACACATATGGGATGCTACTATTTTGAGATATTTGACATAAGGTGCAGCTGGAATTTCTAATTGCCGTCCCTAGTCAAGAGGTTGGTTGAAAAGAAAATGCCACCTGTAAAAAATGGCCAAGAACGGGAAACCTGCCAGTCCATAAGGATAATTAATGTGCTCCTTAAATGGGCGGGAAAATCAATGATCTGATCGGGAAACATACTACTGTAAGGCAAGATAAACATAGGAGAAGCTGGACATTCGAGACAACTCTTTGTGTAATTTTGTCAATGCTAGAGAGATACCATTCACACTTTTCTATGTATGCAGGGTGGTCTGTGGTGAGCACCTTGTAGAAGCTAGACGTCCGAAACAAATTTTTGTGTTCCATGTCGAAAGCGCTTTAAACACACGTGCCAGCCATAGCCCACTAAATATAGGTAACTTGAATATAAATGTGGTATATCACATTGTGACTTTCTGGTGTTATTCGGACATATATGTGTGACATTACAGCTACGTGGAGCCCATATGGTACTTTGTTCCTCTTTTAACTGTTACGTCCAATGTTATGTTTGATGCTAAATACCTATATATATCATGGTAAGGTATATTTAATGTTCCTAGAAACAGTAATGTATCATATAATCCCATTGTAATCTCTATTTATATCATTATTTGACTTTTTGGCTGGACTGCAAAACCAAGCAAATATTAAAAATACATTCAAAGTGATGTTTTTATTTTGAAAATACAACATCTTAGCAATCTATAAATCAGAATTATAACCTCCATTGTACAAATGACACTGAGTCCCATGTGTAGCGAAAGGAATCCTCCAAAATTACCTGCAAAAAATTGAAAATAAATTATAGAAATATATAAAAACATAGTTATATCAAAGATATACAGGAAAATGTAAAGCAATAATCTGACAGGTAACAAAACTACTTTTGGCCACCAGCAAACTCAATTTTACAAGTTCTTTGCTTCTTATCGGAAACTGGGAATCGTAAATGTTTCCTATAAAAATAAAAGTATTGAGCCCTCCTGTGATCTGTGTTTATTGATATTAGTACCGAGTGGCCTAGGGGTGCTGATGAAAAATACATTCACGCCCATTTGCTCAAGGAAAAATGACTGTGCAAAATCTGGAAATACGCGAAACTGATCAGATCCTGTAGGGAAATATGTCACGCGGTTTGATGAATACTTGCCTCCAATGGATCCTCAGAGATCTAAGTTTCCTATACTGTCGTCAGTTCGTTTACATGCTATTGACAATCTTGTAATAAAATTTTCTGTTGTAAAAGAGTTTTTTGGTCCGAGTGTTGTTATTTCTGATAACCCAAAAAAGTTTATCACAATATACTCAGATCCCATCAGTGTTATTACTTTTGATCATGTCTTCTTTTTGTTTCGTTATACTCACTGATAGTTTCGTTATTATATATACTTACTGATAGTTTCATACCATGTTTGGGTGAGATCGACTTTGTATTTATTTGCAAAATGTCTGTGAAAGAAAACGCTGAGGTGAGAATCATTGTTGCTGGAAAAGAAACACGATTTCATTCTTTTTTTCAAAAGTTCTGAGGATTTTTGCGAGCTAGGGAAGACAAGGCCCTCACCTTTTAACGTGTGATGCCATGCATGCACGATAGAAAGATTTGAGAGCCGTTTTTGTCCCGATTCAGTTATTCAGAGAATTTTACCAACCTGTTATTGAATATTGGAGCAATATTGGTTGCAAGATCATAAACCAGGTTATCACAATCTGGATAACAATGTGTGCAATACAAAGAATCATATCTTTCACTATTCAGAACTGTGGTTGACGTCCCAGTAGGAAAGTATTTTGACCATATACCTAAAACAGATACCATATTATTGGAATGAAAGAAAACATATTCGATCAGTTTCAACATCAAAAATAATTGGCAATATGATTAAATTTATATTTAATTGACAATATTCCGCAGGCTATCGGTGATCGTTTTTTGCTGTCAGGTTGGTAATGAATTTTGGGTTTTAATGTTTGAAACACTGTATTTTGATACACTGACATGTGCCATGTGTCAGCAATGACAAGTGTCGAAATATATCCAATCCCCATCAGCCAATCCCTTGAATCTGACAGATGACAAAATTGTTTTAATCAGTGTTTCCAAAATTGAAAAAAAAAATTACCAACCTGACAGCAAAAAAATAGCCTGTGGAATTCATTTAAGATCATAGTTTTCATACTTTGGTGTTCATTAAGACAGTGAAGATCGGTCAGAGAGCAAACTCGAGGAAGAATGTCCTCATCGACAGACGGCAGAGTAAAAGGAACACAGCCACATAAGGCCAGGATAATTCCCATTTTGCACTCCACCAAACAGTCACTCTGTCTGTACGTTCCAAAAATAGTGCGGGACTCGTCTTGAAATATGCAAGATCTCTGAAAATATTCAATGTTATTATTTCAACAGAACACACACGCAATCAAGGGTGAACCCAGAATAATGTTTCGGTAGGTGGTGGGCTGAAGCATTTTACAACAAGAAGAAACTGAATTAAACGGGAAAAATCCTTATATACAAATATAAATTATAAAATCTTGGGGGGTTGTACCCCTTGACCCCTTCTGCCAACGCCAATGCACGCATTCCACCAAACAAGTTACCATCACAATACTAGATTGGCAGACATTATTTAAACAGGCCAAGATTTGCTATTTGTCTCAGAGAACTCTTGCAACCCAGTCACATCTCTAAGATATTGCTGCGATGACTCGCACCGTTACGTCGCACAGACGTCCCAGCGAATCACTTTTATCACACTAATGATGCATGCTGGCGACCTCTATGCGATGTAGTTCTGAGACGTCTTTGCGATGTAGTTCTGAGACGCTGTAAAGATGCCTTCTAATAATGTATCAGGGATGTAACAGAGCGACATAGCAGCGATTTCTTCACTGTTATATTCAAGAGACGTCAACGTCTATGCGATGTTCCAGACAGAAACAACAAATAGAAACAGTAAATATAATTTATTCAATATGAAAAAAATAAATATAACAAAAATATAAATAGGTGAAAAAAATCTTCAATTGCTTTGGTTCCTTCCCAGTAAACACAAACATCTCTGCGATATCGCTTTCTTGTTCATGACTCGGTTAGAAAGTGAGGTACATTTGTACATCACTATGACTAATGCAACTGGAGATCTCAGTGATCTTCTCATTGATGTCGATCTGAGGCACAAAAACGTCCTTCCTTATTCGAAGATTGATTAGTATATCACATTAATTCACATCATTGTGAGTGACATTTGGCATCACAATGTGATACGTTTGTCGGTCAAGAGGGCCCCAAATAGAAGTTAATGAGATTGAAATGTGAGTAACAATGCACTTCACGCATGTGACTTGAAACTTGAATGTGAAGCACTCTGCTGTCTCTGAGAGCATTTTGTGTTAACTGGGTTTTCCTGTCGAGCCTTTGTTTGGCACGCCTGAACCAATTGGAACAGGATGCTTCCACTCTTCCACATTTTTTTGTTCTCTCCGTGAAGGCTCATCACCATCTGGAAATCGATGAAACAATATATGAGATCACTGAAAGCTACAATGCCAGATAGTGAAGAAAGAAATAATGGGATCTCACTTTGTTGATACTCAACAACGGTACTCACTTTTCACTTACAGTTTATGGACACTAAAATTCGCAAATGTGATCAATCCATTTGGAAATATCAGAACATGAACAGTATAGAAAGCATTCAAAACGACAAAGCTACGATCTTCGATCAATGCATCGATACAAAGAACAAAGAATTAGAACTAAATATGATTATACAATACAGTAACAGCTGGTCACGCAGTCGCCTCCCGCTTTCAGGTTAGCCAACATTGAATACGATCTGTGTTGCCAACTTACCGCGTTACTTCAAAATAAACATTTAACACAAATTGAGGATTCGCCTTTCGACCGTGGTGGAGGACATATGGCGTCCTTGAGGTCGGCAGTCAAGTGAATGTGTGAGAAAGTCTTATTTTCACCTGATCTGGAGATAACTCAATAAAAATATAGTAGCAGAGATATCTATGTATAGATTTTGATGTCTAATTGATGTCGCAGTCTGACGTCTATAGCAAGTAACAACCCGACATCAAAGGGACATGTAAATCCAGCTATCACTAATTTAGATATCACAGGGATGTCGCAGTGTGATATCGCAGTAATGACAACAAAATGACATCGCAGAGATATCTATATTCGGCTCTGTTATTTATTTTGATATATAAAGGGATGTCGCGGTGTAATATCGCAGTGTAATATCGCAAGAATGTTAAATATATGATATCACAAAGGACATCTAAATCCCAATTTTGACGATATTGACATCCCTGAGATATGGATGTTTGCCCAGTGTTGACTGGGAAAGTTCTCCCTCTATTGACGATTTTAGCGTATATATAGGTCTGACGGATATATAGATAATTAGATAGTAGATGTCGAAAATTTGGTTGTTCCTCTGCAAGAATATTTTCATATTAACGTCTGAGATTGGGCTCTCTGATTCAAGAATTGGGGGTTCGGTAAGTCCTGAGGACATTGGGTGGTATTGCATTCACGAATTTATTTTAAATACTTCGGTTGGAACAAATTAAATAAAAATTAACATTTGTTGTTTTTGCTCCAAGCCACAGATATATTGATGCATTTTCAGTGTCAGAAAATGTACCCAATTTTCAATAATTGATAATTTTCTTTCACATTCCATCTTTCTCTTTTTACAATTACAATGAAACATATTATATTTTTAAACCTCTTCAGTTGAACGAAATGTAAGAATCCTCTCAATTCGATATGAAGATGAAAAGGTATATAAGGAAGAACAAATTCTATAACATAAAATAAATCAACGGGTTTTCTGTGCAAAAATATATAAAACCGGAATTTTTTCTTGTGAAAAACCCCATATCCCACTAAACATGATACATTACAAAAATATTTTCCAGATATAACTTTTGTGCAATTTTGTGATATTGGCAAACTAACATTATATTAATGTCATCTTGACGTTTCCAACACAGTGTTTTCAACTATATGTTTATGTAACATCAAAATAATATAACCAATAATATTCATTAGATAATACATATAATGTTGATTACATGTTGCCCAGATATGTCTTAGACAGAGTAGTTATGTTATTTGTTCGATATTTTTGTCTAACCTTCTCAAAACATTACTGACATGTGTACAGGGAGCCTTGAAATTAATATTATCTTAAAGGTTTCTTAAATGTAATTTTTGGGTAATGACCACGTCATGACGTCATTCATCTACGTAACTTAAAAAAATAATATCCACGTTTAATCAATATATTACCCAGTAAATATGAAATAAATATATCACTGACTCCATCGTTCATTTTATCCTAATAATCATGGCGGTCATGGTAGGAGTTTTGAGTTCATAGAATTAAAATATAATTCAAACTAATTAAAAGTGATTGGAATCAAAAGGATTGCAAAACTCATAATTTTCATGGTAAGATTATGATTTTCCACTACTCCATCCACTAATTGTTATTTTAGCATTTAGGTTATGTAGTGAATGTAGTGATATCTACTATTGATTAGAGAGTATCTACATATAATGCTATGAATAGTAGAAACGCTATCAGTTGTGGTTCCTGCTAATCAGATATTGGACAGCATGGAAATGGTTGCTGACATCTGGAGCTGTGTCAAATTATTTTGAACCGATTGATCAAGGAATTTTTGGAACTGAAACCAATGAATTTAGCTTGCTAAAACAACAATATTGGAGCTGCTTAATTTGTAAGTGAACTCAAAATTATATATTTCATACAGAGTGTTCTGATCTTTCTTAATTTCATTAATCTATGATAATATTAACGTTTCTTGAGATTGCAGAGAAATCACTTGAATTGTTTAATACAAATTATCAATAAACTAACTGCATTTTCTCTTTCTTTTCAGTTTGGTAGTGTCCTTTCACATTCCTCTATCAGTTTTGATGTACAAACTGGTACTTATTGAATGATCAGATTACAAAAACTTAAATAGCAGTTGTTGTTTCCGAACTAATCGAAGATGAGCTCTTCTGGACTGGGCAAAGAAAAAAATCCAAAAGTTTTGAATTGATAATTATGGACATACTGAAACGTAAGTAATTATTTTTCATTTACCTTTAGGGGCAACATAGAATTATTAATAATTATTGGATGGTCGTTTTCTTATATCATAAAGATTAATATGAGTTTTCAGTGACTGAAATGACTATACTTTCAGAATATGTAAAAGATGTTTGCAGTTCAATCACAGATGAAAAGTTTGACTCATAGTGATGGATTGGATGACATTAGCAGAGCAGAAACTAAAAAGAAAGGAGAAGTGACCGAGACAACAACCATATAATTATTGATTCAGTGATATCTGTTTTTATTTTTCAGAAGAAATAGGTTTTCATTCAATATTATTCTTCTAATAACACTTAACATTGACAATAAAGTTTTTTGATTGATTGGTATGTTTTACATCATTACCCCCTTATATACATATTTTATTTCTTAGTATACAGCTTATACTCATTGTTTACCAACACTTATTTTTTAACACTTTAAGTTGTATTTTTGGAATTTCAATCGCCACTGTTTGGTAGAACAATAACTTTGTTAATTGCTATTGTTGTTATTCATCTACTGAAAAGTGACTACTGAAATTCCAGAAATATACCTATGAATATAGAAAAAAGTGTTGGTAAACCATGAGTATATGCTCCACCCTGATGTTACAATGTTACATTTTACAAATGTTGCATAGATGTTTTGAGTAACATTATATGTATGTAATAAAGTCACATTAAAGTTACGCAAAATATGATACATTTATGTAATATTAAGTAATTAACATTACATTGTAATATTTAAAAGAAGCACAAAGGTATATGGACGCAACGTATCTGTAACATCAAGCATATCTCTGAATAACATCACCAAGTCACAATGTGATATAAGAGTTATGTTTAAGTTATGTTTTTATGTTTACTGGGATATGACTGGACTCAAAAGAATTAGAAACCATTCCAAACAATTTTACAGACTATCACTCCAAATAAGTTAAATACCAACCTCAAGCAATGTACCGGTGGGGTCAAAAGAAAAAGACGTGTTACCAAACTTGCCCAAAAAGTCATCAAACATTGACTCTCTTCCGCTGCTACTTGAGCTGAAATCGTAGAGATTTCCCAGTAACTTTAGGT
The DNA here is from genome assembly GCA_958502065.1 of Chrysolina americana. Classification (NCBI taxonomy): domain Eukaryota; kingdom Metazoa; phylum Arthropoda; class Insecta; order Coleoptera; family Chrysomelidae; genus Chrysolina; species Chrysolina americana. The sequence continues at coordinate 107,363,903 of OY293410.1, read as the reverse complement.
CCTCTAGCAAAGTTGGCAAATCATATCTCTTATCGAACTGGCTCCTGAAAATTTATTCATTCATGCAGTTTAAATGACTGATTGGCATTCCTTCAAATCAAAAATTAAAAGGTTTACTTTATAACGTTATTAAACTCAAGGAATCAACGTCCGTCGTGGTATTAGCCAGAAAAGAAGTGGTTATCATTGTCACTAGTTTCACTCGGGTTTGAAGGAAGTCGTTTTTGCGTATTTTTTTGCTATTTTAGAATTTCTAAGATTCCATGTCGATGTCATTAACAAAAAGTTTAAAAAATAGTGAACCCAGTGTTGATCCCTGAGGAACTCCTATGATAACGGCGGTAGCATACAGTTCATGCGTGGTGTGAATATGCTTGCGTGTGTAGATATTGCTAGTTGCTGTTTTTGAGGCTGGTTACGTTGGAGTTGGGTTGAGGTACAATGGGTTCAGATAATACGACTATGTTCCCTATGGAACCGGTTCTTCCCGTTATTCCTGAAAAATGTCCAGTACTTGATAGATGAAGCCGCCTGAGCCTGGTGAAGTCTATAGTGAGAGGAATTTTGCCGAGAAAGTATTTGTAAAAGTTATACGGAATTTGTTTCGACTTATTCGTTTTGGAGACTAAAATTAATGAAATAAAATGAAACTTCTAACATGTATATCTGTTTTGATTTACTTGAATCAATATCAACCATTTCACTACTCACAAGTATCCAGCGTATCGAACAGCACGTTTCTTACTGATTTTGTTGACATTGCAAACTGAAACACCCGGGAAGTCCATATTTCCGGTTGGTAATTCTGAAGCTACTAACGTTATGATGGTCGGGTTCTCGGAATATTTTTGCCACACATCTTGCAGTAAGAAAGCAGTCACTATCAGTATCGATATATTGAAGATTATCCAAAATAACCTATGGAAAGAAATAACTGAACAATTTGACGAACTAAACTATTTTCCATTAGTTTTCTCATCTTTACAATAATGGTCTAGTGACTAAAACAGCCGAAAACAATCAATGTCCGACAGAAACCAACTACTTCTCTGGCTAATACTTCAACAGATATTGAATTGTATCTGTCAGACATATGTGCAAAGATCCCTAGTTCGAGGGAACAACTTTGCAAGAGCCCTCTGAGACAAACAGTAGGACTTCACCTCACTCAAACGGGGAACTAACTGCAAACCAGTTTCGGAATGTATGTTCCTCATCAGTACAGCCTAGATTATTACGGTTTTATATCTATTCTATAAGATACTCCAGCCCTAGAGCAGTTTGGGCAAGAGGCTTCGTCAACCTGTGCTCAATGAACTGCTCAATGCGATGAGTAGAAATTTTGTGTGATCTTTATTTTGCCTAGGATCTATCTGACGTAAAATATGTTTTTGGTAATTTCAAAGATAAACTGGAAGGGTTTTCACAACTCCATCAGAGTATAGTAGTGCTATCATCGAAGAGGTGAACTTTCACATACAATAAGAAAAGAGTAGGACCCAACACAGGTCCTTGTGGAACTCTCGATTCAATTCCCCTTCTGGAAGTTTTGTTGTTTTGACCGTTTGGGTAAGAATTGAACCATTTAGAAGTCAATCTCTTGCATTCAAACTGTTGGAGCTTTTTCAGCAGTATTTCGTGATCAACACAGTCAAATGCGATAAATATCGACCGCAGTCAAAAATATTTGTTTTCATTTACAGTCAAATGAGCCTTTGATAGGTTACAGAAATACTGCTGCTGTCATTTCACCGGCATTTATCTCTGAATAAACTCGAGAATATTGCACCGTGTGTATTTTTTTAGTCTGAAAATCGAACTGGTTATCACTTATGATATTGTGCTTACTTAAGAATTTATGTGGACGATTTTTTACAAAATTATCCTTGATTTTTGCCATAGTTTGAATGAGAGAGGTAGGATAAAAATTAGATTGATCATCCAAATCTCCGCCTTAATGGATATAAATTTTAACAGATCTAAGAAAAGAGAGAAATTAGCCAATACATTTGGGTCATCAAGTGGAAGGTGGATCGATCATATGGGCTAACTATATTTTTACTCATATTTTGTTCAATTGAGCAATGAAAATCATTTATAGTGTCAGAAATAGTAAAATTTTGTTTTATTTTTTCAAGTCATTTATAATCTTTTGTGTGATTGTGAAATAATTCTTTTGCTCGATCGATTGTAGATCTATATATTTTATTGTGATTATTGAAATACTTGAAATGATACAAGTCCTTATTAGTGAATTTCCGAATATGATAAAGATTAGTGGAATACATTTTTAGACCTTTTTTCAACTACGTTTTTTTTTGTTCAGTTTGAAGTTTCTATTTGGGTAACGAATCATTGCATTTTTCGTTATTTCGTAGGTATTTTGCATTGCAGTACTTACATTGAAATTGCAAATTCTAGACTTCTCTAAAATCTCAACTTTACGGTCTCAAGGGAGTATTATAAATAATAATATAAGAAAGTAGTTTAGATTTATAATAAACAACTTACTGACTTTTCAAAATGAAACCATCCAAAATAAATATATCTTGGATTTATAGCAGCTATGAGGTTGGTATTTATAACAAGTAAGACACCGTGATTCATCGATGCACAATTCAGTATAAAAAGAAAATGGAAGTGAAACTATATATATTTTTCTATTCACCTTTCAAAATAAGATAATTTTTTTATCGTCACCCATGCAAATCCAGGTATCGAAGTTGTATCACAAAATACCCTGACTATTTCTCCAAAATTCTCAGAATTTGCGTTTCCAGCCATATTAATAACAATCTATTATTTCATTTTCATGAACAATACGATCATTGGATTACATGGAACTGAACCAATAATACAGCTTTTGATTACTGTTAATAATCGACCGCAAAATAAAAATTAATCATGAGAGATGTGTGTAAACGATAAGGAATAAAAATCGAGGATAATAATTTCATTACATGCTTAATTTATAAATAATTCATTATTACAGAATTCTGGCTCGTGGTATATTTCTTTATTTCCTTCTTAGTTAGGGTCAAATTGCCATGCGAGGATTGAAAGAGTAATAAAAACGGAAAAGATTGATTTGGTCAACAATTTTATACAGAGTAGGTCATTGAAGACGAAACAGCAGTGCACCGACACTGTTCAGAGTGTTTTTGGATAGGATTAGTTTTGTTTGTTTTTGATTTTTACGAATCACCCAGATTTTCTGGGAAAACCCCGCCGAAGCAGAAATCCGTGCAATCAAGGAAAATCCGAGAACTGCAGCTTATGTACGAGATCATATCCGTGCCACCTGGGTAGAGGCAAACACTGTAACACCAACACCACTTCGCTTCATGGGATTGATAGAAGATGTTCTATAGAGTGGCCAGCCAGATCACCAGATTTGATCCCACTCGATTTTTTCTGTGTGACCCCTTAAAAAGCAAGATGTATGAAACAGACATCGAATTATTGAGGAATCCAGTCGTATAGCGCTAGAAATGTTAGGTTTAATTTTGAACAGGACTTGTATCATTGCAGACAGTTTGAACATTTGATTCATTGATAATGATATTCATACTGACTTCAACATAGAATATATCGAAAACGACTCGGCAAAATCCAATATTCTTTGTTGCTTGATATTCTGGCGACAAATACCTCATTCTGTTTTCTGAAAGTGGTGACGTCATGCCAATGTATTCTTAATTTCATTGTATACACGAGAAATGTTGTAAAAAGATTGAATTCTCTCATGTTTGGATCTTATCTTTTTAAGGGAGTGTAAGAGTGTTTGAGAAGTTTGATCTAACACTTGCACAAATTTCCTCGAATTTTCATTTCCAGACTGGAAAGTTGAAATTTCCAAAAAAACTGTGTCAAGGGGATATACGCATTCCATCAATCTTCTTGGACTCACATTTATTTTGCTTTGATTTGGAAGAGTTCTTACTTTACTGATGAGGGTCAAAGGCGACTAACTGGTTCATAATTTCCCTCGCTATATGAAAGAAACTACCATCTCCTTTTATCAGAATGGTGTGCTTTTGGTCAATTTCTTTAGGAAATTTTATACCTGTTATGAGCCAATCAGATGCCTTGATTTTGACAGGTTGCTAAACGACCTAAATTTTTCGGTCACGTGACCTATCTGCAAAATTAATTAGTGATAATTTCCTGGATTTGACAGCTGTCACGTGCAGATGCCACAATAACAGAAGCGTAGATTATTTTTGACATATAGATCTTCTTGTTCAGGGTTTAAGCCAAAATTGTTCACCAAATACGTTAAATATTTTATATTTTGATGATAAATTTGAACATGCTCAGATTCTGTACAAGAGGAACAAAAATTGTACGCTTTTCCATTCATTTTACAATGTTTTCTAATTTTCTCGGAGATACCTCTGAGGTATGGAAGGATGATAACTTGATTTTGTGATAGTTCTACAATCGTCGTGGGAAGTTTCAACTTCCATTACTTGAAGGAATGAGTTATAATAGGAATAGAGAAGTATTTAATCAAAAGTTTTTCAATACAACACATTTTCATTAGTAATTCAAACTGTATATCACGCTATTCTGATATTTCAGGGATTGTTAAGTGATATCTCGATGTCATACACGCATCGGCCATTACCGTCATCTGCAGTGGGTTAATCGTTATTCATTTATAATTAATTAACACAGATTTTCAATAAATTACACATTGGCAGGTATTTGTAAGCATTCGAAAGCATATTTTTATTTGAACATATCCTAGATCAGCACTATGGTAGATTCCAACAAGAGATTCAAAAAGATCATTCGTTCATATTTCACTAATTCAAGTGTTCCGGGAATTAGCTGGGTTGTCGCAAAAAACTTACCCATCGTAGAAAGGTAATATATGTTTTCTCTAAATATAGATATCATACTAACAAAAGTGCGGGAAGGTTATTTTTCCATATGAGTTAGGATAGAAGTTTTTTATACAAGCGCATTGAAAAATTCTATATAGCGCTCTTAAAGAAACTTCCGCGTGCGGGAACATTGTTTCCGGACTAGTGCGGAAAAAATTCACTCAAAAAAAAACTTTGGCGTGCGGGAAAATAATACTTCCCAAAACAAATTGCGTTCCGAAATTAGAGTGAATCACACATTTGTAGAAAACTGTTACTTTCTTAGATCTTGCGAAAAACTGTACTCGCATCCATGAATTTATCATTTGACGCTAAAAGTATTTTGCAACACTGATGCCGCTACAAATTCATTGCTCGATGGAAAGACGTATGTTGCTGTTCTTCAGTATCTATGGCCTACACCAGACAGATATATTTCGACATGCATGTCCTGGTGTATTCCGGCAAGGTGTAGTACCATGCGGAGCCCAATCCATATTCGGCTTCACAAAAGTTTTCGAAAATATCGGCCAATATGTTCGTTTTAAGAACATGTTCGATACAGTTAAACAGGCACGTGGGTATGAAAGTTTGAACCTGAATCACAGATGAAGTCTGAATCAAGAGAACAGTTGGTAACTGGGACGAAATGTACGCTGGTGATGTTTGAGGAATTGAACTTTCGTTAGGGTTAATATACCTAAAACACAGAAGAAAAAATGTTTGAGTATCTGTATACATTTTAAAATAATAACATTACACACATCACGGACATATAATATAAAGATCTAAAGAACAGATTAAAACTCTCCCATGTAGCCACAGGGTGGGTAAGGTGCAGGTTTAATGCTTTTTAGGGGTGAAGAGGTGCCCTCTGTTACAGATTTTTCAAACTCATGCTCCATACTAGCCCCTTATCTGCACACTATTTTACTCACTAGTGTTTCATTACAGATTATTTTGGATAGTCTTCAATATCACAATGCTAGGATGTACTACCCTTATTATCCATAATTTGGCTGAAGACAATTTAGAGAATCCAATCATTGTGACTCCGGAATCATCAGATTTGCCTATTCAAGGAATAGATTTTCCCGGAGTCGCCATTTGCAATGTCAATAAAATCAGTAGAAACCGAGCTATTGAAATGGCAAAATCACTGTAAGTAGATACTTTCATAAACTTGTTTGCAATGACTTTCTGCAAAAAATTTTTGGTCGTATCGTTGAAAATTAAGCTGGCTTTAAGTTAAATCTTTATTACAAGTTGTTAACACCATAACATAACAACAAAACATAATACATTAGACAAAATATAATACGTTAGTTACTTTATAATACCCTCTAGATACCAATTCTATTTTAAAATCTATTTATGAAAATTGGGGCAGTAAGAACAAAAATTCCCTAAACTGCTATCTGCTCTTTCGTGAATACTTTCGATTTATATTCCACTTTTTGTTCTCAATAAATCTATCAAAGCGCCATACTTGTCGATTTCTACTCTTTCCTTCAACTCAAACAAGCTCGTAACATAGAATATTTAGGCCACAGAGATGATGGAGAGTATTCATGTGAGAGTTCTACAAAATAAGCGAGTAATACCTATTCTTCAGCTCCTTGAACCTGTTTTGTATTTCGCCACTCACAAAACTCAAGGTATTCTTTTTCGTAATGGATTCTTAATGCATCCGGGAGCAAATCTTGTTAACAGCCGCAAGTATATTCTCAGGAATGTCAATATCTGCCATGATTTTCGCCACAGTTTTGAATAAGTTTCAATTAAGAATATATCAATTTTCATGGCCCGCTAAGATAAGAATAACGTGACAATAACCAACGTTGTTAATTTTATTTTCACATTATCGTTGTCGATAAAGCTTTAAATGCGACTAGATTATTACAGTTCAATTAAATCTTAGAAGTTGCATTAAAAAAAATTTGTAAATTTCTAAGTGGCAAACAGAAATCATGATACTTAATTCAATGAAAAAAAAGCTCGCAAAGATCTGCTTGTTTTGCAGAATCATCATTCAGCCACATAGATGTGTTGTTGAAGTCTTGACCTGAGTCAAGCTTTTTCTTATTTCAGGAAAAAAGAGTTCAAACATTCTAAATTATCTGACCTTTTGGAAGATATAAAATTGCTCGGAAATCTGTATGACTACAACATGGATGATAATGGAAGACAGTCGAATTTTCAAGATAATTTGGATGATCTCGATAATACAACCGATATTGATGACCCTAAGAAAAGAATGGAAGATGTAAGTTTTCAGTATGAAGATCAAGTTAGTTCCAAATCGAATAAGAATATTTGGACAGAGGATTAAATGTCCATTTGACAAGGAATCGATGTCAAATTTATTAAAAAAAGGTTGAATTTTACGAATATGAAAAAAATTAAAATATAAAATATTTGGCGGGAAATTACAGCTTTCAACTCGGGATGAACTCGAGAACGGTTTGAGATAGAGCAATTCTGCAAAAGCCAATCGATTCAGAGCATGACGAAATTAGTATTATCTGTAAATTAAAATTCAATCGGCGAAAAAAAAATGTCACCCGAAAAAAGTCAAAAGGGGTCGAATTCAAATTTTAATGCATAATTTCAAATCAGCTCGTCGAGATATGTCAGAGGAAAGTTCGCAATATTTCGAAAAACAAAATATAAAAATTTCCGAAAAAATGTTCAACTTGAAATTGCAGATGTTCTCTAAAAATTCCACCAAATCTCCATTTGACCCAGATTCGCTTTAAAATTCGGTGAGCATATACAAAAGAGGTTGAATTTTACGAATGCGACAAAAATTGAATTAGGAAAAAATGTCTACAGCTCTCAACAAGCAAAAAATTTATAAATCTTCAGATTCACTTGAAATTAACACTATCTATCCAGAATTTTATGCTAATTCCATAAATATATAATTTGTATATGCTCAGATAGACGGTGTACCATAAAAAAATCGATAAAACGTCGAACAAATTCTCGCACTACCTTTTTTTATCGGATAAATTTCGTTTTTCATAGAAATAATTTTGCCATTTTCAAAGGGGTTTATTTCTACAGGAGTTGATTTATCAGGGAAATAATTGTGACCCTTCTACTCTTCCTTAAACAATAATAGATGAATATATTGATTTATTTTTCAACTTAACTAATAAGGTCCTAGGGATAAATTTTCACTTTTTAGTTGTTCACCCCATGCGATGATATGTTGAAAGATTGCATGTGGGCAGCTGAGAAACATAACTGTAGCGACTTATTTGAGCCGAGAATGACTTACGAAGGTATTTGTTGCGTTTTCAATTATTTGACACCTAGTCCCGAGGCGTTGGAACAAAAGTAAGTAAGCAAATGTAGTAAAAATACACTCGTCTATATTTCACTAATTTATTTATACTTGAAAATTATAAATTCCAATTTATTTCAAACAAATACAGTCACTACCGTCAGATATCGCTACTTTTCCTTATTGTTTTTCCAGCGGAGATTCTAAACTACCACGCTTAAAGCCATCAGTACGACCAATTGGCGCTGGTACTCAGAATGGACTTAAGGTCGAGCTGGTTAATAACTTTGACGACTACTTTTTCACCTCGCTGGAAACTACAGGGTATACAGTACAAATTTTCGACCCACAAGATTTTCCGGACAAAATTAGTGGATCTCTATCACAAATTATCGTCAATTCTGGAAAAGAAGTACTTTTAAGCATCGACGTAGAAGTGGTTATATCCTCGGATATTATCAAGATTTTGCCGTATGCATTGGTAGGTAATTGTTCGAGTGGGAGTATGATTGAATTCTTTAGATTTTTGGGAACAGAAAGTTCTAAAAATAATCCAAATTTTCCCATTCCTATGTCGTCAAAATCAATATGTATTTTCAGAGATCTTGCATTTTTCATGATGAAGAAAGAACAATGTTCGGAAGTTATAGTCACAGTGATTGTTTGCTGGAGTGCAAACTACAACTAATGAACACGCTATGTAGCTGTATTCCCATCACTTTCTCGCCAGCTTCGAAATCTGACGGCGACCCAAGTTACTGTTCGCTGATTGACATCCCATGTCTGAATAAACACAGAAGTAAGAAATATCCAAAGTTATTGCAATACTCTTAGAACTCCACAGATTTATTTTTTTATAACTTCAGCCAACAGGACATGAAACATCCTTCACTTATTTTCCCATGAAGCACCAGCTCATCTACGTTCACACGCAGGATGCCATCTTTGAAATTCAGTTCGAACCCTTCAGAATTCATGACATCCATTCCAATAATTGCTCATTCGCGACCTGCGCGAAGGGTGCGACACCTATAATTATTTCGTTGAACTGATGTAATGTTGCAAGGTCTTGTTTTGCCATAAGAGCTAGTGTATCTATTTTATCTGTTTTCTCATAATTAATTGAGTTTGGGACACTAAATTGAGTTTGGTGATATTCCTTCATGTTGATAGTTTCAGAATATAATAACCGAAATGGCGGCAGAATTAAGCAATCCAAACAATAGGCGTATTTGCTCAGTGCCCCAATGCTTAATGCATCATCAATAGTACCAAACACAAAGTTTCTTTACATAATTTTCCCATTAAAAACATAGAATTAGGCAAAAAGTGGCAATGACTACGTATATGAAAATGTCTGATTAACATATTTCAATTATCGACATCTTCAACAATTTATTCAAATTCGAATGAGAATAAAATTGAACACCATGGTCTCGTATGGAATTTGTAGGCTGATCACCATTACACAGTTTCGCGCCTAAATTCTGAGCGCCATCTAGCGGAAATGCATTTCGCGAATAGAGTTTTCTCGTCGAACTGAGGCAACTACATAGAAAGCTTCCCAGCCAACACAGATACATCTCTAAGATATTGCTGCGATTTCACATCGTGACCTGCGACTCGCATCGTTACGCCGCACAGACGTCCCAGCGACTCAATTTTGTCACACTCATGATGCATGCTGGCGACGTCTATGCGATGTAGTTCTGAGACGTCTATGCGATGTAGTTCTGAGACGCTGCAAAGATGCCTTCTAATAATGTATCAGGGATGTAACAGAGCGACATAGCAGCGATTTCTTCACTGTTATATTCAAGAGACATCAACGTTTATGCGATATTCCAGACAGAAACAACAAATAAAAAAAGAAAATATATTTTCAATATGAAAAAAAGTAACAAAAATATAAATAAAAAAATTTTTCAAAAATTCTGGCAGAACAAAGTACAAAATTTTAAATCAACAAAGTGAAATGTTGAGTGGTGGAAGACAGATGGCGTCCTTGTGATCGGCAGTCAAGTGAATGTGTGTGAAAGTCCTATATATTATCACCTGATCTGGAGATGACTCAATAAAAATATAGTAGAAGATATATCTAAGTAGATTTTGATGTCTAAATGATGTCGCAGTATGACGTCTATGGCAAGTAACAATTTGACATCGCAGGGACATCTGTATCCGGCTATTATTGATTTTGATATCCAAGCAGAGAGGGGTGTCGCGGTGTAATATCGCAGGAATGTCAACGATATGATATCACAAAGACATCTAAATCCCATTTTTGGCGATATTGACATCCCTGAGATGTGGATGTTTGCCCAGTGTTGACTGTGTTCCCTGTTTATTCAGAACTGACCTTGATAGCTTCATCCCATTTTGAACTTCATACAGGTCCAGCATTGAATTTTTACTGAGAGATTCTGTGGTGTGTGCAGTATTCATTTGTTTTTCGAACGTACTGATTGTTTCCTTCACTTTATCCATTTCTGCCACGATTTCTTCCTGTTTTCGAGGAGTTTATCTTCCAGACACTTTTTTCTAGGACATCTTCTCTGAGTTTCAACGAATTTCCAAGAAGCTTTTCTTCCAGATTAATCGCACTTCCTTAAAGTTTTTCTTTCAAACTAGGTATTCGACTTTTTCTAGAAGTTTATCGTCCAGTCACTTCAAATTTTGTTGAAGTTCTTCTTTCAAGCTCACCGAATTTTGATGGATTCTTCTTTCAAGTTCACCGAATGTTATTGATGTTCTTCTTTCAAGCTCTCCGAATTTTGTTGGAGATCTTCTCTCAAGTTAACTGAATTTTGTTGAAGTTTATTTTTCAAGGATTTATTGGTAGCTTCATCGAGTTTGATCATCAACGAACTCAAATCATATCTCAAAAGTTCAAAAAACAAGGTTTAGGGGTCTTCTCCATCACCAATATAACTTTCCGAAAGTCTTTTCGGTTGTTTCAAATTATCTCCCCTTCAATTCTTGCTTCAATTCCGCGACTTTCAAATCTACCAGGTGAACTTTCTCAGGCTTATCCCCTCTAATCAGAACTCGATGGAAGACAATCCAGTACAGATCGTCTAAATGGTTTTTCAGGGGGTTTATGGACCTTCAAATATTTCAGTAGCTTTCAATGCCTTATTTCCTTTCTGTTGGCTGTTTCTGAAGCAAGAGCTTCATCTAATCGGAATTTTTTGATTTAATCCTTTACTTATTTTCGAATTACACTCATGTCAAATTCCGGATATCCGTCAGTTTCAAACTATGAAGTTTGTGAAAAGGAAATGAGCTACTTTAGATGAATCAGACGGTGACACATAATATAATAATATATATTTATCTTGAGAGAGAATACCTATCTATCTGATTGTTTTTCAGCAAAATGGATAAAATACTTTCCAATTGGCGCATCAACAGCAACTCTCGATAGTGAGAAACACGATTCCATGAAGTGTGCGAAATGTTATCCAACTTGTAATAACATCATTTACAAAGTTTCTGCCAATTATGCTCCAATGCTTCATCATGGGTAAGCAAAGTCACGCAAACAACTTTTTCCGATACGATCTTTTCACGATCGCAAGAATCCTACCGACTGCGCCAATTCTTCACTCAAAGTCATGAACCAGTTTTTTTTTTTAATAAACGGAAAATTTCTGACAAAGAATGAATAAGTTGAAGCAATAACAATTCACATCATCTGGGAAGTCTCGGGTCTCCCTGTAGTCGGCATAGTGATGATATGTACTACCATATGTAATTCCACGGAGCGCTATATAATGGTTGTATTCCCTCTCATCTCCGCTGGTGTGTAGATAGGAGGGTGAATCGTCATTGTAATTTATAACTATCAATTCAATTTCATTAATTTCAATAACTTCTCTGTTAACGGTTGTAGAGACTAGATCATTCTATTACGTACTGAAGCTTTTAACTAATTTAGAACTACAACATAAAGTAACTTTTAAAATAGCTTCAACAAAAAATGACATATCTGCACAACAATTTAGTAATTTTGTAGTTGTACAACGAATGTTTTTAGTTCCAGTGATAATCGATCGCATTTGACAGTTTTCTTCAATAGAGCCTTTGGGAATTCTTTCAAAATGGATTTGTCGCAAACATGGTTCGATTTGATAAGTGAGATTAGTCACCGTTGGAATTGCCATGTTTGATTCTCTGATTTTTATTTCAGGTAATATTGGAGGTGTCCTATCCTTAGTTATGGGAATAAGTGTGATAACTGCGATGGAATTGCTGATTCTCATATATAAATTAGCACGTTATAGCATAAATAGGATAAATGAAGAATATTTTCAGTAAATACTCAACTTTATAATTGTAATCGCTAATTTATTTAAAACTCTTCTCGAACTATATCTGCAACTCTGCGACTTTGCCTGCCATCTGATTTTGAGCATCATATATACCGGCAAGTCAAATTCTTTCACCATTCTCGAACAGTCGCGACTCTACGGTGACGCGTTCAGAACCAGAAGGCTCCCGTAAGTTCTTGGCGCTGATAAAACTATGAGTCCTGGATATACCGTTAACAGAGGCGAGATCACCCGAGCAGGCTGGGTGTGAATATTGCGACCAGGTCTGGCCTCAGGGATGTTACATTGCCCCCTTCTTAAAGACGTTTCGTTTTTCTTCCTGACTACGTCTCAAGCGATAGGGCTTATGGCTTCCTCAAAGGTCATAGTCGCGACAATATCAGTCTATTTATTTCACACAAAAAGTTCTCAGTTTATTGTCCCGCGATGCGTAAAACTGTCCACTTCACTCATTTGTCCAACGGGTCACTAGTCTATTAGGCGCGATGAAGGTCTATCAGTTTTTTTCTAACATGGCGAACACGTATTTGAATCAAACATCCCACTCCTGACACCAATGTAGTGAAAATGCAATTTAGTTCAATTTACACAATCTCCACAATAACTTAATTTATTTGATTATATTTATATTACAGTAACTGTTGTCACTCTATTTGCGAACTCTCGAATTAAAAAACTTTATCTCCACAACTGCAACTCTGCCTGCCCTCATTTTGAGCGTATTGTCTACTGGCAAGCAGATTTCATTTACGATTCTCGAACTGTCGAAAGTAAACGGTGACTCGTTCAGATGGCTCCCGATGAGGGTAGAACGATGAGTCATGGGTGTATCGCTAACGAACAGAGATGGGATCACCTGAATAGGCTGAGCGTGTATATCGCGGTCAGGCCCGGCCTCAGAATCATTACAATATCACCTCAGCTCATCGTGGTATACCCTGCATATATCTGACTTCAAACGCTTTTGATGCCATCTCTTCAATAAAACCAGAATAATTCGTCAAAGGAAAGTATATTGTCTGATGTTTGCACAATGAAAAATACACAATTAAGTACATGTTATTTCAAATCGAATCAAACTTAATCATCATTTCTGTCAGCCAGTACCATACGACACCAATTTCTTATGTTACAAACTCATATCCTCGACCCGATGTACCAGATTGATAATAATAATAATACTCTCTCACAAACACTCGTTGAGTATACCCAAAGGCATAGCCTGTGCGGGTTGAGGACGGCTATTATTATTATTTGCCGTGGCGCTCCGGGGCGACTTACTGATTTTTTGGTGGCGTAGTAACTTGTCAGCTGTAGCAAAACCCGGAAAACCTACAGAACCTCCTCGGGTGGTTGGTGCGTGCACTCCAAGCTAGCACCAGATGATATTGGCATCTAGACAACTCACTTGCTTTTCAACCAGGCATGCGGTCGCCTATCGATCCGAGAAATATTCTCTTGTACCTACATCGGGCTCGAACCGACTATCGCTATGCTGGAGTTTCGAACGGCCTGTGCGTTAGACCGCTGATCCACCGACCACGCAAAGGAAATGTCCTGGTACATCATATTTCCAGCACATATTTTCCACCACAAAGTCGTTAATACAGTTAGCTTTTGCTGTGCACTTTCATATGAGTTTTGAGATGGTGCGACCTTCGGAAAGTTTTTCCACAAAGCACACAAAGAAATGGCTTTTCCCCAGAATGGATTGCTCTGTGTTCTTTTAGATTTTTCGGGTCCGAGAACGATTTGGAGCAATCGCTGCATTTCAATGGTCTTTCTCCTGAGAACAAAAGATATAAGTAGTTATGAAAAGTGAATTGACAGTTATAACAGTCTTGTGAAAAATTAGACAGTCTACAAAAGTTATTCTAACATAATCATATACCAGTTACCTGTATGTTTGCGCGTATGGATATTGAGGTAATACAATGTTGAAAACGATTTGGAACACAAACTGCATTTGTGTGCGTTTTCTGAAAAATGTGACCTCATATGTTTCTTCATCACTGTGGACTGAGAGAAGCATTTGCCACAGAACTTACATAGAAATGGACGTTCCCCTGTATGAATTCGCTGATGTGCAGTGAGTAGACTACTTGAAACAAACCTGGAAGAAATGTTACATTTATATACAGATTTCGAGTCTATAGAAAATAATAATAATAATGGCGGACTACGTGGCTGCCAATACACCATTATAGTGCTGCCGTCAGAGCTGTCAATTTTTTTGGGTTATGTCATATGCATTATCCAAACAAACTTATCTTGTAAGGTAAGCTCGGGTAAGTGTGAATTTGGGGCAAGTGTAAATTTGCTCTCTATCTTCGCTAAACCGGGCGACAGCCCAATGCCATCTATTGACGAATAGCCTACACTCATAATGAATCCATAACCATCATATAAAATACAAAAGAGATCTTGTGAAATCCAAATATTTTCCCCAATTTTCTAACCTACAATTCATCAACCCGAACGAATATAACGAGTTTATATCAAGCTTTGAGTGTATTGTTAAAAGCTAAGGTAAGAATCCATTCTATACACTTTTCTTCTGCCTAAACAATGAATCTGACTATAGATTGCCGTTTTTTCATGAAGTTGTTTTTTTACATTTATTCATTGCATGTCACACTTACCCCGAAATTAAATGTTATTGGGGATAGTGTGACCTATCTGTCGGGGTAAGTGTGAACCTGGTTCATTTGGCCAATCTAAACAGTAATATTTTCTCAGCTATAGTACGAAATTATATACGGAAATCTCAGAGAGCCAAACAATATACCTGGCCAAATGTGGAAGACATTGATACACTTTCTGAGGATGAAATAGCAACTGTGCTTCCATCACTACTCGTCAGAAGATGGGGATCAATGAAATTCTCATTCGATTTTTCAGATTTCTACCTGTAAATTTGTCTTTTCAACAAATGTCCACTTTCACGATTATTTTTTGTTGTTTTCCAATGGGGCATTTCAAATTCAATATTAAAAAGTTCCTAACTATGTTTTGAATAAAGATATCTCGAAACAAATAAATTGTGGTGAAAGTTCCTTTACTGTTTACTCACACCTGCCCCAAAGAGAAATTTACGTGCATTAGTATCTTTAAATTTGGCCCAAATTACCGGGGAAGTGTGACCTATGGAGATGTATATCTGAATATATAAATAAAATTTACAGAATACGTTTTTAACAGTTTTCAGTGGCGTATTACAAAGACTGACCTTCGAAGTAAATACCTGCAAAATTTCATTGTTATATTAGTTCAGTTTCATCAGATGGACTAAATTCAATGCGAACCATAAAACTTCCGTCAAGTGGTGTCGCCCCTCTTTCATGATGTTTCTGGCTTCATATTGAAGTCGACACGTAGTCGAAGTGCATTTTAAACTGGAACCCAGAGATGGCGCTGAATTCATACCTCAGTGTTTGTCTCAGGGATTTCCAATTAGGATGAAAGGATTTTTCGATTCAATTGGGTCGAACTAGCCTTCGCTGATGATTGGCAATGACCATGAAACCGGTACGGAGGTGTTCCCCAATTAAATCGAAAAATAATTTCAGCTTTGACATTTGAAATGCATTGCAAAGTGGTTCTTGTAGAAAACTTTGCCAAGTATTAAACAAATATAATTTTTTGTTGAATACTTGCCGACGACTTTACCTATTGTATAGGTTTTATTGCGGAAGATTGGATTACGTAATCCACCATATTTCATTATTAGTTTTATGGTCTTCCGTCAAGTGGTGTCGCCCCTCTTTCATGTTATTTCTTCTGTTGAAAAAAATTTCAATTTCCCAATGGGATTGTTCAGGAAGGGAATTGTAGGTTAATTATCGATGATGCCAAGATTTATATATTTCCCTAGACGGCCGGAAATAGAATTCCCTGACTTTGGGCATTTTTTAACGTTTTTTCCTTACTTCCAGGACACATAAATCAATTCCCTAACTTTTCCAGGTTGGTGGGCATCCTGAATATTCGTTCTAGAGACAAATATGGAAGCCATAAATCAGAAAAATAGATTTTTTATTAAATTCATGAATCAAAATTTGATGACTTGACAATGACAAGAAACACATTTTCTATAGTAAATGTTCAAAAACGTTTCCACCAACTTCCATATACGATGGTTCAAACGAGCTTCCATTGCCGCCCTCAAAAAAACACCTATGAAACCTAGGTAACAGATTGTACAGAAGTTCATTCAGGGTGGCTCGTTTTCAACTAAAATAATAATAGGCTTCAGATCATAATTTTCTACTTTGTTGAAATCTGCCCATCATGGAGCATCTGATAACGCGAAACAATATAGGGTGATCCATTTAAAAAAATGGTGAAAGTAATTTCAAAATGTGCCCCCCTCTATACTATTGTTGAGGTGTTTTTTAATTTTTCCTGAAATGTTCCAAAAGTTATTCAGGGTGGCTCGTTTTAAATGAAATGCAATTTATATAACTTTCATTAGTAGCTTGAAAATGGTAGGAAATGCAATGTATTAGTTGTTCTAATTCTGCTAATTATAAAAATGAGATTGGGAAATATTTCGTTTTTTCGAAATATATTGCAGGTAGGTTTCCAATTAAACCAATTTTTTTTTTATCTAATCAGGACTTAGCTTGTAATTCAATTATATTTTTTTCATAAAATCTTACGATATAATCTACAAAAATATGAATTTATTCTATAGTATTATTGTAAAAGAAGGTCTTTGAGATAGATAGTAGATAGAAGTGGCCCCAAAACTTTCCCCTGTGGCACACCGAATTGAAAATTTTTTTTGTTCACCCTTTAATTTCAATTCAAACTGGTTTAACTACTTATATGTTGGAACAAAAATTTAAGGATTTTCATCAGCATTTGAATGAATAAAAAAATGAACTTGATAAGAAAGTGAGTATAAAAGTTTAGTGTAAAAATTTACGATCCCATCATTTTATTAGTACTACTAGGTAAATAATGAAGCTTATATGTTATACTTCAAAAATTATAGGATTACTTAATAGAAATGATTAAAAGCAGCAAAACAACTATATTTCAAAATAAGAATAAGTAAGTCCACAATACGTGTAAAGAAATTGATAATCTTGGAGGAAAAAATAGTAAACCATCCTTAAATGATACTCTATCTGCATTTTTATTGTCACCAACCTACCTTTTATCACAAATTTGGCAACCGTACGGTTTTTCCCCCTTATGCCTTCGGAGATGCACAGTCAAACCAGAAGACTGTCTGAAAGATTTTCCACAAATTGAACACAAATGAGATTTTTCATTTGAAGTTTTTTCAACTTTTCTAATCTCTTCATTTTTGTGCTGCTTCCTCATATGAATCGAGAGAGATCCAGACTGGGTGAAGGAATTGTTACAGAGCATACAGGGATAAGGCTTAGCTCCGGTGTGAATAGACATATGCCGTTTAACATCCGATGCTCTAAAAATCATGACAATTATATATCTACGGGTAGAAATACTCAGGTACGTGGTTTGAAAATGGTGATTTTTCAAGACTCAGAAGGGCTAACTCAAAAATGACTAAGAGCACCTTGAATTTCCTTCAAATCCATGATCAGGAGCCAAAACTACGTGAAAAAAAAGATCTTAAGCAAGTACCTTGTGAATTCTTTGCAACAGATGCTACATTTCAATCTTTCTGTATCAGAATGTGAACCAATGTGCTTTTGGAGATGTATCTCTAACCAAAACTTTTTACCGCATTCAGAACAGCTTAATTTTTCGCTTCTGTGTTCACTCTTATCGATAATTTCATTATCAGAATCTCCCAGGGCAGGATCGTCATTATATTCCTGGTATTTATTCTGATTGTCGCACTCTGAATAATCTTTCTGAACAGAATATACTGCGGACTCTTCATCACTTGGATTCTCCAAAGACTCAGTTTCCTTCAAAGATTTCGTACTATAATCTTTGTAAATTTGTTCTAGTCGTTCCTGTGTTTGGTAGCATTTTTTCTTAAATAAATAAGATTCAGTCAATTTGCTCAAACACTTCCGACAGATATTTTGGGAATACAGATCATTTTTTGTAACCTATAAAAACAACCAATAATTGCCAGATTAGGTACAATTGATGAATCAGATACTTCGATTGATGTACATTTCATGAGAATGGAATTCAAGCATTCTTCTTGGGATTCTATAGAGATCGCATCAAATAATGAAATGAATACATTCGTAGATTCCATGCATGTCCTACATATACTAGTTGCTTTAAGACACCCCTTTTCCATGATTGACCACAAATATTCAATAAATTAATATGCAATAATTCAATTACTGAATGAAAACCACGCCAAAAAACAAATTCAAAATATTAATTTATATTTGATTTTATTTTTTTTAATTATTCGGTCCTTATTCCACAGAACCACAGAACACGTCACAGCGTTCTGTATTCTGTGATTCTGTGAAACACATATCTTCTTCTTTTTATAAAAACGCGAAACGTGAAGGCAGTGTGAACTAGCCCTTTCAATGCAAATTCAGAGGTGGGGTTTCATGTACCATAGAATTTTACAGTCGACAGTTATCTCTTTCACTCCCACGAATTCAACGCTAATGACATCTCACTTATTCGATCAACTATGGTACACGAAATTGTTATTTGACAAACGTTGGTTCATTAACTGACTAAATCACAGTATACCCAAATATAAAATGCCAAATACCATAAATAGACAAGTTGAGGTACAAAACACATACATAATGTTGTATTCTGTGGGTTTACGCATGCGTACCCAAATTTGAAACAGTGAAATAGGGAGACTGTCACTTCTGTAAAACTTACCTATTCTGTGTCCTGTAGTTCTATTACATGAGTGATAAGAACTACTAACCTGTTGACAACTGTCAATTTTTTTATCACGGACTTGAATAGAAGGATGTTTGCGCTTTGACTGTCTTGAGATAAGAAGCACTGACCAGTGACTAGAAAAATCGAGAGTCAAAAAAATAAGGGCTCAGATAAGGTGAAAACTAATGAATACTGAAGTAGTCCTTGGAGGAAAAATTACGATTCATCTGGTAGTGGTCATTAATGTGTGCCGACAAAACAAGTATGTTGATATAGGATATTACATATGAAAAATGTATATTTAAATTTTCTTTGCAGCTCCCGCAGACCTGCTGTGTGAATTCTTCGAAGTTTTGATACACAACATTGTCTATTCTAAAAAAATATACCCAGAAACTATTTTTGCTAGGAAAAAGAAGTACGGAATTCCAGTATACCAGTGTATGCACCCGGATGTAAACGAATACATCAACCAGTGCCTGAAAGCTATTAATTTTCATTCCAGAAAAAATCAGCTAAAGAGGCTTTTTGTGTGTTTTCACGAAAAAGACCGCATACGTGAGCGGCATGTTTTTGATGTTCTAAAATTGAAGAATACTGCTGAAAGGTACGAAGTTACCTTACTGTTTGTGTTGTTTTGAACAAGAAAATGGATGTAAGGAAAACATTTATGAAGTTTGTTTGAATCTTATTTTCAGTGATCCCCTTTTAGTTGAACTGGAACAGTCGATGCGAAATTTCATTCTGAAGCTTCATACTGCTCAGGCTTATTTAGAGGACTTATCAGAAGACTCGACCTTCAGCATAAGCATTCAGACAACAGCTTATTCAAGTGTTGAGTTTAACCAAGAACCAGTTTATGAGGTAAATTTTCCTCTAATGACATTGATGTATTTATGTAAAAAATCTACTAGAGCTATTTTTTGGTACGACAAAAAACAGCTTAATTCTAATAATAGGGATAGGTATATATAAAAAATTGGTTATTCTGTTTTTTCTTTCAATATTTTTAAAACCGATAATTTTTTCATTTTTGTTGCTGTCCAAAAATAATGAATTTTCTCTAAATTCTGTAATATAACATCCATAACTTTTATTGAGCAATATTATGGGCCAGGAAATATTCACATTTCTGAATTATTATTTATTTTATCACATATCTTCAATTAAATTTGTAGAACATCATTTATTCAAAACAAAGGGTCCCGCACTTTTTATAGGTGAAATTGTCTGAATTTTTAGGATATTGTAGTATTCGATGTACTGATTGAACATGCAGAATCGCAAAGTTCGTTGATGGATAGATTTTGAAATACTTGCAATCAGTAATTTTTATTTAATTATTTTCTCGGGATTTGAAAGTGCCAACTGTATTTTTTTTCGCTCTTATCATCAACTTACCTTCATATTACTAAATATCATTCAGATGGTACAGATTATATCATTATGTACAGAGTGAAAAATAAAAACATTTTATTAATTTCTGAATAGTCAATGTAATAATGAAATGTTGATAAAATTATTTTGGCATGCAAAATACTATTCTTATTCCATCATTAATCACAAGAAAATAATTGAATAAGAATTACCGATTTTTAACTGTATTTCAAAATGTATAAATCAACGAACTTTGCGATTCTGCACGTTCAATCAGTACAATATACTAAAAATTCAGACAATTTCACCGAGAACCATTTTACCTACAAAAAGTGCGAGGTTCTTTCTGATAAATTGATGAAATGAAATTATTTTCAGGATTTTCCCTGGATTGAAGTGAAAGAGAATGAGGTAACTGTGCGTGGAGCCGATATAGTTCCTGTACATACCTTAGAAACGGACTGTCTTGCATTGCAGATGTACATTGAAAGAGAAGGTAGGCATGTTTTAAGAGGCTATTCTGAAATGCATATTCACGACAAAATCAAATCAAAAAATGTACCTAGATGCGTGATTTATTATACTGACAACATGTATTAACTTGTAACGGTAGTTTTACAACCAACAAGGTCATCAAGAAAAATTGGTAAAATTCCGTTAACTAATAGTTAGAAGCTATAAAAAAAATTAAACTTACGTACTTACGAAAAATCCAAAAAAAAAATTGGTCTTATGTAGTTTCAGAGATATGGGCCTATTTTTGAGTGATGACTGACATTTTCTAGACACATTCCTACCGCGAAAAAACAGTTCTCTTCCTTATTCACACTAGCACAATGTACACACCCTAATTCACCCGTTTTACACAATTTTTTCCTTAAAAACGGCTTTATTTATCCAAAAATTCAACCCTGTATTAAGAACATCCAAAACAACAAATCTATGCAAAATGATTAGTGAATTTATTCATGTCAGGTTGGTAACTTTAATCTTTGCATATTTGCAAGGCCAACTTTTCAAGCTATTTCAACATGAATAAGACATAATACTATTGTTTTTTCTCAGATACCAACTTAACATTAATTAAATTCACTAGCTATTTTGCCTAGATTTGTTGTGGTCATAAAAGAGGAAGAGTTTTTTCATAAAAAGTGCCGTTTTTCATGAAGAAAAAATATAAAACACACCAATTCGAGTGTTTACATTCTGCTACTGATAGAAGAAAGACTTTCGAGTGTTTTTACTGCCTTTTTTCGCGGTAGGAATGTGTGCTGGAAAATGCCAGTCATCAAAAAATTGTATTTGGATTTTTGTATAGGAGCCGAACTGTAAGTTCCAAAGTTTGTTTTTTTTTTTCATTTTGTGGTTATAAATTAACGGAATTTTTTCCAGATGAATTCGAATTTATTTTTGAATGGCACCATATGTCATGTTATTTTTTAGCAGAAAACCAATGACTTGAAACGAAACCTTTCACGTTCCGCTGAAGTCGCAGAAACGTTCCTTTTGAATTGTGTTTTTGTGAGGTTTCAGCTTTTCATTTTGATAATAATACGTTAGGTGATCTGCCATTTTTATAATACAACAAACGGTGTTATCGACTGTCGACTGTTTCCAAATCACAAACAGCCGCGCAGGTGCTCCGCCTGGCGATATATAGCCGAAGCACAACTTGGTTTACCGAGTGAAGAATGCTCAAAGGACCCTTGTCCAGAATTTGCTGGTTTTGGCTTTTGATCGGTAGATGTCGCTGGCATGTCCCTTTCGAACTTTAATTGGAATCGCGGTTTTTTATTTATAAAGATAAGGTACTGAAATTAAATGCGGTTAAAAAACTCATCTTTTATTTACAAGGCACAACGGGAATAATTTCGTGTACCTACGTCGTCATTTGCATGAGAACTGCGAAACGGCCATTGCTGATTTGTTGAAGCTATTTTTGAGAGCCAAAACGGCCTTCATGCTATTTTCATTCATTTGAATACGCAGCCTGGTCTTAGGTAAGCCCTTACTTCTTAAAATTCTCTAGTAGGAATGCTATAGAGAAATTGCTTTGAATAATTTAGATTATACTATTTTTAGGATAGTTACACACGTGTCAGCTAATATTCCGTGCCCTGTATATGGTGATTGCCGGTTGAATAACCAATAAATATTTCTTTGAGGTATCCAGATCCAACCGCTTCTCATTTGGTCACACCCCACATTTATCCTTGTTTCAGACTGGACTTTTGTTTTCTCATTTCATCAATATGATGGTATCATAACAGATTTTCGTCAATAATACGGCCTAAAACTTAGTATCATCGCCAAATTGTTTGGTTTTTCCTTGACTGAATTTGTAATGGACTTGATATAAATCAAAAATGAAACAGGCCCCAAAATCGATCCTTGTGGTACTCCACATTTGACATCCATCAAGGAGCTGCAAACAACATTAAAAATAAAGATGAATGAATCGAATAACTTCGACAGTGATACTTTGTTTGAATTCAATGCCATAAATTATATCCGGTATTGTATATAACAATTTTCAGATAGTTAATCTAAAAGCCATGGACGAAGCTGAAACAGGCGTAAAGAGAAAAAGCAGGCTGGCTGTTTTTGAACACGTGGAAATAGAAAAAGCACCAAAAAAAGTGAAGTTCAAAACGAACACATTAGAGTATGAAGAATCTTCTTCATCAGAGACAGAATTGGTAATTGACGAGAAGAAATATAGTGTAAGTTTTTTGGTATTTCTGAATTTAAGGGCGTTTTGAGGAAGTAATTTTTTGATTTCTCAATTCTATATAGGTTTATCCCAGACAAACTTTTGTTTAACCAGCTTTTTTCGAAATCACGTTATAGAATGCAATAATAGTAATAATAAATGTGAACGCCTGCACTTTCATACCTGCCATACTACAATACACAATTGTTTTCAACATTTTAATAAAATTCAAATCCCACAAATACAAAAATAAACTCATTATTTCCTAACTTTACAAAAAGAGTAGCATATTTCAAACAATTGCACTGGCCATAATCACGATACGAAGTAGCTACCACCAATCAGTCATCTTCAAAAAACTGATCCAACTCCTTTTGGTCGAAATCTAGCTGAATCTCCTCGAGCAGGGCCCCATTTTGTTTTTTCGATTGTTCCATTTCCGGTATCATACCCGAATTCTTGTACAACTCCAAGTCTGTCTTGAACGCATCTTGGAAAACTTTCTGCCGTTCTTCTAATATTTTCTGTTTACCGGCCTCGTATTCAGAAACTTTCCTGGAATGTTTTTCGGTCAGAGTAGCTTTGAAAGCCTCCAAAGACTCTTCTTTTCTGAGTCGGTACTGATCTAGGTGGTACTCGTGCTGGCGCTGCATTCTCCGAAAGTCAGCCTCGTCTATCAAATTTTCCAGCACTATCAAATCTTTTTCTATATTTTCCGCTGTTCTGTATACATCATTTATTGCATTTAAACAATTATTTATATTGTAGCCTAGTTTTGAATTTGTGAATATATGATCTATGAGCTCGAGGTGTGTTTTGTTGGCACTGATTTCTTTAGAAATGTCTTCAATATCCTTTGCTATCTTCTCTGCGCTCTTGGCGTTATCTTCGTTGTTTTTATGAAGTTGTTCCCATTGGTTTTGGAATTGGTGCAGTATTTCAGCACCAGCCTTCAAGTTGATTGCTTTCTTCTCGGGCTTTTCCTCGCTGGTGTTGAATAAAGATACACCAAGTAGTTTTTCTTTCAAACTGGACAGCATTTCAGCTCATCATCAGTAAAGTAAATAGAAATGAAAAAACAAACCAGTTAAAATAATACAAAATTATTTCAAAATCAAAACAAACAGCTGACTTTCTTCTTCTTCTTCTAAAATTATGGACGTTGCTTCCGTAGGAGCATTTAACCAGCTCAAACTTGGGGAGCAGCTACTCTGTCTGAAGTTTATGTTCCAAGGCCTATCGAGATACATGCGTGCTCATGAAGGGTTTTTGAAGCACGTGCGATTTACACGCCTTCATTTACGTGTTTTATTTGGTTCTGTAATAATTTTGTCAATGCTGGAGTAATGCTATTTGAGTGTTTCAAATAATCCTGTAATGTATTTTTCACTGTCCCTTTTATCTTATTATGCAGGGTGGGCACATATGTATCTGAATCGGTCTTTATTTTCTAGATTTTTGGTTGCTACTTGGCGTTGTTGCTAGTATTGGTGCCATTGGTTTTTCTCTGGACTTATTTCCTTTTGGATATTATTTATTGCTTGAGTCTCCGACTTTCTGATTTATGTCCAGTAGATGATAGACCAAAAATAGATAAAACTCCAACATAAATATAAATCATTGAGGTGGCGTCTCGTTTTTCGAGGGACACACCCCGTGTTCCGACGTTTGGCCCAACTCCGGCCCTAAAACTACCGAACTGTCAAGCAATTTCCGCGAATATTCCATTTACCTGTTGGAAATTTTCTCAGCTTTTTTCCTATATAGACATGTAATTAACGGGTGTGTCTTCTTGTGGTCGGAAAATGCGACAAAAGGACAAGGTGCGCTAGGATCCGGTATCCTAACCCATATAACCTCCTCAAAAAATATTTCTGACGGTTCAAGAATTTTTTCATTATTTTTCCCGTTTTCTTCGCCATCGATTGCTCACGATAAATTTTTGAAAAATAAAAAAAATGAAAAAAATCCCTTTCGAGTTGTTTGAAAATGCAGACGTTCGTTGGATCGCCTACAGCAACTATGTTCGACCAGCGATCGCCTCGAAATTTGGTTGAACTGTACAAAAAACATTCAGATTTACGAATATGATATGGAAAAAAATTAGAAAAATTTCTGGCAGGCGCAGGTCAGCTCCGAACGGCCAATCCGGGATCGTAACCCATATAATATTGAAAAAAAAAAATGTACGAATGTTCTGGAATTTTTTCACTATTTTTACCGTATTCTACGCCATCAAATTAGTAGTAACGTAAAGTTTCAAGTCCATCTATGAAGTTTTTGTTTTTGTTTGCTATCACTACTGCGAAGACTAAAATTATGTCCAGTCGAACTTCGACGACATAAAAGTACCGTACCACTAAGGAATTTCCGCGAGTATTCCATTTTCCTGTGGGAAAATCCGGCCAATCCCGGATCCTAACCCATATACCATCGAAAAAAATACTTATGAATGTTCTGGAATTTTTTCATTATTTTTTCCGAATTCCACGCCATGTGTCTCCTTGTGGTAGAAAAATGCGAAAAAAGGACAAGGTGCGCTAGCATTCGGTATCCTAACCCATATAACCTTCACATAAAAATTCTTCCGACGGTTCTGGAATTATTTCATAATTTTTTCCGTATTCTAGCTCAAATTTTTGCTAATTTGAGCTGTTTATAGTTTTTTTCAACCATCTCCTTTAAAATGCTAGTATTCTCATGAGATTTATTATAATCCTGATTATATTATCATATAAACTGAAATCTTAGTGGTTCGTGAGTGTATTTTGTTATTGCAGGGCACGAAAAAAAAGAAGAGCCCTCTCATTAAATTGTCAAAGGAACCTCTCAATTTACGATGTGAATGGAAATCATGCGACGAGAAGTACGATTCTTGGGAAGAATTCAATTCTCATTTGATGGACCATACTGATGATTCATCAGGTAATCAACAGGAAGTGTGTCGGTAGTTTTTGATATCCACTATTATTTGGATAATAAAGATAATGAGTCTAACAACTCATGACCAAACTTTTTAGCATGGAATATAAAAAAATCACATGTTTCATCAATATAAATATCTGACAGCTTCGCATATTTTCAGAACGTTTGACGTGTCAGTGGGCCAACTGTGTCTACGATACCGCCACGGTCCCGCTTCTGATGCAGCACTTGTCGTACCACGGATACATCTCCAAAATAATAAATATCGGCCAGAACGTCGTCGAGAGGGACGGCTTGCCGAAGTGCAATCAGAAGGAAGTATCCCACATAAAAATGAATACGTTTGGGTATACTTGCGAGTGGGAGGATTGCTCGCACAATTTCTGCACTGTTTACGATTTTTTCGACCACATGTTGAGTCATGCCAGGAAAAAGTCCACTGTTCCTGCGGCGGAGGCCGAAAATGAAGGGATGAGATGTTGCTGGGCAGGTAATATATACCCAATCACAGATGTCTGTGTTTATCCTAGTGTGTACACTTTTGTGTTCATAGGAGAGTAAAAGTTCCGCCTTGAAATAAAAAAGTGGTTTATCTTTTTTGTCTTCTGAACACGAATGCGGAGAAAATTCGAAGGGGTCTCAATATCCTTTTCTGAATCTTGAAAATCGACAATTTTAAAATATCTAAACTTTCGGTGGTTTTTGGATTTGATAGTCGTCACTTTTTCCAGGCGCAAATCTACGTAATTTCACAATTTTTGACCTCTTTGTAACCAAAACCATAATCAACTTTTGTTTTAGTAACTTTCATTTGCGGTAAGTTGGTCACTTGGAATATGCGCTGCAGACTATTAAAATTTAAATATGAGCAAATAACTTTCACTTCATTTGTATTCTTTTGGATTTCAGGTTGTGAAAAAAAGAAATTAAAACTGGCAAATTTAACAGAACACTTGAGGACTCACACCAAGGAGAAAATAATTGGCTGTCCCACATGTTTTACCATCTTTAGCAGTAAAACCAAGTTTTGTGATCACAGGAGAAGACAACAGTCAAGTTTTAGTGAGTAATATTTCATAGGATTTTGTGATGCAAATTCCTATTGCATAGGATTTTGTTACCCTAATTTCTATTGCATAGGATTTCGTGACTGTTGATTGCATTGGATTTTTTTATGCAAAGGGCTGGATTTTGTGATGCAAATTTTCATTGCATGGGATTTTGTGACGCAAATTTCTATTGCGTAGGATTTTGTTACCCTAATTTCTATTGAATAGGATTTTGTGACTCTTAATTGCATTGGATTTTTTTATGCAAAGGACTGGATTTTGTGATGCAAATTTTCATTGCATGGGATTTTGTGACGCAAATTTCTATTGCGTAGGATTTTGTTACCCTAATTTCTATTGAATAGGATTTTGTGACTCTTAATTGCATTGGATTTTTTTATGCAAAGGACTGGATTTTGTGATGCAAATTTTCATTGCATGGGATTTTGTGACGCAAATTTCTACTGCGTAGGATTTTGTTTGCAGAAGGCTAGATTTTAAGACGCAAATTCCTATTTCATACGATTTTGTGACGCGAATTCCTATCTCATAGGATTTTATTACCCAAATTTCTATTACATAGGATTTTATGATACTTAATTCCTATTGCATAGGATTTTGTTATGCAAATTCCAGTGACCAAAATTTCTGTTGCATAGGATTTTGTGACGCAAATTTCTATTGCATAGAATTTTGTGACTATTGATTGCTATTGCATAGAATTTTGTTAAGCAAATTCCTATTGCATAGGATTATGTGACGCAAATTTCCAATTCCTATTTTATAAGATTTTGCAATGCAAATTCCTATGAATTTTGTAGTGCAAATTCCTATTGCATAGGATTTTGCTGGCAGAAGGCTGGATTTTGTGACGCAAATTCCTATTTCATAGGATTTTGTGACGCAAAATCCTATGGCATAGGATTTTGTGACGCAAATTTTTATTGCATAAGATTATGTGACGTAAATTCCTATAGCATAGGATTTTGTGACGCAAATTTCTTTTGCATGGGATTTTGTGATGCAAATTTCCTTTGCATGGGATTTTGTGACGCAAATTCCTATTGCGTAGGATTTTGTTTGCAAAACGCTGGATCTTGAAACGCAAATACCTATTTCTTACGATTTTGTGACGCAAATTCCTATTGCATAGGATTTTGTTACCAAAATTTCTGTTGCATAGGATTTTGTGACACTTAATTCCTATTGCATAGGATTTTGTTATGCAAATTCTTATTGCATAGGATTTTCTGACCGACATTTCTGTTGCACAGGATTTTGTGACGCAAATTTCTATTGCATAGGATTTTGTTTGCAGAGAGCTAGATTCTTCAAATCGATTTTTCATAATTCAATTAAATAAATTATTGAAATACTTTAAAAATGAGGTAAATTTGAAATTCCTGATTAAATCATAATTTATCTATTTCAGTACAGAGCTATCAGTGTTCCCAGTGTCTGAAGCTGTTTCCGAGTGAAAGATTGTTGAGAGACCATATTCGTTCCCACATAAACCACTACAAATGCACAATGTGCGATATGACGTGTACAAAACCATCGCTGCTGGCAAAACATATCAGGTTCAAGCATGTCAAGTACAAACCCTACAAATGCCCTGAATGTAGTAAAACGTAAGTAAATATATAAGAATTCATTTTATAAAATGTTAATAAATAGATATTTTAACTGCACTGTTTGTAATATTTGGTATTTCACGAATACATGAATGAATGCGTATGACGGTTAATGCCGTCATCACGAATAGGTGTCCCAACGATCCATATTTGCTAGTAAAATGTTTCTTTGTTCATATTTCCTAACGTTGAAGTTCGATTTTAAGGTAAAACGAGATCTGTGTATATATTGAGTGAAATCTTAATTGAATGTTTGAAGCAAATTTCGTGAAAATAATTGTTTGATTTTTCATAGGTTTGTTGCAAAGCATAATTTAGATACTCACATGAAGATACATGAAAAGAAAAACCCCATGAAATGTGATATGTGCGATTTCAGTTGTCGCACACGTGTTGGTTTGGATAATCACTATGTGAAGAAACATGAAGCAGTAAGTAATTATTTTATTTACGTCAGACAAAATTAAGGTGTGACATTTGAATGAAAAAATTAATTCGACTTGAAAATACCCTTGTCTTTCTTTACATGTACCCCCAAATTGAAAAATATAAGGCAACTATCTGGGAGAAAATATTTACTTTCCTAACTGAAACCACGACGGACATTGAACTACATCTGTCAAATATTTCTACATTGGGGCATCTAATAAGACAACAATCTGGCGACAGTTTACTCATAATTGCTTTCGTCAGATCAGTCCATCGTAGATCTTTGTCTCTTTGATAACATATATGTTATTGATAAATATCAAAAACAGACTTGGGCCGAGTATGGAGCCCTGAGGCACCTCTACGCCAATTTGCACTGTATCGGAATAATATACCGGAGACTTGCAGCTATTCAACTTTTGGTGGTTTTTGAGTTGGTCGTGGACTCAAAGTAATCCTTCCTGACGCTTCGTCTACAACTGCGGTAGACATTTTCAAAGGCGGTGCGTTTGTTTAAGCCTATCTGATTCGGTTTTTGCTGATTTCTACTTTTATTGTGCTCATCTTCATAGGGGGCGTGACTTTTCAGTTACTGAGGTTGGATTTCAACAGATCAATCAATTTATGATTAATGAGGTCAAACGCTTTCGATCGGCCAAAATGATTGCCAGTTACTTTATTTCCTTTATTAATTTGATCTATTATATAATTAGGAGAATCATAGATCGAAGATTTGGTGGGCTTATCAGGGAGAAAACCGTACTGATTCATCAAATATGTCAATTGCGTAAATGAGGCGTTCAATTGTTTTTGAGAGAGCTGATAGTACAGAAGTTGTTTTATAGTTTGGAATTTCGTTTTTTTCTCTTTCTCAACTACAGTATAGCACCTTTGATATTAGTTACTCGTAATTTTATTACAGAGCGGTTTGTCCTACGAATGCCATTGCTGCAAGAAAAAATTCAAAAGAGGTGGATATTTAACGAAACATCTAACAAATCTCCATAACTACCATTGGCCTTCTGGACATTCAAGATTCAAGTAAGTAATTTATAAATTTTTTACCTCAAATTGTTGACAGTCAATATTGGAAAGTATCAGAATCACAGGAGACCTGTATAGCGTTATGGAAAACTACTTATCAAATACTACAAATGGTAGAAGTCAATAACCGCCTCACTCAGAAAGCGGTTATATACTCTGGAGTTCCTCTAGGCACAGTCTTAGGGCCATTACCTTTCAATTTTAATGACCGTCTCCTACCGACGTTTTCAAGCGTTTGTCTCTCAAATTGGACTTGGTCCAGCAAAACCATCTACCAGACAAAATCATCATAATGGGAGGTTTCAATGTGCACAAATTTTCGTATAAAACGGACAAGACAGACTTTTTTTCAGAAATCTGAGCACAGAGCTGAAAGTTCTTTTGAGAGATCGTTAATTACAATCGAGGAGAATTTTCAACGTCTATTTTTTTTCAAGATATCGAAAGGACCAAGATGGGATATACCGCTTGCAAACAGTTCGTTTAGAGAGCCTGGAAGTAACCCAAGAAGTGATTCGCAGCGAGTCGATGCCTACAAGCAAAGTTAAAGAGGGTGTTCGCTATCTTTTGAACTACGACAACGGTAAAACTGGATACGTTTTATCCATATCGGAAACCAACGAACAAACCCTCAAACCTGCAGAAAAAGATACCGTTAAGGAGAATAAGGTACTGATCACGATTCAGGACGTGGATGAGCACGGTAACGTACTCAAATCGCAGATTGTTAAATCGGAGATTGTCGACGAGCTGCCTCTTCTCGATAATGCAAGGGTCGTAGGGGGTGGAAACGATAAGGATACTGCTGACTGTTCGTCTAGTTTCAACAAGTCGACTGATTCGGGATCGTACGAGTCGAAAACATGTGGTAGCGATTCTGAGGAGGAGGATGATCCTAGGGATACAGAAATGATTTATAAAAGTGAAAGCCAGCCTGAGGAACAGGACTGTTTTCTCGAAGAACCAACGATTCTTAATTATGAGATGTTCAAAAAGGAATTGTCCTCTACGAGTACAGCTTGAAAAAGAATTATTTACTGTTATACTGTCAATTTTTTAATCCATGTTACTGATATTTTTATAAATGAATAAAATTTCAACAAGCGGTTATTTTTATTAATAGCACTTTCCCCTTCCACTTTTCAACATTATTGTCAATGAGAAACTTGACGAAATGTTGGCCGATCCTCATGGTGAAGAAAATTTTGGACGGTTGCTAACTTTCAACGGTGGAATGTTGTTAATACACCTGACGCCTACCCTTAACCGTATTTCACTGCGATATAGAATACGCTTCGTGATGGTCACTATTTTACCATATTGCAGATCAAATCAACCTACTGGAGGAATTTAGTGGCTAGAGAGTTCACTAATTGACTGAATTCACCACACTCAAACGATGCCTTTTCCAATTCAAACAAATACCGCTTGGAGTACCTTCGGTCCCGCAACTTGGCAAAGACTCGTCGACCGTGTGTTTGGTGCTGACCTTGACACCTACAATTACATGATATTATCATTTGCACTACCACTTTTGGAAAGCGCATAATTTTATTTGCCGTACAGAAAATTCGATCATATCTAGAAACCGCCAAGTTCAGTCATAACAGATCATTTCAGTCGTATTTGGCTCTACAACATGAAAAATCCCCCCACTTTTTTTCCAATTCAAACATTATGAGTAAATTGTAATATGTCACTACAAACAGTCGAATTCTAAAGGTGATTGTAAACAAAAGTATTATCAGTCGTTAAATCAGTGGCGTGGCCTGATTTTTTGCAGGGAGGTCTTTTATGAAAAGTACACATAATATTTTGCAGTTTATATTGCCAATTTGTCGAAACTTTATAAGATTATTTTGAGGGGGGCAGTTTCCTGGCTATGCCACTGCATTAAACATTTCCTGACTCTTGAAAACTACCAGAGAATTCTAGGTATTCATTGACCTCAATTGTGATTATAAATACTCCGCAATTGACTCATCGACGACCGTTTCTTTGATGCCGACCTTGACACCTACACTTGAACTAAGTTTTCATTTGCACTTTCACTTTTGAAAAGCGCATGGCGATATTAAGTGGGGTAATGAAAAAATCAGTCGAGCTGGCCTGACTCTCAACAGGGAGAAGTGCGTTTTTTGTCGTTCAGAGTTGCGTTTCGCGGGATACGTGATAAACAAGAGCGGTCTCGTGATTGATCCTACCCAGCTCGGTGCTATTTTGAAGATACTTGTCCTTCGAAACAACTCTGAAGTGAGAAGTATAGTTGGCAGCCTCTTGGTACAGATGTTTCATGCCTTCGTTTTTTTCCCTTAATCCAACTAACATAAATAGACCGACCTTAATTTGAGACAAAAAGTGCGAGACTGCACTGAAATCTGTCAACAAAACCTGGTGTCGCTGCTACTTTGGCCTGCTCAGTCCACCCAGCCATTTTTGGTCGAAACTGACGCTTCCGACTTTGGTCATGGGGTTGTACTTTCCCAGCTTCACCAGGATGGTGAGAAAACTTACATGTTAAATCAGAGAAAAGGAAATACTCAAAAACTGAAAAAGAGTACTAAGATGTTTTATTTGCCGTGGAGAAACTTCGACTATACCTGGAAGCCACCAAGTTCACAATCATAACAGATCATTTTAGTCTTGATTGGCTCTTTGACATATAGAAATCCCTCCACTGTTTCCTCCAAATTTTCCATAACACATTAAGAGTCAAGAGTAGGATGTCACTACAAACAGTCGAATTCTATCAATTTATCGTATATTCTTCAAGTTTCCCCCCACTTTTCCTAAAACACCAGTATTTTATTGACCTCATTGAGCGGTTGTGAGCCAAAAATGGAAGGAAATACCCAACTGAAAAAGTGCCTATTTGTTGAATTTGCCGTGGAGAAATTACGACCATAATTGGAAGCCACCAAGTTCACAGTAATAACAGATCATTTCAGTCTTAACAGATCATTTTAGTCTTAATTGGTTGTTGAACATAAAAGATCTGTCCAAATTTTCCATAAAACATGAGTAACGACTAGCACGTCACTACAAACACTCAAATTCTATAATTTTTATCATATATCATTTGAGTTTCCCCCACTTTTCTGGCCCACGTGCCGAAAAGCATCATCAGTCTTCAAATCAGTGGCGTAGCCAGAATTTTTTTTGGGGTTCAATTATGAAAATTATAATACATAATATCTTGCAATTTGAATTGCCAATTCATCGAAACGTTTGAATGATTTCTAGGGGGTAGCCCCCATGGCCCACTTCATCGATTTCTCAAATATACTATTAGCTATGTACTTATTTTGAAATAAAACGATACTTTATATACAAATTATCTATTGTATATCACACAACCTTAACGTAACAAATATAAATATGCCTTACAAACTAAAAAGTACAAAAATGTCTTTAATTACTCCTAAAAAGTTGAGCTTACGTTACAATAGTCGAGTCTTACATTTAGAAAATGTTGGCATAAAAATGAGTATGTACAAAGAATTTATGATTCTCACTGTAGACAGGCAGTGGTCGATATCATAGCTAAAATGAGTATTCTTGTAGAGTATTCAAAAGTGAATTGGCAGCGAGAATAGTCACCGACAGATGAGGAACAGTATATCTGTGTACTCGTCACTGGGTACCAAATATGAAATGTTTTATTTATACTTTCTTGCTGAGGCGCGCCTGTACAGTTCACAGCTCTCATTGGATATTTTTCTGATTTTTAAATCATAGATCACTTGCTAGTTTTCAGTTCGAATGACTGCAATAATTTTTTTGATTTTTTTTATTTCCTTTTCGAGCCGAAGCAGATCTTCATAGCTGAAACAATATCTAGCGTGTACAAATTATCAACGGAAGCTGTCATCAGTGGATTTTTAAAAATATCTACACTTTCGCTGCCATCGTTGCTCACATGATGATTTTCCGGGCTTTAAACCCAAAAAATCAATATCTACACGCTGTTTTTTTCAGTATAGTTTCCTTGAGCTAAATTAGAGGTTTGTAACGAATAACCATCCGGTGAATTCAGAATAATCATACATTTTCAACCGAAAAATCACATTCTATTATTGGTGCCCAGCCAGCTAACGTTGTTGGTCCTGGAATGCATCGGCAAAGAATTTCTGCTTCCGTAAACTTCCTCTTCGAACGCCTTATTGACGTGTCCATTTTCGAAAACGTCTTTCGCAGGTATGCTGCTGGCCACGCTGTTCCTGTGGTTCCGTGGTACGTTGTTATTGCTACTGAATTCGTTCTTGGCTCCGAGAGTCTGCATGTGCGATTTCCTGCGCTCCGCCATTACCGAGTTGACACGTACTTCGAGAGCTTTCATCGTTTCTCGTCGCATCGTCATACGTCTACTCAAAACCGGAGTACCTGAAACATGATAATTGATGGAAACAAAGTAGTTGTCGATATCTGTCAGATGTGATTCAATGTCCGGCGTGGTATTAGCCAGGGCAGTAATTGTTTTCTGTCAGATGCTTGCCTCATTTTCACACTTTGTGGAAATACATCGATTTTATTCGTTAGATTGCATTACATACTTTGCCTAGGCAATGTATTTCGTATAATTTCAGCTGTAGTAAACAAATTAATTTGCTTTAAATAAAAAATTGTTGATTCGGTCAGGTTTGAGTGTAAAGTCGGATTTAACCGACAAACTGACCTGATGTGACCTTGCCTCTAACACGGTAGGCATTCCATACAATGTCCAGTCATTCTTTTATACTTTGCCTATAACGTGTTAGGCATTTTATTTAATAGCTAGTCAAATTGTTAAATAACCTTTATTTCATAATTTTCCGGTTGGGTAAGGCATTGTATGAGCTGTTTAGGCATTGTATAAAAATTCGCGGAGGAAGATGTGAACATAATAAATTTTAGTGTTGATGATACTACGATTTTGAATCCGAAGGATATCTGTGGAAACCTCAATGAATATTTTATCAATATTGGATTATGCCTATCAATTATCATTCCTGATAATAATATGCAATAATCTTATGTTCCTGAAGATGCTTCCATTGATTCAACGTTTCTAGAACCATCAAACAGCACCAGTCTATGATAACATTTAACGTCAATTTTGTAAAATGGATTCAATCAGAATTGGCTATTTTCTTGATTAAATTCACCAACTTATGTTTTGAATCTGGAATATTTCCAAAAAATTGCAAAATTGCAAAAGTTCTACCAATTTTCAGAAGTGGCGAGAAATGCTTTTTGAATGATTGACCGATTTATGATTTGCGAATAGTACTACCCCTTACCTAAATTTTCAAGAAACAAATAAAAGGTGACCTCAACTTGTCCTGAGATTCAGAATATTAAGATGGATTTCTCCTGTTTTGTAAAATGTTAGTTCTATTATTAATAGGAATGAATTATTGTTCTAAAATTATCCATGACATACCTCCCTCAGGATTGGCGTTGAGTTTTGCAAATCTCTTTTTGAATGCCACATCTAGAGTTCCGATTTGCCTCTTCTTGTGGGCTGCTTTCTCCAGATTCTGTATAGTTTTTCTCCTTCCGATTCTATCTGGACCCGATCCCGAATCGTTATCATAGTCACCGTCGATTCCTTGTAACCTCTGCAATTGTTTGACTATTTCCACAGCCTGCTTATCCAAAAGAGCATTTGGAGACATTTCTTCCTTCTAAAATGAAAAATCGAAAGATAATATATGCATTATTATTATTATTTCGAATATAAAAGTATTTGGTACCTGTGGTGTGAATAAAATTCAAGAAATAGAAACATCAGTGTGCTAGTAGCTCCTGAGGATGCTAACTTTGTTGGCGAAACGGGCGTTAAGAGAAATTGACATAGTTTTCTTGTTCTGGGTAGTTTTTATTTCTTGGACTATTATCGCATTGATGAATCACATACCTTTTTCGTGCACGACCAGTTGAGCTCGGTGGAAGACAAGATGTGGGCTATAGTTCCAAAACGATGGAACAACATAGCAACAAACTGGATGACCAAGATAAGTGCGAAGAAAAACACGAATACCAAACCAATGGGTTCCAGCTGAAGATATTCCTTCGAAATGTGGACCTAGAATAACAAGTTTCAACGTTTCATGGGCGAATTCGAAAGTAGTGACTTTTGAACTACTTTTTGTCAAAATTGCCGCACAAGTAAACAATTGAGGTGCGCATCATTTTGAGAAAAAATGTCTATACCGAAACGTGCCTGGTGAATTTCAAAAAGTTTCAGTTTAGCAGTATTTATCATTTCAAACTTTGAGCCGTATTTGAACTACATGTTTCACCAAACAAATTGCGGTTGAACATATATTTAAAATTCACAAAAAATCACCATTTGTATTGAATACTTTAAACAATTTATTTAGTCTCTGATAAATTTCTACGGGTGATTTTTCGTGAATGATATTAATAACACAAAGATCAAATTCAACTCAGGTTGTAATTATTCACAAAGAATAGAGATGAGGAACACAAAGTTGATGAGGTGGATTATTGGTAGACGAATATTCAGGATCACCTTTGACGAAGACATTTTTAACAACTGATTTATGAAAAATCATTTAATAAGGAACATTTTCCTCACGAATGAAAATGATAGATATGGATGAAAGTAATGATGATTGATGATCAATATTAATATGATATCAATGAGGTCAATGGAAATGTTAAATTTAGTTGAAACTCCATTGAAATAATCATGCATAATAACAAGATGAATTTACAAAAAAAAACTGAATAATTAAAAAATCAACTATCTGAATAAAAATACACATTTTCAGTTTCATATATTTTCTTTCTAGGTCGGGGTCTATTCACAATATAAAATATGTAGTTAAACGTCCTGCGTGGTATTAGCCAGGGAAGTAGTTTTTAAGTTTTTAAAAAAATTCTTAATTTTTATACTATTTTCTATATATCAAAATTAAATCGCATGAATTTAACATCAAACCGTGTTTCAGGTTTTTAGGCCAACGCTTATTTCTAGTAAATTATTTTTCATCTCAGAAATATTTGTAAAACATAATCTGCAATGTTGAAACATTCGACCTTATATTGCCTTATCGTTTCAAGTATTTATTGAAAACTCTCAGAGACGTTTCAAGGAAACGTTTCATTAGTAATGTTTCGTAACAATTTCAGAAACATTTAAGAGACATTTCAAGTCGGTTCATAATACGACAAAAAATGTTTTAAACATTTATATTGTTTATGAAATGTTTCAGAATTCCAATTTCTGGAATATTTGAAATCTTCTTCTAAATAGTGTGTTGATGTTTCAGGGACATTTCTGAAACTGGACATGTCTCGCCTCAAACAGGTTTCGAAAAAACTGCAAAAGTTGATAACTATTCAACATTCTTGGTATATTTCTGGTTTGTTTCAAATGAACATTTTTATCACATTTCAGACTTAGCCATTCGTATGTTGCAACACATTTCTGTAAAACATTACTGAATGTTTCAAACACAAATATAAATACATTTTGGAAATGATTCATAAATTATGGATCAGGAAAAGGTATACAGAATGAGTCATTTGAACTGCTCATGGAAATCACTCATTGTTCATTTGAAAAAAATCCCAAAAATATCGATTTAATATTCCTGAGAAGTTTATGAAGCCTTAATGAATGTAATGTTTCGAGTTCTTCACAATTTAGATACTTTAAATTGTTTCAATCAGTTATGGTTTAGATAAAATATGAAATTTCTAAAGTTCTTTTGTGATTTTTTATTTGCTATGGCAATTTCTGATTTTTTTTAATATTTCGAAAGACATTGATTCAAAGCGACTTAAAATGTTTTGAATTTTGAATCATTAAAAAAAATATATAAATATGAAATGTTTCTGAATATATATAAATAACATGAATTGAAATGTTTCAAAAATGTTTCAGTGACGTGAGAAAAAAAACTGATTATTCATATGTAGCTGTAGTATTTTTGAAAGGTTTCAATTAAAATAATTTTAAATGCTCGTTTTACCCCTGACTAGGTTGTCATTCGTCAAGTGAGGATGATTATTAGAAGTTCTGGTGGAAGTGGATATGAAGTGAATTATGGATGGAAAAAGAGGTGACAGTGCTCTCAATTGATAGGTGACCTGAGTGCGACATTTTTTAGTTACCATGGTGATTATGATATGTTAATGGATTAAAATCCTCCACAGGTGAAAATGTACATAGTGCCTTATGATGTATTATCTATCATTACACCACCACTATAGTGAAAATTAGGGGTATATGTGACATGTGTGATGTGATTCGGGTGTTCAATAAAAACCATGTAGATACCTATTACGGTGATAATTTATTGTTACATAACACAACAGGAAACTTGCTCCGGAAATGTGTATTAATCACAAGAAAGTGTACTGAAGATCCAAGTAGGTAAGTAGACATGTATCGGCAACAGTGACCCATTGTCAAACGTTTGTACAAGGTGAAATAACTGCTGAAGAATGTTTACTCGTTCAGAAGATTTCATTTTGAATACTGAGTGAAATTTTATTAAAGGTAATACCACGACGAGTGCTTGAAATGTTATCGATAATTTTTTATTTTCCACGAAAATTCTTTGTTTGGCAAAAATATGAAAACAAACCGATTGATAAAATCACGAGTTTATTGCCATAAGTATGAAAATAATTCCAATCAGTCCTGTGAAATGTATTATTCACTAATTAAATCTGATATTTTGAAATAGTATAGTAAGCTCGGGTAAGTGTGACCGTGATTTTCATTAGTTCGCATTGAATTTAGTCCATCTGATGAACCTGAACTAATATAACAATGAACTTTTGCAGGTATTTACTTCGAAGGTCAGTCTTTGTAAACAAAAAACTGTTGAAAAACGTATTCTATGCATTTTATTTATATATTCAGATATACATCTCCATAGGTCATACTTCCCCGGAAATTTGGGGCAAGTGTGATTCTGGCCAAATTCAAAGATATAAATGCACGTAAATCTCTCTTTGGGGCAGGTGTGAGTAAACAGTAAAGGAACTTTCACCACAATTTATTTGTTTCGAGATATCTTCATTCAAAACATAGTTAGGAACTTTTTAAAATTGAATCTGAAATGCCCCATTGGAAAAAAACAAAAAATAATCGTGAAAGTGAACATTTGTTGAATAGAAAAATTTACAGGTAGAAATCTGAAAAATCGAATGAGATTTCATTGATCCCCATCTTCTGACGAGTAGTGATGGAAGCACAGTTGTTATTTCATCCTCAGAAAGTGTATCAGTGTCTTTCACATCTGGTCAGGTATATTGTTTGGCTCTCTGAGATTTCCGTATATAATTTCGTACTATAGCTGAGAAAATATTACTGTTTAGATTGGCCAAATGAACCAGGTTCCCACTTACCCCGACAGATAGGTCACACTATCCCCAATAACATTTAATTTCGGGGTAAGTGTGACATGCAATGGAAAAATGTAAAAAAAACAACTTTATGAAAAAACGGCAATCCATAGTCAGATTCATTGTTTAGGCAGAAGAAAAGTGTATAAAATGGATTCTTACCTGAGATTTTAACAATACACTCAAAGCTTGAAATAAACCCGTTATACTCGTTCGGGTTGATGAATTGTAGGTTAGAAAATTGGGGAAAATATTTGGATTTCACAAAATCTCTTTTGTATTTTATATGATGGTTATGGATTCATTATGAGTGTAGGCTATTCGTCAATAGATGGCATTGGGCTGTCGCCCGGTTTAGCGAAGATAGCGAGCAAACTCACACTTGCCCCTAATTCACACTTACCCGAGCTTATCTTAACAAAGGGTTAAAAAAAAAATTTTCAATATCAATTTGTAATATTTTAGCAATTTACTACTACAAAAACAAACTCCAGTTTTGTCGAAAAGGTAATTCTCCTTCGAAATATGTGCAGATTTTCACTCCGCACTTGATCGAGTATCAATAAATCGTAGATGGGTCAGAGTTACATTCGATACAACATACTATAGGAGTTAAATCCTACGCCAAAGACTTATTAGTATCCAGAATCCATCTCAGAAGACTCAACAAAGCCTTTAAATACCTCGGAGGTTTCCTCAATATACGTAATATTAGTGCGAACTCCTAACGGCCACTTAACGTGGATCTGATCCTTATTGAGTTGAAGGAGAAAGACTACCAAGACGAATAAAGCATTAAACATGATGAAAGCGAAAACTGACTTATTCCGTAGTTCGATCAAGTCTCTCGCTATCCTATCCTGTAAAGAAATTCAATGGGGATTAGATCAGGTGCGGATGGGGGCCACATGGTTCCTTGTCGGTAGAAATTATATGAAAATGAGGAAGAGTTTATGAAAAATATTATTCCGAGGAATCCACCGACAAAAACACCACGCGATCCCGTTAAAGTTACCTCTTGTGTACTCTCGTCGTAGGTTATGTTAGTTCGAACTCCAAACGGCCATTTAATGTGAAGGTTGTCTTTTTTCAGGGTCAGCAAGAAAACTATTAACACGAAGAGAGCGTTCACCATGAAGAAAGCAAAGACGGATTGGTCACGGAGTTCCTTGAGATCGGCTGCTATACGGGCCTACAATGTTTGCAAACAATCATGAGTAACTCATTTATAAGGCGTCAATTTCGGATTCCAGCTGGTAACGACAAACAAAAATGTTTTATAATTGTATCATATAAACTTGAAAATTAAAATGGATTTCTTAAAACAAAACTACTGAAAAAGAAAAATTTTTGATTAATGTATGTTGTCATATATACAGATTGGGCCAAATTGGACACTTTTAAAAGGAAAGTCCTGTTTTCATACTAGACAGGTGAAAACTGATGACTGTATCTGCGGGTAAAATTTTATGACAAACTTAATGGTGAAAACCGCATATCGATATCTATTATCGTTTCTGAGTTACTATGTACATTTTCGAAAAGTTGCTAAAACGTCTTTCCTGTAAAAAATTTCTTGTTTCTACGAAAACATTTCCCGTGCAATATTTTTAAGTAAGAAGAACTTATTTTTATTGAAAAAAAATTTGAAACTGATCTGAAAGCCACCGGATACTTTACGGTCAATTACCGAGAATGTCAAGTATAAACTGTAAATGTTCTTCCACAAACTAATAAATGAAGTATGTGTTAAATGTTTTACCGGTAAATCTTCACCATGGAAAATTTGCCAAAATTTCATTATTCTGCCGTTAGGATTCGTAGAACTGAAATAAAACAAACTTTCCAAAATCAATTCAGTTAAAACGTTACCTTTTCTTCCTTATTTTCATCCAGAGGATACAGATACTTCGCCAGTAAGTCTTTCCAGAACTGCAACTCGTTACTATTCAAATACTCGACTTCTCCCTTGCCAACGTCTGGATCTTCAATCCAGTAAGGATTCACCAAATCGTCCCTTTTATTCCTCGGAGTAACCGAAACAGTGTCATCGTCGGATTCGTTGCTCGATTCTCTTTGTTCCTCTTCTTCGCTAACAGGTCTCAATATCGACTCTCCCCCGTGACGAGAAGATGCCGACATGCTCCTCCTCCTCGTGTGGTGACCA
The DNA here is from genome assembly GCA_958502065.1 of Chrysolina americana. NCBI lineage: Eukaryota > Metazoa > Arthropoda > Insecta > Coleoptera > Chrysomelidae > Chrysolina > Chrysolina americana. The sequence goes on along the minus strand of OY293410.1, from coordinate 107,321,880 downwards.
GCCGGATCCACAACCCTGAAAAATTCTTCTGTTGCCGCAAAGGTCACATTCGATGACATTAACTTACTTTTCTATGTGTTCTAGCCTTTTGGCTAAACTATCCAGAGAATCTGCGATGTGCATGAGCTGCGCCTTTTCGTCTCCTGCTTTTTGGTGTGTGCACAGCATGCATCTGAAGAGACCGGCTAGGGATATTTCGATACTACCTTCGTCGTCGTCGTTAATACCACCGCTTTGCAGGAAACCCAGCAGTGACTTCCCCTTCTTCTGTTTCTTCGCTGCTTCCGCTGCTTTTCTGTCCTCTTCAAGTTCCTTGAAATTTGATGTTGCAATAACTTTTTTATAGAAGAGAAAAGCCATCAGGTATAAAGTCCGATGGAAGATCAAAGGCAATAGTTATATGGTCTGATGGAAGATCGAATCTATCAGATATAAAGGCCAATGGAAGATCAAAGCCAATAGGTATAATGGCCGATGAAATATTGAAACCATCAAGATCGAAAGGCCGATGGAAGATCAAAGCCAATAGGTATAATGGTCAATGAAATATTGATACCATCAGGTAGAAAGGTTAATGATCAAAGCTAATAGGTGTAATGGCCGATAAAAGATCAAAACCATCAGGTAGAAAGGCTAATGGAAGATCAAAGCCAATAGGTATAATGGCCGATGAAAGATTGATACCATCAGGTAGGAATGTTAATGATCAAAGCCAATAGGTGTAATGGCCGATGAAAGATCAAAACCATCAGGTAGAAAGGCTAATAGAAGATCAAAGCCAATAGGTATAATGGCCGATGAAAGATTGATACCATCAGGTAGGAATGTTAATGATCAAAGCCAATAGGTGTAATGGCCGATGAAAGATCAAAACCATCAGGTAGAAAGGCTAATGGAAGATCAAAGCCAATAGGTATAATGGCCGATGAAAGATTGATACCATCAGGTAGGAATGTTAATGATCAAAGCCAATAGGTGTAATGGCCGATGAAAGATCAAAACCATCAGGTAGAAAGGCTAATGGAAGATCAAAGCCAATAGGTATAATGGCCGATGAAAGATTGATACCATCAGGTAGGAATGTTAATGATCAAAGCCAATAGGTGTAATGGCCGATGAAAGATCAAAACCATCAGGTAGAAAGGCTAATAGAAGATCAAAGCCCATAGGTATAATGGCCGATGAAAGATTGATACCATCAGGTAGAAACATGCACTGTACTGTTTGGAACCTTTGGTGTAGTAATGAATATACTGGAGTTCTATCCCAACACCAAACCACTATTTTCAACACCTCGACACGTGTTTCGGTCACCAAGTGACCATCTTCAAGAGGAAGATTAAACTAAAACAGCTAATGGAAGATCAAAGCCAATAGGTGTAATGGCTGATGAAAGATTAAAACCATTAGGTAGAAAGGCTAATGGAAGATCAAAGCCAATAGGTATAATGGCCGATGAAAGATTGATACCATCAGGTAGAAAGGCCGATGAAAGATCAAAGCCAATGGGTATAATGGACGATGGAAGATTAAAACAAATAGAAATAATGGCTGATGGAAGATCAAAGCTAATAGGTATAATGGCCGATGAAAGAAACAGTAAATGGAAGATCAAAGCCAATTGGTGTAATGGCCGATCAAAGATTGATACCATCAGGTAGAAACATGCACTGTACTGTTTGGAACCTTTGGTGTAGTAATGAATATACTGGAGTTCTATCCCAACACCAAACCACTATTTTCAACACCTCGACACGTGTTTCGGTCACCAAGTGACCATCTTCAAGAGGAAGATTAAACTAAAACAGCTAATGGAAGATCAAAGCCAATAGGTGTAATGGCTGATGAAAGATTAAAACCATTAGGTAGAAAGGCTAATGGAAGATCGAAGCCAATAGGTATAATGGCCGATGAAAGATTGATACCATCAGGTAGAAAGGCCGATGAAAGATCAAAGCCAATGGGTATAATGGACGATGGTAGATTAAAACAAATAGAAATAATGGCTGATGGAAGATCAAAGCTAATAGGTATAATGGCCGATGAAAGAAACAGTAAATGGAAGATCAAAGCCAATTGGTGTAATGGCCGATCAAAGATTGATACCATCAGGTAGAAACATGCACTGTACTGTTTGGAACCTTTGGTGTAGTAATGAATATACTGGAGTTCTATCCCAACACCAAACCACTATTTTCAACACCTCGACACGTGTTTCGGTCACCAAGTGACCATCTTCAAGAGGAAGATTAAACTAAAACAGCTAATGGAAGATCAAAGCCAATAGGTGTAATGGCTGATGAAAGATTAAAACCATTAGGTAGAAAGGCTAATGGAAGATCGAAGCCAATAGGTATAATGGCCGATGAAAGATTGATACCATCAGGTAGAAAGGCCGATGAAAGATCAAAGCCAATGGGTTTAATGGACGATGGAAGATTAAAACAAATAGAAATAATGGCTGATGGAAGATCAAAGCTAATAGGTATAATGGCCGATGGAACCAAAAGGTATTGTCAAGAATGGCGCTAATCCAAAACCTTATTTATTTTGTATGGTAACAAAATCCACTGTCATGATTCATATTTCATAATTTGTTGAACTGTTGAATTACTTGAATTTCAAACATCGGTCATGGTCGAGCTTGGCCTGGTTCGATTGATAATAATAACAAATCATGTGTTATTGGCACGGATATGAAGATTTCAACGAACTTCTTCATTGAATGAAGATGCCCGTAACCATAACACGAAACTTGAATAAATTACAAGATGACAGATGGCATGGGACAGTGACGGGTCGACAGTCGACAGGCGAATCTAGAGTAGGTTTGCGACACTGTCGTTTACGGCGGTGAAGCCTTCTTGACGAACCTCAGAGCGAGTGTTAATAGTGTTCATTTGGTAAGAAACCTTTGTAAATAATATACCATTGATTGATTATGTGTTGACTTGTCCCGTTTGGGGAATATATAGATATAGTGCTTTGTTGTGCCCCTGGTAATTGTGTCCGTTAAAATATACCTATTAGAATATAGTGAATTTGAAACTTGTTTTATTTGTCAATATGAAGCCAAGAAGAAACAAAGATTGTTCTTCCTGACTACGTCCTAAGCGATAGGGCTTATAGCTTCAGTGAGGCCCTAGTCGCGATGGAAGATCAAAACCAACAGGTAGAAAGGCCGATGGAAGATCGAAGCTAACAGGTATAAATAGGCCGATGGAAGATTAAAGCCAACAGGTATACTGGCTGATGGAAGATCAAAACCATCCAGTATAAAGGCAAATGGAAGATTAAAGCCAACAAGTATACTGGCCGATGAAAGATCCAAGACATCATGTATAGAGATCGATGATTTGTCAATATGAAGCCAAGAAGAAACAAAGATTGTTCTTCCTGACTACGTCCTAAGCGATAGGGCTTATAGCTTCAGTGCGGCCCTAGTCGCGATGGAAGATCAAAACCAACAGGTAGAAAGGCCGATGGAAGATCGAAGCTAACAGGTATGAATAGGTCGATGGAAGATTAAAGCCAACAGGTATACTGGCTGATGGAAGATCAAAACCATCCAGTATAAAGGCAAATGGAAGATTAAAGCCAACAAGTATACTGGCCGATGAAAGATCCAAGACATCATGTATAGAGATCGATGATTTGTCAATATGAAGCCAAGAAGAAACAAAGATTGTTCTTCCTGACTACGTCCTAAGCGATAGGGCTTATAGCTTCAGTGAGGCCCTAGTCGCGATGGAAGATCAAAACCAACAGGTAGAAAGGCCGATGGAAGTTCGAAGCTAACAGGTATGAATAGGCCGATGGAAGATTAAAGCCAACAGGTATACTGGCTGATGGAAGATCAAAACCATCCAGTATAAAGGCAAATGGAAGATTAAAGCCAACAAGTATACTGGCCGATGAAAGATCCAAGACATCATGTATAGAGATCGATGATTTGTCAATATGAAGCCAAGAAGAAACAAAGATTGTTCTTCCTGACTACGTCCTAAGCGATAGGGCTTATAGCTTCAGTGAGGCCCTAGTCGCGATGGAAGATCAAAACCAACAGGTAGAAAGGCCGATGGAAGTTCGAAGCTAACAGGTATGAATAGGCCGATGGAAGATTAAAGCCAACAGGTATACTGGCTGATGGAAGATCAAAACCATCCAGTATAAAGGCAAATGGAAGATTAAAGCCAACAAGTATACTGGCCGATGAAAGATCCAAGACATCATGTATAGAGATCGATGATTTGTCAATATGAAGCCAAGAAGAAACAAAGATTGTTCTTCCTGACTACGTCCTAAGCGATAGGGCTTATAGCTTCAGTGAGGCCCTAGTCGCGATGGAAGATCAAAACCAACAGGTAGAAAGGCCGATGGAAGATCGAAGCTAACAGGTATAAATAGATCAAAACCATCCAGTATAAAGGCAAATGGAAGATTAAAGCCAACAAGTATACTGGCCGATGAAAGATCCAAGACATCATGTATAGAGATCGATGAACTCGATGGATACACATATCGAAATTTGCAACATTTCGTACACAAATTAAAAGAAGAAATCCGAATTACAAATGTACCCATATGACGTAACTTACCTTTTTTGTTTTTTTCACTGCAACTTCTCGTGTTCCCCATGATACATTATTCAGATTGATAATGGAGTAGAGGATCAACAGCAAGTACATAGAAGGTATGGATAACAGATAAATAATTCCAGGAACAATGCACCAAAATTCTTGAGGATGCAAACAAGCTGCTATGAAGAACGAGCCCGTCATCGCTATCAAGAAAATAGCTGACGGGGAACCAACGCCATCTTCCCTCAACTGAAGAGCTGTACCAACTATGACGGCCATCATGATCAAGGCATAGCCAGTGGATAGAATTTGGGCGGCCAGTAACTGTAAATAAAAATAATTATCATTTATAACTTAACTTTTCTTGGTAACAGTTGTTGAGCCAACTTCGATAAAAGTCGTAACTTCTTACCTGTAGATTCGATTTGCAAGTGAAACAAACGAGCATGAAGAACAAAATCGGGTAAATATTGTAGTAGAAACTAGTCCAATTGTCAATCTGGAAGGCCGCCACGAAGGCCCCCACCAACATAAGAAATATGGTACCGGGACCCAAGATGGTACCGCCCATCAGCAGGATTTGGTACCCGATATAGGGCATGGAGATGTTGTCGTTGACTTCGATGGTTTTCTTGGAGGCCATGAGCAGATCCATGATGTTGGCGATCGTGGACGGAACCCATCGCCGACGCTGGTTGAAAAACTCGTTGAAGCCCTCCGGGGCGTGGGTGTAGGCGTCTGAAGCTGCAGAGTATTCCACCCTGTAGCCTCTCTGGAGGAGTAAAGTGCACAACCACCGGTCTTCGCCTTGATCGTATTGGACGTAGTGCTTTGCTTCGGCTGAACTGTACAGTAAAAGAAATGATGTCATTTTGTATGTGAGGAGATGAGTAACAAAAATAGTAGTATTGTTGCTGGTTTGTTACACTGGATTATTATAGATTTGAAATAAAAAACTTCCTAGGTTGTTCGCTTTAGTGTGAGTTTGAGTAGAACCAAAGATATCGTTGCCAAACACCTTAGCGATTTATCACACCTGAAATTGGTTCCAGTCTTACCTCGTGGTGTATTTTTTCATTACATTGTCGTCCATCAGAGATTTTCCCCTGAAGAGAGAAAAACACCCTGGGCTACAGAGCACACAACCAATAACGTGCTCTGTTGCTTTTTGCAGCCAATGACCGATGGCATACTCAAAAAGCTGGTACCAAACCATTGGTCCTGAGCCCACCGGGTGAATGCGACCACAAGCTGCTCCTATAAAAAAAATATTATTGATAAATTAAAAAAAAAAAAACAAAATCACTGATTATTTCTATTTATTCTTATTTCTCACCTAGATTTTTATTTTTCTTCATCAAATCTATAAGTAATAACACCGCAGATGGCTGAAAATCGATGTCTCCATCCAAAGTTAACAAGTATGTATTTTCAGCAATGGTTGCTTTCCTGTCGACTGAAATTGGCAACTCCATTAGTCGGTGTCCAAGAAGGTAGTACATGTACATAACCTGGACGAAAGAGTATTTTTTACTACTTGTCTTCAAGTAAAAATAATTATAATATTCTACGGATGACTTAGTTGTGGTTCACATCGGAAACCATTTACCTCGACTATTTCGCAAGAGCATCTACAACCCCTCTCAATGAAATTCTAAAAGACAAGGGGAGGTTGCCTTCAACATATTTCAAACGAAATTCTTACTACATATGCGTTTAGCTGTGAGATTTGAAGAACACTACAAAGTAGTTATTGTAGAAGCTTTGCCAAAAATCTCGCCAACACGTATTTCAGTCTTGTTGGTAACCACTGGTACGGTATGAAGTCAAGTGCAAAGGTAAGTGACCTTTGGATGCAAGATCCAGAATTAGTCAACCGGAATATGTGCATACACATGTCGAAAATTGAACATTGATGAAATCATCTGTAAGCCAGAGAGCGTCAAATATTTCCTCAAAGACTAAAATTTTGTAAAACCCAGTAGTGAAGTACCTAATTAATAATGGCTTTTTCCGAATGACTGTTGATGACTGTCCAATAAATAACCACTTAAAACTATCAAATGGATGTCCATAATGTTCCCAAAAAATGATCCGGACTGTCCAATGGAGAACTACTTTAATCTGAACACTTCGTGTCCAAAATTGATATCCATGGACATAAATTGTACATCCATTCGGCAGCTATGAATGACTTTAAAATTCATTATCCCCCAAAATAATGTTTTTTCGACAGAAAAGTATTTTTTCATTTCGTTCTGCTTCCCACTCTATTTATTGCTCCAATTTCGGAAACACCCTTATATAAGTATATTATGTGAATTTTACATCCCACGTCTGATCCCAATGATACCCGTGTACACCACATCCAACCCGCTCTAAATTTTTATCTGGCTGAGTTATCAAAATTTGAAAACATAATTTTATCTCTCACCTGCGACCACCTCTTCCTATGTCTTATCTTCATCTTGTCCTTCAAGTGAGCAATCATCTTCGTTTTCCCAGGTAATTGCCAGATTAACCGACCACCGTAAGGGGTGGGAATTTTCTTGGGTGGGCGAACACGAATGTGGGTTTGGTGCACATCTGACGCTGCCTCATCGATAGTGGCAACAAGGAGCTTCACGAAACGATTCACCTGGGTATCATCATCGTTGTGATCGGAAATTTCGTAAGCGTCGTCGAAAAAAATGTGGGCTAAAAAACGGGATAATAGGAAATTATCCAACTCACATGAAATTGAGTACTTACTTTCAAATTCGTAATAATCAGGGTCGACGACCCTCAAATATTTTTGCGCCACTCTCCTAGCCGACTGATCTTCGTCTAATCTCAAAATGGATTTCAAAAACTCTATCATTTCTTCTTTGTTTTCGTGCCACATAGTAGCGCAAGCGTATATTCTGGTGATATGGTCAGAGTTCTTCACATTCTTTGGAGATGACCCATCGGTGTGGTTGGATATGGTTTCGTAGTATTCGTCCGCTTTTTCTTTTTGTATTTCGTCGAGATCTTCTGGTTTGACGTCTGCTTCATCGTCGCGACGCCTGTTGAGTCCCAAACTCTGATCGATTAGGAGACCTATGAACATAATTTCGTAATGAAACCATTTTCGTAATTATAATTCTTCGAAAAAAAAATGTTCATTGAGATCCCGAGGGATTCCATTTGGTAGTCAAGTTATCAGAGAGTCAGTTTTTCCAAATACCAAAACTGAAACATCACTTGGAGTATTCTTCTATTCCTTAGGAATGAATTTCCCTGTCAGGCCCTGTCTCTGCAACTTTGACACTTCCGGAGGGCGAGCTGGATCATTTGCTTCAATAAGCTTTCCCCACGCCGTTTGGTAAGTGACTACTGGATCCAAGAATAATGTACACTGAGTAGGCGAAGTGAGCCAAGAATTCGTTTGGCTAAGATTTCTGCCATATCGGCAAGCCGGTATGATTTGAGAGCAGTGTGTCCATCATTCCACCAAGGAACCATGAAACCACCATTTTAATTTCAACAGAATGGTTTGGGTAAAGCCTGCAGAGTTTAAAGAGCACATCTCGATATATATACTCCTCTTTTCGGACGATGTTCGTTTCGCCAGGAGCCAATAACTCAATGACAAAAATCGCCAGAGTCTGTTAGTTAAGGCGGACTAAATCAGGCTCATTGGCTTGTTGCTTGTCTTTGCCTGTGAGTGGAGAATGAGTAGCTCCTTATGATTGGGCACTTCCCATTCTCCACAACGGACTCAATATCCCCCAGGGCAAAAGGTAACACCAGTGTCTCGTATATATCGAGTGTTTCCGACTTCAGCCCACTCGGCCTGAGAAATGCGAAGGTCAGGTTTCTAGAGGATTCAAGGTCTTTAATGTTCTTTAATAAGACCCCATGCATTGACTTATTCATATGTAGCTGTAGGAGACTCTCACTCTCCGTAGCTTTGACGTGGGCTCTTTGCTGAACGGGTTTCAACTCGTTGACAGTGTTTGGGTTTGTGTTCAGCGTAGAATACGAGACCGAGTTCATCGGCGCAAATAGTGCGCATAAGCTTTGCAGGAGGCGTGGATGACGTCATTTACACCCATCATGCTCTGAAATATCAGCGCCCCTTGAACGGGACCCTAGGCACCCCTTGGAACAAGCGTTCGCCCCCCTGGTCAGTTATGGTCAGGGGGGAGGGGGTCTACGTGTATCAATCCGGTTTCTTGTCCTACTTCCCCTAGTCCTCGACGGACGAAGAAGGCAGAATGAGATAAATGGGATGTCCAGATGAAATATGTTTTTGCTAATTTTATAATAAAGACTTTTTTAATTTCAGTTTTTAGTTTATTCGTGTGCTACCGAGCAATAAGTCGTCGATTCCACACACACACACCAAAATTATTTTTTCTTCATCTCACTCACAACCACGATTCCCCACCCTCTCGCTCTAACACATTGTTTGCCCTATACTTGTCGTGGAACTTTTTTAGTTACACTACTCCAGAAAAGACTCGCAGAGAACTGATTCAAAAAGTAGAAGACCCTGAAACCTTCTTTTCGAAATGTCTGGAATTGACTCGAGTTCGATAGCGAAGCTACCAAATCCATGAAAGATAAACTTAAAAAAATTGATGGGCTTAAACGAGGGTTTCACTAAAATTCAAGGAGTTTGGGGAAAAGCTTCCAGAAAATTCGGTGAATTTTTACTATATTCTCAAAATCTTGTAAAAAATTAGTAAGGATGTAATATGTTCAATAAAAAACAATTTTATAATGAAAATGATGGGCAGTGAGTATTTCCAGTATTCAAACAATGTAGGTCTTAAGTTTTTTGCAAACCGTGCAGAAAAGAAAACTGAACTATGATACACATTTTTACGTACGTACGTATTTTGGAAAAATGTATCTCTTCTAAACTATTGTTTTAGTTTTAGAATTATTTTGGATACTACCTATACACTGCAATGATTTTGAGACCGGCCCTGATCACCTAATTAATAATGCACCCTCGACAAGTCAACAAAGTCTCAGCTAGCAAACAGTTGAGTCACGCGTACAAGAAACGCGAACTTCCTGAGGAACGAAATCGAAGTTTCGATAGACTTGATGGATCGAGAGTGACAGTGAAGATAAATTTGTAATAGTGAAGTCAATGTTTTAGTTGAGTAGTTGTAGTGTTTTAAATAAATTAGCAACATTACTTCAGTGCATTTTTACTTCAATACGTTCAATGAAATTTTATGATTTATTTCATATTGTAAGGGCATAATTCTTACCGTCATACATCGGCACAACCTGCAACTTCTCAGTGCTCGCAAGACGTTCACACTTTGGCGTCCAAATGTGTATCATCACCCAAGTTTGAGACAGCAGCCAGAGCAGCCAAACCCAAGCATGCTGGTGGTGAATGAAGTCATTGAGGAACACGGCTGGCGGTGACTCGAAAAACAAGTAATCAGGAATCGTGTCGTGAAAGAAGCACGGATCGCCGTTCCTCAATCCGCAAGCTGTTATCAGAAGAGAAACGGACACTGGGATCGTTAGATTCACTGGAAAAGCGTACGAGAATCCCTGTATCATTATTTTGCAGGCGAATTTTCCGAAAATATAGGCCAGGTACGAGGCAAGGACGTTGATCATGAGAACGTAGATCGGGGTGATATCGCTGGATTGGACGACTGTATCGTCGCCGGTGGGTAGGATCTCGGAGATGTCCGGTAGAGATGTTCCTCCTAAGACAGGTTTGATCTGAAAAAAAAAAACAAGCATTTAGAGTGGATGGATAGAAATCACTACGAAAATCATTAATTTGTAATCACTTTTAATGGTATTAATCGAAAAGCATATTAGTTCAGTAAAATACATTAGATGTTGCGTATAACCGTCAGTTATGTTGTTTAGTTCCAGTTGTTTTTGATGTTGGCAGAGTTTTTGGATTCGAACGCCAAACGCAACATTGTCAAAAAAACACGAAATTGTTTCCTTTCTTCATATTTTGTTGATTATAACGATAAGAGGGCTAGTTGTCGATCATAACTGATATTGAATTTGCTAATGAGCCCAAAATCGCCTTTCAAGACTCTATAGCTTCCAAAATACAACTTTTCAAAATTCATCAATTTTTTAACTAGGTAAGTTTCTAGGCGATACATAAAAAATGATACGAAATTATTATTTTCCACCTCAAAAACCGAATATCGTGAGAAAAACTTATTTTTGCAAGTTATTAAAAAAATATTCAGTTTTAAAACCTCATATCTTCGAAACGAATCATATCTGGACCTAAGTTCATGTAGACTTTTTTTCTTAAAGTCATGTCAAGAATACGTCATTTGAATATTTTAACGTACTTATGTTACCCCCTGTATATATCAGCAATATGAAGAAGTCCATTGAAAGATATTATTAGTGGAGTTCTACAAGGCTCAATATTAGGACCAGTTCTCAAATTGTTGTAGTTCCAACGTATGCAGGGTGTTTCCTAAATTGGAGCAATAAATAAAAAAGGTAATAGGAAACGAAAAATTAAAGCATAATGAAAGAATACATTTTTATCCAAAAATTGTTATTGTGGAAAATATTGGACTTTCAAGTTTTCGGAAAACTCAGGCAAACTTTTGGGAATCTCTGGCCAGAGATCAACGGCCCACCTAGATGTGAACGAGATGACAAAAAAAGGCCGGCGCGTAATATATAAAGCACACATTATTTGCAATCGCAGTACTTTTCCAGGAACTCGATATTTTAAACGGATAATAGATGAAACTTTCGAAGCAATTAGGTGGGTAGTTGTAACCTAGGTAAAATAACAACGCCGTTCATCACATGCGACAACAAGGTAGTTTTCAGCGTGCTTGTGACTCGTTACTTCGTTAGGCATGGAAAGTGGTGGCGGTCATTTCGAATACCTGTTGTGAAATCAAATTCCGTTAATTTTCAGTAACTTTTTAATCCCTTGTTATGAAATAATGCCTCATTGCCCTCATTTTGATTTAATTCAGTGTTTTCATTTCGGTTCACTTCAAAGCCAAATGTAATATCTGGCAAGGTTCACGAAATAACAATAAACTGGCAACGGTGCGGGAATACGAGTAATAAACACAATACTAGAAGATAGGCGCCCTAGGAACTGATGAATGAAACCAGTGCTTCCCAAACAATCGTGGGTAAATGATTTTATTTTTGGGAGATTTTCAAGTGCTTAAAAAAAATGCTTTTTATTGTGTCATTACGTTTCATAGAACACCCCATTTTATTAATTGCTCCAAATTCGGAAACACCGATTATTATATGGAGCCAATATAATACTGCAAACAAATAATGAAATCTCTGAAAAAGACTTATTGTAATTTAGGTACTTTATGGTAACCATACAGAAAGAGAAGTTCTCTTCGAATTTCAGTTATTTTTCAAAAGTTCGCATACTTCATGGAACTCAATTCGAATTATTTGATAAAAGAGATGACATTGCGCTTTTTCGTAGATAACAACTGTTTGCGATATTTCAATTCGATGCAGGTATCTCATTTCATGCTCAATGTTGATGAATACTTGTCCATCGTTACAAAATAAATACTTTCTTGAACGGAGTCTATCAGTCTTATTCCAACCCACCGCGCATATTATCTGGTAATATTAGTTGAAAAAGAAAATCATGAAATATATTATTTTCCTCTAAAATTTTTAAATAATTTCTGGGAATTTTATTGGATTCATTTATTTCCAATAACCAGTGCCACGGTCAGTATTCATAAATTACCAGTTACTAGTACAGTATCGAGATGATGCGTAATTGATCGCAAATACGGTATCGCCTCGGACTTCAATCTGGAAAGTATTAACATCACAACACGCTGTCAGTTAACCAGTACAATACATTTGAACCAAGTACTATTCAACGTTTCATAGAAAAATCGTGAATAAAATTACTGATCAAACATTATGTGATAATAATTAGTTGAAAGAAAAAATCATGAAATATACTATTTACCTCTAAAATTGTTATAGCATGCGCCCCAAATCCTTCAGAAAACTCCGTGAAGAAAAATCCCATCTCTCCTTCTCTCGCCAGTAGTATGAACATTATGCTGAGAAGAAAACATAAAATTTTCCAGGTGGAAATGAACATGTAGGTGTAGTATCTCGTCTGATCGAAGTTTTCTTTGATTTTTCCCAACCTCTTGATGAAAGGCAGAGGAGAGTGCTTGGATACGTAGTTTTCCCACCAGCCGAGTGATATCATAAAAATTGCCACTGGAATTATCCACAGATCTGCTCGCCCTTCCATGATTGGCCAAACGATGAATCCAGTTGCCTGGGCTGTAATGGCTACGAGATCTATGATGACTTTTATGAAGCGTTGAGATTCCTTGCTGTTTCTTGATAATAGTCCTGGAATAGATTAGTTACCATTACGATAGCCATTTTGATTTAAAACATCAGTGTTTTGAGTACGAATTATTCCATTACTTTTATAGTCCAGTCATATTAGGGATTTCAGCTTGTAATGAGAAATAATGAGCTGGAAACTTGTATACACCTTTATTCTAGCGTTCTAAGAGTTGTATTGAAAGTCATATAAAATATCTTCTTCTATTCAAGGTTAAAGGTCATAAAAATCGGTTTTGGTGCATATCTAGGTGTCTAGATAACTTTACTGGGTTACTAGCAACTATTACGACTCTAAAAAAAGTTGATAGACTTGAGAATATTGACAATGAAGTAATTTATTTTGTATGGAAATAAATAATGTTACCTAAGACTGCCGGTGCAAAGCAAAGGCAGTTGGTCAGCATAGCGCCTTTGACGACATCAATGTCTGGTAGTATATGGAATACCAGAATGGCGATGCCCACCGTATGCGCAGTTTCTACTAAAAATATGACTATGAAATGCGAAAACGGAGGTCTCTTGGAGGATTTGAAGTAACACATTCTGGTCGATCGGAACAGAGCTCCTAGTTGAGGTATAGCAAAAGCGAAAAATATGCACCACATCCATGCCACTCGTTCCGGCGTTGGTAATTTTACTATAAATTGTTTTTCTCTACCTGAAAAATCGTAACAAATTATATTCTCTTGGGCTAAATATCATGGCATAAAAAACATGTTTCAATAAGTGAACACAATTGGAAATACAAGAACAAACCATAATATCAATATTCGAAATTGTGCTCGTATTGGTGGCCAATATGATTTATCTTTGTGAGTTATATCTATCATATGCAAGTGTAAAAAACAAAACAACAAAACAAAGTGTAATACTAACAGGTTACTTTTCTTCGTTCAGTATTTCAAGTAGAATACTTTGTAATTGTTCGCAAATACGGAATCGCCTCGGCTTCAATCCACAAAGTATCAACATCACAACACGATGTTAGTTGACCAGTAAAATTGATTTGAATAAACGTTTCATGGAACAACCGCGAATGAAATGCCTGATCAGATATGATAAATTAAACTAGGTTCCTCAGTGTTCCTAAAAAGAAGAAAAATTCAGCCGCTCGAGTTAAACTTCTTGATTTGTGGGCATCTCAGGACGTTTCGCGAACCTTCTTCACCTTCATCAGATGTAACCGTCTGATGAGGGTTGAAACGAAAGGACTTTCATCACAATATCTCTCAGCACTCAGACTTCTGCTTTGAGAGCTGGAACTTTGGTAAATTCAGAGGAATGCATTTTGTGAATTCATTGTACTGAGGCAATCCGTTTCTGCACTACGAATGGAAGCTTCTAGATTTGCAAAGGGATATGCTAAAATGTTAACAATACTGTCCTTATTGGAAGAAAGTTCTGGGAACGATTTGATGAAATTTTCCGTGTTGGATAAATAATTTCAGAAGAACTTTTGAATATTAAATATTTGCATTTATTTCGGGACATTTTTTATTAAACACTGTTAATAACTATTCATGAATGACTTATAAAAGTCACCGAACCGCCTGTCATAAGCTTCATATTTCAACGGCCATCCAAAATTAAATTCTAAAAAAAAACCAAAAAGCGGCTTTAATGAGATGGTACCGTGAAGCATTTTTCTCTATATTCCAATTTAGCGAGTTCCAATTGGAAAAACGAAGTTCTGTCCACTTTTATATACCTAACGGGAATAACAGTAATTTTAGTACGCCCTGAATGATACGGAGTCGATTTCTCGGTCTAAATCAAACACTTTGTCCAATCGAAATAGCAACTCTCAATGAATTGAGAGTATTAATTTTCTTGAGTTCAATTACACAACAAAAATTATTTTTTATCTCTAAAACCCATACAGATAGGTATATAGGGCATTATCACAAATATTGTAATAAAAGTGCGATTCTAAAAGTTCGTTAATAAACAGGGTGTTCCATTAAAAAAAAGAAGCTAGAACTTTTTGATAAAAGCAGCAACGTTGCTAAAATATAGAAACGTTAGATATGAAACTTTCAGAAAAGTCCTACTGTGCTGTATGATATGTTGAATATCTCCACTCACCTAATTCTCTATTACAATAAGTGACGATTTTATCGGCCCTAAGTTGTGACGTCATGAACAAAAGAGTTCCTTTCGCTATCACACCCGATGCTAATACTATGACGAATGTTACTAGGTAAGCTATGACTTTGAGAATTTTCACAGTCAGTTCTAAACAATGTTGGTCGGCCATGGAGCTGGACAGCTCCTTGCTCGGGGGGTCCCTGAAGACATCCCATCCTTTAGTTTCTTGAACGGTCCTAGTGCTGAAATGAAAAAAAAAATCAGTGCCACGACAAGGTACTTCTTTCACGTAAAATGGGGGAGAAGGAATTTGTTCAGCTTAGATTATTTATTATTATTAGTTCCTTATTTGGCAGAAATACTATTAAAAATGCATACATTATTAGCCAATCTAACCTGACCTGACTAACCTAACCATACCTATCCCTGATCTTTTTTGTGTGTCGGCGTTTTGTGAAAATGAAAGCTTAACCGCGTAGGTGCTGAAATCAGTGAGCTTTTTTTTATAGCGTTATTATTGTTCATGAAGATTCACCGTTTTCAGCTCCTTGATGCCGTCGTATGTGAGATTGTGTAAAAATGTGCTGGTGTCAAGTATATTTAGTAACGGCGTGCTGGGACCGCGTATATTTTCGGATTTTGTGATGAAGTGCGACTGTGGGCGAGGTTTGTGCTAATATTGAGTAAATGCGTACAGGAACAAGAGATATTTTGATTTTATATAGGAAAATCAAAGCTTGATACTCTGAATAGTGTTCGAGTGACATTCAATTTGAAGCACACAACTGTTTTCAATTGATGTATCTTTAGGCCTACTCAAAATTATCCGCCTTGCTCGATTTTTGAGTTTCTGGACTAGATCAACTGGATTTGAATTTTGATTTGTTTCTTTTTTAATCTATTGGCTATTTTAGCTTTGTTGGCGGGTGTTTCAAAAATGGGCTTATTTATTGTATTAATTGAAGAATATAAGATCGCTCAATATACTTTTTTTATTATTTGATGGACCTGTTACAGAAAAAAACATGTTATACAGTGAGGACCAAAAGTCCGTCGCCCCCCCCCCGTAACTTCTTCATTTTCCATATTACAAAAAAATGTTAAATACATAAGTTGTAGGGTTTCATTCGATCTCTTTAATGGTTTAAGTTTCATTCATACAGAGTGTCTCAAAAAAGCACGGTGACTTAGAAGTAAATTTTTTTATTTCATTGCATTATTACATTCTACGTTGAATTCTGAACAAGTTTGATAAATGGTTTTCTATCAAAACAGTTAATAGTTTTGGACTTATGAACACTTGTAAATAATTATTTCGACTACTTTTGCGCCAGTTCAATGAGAAAATCGTAACAAATGGATCACAATGTATTCTACTTTCCTATCCTAACTTTTTGAAAGCTATCCAATGTTGCAAACTGCTGATGGCACCATGTGTAACTTACCTCGTCGTACCATTTTACAATTGTTAGAGTTGTTGAATCTCACGAAAAACTAGTACAAATGAAGTTGAAACATTTTATCAACAAATAAGGTAGTCCATAAATACAGATCAAGAATCATTAAAAACTGAAGAGATGTTTTAATTTATAACTAAAAACGGTGAGTTTTTATCTATTTCAATAGATGTTCGACATGTCCACCATGCATTTCTTGACACATAAATAGTCGGGTTGTAAACTCTTCCCTAACATTAATCAAGGTTTGAGGTGTTATTTCTGAACACACTTCAATAATTCGACGACGCAGTTCATCTAACGACCCACAAACTGTCTTAAAAACTACGGATTTCACATAGCCCCAGAGAACGAAATCAAGCGGTGAGAGGTCCGGTGAGCGAGCTGGCCACTCTGTTGTACCTCGACGTCCAATCCACCTACCTGGATACCTATCATCTAAGTACTTTCTCACCTCCCGAAAATAGTGTGGTGGCGCTCCATCTTGCTGAAATGTTACATCCAAGTAAAATTCATGTGGGTTTTGCGCAACGATCTCATCGATACTGGGACTTATTGTGTCTTGCAGCATTTGGAGGTATCTGGGACCATTTAAATTTTCTTCCAAGAATATGGGACCTACAATGTGGTTACCTAAAATACCAGCCCAAACATTAATTTTCTGGGGAAATTGAGTATGCCCCTCGCGGAATTCATGGGGATTCTCATCACTCCAATATCTACAATTCTGGGTATTCACATTTCCATTTAGGTAAAAAGTGCTTTCATCACTAAAGCAGATGTGTTGCAAATAAAGTCGATTTGCAACAATTCTTTCTGCCATGGTCTCGCAAAATTCAAGTCGCCGGTCTGGATCATCTTCAACCAATTGGTGCAAAATTTTTATTTTGTAAGGATGGAATTTATTTTGTTTTAAAACCCTCTTTACTGATGTTTCAGAAACATCACATGTCTCAGCTACTTGCTTAGTTGATTGTTGGGGTTATTTACCATTTCGGCTAGTACTTAAATTTCAACATCTTCCGTAATCGGACGTTCTGGAAACCGTTCATTGAAAATGCGAATAGCAGCGTGGTAATTTCGGTTAGCTTCACCAAATATGATAACGGCTTCAACTTTGTCTGCTACTGAACGAGCCAAGAGAAATTGAAAACCGTTTGAAACAAAGTTTTGAAAACCTACAAAATGTCAATGACATTTGGCAAAAACAGATAAGAGTTTTTTTTCGTTGTCATGGATAATATAAACGCGCCTAGCGTGCATAGCCTACCTCATTAATTTATTCGTGAACTGGTGCAAAAGTAGTCGAAATAATTATTTACAAGTGTTCATAAGTCCAAAACTATTAACTTTTTTGATAGAAAACCATTCATCAAACTTGTTCAGAATTCAACGTAGAATGTAATAATGCAATGAAATACAGGGTGTCCCATTTAAAAAAATTAACTTCTAAGTCACCGTGCTTTTTTGAGACACTCTGTATGAATGAAACTTAAACCATTAAAGAGATCGAATGAAACCCTACAACTTATGTATTTAACATTTTTTTGTAATATGTAGAATAAAGAAGTTACAGGGGGGGCGACGGACTTTTGGTCCTCACTGTATATACGCTGGAGTGAAGTGTCTTCTCCTCCCTAGTACAAACAGCTATTGCCCTTGCCTAGATTTTTATTCTAACCAACTACTCTCTATATGGACCATATCAAAACTACAGCTATTAGCTGTATTTCTGTCTGCGAGAGCTTTATAAACGAGAAAGTTTTCCATTCACTCGGAGTTTTTTTATCTCAAACTGGATCTATTGACGTCCTTGCGTTGCATTTTTGTTAAGAATAGGCGCGATTGCCTTTTGATTAGTTCAGATATACAAGGTTGAGGGGAAAGTTGCTATTAACGGCAGTACGCTTTTTTTGGCTGAGGCGATATTGTTATAATATTGAAAACTATGTGCCGTTCATTCACGCTTTTCTTATATGAATTTGAATAAGCTCGAATATCAATTTGAAATATAGGATTTGATGACTAGTTGGATGTATTATCAAAAGTAGATTTTGCTCATTTGGATTCGGAATCAAGCTCGCACCCCCCTTAAAGTGAACCTGTCTTCGTTTATCTAGTTCTATGTTTGTCAAATGATCATATGATCATAGTCCATCAAGATTTTCTAATGAAAACATATGTTAGTGAAGAAAACCCTATCATCAATTCAATTAAACATTCACTTGAAACCAAAACTAAAAAAGAAATGTTCAAAATAGCAAGCCATTTGAGACCCATAAATATGCTAGAAGCAATTGAAAAAGTACTTAAAGAAATTGCCTGTAATCAACTGAATGTTTCAAATAATAATATTTTGAACGTGAATCTATCAGGTTTCAGGAAGGCATATAGTTGCGAAAGTGAAGACAATAGATAGACGAAAACTAATATGCAAATTATAAAAGTATGGCATCAGAATGGCTCATTAATTACATTCAGAATAGGAAACAGGTAAAACATATCAACAAAATAATATATGCAGAAATTTCAAATGGGAATGGTGCACCACAGGGAAGCATCCTGAGGCCACTGTTGTTTTTATAATTTTATATAGAAATAATTTCATATCATCATTGAAAATATTCAATTTTTTTTCATGTGAAACTATGTGTACTTGTCGAAAGGCAATAAATTCACAAAATGAAAATTGAATAAAAATAATCGAGACTTTCGCTTATCCTGCTGACTGTGATGAAAATGACCATATGCATGTTTTTCAAGGTTTTTTCACTTGCAATAGTGTCCTCTTACAGGTGGTTTCAAGGAATATTTTGGAACACCTTCGGAGATTCCTCATATTTATTTTCAGATATAAATGTTTAGTAAGGACAAGCATGGCGAATACAGTATTGCAATCGACTGAAATGGAAGAAATTTACAGATTGTTTCTGATGGTTTTACGAAAAGTATATCGAAGCACGATGATAAGAAGATAAAGAACGAAGGCACAAGGAGGAACAAGTAGAGGAAGAACATAAAGTTGAATTAAACCAAGACGAGAAAACACGATGAAGCACGAAAGCGCAAAGAGAAACAGGAAAATGATGAGCGATAACAACAATAAGGAAAAAAGCAACGAAAACAGGAGTAAGGGAATAGAAGGCGTAAACAGAATCAAGAAAATCAAAATTGAAGAAGAGCGTAATGCTGGAGAAAACCGCGAGGACAATAACTGTATGTTGGACAATTGAAAAAAATAAAAAAATAGTTCGAAAAAAAAACAAATGAAGAAAACAAAAATATACAAACTGGCTTTTGAATTTTTTAAAGGAGAACGATGCCAAAAAAGACAAGAACAGGTTCTGTAGCAAGAAACTTTGTAAGAGCAGGAAAATAATATCGATACTTATTATTCAATAATAATAATGAAGCGACTTTATTAAAAAATACATTCGAATTCATAACCAACATGCCTGACAAAACTGGATTATTAAAAAAGGTGTGCAAGGTCATCACGTTTAAAACGAAAGTAACAACCCAAGTAGGAACTCTGTTTCATTTGGCTGAGATACAACCAGTATGAGACAATGATTTCGCCAAGGTGAACAAATATCGATTAAAAATTGTTCAGTCGGGCATGTTGCAAAGATACAAGAGATCGATGACGAATACAAAAATTTCATTGTAGAGTCATGACCGATAGACCATATTCTCTTAACGTGGACCGTACCCAACCAACATCCGCGTACCAGCCCAGCAGCAGATCTAGTTGTCCTTGGCATTTCACTTTTAATAAAGCAATCCGAAATTGTAGACATTACAGACTGATTCGGTTCGGGTAAAAAGCTTCAAGATACCGCCAAAGTGTTCAGGAATGATATCACTAAAGTAAGATCCATGGTGTATAGGCATTCACTAAATATCGATGAACGTATCGAAATTATGAAAGCGTACAGATTGCCAATGCCGAATTCGTTTGTTCTAGTGGAGAAATCGACACTATTTCATTATTATGTATCGTATTATGGTGGTACACTCAGAAGTGGTAATTTATAAGTCTGAAAATAGACGTATCTTACATTGAGAACGTTGAAATAGAAATTCATATCGAACGAGACTTCGTTGAAAAAATTCAGAATTACGAAGATGTATTGATATCTAGTTAGCCTAGACCAGTTCCCTGCATAAACAAAATATTGCTTCACCATAGCAAAGAACAATAACTTATTAAAAGTGTCAGTGTAAAGTTTGACGTCAAAAAAGTAAACCAGAGTTACGCAATAAATTAAAAGAAAAAATATGTCCACCGAAATTGTAAAAATCGAAATATTGGAGTATCGAGCCATCATCAAGTACCTGTATTTAAAAGGGTTAAGAGGTAAGCAGATTTACGAAGATGTGCTTAATACCCTTGGTGATCAATGTCCTTCGTATGCGACCGTGAAAAATTGGACTGCAAGCTTCAAAAGAGATGAATTTTCCATTGAAGATGATGACCGATCGGAAAGGCCAGTTTCTGTGTCAGTCCCCGAAAATATTGATGCAGTTCATGATATGATTTTAACAGACCGTCGAATTGGCTGAAATGGATATTTGAAGCACTGAATATTTCATACGAACGCGTTCATCATATAGTTCACGTCAATTTGGACATGAGAATAATTGCTGCAAAATGGATCCCCAAATGTTTGAATGTTGACCAAAAGCGTGCAAGGGTAGTAGCATCGCGTTCGATCTGTGCTCGATTTGAAAACGATGTACACTTCTTAAACCGAATTGTTACTATGGATGAGACTTGGGTACATTTCTACGATCCAGAAACAAAGCAACAATCGATGGAATGGCGACACTCCGGCTCTCCAAGACCTAAGAAGTTTCGTGTCCAAAAATCTGCTGGAAAAGTTCTTGCTTCAGTTTCTTGGGATTGCCATGGAGTAATCATGATTGATTTTTTGGATAAGGGTAGAACAATAACTGGAGATTAGGTACTATTCAACATTACTGACCACTCTACGGGAAAAAATTAAAGAGAAAAGACACGGAAAGCTATCCAAAGGTGTTTTGTTTTTGCAGGACAACGCCCCTGCACACAAATCTCATGTTGCCATGCAAAAAACTCGTGATTTAGGGTTTGAATTACTAGAACACCCCCCTTATTCACCAGATTTGACTCCTTCCGACTATTATCTCTTTCCTCAACTTAAAAAAAGTTTGAAAGGTCGTAAATTTTCTTCCAACGAGGAGGTAATAAAAGCTGTGGAGGTCTGGTTTACATAGCAAGAATAATTTTTTTTTAATGGTCTAGAGACGTTGCAGGTTCGCTGTAATAAATGTATCCAATTAAGAGGAGAATATGTTGAGTAATAAAATATTTTGACATTGAAATTGTGTTTGGTTCTATAGTAGGCTAAGAATTTTTCAATATATCTTCGTATATGATCTTTTCTTGAATGGAACTAATTATGTCTTCTTAAATCGATTGGCTTTCTCAGAATTGCTCATCTGCAACCGTTCTCGAGTTAAAAGCGGTAATTTACAGGCAAATAAAAATAATTTCGACTTTTTTTTTCTCATGTCCAAATTGACGTGAACTATATGATGAACGCGTTCGTATTTAATATTCTGTGCTTCAGATATCCGTTTTAGCCCGTTTTAGTCTGTTAAAATCATGTCATGAACTGCATCGATATTTTCGTGGACTGACACAGAAACTGGCCTTCCCGATCGGTCATCATCTTCAATGGAAAATTTACCTCTTTTGAAGCTTGCAGTCCAATTTTTCACGATCGCATACGAAGGACATTGATCACCAAGGGTATTAAGCATATCTTCGTAAATCTGCTTACCTCTTAACCCTTTTAAATACAGGTACTTGATGATGGCTCGATACTCAAATTTTTCGATTTTCACAATTTCGGTGGACATATTTTTTCTTTTAATTTATTGCGTAACTCTGTTTTCAACCTTCCTCGCGTTCAACACTGAAGCCTGGTATTTTTTGTTTATGCAATGTTGGCAACGAGATTGGGATTGTACGGGTTTCGTCGGGTCTAGTCGGTAAGCAAACAGGTAAAGATAAGTTTATCGAGCTCAGCCTTAACATTTTATTGAAAT
This sequence comes from Chrysolina americana, assembly GCA_958502065.1. NCBI lineage: Eukaryota > Metazoa > Arthropoda > Insecta > Coleoptera > Chrysomelidae > Chrysolina > Chrysolina americana. The sequence continues at coordinate 107,299,292 of OY293410.1, read as the reverse complement.
TTCGATGCTCACTCTAACCGAAGATTTACCAACTACAGAACTGAAGAAGCAAGATTGTTTTGATTTACATAATAGATCTCTGAAATTCGCTACTTCTCTCCTACCTCCCTCTATCTTTCACCATTTTGGAGATCCCATGCAGTGCGTAGACTCGAATTTGAATAGCCCTGTATATATAATAACCTATTTATTTTTTTACTCGAATAAAACATATCGCAGAAAACCCGAAAAGACCTTGACCACTGAAAAAATATCTCCCAGTAGATTATTATAATCTTCTCGTTATGCTGAAAGATGTATAAACCTTGAACGTAATCTTTCTTTGAAATTTGATCTCAATATATCAAAAACTGAAAGGGCTGTAGAGGAGAAAAATATAAATAATCTTGAAACTTTAACGCTCTGTATATCAGCAAAGAAGCGTTTGAGAACACATGTTTGTGGAAAAAAAATCTTATTTTGACTTGAAAAATATACCACTGAAATCTTGATACTGATTCTCAAAACTCCCTGTATACGATCAACGTTACATAAAATATTCATTAAACTCTGCTGACATAACATGCCGTGTTGACTGCGAATGAATTCCTTGGCAAAGAAAAATTTGTTCTCACCGCCCGTTAAACTCTCCCAGCTGAGTTCAAATTCAAACAGAAGTGAAATAAATGGAAATATCAAGAGCTTGGTCCGAAATATGAACATATTGACTTAACAAACATCGTTTTTGACGGGGTTCAATAAACTGCGGTCGCTGAAAGATTCGCGATGATTCTTGAACAAAAAACCAAGTGGGTGCCCTTAAAGAGTATACGTATATTTTGGCTATTTATGTATCAAGTGCGTTATATAGATCCTAACGCCCGTCGGGTAACAAAATGTTGCCCGATAGGCGTTAGGATCTAGTAACGCTCGTTCAAAACAATATATCGACCAATATTAATATTTGGATGTGAATCTTGGGTGTTGACAATCAGACAAAAGAGCAAAGTATAAGCAGCAATAACGAAGTATCTGAGACGAATTAAAGAGTCACAAAGAAAGATAAACTCAGAAACACAAAAATAAGAGAAAACCTCGACATAGAATCAACAGTCAAGTTCATTGAGAAGAGACAACTTTTTTTTCTTCAAAGGATTCGCGCCTTGGTAGAAAGTTCATCCTTGCTTTAAGTGTGTTTGGAATCTGGTTTTCAATCTCCACCGTCACACTGTCGAAAAAATAATGATATCCTTTATTTTATTTTTGAAATTGTTAAACGTACATAGGTCTACGTCGGCAACAACTCAAGGCTATATTTCTATAAATTTATTACTGCTATCATCGACGCGAAGCAAAACAACAAAAATGTTCGTGGAATTGATTGCAACAAAGCCGAATACAACGCAGAACCCCCCATAAAAATTTATAAGAATTTATGCACATTGCCGCAGTGGTGGGTGTGGCCATAGGCGTGCGAGCATATTATCTGACTGGGAAAATTCAAAATGCAATATAAAAGCGATAAATTGGTTCCTAGGTCTCAGAGTTGATGATGAAATCTGTTTAATACCTGCCGGTATAATTTCCTCTATCAATAATGATATATTGCTTTCTCAAAAAAAAATTATATAATCAAGCTTAACTATTTCCGAAATGGGAGCAATGAAGGAAATGGATAATAGAAAACGAAAAATTAAAGCGGAATGAAAGAATGCATTTTTCTCGTAAAAACGTTATTTTGGAAAATATTGTAGTTTTCGGAAAATTCTGGCAAACTTTTGGGAACCTCTGGCCAGAGATCAACGGCTCCTAGATGTAACCGAAGCGGTGACAAAAAATGGCCAGTGCGTAATAAATACCTTTGACAATTTTGATGACGTTAAATGTTGGCAGATGATATGAAGAAGTAAGTAAACGATATTCTTTCTTCGAACAGTTCCCCTTTAAGGGCAAAGCTCGCGAGCTAATCGATTCAGAGTCGTATTTTGTTTGTCGTGGTATTCTTCGATCATATCGCTTCTTGGATTCATTAGGATATTTGTGACTATTTTACGAGCATATCAAAGATGAATTTTGGTTAAATGGTTTGAAGAATTCATACGTTTCATGAAGGTAGATACCTAGATTCTTGTTGTATTCGACTGCATTCGTATTTTCTTCATCTACATCTCTGTTTTTCGAAATTTCTACAATCCCTATTGGACTCACCACTATGAAAAATGTCAGTGTTGTTAGGTATTACGCACACATTATTTGCAATCGCGGTACTTTTCCAGGAACTCGATATTTCAAACGGATAATACATGAAACTTTCGAAGCAATTAGATAGGTAGTTGGAACCTAGGTAAAATAACAACGCCGTTCATCACATGCGACAACAAGGTAGTTTTCAGCGTGCTTGTGACTCGTTACTTCGTTAGGCATGGAAAGTGGTGGCGGTCATTTCGAATACCTGTTGTGAAATCAAATTCCGTTAATTTTCAGTAACTTTTTAATCCCCTGTTATGAAATGAGAATGCCTCATTGCCCTCATTTTGATGTAATTCAGTGTTTTCATTTCGGTTCACTTCAAAGCCAAATGTAATAACTGGCAAGGTTCACGAAATAATAATAAACTGGCAACGATGCGGGAATACGAGTAATAAACACAATACTAGAAGATAGGCGCCCTAGGAACTGATGAATGAAACCAGTGCTTCCCAAACAATCGTTTTGGGAGATTTCCAAGTGCTTCAGAATAAAAGGTAAATGCTTTTTATTGTGTCATTATGTCTCACAGAACACTCCATATCATTTATTGCTCCAATTTCGGAAACACCCTGTATATATATAAATGATCAGCCCCAAAAATAATCTTGTAATCTACACTTCTAGTATAGTGTCTCTATATTAAGAGTAGAATCAAGATAAGCGAAAATAACCAACGTTGTATCAACATGTCAACTAGGGAATATTACAAACAAGAAATATAAACTTGCAGAGGATCCCACGCTCACTATACAGTGTGTCCAATTAAGGATGGGATAGCACTGGGATCCCGGAAACTGTTGGAGTTACAATGTTAGTTTAATTAGAGGAAAGTTGCACAATCCAAAGGCCTTTTATATAGAGTTTGCAGAAATAGGGTAGGTATCTTTTTCGGATTTCGAGATATTTTGAATAAAGTTAAATTTTCAAAATTCGTTTTTATTTATTTCTGAAATTATTTTGAAAGCTATCATAAAATAAAAATAAATTTTTGTCGTAATTTTTTGGGCTCAACAAGATGACGTCTACAGATTTTCACTTCGACGTTTCGTTCCCGAGGAACCTTCATCAACTTTTTTTTATATTTTTATTATAAAAGTCAAAGAAATTTTCTATTTTGAAATACGTCATATATCATTTATAGTTGATTGAATCACGGCTCTGTCTAAATAATAGAAGATGTTCGAATTCGAACAAGTGACCCTTATTTTCTGAACACAGGTAAGATCGCCTTACTATGGAACCCAAAACATCTGATGTAATGGTTTGAATTTCTTCTAAAACCAGTTGACATAATTCTTCTTCCGTTTGAAAATTACGTTGATACACATAGTTTTTGATGTACCGCAAAGGTAAAAGTCGAGAGGTGTCAGATCTGGCGATCGTGGAGGCCAGGCAACTGCTAAACACGAACCTATCCATTTGTCAGGAAATCTGTTTGATAGATATGCTCGAACAATTCTCGGGGGGCATCTTGTTGGAACCAAATGTTACCGACTACTGCTAGCGGTTAGTTATTATGAAACCATTCTTCCAAATTGCCCTGAAGTAAATTTCGATACTGCTTGGAAGTGATCCATGGTGAAAAATTGACCCAATTATCTTCAATCCCAAAATTCGCACCCCCATGTTGAAACCAAAACGGTGTTGGTGCCTAGATATGTTGTACAAACGCAAATTCTCTCGAGATTAAAAATGATTATTTCGCCTGTTTCAGGTTACCATACTTTCATCAGAACATTGAAATACGCAGAAATATACAGGTTGTCTAATTTGAAAAGATGATTTTTCTGTTAATAACTGTTAATAACATAGATTACCTACATCATTGAATTCTACGTTGAAAAGTAATCTGAAAACGTTATGATAGAAACAAATAATTTTTTATAGAAAAAAGTTACAGCAACAAGAATAATTCTGTGCTTTTTCTTGTTTCATTTCCTTCTGTAGACTTTTGAAGGTTTAATTTTCTTTTGAAATTTCAGAAAATTTCTACTTCCCGGGGTAAGTGGTAGCAGAAGAAACATTTGTCAAAAATATCAGACAGAAACCCCATCCTCATTCCAAGCCAATGGCAAATCGTGATATCATTTCTTTGTCGGGCCAAATCCACATGGTGAACACTGACCTCGGGCGACGGAGTGCGCCTATCTGACCTTGGGCGTGAGCAGAATGGCCCTTGTTTGAGGAGCAACACCCTGATGAAGAACTAGGAGGAACCGGGGTCGTTGGTGTTCGTACAATGTCATTACTTTCTAAACCAAATTACCGGATGTGATTCGACATATCAGACTTGACTTGTTTCTCGGCAAATCTTGATATTCAAATATTAAATGTGTTTTTCCTCTACTGTATTTTTTCATATACACATTTAACTGTTTGAAGGACGATCATGATGAAACAGTCGAAAACAATCCTTCTAGAAATGGCCCTACTTTTGCATATATTTCATGTGATTTGCTACCAGTGTCGTAACTATCGAGAAAGGGAAATTGAATTGAAAAAGAGAAAAATGAATGAATTATGAAAAGACATGTCAATTAGAGCCTCGGCTGTTCACAAAATACTGCTTTGAAACTTTGTAAATTCCGAGTATTTCCGAAAATATCCGGAAAAACTTAAAATCGGAATTTTTGTGTTCATTTTTTTCTAGCGTTATTTGACAACACAACTCAAATCAAAAATACATTATAATTGATATTTTTTTTCAGCTACACGTTTTCATGTTCAGATTTACTCTCCAACGCTTCGTCTTCTGACAATCATCATCAACTTTTTTTCTGTTATGGGCTCCATATTGTTTTTATACAGAAAAATAGTGATTCTCATTCTGATTTCATTGATTAAATTTTTTATAATTTGCTCTTCTGAAACCACAGATATTTAAAAAAACAACTTCATCTGAGATGGTCATGATTCCATCGAAAAATTTTGTTTAATAAAACACTAGTTGTCAGAACTCATCAAATGTCCTCATTTTCAAATGAAGAAAAACGAGATGTGTTGAAACTTTATTATAAATTTGATAGGAATAGTACGAAAACAGCACAAATATATTTTGAATTATATCCGGAAAGACAACAGCCGGATAGAACATTATTCGGAATTTTGGACAAACACTTGGCTGAGTATGGTGCGTTTCAAAAACTAAGAATGAAGTATGGAAGCAGAATGGAACAAAATACTAGAAATAACTTAAAAGCCGAGGTAAAATAATTGTTCTTTCCATATTCGAAGAAGTATAATTATTTTTGTAGTTCGTAATATTAGTATACAAATGCAACTGTCTTCTTTATAATTACATTTTCACTACTTCATAATTACATGACACTACAATTTCACTAACGAACTAACGAATAGTACCCGCTCATTCGAGGAATTGATCATGAACTTGCACATGCGTATGACTGACAATCTCAGTTAGTGTAAATGTAGTGAATTAGTGAACTTGCTTGATTGTAGTGTATTGATTATGTAATGACTGTCCAAGGAAATTTTTATCGATATTTGTGTTTTTGAACCATCTCTGAACCAACAGTAATATGCTCTTAGTAGTTCCTGTTATTGCCGTGGTCTTCTTTGGTTTAAATCTCCAAACGTTTCAACTGCAACTGCGGCAGTCATCTTCAGTGTCGAGTTTGCCATGTTATTTATAGTGATGTTTTTGCGCGCACTTTCTGTAATGGCGGCTTCTCGCGCGATTCGGGTGACATGGCTTCGTTTTGGCCCCTTTCAATGCTAAGTGCCAGATCTTTGGTAAATATGTTCTCTCTTCTTTTCTGTTGAAGTTTTAGAGTAATCCGGAAAGGACAGAAAGAGTTGATACAGGTTAACCTAACTTCTCTAACAATTCTTAACGAACCCCTCCTTTATTTATACAGAAGGAACCAGTTTGATTGCAATTTACGTAAACGGTTCCAATGTGGTGACAGAAGTCACAATTTGGGGGGCCAGCTATTTTAACGTATTCTATCTGAACACTTTTAGGTGACGTTGTTTCTGTTTATACTCAATATCATGTAAACGTGTGGGACTACTTGCCCTGCTCCCCCTCGAAAAAAAAGCCGCCCTGTCGAGAAGGACGTTTGTTCACATCCTACAACCGGTCGCATTTTTTCAGCAGATCAAGAACCCTACTGCACAAAGAGTTATTTATAACGACGATTGCCAAATATAGAAAACGTTTTTCATGACTGATTATTATGAGGATCGTGAAAGCATAAATTTAATGCGCAAAAAAGTATAAATCGACGGCCAGCGTATGGTTTTAAGAGGCCTTTGGCAAGCAGAGTTTAATTTATTTGATGCGAAGATAAAGTGCCGTTTTATTGGCAGCCGGTATTGGCGTGTTAGTGAATTCTGTTTGAGGTTAGTGCAATATTTTACCGAAATTGATGATAGTAGTCGTCATTATCACGATGGCGTTCGTTCCAAGAGCAGGTAGTAGGCGAGTGAGTGTTGAATTAGAATGAGATATGGTTTTAAAATGATTTTTTTTGTTACAACTGCCAAAAAAGCCATAAAATGAAATGGTATAGAAATATTTTAACAAAAACGAAAAAAAACTCAGTACAAAAGACGAAATCGTCCTGGTCAGTCTTAGATTGGATCTGACTCGAACATCCTATGTATATTTGAATTAAGTCGAATTGACACTGCGTGAATTATACAAAAACAAGAGATTCATTCTTCGGGCAGAAGAAATGATTACAAGAGTTAATGAGACCATAGTTTTCATTATTGGTTCGCCACACTTTCCATAAATCTTCAGAACTTCCGAACTTATACGTTTCTGGTACGTTCGTTAGAGGTACGAGTGTCTTTATTCTCCCAGAAGTTGCGAAATGTTTGTTTAAGACTGTTTATATAAAATTGATGTGAGTATATCGACCCATTTTATTCAATGATGATGAAGAATCAGTTGAGTCTGGAGGTTTCCTCGTTCCTTGGTAAAAGAAAAGATTATATGAGTTAGTTAGATAGCTACAGTATTATCGGTTCGCCATAGTTTCCAGTATTGGTTAATAATCATCGGTTCACCATACTCTCCATTGTCAGTTCACCAAACTCTCCATTATCGGTTTGCCACACTTTCCATTATTTGTTCGTCATACTTTTCGGTGTCGATTCGCCACACTTTCCATTACCGGTTCGCCACACTTTCCATTACTGGTTGGCCACACTTTCCATATATCTTTTGAACGTCGGAACTTGTACATTTCTGGTACGTTCGTTAGAGATCCGAATGTCTTTATTCTTCAAGAAGTTGCGAAATGATTCTTCAAGGCTTAATCAAAATTAATGTGAGTATATCAATACATTTGATTCAATGATACCTATGAAATAAAGAAGTATAGAAATATGTTAACAAAAACATACAAAATAGAGTTATCAAGAAAATGTGTTCTGCATCTAACAAGGACCTCATGCACTAATTTTGGCCTAGATGAAAAAAAATATCGAATGTTTTTTGATTTTCAAATTCTCGAACCACTATTAAATTTAAAAAGGATGAATATTGTATCAATAAGTTTCAAATGCAAATATATGATTGTTGATATTTTATTTACAGGATAGGTTCATTTGCATCAATATACAGGGCACGACTACACCTAGTGTCAAGGCTTAAATTTATCTCACGCAAAACGTCTATGCCACAAATACTTCAATAATTTTGATTCACACTTATGTGATTCAGATTATCAAAGCTGTTTCTAGAAAAAAAGAATGCATAGTGTTCCGTAGTGAAGGCAGAGAAAAAATTGTAATTTTCATTTCCATGGGGTTGTCGTTAGGTGCCAAAGATATATATAATTTTTTGATATCATGGATCATATGTCAAATTTAACAATCTGTTATTTTTTTCCCACATAGAACTAAACCGTAATCAATTTCAAAACTTGTGAAGAAAAATGTTTTGGCATACCCCAGGGGACCGAACTTTAACCCACTTTTCACTGAAAACTACCTCTGGAGAAACCTCCAGAGGTGTTTTCAACTGAAACAAAATATGTGGGTGCACAAATGGTATCTGTGACAGAAGAAGAAGATGAACTGTTTTGATCCTCTCGAAAGAATCCGAAATTGATCAACCCAGCAGCGATCCAAGCTTCATTATTGTCGTTCCTAGTGCTCATTAAGACTATACTCTCAACCCGTGAAAAAAATTCCAACCGGAAGTAAAATAATAACACATTATATGATACTCATCCATTCATTTATTATATTACCAGACAATGAGCACACCGCAGTTATTTTGTAGTCGTTTCAAAACCGTGTTAGTATGTTACATAAGCGTTAACGGTAAAAAAAAACTATATCGTACCGAACTGTTTTCAAATAAATATCCATGCTCTAGAACGGATTAATTTATGGAAACATTTCGAAAAGATTCATTCACGCTTTCCTAAGCAGATGTGTGGAATGTCGTTTGTGCTTTGCATTGATACTAGCCACTAATCTATTTCTTCTCGATTTTTGTAAGATTTAGAATCAAAGTACCTACTGAATTTTCGAGTTCTTCAAGCATTGTCATTGATTGTTAGAAACCAATGACATATGACAGAAATCGAAGCAGAGGATAGACAGTTATTGCATTGAAGATGAATCTAATAATACTGACAATCTGTAGGTACAAGCTTTACCTTTTCTTTCTACACAAATTTTCAGAACAAATCGCGCTATTATGATCATGTTCCCAATGTTCCAGAAGAGATATGTCGAAAGAATACAGCTACAGTTTACGTATTGGTATCATTGATAGATCACAAATTTATCGACAATCAAATGAAACTATTGTTGATTTTCAATGCCTTATTCTTGACCCATTACCCTGTTTTATTCTACGTTCTCGAGCCACAGCGGATATTATTATTATTCTTCAGTGTGACGTAAACTCAGTTTACCGCAGACACCAGCCCAAGCTAATAGTTCATCTATAGAAGTGACACCTGATATTTAGTCACTACAGCAAATTTATGATCTGGAATATCTTTTATTTTGTTGCAAAATAAGTACCATCTAAAGTTTTTCCACTATTTTGCATATCTTGTACATTATACACCAATCAGTACTTTGACTGAAAGATTACTGGGTACCCTTGTCTCTAAGCGTTTCCACCAAGTGGAAAAATAAAGGCAAACATCTGTCAGAAAACAACTATTTCCCTGGCTAATACCACGACGGACATTGAACTACATCTGGCAGATATTTGTGCAACGTTCCTCCAAGAAGACCCAATTGCAAGTGATTGTCTTGTAATTAAACACAAAATTATCCTTCATCTGGCTGGGAATGACCACCTGCAGACATGCATGTGTCGAGGTTTATTGCCTCTTATCAGTGACAGGATACGCCGGGCAACATTATAATTGTCCTGTCCCTGCCAAATGAGTAATAATGAACCGTTGTAACTAATATTTTCACACGGATGACACTACGACCCACAACAAAGTTCGCGGCGCCATCCGAATGGAACATCAAGAACAAGACAAAACACTGCACAGAATCAATCCTGTCACTGATGAGAGGCAATAAACCTCGAAACATGCATGTCTGCAGGTGGTCATTCCCAGCCAAATGAAGGATAATCTTTTGTTTAACTACAAGACAACCACTTGCAATTGGGTCTTCTTAGAAGAACGTTGCAATTATACAAATATTTGTCAGATGTAGTTCAATATCCGTCGAGGTATTAGCCAGGGAAATGGTTGTTTTCTGACAGATGTTTGCCTTTATTCTTCCACTTGGTGGAAACGCTTAGAGAGAAGGGTACCCCGTATTCTTTTACATTATTGATAATTCTCTGGCACAATAAATGTTTCCTCACAGGTGTAATGGATAGAAAGTTCCAGATTTCTCTAGTAGAAGTGACGGTTCATTTGAAGCTTCCTCTTACCATTTCTCAGAAGATGAAAACGATTTGTCTGGACATGACTGTAACCCCAAAGGAGAAGAAAAGAAATAGCTTCAGAATCTTTCTTTTTATATATAATTATATATATTTTATATATATCGAATAATCAAAAACAAAACTGTTAAAAATTATTTCATTTTATCGGAACGAAATGGGTGTGCAAAGCAACAAAGCGGTGGGGAAAAATATTTTATTTTCTGGATTTTTTCATTTATGGGCAGAAGAAATGATTATATGATTAGTAAGACAGCTGCGGAATTATCGGTTCACCACACTTTCCATTATTGGTTCGATTTTCCATTTTCAGTTTACCACAGTTTTCATTATCGATTCAGCATACTTTTTTATTATCAGTCCACTTTCTATTGTCAATTCACTACACTTTCCATTAACGGTTCGCAACAGTTTCCATTGACGGTTCGCAACAGTTTCCATTGACGGTTCGCCACAGTTTCCATTGACGGTTCGCCACACTTTCCATTAACGGTTCGCCACACTTTCCATTAACTGTTCGCCACCCTTTACTTTATGACATTTTTTGATTCAACTCGATCCATTGTTGAGTTGTTTTCATTAGGAGATGAAAAAAAAATTATGGAAACTTCAAACACTGAAGGCTGCCTTGAAAGGTCCAATTCAGAGAATTTTTCATTTGTGCATTCAAATCTCAATCATCAATTCATGTTGAATTGTGCTCAGGCCATAGTTTTGTCTGGGTTACAATGTTACCGAATTCTAAAATAGTATGACATATTATATTAAGTTCTACAGGCTATAATTTTCAATATGATACGATGGGCATTACTGGAATGGGTAACTATTTTTTAACAAGTCTCATCAAATTGTTTTAATCGTTTCCAAAATATAATTCTGTTCCAGCTGAATCGATAGCCTTGCGGGACACCACCCACCTCTATAAACGTCATTGAGGAAAGCACTCTTAATCACTATTCGCAGTTAGGTATTTCATGTGAAGAATGTTGTAGACATTCAAACCACCTCGTTCGAACGGAGACCTTGACAGAACACGGTATCCCTCCGCAAACAACAATTAAAAAAGTCATTATATCTGATACACTGGCGACTACAATGTAATCTATCTGTGTAAAAATACTCACGTTACAAAAATTTGTTTTTAATTGCAAAGATAATACGCCTTTAAAATTCACGATTCGGTTTTTGTCCTTTCTCACGCACTTTCATTGTATTTTTATAACGTATGTCGGGCTCATTGATGGAATGAGATTAATATCGTTTAATTGACAGGATTTCATCAACGGGCAGTTCGACTGACAAACGCAGGACATCAAAAGAAACAAGAATGAAAAAGTCACATAGAAGTGAGGGACTTCATTTCCACTGATTTGTCGAGTGAAAATAGAAGCTTACGATTCGTATGTACACAAAAAAGTACGGCTAATGCTACGTCCTGTTATGTTACATCAGAATGAAGTTATGAACTATTTAAAGAAAATCTCCAACGAATCCACGGACTTTGACACGAAGGACGTTGACAGTGTCTGGCATGAAGGCACCATATACAAAATCGTCCACCTGGGAATCCCCAGACGACTGGTGAAATGGATAAATTCTTTCCTAGCAAAGAGAACTTTCCAAATTCGAGGAAATCCATGTAGGCGTACTCCAGGGAGCCGTACTCTGGCCCACTTTGTCCTCCGTATATCCAACTGATCAACTTATCATCAACATACCTTCATATTATTAAATATCATTCAGATGGTGCAGATTATATCATTATCTACAAAGTGAAAAATATAAACATTTTAGTAATGTCTGAAAATTCGATGAGATGATGAAATAAATGAAATGAAACTAGTCATAGCAGGAAACTGAATTTTGGGAACAGTGTTGAGGAGAGAATGATGAATATATTAAATAATAATAAAGGAGTTTCACCGAGTTAATCGTGAATTAGAGGGTGATTTCTGAAACGTTGATAATTTGCCATTTTTATGATCACCCTGCATATCATCTTTATACGGTATCGCAAAGTGACTTTGAACGTATTTTGTCCAGCTGATTCCGAATATGCCATTAAAAATTAAATTGAATGGAGGATTAACCAAAACAGACAAATAATTTCGTCGAAATCGCAAAAATTGTGGTTATTTTGTTAATCCTTGGACAAAATCAACTTTTGGTGCATAATTTGAAATCAGCTCGTCCAGATACTTGAGAGTGTAGTTTGTGATTTTTGAAAAAATTAAACATTAAAATTAAAAAAAAGGTTCAACTCGAAAGTGCAGAGGTTCTGTAAAAAGCCTATCAAATCCCTATTTGAGTCGGAATAGATTCAAAATTCGATGAGCATATACAGGAAAGATTGTGTTTTTCGAATATGGAAATAAATTTTTTTTTTAATATTTTGGCGGGAAATAACAGCTCTCAACTCCAGAAATTTTCAAATCAATAACAGTTGGAGATGTCTATGTACCTAACTCAACAAATAGGTTCTGTCAAAAATGTTTTGTTCAATAATAGTTTAAACAACTACAATTAGAGATTTTGGAGGAAATATGTCGACCAGAGTATTGATAAAAAATTGGCTAGATTGTAAAGTTGATTTTTTCCTTTGTTGGCGTTGAAATCAAACGAAAATAATTCGTCAATTCAAACGAGTGAGAAATTGCATTTCTGCTCGTGTTACACACTATACTTTTTCTACAACAACCTTTTTGCTAAAAATAATACTACTATAAGATGGAATGAAATGTCAGTGACTCATTCTTAGCTTTATGATGCCCAAGAGAAGCAAGGGAAGAGGGAGAGGATTTTAAGCCGCTCTCATTCTTGTTTTTTCTGAACTGAACGTCGCTGACTATTAATTCCGTTTTATAGTATAATTAAGTTTATTTCCAAACAAATATTTATTATAATAATTAATTACATATATTTAAGTTAATTATTAACTATTAGTTGTTAATGGTAATAACTGAGATACAAATTCCAAAAAAATCACTCAAAAATTGATTCTTGGTATGATTAAAAAAAGTATTTATTTGTAGTTACAATTCACTGTAAAATTGGAACAATTTTGAATTAAAATTCTGGGAGAGTTAGTTTGGAATCATTTTCTGTAATATTCAAATTAGATGTAGACATTGAATATGCATTTCTCGCGAAATTTTCTACAATTTTAACAGAAGTTGAAGGCGAAAATGATGATAATAATGAAGGGTGTGATATCTGGTTCATATTTGTTGACACTATATTTGACATTTGTGGGTTAACTGAATGCATTATTTTATTTGAAATGTTCATTTTGGAGTGCAAAGAGTCATCAACATAACCTTCGGCTACGCTATTTGACCGCCAGCCACCATGGCGTTTCAGTGTTAACAGATCAGCTCCTGCGTCTGCTAACATGGTTGCCGATGTCCGCCGGAATGTGTGCCCTGTATACAAGTTTGGGTTCGGTAACTTTAAAAATGTTGCTATTTCTTGGAGCATTTTACCAAATTGGTTTATTCCTACCACTTGACGTGTACATCTTCCTTTTTGATAATTTAAAAAGAAACGATTTTCAGAAAGATTAGAAGGACGCAAAGAAATATATTTTTTGCAAAGGTTATAAAAGGGCCCGGTAATTATGAAACTTCTCGGAACTTTTGTTTTTGTGTCCTGTAATTTTATTATTAGAGTTGAATGTAGGTCTTCTATGTCACTCATTTTTAGCTTCCATAATTCTCCTCTTCGACATGCACCACTAATTGCGATAACCATTGCAACCTACGATAATAAATATTAACGTTTTATTGTCAAATATGTAAATTTTTCTCTTAACATTACCTTTGTTAACAGGTATATATTGTCCGGGGCTTCTTTTATAAATATATTTATTTCCTCGGATGTCAGAGTCTGTGCTTTCTTCGCGAAATATCCGTCAGACTTTCTCTTTAAAAAAGCTCGTAATTTTGCATACGTTGATATGTCAATTCCGTGATTAATATTAATAGTCGATTTTAACATTGTATATATTGACCAGAGAGTAGAGGCTTTTCTTGATTTGGATAGTTCTTCAAAATATGCCCACATTATATTTTCAGAAACACTTTTAGTTTTGTATTTTTCCTTCCAATCCATAAACTGTTTGTATGCATTTTCATATTTTCCTCTTGAAGTTGTAGGTAGTAAATTCAATGACAATGAATTAACTTGTTCTCTTAGTTCTGGCGGAGTATTTTCAATTTCAGAACTGTCGCTATCCATTTTAGTTCAATCTCACTAAAAAACGACGGGACAAGAATATTTTACGAATATTTTATGCTTGACGTTTGTTGACGTTCAAATGATTCGATAGATGTTGCTCCGTTGCCTAGCAATGGATAGTGTGTATGTGGGTATTTGAGACAGCAGTAGTGATGTCTATAATTTTTGTTCAAAATATTATGAATTTGTACGACAATTTCCCTCATATTATATAAACCAATAGACTTTGTCTATTCATTCTTGAAGTTGCCTGATCGAATATCCCTTCGAGATGCAGAATTTTCAAAATATACTTTCACCTTGCTGTCACGAAAACTGTATTGCTTAGAAATTAGGTACTGAAAAATTTTGACACAGAAATGTCACTTTGTGGCACAGAAATGTCACTTTGCGGCACACTAATGTCAAATTTCAACTATTGTGAGAAATAATCATGTTTGCGAACGTAAAACTATGCAGAAAAGCATGTTTTGGAGTGTGGTTGTAGAAAAAATTATAAAAACTGTTTTCTAAACCGAGATTTTTTCTGTATTTTTTAAATAGAATCTTATTGGAGTTTTTCAGATTTTCTGGAATTCAACTAAAGAAATCTGGACCATAAAAGTTTCTAGAAAAAGTGTAATAAACTCAATTTTCAGTTGCTGTGATTGTCAAGGCTTGATGGACAAACTGCTGAAAATGGCTATGTCTGAAGGTATGAATTGCTTGCTGATGATTAAGTATAGCAAAATTTGCAGGAACAATCTCATAGCAAACACAAATCCCTCAAAATCGTTAATAAAATGTTGTGAAAAGTGTGAACACAAAAACTCCTCTTACCTTCCTCCATAAATATTTTCAGTCAGTGGCGAGCTTTCATCGTCCGATAGATTATCGTCGCTATAGGGATCAGGTCGCAGTACATTAGTTGCCATTTCTGAAACAAAAAAAAAATTATTACCTAATAAAGTCAAATTCAGTCAGATTCATCTTTCACTACAACGGAAAATTTTCAAAAGTCTTATAGTAGGTTTCAAGGAAGTTGTGTCCAAAAAATTAATTTTTGTCTTAGAATAATACATTCAGACATTCCTGAGGATGTCAAATCACATGAGGATGCCCAAAAAAAATTGTCAATTAGTAAATGTTTACTGTTCGTTGAGGAGGTTTGGAATGCCAACCGAATTATTTGAGGAATTCAGAGTCGCTCTTTGGCAATAATACTTTGTGGTTATCTTAATTTGATTCATTATTCGACTATTTCGTGTTTGAATGTTAACACATTCGAATACTTTTCTTCTCTCTTCACGAGTAACAAATTTCTTTGTACTTTTCCAGATATTTATATCTTGAAAACAAAGGTCAACTTCAGTCGACGCACTATAAGTTGACAAACAACTCAAAACAACATGAGGGCATACACAACAGATCTTTATAGGTTGCGTGAACACGTTTCGAATCTAGGAAAAAAAACTTCAGAAAAAAAACCGAAAAAATACCCCCGGACAAAAAACCCCGGAAAAAACCCGCGGATAAAAAAACACCAGAAAAAAAACACCGGAAAAAAAACGGAAAATACCCCTATATGCGATAACAATGGCCAGTACACAAAAAGTAATGAAATTTCAACTATGTGTCATGTTAAAGAAACTAGACCATATAATTTGATTCATTTTACAATACCAATAAAAGTTTTAACCTATCCTGTGAAATGTTCATCGTCGACAACCAAAAACGACGATTTTTTATATATTTATGACTCGAACGAAGTAACCTGGTGACTGATTCGCCTTTTTGCAAGGCTGGAAAATCTGTTGTTCCACCCCACCCGGTTTTTTGCTGTGAGCTTTTTCCGGGATTATACATCACACTGCCAGCTTCACGATTAACTCCGTCCAGTCTCTATTCAAAACATCTTCATACCCACGCATAAGCTTCGCAGTAGTTGGCGTGGATTCTGCCCGAACACCAACTTGATCCCCAAATATTTACGGACCTGCCCACAAAAACCGTGGGGGCAGGTTCAAGTGTCTTCCTTCCTGGGTGATTAGGGGTCGGTTTGACGTTGAAACCGAGGGATGGACTAGCGTAGGCCCATCTCCCGGTATACAACTGGCTGTCCTGATCTTCGTCCTTCCAACACCGTGCAGTGAAGGCCGAATCCAAATCTAGGCAGTCATTACTTAAGTGAGGAGGGTGAAAAAATAAATAATTCATTGCGTTATTTTATTTTGAACTGACTCTAATCCATCGATTGGTCTTTGGTCATGTACTTGTATCATTGAATTGGCGATTGTTTCACAAAGCATGCTGGGCAATACTCGATTCCTCTGGTATAATCTACTGGCACATATTTATATGCTCTTTGAATCGTGTTTCCATGGCCCTTATAGTTTGACCAGTATACGTATTTTTACGATCCTTACAACTGATCTCATAAATCCCTGTCTTATCATACTCTTTCGGTATAATCAAGATCTGCTCGAGTTAATATGAAATTTTCTACATAATTTTTATATTGCGGGTTCTAAAAATTGTGGAAAGAGAAGGTCGACCATCCTGCAAATAATAACTTCGGTTAGTCTGTATTCTCTTTTCTTGAGATTGATTGGTATTGAGTTTTTTGATGTTGAGACCAAATAAAAGTAATATAAAAAAATTACTACAAGCATATATTATAGCTGAAGACATGAATTCTGATACCTAGGATTTTTCCAGTGATTATGAAGGAATTTGAATATTGTAATGTCATTTAGAATAATTTGAAAGCATGAAGAGCAATGTCAAATGACAAAAAATATCATTAGAGACAAGGCAAACTGATTTCTAGCAAATTTTTTCAACTGAAAAAAATTTTTTTATGAGATATCGTGGTCAGGTTGGACCAATTTATTAGTTGTCAAAAAGTTTCTGAATTTGAGTTAGTCCACCTTTGCTAGGTTAGAATATACAGGGTGACCCAGGCTTAAATCTCCAAACGTTTAGGATCGGTTTTTAAGGCAAAATTAATTTTTTTTTCCTATAAGCATGTGTCATAACTTGCTTCGGTTTCGAGATATGAGGTGTCAAAATAAAAAAAAACAGTTTTTCATTAATTATGGCATGCTCATTTGAGGTAATGAAGGGATCGTGTCAGTTTACTTCGAATAAGACTATTATTTTCTGTAGTGTCCCAGAGGGTAATCTATCAAATATTTGGATAAATCATTGTACGCCACTATTTTGTTTGTGTGTTTTGTTTTTCCAATTAGGCAATTCAAAATACAATTTTCCCTTATTAACCCTAATGAGCATGCCAAGTTTTATCAAAATCAGCCCAAAGGTTTTAACTTAGACGCCTTATATCTTAAAAACGAAGCAATTTAGGACACATGCTTGTGGGAGAGAAAAAATTTATTTTTGACCAAAAAACCGATCTTAAACCTTTGGCGGTTTAACCCTGAGTCACCCTGTATATTTTCTATTTTATTGGTATTAGACTAGTGAGAATACCCTCAAATTCTCATTCAGATTTCTCTCACGGCTTTAAAGTTATGGATGGAATGCATTTCTTAACATGGTGTTCCTACGACTGTGATCTTCCACAGTCTGAAAATGGAAAAATGTTGAATCAAGGAAATTTTTACAATTGTAGAAGGGCGAGTGATCGATTTTCCCCCATAAGTTATCGAGTTTAGAAGATTGTTGTCTTGAAAAAAGATTTAATTTAGCTCAGATTTTATATGACCTTGTTTGTCAAAGAAATATCCTTCCAGTAATACTGATACAGCTTTCATCAAGTTTTGATACAGATATAATCTTCTGAACATCAACGTTTTTGAACGAAAAGAGTATTTTAGAATATACGATTTGTTACTGACAAAATTAAACCTTTTTTAATTAATTGCCCTTCTAGACTCGTAAATATTTCTTTCATCTGAACTATTTTCATTTTCAGGCTGTAGCAGATTACAATTCGAATTGGTTACAAGTACTTTTTATGCTATTTCGGACCAGCTGAGATTGTTGAAGGAATTTCCGTGTTATTTTGAGACACCCTGTAGTTTTGGCGAAGAAAACTCAGCCAAAAGTAAGCTTATTTCAATTTGTTTACTGCAAAGAGACGTTCACTTCAACTCTGCTGGTTTACTTTATTCATTGAATTGATTAACATTATCAATATACAGTGCGGTCCAAAGGTATGGAATAAATTCATTTTTAGCGTTATTATGTATTTTATGAAAAAATCCTGAAACAGGTCAATTTTTATTGGCAATTTGACAATTTACAGTATGAAAATATTACCCCCTTCTTGCACCCCCTCTGAATTATGAGCACCCCCTCAAAAATTTTAAATGAGAAGGGGGGTCGTGTGGCATCTTGTTCGAAAGGGATTTTCATTATCTGTTCAGCAATACTAAGTGTTTCATATTTGGTGCAACCATAACTGAGAAATTTTTTTATTAAAATTTAAAAATATTGACACTGTAAATTATGTATCCGTTGAAAAAACCTGAAACAGGTCGATTTCTATTCTCAATTTGACAATTTATACTTTCTTATCTGTCTTGCTAAAAAAGTCAGGAAAAAGTCGTTGAAGACACCAAAAAATTATTCACAAAACCCATAAATAATATAATGTCAATCTAGTAGACTACTGTTATTTTGATATTTGTGAGTTGCTGGCAGACGTCAGTGTATTGAAAAATATTTTTGTGTGTATTCGATTCATCTATGGCTCATTTATCCGAAACTCAAAGAATAGACATTTCAATTATGCTTGGATGCGGTAATAAAACACGAACTCAAACGGAAGTTTGTGAAATGTTCAATAATAAATACCCTGGTCAACACGTATCACAATCTACAGTTAGCAAAATAGAAACAAAATACCGTGAAACTGGACATGTAAAAACTCGTCAAAAACCAGGTCGAAATGCTGCATTGATGAGGAGAAAAAGTTAGATGTACTGTTAGCGATGGAGGAAAATCCGCATATGACAAGTAGACAACTTGCCGCCGACAATGATGTAAGTAAATCATCGATATTGAGAGCTTTACATAAAGAAAAATACCATCCTTATAAAGTTCAGTTGGTTCAGGAGTTAAATGAGGATGACCCTGATAGAAGGCAACAATTCTGTGAACTGATGATGGATAGAATCGAAGCAGATTTGCAGTTCATAAACAAAATTGTGTTTTCTGATGAAGCTACTTTTTATTAAAATGGAACGGTTAATAGACAAAACTGTAGATATTGGAGCAGAGAAAATCCTCATTGGATGTGTGAGGCTCACACACAATATCCCAAAAAAGTGAACGTTTGGGCTGGTATCATTAAAAACAAAATTATTGGCCCCTATTTTTTTGAAGGCACAATTAATGGTGAGGTTTATCTAGGTTTTTTGATGAACTTTTTAGTGCCTACATTAAAACGACTTTTTCCCGATGTTAATGATCCAAATGGAATAGATAGATCAATTTGGTATCAACAAGACGGAGCTCCAGCGCATTACACACGTATTGTTCGAGATTATTTGACAGAAGTTTTTCCCAATAGGTGGATTGGCAGACGTGGACCGATTGAATGGCCGCCTAGATCCCCCGATTTGACTCCTCTCAATTACTTTTTATGGGGTTATTTAAAATCAAAAGTATATTTCAATAGACCAGACAATATTGCAGATTTAAAAACTAGGATATCGGAAGAAATTAACAACATAACCCCTGAGGTCCTACAAAATGTTCTACGAGAATTCCAAGATCGCCTTGCTTATTGTCAAGAAGTAAATGGTGGTCATTTTGAACATTTAATTTAACTGTAAAACAAATTGAAATATACTTCCTAAACATTATGTTACATTATTTCCTTCAGTCTATCAACATTTGACATATTCAGAATAAATTTTCTCAGTATTGCTGAACAGAGAATGAAAATCCCATTTGAAAAAGGTGCAACACAACCCCCTTTCTCATTCAAATTTTTTGAGGGGGTGCTCATAATTCAGAAGGGGTGCAAGAAGGGGGTGATATTTTCATACTATAAATTGTCAAATTGAGAATAGAAATCGACCTGTTTCAGGTTGTTTCAACGGATACATCATTTACAGTGTCAATATTTTTAAATTTTAATAAAAAAATTTCTTCGTTATGGTTGCACCAAATCTGAAAAACTTAGTATTGCTGAACAGATAATGAAAATCCCTTTCGAACAAGATGCCACACGACCCCCCTTCTCATTTAAAATTTTCGAGGGGGTGCTCATAATTCAGAGGGGGTGCAAGAAGGGGGTAATATTTTCATACTGTAAATTGTCAAATTGCCAATAAAAATTGACCTATTTCAGGATTTTTTCATAAAATACATAATAACGCTAAAAATGAATTTATTCCATACCTTTGGACCGCACTGTATGTTATGAGTAATAATACAGTTAATAGCATTTCGTTGTATTTCTAGGACTGATGCAGTTTATAGTAAACTGCACATTTCATACACCCACTATAGGTAATCGACAAGGACGCAATTGTTAATTTTCAGCAAAGCATGGAACTTTTCCCACGTTCAACCATTTGTGGGAACATTGAAATTCATGTCGTCTCATCTATTAGAGCTATTGTTTAATAGGATTTTCTTATGGTCGTATACGTAGATACATCAGTGTGCGAAAAAATCATTGAGATCAATTGTTCATTAAAAGAAAGTTACAAATAAATGTATACAGGGCTATTCAAATTCGAGAATAGGCATTGGAATCTGTAACAGTAAATTATTTTTGAATCTTTTTTTTACTAATGCCAAGGCAATTTTCAATCGGAAATAGGGATACCAAAAATTATGCAAGGATTATCAACATTCAAGCACGTATGTTTTGAAAATTTAAATTTAAATACCGATATCACTCTTAACTCTCGTAACGACTACGTTCAAACGACAGAGTGCTGAATTATATTTACCTTCGATAACATATACATGAGCTACTCTGGAAAAATTATTTATTGAACAATGCTTTGTTTTTAGCCGTAATAATATTTCCAAATATTAACTCAAACTTTTGGTTTTCATTACCAAAATATTTGTTTATTTTAGATTCGTTCTCAAACACATGTTTATGTTGATCAAAATATACTTTCGATTTATTTTGTCAGACAATCTTCGCATAGTTGAAGGTTTTGAGTGAGAAACCCAGATATTATGTATTAGTTGTTGACCACATTCTCCTACCATACATGGGCGAGAAGGATTTGCTAGAGGCAGAGTTGTAGTAATCACTATTTGATTACTATCAATGAGACTTAATTGATAATTGAAAGTTGTGAAATCCTATGAACTAACGAGTCTATGTCGCAATTTGTAAAGATATTGGTTTTGATGTTGCATGTTCACGTAGAGGTAGGTTATTGACCCAGAAACTTCACTTACTAAAAACACTATTTATATTCCTGATCATTGACAATATTTATTTACTTTTTTTGTGTAATATTCTGATATCTCCGTTGAAGACACTAGAAGACATTACGTATTTAAGAAAAGTTCGCTTGATGGATTTGAAGGTATCGGAATTGTAGCAAGAGTTGAAGGAAAGAGAATTGAAAACAACTTATGAGAATGTCGTACCCTAGAAAAAACTCATTCTTGAATACAGATTGAGATTTTTTTCTACCCTCATATGAGCTAACAATATTCTTACTCATATTTCGATTGAAAGATAACATGCAATGATTATTGCAGTTTATTTTGTAATATTTAAAAAATTATTGACTTCAAAATTCAAGAAAACCACTAATACCATTGATACGTATAGAATATTTCAGAATTCGGAAATCATTGCTTAGGAGTTTGTGATTAAAATGATTTCTTCTATACTAAGTTTGATTTTGCTGATGAAAATAACAATAAGCCATTATCGTTATACGTTTGACATTTTCCCTTGTAGAATTTCAATGAAACAAGGAAACGTGCTCATGTAAGAATCATTGTCGTTGAGTTCTTTGACTCTCGACTCACTCGTAGGTACATATTTAGAATAAGGAGTGGTTTCGATATCACGAACGAAAAAAACTAGTTGATCTTGACAATATTCAACAATAATGCGTTCCAATCCTTTCTGTTCAACTTGAATTATATGTAATGGTTGCCAGCAAATTGTCGTGGGACGAGAAATTTCAAACGAATGTGACTTGAGTGTATTATCCTGGAAATAACACTTTATGGAATTTATACAACGACATTCTGGTTACAAGCGAAAAATAGTTATTTATGAAACTAGTGTGTTTTGTTGAAAATAAGTCACGCGAGAAAGATTTATATCACGAGGCCGTCAATTTACTCTGTCAGGATTGTCAGTTCACCATGCAAAAAAGGGAAGCTTTTTTGAAGAAAAAAACGTATAGAAAATGTAGGAAACCGATGAAAATTACGTTCCTGAGGATATCCTTACGGAAGCGGAAGAAGCAGCGATGCACATTTTGTCAGTCCCGAGATGCTTACGACGAGTCTTGGATGAATTCACGGAAGATAAAAGGTATCGATGAAACTGTTCTATTGGCTTATTTTTTACATTTATTATTTTATATGCCACAGATATCAGTGAACTGAAGGAGGTGATAAGATCTATCAAAAACAAAAAGTCTTCAGGAATTGATGAAATGTCAATAAAAAAATTTGAAAATCTTCCCATTGAAGCTTTAGTTGTGGTAATAAATCAATCCTTCGAGGACGGTGTATTTCCATCCTTCCTAAAAACATCGGTCGTTATTCCACTTCACAAAGGTGGGGATCCAGAGGATCCCTCGAATTTTCGGCCCATATCCCTCATTCCTTCGCTAGCAAAGTTGATACAGAAACTGGTGAAAAATCGTTTAACTGAATTCTTGTGACAAAATAATATAATTAGTATTAAGCAGTTTGGGTTCCAATCTAAGAAGAGCACACATGATGCCATATTCTCATTCCTATATGAAGTATATAACAACATCAATACTAGAGATGTGGCTGCAGCATTTTTTTTTGATTTATCCAAAGCTTTTGACTGTGTGAATCATAAAATTCTGCTGCATAAGCTGCATCATTATGGCATCGGTGGAAATACTCTTAGATGGTTTAATTCCTATCTCACAGGTAGGAGTCAAATTGTTGAGTCTACAACGACCTCGTCGCCAGCTGACATAAACAGCGGAGTGCCACAAGGATCAGTACTAGGCCCTACACTTTTTCTACTGTGCATAAACGATTTGGCTTCTATAGACATAAAAGGCCAATTCACGCTATTTGCTGATGATATAACGATACTGTGGACTGATAAAAAAGATTCTGATCTTCATAAAACTATCTGCTCAGATATTATTAAAATCAAAGATTGGTGCGCCTCTAACCTCCTTTCTTTCAATATTTCTAAAACCAATATAGTATCATTCCGATGTAGTATTGACAACAACAAATCAAAGTTTCATTGAGAAAAGAACTAGCGCCAAGTTCCTCGGAGTAAATATAGATAACAAATTAAAATTTGATGAGCTTGTTGCAGGTCTTAATAAGAATCTTTAACTTTAACTTTAAATGAATTGGGCTCAACTGCAGCAAATAGCGCTGATCACGCACAAATACTTACGATATGGAATCCCATTCTGGAGCGTTTGTGCTAAAACCCAAATAGAGTTGGTTTTTGTTCTGCAAAAAAGAGCACTCAGATACTTGTGCAAAGCCAAACGACGGGATTCTTGCAGGCCTTTATTTGCTACGAACAAGATTTTAACGGTTCATGCTATATTCATTTTAGAAACAGTTTGTCTATTACATAAACATAAAACAAATTTTCCCTCTGCCACTTCTACCTATAATCCGGTCTATTTAGACATTCGAAGTTACCTAAATTCCCACCAAGCTGAAAATCGGTAAGATTGTTTAAAATATCATTAAAAACAAAATTTGAAAGTTCCCCATCTTTCCCCTGTAAGGAAAAAATTTTATTCAAGGTCAAAGGTAAAAAAAATGAGTTTTTCGCGATTTTCAGCAAAACGGTAAGTTTTTTCATAAAAATATTTCAAACAAAAATTGTAGATCATAAAATTATCTACAAAAAATTAATTAATACTTTTTTTCCACGAGCCACCGTTTTTGAGATATAACGATTCAAAAAGTTGTAAAAGTTGTAATCGTCATAATATGCACACGTTTCCTCGCCACCTATGAGGTAGTGTACTTAGCGCGTTTTTTTTTGTGGTTTCCTCAGTAGGCCTATTCCACGGGTCAGTTTTGATCCTGTTTAATTTGAAACTATTGAAAAATTATGGATATTAGCAGAGATTGAAAAGATAAAAGCAATTTAAGTTAAAAAAAAGTAGTGAAATTTAATCGTCCCAGTCGTAACTTTCAAAATCTTCTTGTTCTTCTTCTTGATCTTCTTGTTCTTGTTCGTCTTGTTCTTGTTCTTCTTGTTATTGTTCTTCTTCATCTTCATCCTGAGTGCATGTAAACTGCGTTAATAGCGATGTATCGCATGTTTGCCTCGTTGGAATCAAACGGATCCTCTACTGTTGGTGATTCAATATTAGAGCACAACCGGCCTTGACAATGTGTACATGCCGGAGAACAGAACAGTCCGACTTTTTGCAACCACATTTAGCACTGCATCCCTTTTTGCAGTTGCAAAAAATCGAGTTCAGCAGTTTTTCCGGCGCAGGTGGAAGTAAAGTGTGCACTGGTTCTAATAAATTGTTGACCAACTTCCAACCCCAGTCTTTAGGGTCTAGCTGATAACCAAGCCACACTTGAACTTGGTAATATACCCTAAAAAGATGTTGATGAGCAGCAACTGAGGCTAATTGTACTTGTTTTTACTTTTAGTGTTTTTAACGAAACATGCATATCTATACTTATCTAAGCAGGTAGTTTTTTTAGGAGCTCCGTACATAGAAAGAAGAAAGCGAATGCCATTAGAAATAATTTCTTCGAGTAGAACTACTATTTTTAAAAACTTCAGCACATTCAATTAAATTTTGTTTCTCAAATAGTTTGAAGACTGTTATTTTACCCCTACTGTAAAATGCAGATGTCGTATCACAGCCAGTTTTGCGTGTAAAAATAGTACATGATTTTGACACTTTGCAAAAGTTGATAAACTTTTTGATGAATACATTTCCGATTGATGTTGAGCTTTTTAAGAAGAAAATAGTTTTTTCAGTTGAAGTTCGAGCAGTCAGTAATACGAGTAAGTCTATATCTTCACCAACAACAATAGTTGTATTTGTCAAATTGAATTTGCTCAGTTGCTGTTTCAATTATCAATACATCAGCATCATTATTAGCTTGTTTTACCAATATATTTTCATGCATATTATGACGATTACAACTTTTACAACTTTTTGAATCGTTATATCTCAAAAACGGTGGCTCGTAGAAAAAAAAGTATTAATTAATTTTTTGTAGATAATTTTATGATCTACAATTTTTGTTTGAAATATTTTTATGATAAAACTTACCGTTTTGCTGAAAATCGCGAAAAACTCATTTTTTTTACCTTTGACCTTGAGTAAAATTTTTTCCGTACAGGGGAAAGATGGGGAACTTTCAAATTTTGTTTTTAATGATATTTCAAACAATCTTACCGATTTTCAGCTTTGTGGGAATTTAGATAACTTTACTCTTATTTTTTGGTCTAATTTGACCGGACTACTATGCCACCAGACATTTCATTGATCTCAGACTACCTTTACCTTCGTCAACCCTCATTAAGGACTCGAGTGTGTATAATGGTCTCAAGATATATAATCATCTACCAGATCACTTTGGATAACATTCGTTTCAGGAAAGCACTAAAAAACCTTCTCAGTTTTAGACCCTATTATAGTCTGCAGGAGTTTTACAACGACAGTTTTTGAAAATAATTTTATAGTTTTATACTCTTATCTTTTATCATATTTTTTATTGACATTATATTGTAATTGCAGTGTACCTATAGTTTTTTATTTAATGTGTTGTTCTATGCCCTACAATGTTAATTATATCGGTATACTAACTGTTTTTAAATATTTGGAGTGGTGGATAAAGGTTACTGAAATGCTTTCTTGAGAAACTGTGATAATAATAATAAAGCAGCAGTCTATAAAAAAACCCTTGACACTGTGGATTGTGCTCGGTTCACTCTGTATATTCGGTAATATTTTTTGGTGCCAGACTGTTTTGTACAGTTTTTTTTATATTCCATTCATACAGGGCGAGTAAAAAGAAATAGTGCAGGCTTCTTGGGAAAAGGCGTTTTTTGTCATGAATACCCTGAATTTAATCTCGGTTTATCAGTATCTTGTATCATGAGAAAAAATTATTTTTCGATAACTTTTGGTAGAAAAAAAAAGGTTTATTTTATAAATTATTTTTCATCGAGATCCATCTCAAAAATTACCGTTCATGTTGTTGAAAAATTTCATTTTGTCTGATTTGCTGAGACATGTTCATGAGAAGTTTTTATCTTAATAGTTATTTATGCAACAACTGCAAAAAGTAAGTGTTTATTGCACTTTATTGTACTAGTGCAATAAAGAGCTTCTTTTTTCACTGAATATAATTCAATAAAGTTTTGCTTTTTGCATGAATGTAGAAAAAATTAGTAAACCTTCGGCCTCTGAAGTTCGTACTCAGAAATACTTAATAAACACCCTGTATAGTGTCGATTTCAACTGAATCTAATAATTTCGTACTTACATTTTTTTCAAGGGTGGATTTGTTTCGAGCAATTATTTTTTCCACCGAACGACTTTAAATTTAATGAATCTACTGATTTTGTCATTCTGAATCGATTGGCGTTCACAAAATTGCACAATCTCAGTTCGTTCTCAATTTGATCCCGGGAGAAGAAATTCCTACTTTTTTTATATTTATAAAACTTAACTTTTTTTGTATATGCACACTGAAATTGAAATCGATTCCGGGTCGAATAGAGATTTCGTTGGCTCTTTACGAAACCTCTGCAGTTTCGAGTTGAAATTTTTTTTTGGAAAATTTTAATTTTTAACTTTTTGAATAATAGCAAAGCTCCCTCAAATGTATCTTGACGAGTGGATTTCGTATTATATCTGAAAAATTGATTAGCTGAAGGATTAACGAAATGAGGGCAATAGTTCGTCGGAATTGCAAAAATTGTCGTTAATCCTTTGTCAAATTTTTTTTTTGATAAATATAACGTTAGTATGAACAAATTCCTGTAGTATCAATATAATTCATAAAGCAGGTCTATCTCAGTGGATTATATTTTTTCAAGAAACATGTATTAACATGCAGCGTGATTTACGTAGGCCGTGCATTAGAAGTTTTTCAACTTGCAGTTGGACTAGAAACTTGAAATTTGGTATGCTGTCATAATTGATCATGTTTTTAGTCGGTACCAACTTTCTTATTTTAAATGGAAACCTAATGTTTTTTTGTCATGGTTCGATTGGCCTTCTGATTATGACTTCAGACAACCTGAGTTATGTTTACTTATCTATCACAGTTTTTGAGATATGTTCATTTTTCTGAAAAAAAATACGGCTGTAGTAGTTTACGAAAACACGTGTAGCCCGCAAACTGTTCAAAATTAGGAAACCAAATTTATGAAGCAGTTAGCTGGTAGTCCAGGCTAACACCTGATGTCCCATCGACGGTCCCATTTTGTACCATATGGGCGCAGCCGATTTTTGAATGTCGCAATATAAAATTGTCAAAAACTCAATTTTTTCAAATGGCACCTACCATTTTTTTAACTTACCGAGGATGACACGGGGCAAGTTCTCACGATTTAAAACTAATTTTATACATTTTGGGAAGGTGGCTAGACCCGTTACGAGAGTCAAACCACTAACTGGCAATGACGATAATCAAATTACCATTCTCGGATATTTTCAGGCATATCCTGAATCCCCAATACGAACGGCGTCTTTGGAATTGGGATATTCATACTCTGCAATACAAACCATTTTACACCGCCATAAGCTACATCCTTTCAAATTTGTACGATTGCAAAAATTACACCCAGGTGACTTTCCCCGAAGAGTAAACTTTTGCGAGGACTTATTACTCAAAATACAAGAGCACGCCGGATTCTTAGACAACATAATTTGGACTGATGAGGCAAAGTTTTGTCAGAAGGGAGTTTACAATAGGCGCAATCGACATTTTTGGGCTTCTGAAAATCCACATATGGTGTTCGAAGTTGAAAATCAAGTACAATTTCGAATAAATGTGTTTTGTTTGGTAATGAACCAAGAGGTACGCTACTTTATGTACAATAAAAATCTGAATAGTGACAGATATGTAGAAATTCTTCAAAACGTAATAGAAACATTTCTTGACAATTTGCCACTGGTATATTTGGGGTAGGGTAAAAGATTTGGTCTATTCTTCACCAGTTCACAATATAGATGAGTTGAGACTTAGAATAATACAGACTTTTGACAGTCTCGATCCCAACGAAATCAGAAGTGCTACGCAATCTATTGAAAGTAGAATAATAGAATGTTTGAACAACAATGGTGGTCATATTGAACATTTACGCTAGAGTTCTGTCAAAATTGTTCAATATTTTTGATTAAATTATTACAATTTTCTTTTGTTTCCATGGCATACACACATAATCATTCTGTAAGATAAGGCATTTCCTGATTTTAATTGAATAACTCGATAAAGGTTGCACTTGGGTATAGGGAAAGCTGAAATAACTCATCCTAAAATTCAATTTTCTTTTGAATGGTTAAAAAAGAAATGGTAGGTGCCATTTGAAAAAATTGAGTTTTTGACAATTTTATATTGCGACATTCAAAAATCGGCTGCGCCCATATGGTACAAAATGGGACCGTCGATGGGACATCAGGTGTTAGCCTAGACTACCAGCTAACTGCTTCATAAATTTGGTTTCCTAATTTTGAACGGTTTGCGGGCTACACGTGTTTTCGTAAACTACTACAGCCGTAATTTTTTCAGAAAAATGAACATATCTCAAAAACTGTGATAGATAAGTAAACATAACTTAGGTTGTCTAAAGTCATAATCAGAAGACCAATCGAACCATGACAAAAAAACATTAGGTTTCCATTTAAAATAAAAAAGTTGGTACCGACTAAAAACATTTGCGGTAGAACGCACATGATCAATTATGACAGCATACCAATTTTCAAGTTTCTAGTCCAACTGCAAGTTGAAAAACTTCTAATGCACGGCCTACGTAAATCACGCTGTATACTTCTCGTCTTTAATCCCTCATTCGTTGGTATAACAGTCTTCCGTAATTTTTTTCATATTCTTGATCGTTGGTCGACTGTCAACTACCACAATCGAGAGTTGTCCGACCCAACCCAATATTATACATCTATCAGTTTCTGTATAAGGAGCAACTTTCATACCGACCGATATCGGGTGGGGTTCCATAAAAACGTGTTTCCTTGAGAATGATTTTGAAATGCCAACGGCTCGTATGTTCTTTGTTCGCCAAACGATTAATCACGTTTAACAATTTTTTCAAGAATGATTTCGCAACTGCGATATAAAATTAGATACTAATCTGATTAGTGTAGGACAGGACTGGACTGAACAGTTACCGGGTGTTTCAAAATTGACGAAACGAAATGACATATTATTTTGTAAAGGACCCCGCACATTTCTTACGGGAAATGGCTTTCCGTGAATTTGGCTGAATTTTTGGTATGTTGTAGTTCTTGATGATCAAAAGTGTTCACAGCCACAAAGCTCAAAAATGGACAGTTTTCGAGATATAGAGCTTCGAAAATGGATTTTTTCCATTTTTTGGGGTATTTGCTCATCCATTTCTTGTTGGGATGGAATTCGACTATTCGATGCCTAGAACCCGACTGAAAAATGGTCTTTCCCAGTTATATTAGGCACCGTTTTCGAAAAAATTTCATACACTGCTCTACACTGTCTATGGAACGAGGTACAAATTCCAAGATCTTCCCTACATCTTTCCATGCTACAAGGTAACGTTAGAATAATTAATATTTTGAGAAAATGTCATATTTCGGGTATTTTTTGAAGAGAGGCCGTAATATTTGATCCCAAATATATCTAATATCAAATATGTTTTCCAACCTGTTCATAACAGGCTGAGCGAGCTGTAATGGGGGAAAACTGCGGAATCTTAATCATATATCTTCAGAGATAACAATTGTGATCACTATTAATGTCATTCTCATATGATATGTCATTTATTTATCACAAATCTCGATAATCTGACAATGGGTGCCAAGACATTTTCCTCAGAATGGCTCGAAATGGATGATAGTATCTCACAGCCAAACGAATCCGTGACAATGTCTGCATCTTCGACACCTGATAGTACTTTCCAGATAGAATGGAAAGTTCAGGTGTTTAAAGCAAATTATGGCTAGTTTAAGAATTACAAAACATGGAAAGCATCACACAGTTTTTACTGCCGGCCGCTGTCGATGTGGTCCAAGCCGTGTTAGGAGAAAAGGCAGCCAAAGAGATTCAAAAAATACCAGATGTGGTTGCAGATATCATTGTTCACTTGGAAGGCCTTCAAAAAAGCTCTAAGAAGTATTTCTCTGAAGATTATTCAAAAGTGGGCTGGATCAGAAATCCTTTTTCGGGAACCTCACCAAGTGAATTGGAACCAAAAGAAAGTTTTATCGATCTTACAGAAGATAGTTCCATGAAAAATTATTTTAAAGAGAAATCTTCAATTACCTTCTGGATCGAATGTAAAACCGAGTACCCTTTGATCTTTCGTCAAGCCATTTGATGCCATTTGTTACTTGTGTGAGAGTGAATCTTCTGAAATTTTGTACATAAAAAATAAATTTAGAAGCAGAATAAGTGTTGAAGAGGACTTGAGAGTGAAGATAAGTTCCATTACTCCTAATGTTGATATTTCAATCACAGGCAAACAAGTTTCGCACTAAAAACTATAAAAGTACCGTCATATGGGGTTACTTAGACCAGGGGTCTAACTTGGGACAATTCACCCCAATTTCTTAAATAATTTATCGTGGCAACACTGACAACGCTAACACTTGATTTCCCGCGTGAACTGGGTCTCATGCTTGTCCTCAAACATCTAGTGTGCAGTGCGTTAAATATTTTGCCACGTAAGTATTTTTTTGATTCCCTTAATATTATAAAATTTTAACACAAAAAATGTGCATCTGAAAACTTTGTCTGCCCAGCTTGAACAATTTGGTTTAGAGAACAAGACTCATTATACATCCTAACCTCAATGCATCATAATAACACTAGACTAGGTGGAATCGCAGTGTTGCCTTATTTATTAATTTTTTGGTAAACATATAAGTCAAAAGTCACCTCACAGTGTAACATAGGACACGTCCCAAGTTACCCCATTTGTTTTTTTTTCTATTACAGAAAATGCCAAGGCAATATAAACGGAAGATTGGTTGCAGAAAGTATAGGGATTTTACAGATGAGCAGTTGCAGAAAGCTATAGCTCAAGTTAAAAGGGGTCAATCAATACGAAAGGTTGCAGAGCAATATCAAATTCCAAAATCCATCCACAGTGAAAACACCCGGTATCTTTTTTCCCTGTAAATGAGAAGTTTCACAAATGATCCACACTTTTTCGTACTCAATGTGTAAGAACGAATAAGTCATCCAAAAACAGATTAATTCGTTAGAATAATAAACTGGTACCCTTCAATATATCGTTAAAATTTCGATATCAAGTGCTTTATCCTTTTCGTTTTTTTACTTACTGAACTGTAGCTCAAACATTGCGTTTTCTCTATGCCATTTTATTTTTCTGAAAACCAATTCATTTACATTGTATTGTTTTGCAATAATTTTCAGGTAGTATTATTAATTAATCGGCACTCTTCGAGTATAATAATAGGAAAGATTAATGTAAAGAATACACAAAACTATAATTTTTAGTCACTCATGCAATCTGAATATCTCCATACAGACATCTTGACATAACAAATCACTTCAACGAAATTTCCCACACTCCACTATACGTCTAGCTTCATCTTGCAAAATTCTGTACATCAGCTTGATGACTTCCAAATTGTCGTTGCAGTAATTTCCGGAACTGGAATCCCCACCGACCCCAATTTCCTCCTCGGGAGACCTTTTTCCCCAGTTTGGCGTGAAAGTCAATTGAGAAGCACAGAATCCAATTATGGATAAAAAAACAAACAGGAACAATGATCGAGTCATTTTGGAAAAATATCGATGTAAGTGTTGTAATAGTGAGTGTTTTACTTGCAATTGGAAAATCGAATGTTCTTTTCAGATTCATACAACTTTTTATATGAATTATTTCTCCTACGCCGCCTACTTGTGAATCGTACGATGAAACCCTTCATGAAATACCGGAGAAATTTCGAATTGGTCAATTCCGTTGTGGAGTGCCAATTGAAATGATCAATAATTGATATCAACATAAACTGGACCAGTCATTTACGTATTTCCGAAGCTCATCAACCGATTCGATACTCTCAATCACCACAGTATATTTCTGGAGAGTTCGATTTTCGCACCACTAACAAATGCGTTGGTGTTTATATCGTGATATCACATTTTTCTTTTTGTAGTGTGTATGTAGAAAATAACTATGATAGGTACGTACAAAATTTAAAAAAAGTATTGTAAATAGATCGTTCTAATTTCTTTATTTTAATACCGAAAAATCCCAAATACTCGAGAATCTCAGGTCGTTCTTTGATATGTCTCAGCAAAGATCATATATGGTGAATGACGAGATTCCCGAAGTTTCTACTAAAGAAAAATCAGGAGGCGTTGTGAACTCCATAAAATTTGTAGACAGGATACAGCAGAGCCCACTGATTCCTAACAAAATGAGGTTTTCGAGTCAGCATATAATGGGAAATGGAGGCACAGCAAATTTCACCAAAGGTATAGCCTGTGCAGGTAGAGGACAACTACTATTATTTGCAGTGGCGCTTAACATGTAACTTAATTTTGATTATTCCAAATAATAATGTTAATTGTAGCACAAAATTTTTGGTTTATGTTATATTTCAATTGCATAACATTATGCCAACTTGATCGGAATTACAGAAAAGCTTTCGAGACCATTAACCAGTAGGTATACGCGTAGAAAGCTATCAGCGCAATGTGAAACAATTTATTTGGAACACAATTGTGTGAGTTACGTAACTGCCTTGGTGGGTTAGTGACTATAACTGGATGCCAATGCTAGTGGGTGAGAAATAAGTCACGATTTGACTCGGTCACAGCAATGATTAGATTCTTTCGTTACAGTGTGACTCGGTTGTAAGGTCGCGAACAAATATTATAAAAATCGGACGCTTGATATTGCAAATCACTCGTGAACGATATATTTTGCCAACGACAGATCTAGTCATGTTTTTGTTGCATGTACTGCAATAGTAATCGTGAAAAAGAAATTTGGATAATTGGAGTCTTTTGTTGATCGCTGAGTATTCACGTAATAATGCCTTGAAAGTATATTTGAATATGATTGATATGGGAAGAGAAATGACGTCGATTAGAAAGTAATTATGCATTTGGTGTTGTAGATTTATTACTTAATTGTTTTTTATTCAGACAAAATCATGAACAATAAAATCTGGGAAATACTTTGCTTTACTTTGTAGTGGATATGGTTATGACGACTTGCTGTTTCCTATAATAATAATTATAATATAATATAATAATAATAATTGGTCCAGTCATGCCTAACAACTATGCCGAAAACTCATAAGCTCTATATTCGTGCTACTAGTAAACAGTTATTTATAGAAACTATGACATTTTCTCTCAAAATTTTCTAGATGATACCCTACCATCATTATATATTTCTTTTTGATTAATCCTCGTCACCAGCTCACAAAATCTACAAAAAATTCCCTGTACTTGAGTTTATTGAATCACATGGTGAATTTAAATCTAAATAAAAAAAAATTTATATCATTCTTAGTATCGAGTTGAAAAATGTAGACACATCCTTTATTGAACTGATAAATTTACCAAGGAACCGCTATATAGTAGTGATGGTTTCTCATCAAGAATCTCAACGATATAGATTTTATGTATTTTTCTCATCTACTATTATAACTGTTTAAATACTGCTTCATTGTTTATGTTATTATTGTTTTTCGTATAAAATTGTTCTATCGTTGTGTTTAATATACTTTGTAATTTGTGTGAATAAATTTATTATTATTTAAATATCTTTTCCTCCTTTGAATTGTAGCTATATATTTTATCTGCTTTATTTTTGTCTGCTAAAATGTTTTATTTTTGCTCCGCTTTGCTCTGCTCTCTGCTTTCAGCTTTCTGCCTTCTGCTTTCTGCCTTCTGCTTTCTGCTTTCTGCTTTCTGCTCTGCTTTCTGCTTTCTGTTTTCTGCTTTCTGCTTTTTCTGCTTTCTGCTTTCTGCTTTCTGCTTTCTGCTTTCTGCTTTCTGCTCTGCTTTCTGCTTTCTGTTTTCTGCTTTCTGCTTTCTGCTTTCTGCTTTCTGCTTTCTGCTCTCTGCTCTCTGCTCTCTGCTCTCTGCTCTCTGCTCTCTGCTCTCTGCTCTCTGCTCTCTGCTCTCTGCTCTCTGCTCTCTGCTCTCTGCTCTCTGCTCTCTGCTCTCTGCTCTCTGCTCTCTGCTCTCTGCTCTCTGCTCTCTGCTCTCTGCTCTCTGCTCTCTGCTCTCTGCTCTCTGCTCTCTGCTCTCTGCTCTCTGCTCTCTGCTCTCTGCTCTCTGCTCTCTGCTCTCTGCTCTCTGCTCTCTGCTCTCTGCTCTCTGCTCTCTGCTCTCTGCTCTCTGCTCTCTGCTTCCTCTCTGTTACTTCCTTACTGTTTTTAATATGTTTCCATTATATTCTATTTCTAGTCTATTTTCATTCTATTCCTATTTCATTTCTAGTCTATTTCTATTCTACTTCTATTTTATTTCTACTTTATTTCCGTTCTAATACCGTCCTATCTCCTTTCTGTCACACTTATTGTCGAAATAAGTTATTGGCTGTTTTTTTCCATCAACATAAATAATTTTTTACCGTGTGGAATACTCTAATCGTCAATTCTCAACAATAAACAACTATTAAATACATATCTTTGAGTATTCAGACTTCTTGAGGTACAGAACATCCCACAAGCTTTAACAACATACCATTTTAGTCCATGCTGTTTTCAGTCTCGTATCTCTTGTACACATCGCGAAAATCAGTTTACTAACTCTACCCTACGCAATGGCACGTTCCAGCAGAGATATTTGATAAAATAAATAAGCTTGTTGAGAGCTTTATGCAATGGGGTCTAGTGAATGTAGTGTAGGAATGTAGATCCACGTCAACTTTCGTTTTCATTAACAATGGAGACAAGAATTCAACAGGAATCATGCGAAATGTACGGAACACAAGTTGGAGACAGTCATATAGTGAGTGGGTGGGTCAAATGAAGTAAAAAAATACTTTTTGCCGCTGCCAAAATAATTCACAAAATAAACATGAAATATTACTTTTTGGAGGATTTATTTTTAACAGTCAATTATTAATTGATTATTCATCATAAAACAATTTCATTTATTGGAATAATAATTGAGTTTGAACAATTACTTCCAACATAAATTGCCGAATATTGCTGCTGATCAGAAACGTTAGATATTTCTTGAAGAGTTGATTCCACAATTTTATCATATAATTTAATCGGAAGTATTGATAAAATTGAGGATAACATGTATGGAACCAGAAGTATTATTCAGTTATTTTGGACACATTTTTTTCAGAGATGAAAAATTTTTGAATACGATTTTACTGAAATCATTGAATATTTTCAAGACCACAGTCGTTTAAAAGCGATAACTTATTGGAAGTATTTATTTTTAATATATTTCAGACGTTGTAAATTCACATTCACAGTTGTACAAAAAATGTTATTTGTATTTCGTGTATAAAATTCGTGTTTTCATGGCACATTCGAGAGAAAAAATACTCATTTCATGCACTCAATACAAATATAACTATTTTCTCCTGGAGATAAACAAGCTGTAACCTTAACGACACTAGGAATAGTGGTGCGTTGAGGAACACTATGACCTAAACTTACTAAAATAAGTACTAATTTAACTCCTATTATAATAAATCAACGCATCAACTTTCTCCCAAATACACGGAAATCATCGGCAAATCGTCATGCACATCACCAGATATTACAACACACTCCAAGGTCACACAAATGCCTCTAACATTGTTAAATATCACTCTATAATAATGCTCCTAATAGAAAGTACATTTTGTGCTATTTAAGACAAGACAATCGATACGATAACCTTCAAGGTTCTGCTCTGAGGTCAATTCGGTACTAATAATAGGATATGTCTAAAGAGGAAGTTTTAATCTTGTGGCATCTGTTGATTGTTTGCGCCTCTTTCATTGATATATGAATTGATAATTCACAAAAAGCGAATACATAATGCCGATATAAAGATATGCTAGATTTTTTCATACGTGACTTTGATGTCGCACCGGCATTATATTGTATGACCGATTATTTCGATAATAACTTTATAGCATCATAAATTTCAAAGCTACGTATTTTTATCATCAGTATTTCCTCAAGAGAAGAGTCAATTTCCTAAGTATTTTGCTTTCATAGATATCATCTTGACGATATTTAGCTTTAATGAGCAGACTCTTTCAAAAATTCGGTTTTTTTCTGTATCGAATATTGCATTAATTGATTTTTGATTGTACAAACTGAAGGACTCTTTCTGATCGCATTTTTTCCGTTAATAAACTTGGTCGTTATGGTTGCACATTTTGTGTCCCGTATATAAAATATTCCTGAAAGATTGGCGAGTTACGGGACATGATTCCTGAAATTCTGGTGACTTTTAGTAGTACCAAAACGACCGGGGTTTGCACGTAGGTGAGCGGTTAATGCGATCTGTCGTATGTCATTAGAATATATTTCAAATTTCAAATTTAGTATTGGATGAACTTGGGGAGGTATTTGAATGAAAATTTACTACGTACAAATCATGAGATGCCTTATATATCTAAAGGACCCCGAACAACAAAATTCATCACTGCTGGAACTTTCAGAAAGAATATCATTTAGAAAAAATGAGCAGCTGCTTCATGCATTATTATAAGTATTGAATATATATAGGAGAGATTTTATGTATTCAATTCTTTTTCATTTTATTTGTTCCCGTGTTCTACAATACAATCAACATAGTACACTAATTACATGTTTCTAAATATTGAATAATATAATTGTACAACACAAAAGACTGAAGATTCTCAAACAACAAAATTCGCAGAGAAAATAACACAACAATAACAAATAATAATGACAAATGACAGTTAATAAATACCCAAATGGAAGTGTCCCGTATTACGCACTAACCAGAGTGTAGCTGTCACGAAACCAGAATTATTTTCAGTTAACCACTTTTGGTAACATGTTTATTAACGCAACACATCCTCAGTTTCTCTTCCGATTCTACTTTTATAAATGTCAATATGAAGTTAATCAAATAGTTGAAAGATGATGAATAATATTCAATAGAGTTTGTAAGTACTTTTCATTTCGTTGATTGAATATCTTCTAATCAGGAATTCCTTCGTTTCAACAAAGTTCGACAGAAAAATATTGTATTCAACTCGTAAACTAATAAATATAAATAAATAAATACACTAATTGATTGAATAAGTGTAAACCATCTGTGAATCTCGTAAAAATAAATAATCAGCAGAACACTATTTCACTTTGAATAAATGAATTTTTGAAACCGTTGGTAGGAAAAATTCAAAAAACTGAAAATAGCCAAAACACCAAAACGACGTCAGTATCACTCGAAGAGCGTTTCACCAACAAAGTTGGCATCCTCAGCAGCTTTTTTGAGTTCCTCGAGTTGAGAAGTTGATCTAGAGTCGAAAGAGGACATTACTCTCCAAAATTTTGTTTTCGTAATCTTTCTCGTCATTTTCGTAATTTTCGTAAAATTCAACATTTGTTTATATGCACATATCTCTATATGCAGTTTTAAGTGAATCTGATGATTTTGTATATTTTAATGATTTTTAGGGGTCTACCCCTTAGTGCTTTTTTCGAGTAATTTGTTGTTTTTGTCGATCGACTTGAAATTAATAGAATATACTAATTTTGTGGTCGTGAATCGATTGGCGTTTGCAGAATTGCTCTATCTTCAACCGTTCTCGAGTTGAAAAGTTCATCTAGGGTTGAATGAGGTCATCACTCTCCAAAATTTTGTTTTCGTAATCTTTCTCGCCAGTTTCGTAATTTTCGTCAAATTCAACAGTTGTTTGTACGCACATATCTCTATATGTAGTTTTAAGTGAATCTGATGATTTTTTATATTTTAATGATTTTTAGGGGTCTACCCCTTAGGGCTTTTTTCGAGTAATTTGTTGTTTTTGTCGATCGACTTGAAGTTAACAGAATATACTAATTTTGTGGTCGTGAATCGATTGGCGTTTGCAGAACTGCTCTATCTTCAACCGTTCTCGAGTTGAAAAGTTCATCTAGAGTTGAGTGAGGTCATTACCCTCCAAAATTTTGTAATCGTAATCTTTCTCGCCATTTTCGTAATTCTCGTAAAATTCAACATTTGTTTATATGCACATATCTCTATATGCAGTTTTAAGTGAATCTGATGATTTTGTATATTTTAATGATTTCTAGGGGTCTACCCCTTAGGGCTTTTATCCAGTAATTTGTTGTTTTTGTCGATCGACTTGAAGTTAACAGAATATACTAATTTTGTGGTCGTGAATCGATTGGCGTTTGCAGAATTGCTCTATCTTCAACCGTTCTCGAGTTGAAAAGTTCATCTAGGGTTGAATGAGGTCATCACTCTCCAAAATTTTGTTTTCGTAATCTTTCTCGCCAGTTTCGTAATTTTCGTCAAATTCAACATTTGTTCATACGCACATATATTTGCATATGCAGTTTTAAGTGAATTTGATGATTTTGTATATTTTAATGATTTTTAGGGGTCTACCCCTCAGGACTTGTTTCGAGTGATTTTTTGTTTTTGTCGATTGACTTGAAATTCATACAATATACCAATTTTGTGGTCGTGAATCGTTTGGCGTTTGCAGAATTGCTCTATCTTAAACCGTTCTCGAGTTGAAAAGTTCATCTAGAGTTGAATGAGGTCATTACCCTCCAAAATTTTGTTTTCGTAATCTTTCTCGCCAGTTTCGTAATTTTCGTCAAACTCAACATTTGTTTATACGCACATATATTTGCATATGCAGTTTTAAGTGAATTTGATGATTTTGTATATTTTAATGATTTTTAGGGGTCTACCCCTCAGGACTTGTTTCGAGTGATTTTTTGTTTTTGTCGATTGACTTGAAATTCATACAATATACCAATTTTGTGGTCGTGAATCGTTTGGCGTTTGCAGAATTGCTCTATCTTAAACCGTTCTCGAGTTGAAAAGTTCATCTAGAGTTGAATGAGGTCATTACCCTCCAAAATTTTGTTTTCGTAATCTTTCTCGCCAGTTTCGTAATTTTCGTCAAATTCAACATTTGTTCATACGCACATATATTTGCATATGCAGTTTTAAGTGAATTTGATGATTTTGTATATTTTAATGATTTTTAGGGGTCTACCCCTCAGGACTTGTTTCGAGTGATTTTTTGTTTTTGTCGATTGACTTGAAATTCATACAATATACCAATTTTGTGGTCGTGAATCGTTTGGCGTTTGCAGAATTGCTCTATCTTAAACCGTTCTCGAGTTGAAAAGTTCATCTAGAGTTGAATGAGGTCATTACCCTCCAAAATTTTGTTTTCGTAATCTTTCTCGCCAGTTTCGTAATTTTCGTCAAACTCAACATTTGTTTATACGCACATATATTTGCATATGCAGTTTTAAGTGAATTTGATGATTTTGTATATTTTAATGATTTTTAGGGGTCTACCCCTTTGGACTTTTTCAAGTGATTTCTTGTTTTAGTCGATTGACTTGAAATTAATAAAATATACTAATTTTGTGGTTGTGAATCGATTGCTCTTTGCAGAATTGCTCTATCTTCAACCGTTCTCGAGTTGAAAAGTTCATCTAGGGTTGAATGAGGTCATCACTCTTCAAAATTTTGTATTCGTAATCTTTCTCGCCATTTTCGTAATTTTCGTCAAATTCAACAGTTGTTTGTACGCACATATCTCTATATGTAGTTTTAAGTGAATCTGATGATTTTTTATATTTTAATGATTTTTAGGGGTCTACCCCTTAGGGCTTTTTTCGAGTAATTTGTTGTTTTTGTCGATCGACTTGAAGTTAACAGAATATACTAATTTTGTGGTCGTGAATCGATTGGCGTTTGCAGAACTGCTCTATCTTCAACCGTTCTCGAGTTGAAAAGTTCATCTAGAGTTGAGTGAGGTCATTACCCTCCATAATTTTGTAATCGTAATCTTTCTCGCCATTTTCGTAATTTTCGTAAAATTCAACATTTGTTCATATGCACATATCTCTATATGCAGTTTTAAGTGAATCTGATGATTTTGTATATTTTAATGATTTCTAGGGGTCTATCCCTTAGGGCTTTTATCCAGTAATTTGATGTTTTTGTCGATCGACTTGAAGTTAACAGAATATACTAATTTTGTGGTCGTGAATCGATTGGCGTTTGCAGAATTGCTCTATCTTCAACCGTTCTCGAGTTGAAAAGTTCATCTAGGGTTGAATGAGGTCATCACTCTCCAAAATTTTGTTTTCGTAATCTTTCTCGCCAGTTTCGTAATTTTCGTCAAACTCAACATTTGTTTATACGCACATATATTTGCATATGCAGTTTTAAGTGAATTTGATGATTTTGTATATTTTAATGATTTTTAGGGGTCTACCCCTTTGGACTTTTTTCAAGTGATTTCTTGTTTTAGTCGATTGACTTGAAATTAATAAAATATACTAATTTTGTGGTTGTGAATCGATTGCTCTTTGCAGAATTGCTCTATCTTCAACCGTTCTCGAGTTGAAAAGTTCATCTAGGGTTGAATGAGGTCATCACTCTTCAAAATTTTGTATTCGTAATCTTTCTCGCCATTTTCGTAATTTTCGTCAAATTCAACAGTTGTTTGTACGCACATATCTCTATATGTAGTTTTAAGTGAATCTGATGATTTTTTATATTTTAATGATTTTTAGGGGTCTACCCCTTAGGGCTTTTTTCGAGTAATTTGTTGTTTTTGTCGATCGACTTGAAGTTAACAGAATATACTAATTTTGTGGTCGTGAATCGATTGGCGTTTGCAGAACTGCTCTATCTTCAACCGTTCTCGAGTTGAAAAGTTCATCTAGAGTTGAGTGAGGTCATTACCCTCCAAAATTTTGTAATCGTAATCTTTCTCGCCATTTTCGTAATTTTCGTAAAATTCAACATTTGTTTATATGCACATATCTCTATATGCAGTTTTAAGTGAATCTGATGATTTTGTATATTTTAATGATTTCTAGGGGTCTACCCCTTAGGGCTTTTATCCAGTAATTTGTTGTTCTTGTCGATCGACTTGAAGTTAACAGAATATACTAATTTTGTGGTCGTGAATCTATTGGCGTTTGCAGAATTGCTCTATCTTCAACCGTTCTCGAGTTGAAAAGTTCATCTAGGGTTGAATGAGGTCATCACTTTCCAAAATTTTGTTTTCGTAATCTTTCTCGCCAGTTTCGTAATTTTCGTCAAATTCAACATTTGTTCATACGCACATATATTTGCATATGCAGTTTTAAGTGAATTTGATGATTTTGTATATTTTAATGATTTTTAGGGGTCTACCCCTCAGGACTTGTTTCGAGTAATTTTTTGTTTTTGTCGATTGACTTGAAATTCATACAATATACCAAATTTGTGGTCGTGAATCGATTGGCGTTTGCAGAATTGCTCTATCTTAAACCGTTCTCGAGTTGAAAAGTTCATCTAGAGTTGAATGAGGTCATTACCCTCCAAAATTTTGTTTTCGTAATCTTTCTCGCCAGTTTCGTAATTTTCGTCAAACTCAACATTTGTTTATACGCACATATATTTGCATATGCAGTTTTAAGTGAATTTGAGGATTTTGTATATTTTAATGATTTTTAGGGGTCTACCCCTTTGGACTTTTTTCAAGTGATTTCTTGTTTTAGTCGATTGACTTGAAATTAATAAAATATACTAATTTTGTGGTTGTGAATCGATTGCTCTTTGCAGAATTGATCTATCTTCAACCGTTCTCGAGTTGAAAAGTTCATCTAGGGTTGAATGAGGTCATCACTCTTCAAAATTTTGTATTCGTAATCTTTCTCGCCATTTTCGTAATTTTCGTCAAATTCAACAGTTGTTTGTACGCACATATCTCTATATGTAGTTTTAAGTGAATCTGATGATTTTTTATATTTTAATGATTTTTAGGGGTCTACCCCTTAGGGCTTTCTTCGAGTAATTTGTTGTTTTTGTCGATCGACTTGAAGTTAACAGAATATACTAATTTTGTGGTCGTGAATCGATTGGCGTTTGCAGAACTGCTCTATCTTCAACCGTTCTCGAGTTGAAAAGTTCATCTAGAGTTGAGTGAGGTCATTACCCTCCAAAATTTTGTAATCGTAATCTTTCTCGCCATTTTCGTAATTTTCGTAAAATTCAACATTTGTTTATATGCACATATCTCTATATGCAGTTTTAAGTGAATCTGATGATTTTGTATATTTTAATGATTTCTAGGGGTCTACCCCTTAGGGCTTTTATCCAGTAATTTGTTGTTTTTGTCGATCGACTTGAAGTTAACAGAATATACTAATTTTGTGGTCGTGAATCGATTGGCGTTTGCAGAATTGCTCTATCTTCAACCGTTCTCGAGTTGAAAAGTTCATCTAGGGTTGAATGAGGTCATCACTCTCCAAAATTTTGTTTTCGTAATCTTTCTCGCCAGTTTCGTAATTTTCGTCAAATTCAACATTTGTTCATACGCACATATATTTGCATATGCAGTTTTAAGTGAATTTGATGATTTTGTATATTTTAATGATTTTTAGGGGTCTACCCCTCAGGACTTGTTTCGAGTAATTTTTTGTTTTTGTCGATTGACTTGAAATTCATACAATAAACTAATTTTGTGGTCGTGAATCGATTGGCGTTTGCAGAATTGCTCTATCTTAAACCGTTCTCGAGTTGAAAAGTTCATCTAGAGTTGAATGAGGTCATTACCCTCCAAAATTTTGTTTTCGTAATCTTTCTCGCCAGTTTCGTAATTTTCGTCAAACTCAACATTTGTTTATACGCACATATATTTGCATATGCAGTTTTAAGTGAATTTGATGATTTTGTATATTTTAATGATTTTTAGGGGTCTACCCCTTTGGACTTTTTTCAAGTGATTTCCTGTTTTAGTCGATTGACTAGAAATTAATAAAATATACTAATTTTGTGGTTGTGAATCGATTGCTCTTTGCAGAATTGCTCTATCTTCAAACGTTCTCGAGTTGAAAAGTTCATCTAGGGTTGAATGAGGTCATCACTCTTCAAAATTTTGTATTCGTAATCTTTCTCGCCATTTTCGTAATTTTCGTCAAATTCAACAGTTGTTTGTACGCACATATCTCTATATGTAGTTTTAAGTGAATCTGATGATTTTGTATATTTTAATGATTTTTAGGGGTCTACCCCTTAGGGCTTTTTTCGAGTAATTTGTTGTTTTTGTCGATCGACTTGAAGTTAACAGAATATACTAATCTTGTTGTCGTGAATCGATTGGCGTTTGCAGAACTGCTCTATCTTCAACCGTTCTCGAGTTGAAAAGTTCATCTAGAGTTGAGTGAGGTCATTACCCTCCAAAATTTTGTAATCGTAATCTTTCTCGCCATTTTCGTAATTTTCGTAAAATTCAACATTTGTTTATATGCACATATCTCTATATGCAGTTTTAAGTGAATCTGATGATTTTGTATATTTTAATGATTTCTAGGGGTCTACCCCTTAGGGCTTTTATCCAGTAATTTGTTGTTTTTGTCGATCGACTTGAAGTTAACAGAATATACTAATTTTGTGGTCGTGAATCGATTGGCGTTTGCAGAATTGCTCTATCTTCAACCGTTCTCGAGTTGAAAAGTTCATCTAGGGTTGAATGAGGTCATCACTCTCCAAAATTTTGTTTTCGTAATCTTTCTCGCCAGTTTCGTAATTTTCGTCAAATTCAACATTTGTTCATACGCACATATATTTGCATATGCAGTTTTAAGTGAATTTGATGATTTCGTATATTTTAATGATTTTTAGGGGTCTAC
The DNA here is from genome assembly GCA_958502065.1 of Chrysolina americana. NCBI lineage: Eukaryota > Metazoa > Arthropoda > Insecta > Coleoptera > Chrysomelidae > Chrysolina > Chrysolina americana. Next base: position 107,254,730 of record OY293410.1, on the reverse strand, counting down.
CCCTCAGGACTTGTTTCGAGTAATTTTTTGTTTTTGTCGATTGACTTGAAATTCATACAATATACTAATTTTGTGGTCGTGAATCGATTGGCGTTTGCAGAATTGCTCTATCTTAAACCGTTCTCGAGTTGAAAAGTTCATCTAGAGTTGAATGAGGTCATTACCCTCCAAAATTTTGTTTTCGTAATCTTTCTCGCCAGTTTCGTAATTTTCGTCAAACTCAACATTTGTTTATACGCACATATATTTGCATATGCAGTTTTAAGTGAATTTGATGATTTTGTATATTTTAATGATTTTTAGGGGTCTACCCCTTTGGACTTTTTTCAAGTGATTTCTTGTTTTAGTCGATTGACTAGAAATTAATAAAATATACTAATTTTGTGGTTGTGAATCGATTGCTCTTTGCAGAATTGCTCTATCTTCAACCGTTCTCGAGTTGAAAAGTTCATCTAGGGTTGAATGAGGTCATCACTCTTCAAAATTTTGTATTCGTAATCTTTCTTCTTTGTATATTTTAATGATTTCTAGGGGTCTACCCCTTAGGGCTTTTATCCAGTAATTTGTTGTTTTTGTCCATCGACTTGAAGTTAACAGAATATACTAATTTTGTGGTCGTGAATCGATTGGCGTTTGCAGAATTGCTCTATCTTCAATCGTTCTCGAGTTGAAAAGTTCATATAGAGTTGAAAGAGGTAATTTCTCTCCAAAATTTTATATTCATAGTCTTTCTCGTCATTTTCGTAGAATTCAATATTTGTTTATATACACATATATGTGTTTATGCAGTTTTAAGTAAATATGAATTTAATGATTTTTAGGGGTCTACCCCTTAGGACTTTTTAGAGTAATTTTCTGTTTTTATTCTTCAAAGAGTTGAGAAGTTTCAGTGAAACTAACCGACCAGTTCAGTAGTTCCATCCAATTCTGTCATCACGATGATGTTCAATTTACATGTGCACTTCACATACTAGTGCAATGTTAACACTAAAATCAGAAAGAATATGAATATTTCTTTCATTCCAGTCCAAAGTAGGTATAAACTTTCTCAGAAGATATGTGGGAGGAGTCGAATACTTTCATGATAATGAGATTGCGAACTACTATATGAGAATGAAAAAAACGAAATGGTGGAAACCATTGTTCCCCAATTTGGTCGAGAGTGTGAGGTCCGAAACAGCTAAGAAACATTGAATATTCTATAAAATTTGCTCGCCATAATCGTAATTTAGTTAAGATTCAGTACGTGTTCAGTAGCGATCTGAAATTACGAAAATCTGGTGTACCCGACGAAATAAATTTCAGTTATATCGGTTATAAGGAATGTTATTATTACTAGAAAAAATTTCGACAGATTTTTTCGTGAAATTATTTGAATTACTGTTTTCGGTACGACAGAAGGTGCCATACGCACCCGATTGGTTTCAAATAGGTACGAGGACATATTGAAAAATTCTTAGCCTACTATAGAACCAAACAAAATTTCAATATCAAAATATTTTATTACTCAACGTATTCTCTTAATTGAATACATTTATTACAGCGAACCTGCAACGTCTCTAGACCATTAAAAAAAAAAATTCTTCTTGCTATGTAAACTAGACCTCCACAGCTTTTACTACCTCCTCGTTGGAAGAAAATTTACGACCTTTCAAACTTTTTTTCAGTTGAGGAAGAGATGATAGTCTGACGGTGCTAAATCTGGTGAATAAGGGGGTGTTTTAGTAATTCGAACCCTAAATTACGAATGTTTTGCATGAGATTTGTGTGCAGGGGCGTTGTCCTGCAAAAGCAAAACACCTTTGGATAGCTTTCCGCGTCTTTTCTTTTAGTAATCTCCAGTTATTATACTACCCTTATCCAAAAAATCAATCATGATTACTCCAAGGCAATCCCAAAAAACTGAAGCAAGAACTTTTCCAGCAGATTTTTGGACACGAAACTTCAGGTCTTGGAGAACCGGAGTGTCGCCATTCCATCGATTGTTGCTTTGTTTCTGGATCGTAGAAATGTACTCAAGTCTCATCCATAGTAACAATTCGGTTTAAGAAGTCTACATCGTTTTCAAATCGAGCACAGATCGAACGCGATGCTACTACCCTTGCACGCTTTTGGTCAACATTCAATCATTTGGAGATCCATTTTGCAGCAATTTTTCTCATGTCCAAATTGACGTGAACTATGTGATGAACACGATCGTATGAAATATTCAGTGCTTCAGATATCCGTTATAGCCCAATTCGACGGCCTGTTCATCAAATCATATCATGAACTGCATCGATATTTTCGGGGACTGACACAGAAACTGGCCTTCCCGATCGGTCATCATCTTCAATGGAAAATTTACCTCTTTTGAAGCTTGCAGTCCAATTTTTCACGGTCGCATACGAAGGACATTGATCACCAAGGGTATTAAGCATATCTTCGTGAATCTGCTTACCTCTTTACCCTTTTAAATACAGGTACTTGATGATGGCTCGATACTCCAATTTTTCGATTTTCACAATTTTGGTAGACATATTTTTTCTTTTAATTTATTGCGTAACTCTGGTTTACTTCTTTGAAGTCAAACTTTACACTGACACTTCTAATAAGATATTGTTCGTTGCTATGATAACGCAATATTTTGTTTATGCAGGGAACTGGTCTAGGCTAACTAGATATCAATACATCCTCGTATATATTTTTTGTGAATGCTGAATTGATCTGAGTTCATGTGTTCTGAATATAATCTAATGAAAATAGTTCAGAATTGAAGGTATGTATGCCAACTTGATATCATGGCCTTTAAAAAATTGACAGACGTATATGATTCAGAAAATCAAATTTAGAAATTATCTGCCTATGTCTTGAGGTCAGTGTCTCTCTAATTATGTTTCTTTTTATGAATCTTTTGAGTCACAGAGGAATATAACAAATTCCCTATTATTCAACACCCACATATCAGCAATATACAATCAAAGATGAAATAATAGTAAACCATTTGCAAAACGCCCACGCAAACTACTTATAATTATTTTTGTTACATTATTATGTCCATTCCGAGAGGCCAACACACATAATGTTGATTACCATTTTTTTTGCGAAGTTATGACTATTTCGGCGAATGTTAATGCTCCAAACATTTAATTTTGACGAGTAAAATAGGAGGTGACTGACTGATGGTTTGAACTTTAGTTGAGTTCATCAAATTATACAGTACAATCCCAACCTTAAACACGTGATTTGAACCGGGCATTGAGCTGACTATTTCTTTGACAACCGTTGAATGGCGTAGAAATGGATTATTATTATTTATCTATTACAAGAGTCTTGTCATAATTTCGTAAATCCACCACAGCTGCGAAGACTGCGAGGAGAAGTATGTGGGTCAAACAAGAAAGGACATAAAAGTACGGTTTAAAGAGCATATTGCTTATATCCAGATAAATCGAGTATGACCCAACATGCTTTGGATCAGGACCACCGATTTGATCACACAAGTTTTGAATGAATTAGACAGTTCATGACTATAGACTTCTCGATGCATCTGAGAGTCTAGAAATGGCGAAATTTGAAAATAGTGTGGATGCGAATATGGCCATAATACTATACAGCCCCTTCTTCAAATGCACAGTACAGTAAAGCAGGAAGAAAGCAGTAAGTAGTCATTGATTTCAAGAGTGTTGTCAGGGATTTAGACATTTTGATTCCATACTGAATTGAAAAATATCTGTTAAACGTTCGAATGCGACGACTAGCTGAATTCTCATGAAAAACGAACACCTGAATTAATCTATGCAAATTAAAAAGTTGTCTTCAAAATATTCATCGACATCTATAACGGCTAAAGGTCATATCAACAAGAATAAAAAACTAAATGTGTATATGTTATTTCTCATGGTGATGAGTAAGTATGAGAGAAGAGTGCAACAATATCTTCGAGTTTCTTGCAATCTAACAGTAGAAAGTAATGTGTAATTAAAGATGGTAAAACCTCAATGATGATAGATGAAACAATGATTTCCTGTCAGTTTTGCTGTGTCATTAATGACCTTTTCACAGGATCATCTGAGGTGACAAGAAGTGAATCTCAATGAATAAGAATGGAATAGAACGACAATTCTTTGTAACAAAATCATCCACGAGATTGAGTCTGTGACATGTACATGAGAACTAAGTAGAGCAAAACAATTCTAGCTCCATTATTGAAAATTGATGCTTGATGCTTTTGGACTGTATACCTACACGTAATTCACCGTAATCTTCATTATTATAACTATGAGATTTATTGTTGTTCTTAATTTGAACAATTTATGAAATAAATATTCATTTCACTTGAATAACAATGGGAGTTTCACATGCATTCTGACTGTAAACTTCATTTCAAATTATAAATGCCTTTTCATCTATTGTAGATTGTTTAAATTTAAATTAGTTAAAGCAATTCATTTCTAGTTCATGATAAACATCTTTACACAACTAAAAATGGTAAGGTAATTTATCGATTGGATGTGAAAAAATATTTAACTTGCTTCTTTGGAGGGGAACGATCGTCAAGTCCCGAAATAATAGGTACTATTACTTTTATTTCTTCTCATAAAAATTGAATGTTCAAATAAGTTGATTCCCCTCTATTTATAGCTGAGGATTTTCTAGAGTGGAACATTTGTGAATGAGGAGAGAACAGCGAAGCTACCCACTGAACATGATACATTACATGCGCTTGGTGAAATATCACTCACCTTACATTACGCTTACATTAACGTTGCGTTTCATAACTTTGCTTCAAAACCAAGTTAAATGTAACCTAACAAAAGTAACTAAGTATAGAGTTACCTACAAGTAAATTACTACATCAAAGTGTCTGCAACTAAACGTGAACTGAGCTCGTTGCAAACTCATTTTGCAATATAATATACCAACGCTCACACAGCATATGACATCCAATGGATGTCCATTTTATGTCAAGCTCAAGTCCACAGGTCCATGGATGTTGAATGTAGATCCATTGTATGTACAGAATATAGACGTACGATATATATTCCATTTTTTTTACATCCACTGTACGTACATATAATGTACACAAAAATTCGTATCGATATATGAATTATATTATTTGTACTATTTCGTTTTCGTCTTGAATGGAAATGTAGTATAATTTACTTTAAAAACTCAGCAGATGTATGTGCTTCAGATGATCAGCCAACTGATGTACATATCTGGACATTCCCTGTACGTCCAATAGTAAACGTCCATTGGACGTCCAACTCAGGCACGTGCATTTGATATTGATTTTAAAGATTGATAATGAAATGACATTTCGCTATAACTAAGCAAGCAAAATAAACTAGGAACGATTAAATAATCAACAGTTAAAGAAGAATAATATGAAGCCAGTGAAAGAAACTCATTCCAGAGATTTCAAAGCGTAGTATATTGTTCACGTATTTATTAATTTGTTGTTAATAGTGATGTCAGTTATCGAAAGTGAATATTTATTCTAATGTTGTTGATATGTGCCACATTTATAATTGGTTAATATATTTTAGTCTGTTTTGTTCTATTGCATTTTTTGTTATTATATTATTTGAATCATCTTGTATAGGAGCTTGTGTTATTTTTACCCATACAATATATTTCCAATTATTTTCAGGGCCTTCAATGGATGTACTTTGGACGTCCAGGAAATATCCACAGTGGATGATGCTCTTTGGATATATTCTGGACGTCCATTGTACTAAATATGGACGTACAATAGACGCCCAATGTACATACATTATGTACAGATATGGACATTCGATTTGAGAGATTTATGACATTTTAAAAAAATCTTTTTCTTATAGTTGCGTTAACTATACCAATTCTCATTTAGGCGTCTTTGGTCTGGATCCTTGTAACCGTCGAATTTCAACAGCCTGATTGAAACTTGGTAACCATTCAAAACTTCAAATATTCATATTTTCCTAATAAAGCAAAAAGTGTTTTCGGAGATTATGTGAAACTTGTCATTCAACAAAATAAGAAAGAACTAGATTACACGATGTCGTCTGTGTAGTTTCAACCGCGAGCCTCTTGTTCTTGTTTTAGCAGCAAATGCGTCTCAGCTGTTACAGCTGCTGGCGAAGTTGGTGCTGACCCACTTTCACTTTGAACGATAAGGTATGATTTCGATTACAAATAACGTCGATATACATGATGTAGTGTGTTAGTTACACAAAGAAGAGAACTTTGAATAATACTGAATGAACAAAATCAAAATTGAACAAAACCAAAATTGAACAAAACTACATGCCTGTTTCTTTTCTGGTAATTATTAGACTTTATAGAAAAAAGTTTAAAGAGGTTTTATTGTCCAAACAGGCACTAGGCCCAATTACAGGACACAGTATACCATTTTCGGGTGAAATTGTTAAATATAGGAAATATATATCGTAATATTAATATTCATAGAATATTAAAGAGAGAAGAATAAATTACAAAGTTCAATTTATGAAATATAACAATATTGTAGAAATATTATATTCATGGAATATTAGGAAATAAAAATACCGTAAAAATATATCAAATAGGTGTTTGTTGATTCGCAAACATGATGTATTTTATCTTTTTTTTGAAAATATTCAATGGTGTTGCATATATGTCTACTTTCTGACAGACTTGATTTAATTTCTGACACATTGCAAATAAGGGAGATTTGAGTAGTATATTGGTTCTTGGTGTTGGAAGGTAAAAACATTGTTTATTTCTACCATTGATTCTTGGCACATGAAAATCAAGTTGAGATAGTAGTTCGGGTGAGTTAACAAGATTGTTTACCAGTTTGTATATGAATACACAAGAATAATAAGTTCTTCTGTCTTCAAGAGATAGAAAATGAAAACGCTGTAATAATATATTATTATCTATTCCCTGACTGGGGTAGACATTATCTAGTTTGTAGCTGACATATTTCATAAACCATCGTTGGACCGATTCAAGCGATTGAATGTGTATATGTATATGGGTGACCAGATAAGACATCCATATTCAAGACGGGATCTAACAAATGAGTTGAATAAAGTTATAAAACTGTCCATGTTCTTGAAATCTTTACAATTTCTGAATATAATCCCTAACATTCTTTTCGCAGCAGTTACACTTTTCTCTATGTGAAGTGCAAATGAGAGTTTGGTATCAAAGAATACTCCCAAGTCTTTGCAGTTTTCTGTTTTTTCAAGTAGATGATTATTTATCGAATAAACATGGTCAAGAGTGGTAAGTTTGTTACAAAAGGTGGTATATTTACATTTGCTTAAGTTGAGAGGAAGATTGTTTGAGGAGCACCAGAGAGCTAATTTATTCAGATCATTTTGTAGTATTTGACTGTCATTTGGTGACTCTATAACACGAAAAACTTTCAGATCATCAGCAAATAATAGGATTTCACTATCTATACTCATTCCTATGTCGTTAATAAACAATGAGAATAGAAGAGGAGCTAGATTGCTTCCTTGTGGAGCGCCACTGATGGCATTGTATTCATCAGATTTAGGTCCTCTATTTTCAACAAATTGAGACCGATTCTTGAAATAGGAATAAAAGAATTTTAATAGGTTTGAATCAAAACCGATTTTATTGAGTTTGGAAATGAGTATGATGTGGTCCAACTTGTCGAAGGCCTTTGAGAAATCTGTATATATCGTGTCTACCTGTAGCTGATTTTCTAAAGCACAACTTATCGTTTGAGTAAATGTTATTAGATTGATTACAGTAGATTTTTTTGCGATAAAGCCATGTTGTTCAGGAATTATTATATTTTGTACTTTAGGGCATATTCTATTGTAGATACATATCTCAAAGCCCTTCGCAAAGTTGCACAATAAAGTGATGGGTCGAAAGTTATTCATGTCGTTTATCTCGCCTGTTTTAAAAATTGGAATAACTTTACTTTTTTTCCAAATCTGTGGAAAAGTGTTTGTTTTTAATGCAGTATTGAAGATGATTCCGAGTGGTTTGGCTAGGGTATGAGCACAATCTTTGACTAAGAAGCTTGGAATTCTATTGCATCCACAGGTGAGTTTGTCCTTCAACTTTTTTAAGGCTGTTATAACTTCGTTCTCACTCACGGATTTGATGCTAATTACAGGTCTGTTGGAGATTACTATTTCATCAATATCGCATTCTGTATCAGAGGCTGTGTAGATGCTGCTAAAGAATGTTGCAAAGCCATTAACAATATGTTTTGGATCGTTATATTCTATATTATTGAAGTGAAGAATTCCGGGAATCCGAGAGTGTCCTCTTTTCTTCTCTATAAAAGACCAGAACTTCGACGGATCTGTGATAATAGAGTTTTCAGAATCCTGTATATATTGCTTGTACGCAATTTTTATATTTGGTTTAATCTGTTTTCGTGAGGAGGAAAATTGTGATCTATAGATATCTAAGTTGGATTCTTTCAGTTTCTTGAATACCTTATTTTTTTCTTTTATTTTACTAATAATATTATTGTTATACCATGGTGGGTATTTTTTTCGAAAGTTTGGTTGACGTGGAATATGCCGATTAAATATTTCGTACAACACAGAGTAGAAACCATCTAATGCTGCATTTACATCTGAAGTATTTCGTAGAAAACTCCAATTAGTATCTAGTAAGTCTGAGTATAGCGCAGGAAAATTAGCCTTCTTAAAGTTGTAATTGAATGTTTCTGTGTTGTATGAGACATCAGAGTGACACTCATTGAGGTCGACTGAAAACTTCAGGGAAGGGTGATGTTTGTCCTCTGGAACAAATGGTAGAGTATCTCTTTCAACGTGACAATTCATATTAGAGAGTATCAAGTCCAATAAATAACCGGAGTCATTCAAGATGTTGTTATGCTGTTTGATATTAAAGAAACTCATGAATTGATTTAAATTGGACAGCAATACATTATTTACAAGTTCGGGAAATCTCTGGTAATGAAATTGGGCTGATTAAAGTCACCAATGATTAATAAGTTACTTCCATAAAGATATTCTAATGACTCAACTGTCTCAAGCAGGTTTGGACTTGCATTAAGTTAGCGACTGGTGGTCTGTAGATTACAAAAACATGGATAGTATTTCGCTTATAGATTACCTTAACACCAACCATATCAATACTGTAAAAACGATCACGAAACTCCGTGAGATTGAGTTCAATAGCATCACAGTCATCACGTACAGCCAATAGGGTACCACCTCCACGAGTTACATTGTTTTCCTTCAGGTTCCGATCACTTCTGAACACAAAGTAGTTTTCACCAAAAAGTTCGGAGTTGTTGACATTACGTTGTAGCCAGGTTTCCGTGAGTGCTACTAGCTGAAATTCAGATAATGAGGAAGATTGAAAAAATTCAGCTGTTTTTGTATTCAGACCTCTTGTATTCTGATAGTAACAGTGCAGTTGTTGATTAGTGCTCAATTTGGACAAGTCTACAGGTTTTTTTTCAGGACTCGTGGAATACCACCTACATATTCAATGAATACCTCTGTTTTTCCACTCGGACAATTTTGAGATTTCTGTCCTGAACTTGATTGCTTATTGACAATATCTTTCACTTGATCCAAGTCTGATTTCTCAGTTTCAGGTAAGTTGTAGATCATGACATTGTTTTGTTTCCTTTGACGTTCCTTCAGCTCAGTAATAATCAACTCTTCATTGCATTCTGGTTCACGTGAATTCATCTGGGCTTTTGAAGTTTCAATCTCTGATTGCATCATACCAATTTTTTGTAGCAATTTTGGTATTTACCTAATATATATTCAGTTGGTTTTGACTTGTGCTGATGCAATTATCGACATCAAATGCAAAAAGATATCTATGAAAGAAAACCTTGTCACCATATTTAAAAATCAAATCAACTTTCATTTGGGGGGAGTTCATCCTTGCAATTTTTTGAAAAACTTTGCTTTCAGTAGAGATAATTCATAAAAAGAGTAAGCTGATTGCTTGAAACATATATTTTTTGCTTGGAGGAAAAATTTTGTATTTCGTGCAGAATTTATTTTTATTCAAATCTTAGCAGAGCGCTTTCGACTATCAAAGTCTGCTACAATTTTAATAAAAAAAATGTCTGCACGGAAAACAAAATTTTTCTTCCAAGTATATTGGCACGTGCACACAGCTTTTGACAATTTCATATATTTTTTGTGCCACCGTAGAAAAAATTCAGTTTAGCCCCCACGTGAGGGTAGTTTATTCCAGTGATTTTGAATTTTTTACTTATAGTCGTGATAATTTTCGTTATTTCGATAAGCCGCCATTGAAATTTATAACACAGAACAGAAAAATTTACCTGAATATTCACTTGCCACTAGAATTGCCCAAAAATATAGTCTTTCATTGTGAAACAGGCGTGAAAAGACGAGTCAGTCTGTTGATTTTCTATATTTTAGGGGACTTTATTCCAAAAATTTGTTGTTTTCGTCGATCAACTTGAAATTCACAGAGTATACTGATTCCATCATTCTGAATCGATTGGCTTTCGCAGAATTGCTCTATCTTCAACCGTTCTCGAGTTGAAAAATTCATCTAGAGTTGATAGAGGTAATTTGTCTACATGTTTTAGTAATTTTCCTATCAATTTCGTAAAATTCAACCTTTTTCCATCTACACACATAAGCGCATGTGCAATATCAGGTGAATTTGATGATTTAGCATTTTTTATGATTTTTAGGGGTCCACCCCTTAGGACTGTTTTTGAGTAATTTTTTGTTTTTGTCGATGAAATCATTCGTGTTTCCTTTAGTGGAATTACTATATCAACTGGATTCAAGTTTTGTCGGTGAATAAAACCTGGCTATCTCTTAGTATGTCTTCGCAAGACTTCTGTATTGTGTTTGCACTTTTCACCTCTCATGTAGTTCGTGATTCCACCGTTACCGGCGCTGTTCCTTCGATATTATAGGATTATAGGATTTTGTCCAAGATACCGACCTAGATTTTTTATGAAAAACTCTTCTCTTCTCTTCAACTGTAAACATTCCTGTGGCATTACGTAAACATGTTAAATTTAGATCTGCTGTACGCCTTAGTTTTGGTCTTGAACGTCCTAAATATTTATTTCATGGACAGACACCGTTCTTAAGGGGAATTTAGAATTGTATGACAGCTGACAATCAGTCTATCTAGGGGTGGGATTCCGTGTACCATATAATTCTACTTTTGATCGAATAAATGAGATGCCTTATTGTTGAATTCATGGAAAAGACAGAGACATACCTGTCGACTATAAAATTCTGTGGCACATCCCATCTCAAAAATAGCTTCATAACTTCTTTCATTCTCTACTTTTTGGTTCATGCTTGTGCTATTATGGTTTGGTTGTTGAACCAAGTTTGGAAATATTTTCTTCGGTCATTCAATGAAATCCATGCAATTTTGTCACACAGTCAGCTGCCATGTTGTTAGGGCCGATTCAGATACATGCCCATGCAGGGTTCGTTTCTAGAAATTAAACATGCACAAAATCTCGCAGAAAACTGTTTCTGTCCATAAAATATATATTCGGGACCTCATGACCAAAACAAGGACATGCAGTTCTAGTCATTTTGATTCTTATACACGATACCAATTGAAGATGAAGACAGACAGGTTTCTCCTGAAAAATCTAGGATGATTACTTGGACAAAAATCTCCCGTTCTCATATTGCTGTTTCTATGCTTTTTACATTTATATTTCACACCCAAACCTTAATTATTCTGTGATCAGTGATTTTGTATATTTATGTATTTCGATGATGACACCGATCACGCCAGTTAGGGCGGATCCCTACGTAGTGGGGAGCGTGCTGGACAAGTGCACCAATAGAAAGCAAGCTCAAAAAATAACAGATAGAGACCGATGACAGTGACTGTCAAATTTCTAGGTTACTGTATAGTTTACATCGTTACATACAAACATACCAAAGATGTCACGAGTATTTCAAAAGGTAAAAGGTAAAAGAAAACGTTCGCTAACAATTTATTGAATCAGTTTTAATCTGTGTAATTCAATTTAGATCGAAGCAGGTTCATTGAGTACACATGCCCAGTCTAATTTTAAATACTTTGCCGTTTCAGTCTTGCAAACTGTGTTCATAAATTTTAATTAGAATGCATGAGTGTAGATAAAGAAGATAAGACAAATATTCTGCGAATAGGTAAGTGTGTATATTCTCGAATAACGTGCTGTCTAATGTTAGGTATTTCTTATATTGTAGATGTGTTATCAAGCTTTGTTTACTTGTTCCCTTTCCAACTTTGAATAAATTGGATTTATCTTGGACCTAATTGGATGTTATGACATGAAAAGCTGCAAATCCAAGTAGGTAGTTGATGTTTTTACTATCGGTGGTTTAAATGAAACTGTATTACTTCCTTCATTTGTAGATGAAAACTGGGCTGGAACTCGAACATCTGTGATAGTCTTACTGTGATATTACCCACCAAAAGTGTGGCTAAAAATTGTTCTAGTCAAACGTTATTTTCCTCTGAAACTATGGACAAAGGGGACCAAGAATTGAACAGTTCCATCAAAATCCAAAGTAGTAAGCAAAGCAGCTCAAATGCAACTTCCGCTGTACTGATGGTAGGCATCAACTTCAGAGTAGGAAAAAAAATTGGCTGTGGCAATTTTGGAGAAATTCGCCTGGGTAAAAACCTGTACAACAACGAACATGTTGCAATCAAGCTAGAACCCCTCAAGTCCAAAGCACCGCAACTACATCTGGAGTACAGGTTTTATAAGGTACTCGGTAGCCACGAGGGTATACCTGACGTGTACTACTTCGGGCCTTGTAGTAAATACAACGCCCTGGTCATGGAGCTGCTCGGACCTAGCCTCGAGGACTTATTCGACGTCTGTGACCGAAAGTTCACCCTGAAGACTGTGTTGATGGTTGCAATGCAGCTGCTGAATCGTATCGAATTCGTACACTGCAGAGGCCTAATTTACCGCGATGTGAAACCGGAGAACTTCCTCATAGGGCGAAACAGAATGAAACGGGATAAGGTGATACACGTGATCGATTTCGGCTTGGCGAAGGAGTATATCGATCCTGAAACGAATAAACACATCCCGTATCGAGAGCACAAATCGCTGACTGGTACTGCAAGGTATATGTCGATAAATACACACTTGGGTAAGGAGCAATCGAGGAGAGATGACTTGGAAGCGTTGGGGCACATGTTTATGTACTTATTGCGGGGGTCGTTGCCGTGGCAAGGGCTCAAAGCTGATACTTTGAAAGAACGGTACCAGAAAATTGGGGACACCAAACGTGATACTTCCGTTGAGAGCTTGTGTGAGGGTTATCCAGAGGAGTTTGCGGCTTACTTGAACTATTCCAGGAAGTTGGATTTCTTCGAGGCGCCAGACTACGGGTACTTGAAAGGGCTCTTTACGGGACTGTTTGTGAGAAAAGGCTACGACGATGATGGGGTGTACGACTGGTCAGGCAGTACGACCCACATATCAGCGGGGTCACTACCGACTGCCACCCAAGAGTTCCCCATTTCTCCTGTAAAAGTGAAACCCAAGCCAGAGTTTGGAAGGGAACTTACGTTGGGACGTCACGACTCTGTTATGGTCATGAACTCTGTGAACGCAGATAATACTGCTGATTGTTCCTTGGCCGCGCATAGTGGTATTCCCATTGCTCAACCCGCGGAAGTGGTGGAAGAAACTAAGTGTTGTGGGTTTTTCAAAAGAAAGACGAAGAAGCAGATGAAAGGTTTGAATTGCAATTGAGCTTGTATGTATTGATAATAATAATCCGATAGAACTTCAAGCACACTACAAGAATGTAGCGTAGCTTATGTCGAGACTGTTTTAGGTTAGTGATTTCTAGTCTTCAATTGACAATATTCCACAGGCGATCGGTGATCGTCAGGTTGGTGATGAATTTTGGTTTTTGATATTTGAAACACTGTATTTTGATACACTGACATCTGTCAGATTCATTCTTCTTCTTCTTCTTCTTCTTCTTCTTCTTCTTCGTATATTTGGATGTCAGATTCATTGGCTGGGGTTTGGTTATAATTTGACATTTGTCATTGATGACACATGGCACATGTCAGTGTATCAAAATACAGTTGTTCAAATGTTAAAATCCAAAATTCATTACCAACCTGACAGCAGAAAACCGATAGCCTGTGGAATATTGTCAATTTTACCTGGTATACTGTTATTTCTGGTTATGACAGATTTTATTTGACGATTTTATTTGTACTTAGGATCGAGAATGATACCTGACTTTGAACATCTCTTGAAGCTGTTGATATGTTCTACAGTGTTGCACATAAAGTTCGCGACATGGAATTTTTTTTTATTAATAGATTTAAAGAAAATTTGACTTCGCAGTTAGTTTGTGCTTGAAAAACGAGTAAAATACATCATCTTTCCTTTTTTCATGCGCTACTCTAAGCCTGTCTTTGACATTTTTTTAAAAAATCCTCAGTTTTTTTTTCATTTCGAAAAATGCCAATGAAAAAAGTTGCTCAGTTTCCAATTTTATACATTTGCTCCAAATTCGGACTCTCTACTCACTGTCACATCGACTTTTTTCCATTTTTTTTTAACCCATACAGCTCTGAAACTGAAACTGAAAATTTTTCCGAAAATTCAAAGTATTTCTTGTGATTTTTGTATTATGAAGGAGGTGGTATCTCACAAAAATAATGAAAAAAATTCAAAAGGTCACGACTGGCCTAGACAAGCTGTCCTTTTGAAAGGACGGCAGGTCTATCCACTACTATGGAATTAATGTTAATGAAAATTATTTTATTTTATCATTATAGATACAATGCAAAATATTAATAATAATTAATTTGTATGATATATTACAAAACAATCCTTTGGATGTAAACCAACGTTACACTTTCGACAAATGAAATTAGATTTTTTGTGGCATTCAGCGCATTGTCGCTGATTTTCGTTGTACAGGTCTTTTCTGTCTTCACGAGAAAACTCTTGAGAACTTTTAGGCGGTTTTGAAGGCTCCCTTTTTGTATTTCTTTTGTGGGTTTCTAGAAGCTGCGTAGCTATATATCTTCGGAACTCTAATTGTTCCAGCTTTCCACCATTGCTCTTGTATAGTTGCCAAGAATTTTGAACAGCCATGTCTATGCAGTGAGCAAACAACGGAAAATACCATTTTTTTCTCTTATTGATACTCTATATTCACTCAAATTTTGGTCACCACGATCCACACCTGAATATATTTTTTTTGGATTGTGAGAAGCGTTTCACTTTGTTTATTGGAAAAACTGTGATAGAAGCTACACTTGCAGCGCTATTGTCATTCCATTTACAGACGTTCTTTATTTTCAACTAATTTTCCTGAAGTGAAAGGAGACTTTGGAACTCGATTTTCCCTGATCGTACCTGTAGCTTTAATTTTTCGGAGTTTCAATTATTTGAAGAGAGATAGTGAGCTGAAGACGTTGTCACAATATAAATGGAACGGCTGATTGGCATTTTTTTCAGAATATCTGCATAGTTTAGAACTACAGATGCACCAAGTTCCAAATGTTTGTATATATCAGGCAGTGTGGATGAAGATCCTTGGTAGGGTTCAAAATAAACGATATATCCTAGCCGCAAAGTACCAATTCAAAATTTGTACCTCCAACAAATTGGATTGTTTCTGATGAACTGTTTACAGCTGTGACGACCATAATATGGAATCATAGACTCAACTATGCTGTGGTTTTCCTCGGGTGGAGCAAAATCGAAAAGTTCTTGTTGAGGATATCAAATAAAGGTCTCAGGACCTATTTATCTTCCACATCTAGTTGTGTATTGTCCTTGCCATGAATATTACTCATAATATATTGAAATCTGTCGCGCGCTATAGCTTCACATACTAATTTGTTATTGCTATCATCCCTATTTTGCCAATACATCTTTTTTCGTGGTAAAGACACGTAACCACTAAGTAGAAGAATTCCAATGAAACAAAATGTCTCATCTGGAGTAATCTCCCCTGCACGATTTTTTTGTTGTGCAAATGTATTCGTATAATATACGATCAAATCTATCACTTTTTTATCAAAGAACAAAAAATATCGCAAGGTGAAAGGTTGATTGCCGCAGATTATGGAACTTCCCAATCTGCAAAATCCGTCACAACCAAATCTTGTTTTTCGTAGTGAAATTCTTTAACTTTTTTTTGGTCTTCTTTCCACGAATGTTGATAGAGGTTTGTCGTCGTCACTATCCCATGCCTGCCCAAGTTCTTCTTCTAATTCTGATGGCATTTGAACTTCAATTTCTGCTAGCAGTTGTGCTCCAGGTAAATTATTAGGTTCAACGACGTTCTCATCCCCTGAATCTTCATCAGTGTCACAACCTTCGTTAGCATTTTCTGGAAGAAAAATCACTATTTGTTCTGGAAGCACAGCATCCTCGTCATTTTCCAATTCTGCCAGCAACTCGAAAAGGGTCAGTGGATTTTTCCAATAACTAGAAAGAAAGATAGTCAATAGCAGTGGATAGACCTACTGTCCTTTTAAAAGGACAGTGTTGTTTCTTGCCATTTATTTTGCAAAATTCAAATGAAAAGTCGAGGTTATCATAATGAAAGGGTTCATTTTTCATTAGTTTACTTAGAAATGAAATTTAACAATCGTAATCACTCTTATCAATAGCAATCACCTACCTAGAGTTACTCATCGTCAATGGCCACTGAGATAAGAAACAAACACACGTGTCTAACTGTCGGCAATCTTACAGTTACTGGAAACTTGTACTCTAGGTGGCTTCTCAATACTTCATCCTGTGTTGATCAGCTGCCACCTGTACTCCAGTAGCAGAATTAGCTGGAAAAAAATAGTTAGTAGTGCGTCCTTTTAAAAGGACGGTAGGGCTATCTGGGTTAATTTTTCGAATCTTTCGCTCTATCGATTCGAACGAAACATGGTTCAAATTTCATAATTTTGATGAATATGAGACTTCAATGTCATATCTTGCCCAAAAAATACCCACATTGGCCTGTTACCAGGAAATAAAAAAAATGCACCTCCAGAAATTCGTCTTTGTTGTTGCAAAGTTCATCTAGTTTTTTCATTTCGTTGTTAAACTGATGTGGATTTTCAGTATGGACGTTAATATGTCAGTAATTGAATAAACGAATTTCTCTTCATTCTTATTACACTCGTATTTCTTTTTTTAATAGATTTTTATCCAGTTAAATTATTCTTCCGACCAATAATTCAGTTACAAACAAACCCGAAACATCATACTTTTCTGTAAACTAAACAATGACCTACAGTTTCATAACTATTCAAAAGACTTTCGTTCTAGCGATTTGTACTAAACATGAACAATTTTTCGTTTTTTGAATTAATTTTATAAATCTTATATTCTTCATTTGTGTAAAAAACATTGAACTAAAATAACTATAACTGTCTTTTTAACTGTTCGTCCTAACACTCCACTGGTTGAAGCTGATGCTGCTGAAGTTGTTACATCTATCTTAGTCCGGTCAAATTAGACCAAAAAATAAGAGTAAAGTTACCTAAATTCCCACCAAGCTGAAAATCGGTAAGATTGTTTGAAATATCATTAAAAACAAAATTTGAAAGTTCCCCATCTTTCCCCAGTAAGGAAAAAATTTTATTCAAGGTCAAAGGTAAAAAAAATGAGTTTTTCGCGATTTTCAGCAAAACGGTAAGTTTTATCATAAAAATATTTCAAACAAAAATTGTAGATCATAAAATTATCTACAAAAAATTAATAAATACTTTTTTTTCTACGAGCCACCGTTTTTGAGATATAACGATTCAAAAAGTTGTAAAAGTTGTAATCGTCATAATATGCATGAAAATATATTGGTAAGACAAGCTAATAATGATGCTGATGTATTGATAATTGAAACAGCAATTGAGCAATTCAATTTGACAAATACAACTATTGTTGTTGGTGTAGATATAGACTTACTCGTATTACTGACTGCTCGAACTCCAACTGAAAAAACTATTTTCTACTTAAAACCAGGAAAAGCTCAACATCAATCGGAAATGTATTCATCAAAAAGTTTATCTACTTTTGCAAAGTGTCAAACTCATGTACTATTTTTACACGCAATAACTGGCTGTGATACGACATCTGCATTTTACAGGAGGGGTAAAATAACAGTCTTCAAACTATTTAAGAAACAAAATTTAATTGAATGTGCTGAAGTTTTTAAAAATAGTAGTTCTACTCGAAGAAATTATTTCTAAAGGCATTCGCTTTCTTATTTCTATGTACGGAGCTCCTAAAAAAACTACCTGCTTAGATAAGTATAGATATGCATGTTTCGTTAAAAACACCAAAAGTAAAAATCAAGTACAATTAGCTTGTCTTCCTCCAACCTCAGTTGCTGCTCATCAACATCTTTTTAGGGTATATTACCAAGTTCAAGTGTGGCTTGGTTATCAGCTAGACCCTAAAGACTGGGGTTGGAAGTTGGTCAACAATTTATTAGAACCAGTGCACACTTTACTTCCACCTGCGCCGGAAAAACTGCTGAACTCGATTTTTTGCAACTGCAAAAAGGGATGCAGTGCTAAATGTGGTTGCAAAAAGTCGGACTGTTCTGTTCTCCGGCATGTACACATTGTCAAGGCCGGTTGTGCTCTAATATTGAATCACCAACAGTAGAGGATCCGTTTGATTCCAACGAGGCAAACATGCGATACATCGCTATTAACGCAGTTTACATGCACTCAGGATGAAGATGAAGAAGAACAAGAACAAGAAGAACAAGAACATGACGTACAAGAACAAGAAGATCAAGAAGAAGAACAAGAAGATTTTGAAAGTTACGACTGGGACGATTAAATTTCACTACTTTTTTTTAACTTAAATTGCTTTTGTCTTTTCAATCTCTGCTAATATCCATTATTTTTCAATAGTTTCAAATTAAACAGGATCAAAACTGACCCGTGGAATAGGCCTACTGGGGAAACCACAAAAAAAAACGCGCTAAGTACACTACCTCATAGGTGGCGAGGAAACGTGTGCATATTATGACGATTACAACTTTTACAACTTTTTGAATCGTTATATCTCAAAAACGGTGGCTCGTAGAAAAAAGAGTATTAATTAATTTTTTGTAGATAATCTTATGATCTACAATTTTTGTTTGGAATATTTTTATGATAAAACTTACCGTTTTGCTGAAAATCGCGAAAAACTAATTTTTTTTACCTTTGACCTTGAATAAAATTTTTTCCTTACAGGGGAAAGAAGGGGAACTTTCAAATTTTGTTTTTAATGATATTTTAAACAATCTTACCGATTTTCAGCTTGGTGGGAATTTAGGTAAGTTCGAATGTCTGAATAGACCGGACTATCTGTGCCTTACACAACTTATTCCAGTCGAACAACATAACAAACGACAGAGGAGTCTTACTAGATCTAGTTTTATCACCAACTGAACTTTCAGTGATTAGAGATCTTGACATATTTTCCCACCAGACACACATCATCCTCCTTTAGAAGTTACTCTCCAGATTAATAATGTGAAAAGTACGATCTGGCCGAAGAGTATTATTATGACTTTCGCAATTCAAACTTCACAGCTATACGATTCTGCCTTGAACAAATAAGGAACTTCCTGACATGATTTCAATTTTTTATGATGCAATATACTCAGTGATCGAGCTTTTTGTCCTACACTAAGAAATATCCATGTTGGTATTCTCCCCAACTCAAGAGGATGTTAGGGGAAAAAAAGAGAGCACATAAAATATATAAAAGCACCAGATCCCCTGACAGTTATGAAGAATTCAGCTACCTAAGGTCCCAGTGTAAAGTTCTGTCTAGAGACTGCTATGCAAAATATATTCAAAGAACTGAAAATTCTATTACAAACAATATCAAAGCTTTTTGTAAGCAATAATAGAGAACAAAATACTTTGCCTGATACAATGTTATGGCATGATAATATAGCAAGTTCCTGGCCAGACATCGCCAATCTCTTTGCTAAGCACTTTTCCTCTGTTTATACTGATCAAACTCTGAATCTATATAATAACCAAATCCGACCCATACTCAATATACCTTCCTACCAGATTCAAATTTCTACAATCTATGATAAATAATCTAAACTCAATATAAATAAAGGCACTGGTCCCGATGGTATTCACCCTATATTTCTCATAAGTTATAGTTTTGCACTTTCCCGTCCTCTTTTTTACATTTTCAACAAATCCCTGGACTCTGGGGAATTTCCCGAACACTGGAAACTTTCTTATGCAGCACCGATATATAAATCAGGAAATAAATCGGACATCTCGAATTATCGCGCTATATCTATTCTCAGCACAATCCCTAAGTTGTTCGAAAGCATCATTGCTGACAGACTTACCTACGACTGTTGACCAATGTAATAACATCTCACCAATTTGGCTTCTCTTCTGGGAAGTCTGCGGAACTGAGTTTAATATCCTTTATTTCCAACCTGTCAGTGGAACTAGAAAAGGGTTCTCAAGTTGATTCAATATATACATACTTCTCCAAGGCCTTCGACAGGGTTAACCATGAATTCTTGCTCCATAAACTTAAATTATATGGGATTGGTGGCTCATTATTGAAGTGGGTTGGTTGTTATTTAAAAAATAGGCTTCAAATGGTCAGAGTGAACCATCATTATTCTTATACTTTTCCAGTACCATCCGGGGTACCTCAAGGGTCTCATTTAGGACCGCTTTTATCCAGTTTATATATAAATGATATTACATCCTGTTTCCTAAATAGAAAAGCTCTTCTTTTTGCAGACGACCTCAAATGCTTCAGAGTTATTCAAAACGTTGATGATGCCATTAGTTTACAGTCTGATATCGATAGACTATCGAATTGATGTTCTTTGAACGGATTGGGCCTGAACAGTGGTAAATGCCATATGCGATTCTGCCGTACATACCATCCATTAACATTTAATTATCATATAAACACAAAACTATTACACACTTCGAACCAAACCAAAGACTTAGGCATCATCATTTACTGTACTCCCAGTTTTAATCATCACATCAGTTATGTTGTTCAAAAAGCCAAGAAAAATCTTGGTTTCATCAAAAGGATCACCCGCGATTTTACCAATGATTTCACAAAGTTCTCTACTGCTCATTAGTTAGAAGTCATCTTGATTACTGTTCTTCTGTTTGGTCCCCACATTTTATCACTTTCAAGAATAAAATTCCACCTCTTGAAAAAACAAGATCTAACATTGCTGTTCAAGATAATTAATGGTGTATGCAACTGTCCTGAAATGTTATCAGAAATAAAGTTGTATGTATCCTCCCGCACTACCAGACAATCACAAACATTCTTTGTTCCTTTCCATAGGTATAATTATGCCTTCTATTCTTTTCTCCCAAGAACCCTTCGTCTTGGCAATTCATTAAATGATCTCGAATTATTTGACTCATCAATTGTTACATTTAAAAATCAATTAAGAAGAATAAACGTTTAGGTAATTTAATTAATTATTGCAATGTAATCAACTAATATAGGTACTTATTCTGCTTTTTGAGTGTACATTATTTGTGTTTTATCATTTTTGCCTTAGCACTGTATCTATTTTGCAATGAAATTCACCAACCATTTTGCCTAGATTTGTAGGTTATGTGATCATAAAAGAAGGATGAGTTTTTTTCCTAAAAAGTAGCGTTTTCAATAAAGAAAGAGTGTGGAACAGGTCAATTAGGGTCTGTACATTGTGTTAGTTTGAAGAAGGAAGAATTTTGGGTGTTTTTCCACGGTAGAAATGTGTCCTAAAAATGTCATTCATCACTCAAAAACAGGCCCATATCTCGGAAATTAGTTGAGACCGCCAAAAATTTCTACGTAAGTTCAAAAAAAATTATGTTGATAGCTCGTGGCTATTAGTTAACGGAATTTTGCCTTGATTTATCTCAGTAATCTCATTCTGTATGCCGCCCTTCCCGTTCTATACAAATTATAGTCCTTTCATTCACACACTTTGTGGCATTTTCAATAAATAGGGAATTTATGTTAGCACAACACTCCCAAATGGTATTCTCTAAATAATGTTCTTTGTTTGCAAATGGTCTGTATTTATACACTTTTTGTTCAGATAACCCCATAGAAAAAATCCATTGGAGATAAGTCAGGTGATCTTGGTGGCCAATAATCTTCCCAATCTCGTCCTATCACTTTGCCCCTAAACATCTGACACTGTTTCACTGCTACCAGTATTATCCAAAACTTCAGACATCTGATTCATAATGAAATGTTTGTACATGTCTGCGTTCAAGTTTTCTCCAAAAAAATATGCTCCAATTATTTGGTTATGTAATGAACCACACCACACATTTGTCTTGAATGAATATTGGTCACGGCATTCTGTTACTAAATTTGGATTATTGTTGGACCACCAGCGACAATTTTGGGAACTGTTCCTTTCGACGTGAAAGTTGACTCGTCAGTCCATAAAATCCTGCAGGGAAATGCGATATCATTTTCTTTCTCACCTTGGAACCAAAATGAAAATCCTACTCGAATATCGAAATTTCTTTCTTTCGGAGTGTGTATGAACTTTTGCTTATAGGGAAGGAAGTTATTTTTGTGCAAAATTCTTCTCACAGTTTCTCTGCCATCCCCTGTATTTTCACTAATATTAGTCATTATTCTTTATTGGATTATGTGGTGTCTTGAAACGATTGTCCACAGAGCTAGTTTCTTTGAATGTTTTCAATATCCTTACCACGGTACTAAAGTGAATATTTCTTTCTGGAATCTCACTACATAAATGAACGATTTCTACTTTGTCTTGTATGGATAACATTGTACATAAAGCTTTTTGTGAATTATAAATATAAGAAAATCTGTACACAAAACAACTCGATTTATCAAACGCAATAATTTGACATTAACCAAAACTAAAAATTTGTTTCAAAAGCCTACTAAGTGAAAATTTTCTTTCGATTTGATCAGTATATACTATTTTCTTCACGAGATGTTGCATTAGTCTTGTATTGTTTCAAATCTCGAAATTTTATATCATGTCTAGTACAAATCGCTAGAACGAAAGTCTTTTGAAAAGTTATGAAACTGTAGGTCACCGTTTAGTTCACAGAAAAGTATGATATTTCGGGTTTGTTTGTAACTGAATTATTGGTCAGAAAAATAATTAAACCGGATACAAATCTATTAAAAAAATAATACGAGTGTAATAAGAATTAAGAGAAATTCGTTTTTTCGATTATTGACATATTAACGTTTATACATTGAAAATCCACATCAGTTTAACAATGAAATGAAAAAACTAGATGAACTTTGCACCAACAAAGACGAATTTCTGGAGGTGCATTTTTTATTTTCTAGCAAAGTCAAATTTTCTTTAAATCTATTAATAAGAAAACTTCCATATGCCGCGAACTTTATGTGACACTGTATACAGGGCGACCCATTTGGAAGCAGGCCAACTCTCTAAAACTGTTTATTATCCGGTTCAGATTTTTTTAAATACAGGGTTATGATAAAGTAATGCACAAAATTCATAAAACGTACAACGATCACTTTTGAAAAAATGCAAAAACACGTCAAACTGTTCTTTTTATTCCGTATTTTTTGACATAAGTTACAAAAATAACACGTCAAAGTTAGGACGTCATCAACAATTTTTTTTAATGGGAAGCTAAGATTTTTATCACATTATGTGATAGAGCTTGTGTTTGTACACAAGGGAAAAATAGTTGCAGTAGGGCTCACATAAGAAAAAAAACGAGAAAATGAATAAAAAACGAAATAAACGTAAGTTTCATAATAACTTTTCAATTACCTAAACAGTCAATTAAACCAAAACTATTCCTTATAGGAATTGTTCAAACTGTGTCCCGTTTACTAACTGACATAGGCCAAGACGATGGTAGACCGCATTTATAGAGTTTTCGATCATCTGCGGAGTTATACGAGTCATTTCGTGTCTAATTCTTTCCATTAAGTCTTCTAAATTGTCTGGCCGGTTAATGTAGACCCACAGAAAAAAATCAAGGGGGGTTAAATCAGGTGACCTAGGTGGCCACTCCATTGGTCCACGTCTTTCAATCCACCGTCCTTCAAACTGGTTATCCAGAAACCATCGAACAGTATGACCATAATGTGGTGGTGCGCCATCTTGTTGGAACCAAATACTGGGATCCAAGTTGTCCCCATTATTTGGATCTGGAAATGCCGCAAGTAGGTCCGGAAGCACTGCCATACGAAGATGTTCCAAATATCGTTCAGCTGTTAAATTCCCGCGAAAGTAATAAGGACCAATAAATCTACCCCGGACGATTCCTACCCAAGCATTAATTTTTTGGGGACGCTGGGTGTTTTTTGTCTGCATCCAGTGGGGATTTTCCCGAGCCCAGTAGCGAGAATTGTGTCGATTTACAGAACCACTTAGACAAAACGTTGCCTCATCGAAAAATACTACACTATTAAGAAAATTTGGATTTTCGTCACAATGCCGCATGAAGATTTCACAACATTCCAAACGTCTGTCCGGATCATCTTCTGAGAGTTCGTGAACAAGATGAACTTTGTATGGGTGTAGTTTTTCTTTTTTTAATATCTTTACTACAAACGACTGACTAACATTTTCTTGTAAGGCAATTTCTGTTTCTACTGACAGCAAAATATCTAACTTCACATCGTCGCTTATTCCTGGTCGTCCAGATTTTGGAGCATCTCTCACGCTTCCCGTTGCATCAAATTTTGCAACAATTCTGCTTACTGTGCTTCTAGCAATTGGAGGTCTTTCAAAATGTGTTGCGTTAAATAAAGCACATGCTTCTTCATGACTTCGATGGCGATCGCCGTAACCTACCATCATTAGAATTTCTATCCTTTCTCTTTCGGTTAAACGAGCCATAATAATAAAACTGTGGTGACACTAATTGTACGACTGACACTGACAAACCGTTGTTTTAGTAAAACAATTGAAAAAATTTATAAGAACACATGTTCTTACTGAATAAGTTTAAGTTTGACATCTTTTTATAATTGGTTTTGTTATTTCGTTTTTTATCCATTTTCTCGTTGTATTTCTTATGTGAGCCCTACTGCAACTATTTTTCCCTTGTGTAAAAACACAAGCTCTATCACATAATGTAATAAAACTCTTAGCTTCCCATTAAAAAAATTTGTTGATGACGTCATAACTTTGACAACTTTGACGTGTTATTTTTGTAACTTATGTCAAAAGATGCGGAATAAAAAAAACAGTTTGACGTGTTTTTGCATTTTTTTCAAAATTGATCGTTGTACGTTTTATGAATTTTGTGCATTACTTTATCATAACCCTGTGGATATAGCATAAATAGTTTTAGTTGAATGCTATAAATTCGAAATAAAAATTTCAAGACTTGTTTCGAATTATTTTCAAGGTCAAAAATCTAAAAAAACATACTAGCAATTTTTTTAAATAGAATTTGACGACGCCACTGGATTGTGGTGCTCTCAAATGGGTGTATTTGAAATATTTAGATGAAATGATGAACATTTTACTTATTTCAGTCACACTGATAAATCCAGTGGGGTCGTCAAATTTTGTTTAAAAAATCGTTAGTATGTTTTTTGGATTTCCGGCCTTAAAAAAAGTTCGAAGTAGGCCTTGAAATTATTATTTCTATTTCGAAAAAAAAAAAAATTACTTCCTTATGTTGTGTGACACTGTACGTATGTTTTATAATGGTTCTGTTATGATGAAAAATGTAAAAGAGCTTTTTCAATTGTTAATGCTTGTCTTGAAAGGAAACCATTATATTCTAAAGTACAGGTAAGTAGTCTTCAAGTTTTATTGAAACATACTTTATAATCACTTTAGTGAATCATAATCAAATTGTTTTGAAATAATAATTGTTATTTGAGATAAGCAAAAAAAGACACAAACAAAACTAATTTATTGGTTTCTCTATGTAAAGGGACCGGAGAAATTTCAGGGAATCACTTGTTTGTATCTGAGTAATTATAAAAATGATATTGTAATTTTATTGTAGTTGTCAATATATAAACTGTTACATGTTCTTTGCATTTTATAGAACTTATTTTTTTTTTAAATTTTTATGAAATTTTCTCCCTTTGTTTGAGAGAAAGATTTCATATATTGTAAGTGGCCAAACTTGAAGGGATGATTTTTTAAATGAATATAAGACAAAAAGGAAGCTAGCAGATGTTTATTCAATAGGTTTGTCTCTCTCATAACTTAACAAAGTTAATCGGTATCTTTCAAGAAATCCGAGTAAAAGTATCTGCTCCGGAGGTTGAAGCATACGGCCCAAGTTTATGCGGGGCTACTCAAATCCGAGTCTATGCAATGGGATCTTGATAATAGACAGAGGGTTGATTAAATGGGGTAAAAATAGTATATTAATATAAATGGTAAATAATTCAGTTTTAATATTATTTGTTACTCCAGAAGAATTATACTGAACATATTAATAGTAATAATAATAATGCTAAGCAACTTACACGACACTTGCTCTTCAACAAGGTTGAAAAAACTCTCTCGTACATTTTTTTTTCAGATTACATTTTCATAGAAATATCAAGAACTCCTGTGACCTAATTGAAAAGTATACATTAATCTGGAAGTGTCTGTTTTTTTTAATAATAATAATATTTATTCACATTTATCATATCAAAGTGAATAAGGGAATTAACCACGGAAGCAGTGGATACTGCTCGTGTGTGGAAATGTATACAAATAAATTGATTATACTGCTTAAACTAAAATTACATAATACATAAAAGTAAGGACAAACATTAATACAGGTCAGAAAACAAGTGATAAAAATATAAATATATATAATATAAATTTCATAATATAAAATATTGATAGATGTTTGAAATGAGTAATGAAAAAAAATCGAACAGTGTAACTGATATTTTTTTCAAGGTCGCGAATGTTTTTGTTGATAGGAAATTATCCCGAGTAGAAGAGCTCAAGATTATCAGCGTTTATGAAAGTTGTTGACAAAGTCATAAGATATCATATATGATATCATGTACAGGGTGTTCTATTTGAAAAATCAAAGTCCATACTTCATAGTAGAAACGGCAACGCCGCATCGTCTAAATAGGCGTGTAGATCATGTTAATTGATGCATACTGTCAAATTTTCCGTTGTCTGGTTTACCAGACGCTCATCGAGAAACGCCCTGTATACCTACTGATGAAGTGACGTGATACATTGAGGAAAACACAAGAACTATAAATAATAGTAACACCTCTCAAAAAATCAAAAATCTTTCAAGAAGAAATAGTTGATTTAAACTCTGTTAAAACCTTCGTCAAGAGGAACCCTGTTTAGGTATAACAATTATATTTCAAAATAAAAAAATTCTTCGGTCGTGAAACCCCTCGTATAAATTTCAGTATTTCCAATGCGGATGAAAAACAAGTGCATACCAATATATGGAGAGAAAATTAGTCTATTCTTGGATTTTTCGTAACGACGATAAACAATTATTTAGCGTAGGCATTAGGAAAGTGTAGAGAAAGCGATTGTTATGTTGGCACAGCAGTATAGAAATGCTAATAAAAATAATATTATCGATACATTACCAGATAATACGTCAACGTTGTACGAGAAAGTAGACAAAGAATATTCGTTCGTAATTACCGTTTTACAATTAGCCTCGTGGTCATAAAAATAACTACTATCCGGCGGTGGAACCTGAACAGTGACAATTTCGGTACAAAAATGCTTCTTAATAGTGTTGAAAATTCTACTCGAAAGGTAGTTACGGTGAAAATTTCATACCAGTTAATTTTAGCCAATCAGATGCCTAATTTCCCTCTGGCTTGACAGCTGTCATGAACACAGTGGCGTAAAATATTTTTGATAGATATTCATTTATAACTTAATTATATAGGTACTAGTATATTGTACAAAAAGTGAGAAAAACGACATATTTCTCACGAGCGCAGCATGGCACACTTGTATATAAAAATGTCAGAATTTTATTAAATATTCTCTTTGGTTTTAAATCAATAGTATCTGGGTATTTTCAAGAATAAATTCTACCGGTCAATGAACAATTCCTGTCTGATTAAACTAATATAAAAATTATATAAATCACATCAGTTTTTGAAATCAACATTTTGATTATTTTTGTATTTTATTGTTTTCATTAAGAAACTGTTGCTATTTTTAATCTAAGAAATTCTGTTTCGTTCAAAAGTTCTGGTAAAAAATGGAATAGGGATTGCATGTTTTACCCCTTCAAAAAACAAAAAAAATCCACCGTTAACCTTTTTTTGTTACAAAACGCATACATAATAGGCTATTAAAAAAAACTGTTTTTTTTTTATTAATTTTTGGAAGCGTGTGACTTATAAAAGTTACTCGCTTTCATTTTTGACAAGGAATCACCCCATACAAACTTTCGCACTTATTTGGAAACACCCTGTATACGAGAATGACTGTACCATACTTGGAATATTTGAAATGCACTTCATCGTCGACAGATGATTTCTTAATAATTTAAATGTTTCTTAATATTCATCACGCAATTCCTAGCAATTCATTCGGGTTCAAACGGAATGATGACTAAAAATCGTCTGGTACCGAAATGTCTTGTCGTTTGCAACATTTTAATTTTCGAAGGTTATCCACTTTGCTTGGGACATTATCTCCGCACTCTTCGATTTCGACAGTGTGGCCTAGGGGCATCAATACTAGAAATTTGTTAGCAT
Organism: Chrysolina americana; assembly: GCA_958502065.1. Lineage (NCBI taxonomy): Eukaryota > Metazoa > Arthropoda > Insecta > Coleoptera > Chrysomelidae > Chrysolina > Chrysolina americana. The sequence goes on along the minus strand of OY293410.1, from coordinate 107,226,064 downwards.
TTCAAGGTTTGCATGCATATTCAGAATACCCATATCTTATCTGAATAAAATCAGTCATCAAAATTCATTATTGCCTTCAAAAGTATGAGCAACTATAATGTCTCATAAATCTGTTTTTCTTTCCTTGAACCAACCCATGTGTACGAAAGGCGAAATACCTATTTACTCATTCATTATTTTCATGAAATCATTAGAATATTCATTATATATAATCAAAGAGAAAACAGAAATAATACAAACATAATAATTATGAAGATTATCGAGTAAAAAAATTATGCAAAATTTCAAAAATGCATTCTTCAGTAGGTATTTACTACTTGTTCTCTTATAAAAAGGGTGCATCTTCAAGTTCCGTAGTAAAGCATTCATCAAGTGAGCCGTGATAACTGACAGCATTAGCAAATTGATATAAGAAGAGTATGTTTCGAGTTTTTGAAAAGTTCTCTTATTGATAGAGAAGAATGTGTTGATATACGCGAGTTCAAAATCTTGAAATATGGTGTGTCACAAAGCACCATATTAGGTCCCAAGTCTATTCAATATATATTTGAGTATTGTTTGTGCTACATTGACGTTTCAATGTCTGAGGAATATACGGCGTAAAATTTTTTGACAAAAAAAATTATAAGTCAACACAACGAAACATTTAAGTACAACCATTGAAATTTAACTTAACATTAGATTCGTTGCTGTTCTTTACTATAGAAGATATTACCACGCATAATACCTATTTATGATATTGTTGTGGTATTCTTGATCAAGATTTAAGTATGGTTTTCTAGAATTTTGATTCCTATGACCAGTAATTTTCAGCATTACAAAGAAAATCCTGGAGAAAGTGCAAAGACTAGCATAACAGGACCAATGGGGTCTACTTCAACAGTAGCAATAGAGGTAATTCTGGATCTCACTCCTCTCCATATCATGGTGAGGAGAACTGCTTGGGAAGCAAACCTGAGGTTGGCTAAAGTCGGACTCAAAGGGACAGCACACTGAAATTGCACACCTTGCCGATCTCCCAATTGACAAAATTATCAGGAAATTTAGTTTCGAGAAATTTTTTCAAAAGGAATTAAATACTCAGAGTGAATGGAGCATAGCATCCATTCGAGCACTCTGGATGCCGGGGCACGTCGAAGTGGAGGGAACGAACGAGCAGATACCCTGGCACGAAAAGGGGCATCAACGCCAATGATCGGGCCCCAACCATTCTGCGGACTTGGAAAATCTTAGTTCCAAAAAGAACTCAATAAAACTGAAGAAGCAATGAGAGCAACATACTGGCAAAGACTTCCAGAGCTAAGGCAGGACAAAGATTTCCTCGGCAACTTTAACCGAGCAAGATCGAAGACACTGATTAACCTCAGCAAAACTAGTCTAAAGAAAATGACGGGATTTCTGACGGGACACTGCAGACTCAAAGAACACCTAGGGAAGCTAGGCTTAGAGGAGGGCAGCACCTGCAAATTCTGTAGGGAACATCCAGAAACACCACACCATATATTGATGGAGTGTTATGCTGTTCATCACAAAATATTGAATATACTGGGATCACACCAGCTGACTATGGGAGAAATACCACGAATAGACCCCCTCAAAATCCTTAAATTCCTGAAGGAATTGGGGCTTGAGGGGTTGCTGTAAACGAGAACACCTTGAGTTAGCAGAAAAAGATGGGGCACAATAGATCTACCTAGGTCGAAGCGCATCAGTCACCATCCATACTTACCATTGCCACACTAAAAAAATACCTATAAACCGACCTGTACTCTTAGACATCTGATGGATTGAACATACTTCTATAAATAGCACAAACTTTAGTCACCTTTATGTAATAAACATCGGAGAAGATGCCGCAACGCAACGTTCCCACCGGTTTCATATTATATTAATGTCGGTACTGTTCGACTCAACGCAACGTGCGAAATCAGTAATAGCGCGCAAACCTAACAGTATTTAGTGTATGGACTGACGATGTATGGGATCCACAGTCTGTCTATTATTGCGGTACACTTTTAGTAATGAGTCGGATTTGTAACCGGTAACTAACTACTCAAACCCAACGGTGTCATTGCGCGGTTCAGGTCTGATTATTTATTTATGAAGAATTCAATTAGGTTATAATGACTTCATGCTTGCTAACAAGATGATCTTCCGTCATTCCTTGCCAAGTAGCACAATTATATTGAGACAATATTGGTGCAATATTATGGAAATATTGGCAAACTATTCAAACGTACGAAAGCGTAGAAAGGCCACAAAGAATAAAAAAACATAATCAGCCTAACACCAACTTCACAACTCGGAATTAGTATAATTTCTACTTCACAACTCGGAATGACCCTAATTCCGACTTCACAACTCGAAATTAGTATGATTCCGACTTTACAACTCGGAATTAGTATAATTCTGACTTCACAACTCAGAATTAGTATAATTCCGACTTCACAACTTGGAGTTAGCTTAATTTCGACTTCACAACTCAGAATCAGTTTAATTCCTACTTTACAATTCGGAATTAGCCCAATTTCGACTTTACAGCTCAGAATTAGTATAATTTCGACTTCACAACTCGAATTTAGTCTAATTTCGACTTCACAACTAAGAATTAGTATAATTCCAACTTCACAACTCGGAATTAGTATAATTCCGACTTCATAACTCAGAATTAGTATAATTTCGAGTTCACAACTCGGAATTAGCCTAAAACCGACTTCACAACTCAGATTTAGTACAATTCCGACTTCACAACTCGAAATTAGCCTAATTCCGACTTACAACTCGGAATTAGCCTAATACCGACTTCACAACTCAGAATTAGTATAATTCCTACTTCACAACTCGGAATTAGCCTAATTTCGACTTTACAACTCAGAATTAGTATAATTCCGACTTCACAACTCAGAATTAGTATAATTCCGACTTTACAACTAGTCAAAAACGAATTGATGAAGAATTAAGTTATTTTTACGGGAATTTGAAATCGTCCGGTTTCATACTTGAATTTGCTAGAGATGAAACTAAAGCTTTAAAAGTTTTCCAAAGAGTTTTAGAATTTTTGTTACTAAGTTCGTATGTAAAAACTATCATATTAAACACAGTTCACTGTGAATACAGCCAAACCATCTTGCTCATTTGAGGAGGTGGATAGGTTAGGTTTGTATGATGTTTGCTTCCTATTTTCCACATTAATGTAGATTTTCAAGGTAACTGGGTGTGAGCATATTTCTCAAACCAAGCAACGGCTTCTGAATGACTGCAAACAAGTTTTAAAAGTATATTTAAATTGCGCTTTCTATTTGTCGAACAGAATTATTGAATTAGGTAGATAGACGTCTACCGATTTTTGGAAGATGACAATATTTCAGATGTATTTGTAATCCACAAGAATTCTTTACTCATACTTTTTATTGGAGACTTCAATGGGAAATGAAAGAGAAACCTTATATTGTATATGCATTTTGATAACTTCGATTACAGTACGCCTTATTTCTGTTTTGAATTTAACAAATTTATGGTTAAAATGTGCAGGATGCTCGAAGAAAAAGTTCGTTTTTCTTGAAAGTTGGTATTGTCAATATGTCAACATATCTACATTATAGGAAGGTAAATGTTTCTAAAATAACGATGACTGTACAAAAGACCGAAAAGAGAATAATAATTCATCCTCACTTCCATTGATAGACAGTGATAAAGGTAATCAGGACAACCAATTCTTGAAAACCTTCGTGTACAGGGTGCTCCAAAATTCAACATGAAGATTTTTTTCTACGAACATGTATTCTCAGCCGCTTCGTTACCAATCTAAGTACAGAGTGATAAAGTTTAATTTTTAATTTTTTTTCCCTATAGCTCTTTCAGTTTTTGAGATACCGAGATCAAATTTGAATCGTAGAAATATAATGCGATATTTTTAGGACGCCACTACTGTTACGGAAGATTGAGATTGAGATAGCAAAAAAAACCTGCAGTTAATTTTACTGGTCAAAATTTTATGAACGAAAATAAAACTTATGTGATTGAATTCTGTCTTATGGGGTCAAACGATTAGTGATCTCGAGATTTGCTATATTTTTTTTAGTATAGGTATAAATTATAAATATGAAATGAATTCGTTTTGGGCAGTTTCCAGATATTTTTTCAAAACAGTTTTTACCGGGTCCCAGATGATTGCAGCAAATTTAAAGCGACTTCGAATAAAAGTGGAGTAAAGAGTTTTTATTGTTTCTATATTTCTGCAATCGAATGTAAATCGTTTAACAAATTCTAACATTTTTTTGGTATATTTGATGAATTCTTGTTATATGCTTTTCAAAATAAATGTTAAAGACGCTTGAAAAGTTATTCCCAAATCGACTGTTTCACGACACCTCTCCAACTCTTGATCGTTTATGTGATAACTGTACTTCAGAACACGTTTTGACTTGCAGAAGCTAATTACGAAGCATTTACTCAAAATGAAGAATAATTTGTTTTTTTTTAAACAAGTTATGAAAAGAACAATGATCTTTTTGTAAAAGCACATGCATAATCGTGTTAATTTGTAATTTTTCTGAAAATTTCACAGTCATCTGTATACAACAGACAAAAACATCATGAGTATAGCCAGGAAGATCATTCATAAATAAAAAAGAGTAGAGGGCCCAGGTTTGATCATTGAGGTACACCAAACATCTCTGGTTGGCGTATGAAATAAATAAAATGTCAAAAATTACACAAATAGGAGTGAAAAGAATATGGTGGAAAATTACTCCTCCCAACTTCATATACAGATGAACTCTTCAACTCGAGAACTGTTATAAATATAAAGCTATTCTGCGAAAGTCAATATATTCAGATTGATGAAATCAGAACGCTGTGAATTGGGAGTGGTTCGACGTGAAACAAGATTATTCGAAATATCGAAAAGAAGTCTGAAGGGGTAGATACTCCTAAAAATCACGAAAAGTACAAAATAGGCAGACTCACTTGCAATCCGCACTATATACGCAAAATGTCATCCAGATTCCGAAAATATATGATTTGTTTATGCTCAGATTCAAGGTTTAGCATATACAAGGAAAACAACGTCAAAAATGTCAAGATTAGAAGTAGAAAAAAATATGGAGGGAAATTACTACTTTCCACTTCAGATGAACTCTTCAACTCGGGAACGGTTGAAGATAGATCAATTCTGCGAACGACAATCGATTCGGAATGATCAAATTGGTATAATCTGTGAATTTCAGTCAATATAAAAAAAAGAAAATTGAAAAATCGAAAAAAGTCCAAAAAATCGTGAAAAATACAAAATCGGCAGATAAATGATTTTTTATGCTCCGCTTCAAGGTTTGGCATATAAAAGGACTACAACGTCAAAAATGGCAAGATTAGGAGTAAAAAAAATATGGAGGAAAATTACTCCTTCCCACTACAGATGAACTCTTGAACTCAAACCAATATTAAGCAAACTAATTGAAAAAATTGTATACAATAAAGTAATGTCATTCCTTTCGGAATTTAAAATTATCACTAATCACCAAAATGGCTCTCTACGAGGTGAAACGACAGAAACTGCTTCCTGTGAAAAACATGAGACATGTTGGAGCGTTCTTCTTCGATTTATCAAAAGTATTTGATACTCTAAATCTCACTACCTTAGAAACGAAATTACATAATCTGGAATTCAGGAATAACTTTCTAAACTGGATAATGCCATATCCTGAAAATAGACAGAAAGACAGATCTATGTCTTCAGACTTTCACTATATTGACCTAGGAGTTCCTCAGGGTTCTATATTGGGACCTTTGATCCTTCTTCCTTCATACATAAGCACGTAATACACTATTATATTTTCCGACGATTGTTGTTTTGCAGAAAAATATGATAAATTGAAAGAAAAAAAACTGCATTTGATATCGCAAGGATTCACAAACTGGTGTTTCAAAAATTCATGAATTATTAATTCCAATGAAACTGTTTTCATGCAGTTCTACTCAAGGCTAAAAAATACTCCCCCAATGCAAATTAATATTAAAGGAAACGTTATTGAAATGTCTGATTCTACGAAGTTCTTGGGTACCTACCTACATCTATTCTGATATGAGCTAGTCACTACATATTGACATATGTGTAAAAAAGTTAACCGAGGCTAAGTGCTATATGAAATTCTTCAACTGAAAAATGTTATCAGTTTACAACAGTTATTGAATGTATATTATGCTATCATTTAATCGACTCTATTGTCGTCTGACCTATCCTTGCACTGATGAGAGTAAATAACCTCGAAACATGCATGTATGCAGGTGCTCATTTCAATGGCTTTAGTATAATCAGCATTTGCAAATAGTGTCCCCCTTGAGGAGCATTGCACAAATGGATGACAGATGTAATTCAATGTCCGTAGGGCGGAGTAGTTGTTTTCTGTCAGATATTTGCCTCATCTTTCCACTTTGATCCTATCCGAACACACCTTTCGAACTTTGCTCGATTTATTATTATTTTCTAGCATTAAAAAAAAAACTAAATATATCTCGTTCAAAGAAGTTTTTATAGTATAAAGGAATATTCATTCCTTGTTATGAAATGACTGTGATTTTACCATGCTTAACTGTCGAATAAGGAATCTTAAAGTGTTTTTTGAAATTTGAATGTTCCCAGTACTTATTATTTTAAATACTTTATTTTTCATCTTATGACTTGTCTGAAATATGAATATTGTGATATTAGATTCTATAGGTTTGAAAACATATTGATTTTGCTTTTTTATCAGATATCCTGATGAGGTATAGGTACTTGGTTTAAACAGCTGAAGTTAACAAATTATATTGCCGTTTATACGATAGTTCAAGAATTTCCGATGTAAGAAGGTCGGATCTACAGATTCTAAGCGAACAGATAGCAGATACGGTATTTTGCTCAGGACGGCAGTATTGCTATCTTGAAGATGAATAAACTATCTATTTATCTATCTATGGGGAAAAAAATTAAAAAATCTTCCAACTTTAACTCTCTGTAGAGCAGTAACGAAGAGTTCACAGACACATGTTTATACAAAAAAAGTCTTATTTTGACCTGAAAAATACGCCACTGAAATTTTGATTTTGAGTTCTGAGACACCCTGTATATTTTCACTATCTAAAGGAACATCTGTGCATATATAGATACAGAACGTGAAACGGTCAGTCTAACTCGCAATACGAAGTCAAAGCTGCAATATCTAGTACACACTTAACAGTACAATCCATACTTCTCTCGCATATTAATTAATGAATAAACAATAGGAATCGGTACTCACTCGTGAAGAATATTCTTCCTTCCTCCAAGGTGCAACAGTACGAAAAAACAACAAAACTTCACTAAAATATTACAAAAAAATCACTGTAAACTATTGCACTCGCGCTACTTTTTGTGTCGCATCTTCGTGAAAAATTGGGTTATATCGCGGTCATCGCGTATCGTTGTTTCTTCGGTCTCCTGCGAGTCTAATCACCAACAGTCCGTCAAGAACTGTCAGATTGAGAATTCAAGAAGTTTGAAACATTCACTTTTCGTTATGGATGGTAATGCGCCCGCGCCAAAGTCCGGAGAATGTCTTAAGACTCGTGTGTGTTGGCGGAAGAATATGACAACGCGAGCTCTTGGGTATGGGGTGGATTCATACAGAAATACACGTATGTTTTTTCGCATTTTTTTTTCATCAGGTTTAGGTACGTACCGGACTTTGAAACAAGTGTAACCATTAGCAATAATTCGGTTTATATTTCTTTGTTGAAGAACCTCCTTGAAGAGTGCAATTAGTTCCATGACCACTAATATTTCAGTGAATTTTATAAATTCGAGGTCGTTTTGAAAAAATGGATTATGATTTCGTTGATGTTTTTCAGAGCTTTTCTTCGTTCTCAAATGGAGAAATTGATAATTATTTGCATGTGAAAATGATATACAGGATGGCCCATATTGGTGTGAGGAAGTAGGTATAGTATTTCGCTTTTTATAAGGAGTATGAAAAAATGTTTCAGACGAAAGATATATGGTTTACTTTGTTGCTCATTATAAAAATATTTTGTAATATACAGGGTGTTCCCTCGAACAAGGCATAATTTTTTTCAAATTGACCATCCTGTAAATTTTTCCCTCGTTGAACTAAGCAAAAGGTTTTGCATACGGTGGTATTTTTTTTGAAAATTTTGCGGCGTTGTCAAGTTATTGCTGAGAGAATGAAAATCTTCGGAAAAACAGACCATTACAAATGCCATCATACAGTCATTTCCGTGGTACAAAGATATTTTTATTTCTGGCCGATTTCAATAAAATGTTGTTCATTTGCTCGCACACGTTTCGACTTCTGAGGGCTGCCGTTCGTATGAGAGAAAATAATTGAAAGGATAAAAAATTAAAAAAATTATAAAAATTTTTAACAACTGCTCAAAGTGACCACCGACTACTTTCGAACAGTAATGTATTCGGTTTTCAAATTTGTTGCTGACTCGTCTCAACATATTGACTGGAATATTTTGAAATACGCCCTTAATTCTATTTCTCATATCCCCCTTTGTCGATGGAGGTGTTTTATAAACCTCATCTTACCCGTAGCCCCACACGAAAAAAAGCCATTTTTGTCAAATCCGGTGAGCGAGGTGGCCACTTGAAAGGACCTCCTCTGCCGATCCATCTTCTGGTATATTCATCTAAATAATTATTAACAGGAACAATTCTTTTTTTTTTATTCGAATGGGTAAATGATTACTCCATTGTAATTTTTGGTTTTCCCAAAAATCATGGTAAACCAAGCCATTAAAGGCTCCCTGAAACAAATATGGCCCACGATGAAATTTTCAATTATGCCGCCCCATACATTCAGCTGTCTTGACTAGTAGTTCGAAAGCAATGAGGGTTATCTGTTGAATAATAATAGAAATTATTTCTGAATTCATGATAAAAAGTTCTTATAAATTTGTGTCCGTAGACAGTTTCAGAGATACAGGTTGTTGAAGTTAAAGTTTTATATTCAATCATTTTGAATAACTTTCCCAAAAAATATTTTTTTTTTTCGAAATATGGTGAACAGGATTTTTTGAAGAGAGAAATCAACACTGCATCAATTTTTCGGTAAGTCTTAGAGGGCGCTGCGTATTATTATTTATTTTAATTTGCCCTAAATTTTTTGACAATAACCTTTTGAATTTTGTTTTATTAAAATTTTAGTCATACACCATTTCTTAACAAAAAAGGTATACGTGCCCAACAAAGCTAGGGGCAACCGTATTTGAGAAATTTTCAAATTTCTTCATCGATGCAGTTCTTGAAGTCACTTAGACGTCAGATGAAGTTGCTCAAAACTTGACAAAAACTGAATATGTGATGGATCTCGCTAAAATAAACTTTTTTCTACAAAGATGTATATTTTTTTATTTATTTCAGCTTCTGGTGCCTAAGTGAATCCATAGTCTGTATCGATGCAGAAATTTGCAAATTTTTCAAAAACAGCTGCCCTTTGCGTTTTTGAGAAAATTTACTTTTTTGCTAGGAACAGGTGAAGGAATAGGATTAAAATATATAAAATCCCAAAAGTTGACTGTTAAAATATTTAGGGCACATTATATAAATAATGATATCGTACACAGCGCCCTCTAGGTTTTACATTCAGAAGAAACCTGTTCAAAATAAAATTTCAACTTCAACAACCTGTATCTCCGAAAAGAAAAACTTGCGGCTAGTGTTCATACCAACTTTTTATTTTGAAATTAGTCGGAGATTTGCCCTTTGAAGTTTGTACAAGTACTTTAATAACACCCTGTCTGTTCTTCCATTTTTCTATTTCAACATTCTGGGTTTTCAATGCAGCAGTTTTTGATAGGGAAGCACAAGTTTTGAAATGATCCATAATTTTCAATATTTTACTTTAGTATTTTCGTAATAAAACTGATGTTTCCTATAGAAATTGGTGCACAAGTTTTGCAGTTTTCCAGTCTTTTCAGAAATTAAAACAAATGACACTGTTTTGCTTGTGCTAATTGAGTGGGAGTTAGAAATGTGAATATTTTAGAATTCAAGTCAGAAGTCAGCAACCTCGACTGACTTGAGTCATCAGGTAAATCTAAATATTTGAATTCACCGGTTTTCGATAGCAAGCAGGATGTTTGATCTTTCATTTTTTTATCAGTATTTCAGGATGAATGACTGATAAATTGCTGGTGAATCCTGGAATATAGAGCTGATTCACAATACTGATACCGAAAAAGTTCGTAGGCTGAATACTCACGGTATCAAAAAACAGGTAGATTATTTAACTATGAAGTGAACTGGTCAACCAACATCATTCATAATTTTGTTATGTCGGCAAGAGAAAAGTCTAGGACAAAATGGTTTTGATGCAAAACATGATGAGTGAGAGCTGATTCTCCGTTCTTCCGTATTTCTGTTGTGCCAAAAATGTTATTTGTATTGGATTGGGGGTCGGGAAACAAAACTTTGCACTTGAAGATCGCTGAAACGTTGATTTCTCAATTTGCTTGTAGTGAGACGTAGATGGTAGAACTATCAAACTGTATGGCAATGTCTGTTGCTGACCGCAAGTTTATACCTTCAGAGTGTGTTTCAAAAGGTCAATATTTGGCTGGTTCAGTCAGAAGACTATGAAAATTGCTGAGTGGTTACGTGAAGTTTTTACTGAACTTTTTATTTTTGTCAAACTTGCCATTATATACATAATACAGGGTAAAATATTGAGAACTACAGAAATATTGGAGAAATAAAAAAAACATTCAACATTCTCCCCAACGATGGAGATTTGCAATCTTCTTCAGTCGGTTTTCGTATATCCAAGACACACAACTTCGATACTGGTCTTCGAAAAAGGTTTTTAATTTCAAACAATTTTTTATGTAAAGTCGGCAAATATTCTCTAATGCACCGTTTCCAAAATTTTTTCAGCATTATTCCCAAAATTTTGTAAACATTTTGGCTCATTGTAGGCCTAATAGAAAATAATTTGGAGTTAGGGCTTCATCGTCTCAAAATCCCAACGACACATCCGTGAGTGGTCAACAATTCACCATATACTCCGCCTCCAAATGAAGTATGAAGGACTTCTTCTGTCGGTGCATATTCTTTCAGAACAGCTTTCAGAATTGTCTTGACAGATGTGATCAATGTCTCCCAAAAACCACCCATGTGGGATGCTCCCAGTGAATTCCATTTCCTCTGAAAGATAATTTCTTGATGAAGTCAACATCTTGATTAAATTGTAAGAAAGCACTCCTTAACTCCTTGTTCGTCCCTCTCACCCAGTAAACATAAAAACATAACTTAAACATAACTGTTATATCACATTGTGTTATATCTGGAAAATATTTTTGTTATGTATCATGTTTAGTGGGCACTTGTACAGCTTTTTTAGCAAACATTCTTTGGATTGCTATAATAGCGGATTTCCGTTGTTAATGAACTGGCAACTTCTAAATGTCTGCCTCGTACTGTCATAAAAGTAAATATGACTCCATAGCACTTTTCTCTTGTCCGTACTATCTTAACTTTATACAGATCAGAATAGTCCATAACACCAGATGGTCTGAAATATGGCATGCTTCTGGCCCTATCCGAATTCTCTGAAAATATATTTTTCTGAAGTCGTTCAAGAATGCCCACTTTCTCGGAGCAACTTCTGGCCTCAAAATACGTTAATCTAGGATTTTAGTCCGTTGCTAAGCAACGAACTTTCCCGGACCGTTTTCGGCACTAAACCGTACTAGTATATTGTGTATCTAGTAGTAAAAGCAATACATTCCCGGACGACAATGTAAATGTATTTTTTCTGAAATCGTTTAAGAATGCCCACTTTCTCGGAGCAACTTCAGGCATCAAAATACGCTAATCTAGTATTTTAGTTCGTTGCTAAGCAACGAACTTTCCTGGACCGTTTTCGGCACCAATCTTTTGTGCTCGCATCGGCAAATACATGTAACTGAAGCGATTTGGCATTCGGTAATTCTGGAGAATATCACCGTGGAATCCTTATTACTGGGACACTTTTCCCATCTTCTAACCAACTTTTATCCATTTTTTTCATAAGTTTTCTGGTCCTATCCAATCTTCTGTCTCCATTAGTCTTGTCATATTATTCTTCCTTTGATAATGAGATTTATAACTTCAAGTGGATCAAATATGCTCATAAACACTCGGAGTACCTGCTTCCAGTGGGAACTTCTTCAAATTGCAGAATTTTATTCTCAACTTTCTGAACGTTCAGCAGAAATGTGAATTCATCTCGAAAATTGATATCAAGGTTTCCGTTCTATGAACATTTTAAGTTCTACTGAAGGAGTTCTACTGAGGAGGATACAGATACGCAGATACACAGTATGTTTATATTATGAATTCTTGAATCAATTATAGAACATTCAGAATGTTTTTATACAATAAAAAAAAATCAAGTTGTAATATTCACAAATATTTACACAAGGAACGCCCTAGAAACTGTTTTTCAACCATTATCAAGGTTCCTCCATGCAATAAATTCTTTCGCTAATATTTTGAGATTATATCATCGTAATCCTATGGTATGGTTAAGTACTAAAGCTCATTCTGAAAAAAAAATTAATATCTGAATTACTTTTACTTGAACTGATATAGTGGATTTAGTGGAGCTTTTCTTTGGCACTTTCAATTTCTTTTGCAATGAGGCTGACTAGTGTTGGTTTCTTAAGTGCAATTCGCTGATCTTGATTCTAAATCAATAATATTTTTACTAATTTTTCGCCAGTGTTATGGGGTCTTCTTTTGTCGAAAGCTGGTTATTCGAAATTTGTTCTGCCTTGCTACAGTACAACTTTTATCTGTACTACAACTAGTTTTCCGGAATTTACTGTTGAGGGTCTTCCTCCCTGAGAAAAAAGTTAGTCAGGAATGATTTTTTCTTTTTGATTGATGTGGAGATGCATGAGTATGAAAATAATAAAAAAATATTCTTCATGTATTAAATGAATGAAATGTATGTTTCCCCTCATATTTGAGCATTTTTATTAATTTCCATACCATCAAAACGAACCAATATTTTTGTGTGGTTTTATGTCAGTATTGAAGTCTATCATTTACTTAGTTGAACGTCTATCTCACTTTCTTCTCAAAGCTTTAATTTTTTTGAAAATAATTTTACAAAAATATTCGTTTGTTTTGATGGTGGATATGAACAAAACTGACCCAAAATAACGGAAAATATACTGTTAATTCATTTAATACTTTAAGAATACTTTTTTTAATTATTTTTATCTCCATATACACTCATATATCCCTAATCAATCAAAAATAAATCTGCAGACCGTTAAGAGTTCTTTGTCCGATAGTTTTTTCACAAGGAATGGATGACTGGTTCAAGGTGAATGATTCCTTTATTAATGTTATTTGATAAATTTCACCCAGTATCATCCTTCCTTATCCACGCTGGTGAATTTAGCACTCCTCACCTCAGAGTGTATAAAAATTGAGTTCTTAGCATTCATCATGCTGCAACATTACGAGGGAATATATTTAAAGAACGAATACTGAGGAATGAATAACATAATTTCTATAATCAAATATTTCATTACTTATAAAAAATTGTTAACAGTCAATATTTACAAACATTATATATCAATATGCAAGCTTTATACAAAATTATAAAAAATAATCCTTAATAAAGAATAACTCTTTGAATAAGATTTTTCAGTTAGTCCAATCTCACTTCACTTTTTCCAATCTAACTCTTGTTGTTGTTTTGTTGTATGATTTTCTTTTCTTCAAAATAGTCCTTCCTGAAGGAAAGGTTTAGTTGCGCTCCGATGTACATCCTTATCCAGGTCGGAGGGAATTTGGTGATGAAAGTCTGAAAAAAAAGTTCAACTTCAGGTGAATTGGTCCAAAAAAAAGTGACACCTGAATGAATATCTCTCATGAAGTTTTATTTCAAAAATTGATTGGTTACTTGATTTCGAATACGTTCGGAGATTTTTTTTCATATTATTGAATATCAATTTTAACATATGAAATAGTTATGCTCTCATCTTAACACTTAAAAGAATAATGGTCCGTTAGAAAGAAACTATTGTGTTAATTTTTCAAAAAGTTATACAATTGTTGACCAACAAATATTTTCGACCTCGGTTTTCACAAATGGCTACACAAAAGTATAGAAAAATTTTCTTTTTTTGCTTCTTTGAGTCATTCGTATATACATCTATACTGAAGAAGATATCGTGATAAAAATGTACGAAAGTTTTTATTTTATTTGATATAATATTTTAAAATACATTTTTTATTAAAAATCATTAACAAATATAATGTTATTTCCGTTTTCGTATTTATGCAATGGCATTAATTAACGCTGTTTATATTTTTTGCTGTTAATAAATTGTTACTAAACAATTGCACAAATTCAATGGGTATATGAATAAAATGACTTCTAGCGACATCTCTCGGACAGTAGAACAAGCATATTCGAATTATGAATGATATTCCAGTTTTTTCTCAATAAGACTTCACTTGCATCGAAATATAGGATTCGTTAATCTTCATAGTAACATAACAGATGGCGATATCAGTAATGAGATTTTGAATACTGTCAGGGATTTTTGAATTAAGTTGCAGAGGCAGACTTGTCTTATTGTACTTCTACATTTAAAGGAATTCAATCTTACGCACTGACAATCTCAATTTTTACAACTGTAGGGGAGACTAGGGAGGCCTGATACACTCAACACTACATCCAAAATAAGTAAAAAAAAATTCATCGTGCAAATTCTCTAAATGGGTACCCACACAACTGAATAACTTGCAGTCAATTTCGGATACTTTACAGTTTAGAATGTGCATTGAGTTATTAACTGTTTTGCTAAAATATGCAAAGTGTATCAGTCCTCCCATAGTGAGGGAGCTTTGATACAATATATGGGAGCTTTCATACGTGACTAGGTTTTTACAATTATTATAGACATTACTTTATTTAGAGCGGCTTTAACATCTGAAAGTTTTGAATTTTGAATAATCTAAATCATCTAGCACTTTAAATTTTTGTGGGAGAGGGTAACTCTAAGTAAACCAGACAAATTATTTACAAAACATTTTTCATTCTTGAAAACATTATAAACTACTATGCAAAACTTTAACAGAACATTATTCTATTTTAAAATATTAATGGGAAATCTCGACTTTTTGAAGATCTGGCAGTTCCGCCCACAAAACTCGGTGATGGTAGTTTGATGACATCTTCCTCGGGCACAAAAAAATCATCTTTTACATCAAGATATACAAAATGGAGTGCAGGTTTTTTGCGATGCATAAAATTTATAACATATTCATCCTCCGACTTTTTGTAAGACTTGGACAATGTAGTATGCTATTGTCTTTTTTGTGGCAAATCATACTAGCACGTAATTATTTTCATTTGCTACTCCTGCAACAAAATTTTCTTCTTCTATTTCTTTCCCAATTTGTTTATTTATATCAGTGAGCTCATCATCGATGTGTCAGAATCTTCGTCAACAATATTCTTTTGTTTCTTGTTCATTTTACCTTTGTTTCTCGTCTTATTTACTGTATCCACAATTTTTTTTATATTGCGCTCCCTGTTTCTTTCATTCCGACCTCTTTACATGCTTACGTTAATTTCCTCCATGTTAGGCGTGTCAGTTGGAATTTTAGTTATTGTGGGTTTCCTGCTTGAGCTGTACTGTTTCCTTGGCGGGGCCTGAGGAAGTGGTCGTATACCCTCAAGCATCTTCTTATGTGTAATCTGTGCAAAATCAAATTGCAGTCTATGGTATGTCTGATCTGAAGTTGATGGTGTGTGTGATGTTCAACAAGTATGCTGCTTCTACTTCTGGTGTACGTTCCCTCTGGATATGCTCTTCAGTAAGTGAAAGAGCTATTTCAGGCGATGTTACTGTTCTGTTTGTTTTCTTTTTCCATTTGAATGGCATCTGAAGTGATAAGGAATATTATTGTTTAAATGCCACTATTACGGGAGGCATGATACATGTATCAAGCCTCCCTAATGTGGAAAATTTTACAAAACATCGTATTAGGAAAACTCTAATTATATTGCAAATCTAAATCATATGATAAATTAAAGCTAAATCTATATATTATCACATATAAATTGAATAAACAGGATATTCTGAAACAGTTGTCTACAAAAGATTTACACTTACCTTTACAAAATGTACAAAATATGTAACCAATAACGAATTTTTGTCACCAACAAGTTATCTTTGCGTCTAACGAAAAACAAACTGATATTAAGTGTAAAGGCCACGTGCAAGGACTCAGCTATTTTAGGCGGTTAATTTAAACGTGTATCATACCTCCCACAGTATCAAGCCTCCCTAGTCTCCCCTAGGTACCGTCAAACGGGGCTACTTTGGACAATTTTCAAGTTCTTCAAATTGCCTGTGTCACACGATACGTCCCTTCAATGATGTATTGATTTCAAAACGCGAGTACCTATTCGTACTACACATTTGTCATGGTATTACACCGAATATGAAAAAACAAACATTTTTTTTATTTATTTTTCGGTGTTCCATGTTACCCGCAAGATGGGGTAACATGAAACCCATCGCTTTTATTACCGTTATATCATTTTAAACATGGCTAGGGTATCATAGGACACTTTTCAAACTTTTTAAAAAATACCTGAGGGAGAATTTCCCGGAATAGTCAACAAAAACAAATTTTATTCGAAAGAAAAACTCAAAATTCTTCGTCATTAACTGGAGGAAAAGTGAAAATAGTTGGAAAACTCGTGGATTCACGTAAGAATCTCAATATGACTTTGTCAGGAGGCGTAATGGAGATAATTTTTCCAACAATTTTTCTTTTGACTCTTTTTTAGTGTTCTGGTTATAAATATATTCGACCAATGCAAACTGGTCAATTTCTATATTTTCTAAGCAAATAGCATTTGTGAACGTGTTTGACACTGCACCACCAGTCTCATTATTGCATGGTTCTACATCAGTCTCATTATTTCTATGTTCCATAATAGTCACCTCGTCTGTAGGATCAGTTTCAATATTATATTCAAACTGGTCAAAGTCTCGTTCAAAATCTGAAAAATTAAGTTCAGACTCTCCAGAATCTCGGAGTGAGTAATTTTCAGAATTAGTTTCTTCGTCCGATGTTACAATCGTTGTTTTCCTTTTCTTTTTCTTCTTCTCTATATTCAATTCAGATATGCCTTGTTTCTTTGTTTTCTTCTTAATGTGTTTACTTGGCCTGGTTCTTCTTCTGGTTTAAGCATTCAAATCTATTTTTTTCCTTTTTTTTAATGGCACTGTCTCAGCAGTTCGCGTTCGTTCTAAAAATAATTGGAAACTTTCAACTAATTCCGTCGTTTCTCCTGTTCTATTCGGCTCGATAATATTAAGTGAAGTGGGCAATCTCTTCAATACCTGCTCTTTATCTAATGGATAGATTCCAGAAGCTTTGAAACCTGCTAAGACATTTTTTTTGTATTCTCATCACCCATTTCCGTTAAACATCTGTTCGGGAGTCGTGGAAATACATCTTTGGGAAGAGTCCCTCTGCTTTGGTTTTCCAGTCTGCCAGAACTTTGCTCCATTTACTTTTCAGTGGCTTGAAATACGCAACATCCAGTGGTTGGCATATCCCTGTACTATTAGATGGCAGCAAAACAAATCTTATATTGTATTCTTGGCACCTTTCTATCACTGTTGGTGAAACGTGGCTTGCCAAATTGTCACCAATCATAATTTTCGGTTGATCATTATCAAACTGTCGGAAATAGGGCAATACGATAACTTTAAACCAGTCTTCGAATAACTCCATATTGAACCATCCATTATTTGATCTATTGTAAGCCGTCCCTTTTGGTCCCCCTTCGGTCCAAGTAGTGTATAGGTGTTCGGATCTATAAACTATATATGGCGGCAGCAAATGCCCTGATGCAGTAGTTGAAAAGATTACAGTTGTACTACTCTTTGTAGAGTCAACAATTCTGTGCGGGTGACGACAGCCTCTGCGTACAATGACATTTGTTCTCTTCGGATCGTCAGTCATGTTAATGTTAGTCTCATCATAATTTATTATCAGTTCAGGATTAATACGTTCAATGGTGGTAGCAAGTTCTTCAAAGTAATTATTGATAATATCACGGTCAACGCCTGCTCTTGCCCGTTTTATATTCTGACTTAAGCGTTGGGTAAGTCTATCATGATGTCTGCTGAAGAAGGAACGAAACCAATCTGGACCTGGTAAGTTATTATTGAATCTTTTTTCAGTCATACCACGTCTATCGAGGAATGATTTTACTATTAGCCGTATATCGTAGCTCCCTAAGGGAAATCCCCATTCACCACAGAGGACAATACAATCTACAATCGCATTTTCATGCTCACTTGTAAAGACGCAAGGTCTGCCATATTTGGACGTTTGTTTTCCACGCAAATGTCGACTGACTGTAGATTTTGGAATTTGATATTGCTCTGCAACCTTTCGTATTGATTGACCCCTTTTAACTTGAGCTATAGCTTTCTGCAACTGCTCATCTGTAAAATCCCTATACTTTCTGCAACCAATCTTCCGTTCATATTGCCTTGGCATTTTCTGTAATAGAATAAAAAACAAATGGGGTAACTTGGGACGTGTCCTATGTTACACTGTGAGGTGACTTTTGATTTATATGTTTACCAAAAAATTAATAAATAAGGCAACACTGCGATTCCACCTAGTCTAGTGTTATTATGATGCATTGAGGTTAGGATGTATAATAAGTCTTGTTCTCTAAACCAAATTGTTCAAGCTGGGCAGACAAAGTTTTCAGATGCACATTTTTTGTGTTAAAATTCTATAATATTAAGGGAATCAAAAAAATACTTACGTGGCAAAATATTTAACGCACTGCACACTAGATGTTTGAGGACAAGCATGAGACCCAGTTCACGCGGGAAATCAAGTGTTAGCGTTGTCAGTGTTGCCACGATAAATTATTTAAGAAATTGGGGTGAATTGTCCCAAGTTAGACCCCTGGTCTAAGTAACCCCATATGACGGTACCAATTTTATGGAAAATATCTTCCAATTCTTGTCACATATACCAGTCCACAGACGTGAAAAACTACTCGATGATTAATTTTGAATGTACCTGTATACCGTGCGTCCAGTATCCAGACGACTCGTCGGTTTTTCCCAAAGTCATCACTGCATATCTTGCGTATTCTTCAGCGTCCGGCACGAAAAAATTATTCTTCTGGAGCTTCTTACTGAAGGAATTCATTTTAGTATTGATGAACATGGGAGCTAGATGCTGAATAGTTATTCCATCACCACCATATTCATATCGGAGAGCTGCTGTGAAACTTTTGATATAGGCCTGAAAAATTGGAAAGTTTTATACTCGGTTTGCAACAAAGTTGTCGACATACTGTCCGGTGTTATTACATACATACAAGGAAATCATAAATAGTATTGATTCAGGCAAAATCCCTAGCAACAAAGGGACATCCCAGGTACGTCATTTTTATGTTCCAAAGTGAACATGTTTGGGATTTCTCGCGGATATCGCGCGGAGGTCCAGTGGATGACATAGCTGCTATATCCCTGGGACATCCCAGGGATGTCCTCGACACTCATTTCATCATGCATGCCATATTGATCCTTTTCGGATGTCCAGAGGATGTACCTGTACAGGGTGTTAGTGAATAAGTGCGACAAACTTCAGAGGGTTATTCTGTATGGAAAATTAACGGCATTTTGAAAATGGTACATTCAAGAAACAAACGGCTGACTGCGGGCGCCCTCGAGAAGTACGAACTGTGCAACTGGGAGAAGCAGTTCTCGAATTAATTGCGGAGTCACCTGAAAAAGTACTCGAAAAATTGCCAACATATTGAATGTAAGCAACTTCACTGTATTTAAAATTCTTTAACAACAGCAATTGTATCCGTTCCATATTCAACGTGTGTAAGCTCTACTACCTAGAGACTTTCTTCCGCGCCTAGTTTTTTGTCAAATCTCCCAAATTCCTAATTCTATTAAATGGCGTTTTGTTTACTGACGGAGCTAATTTTGGACGACTTTGTATACGAAATTTCCATAACAATCAGGTCTGGGCTGAGGAACCCGCCAAATTTGATTTGGATATCTCTATCAGTTTCAGAGCAATAAATAAATAGTCAGTTTTTAAGAAAAACTTCAACACCCCTTATCTCGGAATACGAAGCGTTTGCGCACAAAAGCTTTATCACCACCTGAAGTTTGTCGCACTTATTCACTAACACCCTGTATAGCACAGCAAATTATAATAGGTTCTACCAAAACTACCTTCAGACTAACTGGCACATTACATAGGTAATAATTATCCGTTTTTGAATTCTATAATCGTCCCATCACCATCTTCAATAATTCCTTCTCCTACCAGAAGATCGAAGGAAAAACGAAAAAGCAATGGGTAGCTGAAGGCATAAAAATCTTACAATATCCAGCTCCAAACACTTGCGTAAATGGCCTTCACGATCACCAGACCTGTATCCTCTAGATTTATTCCTGTGGTGTCATTTTTAAAGCGAAATATTTGTATCTCCTGCTTCACCAAAAGATTTACGAGAATGAATCACAAATTAATCTTGCTCAATGGACTCAAAAGTCCTCCAGAATGTAAGACGACGATTTCTGCCGAATCATTATTGCATGGGGGTTGGAGGTGCACATTTTGACTGTTTGTTGAGATGAGAATAATCTAAGTGAATTTAACTTTTAACTTATTATGAAAGTATTACTCTAGAATTGAATGAAACATTTCAACCATTCAGGGTTACAGTTCGATGTTGAAGAAGTAGAACCATAAGACATGAACGAGCACATCCTACAAGGAACTCACCTTACTTGCAGCATATACCGTCATTAGAGGTAAAGGCTGCAATTCAGATCCGGAAGAAACGTTGACTATTGCTCCCCGACCCCGTTTCTTCATGTCCTGTATGAAGGCACGACACATCAATGTTACAGCCCCTACATTTATGTTGATTATGTCGGAGAGCTCCTTTTCTGGTACTTCGCAGAGGAACATCGGGTATTCGTATTGTTTACCGACGTTATTTACTGAAAATAAAATTTAATATTAATGAATCAGTCGAAATATACTTCATTTTTCGTACGTATCCACCTACTTGTCACATAATTATATTTGTGAAAGAGAATGCACAAAAGCATCTAAAAATCTAGTTGAAATAAAAATTTAATTTATCAGAAATCGCAAACATTAGAATCTTCCTGTCATAATTCCTTCACTAATACCTATTCTTTAATGATATTCATGCCCATAAGATAACCAGGAACTTGGGTTTTGTTAGCAAGGTTCTTCTTGTTCAAAGTGAACTTCGAAAGCTAATTCACGCGCTTGTTGATAAAATCTATCGTATTTGAACATCAAAATCATTATAATTGATGACAAAAGGTGATAAGCAGTGAGTTGCTTGGTTGGTTTGAAGCTGACGGGTCAGATATAGGGGTTACCCGTAAGGGGGTCTTTTAACACTGAGACCTGCTGGGTATTATTCTGTCGTCAGTGGTTCCTCGCATTCGAAGGTAATGTGAGAGGCTGTTTCCTCCTCGTCACCACAAAGTCTGCACTCCACGTTTCCTCTGTTTATTCCCATGGTAATGGTAAGTATGGATGTTGACTGATGCGCAGCGACCTAATTAGATCTATTGTGCCCCATCTTCTTCTGCTAACTCAACGTGTTCTCGTTTACAGCAGCCCCTCAAGCCTCGATTTCTTGAGGAATTTAAGGATTTTAAGGGGGTCTATTCGTGGTATTTCTCCCAGAGTCAGCTGGTGTGATCCCAGTATATTCATTCTTTTGTGATGTACAGCATAACACTCCATCAATATATCGTGTTGTGTTTCTGGATGTTCCACACAGAATCTGCAGAGGCTGTCCTCCTCCAAGCCTAGCTTCCCGTGATTGTCTTCAGACTAGTTTTGCAGGGGTTAATCAGTGTCTTCGATCTGTTTATTCTCATAGTGTGCAGGTGTTTCCTAAGGCCACAATGTCCGGTTGGTCAGATAGAATGTGGATGTGTTTTAGTTTATAGCCACTATGTAGATTCATCTGTATTTTGAAGCATTGAAAGTATCCATCTGCAGGTGCTTTCGTCAACGCTTCTCCTCCTGGCCGCTGAGACCATGATTCCGAAGCATGTATTGTCAAAGGCTCCTTTGATGTCTAGGAAAGTGCATGGTGCTATTCCTTTTTTTACCAGAGAGTCCTCCAACCTTGACACCAATTGGTGCAAAGTCGTCTCGCACGATTTTTCTGTTAGGTATATTGATTTATATTGAAAGGCCGGTCTATTAGAGCTGCCTATCGTATGTCCTTGTCTATCAGTTTTTCCAGGAGGAAGGATGATGAGCTCATCGGTCTATAGTCCTTGGCCTAGTCGTATGAATTCCGGCCAGGTTTTGGAATAAAGACCACGTTCACAGATTTCCAGGTTTGTGGTAGCCAGCCAAATGCTAGGCTCAGCCTGTACAGTCTGTATAGTCCTGGTGCTAGATCTCTAATTCCCTGCTGCAGTAGAACAAGAAATATTCCATCAGGTCCAGGCGATTTATATGGGTTGGAAGAGTTTATTGCCCATATTACTTTCAGATAAGTTACGATCCGCTTTGCCACCTCCCAGTCAGCCCAAAAATAAAAAAAATCTCAAAAATATGTATAGCACGTTAAAACACTTAAATATATAAAATGCCCAAACTATCACTAGCCACAGAGGGGGTAGGAGGGAGTTATACAGCATTTAGCGGCGGCGAGGGGTTTACTCCTGCCCTGCTGAGCTGTCAGCGGGCGTGCAAAACCAGCCCATACCTGCCCTAGGGCAGGCCCTACGGTGTTATGTGGTGAGTTTTCAGTGGGCCCCGGAAAAACGTCGAAAAAATCGGGTTTGAATTGTTCTCCTTTAGTTGGAGGTTGACAGAGTTTCTATTGCTGGGACTTGCGACTATAGTGGATCCTGGAAAAGGTGTGTTGAGCAGTAGCTCAACTGTTTCTTTCCCAGTATTTGTGTAACCTCCGGTGAGTTTTTTGAGTGTTCCCACTGGGGTTTTTGGATAGTATACGGTGGAGTCTTGCTCTTTCTGAGAACTTCCTCCATGCTTTCCTTTGCTACCCTCTGATCTTTTTGTCATATTCTAGTAGTGTTTTGGAATATTCGGCACACTCACCAGTTTTTTTAATAATTTGACCGTTTTTTTCGAAGTTTGGTGATCCACCAGCTCACCTTTCCTTCAGTTTGCCTTCTTCTTAGAGGACAGTTATTGTGATACAAAGTTATCATGGCGTCTTGAATTTTTTCCGAGGTTCATTCTATATCGTAAGCACTATGTGTGTTAGGTTTGACATTCCTAAGGTTTTTCAGGTTTTTCCCAAGCTCCTCCCGATATCTCAGCTAGTTGGTTTTCCTCGGGTCCGATATATTTTGGCCGGTTCACTGGTCTTGCTAATTTCCAGGTAAATATGACGGTGATCCGAATTTGATGGTTCGTCTGAGACGAACCACGTCCCTATCTGCAGCAGTGGGACTCCTGCGATTTTTCTACTCGCTAAAAGTATATGGGGAATAATGTTGGCCCTAGTATTGAACTTTGAGGAATACCACTATATATTTTTGCTATCTCAGAGCGATGATTTATTTCCACCATCTGACTACAACCTGATAAATATGAGCTAAATCAGCCCAGTATCACTCCTCTGAAGCTATAATGAGAAAGATTCAGCAACAGTATTTCGTCATCAACAAAGTGGAAAGCATTCGAAAAATCATAAAATACTGCAGCAGCAGCAGCAACCTCCCGGCCATTAATTTCAGAATGAATATTTTCCAGGAATGTGAAAATTGCATCAATAATGCTTTTGTCACTTTGAAAGCTGAACTGTTCTTTGTACAATTTTATGTTTCATCAAAAATGCAGTTATCCTTATGGTTTTTCTATAAGCTTTCCTTGAGTAGGAATGGGAGAAATAGGAGAAATAGGAGAAATAGGAGAAATAATTTTACAATAAGAAGACTTTCTATGGGATAGAGATATATTCACCCCCACCACTTTAACTACTAAAGTTTGCTTAGTTTTCTTGGTAGCCTTCAAATAATTTGCATATATTTTCCTGGATTTCACATTTTTTTCTCAGTGGAGTGAATTAATCTTCACAGAGTATTAAAATAAAAAAAGATAAGAGCTCTTAGTTGAGAAAATCAAATATCAAACTTTGACTAAAATGTTTTAGGATATTTGAATAACTATTCGAATTATTTTCAATTTAATTTCAATGTCATAATGAGGAATCGGCCTTTGTGAAGCATGAGTCAATATTTGTAATAATAAATTAGACTAACTCTACAAACATTACACACTTGTCGCGTATCATTCAAGTGAACCAAACATGTTTAATCAAGAATTTGCTTTCACTGGGAGTGTTATTACTATATTAAACGAATGAAGTTTGTATTTCTCAATATTTACTTGTCGTTGACAGTAAGAGTGTTTTCTAAGCAATTCTTAGGTAGCATATGGGACAAGGTGAATTGTTAATCGTCGTTAGAGATGGTAAACACTTGATTTCAGTTTTTGATAATGAAATTAGCGATTTCTAAGTTGACTGTACGAAGCTCTGGAAAGAACACACAAAATACGAAAAAATAAATGTTAACACGAAAATTTTAAATTTCGATTTACAATTTTGAATTCTAATCAAGAATCCATTTTGTTGTCGAATCAATTAATCAATTAATCAGTATACTTCATTGTCCAAGACAAAATATTTTTATTTTCGAAGCGTTCTAAAAACTGAGAACTGAAAACTAAAGTGTGTCCAGACTGGGTCACTCTTGAAGGGAAAGCCATGTTATCAAACTACATAAATGAAAACTATGTCTGATGGTCAAATTTTATGAAAATCTCAATGTAGCACACTTGATGTTTTGCTAAAGTCCTCTTTGAAATACAGAGCTTTTGAGTGTTTTCATGTAGACTTTGAAACGCAAACTTTGACTCTCTTTAATTCGTGGTTTCTGTTAAGTTTTTACACATTTTTAATGAAGTATGAGAATTATGAAAAATGGGTAGAATAGGAATAATAGGCCAAAATTATATGAATCAAATAGGGATAAGGAGTTGGAAAAAAATAATCGTTTTAGGAGCTATTGAAATTAGTCCCAAAACATCAACGCGAAATTTGAAAATAGCAACAGGCCTACCAAGAACTAACGTTTGGCGGATTCAGAGAAAGCACAAATACAAGCCACACAGGACCAGAAGAGTTCAATAACTCAGGCCAGGAGATTTTGAACGCCGCGTGGGTTTGTGCCCAAGAGCTACCATACCAATCCTCAGGTGATTCGATCAAAGAATCTTACTGCAAAACAGCTAGAAGCCAGTTTCCTATTGAGACTTTCGATGTGAATATCGACTCAGATTACTACCTATTTTCACGACAAGAAATTTGGTAAATGATTCAATTTCAATAACTGTTTTGTCAAAAATAAGTGGTTCATGGTCAGAAGGTTAGTTTTTTTGCGTTGAAGCAGAGATGGCTTGCGTTACACCAGTGTTTCATCACCTTTAGATCATGCTCCATAGTTGATTTCAGTGGCTCAATATTAGAGTTCTTGCCCGTTAGTGTCGTGTCATCAGAAAACATTGTGAATTGTCCCTAGATATCCATAGTAGTTCAGTCTTTTATATAAATAGGACTAGTATTGGCCCTAGGACTGAACTTTGAGGAACGCCACTCCTGATGGAACATAATTTGGAGATCATACCTTTCATTTTCACAAGTTGCATCTTGTCAGAAAGGTATGACTCAAACCAATTACAGCTTGTATTCCTGAATCCTTAACATTGCAGCTTTTGGAGCAGTACTCAGTGATTGACGCAGTCGATAGCTTTCGACAAATCATAGAATACCAACAGGACAATCATAATTTTTTTGAAAATATGACATACATTTTTGGAATTTTTATAATAATTTAAGAAAGAATCGCCATCTCTGAATTTTTTTAATGTCTATGTCTATGATATCATTATGAACATTCACTTCCGCTATTCACTTGTGATTTTAGCCAAATAAGTGAAATAAAAGCTTGATTTCCAGTTTTTTATACAACTTTCAGCCCTATGCTGTATCACTTCCATTGAAGATAACGTCACCGTTATTCGCCATTTCCGTTATTTTGCTATTGCTTGGTAATAGCAAAACAACGGAAATAATGGTGACGTTATTTTTGACGAAAGTGATACAGCATAGAGCTTCCATGAAATTGAAGAAACAAGTGCTCTGTCCTTAGGAATATTTATTACTTGTCTGAAATGACAAATATTAAATCATACTCGACCTGACCTAGTGTTTTTCATAGTTCAGGAGACAATGAGGAACTTTTTTCGCGCTCTATGAAATACCATTGCATTGTTGAAAGTGACTATGTAATACCTCTGCGAATTATATGGTCGAGAGGTCACCAAGTGGTAGAACATTTCCAAACAAATCGATTTCTTCCGTTTTGAACATCAACCAAAACAAAAATGTGTCTACTGATCCACAACACTCTCTTCCGAAACGGTGTCATTTATCGGTCTGGCGGTTCCATAAATCTACAAATTTACGGAACTTGGGATTTCATACGCATGATGCAAATTCAATTATGTTACAATGCGAGGTAAAGTAGGAACTCTTACTTTTTCAACTAAAATCATGAAATATGACACATTTGGAAGATGAACGCGTAGTTACCTTTTATGAAGAAATTCTCTTAGTTGCTGGATGGAATGATTATAGTACTTTTACGATGAGGTAACTGGTTACATTATAATTTTCATGGCATACATAAAGGATTAAGAAGTGGATTTGTTCAATACTTGACTTATGAAAAAATCAGACAAAGTCTGATGGCTTCAGGAGAGAGACAGAACTTCAGCAAAGAAACCCCTTATTCTCTCCTTAATTGTAGGCAGATATCTGACAGAATACAACTATTTTCCTGGATAATACCACAACGGACGTTGAATTAAATCTGACAGATATCTGTGCAGCGTTCTCCCTAGAATCTGGGAGACAGCCACACATGCTTTCTGTATCAAGAAGCAGAATCCTGCCCGACATAATCAAGGACTTTACTACTTACATACCGGTATCAAGGTGTATTGCCTCTCTTCAGTGCAAGGTAGGTCCGACAACATTTACAGTCGTCGACGTCCTTGGTCATGCCATGCAATTCACTGGTACTTGAAATGATTCTCTGAAGTGGATGCGGAGTCTCGTAAGAAGACAGTCGCAGCGCCACCTCTAGAAAACCTCGGAAAGCACTCCAAAGTAACTCGGTGTAGAGTTTAATTTGAAAAAATCAGACAAAGTCTGATGGCTTCAGGAGAGAGACAGAACTTCAGCAAAGAAACCCCTTATTCTCTTCTTAATTTTGGGCAGATATCTGACAGAAAACAACTACTTCCCTGGCTAATACCACGACGGACGTTGAATTAGCCAGGATACAGGCGGGTGGAACTGGCTCAAGAAAACAGAGAAAAGCCAGCTTTCACCGTCGACTCAGGATTGTGGCAGTTCACACATATGCCATTAGGGCTCTGAAATGCTCCAGCAACATTTGAAAGATTGATGTTGACTCTCCTGAAATACCTGTCTAGTATAGGAGACATAGTTGTGGTTGGCAGATCTTTAGAGGGACATAATGATCAAATTAGTGTAATCTGAGAAGTACATGTCAATCGATGTGGAACAGAATTATTCAAAAAATCAAAAATTGTCCAAACAGGTGGACCCCTGAAACAATTTAATCAGATACACTTGTATTCCGCATTATATAGGTACGTGAATTTGTATGCAAATTCCGAAAATATATGATTTATGAAGGCTTAAGGTTTGGCATATAAAAGTAATATAGGTATCGTTAAAAATATCACGAGTAAGACTGGACAAAAATATGGAGACGAATGACTCCTTTCCACTTCAGATGAACTCTTCAACTCGGGAACGGTTGAAGATAGAGCAATTCTGCGAACGCCAATCGAGTCAGAATGATCAAATTAGTATAACTAGTGAATAAACTAGTGAATAAATTGACCCCTAAAAATCATGAAAAATATAAACTCAGCAGATTCACTTGTAATCCGCACTATATACAATACGATTGATTATTGGTAATAAAAGTTTTGCAGTTAGAGTTATCTATAATCCACCTAATTCTTAGATCACTTTGAAAATACCGTTTCACAAATTTCACCTTCAAATGACACTCTCATATGTTTAGGAGATTTCAACACCGATTTGATGAAGTATGATACAAGGGCAGCTATTGATATTTCCAATGTTTTTGAGGGTGTTGGTTTATCTCAGCTTATTGAAAATCCAACAAGAATACCTGATCACACAGCTTCTCATAGATTTCATACTAATATCCGACTTGAGCTTGGTAAACACTTGTGGCACAATGACTGTTCCTGATGTGAGCGATCACGAACTGATTTATTGCAAATTGAATATTAAATGTAATAGTAATAATGTTAAGTTTGTCACTTCAAGGAATTTCAAAGATTTCAATTATGATAGGTACTATTCGGATTTACAGTCGATCCCGCGTAATATATACGACTTGAATGATGTAAATAGTAAAATAGAGTTCATTAACGAAAATATTACAACTTTACTAGACATGCACGTTTCATATAGAACTATTAGTTACAAAAAAATATGTGCCTTGGCTCACATATGCAATCAATCAATCAATCAATCAATCAATCAATCAATCAATCAATCAATCAATCAATCAATCAATCAATCAATCAATCAATCAATCAATCAATCAATCAATCAATCAATCAATCAATCAATCAATCAATCAATCAATCAATCAAAATATACTTTATTGTCTGAAGAAATGTATTTTTATTGACAAAGCGTAGTGGGTGTATATATATATATTAAAGTAAATAAATTAATTAAATTAAATAAATTAAATACGAAACCTAATGAAAGATAGAGACAAATCACTTAGAAAGTTCAAACAAACCAAATTGATGCGTGATTGGTCTATGTTTAAAGAGCTTCGAAATATTGTCAATGTAGCGGTCGAACGTGAAAAGAAAGCATATTACCAAAGTAAATTCGTCAACACAGGGCATTCTAAAATGTGGACCACGATCAAAAGTCTCAATCTTACATCAAATAGTAAAAATTATCATATAATTCCTGACAATCTGGCGAATGTAGACGAGCTGAACAATCATTTCGTCAATTCTATACCAAAACTGATAGCTGATAAAGATATCATATCATATTATCAAAACAATACTCATGAAAACATCACTTCACAACTCATTCAAACTAGTAGAGGAAGTCGAAATCTCAATCTCAAGAGTAAAGCTACAGGATTGGATGATTTGAATATTTCTAGTATAAAACTAGGCATACCATTCGCTTTGCCCTATTTAACTCATGTTATTAACTTCTCTTTGCAACATTCTATCTTCCCAGCGATTTGGAAAAAAGCCAAAGTGATTGCTCTTTCTAAAATACCCAATCCAACATCACATAATGATATAAGACCAATAAACTTTTTACCAGCAATGTCAAAGATCCTCGAAAAAATAATAGAATTTCAAATCAGCAAACACCTGTTGGAAAATAAAATAATCCCGGCAAACCAATCAGGATTCAAAATTCTGCGAGCGTCAATCGATTCAAAACAAAATTATTCGAAAAATCAGGAATAGTCCAATAAAAATCCTGAAAGAGGCAAAATTGGCAGATTCAGTTGCAATCCGCACTACATACGCAAAATTGTATGCAGATTCCGAAAATACATGATTTGTTCATGCTCAGATTCAAGGTTTGGCGTATAAAAAGTGTTGGTTATTCAGTGGAATGATTGGGGAAATCAACTTTTGGAAAAATATATTTCGTGACAGTAACTACAATAATAATAATAACAAAAGTCATCATGCATTCAACATAAAACAACTTGATTAAATATACATAAATACAAAGGGTTCACGAGTTGCATATCTTATTTATTCAACAAAAAGAATACAACGTCAAAAATGTCACGAGTAGGACTGGAAAAAAATATGGAGGAAAATTACTCCTTCCTTCCTTCAAATGAACTCAATGAAGTCAATCAACATAATATTTTCATTTTATGTTTCATTAATGATGTTTGTTACAAATTTCAATAGAACATGTGGAATGAACAAACTATTTTTTTTAAATACTTATAGATGTATTGCAATTTCATCTTATTGGGGATAACTAATAAATCGCTATAATGAATTATGTACCTGATGCGTGGAAAATAAAGAAATTTTTTCCATTTTCGTTTATGGTTGGGGTTGACAATAAAAAATCCTGTCATACATAATATTTTAGTGTCAATGTATCACACCTTATGGAATATTGAATTTGAGTAGAAGAAATCTTGTTTGATTGACTTGTGTTCACCATCATTAGCAACACCAAATTTTTCTCTCCCGAACATTTTAATGATATTTTAGTATTTTAGCATTTTATGAGAAGGCAGAATAATTGAAATAGTACAATCTTCAGCTTGAATGTTTTGAGATGGAAGATCTCTTGTTCAGGTACTTTCTAAGACAAAACCAAAGGAAGTTACCTCAAATCTGAAGCTCATGCATATACCATGTTACCAAGTGTGAGAAAATGAAATACTTGAAAATGAAAAAAAATATTACCTAGAATGTTGATTGGCAGCAATCCCACAGCATCTTTCACTACATCTACTGCTTTCTTTCCCAGAGAGAAGTCAGCAACAACTATTTTCGTCTTCACGCCGTGCTTAGCTTCTGAAATATGACCAATTTTTTGAGTAATATCATTCAGTGACTCTAGAACAAGAGATCATCCAATAAAAAAAAAACTTTAAAAGTTTAATCGCATTAAAATACAGTCTCAATTTTGAATTGAAACGATTTTCGCATTTTGCAGAAACAGTTCGTGATAGTTTAACCTAGGTAACACACTTATATTGGGACAATATTGGTATAATATTATGAAAATATTGGCGAAATATTCGAACACAATATTGGCAAGAAAAAAAAAAGTGATCATTTCGCGATATTGGTCTAATGTTACTTAATTATTATTGAGAAACATTCTAGCATTGTCCTCAAAACATTCTGTGATATTGGTTCACTTGTATTAGGACAATATTGATACAATATTGTGAAAGTATTGGTACAATATTAGGAAAATATTGGTACAATATTATGAAAATAATGGCAAAAGATTCCAACGTAAGATTACGAGAAAAAAGTATGAATATTTACTGATATTGATTCAATATTGCTTGAACAGTTTGGTGAAATAGTCTTGAAGCAGTATTGGCTTCAAAACCTTCAGCGATTTTGGAACAACAGCTTTTGAATATAGTGGTAGAATATTCATAGTGAAGTATTTTAAAAAAATTTGGAACATTCGGAAGTACCCAAAGTGAAGTCAAAGTGCTATGAAGATGGGTCAATTTAAATGACATTGACCAATATAATAATAATAATAACATCAGTTGCTTTCTACAGGGGCTTTTTTTCTGCTTTAAATAAGAAGGTGGCTAGACAGGTGCAAAAGGAACCTGGAGGGTAGAAATCTATATACTATCACATAGGCAACCAGCAGTGAAAGCTCTGAAGTCAACCCTGAGACAACTGGCAGCTAATTAGGTAACCCTATGTGGGTGCCAGGTCACAGGGGCATCAAAGGCAATGAGGAAGCAGAAAAAGGACCAAACACACCACTTCTATGTGGGTGCCAGTTCACAGGGGCATCAAAGGCAATGAGGAAGCAGAAAAAGGACCAAACACACCACTTCTCAGCCCAGAACCCTTTTGTAGACTCTTCAAAGCCCACTTAGAAGGAGAGTTTTGACGCTGGTGGTTAGATTAATTGAGATCTCACTGAAATAAATTGTCAGGACAAAGACAAGCGAAAAGGCTATTGAGACTATCGCCAAGGGAAGCTGAACAACTTCTCGAGTTGGACACAAAAGACTTGAAATTGGTACCTGGACTATTCACTAGGCACTGCCCTCTGGGATATTACCTGAAAATGTTTGCGAATACTTTATAAAATTACATGCTTGAGCAAAGCAATTACTTGAAACGGCCCATGATTATGTCACAAGCTTTTAGTGTACGCAGGGTCAAACTGCGGTTAATTAGAATGTATGTTTGCAATTCACAAGTTTTCTAATTAATTAATTGTTGAATAAAAGCAAATGCTGTATTTTTCCTGACATCAAAGATTGTACACTGACTTTTAAAAAGGCGCGTAAACAGAAAGTTCAATTAACGAAACAAAAAATCGCTCTTACAAAACGCCAATTATTTCGATTTGAGATAGGATAATTGATCCACTCAAATGCTGCATGCAATTTTCAAGTTGCGAACTAATATTTAGTTGGTGAAATTACCAAATCATGATGAATTGCATGAATCTTGCTTATGGATCGTTTCAATACTAAACAGCTTAAAGTAAACCAGCTTAAGTTTGAACTTTACTGGGTGTTTCCGAAATTGGAGCAATAAATAAAATGAGGTGTTCTATGAGACAAAATATCACAATATTACTTTTTTTTCTCAAGTACTTGAAAATCTCCCAAAAATAGACTCTACTCACGATTGTTTGGGAAGCACTGGTTTCATTCATCAGTTCCTAGGAAGCCTATTTTCTAGTATTGTGTTTATTACTTGTATTCCCGCACCGTTTATTATTATTTCGTGAACCTTGCCAGTTATTACATTTGGCTTCAAAGTGAACCGAAACAAAAACACTGAATTAAATCAAAATGGGGGCAATGAGGCATTCTCATTTCATAACAGGGGATTCATGCAGAGTCTCGCACGACGAAGTAACAAGTCACAAGCACGCTGAAAACTACCTTGTTGTCGCATCTGTTGAACGGCGTTGTTATTTTAGCTACCTGACCAATTGCTTCGAAGTTTTCGTCTATTATCTGATTGAAATATCGAGTTCCTGGAACAGTACCGCGATTGCAAATAACTTGCGTAATACCTAACAACACTGACATTTTCCATAGTGGTGGCTCCAATAGAGATAGTAGGAATTTCGAAAAACAGAGATCTAGGTAAAGAAAATACGAATGCAGTCGAATACCAAAACACAACAAGAATCTAGTTACCCACCTACATAAAACGTATGGACTCGTCAAACTATTTAACCAAAATTCATCTTTGATATGCACGTAAAATAGTCACAAATATCCTAATAAATGCAAGAAGCGATATGATCGAAGAATACCACGACAAACAATATACGACTCTAAATCGATTAGCTCGCGAGCTTTGCCCTTAAAGAAGAACTGATGATGAGGGTTGTTCTGGCCCATTCCGCTTTAGTTTTTCGTTTTCTATTACCCATTCCATTTATTGCTTCAATTTCGGAAACACCCTGTATCTCTAGTTACTCTCATGAGTTAGCATTATCAGAGATAAGAGGATTTTCTTTATCATTATTCTCGAATTTTTGGTGGCTTCAGTTGTTATAAAAACCTCTGAAACAGACCCATTAGTGCCCACTTTACTTATTTGAGTACACCTATTTTAGACGTGTACTGTCATCTAGCGGACAATAATTTAGATTGCTCAATAATTTTATTGCATTCATCAAACTACTAGAAACTGGGTTTGAACAAAGTTCCTTCTTATAAAACATAGTACTAGTATCAATCAGATACAATTGAATGTCCGTCGTGGTAACAGCCAAAAAAAATTTGTTTCTTCATAGATATTTGTCTCATATTCTACTTCATAGGACGATTGGGAGAAGGGTGTATCAAGAAAATTGTCTTCAATGATGATGTTCTCTGATGAATATTAACGGGCTTTCTTCCGATAAGCCAAATTAATGTGAGAAAAAGAAAAAAATTACCAATGTCACGTGCCGTATTTTCCAATCTCTGTTCGTTTCTGCTCACAAGGACAATGTTTATTCCTCTTTTTGCTAGTTCGTGTGCGTAGGCTTTTCCAATTCCATCTGTCGACCCAGTGATCACTGAAATTTGAAGAAATATTAACGTGGGCACTATTTTTTTACAATCTCACGCGAAATGAGTAGGTATTTCATAGCAGCGTCCGCCAAACCAAACGTCACTTCAAAATTTGACATTTTTAAAATATGGATTCTTTGAATTAACAACAAAATCATAGTTTGAAATATCATTTAGCTCTGGAGGAATATAATATATTTACTAAAATATCACTATCAGACTTATTTGGGTTTTGTCAAGCACTGTCAAAATATTTTGTATACATTCATACATATTATATCCATAGCACCCTTGAATTTGTTAATGTACTTTTAAGGGAAGTAGTTGACGTAGTGTACCACTAAGAATTTCAACTATGTAGACGGTAGTACCAAAAATAAACCATCATTATATGTATTGTTCATCACCATTGCCATCTAGTGAAGGTTTGAGCAACCTGTCTACTTGTAATTGTTTCTGATCCTCCTTATTTTCTCAGAGACTCCTCTGAGGTATGGAAGGATGATAACTTGATTTTGTGGCCCTTCTTCGATCGTCTCTGTTGAGAAATCAGGGTGGGCAAGCATGTATCTGTGTCGGCCTTTAGATAGAATCACTTCACCTTCGGTATCGTGATTTTATCATATTATTTGTTCTTGTTAATTACCAAAGCAACCAAATTTTCTTTCAAAATCAAAGTTAATCCCATGAAATAAAAACCTATGGTAATGGTAAGTATGGATGGTGACTGATGCGCTGCGACCTAATTAGATCTATTGTACCCCATCTTTTTCTACTATTTCAAGGTGTTTTCGTTTACAGCAGCCCCTCAAGCCCCAATCCCTTGGGGAATTTAGAGATTTTGAGGGAGTCTATTTTTGGCATTTCTCCCACAGTCAGCTGGTGTGATTCCAGTATATTCAATCTCTTGTGGCGTTTATACCTCTTTTCATGCCAGAGTATCTGCTAGTTCATTGTCCTCCACTCCGACGTGCCCCGGCACCCAGAAGAGGATCACCTTGTTGTTCCTGCCTAATTCATTAAGTTTATCTCCGTATACCATGTAATGGTTCCCAGTGCTCGAATGGATTATATGCTCCATTCACTATTGGTATTTAATTCCGTTCGAAAAAAATTCTCGAAACTAAATTTCCTGATAATTTCGTCAGTTGGGAGATCGGCAAGGTGTGCACTTTCGATGGGGGTTGAGCCCCTTACGTTGTGTGCTGTCCCTTTGAGTCCGACTTGAGCCAACCCGATGTTTGCTCCCCATGCAGTTCTCTTCACCATGGTATGGAGTGGAGTGAGTTCATGAATAACCTCTATTGCTGCTGTTGGAGTCAACCTCATTGCTCCTGGTATACAAAGACTTGCTAGTCTTTGCACTTCCTCCAGGATTTTCTTTGTGTACGTCCATCGCAGTATTGATGGGTTACAGCCCCACGTTTTATATGCAATGTTCCTGCACATCATCAGTAATAATTTTGCCTTATTTACGATCTTTTCTACGTGTCTGTTCTAGAGTAGTTTTGAGTCCAGGGTAAGCCCTAGGTACTTCACCTCTTGCTTCCATTCTGAGTCTGCTCCGTCGAGGCGAACAGCCCTTGGATGCTGAAACTTTGTTCTTCTAGTGAATAGTACCACTGTGGTTTTTGATGCATTAATTCTCAACCCCACAGAAAGGCACCATTTTCTGGTTGTCTCTAGCCCACTTTTTATGAGATCACAGAGGGTTCTTTCGAATTGGTCTTTGGCCATAATGACAATGTCGTCAGCATATCCAAGACAAGTGACTCTGTTCTCGGTTAGTGTTCCGAGTAGTTCGTCTACTACGAGACCACATCGGAGGTGATTGTACCCCTCTTTGCAGTCATCCCCTGTTTGTACTGATCCGAAAGCAGATATCGCCAACTTTCGTTTCAGCAGTTCTTGTAGCCAGCATTTGGCACATCCATCTGGATGTGGTTCTGTCCACTCCATTGTTCGTTAGGGAAGAAGGATGAGAGACAGATTGAATAACTAGTTTTCTATAATATGATTCTGATGATTAAAACGAACAATGTTTCAATGTTTGGAGAGTAAAGTACATACTAATTTCTTTCATGAACAATAGTTTCGGACAAAAACTATTACAAAACTTTTTCAACAAGACCGATATTAAAAATCACATTTTTATATCTCAACATTCCTTCCTGCAATGAAATTGGTATTGTGATTATGAATTCAACTAATTCGTCATACTTTTCGATCATTATCGAAAGCAATGACTGAAATGCATGGGTAATTGTATACGAAACTTGTGTCGTTCGAACATTTGAACCGATCGTTTTGCTGGAAAGTCCATGATTGGATGGTAGTTTGTTTATCTTAATGTGACGCCGTAAACATGTCAATGGGAGAGATTGCATAATATCAAGGCAAGGCAAAAACATTTGCTATTAATGATCCATACGAATCGCAGAGAAATCTTGAAATTCTGTAAAGCCAGATTCAAAGTCTCAAGTTTTAAAGGTTTTCCTCAGTAAATAATATAATAGGCGAGTTATATTTGAAGGAATAAGAATAGGAGATTTTTTAGTAAACTTTCACCACTTTAATTTTATTTTTCTATTAGAAATTCCAACATTTCTTTCCTTATCTTCACACAAAATGGAAAATTCTCTTCTATACATCTACATATTCTTACAAAAATTATGTTGGAAATTTAGAAATTGCTTTCGTCAAGTTCACACAAAAAAGAGAATTCTTCACTATAGACCTAAATGATGAAGCAGTACAATTAAAAAAAAAACAAAAAGACGATAGACTTCGGAAAATAATGTCAAGCTACAGCATCGTCCTTTTTCAAAAAGACAAGAATTAGAAGTTTTACAAATGATCGTATTTAATACTGAAGATGTGGTTTCACCAATGAATATATTCAAGGAACTGGAACGAATCGATCTTATCAAAAGCTACTTATTCTATAATTATTTATCAAAAATGTTGGATTTCTCAATTGATGCATTGAAAGATTTTTATCCTTATTGAGAAACGGTAAAAGTGAGAATGAATGTTATATTCAAAAATGTATTGCTCACCCTCATCACATTACGAAATTAACATATCTGAACGAATATTTTTCCGTTTTTTGAATTGGAATACTTGAAAATCTAAGAATTTCGACTCACATTCAGACTCATATCTCGGAATTCTGACTTAGATCTTGGAATTTCGACTTAGATTCCAGGATTTTGACTCAGACCTGAGACTTACGACTCATATCTCAGAATTTAGACTTATATCTCCGAATTCAGACATATCTCAGAATTCCGGCTTGGATCTCGGAATTTTGACTTGGATTCCGAAATTTCGACTTGGATTACAGAATTCCGACTTATATCTCCAAATTTAAGACCTATATCTATATCCCTTAGATCTTGACTTTGATTTCGGAAATTTGACAAAAACTCTCAGAATTCAGACTGAAATCTCAGAATTCCGGCTTGGACCTTGGAATTCCAACTTAGATATCGGAATCCCGACTCATATTTCTGAATTCAGACTCATATCTCGGAATTCTGACTTAGATCTACGAACTCCAACTTAGATTCCGAAATTTTGACTTAAATTACAGAATTCAGACTTGTATCTCGAAATTCCGAATCAGATCTCAGAATTCCGACCTCATTCTCCGAATTCAGACTCATATCTCGGATTTCTCCACCAGATCTCGACTTTGATTTCAGAATTTTTACTTAGGTCTTGCTATTCAGATTAAGATCTCATAATTCCGACTCAGATTTTGGAACTCAGACTTATATCTCAAAATTCTCCCGTAAATCTCGACTTACATTTCAGTATTTTGACTTGGGTCTTAGAATTCAAACTTAGATCACAGAATTCCGACTTATATCTCCAAATTTAAGACCTATATATTGGAATCCTTCCATAGATCTCGACTTTGATTTCGGATTATCGACAAAAACTCTCAGAATTCAGACTGAAATCTCAGAATTCCGGCTTGGACCTTGGAATTCCTACTTAGATATCGGAATCCCGACTCATATTTCCGAATTCAGACTCATATCTCGGAATGCTGACTTAGATCTAGGAATTCCAACTTAGATTCCGAAATTTTGACTTAAATTACAGAATTCAGACTTGTATCTCGAAATTCCGAATCAGATCTCAGAATTCCGACCTCATTCTCCGAATTCAGACTCATATTCGGATTTCTCCACCAGATCTCTACTTTGATTTCAGAATTTTTACTTAGGTCTTGCTATTCAGATTAAGATCTCACAATTCCGACTCAGATTTTGGAACTCAGACTTTTATCTCAAAATTCTCCCTTAAATCTCGACTAACATTTCAGTATTTTGACTTGGGTCTTAGAATTCATACTTAGATCACAGAATTCCGACTTATATCTCCAAATTTAAGACCTATATATTGGAATCCTTCCTTAGATCTCGACTTTGATTTCGGATTATCGACAAAAACTCTCAGAATTCAGACTGAAATCTCAGAATTCCGGTTTGGACCTTGGAATTCCAACTTAGATATCGGAATCCCGACTCATATTTCCGAATTCAGACTCATATCTCGGAATTCTGACTTAGATCTAGGAATTCCAACTTAGATTCCGAAATTTTGACTTAAATTACAGAATTCAGACTTGTATCTCGAAATTCCGAATCAGATCTCAGAATTCCGACCTCATTCTCCGAATTCAGACTCATATCTCGGATTTCTTCACCAGATCTCGACTTTGATTTCAGAATTTTGACTTGGGTCTTGCTATTCAGATTAAGATCTCATAATTCCGACTCAGATTTTGGAATTCAGACTTATGACTCGAAATTCTCCTTTAAATCCCGACTTACATTTCAGTATTTTGACTTGGGTCTTAGAATTCAAACTTAGATCTCAGAATTCCGGCGTAGATCCCAAAATTTCGACTCAGATTTTCGAATTCAGACATATCTTGGAATTTTGAATTGGAACTCAGAATTTTGACTTATATCTCCGAACTCATACTCATATCGCGGAATTCTGACTTGGATCACGGAATTTCGACTTATATCTCCAAATTCAGACTCATGTTCCGGACATAGATCTCGGAATTCTGACACATGCTTCCGAATTCAGACTTTTTTTTCGAAACTACGACTTAGATTTCGGAATTTTGAGAGTCCAAAATTTTGACTTAGATCGCAGAATTCAGACTTATATCTCAGAATTCCGGCTTGGATCTCGGAATTTCGGCTTGGATTCCGAAATTTCGACTTAGATCACAGAATTCCGACTTATATCTCCAAACTTTAGACCTTTATCTTGGAATTCTCCCTTAGATCTCGACTTTGATTTCGGAAATTTGACAAAAACTCTCAAAATTCAGATTGAAATCTCAGAATTTCGGCTTGGACCTCGGAATTCCAACTTAGATCTCGGAACTCCAACTCATATTTCCGAATTCAGACTCATATCTCGAAATTCCGAATTAGATCTCAGAATTCCGACCTCAATGTCCGAATTCAGACTCTTATCTCGGATTTCTCCACCAGATCTCGACTTTGATTTCAGAATTTTTACTTGGGTCTTGCTATTCAGATTAAGATCTCATAATTCCGAGTCAGATTTTGGAATTCAGACTTATATTTCGAAATTCTCCCTTAAATCCCAACTTACATTTCAGTATTTTGACTTGGGTCTTAGAATTCAAACTTAGATCTCTGAATTCCGGCGTAGATCCCAAAATTTCGACTCAGATTTTCAAATTCAGACTTATATCTTGGAATTTTGACTTGGATCTCAGAATTTCGACTTATATCTCCGAACTGAGACTCATATCGCGGAATTCTGACTTGGATCACGGAATTTCGACTTATATCTCCGAATTCAGACTCATGTTCCGGACATAGATCTCGGAATTTCGACTCATGCTTCCGAATTCAGACTTTTATCTCGAAACTACGACTTAGATTTCGGAATTTCGACTTAGATTCCGAAATTTTGACTTAGATCGCAGAATTCAGACTCAGATCTCAGAATTCCGGCTTGGATATCGGAATTCAGACCTATATCTATGAATTTCAACTCATATCTCGGACTTAGATTTCGGATCTGACTTGTATTTCCAAATTTAGATTTTATGTCGGAATTCTGACTTAGATCTTGGAGTTTCGACTAATATTTCGGAATTCCGACTCATATATCTGAAGTCAGACTCATATCTTGGAATTCTGACTTAGATTTCGGAATTTTGTCTCAGAATTCGAAATTTTGACTCGTAATCCAAAATTTTGACTCGGAATTCAAAATTTTGACTTAGATCTCAGAATTCAGAGGTGGATCTCGGTATTTTGACATAGATTTCGGAATTTTGACTTAGATCTCAGAATTTTTAATTCGAATGAAAATTGTAGTGGCCTCTCTTGCTTTCGTAGAATTTCAATATCTAAATTGGAAAAAGTATTAAAAAATTAAAATTCTGCGTCAATGTCAAACATGAATCTTGGCATCAGGAAGGGTGCAGGTCCGTATTTGAAGATAAAGGGTTGAGGGTGGCCCGGTTTGTTCGATGCTTTTTGTATGATTTTCATTCACAGATTTGGATGGACTAATCGAAGTTTTCGAATTTTCTTTTGAAGCTTCACAACTAGACATGCTCTAGGGGATTTTCGTGGGATACGGACCTGCATAAAAGGTATTCGAGTCATGCCATCAGTGAAATCCATCTCTACCGATCGAAATCAAAATCTCACCAGGAAACTAACCGCGAAACATTATAATTTATCCACCTTTTGACTGTGAAAGTGGGTCATGGCTGAGGAAATGCAACTGCAATGATTTGAAAAAATTTGCTTTGATGCATGCACTATGATCAGTTTGATAATGCGGTCTAAGACCGAGAAATCACCGATTGAATTGCGTAATCTTCATCGAACCGAGAGCAAAATTGGCAAAGACTTTGAATTGATGGTTTGTTCATATTTGGTGCTCATTAGAGTGAGAATGCATGGTTGATATGGGCGGCACAATCTTCCATCAACTTTGGGAAGAAATAACATTTTCCTAGCAGAATAACTAAAAAAAAATCGACCGGTAAAATGATCAGAAAACTTTGTGAATGGTGCATTGAATAAGTTTTTTTAGCTCGTTAATATACATTAGAGGGTTCCTGACAATTTTTTGAAATCATTTTTTTTTTAAATTATGGTTTCTTGCAATATCGATTATTGCATTAACTGACTTTAATCGTTTGTGAATCTCTGAAAATGCGAAATCTTATGAAATTTTGTCAATTCTTCGTCTGAATTCACTTTTTTGTTATGATTTGGAATCAGCTCGTCGAGATGCATTTAATGAACGTTTGCAATTTTTTGGAAAATGAAGTATTAAATTTTTTTGAAAATTTCGTTGGGCGAGGGTTTTTGAGGTGTTATGACTTCAGAATTGATCAATCTTCAACCGTTTACGAGTTGAAAACTTCATCTTGAGTTTATAGGGGTGAATCAGCTCATCGATATACATTTTAGAAACCTTGCCAATATTTTTCCTTCAATATCAAATACTGCATTACTTGACTCAAATCGTTTTTGAATCTTTTACAAATTTGAAATCATCTTGTATTTTTTCACTAGAACGGATAAGAAAGAAACTGTATTCAACTATGTTAAATACAGTTTTATGTTAGAGCAGCTCAATTTGTCAAAGTTGGTTTAGTTTGAAATAAAATATAGATAAACAAATACAAAAATTAAATTCGGCAATGAGCAATGACAGAACACGTCCATTTCCTTCGAGAAACATCCTCAGAGTACTCACTGATAGAGCAGAAACGATTATTTGACTTGTTCAATTCAAGGTCTCAATCTACCTACCCCCTCATAAATAGTGAATAGAGTATTTTCGATTCAAGTCCGAGATCTTGTCATCCGTGAACAACTGTTTCGTAGTTTCCTACTCATCATCACGGCTGTATGAATGAGGAATAAATTGTGACAT
Source organism: Chrysolina americana (assembly GCA_958502065.1). Lineage (NCBI taxonomy): Eukaryota > Metazoa > Arthropoda > Insecta > Coleoptera > Chrysomelidae > Chrysolina > Chrysolina americana. Next base: position 107,184,037 of record OY293410.1, on the reverse strand, counting down.
CTAAGTCACTAGTTGAAACTCGATTTGAAACGTGCCATGGAAAATCAAAGTTAGATGATTGTCTTCTCATTGACAGGCAATCAACATTTTGTTGTTCTGACCTACCGAAGAGTCAATAAATTTTTTAGTGCGTTTAGGGGTACACAAACATAATCTAAAGTGAATAACATTCGCCAACAGCTGTTTCGTAGTTTTCTACTTATAATAAAGCCGTCCTCATGAGTTAGGAACTACGAAACAGGTATCGGCGGATGCTGAGCTCTCGGAATTTCATCGAAAACAATCTAAATTACTGAAGCTTTGCCAATAAGAATAATATTCTTTGGACAATAAAGTATAATTTGACTTGACTTGATTATAACAAAAAATCAATACGAATAATTCCAAAATTTACCTGACACATCGGCATCAAATTTTATTCGATTCAATCTTATCTGGCTGATCGCTTTCAAAGCGTCACCATCGCCAATGTGAACTCAAAGCATCTGGCTCTCAAACATGGAGTACCGCAGGGATCAGTACTGGGACCCCTGTTATTTTTACTATATGTGAATGACTTAACACTTGTCGACATACATAGCAAATTTACAATATTTGCAGACGACCATCCTTTGGCATGGTACTGATAACGTAATTCTAGAAGACATCATCAATAAGGACCTGAGCAAAGTTAAAAAATGGTGCGACGCCAACTTATTGTCTTTCAATACCTCAAAGACAGGTATAATCACCTTTAAGTGCGTTATAAACAATGTAATTCTTGATAATGACTGTCTTAACATCAAAACTTCACATAAATTCTTAGGATTGAATATTGACACCAAACTAAAATTCGAATGGCACATTTTCAACTTAGCTAAAAAGTTAGCGTCTGGCTGTTATGCCGTACGTGTTACAACCAACCTCAGTTAGACACATGGCAGTTATTACAAATATCATGATTCTCTGGTAAAAATACCTTGCGAGTCGTATTTTTATAGGATCATACATTAGCTTCAATGAGAATAATATTTTATCTCCTTGCAATGAAAAATATAATACTTTTCGATATGAACCGATTATACTCACATGCCCAGGGTCCATACTTCTTTGACAAAGAAGATTCTTCATTGGGAATGAATAACGGTGCCAGAATAGCTCTGCATACTTGTAGTAAACTCCAAATCGAATCCAGTATGAACATGAATGAGACTACAAATCCGACAGTTGCCAAAGGAAACGTGTAAAACCCCCACATCGCACCTTGAAAAAATTTAATAGAGTTTTGAAAATTATAGCAGCAAGATGATAACAATTGTTAGAAAATCATAACATAGGGTCGGTTGCATAATAGTTAATATTCTGAATATACTGGAGTTCTTATAAACCACTAGTTTTAATTCGTCCATTCCTGCCTCGATTGCATCTTTAATTCTACTCCTGTCTCTATAGTGCCCGCCCATTCTTTCTTCTTACCAGTTCGCCACACCACAAGGGTGTTTTCTGGAGCCTTCCGAGTTTTCCACAAGCTTCTCTTGAAGTTCTTCTTTCAGGCATTTTGAATTTCCTCACTCAGTCGATTTGATTCAATAAATTTTCTCTATCATATGAAACATTCTGACTACGTGAGAACCATGGTTATAGTAGGAAGTTGTCTTTTGAAAAGCAGCTCCACGATACGTATTAAATAATTTACAGACCATTGAATTCAATTAGCAATCGAACAAATTTTGTACGCTTGTCGTATTTTTGAAATATTTCCACACAGTGGTTTTTTATATTGAATTGGACTACCGTCATTTCTCTTCATTAAATCACATACATTGTAGTTATAATTATTTATTTGTCAATTGAAACCTTTCCGGCGATTCTTCTTATAACACCAGCTACTATATAATCGTGATTCTATGAAGAAAGCAGCAGTTATATAATGTACCACTGCTTGAACAAACAAACTTGATGCAATCAGTTAATTTATATCGCTATAATGAATGCCATCTTAGGAACATGAACATAAGAATGACAGTCATGATGATGTGATAATGTTGATACGACGTGACATTTTTTGAATTATTTAAGTGGGTTAGAAAGGAAACCTTACGGAGAAGTAGAGTTCGTCAAATATTTTTTATATATTTCTATACCGCAGGTGACTAATATCGACGAAAAAATCTATAGTGTTCAGGTTTTGTTTATGAAGGGTTTCCAAAACCAAAATTCAACATTTTCAATTGCACTTTCGAAATCTATTAATGATGCTTCCATGATTCAAAGGAAGAATAACTGGGTTTCAACAATAACTTTACTGAGAAAATATAAATGAAAATTATTTAGGAAGCTTTTTACAGAAGCCCTTGTGGAAAAAATCATACTACAATCTGGAAGAATATTACAACAATTTTACTTATGCATTACAAATAAGCATCAGGATATATTTTAAATCTTTCTCATATGATGTAATTTGTTTCTTAAAGGTGTGCACGTAATTTCAGTTTGTGATGTTTTTTAGTATTTGTGTTTTTTATACACAAACAATATTTTGCTTGACTATTTTAACTATTACTTCAATGAATATTTTATTCATTTGGCGAATCAGTGTTTTTGTTAGTGTTTTTGTTTGTATTTGATGTTTATATAGATTTTGAAAAAACTGTAATTCACACATTTAGTCTATTTGAGATACAGACTCAAACCCATTACAAATTATTCGGGTACTACTTCTATAATCTTACAAAGATATACAGGATGTACCAATACTTTCTCTTTTTCTTTTTTTTCTTTTGGGGACAATAATTTTTTAACGAGGACAGCCGTTTTTCCTTTCGGTAGTGTATAGATGAAGTCAAAATTTCGCCAGTACCTAACTATATATAACTATTTTTCATAAAATTCTTCGGTTCTGATTTGAGGGAACAAATCAATTCATTCGATGAAAAAATAAAAAAAAAAATATTAAAAATATATTCAACTTGAAATTGTGAGGTTCGTAAAAAGCATGTCAAATCTTTGTTTGACTCGGAATCGATTTCAACTTCGGTGAGCATATACAAAAAGGTTGAATTTTACAGATATAAAAAAATACTGAAAAAAAATTTCTCCCCAGATATTACCGCTCTCAACTCGAAAACTTTTCGAAAATTCGCAACCCCCTTTCAAACGTATGTCGACGAGCTGATTCTTCACATCAAAATTAAATTGGACGAAGGATTACCCAAAAAAGGGCAACTTTTTGGTTGAAAGCAAAAATTGTCGATATTTCGTTAATTCTTTGTTGAATTCAATTTTTGACGCAAAATTCGAAATCAGCTCATCGATATACGTTTGTGGGGTGTTGGCAAATTTCTGAAAAATGAAAATTTTCTAAAAACATCAAAGGTTAGATTTTACAAATATGAAAGAATACTGAAAAAAAAATCCTTCCCGGATATTACCGCTCTCAACTCCGGATGAGCTTTTCAATGAGAACGATTTGAGATAAAGCAATTCTGGGAACGCCAATGGATTCAAAATGACGAAAGTAGTATCCTTCATCAACCTGAAACGACAACATTAACAGTTAACATTTTTCATATACCCTTAAAAATCAAATTTTTAAAAATCTCTCCCTCAAACGTATCTAAAAATTTGAATGACATAATCAAAAAAGGGCAACTTTTTGTCAAAATCACAAAAATTTAAAACGAAAATTGGGTTTAGCGAATGAAACAAAACTGTTGGGAAAAACTTCCGAGATTTTTTCTGGAAACATCAATCTCGGATTTTGTACGCTCGGAATATTTTCTCCTTCAACAACAATACTAATTCGCCTCGACTAATTTGTGCACGCAACGCTGATGTTGATCATCATCTAACCACTGCCAATCTCGAATTCACAACAAAAGAACTTTCATCGGTATTTTCTAACTCGACAACTCTTACGCAACCATTAGTCAGCGCAAAAGATTCAAACAAGAACGAAGATGACCTTTTGCGCACAATGTGTGTTGCAAAATTGGACATAGGCGTAATAACTGATATTTTGTTTATGCTTGCTCAACATATTCACTTTGCCGTTTGTTGAACTGCAGCCTAATCGAGTTAGGAAAGTGTTACAATGAAGACTATTTCAATTATTGTCAACATTGGAGTATATTCTCATATTTTATTTTGTGGAAAAGTCTCTCTACAGTGCGGCTTTTAATAGTTCCCCCCTGTTAACTTTTGAACGGTTTGACATACAAACATAAAAAAACCGGTGAGTTTCATCGATACTACTTTCTGATTTCTCGATAGATGGCGCGGGGAGGCACATCAACTAAAATGTGTCATGTGTCACGTCGTTGAAAAGATAATTCAATTCAATTCAACCATCTGAAGATGTTTAGAATTTCGTTCCATTCAAAAAAATTTCTGTACCGTTATTTCACATCAAACCATTCAAAAGTTATCGTGGTCAGGTAAGGAAGAGATTCAGATTCGCCAGATTCTCAATTATTCTGACATTTCAAATGCATATTGTGAAAAAACGTAAAAACGAATATCTAAAAAATTTAGATAGTGAAAAATAAACGATTGAATACTCAAAATTTCCAATTAGATAATTAAAAAAGTTGCCACCAGTGTTCTTCTGTTCCAGCCTTTGCATGGGTGTTTATCGGCATTAAAAAATCTTTCTTTCGTTGAAAAAAACTTGGAGATATCTAGGATATCAATTGATAATCCGTATATGAATATTTTATTCTTCATACATTTCGCCATAGTTTTTTGTTTTACTATGTGATCATCATCAATTGAGAATCTGACCTCTGCCTTATCTCTGACCTGCTACTGATGTTAGTATTTTGCTTAACGTTGTTAAACGATTTGATTTCATATGACTTGTGGTTTCCACAAATAATTATTGCTTGAACTCCGAGATACTTTAAAGTCAATTGAAATGTGAACCCGCTTTCGAAATATATGGCCTCAACAAACATAAATAATATACAGGGTGACCTAGGGTGAAACTCTCAAACGTTCGGTATTGGTTTTTTAGTCAAAAAAGGGTTTCTTTTGTACAAGCATGTGTTTTAACTCGCTACAAGGTGTTTTAGGAAATAATCAATATTTAATTGATTACTCACAAGCCATTTAGCCGATTTTGATCAAATTTTGCATGATAATTTGAGGTTATAAAGGAGTTTTTTGAGTGTACATAGAATAATATTATTGCTTTCAGTGCCGTCCCAGAGGGTGATCCAAATGATGTAGGGACAAAAAATTATTGCATGCCACTGTTTATTGTTGAATTAAATATTTTGATTTGAAAAAAAATAAAAAATTATAACAATTTTTTAATTGAATTACGCTTAAATGGAGCCCTTTTCTTTGTTTATTGTTTTTGTACTCTTCACCGTGAGAACTTGTTTAATTATCACAGTTTTCACAGCTTCGTGGCATGAAATCTACCTCACTTCAAAGATACATTTAGGACAAGCTACAAGAATTATTGTATAATTCGATGTTTTTCAAAATTTTGAGGAATTTTTCCAATTCACCTTTCGTGAGTTTTCATACATTTCTTGAAATCCCCAACTGATATTTTTTTCCTAATTATTTTCCACGTCCGAAACAATCGAAAAATTTTCCGAACTTCTTAGTGTTCTTTATCTAGCCTTCAGGAGAATACGAAGGTATAATTTTTGGAAATTGGATCCATATAACTTTGTTGATTTTCACCATTTTTACGTATTTTTCCGGTTTTATATTCGTCAGTTCTCGCAACTTTTTTCGAGAAAAAACTGTTGGAAATTTTTCTGAATTCGTATACATTTTCCTTCTAGTTTGCAAGGGGATCAGTGGGTAAATTTCTTTGAGTTTTTTTTTAACTTTTTTTGAGAACTAGGGGGAGTCCGAGCCCCATATCTGATACTTTTTTCGCCATTTCTCTTAAATCTAATGCGTTTTATTTCTAGTCGTAATAGGGGGTTTTTCGACATTATTGTATTGTAAAATTTCACTCTTCAAGGTGAGTGGAAGTGGTTCTAATTCAGCTTCCAAGGTTTGACAGAAACATACTAACACCAAAACCATTTTGAGCTAAATAAAATATTTTAATGTGAAAAATATTACGAAAAAAATAATAAAAATAAGTTTATAGAAATGCGCTGAAATGGATACCTATTCTAAATGTTTTTGTGCTTTTCAGCGTGAGAATTTGTTCAATTATCTTTAAAAATTTAAATTGAAATTGTGTAGAAACGGTTCTTTATTAATAATTTTCTATAACGGGATTAAAATGTCCTGAAGATATTTCAGTGACCTCTTATGAAGCAGCTGAACACATGGCAAATTCACAGATTTCAAATTTTCTCTGAATACAATAGATATAGCTTGTGAATCTCTATAAAATATTATTTGAAATATCACTGTTGTCATTACTAATGAGCTTCTATTCCAGAAATCTATTATTTCCAAACAGAAATTTTTTTATGGCAAAATTTCTTTCAAAACTTGTACATAGCTATAAAATGTCGTTCTGAACAACTTTTCCTAATAACATTTTTCGATATTTTCTCAAATAAGTGTGTTTTGAAACAATAATTTTAAATTTTTGGAATTTCCCGCCACATTCGAAAGGACGAACGGCACTGTACAACGTCTTCTGGGGTTTCTTTAGATGCAGAAGCGATTGCACGTATCGATATTTGTCAAAATCTATTAACAAAAGAATTTCCCATATGATGCGTACTTTCTGCCGGTCACTGAATATTTGAATTGTGCTTATATATCTTCAAAAACAAAGATAAATATGTTAAAAGGTCAGAAGTACATGATAAAAACACAAGGTCCAAAGACAATTTTCAAATTCCATTTACAAAATATACAGTTTCGTATCGATCACCAGACAGTGCTGGTAATTTACCTAAAGATTTGAAACACTGTTCTACACTCACAAACTTCAAGAGAAAATCAAAGTTTTACCTAATTGAAAAATGTTTTTACTCTGTCAAGGAATTCTTTTAATGTGTTACTCATTGCCTTATACATATATATTTTACCATGACTTTATATATCTCAATATGTGTAGATTTTAATGTGTATGAGTTTATATGTACGAATATGTTATTTATGTTTAGGAATCCTGACTATTCCTATACAATTCAAATTGTCATGTTATTATTATTATTATTATTATTATTATTGAGTGAGTACTCACCATGCAGCACAGTATCTTGCAATCAAAAACAAAAAACACTATTCAATCAGAATATTAGCATAATTAATATTCAATAATCGGGTCAAAGCGCGTGACAATACAATAGCGCGCGAGCACGAAAAACATTGGTTTATTAATTTTTACTACAAAATATCTATATAACCGACAACAATTGATAACCCCTCCGGTACGCTAGATCTGTAAGCGAGCCTCGATGCACTGATAGTAGGAAAGAACTGAATAATTGTTATTGAGTGGAGAGTGGAACACTATTATTTCTATGCACGGCTTAAAATTTGGCAACGAGAAAGTTGGGCATACGGGGCAAATACCTAGATTAGAATGAAATGTTAGAGTTTCAAAACGTAACATTTACTTCAGGACAGGATAATCTATAATGTTCGTGGAAGTAAGTTGTATGGACAAAAGGAAGTTGTCTATAACTAATAAAAAGAGAAAATGAGAAGTATCTGTTTCAACATTTGGAGGGTTCACAAACACTAGTGCCTTATGAGACATGTTGATCTGACATGTTATCTGAAATTGATTGACGTTAGTTCATGTTATCACTTATTTTCTGTGTCATAACCATCCCGGATGAATTGAATGAAATTATAAAAGATATGGAAGTTAAACATAACTTTGGGCGGAGCAAGTTCTCTGCCAGTGTTTTACTCCAACTGCAAGATAATCATCCTATAACTATTTCAGTTGAGCCACTAAATAGATCAGTAGAATATTCTCGATATGCCTCAAGATAACAGTAATAAATCCTTTGCTTGAAGGGGGAGACTGATATCTGCTCGACTTAATAGTTATTTATGTATCAAGGGCGTAAAGTAGGCGTTTATGGCCTGCGGCGTGGATAATGGCCCGAAGGCGTTATGCACTAGCGGTTTATACAGTTTCCACCAAAATCTTCGAACAGCATGGGAAACTAACTTTTATGGAGAATGACATTTTCTGAGAAACTATGAATAAAAAAGTTTTCCATATGGTTCCAAGATTTTGGCGGACACTGTATATATATTTATATCGCAATTATCGTGTCAATAATCATCTCTGTATACTGAAATAGATTCATTTATTCAAATTGTACACAGAATACCCAGTATATACCCACCTAATTATGACGTTGTTAAGCAAGCTGGTTGTTGTCTAACAACAAATTCAATAAACAAGGTAAACGGTCATTTTCATGTTTATCTGAAACTCAACTGAACTCAACACGAAAATTATGGAATCATCAGATGAAGAACATAATATATACATACCAATGGAAATTTTGGAATCGGCTGAGAGTGCCAAACTCGAACTGCTACCAACAAAGTCAAAGAAACTTTACGAAAAGACGTATAATGAGTTCATAAAATGGCGCAATGAAAATAATGTGAAGGTGATTACAGAAGATATATTACTGGGATATTTTTTTGAGAAGTCCAAGAATCGAAAACCATCTTCTTTGTGTTCAAACTATTCGATGTTGAAGTCTACTTTGAATTTGTATAATAATATGAACATAAGCAAATTTCCAAAATTGATAGCATTTTTGAAACGGAAGAATGATGGATATAAGCCGAAGAAATCCAAAATATTGAATAGGGATGAAATCGAACTTTTTCTAAAAGAAGCTCCAGATAATGTATATCTGATGATGAAGGTATGTTACACCTACCTATATTTATTAAGTAATTAAAAAACTTATTGATTCTTTTATAGGTTGCATTAATATTTGGGGTACATGGTGCTTTTCGTAGAGAAGAATTAACAAATCTCAAGCTTGATGACATTCAAGACCTAACTTATGCTTCATTGATTACAATTCGAGAGTCAAAATCAAAATACAACGGACATTTACCATTTGCAGTACTGAAAACCAGTCAGTTAATTATTTGGATATTTATAGAAGATATGCTACTCTACGTCCCGCAAATACTGAACATGGGCGTTTTTTTATATTCTATAAGAACAACAAAAGTACAAAACAAGTTGTTGGGAAGAATATCCTCGGTCAAATTCCAAGAAAAATTGCAGCATTTTTGAAGCTACCAGGCCCAGAAGAATATACGGGTCATTGTTTCAGGCGTTCTTCAGCCACTGTATTGGCTGATGCTGGGGAAAGTATCACCAATATCAAAAGACACGCTGGTTGGAAATCAACTACAGTAGCAGAGAGCTACATTGAACAATCGATTTCAAATAAATTGAATATTGCCAAAAAAATTGCCTGCGATGGTGATGGACCGATACCAAATAATAATCATTTGGAGCTACCATCCACATCTAAAATGAGTGGTGAGGATGTTTCAAAAGGGAATAATTATTTTCAAGAGAAAAGTGAATATCCCACCCTCAATATTCAAAATTGTAACAATTGCATAGTTAATATAAAATTCTAATTTTCAGGGTTATGGAGCAAAATTGTAGATTATGAATGAAAGTTGTTGAATGAGTATTTCTTTATTGAACTGAATCCATTGTTTCGTGGTAAGTCTTCCGTGAAATGATGTGCGTAGGTATATATAGACAATTTCAGTATACTGTCTACTTTACCGCCCGCGGGCCATGATGCGCCCACGGGCGGTAAAGTGTCACTTTACGCCCGGCGAACTGGGCCGTAAAGTGTACACTTTACCGCCCGCTAGTGCATAAATATATTTATATATTAATAAATATGACCTCAATGTTGATTTTTTATAATGAAACGAATAAACTGTGGAACGCCGTGCACACTCAGTTCTGTTACATATTGTACCTATCCTTAAAAGACTCCTTAGAACCAGTCTAGTTTGGAACCATATTCCACCTAACTGGACCGCGACTAGGGTGATCTATATTCCTGAGGTGGGTCGGACTGACCCACACCCAAAATCGCTCAGACCTATTAATTAGTCTGACATCCTTTCTGTTGAAAAGTATGGAGAAAATACTGGACGAGCACATGAGGTGTGGTGTATTAACAAAGCACCCACTCAGTGTTCACCAGTATGCCTACCAGGCTGGCAAATCAACAGAACTTGCCCTCGACAACCTTGTCTCAGGAATAAACGACGCCCTGGAATACCAGGAGGTAGCAGTCGCCAGATTCCTTGACATAGAAGGAGCATTCAAGAATGCACTACCTCACTCCCTATATGAGGCCACTGGCTCTAGAGGAAATGAACCAATAACATGTGATTGGATAAGAACTATGCTTCATAATAGAACTATAATGACCTCTCTAGAGGGCGAAGTGTCAGCTTCAAACCAGCCAGGGGCTGCCCTCAGGGGGATTCTCTCCCCTCTGCTATGGTCACTGCTGGTCATTCTCTCGCTATGGGAGGTCGATCTGCAAGCATATGCTGACGATCTGGTCCTCGTAATACGTGATAAATCTGAAGAGACGATCTCCTACGCCCTTCAGGATATATTTGACACCATATATAAATGGTGTGAGAGGGAGGAAATGTCCATTGACCCTCACAAAATGGTCATAGTGCCGTTCACCAGAAAAAGGAAGCTGGAACATTAAATAACTCCTTCCATCAATGGTGTAACAATTCCTGCTTTAGAGTGAAGCAAAATATCTGGGAATAACCCTAGATAAAAAGCTGGATTTGAACTTGTATCTGAAAAAGACTGTCATTATGGATATGCCGCAGAATATGTGACAAAAATGTGAATATGTGTCTATGCATGAAGGAGGATGAAACGGCTAAACGCATTTTATGTACATGCCCCGCAGCGGCCAGAACCAGATTCTCAACATTTGGCAATACAGCAGTAAGGCCAGATAACCTGGTAAATTGTTCTCCCAATGTACTCCTTAATTTCGTTAAGAGATTGGATATACTGAGAGAAATATAACCATAGGGTGAGACACAATAGGCCAGTGGCCGCAGTGGAGGGCCTGATATGGGCCCACTCACGTTCAAACCTAACCTAACCTCAGAGAAGAAAATTGGTTATCATAAAAGTTGACAGTTTGAGTTCGTCCAGTTAAATGGCTCCCAAGAAATGAAACTGCATTGCCAGATGAACCAAAATATTTGAGTTCTTTACATAAAGTGTCAAAAGATTTGCTGCAGTCCGACAGAATGAAAAAGGTGAAGTTTTCCTCATCAATAGCTTTGAAAATATCATCGGTGATCAGAATCAATGCTGTAGTAATACCATGTTTGGAGCAAAATCTAGATTGAACATCAGTTATAAGATTCGCCACACTAATATAAGTGGATAACTGTTCTTCAATTATTTCGAATGACTTCGAGAAAGTTGGAAATATGCTGTCGTATGTCTGACAGTTCCGCCCGATCATTACATTGAATGAAAATTCCACCAGATCCTATAGCATTACTTTTGATAATTTGAAACAGTTTCCGAACACACGGTATTAAACTTTAAATCAGGTTCGTGTAAAGGAATTGCGTATTCATCGAGCATAGCAGTTTTTCCTTGGGTTTTATTGAGTTCTGATATATTGGTAAAATGTTCATTCAGTAAATTCAAGTTTTTAAGTGGTAGGAACTTCAGGTGTACTCTCATCACGAAGTACTTCAAGGATCTCAGAGTTTTTCAAGTACTTCTGGAGTTTTTTCGTTTCACAACATAATTCAAGTATGAATCTTCTCTTTACGTAGGGCATCGACATAATTCCGTAAGTACGCATAGTAATTCCATGAGTCAGTTGTTCTTAGTTTTTCGTCGGAATGCTTTATGTTTGAGCTGGAGCATTGGCAAAACGAACGTCTTCCGAAAAGAGAAGGAAAATCTGACTAACTATCGAGACTTACTATTCGAACTCCGCAGGCTTAATCCAAATAATTTTGTTAAAATTGCGGTTCTGATCATCATCATTCCACCAAGTACTCGGAGGAATGATTTATATTTGTCACTGACTGATAGTTTGGGTCAAAATGAACTACCCAGTCGTGAAATTCTTCGAAAGCATCGTTTGAGGATGTTCTCGGAGTCTCAAATATATCTGATGGATTGAATAATGAAATCAGAAATACTCCCGGCGAATCCACCAAATCTTCAAATTATGGATGGGATTAATAATCTCGAACTTTTTTCGATAATCCAAAAAAAGTTTTATTATGTAAATTGTCAGATTATTTCCATAATGTTTTTTTAAATGTATTTATGATCGGTCGTCGAGCTAATTAACAGTATCTGCAATAAATCTCTCGGAATGGTGTGTTTCACAAAAAACCAAACTTAGAATATCTCTGATCAGAACGCAATTAGGACGTTTGTTGCTTTATTTTATTTACATCTCCAGAAGACTTGAATTTGTTTAATAATTTCCTTACTGTGACATAGCGAAAAGGTTATGATTAGAGAAATTAAAAAAATACTATAAATTGATGCAACAGCATATTTGAACATGATTTTTAACTTTTCACAATAACAACTTAAAATATTGTGCCATATAAAGTTATTTTACTCTTGAATATAATTCATATTTTTGGACATAGCTTGTATTAGATTGATAGAACATGCAGAACATTTTATGAGAAATAACAATTTTTCGTAAAATTAATAATATATTCAATGTCCCTCGTCAATGATTTTACATGAAGTTCTGCAATAATATTTAATTCAGTTTGAGTTTGTATCTGTCATCTATATTTTTATATATATATGTACCTAAGTTTCTATTGACTTGTTGTTTTTTGTTTTCGTAGTTAGATTAGCTGTACCATTTGGAATTTGTACCAAATTCTGCAGTATACTTGATTGAATGAATGAATACATGAATTTAAAGCTATTCTCAATTGACAAAAAAATTGCAACAGATATTCCTTACTTGCTCCGGATCAAATTGTTTTGTAGATCACAGTTGCATCCATCACGGTACAAAAATGTGTTTTCCATCTATGCAATCTTTTTCAGTGCCTTGAGAAGGAAATTATTGCATTGGTGTGAAGTCCCTAGAGTGATAAAATGGAGAAGCGCATCGTTTTTGTTTCATCTTCTCCCATTTTGTATAAAATACCCAGTGACTCGTGCTGACATAATAATCTCGGCCGATAATTACGGTTAGGATATCGCGGAGTGCACTTGAACAGAGGGCACATGTGAAAAATCGATGTCTGGTGAAAACCCGCCCTTTCTTGATAATCCTCCGGCCCATAAATATCCGTAATGCGCTCCCATACCCGTTGGCTGTGAATGAGATAGGAGTCCGGGGTCGCGGAACGAGTTTCCGGACTCGGCCCCCGACCGGAATGTTGTTAGTTTTCTGACGGCCGGGGGTTACTTATTTGTCTAGGATTTGCTCTGTGAAAAAGTGCCATAAATGAGCATGTGTGAGTTGGATGATAAATTTTGCCAGAAAGATGTTATAATTCAAAATTAGCACAGTGGAATTTCGATACACACTTCTCTTACTACTTTTATGGGAACGCTTGAGAAAAGCATGGAATTTACAAAAAATTTGTAAGTGGAAAATGAAAGAATTTGGTATCCTATTAGGTACTTCAAGCATGACGAAATTAGTAAACTCTGCAAAGAAACGAAAAAATCGAAGGGCCGTATTTTTCATATACTCTAAAATAGCAGATATTCAAAAAAATTTTTTTTTTTTTCTAAAAATCACAAATATTTTATCGAGCCTATTCGGAATATGTCATCAAAAATTGAACTCGATGAAGGATTAGCAGAAAAAAGCAATAATTTTTTAAAAATTGTAGTTATTTTGTCAATCCATAGTCAAACTACCAAATCTCTATTCGAGTCGGAATCGTTCTCAAAGACGGAGAGCTTATACAGAGAACATCAAATTTTGGGAATATGACAATGGAATAATTGAAAAAAAAATATTGTGGGAAATACTTAACAGCTCTCAACTCCAGATGAACTTTTCAAATCAAGAATAGGGTGAGATAGAGCAATTTTGCGAACACCATTCGATTTAGAATGACAAAAATTAGTAAAGTCTGTGAATTTCAAGTCGATTGGCAAAAAAGAAGTAATTCCATGAAAAAAGTCCAAGGGGAATACCCCTAAAAATCATGAAAAGTGCAAAATCATGTAATACATCTAAAATTACCACCATATTCTCAAAATTCACACAAAAAGTCCCCTCAGACGTATTTTGTGATGAAAAATTATGTAAAAAAGAGCAATAATTTCGTTGAAATTGCAATAATTGTAGTTATTTCGTTAATCCTTAGTCAAACTCAATTCTGATGCATAATTTGTGATTTTTCAAAGAATGAAACGTAAAAATTCTCGAAACAAGGTTCAACTCGAAATTGCAGAGGTCCCGTAAAAAGCCTACCAAATCTCTATTTCAGCAAATATAAAAAAGATTGCGTTTTACGAATATAAGACTACAAAAATTTGAAAAAAATTCTGGCGGGAATTTACAGCTCTCAACTCCAGATGAAATCGAGAACGATTGGAGATGAAGCAATTCTGCGAACGACAATCTTTTCAGAATCAAGAAATTAGTGTACTCAATGGATTTCAAATTGATTAGCAAAAAAAAAATTATAACTCTAAAAAAGTCCAAGTTCCTGCACAAAATAGCATTGAAATATCAATATTATTTTTTATTTTTCAAAAAATCGCAAAGCCTTCTTACTTCGTCTTCTTCCACCATCATGATTACCTTGAGGTGCTCTCTCAGTCGGTAGTACCCTGTCAAAATTCCCTTTAGTTTACTCAGTTTGTTTTCAGTCTGACTGGAGCAGTCATTTAATCTCTTCCTGGTTGTAGTTTCCCAGTAGTATCTTGATCTGCCTGATTCCTTATGATTTCATTCAGTAAAAGAATCTTTTGTCATTTAGTTCTCTCGCATTTTCATCAAGTACTGAGCTGGTAGGTATTCCGCAGAAGGCTTCAAGTCTCAGTAATGATGTTTCAACCCCCTCTTTTGCAAGTCCGTTTGCTATTTAATTTCTCTCCACTCCACTGTGCCCCGGACCCCATAGGAGGGTACACTCTTATTTTTGTGTAGTTCAATTAGTTTCTCTAGGCATTTCCAAACCTTATTGGAGTTGGTTATATATGGGAGTTCAGAGCATTGATGGCTGCTTTAACGTCAGGATAATCTCTTTTATGCGAAAATTTATTTCTAGATCGAACTGGACACACTATTCGATGTCATATCAACTAAAAACCAGTTTATAATTCCAAAGTTCCTCTCAAGAAAAGTTAATCAAAATTGATATCGGCATTCTGACGATTCGGATGGAACCAACCTATTTTCCTCCGCTACCAAACTTTTAAAAATATATCCAATAAACATGTCAACACTACAACGGAATTAACGCTGTATGCGCCTGAATGAATAATTTCTAATTAACTAAATGGTTCTATAATTATTACGCTTCAGCGTAAACTGTCGGAGTAAGTAGCATTAGTATATCACTTACCGACTAGTTGATTCATGCCCTGAAACTTTTGGTTCACGTTCGATACAAACAATGCTGCAGTGGGTCGTAGGGGATTGAAATTTCGATGCAGTGGAAAGTTTCAGGGGTGTATTAGTGTGGTACGTATACAGAATTCAACCGCAGGGTTGTTATCTATTCTGTGTTTTCGAAATGTAATTCAGGAATTCTCGGTTGAAAATAACACAAAACATTACTGACATAATATACGCATCTCAAATTGGAGGACTGATTATGCTAGAAAATATTCACGATGAAGAAAAACTCAAAATCATCCATCTCCACAAATTTAATATAACCACCAATGGTTTCATAATAGTACATGTTTCGAACCTATATTGGTTCATCATCAGCTAAGTTTAAAATTGTGGAGAGAAAAAAAGTGAGTGTCACCACATCACATTCTCCAGAAGTATAAAAAACTCCATAAATGAGGAATTGTTTACAGCAAACGTACATCAGCGTAGCTAAAGGTTTTTTCAATGTCGTAACATTATCCTCTTCTTAATTTTGATCGTCTCGATCAAACGATGTCTCGTTGTCTCCATCATAACATTCAAGTCTTTCTAGGTGAATGACCTTCATTTTCCTTCTCGGACTACGTTGAATCCTATAGATAGGCCATATCGTTTGTTCCCTTCCTTCACTATCGTATAGGGTCCTTCCCAAGATGGTGTTAATTTGGGAGACACTCCTTTAAATCCAACAGTATTGGACTTGAGATCGTATCGAGCCTTCATTCAATCACTAATTATCTTCAATCTTTTTCGTGGATCCCAGTCAAGCTACCTCGCAATTCATCTGCATAATTCTGCACCTCTTTTTCTAAAGCACTTGGTGACCCGAACACCAAGTCACAGCAAAGATAATGCTGGCTGGAGTGAGCTTCGTGGAATGGTGCACAGATGCCCTGTAGTCCATCAAGGATAGTGGAAGACGTCAATCCCAGTTCTTTTGGCACTCCTCTACTACTTTGGAAATATGTTCTTCCATAGTCCTGTTGAACCTTCAAACCATGCTATCAGACTGTGGGTAGAGGGCACTTGTTCTGGTCATGATAATTTCCATCAATTCGCAAATTTCCTTGGATAAGTTCGATTCAAAATTCCTTCCCTGATCGGTATGTAGCTTCATTGGCAATCCAAACCTTGAGAACATGTTATTAACCAGAGCTCTTGCAACTGTGGATGCTTCTTGATTAGGCAAGGCATAAGCTTCAACCCATTTGCTGAAGTTATCCTTGGCTACGAGCATTAATTTGTTGTTATCATTCGTCATCTGAAAATATCCAGCTACATCGATGGCGATTCGTTCAAAGGGAGCACCTACATTGTATTGTTTCATCTCTCCTCTCGATCTTGTCTTGGAGCATTTGCTTGCTTCACATATCGGAGATCTTCCACTTTTATACATATCACGACATTGGACCCAGTAAAACCTTTGGCGTATTTTATCCAAGGTCTTATTCACTTCAAAATGTCCACCTGCTTTGCTGCCATGAATCTTTTCCAAGACATCACTTATTCTCGACCTAGGCACAACCAATTAAGAATTCACTTCTCTGCCGCCTGCTGATTCCCAATCTCTCTTCAGTAGGCCATTCTCAACAATCAGAGAATTCCATTGTGCCCACAATGCCTTAGAAGTTGGTGATCGAACGGAGATCCTTCCAGGTGGGTC
The DNA here is from genome assembly GCA_958502065.1 of Chrysolina americana. Classification (NCBI taxonomy): domain Eukaryota; kingdom Metazoa; phylum Arthropoda; class Insecta; order Coleoptera; family Chrysomelidae; genus Chrysolina; species Chrysolina americana. Next base: position 107,166,817 of record OY293410.1, on the reverse strand, counting down.
TTTTTGCTCCGCTTTCCTTCCATCTTAGAAATTCTGCAAAGCTCGGATCTCGTTCTCGATCTCGTCTCATTTTTGCTCTGGTCCAATTGTCGTCAACCATTAATCTCACTTGGTTGATTCCTTCGCTACGTCCAAATCGCTCACAATGTTCACAAGTATCCGAACAAGGTCTTCTGGAAAAGACATCTGCATTGTAATGCAATTTGGTTGTTCTTCTTAGCCTCCTAACAGGGATGAACATGAAGGCTCTATTATTGCTAGCCAGCTTGCACCTCGATATGTTGGCTTATTCTAGTTTTTCCTGCCGCCCATTTCAGGACTTGCTGGAAGCCTTGTTCTCACAGGTACAAAATGACAACTGATCATTTCATTATGATGAACTGACATCTCCAAATTGTCTCATATACAGAGAACTTTCTAAATATGAATATGAACATGAGAAAACCTAAACAAGTATTCCATTTGATCTGCAAAGAAACTACACTTCTGGAACCTCAAATGAAAACCAAGTTCTGATATTCTGCTTATAAAATTGAACAAATTTTTCCCATGTAGTGTTCTATTCTCACCTTCTACTATTATACCATTCAAATAGGCATACAGTCTTGACAATATGGAGATCATTTTGACAATTATTGTTGAAAAGCGCTTGGTGCTGATTTGACTACTTGTACTAATCTATCGAAATTGAAAATATCTCCATGTGTTTTATGGTTAACAGTTTTTGTGACTTTTCATCCACTTCGATGATAAGTCGATATGACCAAACACTGTACAACCTGATATATTAGAAAAAATTCAGCTGGGAGAGGTAATGGATCTCTAGTGCGTCATTTGAACCTGTGCCTGTAGAATAGTCTTCTTCCTCATTACGACTATCGGTGCTGCCCATTCAGAGTAGTTGTTGGTGCTATATCATTTTCATTCTGTAGTCTTGCTAGTTCTTCAATCAATTTTGGAAGTACAGCATGGGCAACTGAATGTTTTGGACAAAAAACAGGATGAATATCTGGCTTCAAAAGTACCGAAACTTGTTTGTGCCTTCCCATTTTGTCATCGATAATGTGTCTGAACTGTGATTGTTTCATCCTAACATTGAATTCTACTAGATTTCGTACACTTGAAACTGTGTTGCAAAAGTGACTGATTGGTTTGTTCCACAGATTGAATTGATCTATCCGGTCTATTTCTAGAATGTTCAAATTTTGGTTGCCAGCTATGAAACATTTCAAATATTCTGTACTATAACCAATCTATACTTCACAGTAAAATTTTCTGATGATGTTGATGCTTTGGTGATTTCTTGAACTTTGCCCTATTTACAACATCATAATGTCCTTGCTTATGACCAACTTTCTGTGAATCTTGGCATTCATGAGTCTTGAACACCAACATGGTGACTTTGGAACTGATTTGTCCATATCATGACGCTTCTTGAATTCATCATTTGGTTTGTATTCAACTACAGTTGCATATAAATATGAGGCACTTGAAATGATCAGCAGAAATTGAAGTGATTTTGAATTCTTTACAAGAATTGTTCATATTAGCTGCATATGCGGCAAAAAATGTAGTCCGCGTGAAGTTGATGACATTTCCTCGTCGCCAAAATATTACGTACAGAATTTAGTAGACAAACTTTTGAAGTTTTATTCATTGACTGACTTGACATCAACTGTTTACTTCACTCTCGTACAATTTTTATATTTTTTGACCTAACCTGTATTGCTGTTTGACTTGCAACCATTTTAAGGGCACATAAACTATGAATATCTCTATTTTGATTGTGAAATATACAGAAAGGAAAAGAAAAATACATAATCTCAAACCATTTTATTTCCAGTAACTTCAGTAACAAATTTCAGATGTAATCATAAACTGTAATACTTGATTTTATGTAAATAGATAAGTAGGCATGGTAATTTTCGATCAATCTAGTGAATACAATATATTGGTGATCCCTTGTATAGAGGGGATTATATCTAGCTAAATAGATAGTTCACTAGCCAAAATATTTTAGTGCGGTTTCAGTATATTTTTCACAGAAATGCATACGGTGTAGATGTTCAATTTCATGCCCTTGTTAGTTGGTTTTCGTTTAAGTGAAACCAAAGAAAAGTAGGTACATATTATTTTAAAGTTTATTGAAATTCCACATTTTTTATTTTTCCGGAAGTAAAGGAGATTGACATTGAATAGAAAAGAAATGTTATCACACAACTACTTTGATGACTTCCACTCAGAATTGTCTTAAGAATATTGACATTTAAAACATTTATCCTTCAACTGCAAAAGATTTGGGACGATTTTTATTTTACTAAACTATGGACGTTCTCTTATAGAATTACGTAAATGTGTTTGTATAGACAATTAGGTGATTCATTTATCTGTTATAAAAGACGAAACATTTCGATTCTAATTCACTTAACACAAATGAATACAGCATTCGATGAGCTTTCTCAGTTTTCAGTATTAGGATTAAATTTGAATCGTTGATGGAAGATTTTTTTGGGAAGCAAAATCCTCGAATGATATCACGTCGTATATTCAGGAAAATATTCGACTGATATTCAGTATCATTTCTGTGACTGATATATTGAAACAAAACATTTGGATTTCTTCGTTAACATAAGTAGGCCTAGGTTGTAAGGTCTATATAAACAGCTATTCCTAAAATATTTTTTCTGAATTGTTTTTGATGCACCTTGTATATAGTTGGCTGGATTAAGCCAGTACAAGCAGTACGATACTGTTCCCTGGACGAAAGAGACGGACTAAGTCTAACCCTTTGTTACGTATATTTGTTCCATGGCGATATACGGGGCCGCAACAAAAATACAACCAACATCAAGTTTTCTAGCCACTGAATATTGAGCACGTAAGACAGAAAAGCGATATTCTTGTAGCGGCTCCGTTCATAATCTTAGCATATATTCAGGACAAGGTACGCAAACTTGTATAATTTGTATTGAAAATAATTTTTCTACTAAATATTATCAACTAACTTTCCTATACTCAATAAATATCGCTTATCAACTACCATCAGAGGGTTCAAAAAAAAGTTGTGCTTTTTTTATTTGTTAGTGAAGCCAAAAAGGAGCTTCGACTATCAGCCGATCCAGTGGCGTACCGTCCCTATAGTAATAGCTACAATGAACTCTCCATATATACAAATTCCACATTTTCAGTACGCTACGCCTCTGGATTCTAGGGTGATATTGCATCAAGATTATGGAGAGTTTTCGTGTGCTTCCTTCGTTCATCTGGACACATCAGTGAACTCTGGAAAAGTTCTCTACGTAGTCTTCAGGCTGATTCAGGAGCAGCCTTGATCAGAGGCGTGCAGCAGAGGGGGCAGGTGTATCTCCAGGTCAAAGATGCAGATGTCCCAGTCTAGTCTGGATCAGTTTGATGGGTGTTACATGTGAACTGGAAAAAATAAACAAAATTAACTACAAATTTCATAGATTTTGTTTCGAATATCTGGGTGTTGTGATATAAAATTCGCTGGTGGAACATAGTTGCTGTAGGCGTTCCAAAAAACATGTCGAATTATATTTTTTTGTTTAAATTTTTCAAAATTATATTGCTATCGATGGTGTAGAATACGGGAAAAGTAATGAAAAAATTCCAGAACATTCATACGTATTTTTTTTTTCGAGGATATGGGTTAGGATCTCGAATTGGCTGTTCGGAGGTGACCTGCGCCCGCCAGACATTTTTAAAATTTTTTTCCATACCATATTCGTGAAATTCAATGTTTTTGTATAGTTTCACTAAATTTCTAAGCGATAGCTGGTCGAACATAGTTGGTGTAGGCGTTCCAACGAACGTCTGCATTTTCAAACGGGTCGAATTCGAAATTTTCCTCTTTTTGAATTTTTCAGATATGTATCGTATGCAATTGATGGCGTAGAATAGGAGAAAAATATTGAAAAAATTCCATAACATTCGTAAGTATTTTTTTTTCGAGGTTAAATGGGTTAGGATCCCGGATTGGCTGTTCGGAGCTGACCTGCGCCCGCCAGAAATTTTTCTTATTTTTTTCCAGATCATATTCATAAAATTCAATATTTTTTGTATAATTTCACTGAATTTCAAAGCGATCGCTGGTCGAACAGTTGCTGTAGGCGTTCCAACAAACGTCTGCATTTTCAAATAGGTCGAATTCGAAATTTGTTATTTTTCAATTTTTCAAAAATGTGTCGTATGCAATCGATGGCGTAGAATACGAAAATAATAATTAAAAAATTCCGAAACTGTCATAAGTATTTTTTTTGTGGAGGTTATATGGGTTAGGATTGGCCGTTCGGAGCTGACGTGCGCCCGCCATACATTTTTCTAATTTTTTTTCTATATCATATTCGTAAAATCTGATGTTTTCTGTATAGTTTCACGAAATTTTAAAGCGATCTCTTGTTGAACATAGTTGCTGTAGGCGTTCCAACGAACGTCTGCATTTTCAAACGGGTCGAATTCGAAATTATTTTTGTTTTAATTTTTCAAAAATATACCGTATGCAATCGATGACGCAGAATACGGAAAATAATCCAGAACTGTCGGAAGTATTATTTTGGGAGGTTATATGGGTTACGATACCGAATCCCAACGCACCTTGTACTTTTTTCCCCTTTTTCGACCACAAGAAGGTACATTCGTCAATTACATGGCCATATAGGAAGAAAGCTGAGAAAATTTCATACAGGAAAATGGTACTTTTATGTCGTCGGATTTCAACTGGATATAATTTTAGTCATCGCAGTAGTGATTGCGGACAAAAAAAAGTTCAAAAACTATTAACACGATGGCGTAGAATACGGGAAAAATAATGAAAAAATTCCAGAACATTCATAAGTATTTTTTCTTCGAGGTCATATGGGTTAGGATCCCGGATTGGCTGTTCGGAGCTGACCTGCGTCCGCCAGACATTTTTCTTATTTTTTTCCAGATCATATTCATAAAATTCAATGTTTTTTGTATAGTTCCACCAAATTTCAAAGCGATCGCTGGTCGAACATAGTTGCTATAGGCGTTCCAACGAACTCCTGCATTTTCAAACGGGTCGAATTTTAATTTTTTTTTATTCAATTTTTCAAAAATGTATCGTGTGCAATCGATGGCGTAGAATACGGGAAAAATAATGAAAAAATTCCAGAACTGTCGGAAGTATTTTTTTGGGGAGGTTATATGGGATACGATAATGAATCCCAGCGCACCTTGCAAGTACTATTTTCGCATTTTTCCACCACAAGGAGACACATTCGTTAATTACATGTCCATCGGTGTAGCTAGCATGTCGCACGTAGGTATTCTGTGCGGTTATGTTCGCTAGTATACCAGATTCCGAGGATTTTGATACATTCATCCCACTTTGACGGCATATTGTGTATCACAACCTAATCGAATTACACTTTCGGAATCAGCGTAAATTTCGAGTATAGCGCCGGTTACTTCGACGAGTGTATAAGTACTAAGAGCATTTGTTCACATGAAACACCCTTCAATTTTCCACATGGAATCACTCCCTAGAAACTTTCGCACTTATTTGAAAACACCCTATATACAAGTTATCTCAACTGAATTAAAAATTCTTACTTTATGAAAAAATTAATCAATAACGTCCATTCATCACTTTCAACTTTGTGATTACCTTAAAGGGATCAACACGATCGATAGACTCATGATAATTGGAATAGTTATACGTACATAAAGAGAGTATGAAGCAAATATCACTCGATTCTAGGGCACCTTGTACATATATTTAACGATTTTCCTAGTCTTGACCTATGGCGAATGGCGGGTCGGTCGCGACGGGAATAGTTTCAGCTGGGTTATTATTAGACGCCTCCGAAGAGCGGCAAAGTGGACATGTCTTGCTGTATTTATTTCTCCGATTCTGGAGGTTTATAAACGGATAATGGATGGATGTTTCCTAAATTATCAGAGCTTTCTCGTGTTGTTTTTTTTTTCTCTGAAATACTGCACTCGAAAGTCTGTACATTCTTGTATGCGTTTCCACGACAGAGCCATAACTTACCGGTTTTTTTTATTTACTATGATGGAGAGCCGCAGGGTCCCAAAATCGATCATTGTAAACATTCGACGTCTCCTATATGCTCAATTTTGTATTCCTTTATCTTGTTATAGTCTTTACATCTGGAAAATCCGAGTGGAAGACTTACGCAGAAGGGCCCGCTCAGGGTTGACAGAATAAACAAATTGAAAAACTCGCGGAAGAGGCTTAGTCAAAAAATCTAAAATTTTATTTGGCTTCAATCCTAAGTTATCAAATTTTGGAAAACTTTTCACCACGATCCACCGCTTTGAATTCCCTAACCTAACCTAACCTAACCTAACCTAACCTAACCTAACCTAACCTAACCTAACCTAACCTAACCTAACCTAACCTAACCTAACCTAACCTAACCTAACCTAACCTAACCTAACCTAACCTAACCTAACCTAACCTAACCTAACCTAACCTAACCTAACCTAACCTAACCTAACCTAACCTAACCTAACCTAACCTAACCTAACCTAACCTAACCTAACCTAACCTAACCTAACCTAACCTAACCTAACCTAACCTAACCTAACCTAACCTAACCTAACCTAACCTAACCTAACCTAACCTAACCTAACCTAACCTAACCTAACCTAACCTAACCTAACCTAACCTAACCTAACCTAACCTAACCTAACCTAACCTAACCTAACCTAACCTAACCTAACCTAACCTAACCTAACCTAACCTAACCTAACCTAACCTAACCTAACCTAACCTAACCTAACCTAACCTAACCTAACCTAACCTAACCTAACCTAACCTAACCTAACCTAACCTAACCTAACCTAACCTAACCTAACCTAACCTAACCTTTTTTTTTTTTTTTTTTTTTTTTTTTTTTTTTTTTTTTTTTTTTTTGACGGGTGGAAAATTCTTGATGAACTGCCAGGTACAGGTTCCTCCCTTCCCCGGGGGTGTGGGACTCCGGCCGTGGCCGCCTACCCACTAAAAACCACCTCCGCACTTCTTGCCCCTGGAACCATCTTTTGGACATATCTTCAGGGTACGAGCCGCGTCTTTGTTATGCTCAGTTTCTCTCTCGCTGTTGTTGTTCCCTCTCTTCCTTCTCTTTTCGTTCCATTACAGAATGTATGAAGGTTGCCCCTCTTTCCCAGCTCTCTCTATTCGTCATCATGTTGTTAATCAGGTTTTCGGCGGTTGTTCTTTCTCCTGTCTCTGTCTCGTATCGATTTCTATCCTGGTGCCATCTGACACACGAGAGAAGAGTGTGTTCAGGGCTATCTATTTCCTGGCAGTATATGCAAATTTCATCGCCTGCTTTTCCAATTCTATGTGTATAGGTTCTAAAGGAGCCGTGCCCGCTCAGAGCCTGCGTCATGCAGTAGTTTGTGTATTTGAAATCGCACTCTAGCCATGGTCTCAGGTTTGGGATAAGTCTTTTCGTCCATTGCGCCGTTCTGGTGTTATTGCCCCATGCGGTTTGCCATTCCTCAATTGTCCTGGTTCTCTGCGCGAGTTTGTCTATCTCTGTGACCTCATCAAGGGCATCCAGTCTGCATCTTTCTCCGACCAGCATTTCAATGGGCGGGACACCCGTTATAACGTTGAGAGCCGCGGCGGAGATCGTTCGGTACCCCGCCGCAACTCTCAGCAGCATTTTTCGTTGCGTTGCCGCCATCATATTTCTGTATTTGTCTACTCTCATAACACGCTCCCAGACCGGTGCCGCGTATAGAAGGACAGATTGTACCACTCCGTACAATATTTGACGCTTATCTGTTGAGGGCCCCCGTATGTTCGGCAGGATCTTCGTTAAGGCCGCAGTCTGCCTGTCGGCTTTTTCGCAAGTTTTTTTTATATGTTCGTTATAGATTATTTTATCGTCGAGCCAGACCCCGAGATATTTAACGTACTTTTTTGGTTGGATTTGTGTACCGGCCAGTTCAAAAGTTATCCCTTCTCTCTTCCTCGGACCCTTGAGGATGATTGCCTCCGTCTTACTGGGTGCGATCTCCAAGCCATTTTCTGTTATCCATCTCTGGATTTGCCTGAGAGTGGCATTTGCTCTTTGAACCAGTTCTTCTTTTTTATTTGCCCTCACGATCAGTGCCAAGTCATCGGCATATGCTACCGATTGGCAGCTTGGTGGTAAATGTAGATCTTCCAAGACACCATTGTACAGGACATTCCACAGGGTAGGTCCTAAAACCGATCCCTGTGGGACTCCCTGCGTCATCTCTTGCATGTAATTTCCAGATTTCAGGTTTCTTTCCGAAAGATAATTTCTAATGACTTGGATCAGGTAGGTACTTATCCCAATATTCTGTAGTCGATCGATTATGATATGCCATTTGGCCGTATTGAAGGCGTTTTTTATGTCGACCATTATAATGGTCCCCCAGGTTTCCCGTGTACTGGTAGCCTTGTCTATGACATATTTGATCGCCGTAACCGTAGATTTTTTGGGTCTAAAACCGAATTGTCTAGCTGAGATCCCATCGTTCTCGCTCAATTCTGCTTCTAGCCTAAGCTTAAGCAGATATTCGTAGAGTTTTCCTAAGCCGTCTAAGAGACAGATTGGTCTCGCTTTGAGAGCTAGATCTTCCCCAGTACCCTTTGGTATTAATATCACGTTGGCAAGTTTCCAGGTTTTAGGAAAGGATCTTCCAAATAGTTGATCGTTCATAATTTTTACTATTGCTTCGGGTATCATTCTAGCTGCCAGCTTTATTGCCTCAGGGAGTATACCATCTGGCCCAGGAGATTTTCCGCTTTTAAGTTTGGCAATTGCTTTGTTTACTTCTTCTGTATCAAAAGGTGGCGGCAGATTCAACGAATCTTCTAGGTTGGGGGCGTGTATCCTATGGTCGTCATGGGGAGGAAAGAGTTCCTTGATAAATGTAATTTTTTGGTCTTGTTCCAGTTCATATGCCGGTCTTATGTGCTTCAAGCCTTTGGTTACAATTTTATACCCTTGTCCCCACGGGTCTTCTTCCAGCCTATCACAGAGGGCTCTCCATTCATCCTTTTGCGATTTGTTAATTTCTTTTTTGAGTTGTTTTCTTGTGTTTTTGTATTCAACTTCAAGTAATTCAACTACTTCGGGGTTGGCTCGACGTCCCCTGGCCCTCGATAATCTTCTCCTATCCTGCTGACATTTTTTTCGTAAATTGGCTATTTGGTCGTTCCACCAAAGGGGTTGCAGCCTAGTATTTCCGTCTTGCCCTGTTGACAGGCTTGTCTCTTGGGCATTTTTGATGGCTCTTGCAAGGCTCTCAGGATTATTTATGCCGTTTTGCAATATTGTTAGCGTGTCATGGAAGGTCTTTGTATCCATGTATTTTTTTGGAAGCCATTCCGCCCTGGGTTTGTTTCCTGTCTCATTTATGTTAAATTGTATATAATTGTGGAGGCTGCCGCTTTCTTCCATCGAAACCTGCCATCCATTTATTTTGGTCGCTATTTGTGACGTAGAAAAGGTAATGTCGATGTAAGACGTTTGGGCTCCCCTTGTAAATGTAGGCGTATCTCCTTCATTGTGTGTAATCATGTTCAAGGAATTCATCCATTCTTCCAGGTATTTCCCTCTCTCGTCGGTATATCGGGAGTTCCACATTGTGGATTTGGCGTTGAAATCGCCTACAACAATCGCTTCTTTCTTCTTATCCATCACCTTTTGCATCACCGAGTCGACAAAGGTTTTGAATTCGTCTAGAGATATATTCGGAGAGACGTAGCAGTTGTATAACGACCACGATTTAAAATTCAGGCATATGAAGCCCGGCCCGCTTTCGTGATTTGAGACTCCGCACCTTCTATTTCTAAGAAGAATCGCCGTGTCTACGTTAGGATCTTTAAGCCAGTTAGGGTTCTTTTGGACCAGAGTCTTATTTGGTTCTTGTACAAGCACTATATCTGCGTTTTCCTCTTCCGCTGTCCTGAGTAGGAGGTGTTGGGCATTTCTGCGTCTATCAGTGTTTATTTGGATAACTTTTAAAAACATTTAAAACAATCTAAGACCCTATTGTTACTGCCCCATTATAATATCCTTAAGGATATTTATGGACTCTGCAGACTCTTCCATAACTCTTTGGTTATTAGAGAGTTCGGCTATTTCATTCCGTGGTAATTCCTCGGTTGTACTCCTTGTCTGCGTTTCTCTTGCTCCCTTGGTTGGTCTCTTTTCTCTCTCTCTCCTCTCTCTCTGTCTGCTCCTCGCCCCTTTTAGGGCGTGTTTAAAGGCCGGGCATTTGGCTGTCCCTAGCCTGTGGCCTTCTTCTTGGCATACTGGACAATAGTCATCATTTTCGCAATCGTTTGAACTATGATCTTCCTGGCCGCATTTGAAGCATGATTTGGTTCGGTCGGGACCTTCGCATTCCTCCTTTTTGTGGTCGTAAGACCAGCATTTCGGACACCTGTTAACTTTCAGGCGCCGCTCTAGTCTGCATCTGGCTAGTCCTACTTTGAGGTATCCCCCAGAGAGAATTGTCTCGGCCATTCGTTTAGGCAAGGTTATTGTGGTTGCCGTTGTATTGTTTATTGTAGGTCTGATATCGCTGACCTTGCAATCCTCGTTCCATGTCCCGGCGACTCGTCTCACGGCTTCAACCACCTCTTCCTTGGTTGCGTCTGCCAGCATGTCCCTCACATATACGGTATCTGATGGTTCTTGCCCGAGTCGTTTTATGCTTATTTGTTTGTTTTCTTCCAGCGCGGTGCTGATTGTATTCAGTGCCTCATTGTCTCTATCTAAGGTTAGAAGTAATTTTCCATCTGTTGTACTTTTGATAAGACGGATATGTTTAGCTGCCGTACTCCGCGCTACGGATCCTTTAACCTCTTCTAGGGTTTCTCTGAAAGATTTTCCCCTTCCATTTACTATAATTCCATAGGTCGATCTAGTTTTTTCGCCGTTGCCTCCTGGACTGAGTTTTCCAGTGGTGTATATCTCTATTTTTGTTGAAGATTTATGGAAGATGGCCTCCGTCATCTTCTGCAGATCAAGTACAGACATGCTTTCCACATGGTGCATGGCTACCTTTTGGTCCATTACAGTTTCTTCCTTTAGTTTAAGAAGCTTGCTCCATATGTCTGACTCGGTGCCATCGTGGTTTATTTTAATGGTCTTTTTGGTAAGTTGAACGTTGGATCCCCTGATCTTGATTGTTTGCTCAACTACGTTTATGTCATCGGACAAGTCTGCCAGTTCTGGGATGTTTTCCTTGAATTGTCTCTGGATACTTCCATTCATTTGGGGGTCTTTTGGTTCGGTTAGTACTACTCTGACAGCCGTGTTGTCTGCGGCTAGAGGGTTGCCGATGATAACGTTTGTATTCTCGAACAGGGATTTCTCCCATTTTTGGGCTTGTATCCCTTTGTATACCTCATAATCTGTAGTTGCCTCTATATTTGTGAGGCCCTTCTCCTCTTCTGGGTGGGTACGCATTACCCCCTGGTCTGCCTCGAATATCACTTGCAGCTCTTTCGTCACCATTTGGCTAGTGATACTGCGTATTCTATCTGCTATGTCTCTTATTGTGTCGAGATCATCTGGATGGTCTTTGATGGTCATACCCAATTCCCTCGAAGCTTTTTCAGCCTGTTTGGTCAGGTCTCTCATTTTTTTTAACTGCCAGCCAGGTTTTCCCCCTGTGTCTACGTGCTTCAGGTTCGGTTTTTTTAACATTTTTGTCGAGGTATCCTCGTCTTCGTCCTCGTGCCTTTTCCTCTTAGATCCTTCAGATTTTCCCGTATCGTCGTCCCATGTAAGGTCAACGACTCCCACATTGTGGGCTTTTGGGCGGTTTTCCATCTGTGGGGGGCTGGACATGGTTCTCCTTCTAGGGGATAGTGTGATCTCTGGTCCTAGTTGTAGATCTAAGACCTCGGATTTACCAGCTGCAGAAGCTGGTTTCTTTATTGGTGCAATTGTTTTGGCCTTATTGCTTAGGCTAGTGTCGGCATTTCCCGTCGAGTTCCTTCTTGGACTAGTTTTGAGGCCTGTCACCCTTGATGTGCTCGGCTTCCCTGGAATTTTTGACACGGAGTCATGCCTTCTTTTAGGCGTTTCGGGTGGTTTAGTGTTTAATGTAAATTTTTTCATAACTGTAACCTAACCTAACCTAACCTAACCTAACCTAACCTAACCTAACCTAACCTAACCTAACCTAACCTAACCTAACCTAACCTAACCTAACCTAACCTAACCTAACCTAACCTAACCTAACCTAACCTAACCTAACCTAACCTAACCTAACCTAACCTAACCTAACCTAACCTAACCTAACCTAACCTAACCTAACCTAACCTAACCTAACCTAACCTAACCTAACCTAACCTAACCTAACCTAACCTAACCTAACCTAACCTAACCTAACCTAACCTAACCTAACCTAACCTAACCTAACCTAACCTAACCTAACCTAACCTAACCTAACCTAACCTAACTGAACCTAACCTAACCTAACCTAACCTAACCTAACCTAACCTAACCTAACCTAACCTAACCTAACCTAACCTAACCTAACCTAACCTAACCTAACCTAACCTAACCTAACCTAACCTAACCTAACCTAACCTAACCTAACCTAACCTAACCTAACCTAACCTAACCTAACCTAACTTAACCTAACTTAACCTAACTTAACCTAACCTAACCTAACTTAACCTCTTAATCTAACCTAACTTAACCTTACCTAACTTAACCTTACCTAACTTAACCTTACCTAACTTAACCTTACCTAACTTAACCTAACCTAACTTAATCTAATCTAATTTCTGAAGGAAGACTTTTTGGCTACTTTTCACCCCTTTCCACCCCTTCGAATTCCATCTATTAACTCTGTTATTCAATGTATAAACTTCAAACTCACCTTAACCAGTAATTAATGATAACAGGGATATATTTCAACACCTATATAAGGGCTGTGATAATTGTTTATAACTTATAACTATTCATAATATATAACTCAAATAGATTATTTGAGGGTAAACGGAAAAAAAACGGAAAAAAAACAGAAAAAATACTCCCGAAAAAAAACGAAAAAACAAACCTCGAAAAAAAAAACCTATATGCGGTAACAATGGCCAGTACACAAAAAGTAATGATATTTCAACTGTGTGTGTCATGTTAAAGAAACTAGACCATATTTGATTAATTTTACAATACAGAGGGGTGGAACAACAGATTTTCCAGCCATGCAAAAAGGCGAATCTGTCTCCAGGTTAGTTCGTTCAGGAACAATCGAGTCATAAAAATATGAAAAATCGTCTCTTTTGGTCGTTGACGATGAACAGGATAGGTTAAAACTTTTATTGGTATTGTAAAATGAATCAAATATGATTTAGTTTCTTTAACATGACACACAGTTAAAATTTCATTACTTTTTGTGTACTGGCCATTTTTTTTTTGAGGTTTTCTTTCCGTTTTTTTTACCGTGGGGTATTTTTCCGGGAGTTTTTTCCGTTTTTTTACCGTTTTTTTCCGTTTATAAATTCAAAAACTAACGAAACATAATTTTATCAAAACATCATTTAACCCAATCTCAAAACTTAAAACCAACAAACTGGTCGAAAATTAATATGTAGTAACGTGAAATCCGTGGAACTGGAATGTGTAAGATATGAAATGATCAGAATCGAAATCCAACAGAAAGTCTGGAGGGGATAAGCGAATAACGAACCAGCCTTGTAGAGAACGTTCAACTTGTCATAAAACTTGCTCTACTATCTCCTAGATGGCGCCGACTTGTGACCGTTAGACAAATCGAATCACGTCGCATGAATTTATAACGAATCATTCATGATGTACGTTCCTTTAACGATTTATTTGGAGATTCATATTTTTTATTTGGTAATTCTGGTAATGATTCAATGTGAGCCTTGCCATTACGGTTATATTAGGTAGTGAGACAGGAATAAAAAGGAATGTAATCCCGACATCAGAATTCATTTATGTTGACCGCACGCTGCGCCATCTCTGATATAGTGGAGTAACCCGAGATCCACTTTCTGATAGTTTTCGGTTCTGTATATTCCCTTTTCACCATTTATTCTTCTGATGACTTTCAATATGTCAGTTTAAGCTTTTATGATGTATTGATTCCACAATTTTAATTGTTACAACTTCCGAATATTACGCTATCCAGATTTACGATATTCTGTTACGACATTTTATCATTTTAGTTAGGTGATTTGTTGGTATGATCAAAAAATACCCGTCTTTACATTTTCGTTTATTTTCTTTTATATTATACCATTCTGATGAAATATTCGTAATCGAGTTAAACAGAGAAAATAAAGAAGATTCAAAGAGGTGAGACTGAAGACTGGAAGATTGGAGACTGGAAAGTCTCTTGCATACATGGTTGATGTGATGTTTCCTGCTCAATTCTTGGTCTATATGGATTCCTAGGAATGTTGTGATATCTGAGGATCGATGATACTATTCTCAACGCTTACGCTCATCCAACCACTGCGAGTCTTTCTACCAAAAAATGGGATGGAAATTGTTTTTCTGCCGTTAACCACTAATCTACTAGTTCTACACCGGGATGTAAACTGGTCTGCTATCGCATTCTGACGAAACAGTATTTTGATTTCATAAAACCGAATTCAATCTCCAGAGCTACAGCACATCCAAAGTTTTGGAATTGGCACTACGTCTCTGAATCCTTCCTAGACGTAGTCAATATTTCACAGGTATATAAATTCCTTCGTATCGTCTACTATTCTCTGGAATGAACTAATTCCGTACATCCTATCTACGCAAAATCTTCAGTACACAGCACCGTTCGAACCTGGAATTATTTATAGAATCTCATTTCAACGTATAATTTTCGATAAACAAAATCGTCTAAGCTCCTGAATTTTCCTCGAGGGAATTCATGGCTCAGCATCAACAGTTTCGGACCCCCGTCATAAATAACTCTTTATATGTGATTCACTGAAATTTTGTGTCATCGATAATTAGAGGTTTACCTGGGTTTAATTGGACCCGAAATAGAAGATGACTAGAGGAACATTGGCAATGCTCAATTTAGCAAATGCAACTAGCAGCGATGTTACTTTCTGGTTGGAAAGCTGAATGTCATGGAAAAGATTTCATTCGAACAAAAGTGGAAGGTTAGGAACGTTGATAGTATTTTATACCGTGTGAAAATATACTATACTATATCTACTACAAAGTTATTCATTGAGATTGTATTTAAACTGAATAAACTGCTCATGTTCTTTGGATTTTAAGAAGATGAGTAGAAATATCACAACAAAATTTTATAGAGAAATGAGCTCTCTCAACTTCAAACGAACTTTTAAACTCAAGGACAGTTGAAGATAAAGCAATTCTGCGAACGCCAATTACGGAAATTACGTGTCGATCGAAGATAACAAAATATTTATCGAAAAAAATCCTGAATGGTAGTCCCCTAAAAATCATACAGAATAACTAATCATTTGATCCATTTGAAATTGCATACGCGCATATGTCTGTTTTTAAAAAATATGCCACCGTCAACTTTAGTTGAATTTTTCAACATGAGAATCGTTGGAGATAGTGCAATTCTGCTAACGCACATCGATTCAGAAGAATGAAATTGGTTTATTCTATCATTTTCAGAAGAATGTATCCAAAAAAGTCCTAAAAATCATGAAAAATAGATAATTGCCTAATCCATTTGAAATTGCAATATGCGTGCATATTAAAAATATGTCCAATATTATAAGAATGCGCAGGAAAATAAATTTTATGAGAAAATGACCCCTCTAAACTCTAGATGAAATTTTTAACTCATGAACGGTTGAGGATAGATCAATTCTGCGGACGCCAATCGATTCAGAATGGTGAAATAAGTATATTCTGTCAATTTCAAGTCGATTGATGATATCAAATGATTTATCCAAAAAAGTCTTAAGGGGTAGACCCCTAAAAATCATGAAAAATTGACAATTTACTGCTCTATTCAAAATTGCATATGCGCATATATGTGTATACTGAAAATATATCAAATATTACGAAAATGAACAAAAAAATTACGAAATTTAAATCTTAAGAGAAAATTACCCCTCTAAACTTTAGATGAAATTTTTAACTCACGAACGGTTGAAGATAGATCAATTCTGCGGACGCCAATCGATTCAGAATGGTGAAATAAGTATATTCTGTCAATTTCAACTCGATTGATGATATCAAATGATTTATCCAAAAAAGTCTTAAGGGGTAGACCCCTAAAAATCATGAAAAATTGACAATTATCTGCTCTATTCAAAATTGCATATGCGCATATATGTGTATACTGAAAATATATCAAATATTACGAAAATGAACAAAAAAATTACGAAATTTAAATCTTAAGAGAAAATTACCCCTCTAAACTTTAGATGAAATTTTTAACTCACGAACGGTTGAAGATAGATCAATTCTGCGGAAGCCAATCGATTCAGAATGGTGAAATAAGTATATTCTGTCAATTTCAACTCGATTGATGATATCAAATGATTTATCCAAAAAAGTCCTAAGGGGTAGACCCCTAAAAATCATGAAAAATTGACAATTTACTGCTCTATTCAAAATTGCATATGCGCATATATGTGTATACTGAAAATATATCAAATATTACGAAAATTAACAAAAAAATTACGAAATTTAAATCTTAAGAGAAAATGTCCCCTCCAAACTTTAGATGAAATTTTTAACTCACGAACGGTTGAAGATAGATCAATTCTGCGGACGCCAATCGACTCAGAATGATGAAATCAGTATATTCTGTAAATTTCAAGTCGATTGATGATTTCAAATGATTTATGCAAAACAGTCCAAAGGGATAGACCCCTAAAAATCATGAAAAATTGAGAATTATCTGCTCTATTCAAAATTGCATATGCGCATATGTGTGTATACTGAAAATATATCAAATATTACGAAAATGAACAGAAAAATTACGAAATTTAAATCTTAAGAGAAAATGACCCCTCTAAACTTTAGATGAAATTTTTAACTCACGAACGGTTGAAGAAAGATCAATTCTGCGACCGCCAATCGATTCGAAATGATGAAATTAGTATATTCTGAAAATTTCAAGTCGATTAATGATATCAAATGATTTATCCTAAAAAGTCCTAAGGGGTAGACCCCTAAAAATCATGAAAAATTGACAATTATCTGCTATATTCAAAATTGCATATGCGCATATATGTGTATACTGAAAATATATCAAATATTACGAAAATGAACAAAAAAATTACGAAATTTAAATCTTAAGAGAAAATTACCCCTCTAAACTTTAGATGAAATTTTTAACTCACGAACGGTTGAAGATAGATCAATTCTGCGGAAGCCAATCGATTCAGAATGATGAAATTAGTATATTCTGAAAATTTCAAGTCGACTAATGATATCAAATGATTTATCCAAAAAGGTCCTAAGGGACCCCTAAAAATCATGAAAAATTGACAATTATCTGCTCTATTCAAAATTGCATATGCGCATATGTGTGTATACTGAAAATATATCAAATATTACGAAAATGAACAGAAAAATTACGAAATTTTAATCTTAAGAGAAAATGACCCCTCTAAACTTTAGATGAAATTTTTAACTCACGAACGGTTGAAGAAAGATCAATTCTGCGACCGCCAATCGATTCGAAATGATGAAATTAGTATATTCTGAAAATTTCAAGTCGATTAATGATATCAAATGATTTATCCTAAAAAGTCCTAAGGGGTAGACCCCTAAAAATCATGAAAAATTGACAATTATCTGCTCTATTCAAAATTGCATATGCGCATATATGTGTATACTGAAAATATATCAAATATTACGAAAATGAACAAAAAAATTACGAAATTTAAATCTTAAGAGAAAATTACCCCTCTAAACTTTAGATGAAATTTTTAACTCACGAACGGTTGAAGAAAGATCAATTCTGCGAACGCCAATCGATTCAGAATGGTGAAATAAGTATATTCTGTCAATTTCAACTCGATTGATGATATCAAATGATTTATCCAAAAAAGTCCTAAGGGGTAGACCCCTAAAAATCATGAAAAATTGACAATTTACTGCTCTATTCAAAATTGCATATGCGCATATATGTGTATACTGAAAATATATCAAATATTACGAAAATGAACAAAAAAATTACGAAATTTAAATCTTAAGAGAAAATTACCCCTCTAAACTTTAGATGAAATTTTTAACTCACGAACGGTTGAAGATAGATCAATTCTGCGGAAGCCAATCGATTCAGAATGATGAAATTAGTATATTCTGAAAATTTCAAGTCGACTAATGATATCAAATGATTTATCCAAAAAGGTCCTAAGGGACCCCTAAAAATCATGAAAAATTGAGAATTATCTGCTCTATTCAAAATTGCATATGCGCATATGTGTGTATACTGAAAATATATCAAATATTACGAAAATGAACAGAAAAATTACGAAATTTAAATCTTAAGAGAAAGTGACCCCTCTAAACTTTAGATGAAATTTTTAACTCACGAACGGTTGAAGAAAGATCAATTCTGCGACCGCCAATCGATTCGAAATGATGAAATTAGTATATTCTGAAAATTTCAAGTCGATTAATGATATCAAATGATTTATCCTAAAAAGTCCTAAGGGGTAGACCCCTAAAAATCATGAAAAATTGACAATTATCTGCTATATTCAAAATTGCATATGCGCATATATGTGTATACTGAAAATATATCAAATATTACGAAAATGAACAAAAAAATTACGAAATTTAAATCTTAAGAGAAAATTACCCCTCTAAACTTTAGATGAAATATTTAACTCACGAACGGTTGAAGAAAGATCAATTCTGCGAACGCCAATCGATTCAGAATGGTGAAATAAGTATATTCTGTCAATTTCAACTCGATTGATGATATCAAATGATTTATCCAAAAAAGTCCTAAGGGGTAGACCCCTAAAAATCATGAAAAATTGACAATTTACTGCTCTATTCAAAATTGCATATGCGCATATATGTGTATACTGAAAATATATCAAATATTACGAAAATGAACAAAAAAATTACGAAATTTAAATCTTAAGAGAAAATTACCCCTCTAAACTTTAGATGAAATTTTTAACTCACGAACGGTTGAAGATAGATCAATTCTGCGGAAGCCAATCGATTCAGAATGATGAAATTAGTATATTCTGAAAATTTCAAGTCGACTAATGATATCAAATGATTTATCCAAAAAGGTCCTAAGGGACCCCTAAAAATCATGAAAAATTGACAATTATCTGCTCTATTCAAAATTGCATATGCGCATATATGTGTATACTGAAAATATATCAAATATTACGAAAATGAACAAAAAAATTACGAAATTTAAATCTTAAGAGAAAATTACTCCTCTAAACTTTAGATGAAATTTTTAACTCACGAACGGTTGAAGATAGATCAATTCTGCGGACGCCAATCGATTCAGAATGATGAAATTAGTATATTCTGTCAATTTCAAGTCGATTGATGATATCAAATGATTTATCCAAAAAAGTCCTAAGGGGTAGACCCCTAAAAATCATGAAAAATTGACAATTATCTGCTCTATTCAAAATTGCATATGCGCATATATGTGTATACTGAAAATATATCAAATATTACGAAAATGAACAAAAAAATTACGAAATTTAAATCTTAAGAGAAAATTACCCCTCTAAACTTTAGATGAAATTTTTAACTCACGAACGGTTGAAGAAAGATCAATTCTGCGAACGCCAATCGATTCAGAATGGTGAAATAAGTATATTCTGTCAATTTCAAGTCGATTGATGATATCAAATGATTTATCCAAAAAAATCCTAAGGGGTAGACCCCTAAAAATCATGAAAAATTGACAATTATCTGCTCTATTCAAAATTGCATATGCGCATATATGTGTATACTGAAAATATATCAAATATTACGAAAATGAACAAAAAAATTACGAAATTTAAATCTTGAGAGAAAATTACCCCTCTAAACTTTAGATGAAATTTTTAACTCACGAACGGTTGAAGATAGATCAATTCTGCGGACGCCAATCGATTCAGAATGATGAAATAAGTATATTCTGTCAATTTCAAGTCGATTGATGATATCAAATAATTTATCCAAAACAGTCCAAAGGGATAGACCCCTAAAAATCATGAAAAATTGACAATTATCTGCTCTATTCAAAATTGCATATGCGCATATATGTGTATACTGAAAATATATCAAATATTACGAAAATGAACAAAAAAATTACGAAATTTAAATCTTAAGAGAAAATTACCCCTCTAAACTTTAGATGAAATTTTTAACTCACGAACGGTTGAAGATAGATCAATTCTGCGGAAACCAATCGATTCAGAATGATGAAATTAGTATATTCTGAAAATTTCAAGTCGACTAATGATATCAAATGATTTATCCAAAAAAGTCCTAAGGGGTAGACCCCTAAAAATCATGAAAAATTGACAATTATCTGCTATATTCAAAATTGCATATGCGCATATATGTGTATACTGAAAATATATCAAATATTACGAAAATGAACAAAAAAATTACGAAATTTAAATCTTAAGAGAAAATTACCCCTCTAAACTTTAGATGAAATTTTTAACTCACGAACTGTTGAAGAAAGATCAATTCTGCGAACGCCAATCGATTCAGAATGGTGAAATAAGTATATTCTGTCAATTTCAAGTCGATTGATGATATCAAATGATTTATCCAAAAAAATCCTAAGGGGTAGACCCCTAAAAATCATGAAAAATTGACAATTATCTATCAAATATTACGAAAATTTACAAAAAAATTACGAAATTTAAATCTTAAGAGAAAATGTCCCCTCTAAACTTTAGATAAAATTTTTAACTCACGAACGGTTGAAGATAGATCAATTCTGCGAACGCCAATCGATTCAGAATGATGAAAGTAGCATATTCGGTAAATTTTATGTCGACTGATGATATCAAATGATTTTCCTATAAAAGTCCTAAGGGGTAGACCCCTAAAAATCATGAAATATGGATAATTATCTGCTCTATTCGCATATGTGTAGGTAAATATTGAAAATTTGTCGAATGTTCCCAAAATGAGCAGAAAAATTACATAAATAAAATTTTATGAGAAAATCACCCCCTAAACTTTAGCTGAAACTGACATTCATATTAACATCATTGTTCATTATAACATACTCGTTAATAACTCACATATACACAAGATATCATGGAAACTTTTCTGTATTTTAATTTTTTTGTGAATGTTAGTTTATATATCGAAAATCAGAAGTAAACTAAAAACAGAGTCTTTTGCCAATAACGTCGTACTCTTCACGATCATGTCATCAAAACATTTACACCTTCCTACCACATCCAAATATTAGTGTAAGCGTCAACAACTTGTTGAGTATCCATTGAACGATGTTTACTATTATTGGCCATTAAAATCTTGGCCAAGAACAACATGATCCAACAGTAGTTTTGGCGGGAACTCCTTTCATATTCACCAGATGGCCACTTCGTGCGTGTTTTGGCTTGAGTGAGGGTTTTTTATTAATTTTGAAGCCAAGTTTCTGTACCAGGTCGATAACATGGGGAGTATTTTCGACAATAAGTTTGAAGTGGATCGATCAGTGTGTGTTACCACTGGTCATCATATAGTGATAATTTTGTATGTTGCTTCGTTTCTGAGGTAAACGACGTTGAAATTAAAAAAAAAACAGTAATTATAAAATATCATGTAGAACCGATTTGGTTGATATTTAGTACATTCATTCATCAATTTGAAATGAAATATGTGTACGAAAAACCCTACATCAATGTCAGCTGGTCTCCAATACAGGGTCATGATATGCAAAGAGTGGCTTTAATTTTTTTTCTCGAAAATGAGGCTTGATATGGAGAAAATACAAGATACCAAAAAGTTGTATTTTCAGTTGCCTGATCTAAACAAATAATCTGCAGAAAAAAGGTGGTGGCGTACTTTTTTACAATATTTTTGGCTGTAGTGCCCACTGAGACGCCACTGGCCCTAATAATTTCAATCTAGGTAGGGCGACACGAGTGCCTTATCAGTTCAAATAAATGTACCAAATTTCAGTTGAGTCGGTTCTGGGATATTAATGATATTTTATAATTACCATTTTTTTTATTGTCAAAAGTTGTTCAAATTAGCGACAAAACTTTTCAGCTATAGAAATAAAAATTTATTTGAATCAGGTGACAAGTTGTGGATATTTGAATATTCCAGTATTTGCATGAATATAGGGTGAGGGGTAATGATAAGACTTTGATGGGAATTATTTGGAAAATTTGAAAAAATTGGATTTCTCAGTTTTTCTTTACCAATTGAAGATATCTATCAAAAAATAAAGAATGTAAATGAAGCAATCAGAAACATTTCTTCTTTCAATTATTCTAATTATTTTGTTTTCTTATTACTGAAAGTTATATATAAGTTAAACTCGGGTAAGTGTGAATTTGGGGCAAGTGTGAGTTTGCTCGCTATCTTCGCTAAACAGGGCGACAGCCTAATGCCATCTATTGACGAATAGCCTACACTCATAATAAATCCATAGCCATCATATAAAATACAAAAGAGATCTTGTGAAATCCAAATATTTTCCCCAATTTTCTTACCTACAATTCATCAACCCGAACGAGTATAACGAGTTTATTTCAAGCTTTGAGTGTATTGTTAAAATCTAAGGTAAGAATCCATTTTATACACTTTTCTTCTGCCTAAACAATGAATCTGACTATAGATTGCCGTTTTTTCATGAAGTTGTTTTTGTTACATTTTTCTATTGCATGTCACACTTACCCCGAAATTAAATGTTATTGGGGATAGTGTGACCTATCTGTCGGGGTAAGTGGGAACCTGGTTCATTTGGCCAATCTAAACAGTAATATTTTTATAGCTATAGTACGAAATTATATACGGAAATCTCAGAGAGCCAAAAAATATACCTGGCCAGATGTAGAAGACATTGATACACTTCCTGAGGATGAAATAACAACTGTGCTTCCATCACCACTCGTCAGAAGATGGGGATCAATGAAATTCTCATTCAATTTTTCAGATTTCTACCTGTAAATTTTTCTTTTCAACAAATGTTCACTTTCACGATAATTTTTTGTTTTTTTCCAATGGGGCATTTCAGATTCAATATTAAAAAGTTCCTAACCATGTTTTGAATGAAGATATCTCGAAACAAATAAATTGTGGTGAAAGTTCCTTTACTGTTTACTCACACCTGCCCCAAAGAGAGATTTACGTGCAGAATCACACTTGCCCCAAATTTCCGGGGAAGTGTGACCTATGGAGATATATATCTAAATATATAAATAAAATTCATAGAATACGTTTTTCAACAGTTTTCTGTGGCGTATTACAAAGACTGACCTTCGAAGTGAATACCTGCAAAAGTTCATTGTTATATTAGTTCAGGTTCATCATATGGAATGAATTCAATGCGAACTAATGAAAATCACGGTCACACTCACCAGAGCTTACTATAAATATGTATTCTTTTCACTTTCATTATTCAACTAATTTTTATAAGCAAAAATGAATTGTTAATGAGACTTGAAAAAATTTATTTCTGAATCCAATCCTTGATGAAAATAATGATTTTACGAAAAAGTCATTTCCTAAAAAAAATTAAAAGCATTTTTTGATTAACTATTTTTTATTTGTTGAATACTGAATTTTTATATCAAGGAACCATTTTTTTTATTAAACAAACAATTTGTTATAAACGAATTAATTTTGGGCAATATATTTTTTTAATCTTAACAAATATTATCGAAACAACTATGCGTCTTCTTTCATGTGAAACTTTTTTTTCTATTTTTATATAATTTTTATGGTACTTCTGGACTAATTGCTTTCTTTCTGTTTTCCTTCATTGTTATTGAAATAACTTATAAACTGTTGAAGATTCGTCAAGAATACTTCAATTCTTTTTTATTCTCCATTGTTAAAAAAATGGAGCTCTTAACCAAGCACCAACTCAATTGATTGATATTAGTTTCCATACAATTCCCTCGAAATAAAATATTTTATTTTCAATTTTTATTTTAAATATCTTATGAACCATTGGATATACGATAAAAAGTAAAAACAAAACCTTAGTTCGAGGGAATGAAATAAGTGAATTAAAGATGTGGTTGAAAGCTCAATTTGTTTATTGATTAAAGGATAATTGAAAAGCCATCAAGTGTTCTTGTCATATCAAAAATAGTTTATAAGTTATTTCAATAACGAAGAAAAACAGAAAGAAAGCGACAAGTTCAAGAGTACAAATGTCTGAAAATGAAATAAAAAAAAATCACATTAAAAATACGTAAAGTTGTTTCCAGAATATCTTTCGCATAAAAAAAATTAGCTTGAATATTCATTTGTTTACAACAAAAGTTATTAAATTTTTTTGTAGGTGTGGTGGAAGAATTGATTGAATAATGATAAAAAAGTGGTTCCTTAATATTAATGTTTAGTAACAAGGGCGATTTTTATCAATAATTTTTTTTTAAAAACGACTTTTCTTAATGAAAATCATTAGTTTCATGAAAGATTCGATTCCCAAAAGTGTTGGTAACAACGCATTTGCTTATAACAATCACTTATTCAAATAACTCAACATGAAAATTAGAAAAAATTCTAGTTATATAGCTTTCAGTAATGAAAAACAAACAATCAGAATTTTCACCTATTGCTTGAAATTTTAAATATTTTTGGTACAGTTCGTTCAAATTTTGTTAGTATCTCAAATAATTTTTGAAATATTTGCAAAAAAGCAATCCATTTTATTGTCTTTTACTTTATTGTTTATAACTTTGGCAATTTTTCTCTGCTGCAATTTTCCTTCTCAACCATTTTTTCAGATGCCATTTTGAATCGAATTGACTAAAATTAATATTTTCGGTGGTCCAGCCTAGGTTTTTGACAAAATGGAACTTGTGAACCAGACTTAAGCTTCACTTTTCAACTTTGAAGTCCTGTAGGTATCTCTAAAACTAGTAGGGTGGTGCAGTTGAAATTTCTCTTGTGGCAAAGAAAAAAACTGAAATTTCAAAATATAGTGAATTTAATAATAGTTCTCTCCAACTGAATTTTGAATGAGACTAAGAGCCAAGCAAAAGTAGGGCATCACAATATTGATTTAGTTGATTGTTGAATATTTTTTCTAATAATTTTTCAAAATTCCAGTACATTTATAGACTGATTAATGTACTACTGTATCCACTATCTCGTACCCAAAAGCAAAGTTGGTCCTTCCATGAAAGTCCTTCGTGCATTTCCATTCGAGATAAAAACATCACACCTTTCCCAGCAGATACTAAAGCTAACTCGATTCGACTGCACTTTCGTCGAACTGGCACGGTTCGGGGTTGGCTCTGGAAACGTAAACACGGCAGCGTAGTCACTTGTTCGATGTGTTGAAGGAGACACCCCAGTTGGCTCTGGTCGACAGTCGATATTTCGCCTGCCAACTGGAGCCCAGTCAATGGACACGCACATTGGCATGTTGAAGTGTGTGAGTAGGCTATGACGCGGCGTAAGGTGGTTTTGGGATTTTTCCAAAGGTTGCACTTGATTATAGCTGGCGGAAATTATGTGGGTCAATATTGGGAAATATTGCGTTTCAACTGCTTTGAAGTTGTGGAGGGCGATTTGTTGTTTCTTTATGACAATTTTGACGGTATCATTATTTGGAACGGAAAACACAATGTGAGTCAGAATTATGGTTTGCACTTTATTGAAAAATTTAATACAACAGTAAAAAATCAACATGAAAAATAATTGATCTGTGCTTCGGTGCTTTTGCAGCTGCAGGTAAACAGACTTGGAAACAATTAAAGAAAATCTTCTGGAGATGTTCGTTGAATCAATATTATATTCTTTTCAGTGAAATAGGATGTATGGTGTCTCCCGAGGCTCCAATTCGAAAGAATACTTCCTATTGACGAAACTATCATCAAATTTGTCATCAGCCTCTTTATCGAAGGTGTTCGCCAGGACAAACTTGGAAGTTGTGTTGATCCAAGAACCGTGGGTCAACAGAGGGCAGATCAGAGGACTGCTGAACAGAAAAGGTAAGGTGATCTGGGATGTCAGGTGTGACAACCCCAGAGCTTGCATCCTGATTGGAAATGACATCAATTATATCAAATCTGTCTTTCAGAATTCTTTCAGTACCAGTTCGGGCCAAGATCCGTACAGGACACTCACTCCTCGACGTAGTAATAGCCTCAGGATACTTTGCTGTGGATGGGCTACTGCAGCAGGAATAATCTACCATTCCTGCTGGGCTGCGATGCCAACGCGCACAACACCATCTGGGGCAGCAGGGACACCAATCAAAGAGGTGAACAGTTAGTAGAATTCATACTCGCGGCCAACCTAAATGTACTTAATGAGGAATTTGTCCCCACCTTTGTAACTAGGGCTAGGCAAGTAGTATTAGATTTAATGCTCGGCAGCCCGAGCATTATTAGAATGGTAAGGAACTGGAGAATTGCAGACGAACCCTCTCTTTCCGACCATATAATTATTATGTTCAACGTGGAAGGGCTTGTGACACAAACAACCTTCACCGGAAATCCTAATTACACAGATTGGGAAAAATACACCACCAATCCAAGATGCAACCTAGAACAGATCAACAGTCACGTCGAACTTGAGTAGACCCTAAATGCGGTTAACGGGGCAATTATGGAAGCATATGAATCCAGCTGCCCCATAAAAGAAATGAAAAGGAACAGTGGTACCATTTGGTGGAACGAACACCTTTCAAATCTGAGATCCGAAGTCAGCTGGATATTCAACAAAGCCAAGCGGGACGGAGATTGGCAGGGATACAACTGAAGGCTGAAAAAATATTATAAAAAAATAAGGAAAGCCAAGAGGAACAGCTTCAGGAGCTTTTGTGAGACAATCACATCAAGCCCCGCAGCAGCCAGATTGCATGAAACTATGGCGAGGGGCAGAGAGCAAGGACCAATATCACTCACAAGAACAGAGGATGAAGAGCAACGAGCTCTCCTCCTACTAGAGGTGCACTTTCCAGGTAGCATATCATTTGAACCCGACAGATCACTGGAAGAACCAGGTAGAGCCAGACGTGAAGACTGGAAGGTAGCAAAATCATATGCCCCCAATTGACTCCTTTCGACAATTCAAGTCACCCGGAATTGACGGTATATTTCCGGCCCTTTTACTGAAAGAGCAAACGGAACTACTGGCATTCATTATCAAAGCAACCAGATTCAGTCTGGCGCTCGAGTACATACCGAGCAACTGGAGGAGAGCACGGGTAACCTTAATTCCGAAAGTAGGAAAGAAGGACCCTACCCTCCCGAAGTCATTCAGACCAATCTGTCTCTCATACGGTCTTGCCACGATTCGGCAGAAATCCTAACCAAAAGAGTGCCGAAAGCATGATTCGCGGACCCAGTTTAGTAGCCTCGGAGACAGAGCTAGACTAAAATATTCCCAATGGAAAAAAACTCCCTAATAAAAACTCGTATGTAGGTATATTAAGTGAACGTTTTCGTCACTTCGTTATGCAACACTGCTAAAATAAAAGATACCCAAGTCACTTTGATTTGAAGGCGTATAAAACTTCATGCACCGAAGAAAAGAAATTGATGAAACATTATTCTGCATCTCACCACCCCCTTGAGATAACAATGCATGGAGAGGCGATGTCGTATAAAGAACACAGTTCGGAATATTATCAGTTGTCTGACCCATTTCTTGCAACAGTTTATAGCTTCCGATGCTGTGATGCGTCAAATTTAATTTATTTTATGTTTACTCTATGGCGTGTTTTATAATATCTGTTTTATACGTTCCATGGATGAATTACGAAGCGAGCTCTTCTTTCATGCGGAAAATTTCGATGTTCGGATTGGAGTTGGGAGTTCGGCAAAAAGCAATCCGAACGGAAACATTCGTCATCATGATCTGGTGCTAGTTAGAAACGGGAGAAAATAGAATTGATCTCATTTCTCCGATAAGGATTAAAATTATGTTTTGAATTTAGTTCAAACAAGAGCTTGAGGTTCAGAATTATGATCTGCAGAAACTAGCAGGATGAGAGTGAAGTAAGAATTGCGCATTTTTCCAAGGTATTTCTTCTTGCATTTCCATAGAATAGAATAGAATAGAATAGAATAGAATAGAATAGAATAGAATAGAATAGAATAGAATAGAATAGAATTTTATTAATCCATAAAAACCACATACATGGTGTTGGACAGGTCCAAGAGTTAAAAACTAGCGTTTAAAACCAGTATAGAAGATATAAAAACAAATATTCTAAGGATATATACACACATAGGTATATACATATACATAGGCACAAACATATAGACTGTTATCAAAAAAAAAAATTAAAAATATACCTATGGATAATTGAGTAAAATAATAGCCTTTCAACCCCTTTAAGAGGCTTTCGAGAAAAGTCTAGATTATTCTCGAAGCTTCTGAATAGTGCTGAGATATTCGAGAAAACTGTGGAATAAACCAGAACTGACTCACCGGTAAGATATACCGGGTGATTCAACTAAGTATTGGCGGCCTTGTAACTTTCTTATTTGTAGAAAAAACCATAACATAAGTGATTGAATTCAATTATCTACATATTATCACCTGTCAAAGATTTTCATGTCAACTTTTTTTTAATGAATTACCATATTTTTTATTTTGAATTATGATAGTGGCTGTCCTTCTAGGTAGAACCATATGAGACATTATACCTACATTTTCATCATAAAAATGTCGAGTAGTACGAGTGTTATAAGGACTGATAGGTCGCCAGATCTTATCACAACTTTGACGTGAGATTTTTGATGAACGAGTTCCAACTCGGTGACAGATATGAGTCACTATAAGACTAAGTTCATCTGCTGTACAGGTTGCTGCATTCAAGAGAAATGCTCCGATAACTGCGAAACTGCATTTTTATGGTCGCTGAGAACAAGACCTGAACACCTGGCCCTGGACTCCGATGATTAGAAATGTTTTATAGAATCGAAATGCGACGTCATATTCGAAATATCGGTACTGTTCTTCCCATTTCTAACGTTCGAATATGACGTCACATTCTCGACACATTTCGATGCTATGAAACATTTCTAATCATCGGAGTCCAGTGCTGATGAGTTCCCAGGCAACATTCAGTTCCATTATGTTATACATATAAGAACTCCAAACTCAAAAGTCTATGGCCGTATAACCATGGAAAAGACGATTTGAGATGTGAAGTCCTTTGAAGATGAACCATTTTGTGACGTCACGTCAATTTTTCGCAGCTCCTCTTGGTCCATTTCACCACTATTAAGGATTAGAGTAGGATCAAAACGGCAAGCATATTCGTTGTAGCATATATCATATATCCGTTCATACACCGCTTGTATAAGATGCGGGTAAACATCTTATGACATTCGTTCAAGCACGTTATCGGTCTGTAGTTCTTGGGATCAGAAAAATCTCCGTTCTTGGAAATTAGCAATTTATTAGAATTATTATAAGTTACAGTTGGAGAGGTGATTCTGGACCTCACTTCTCTCCATATCATGGTGAGGAGAACTGCTTGGGAAGCAAACCTCAGGTTGGCTAAAGTCGGACTCAAAGGGACAGCACACAACGTAAGAGGCTCAACCCCCACCGAAAGCAACTGACGAAATTACCAGTAAATTTAGTTTTGATAATTTTTTTCGAACGGAATCAAATACCATATGGAGCATAGAATCCATTCGAGCACTGGGAAAGAATATATGAATGTAGGCTTTCACGGCTGGCGTCAATGTTTTGGTTGGTTTCCGGGTTTTGCCGTGGTATTCTTCAGTTTAAATCTCCAAACGTTTCGACTGCCGACCGACGCAGTTGCAGTTAAAACGTTTGGAGATTTAAACCAAAGAATACCATGGCAAAACCCGGAATCCAGCCAAAACACTGGGGAAGAATACCATAACATGGTACACAGACTTCCGACAGAACTGGAGCAAGAGTCTTTGGGCCTGGCACCAAATATTCCGAACCTATGGGCCAGTTCCCCAGTATTTTTCAAGCGGAAATTCACGCCATAGAAAGGTGCATTCAATTCAACCTCGACAGGAGATACCGGAACAAGGAAATCGCAATCCTCTCCGATAGGCAAGCAGCCATGAAAGCGTTGAGCTCATATAACATCAACTTAAAGATGGTCTGGGAATGCCTAGACAAACTTAATTATCTAGGCAGGAACAACAAGGTGATCCTCCTCTGGGTGCCGGGGCATGTCGGAGTGGAGGGCAATGAAAAAGCAGATACACTAGCACGAAAAGGGGAATCAACGCCACTGATCGGGCCAGAACCATTCTGCAGGCTTAGAAATTCCTGCTATCAGGAATAACTCAATGAAACTCAAGAAGCAATGAGAGCAACATACTGGCAAAGACTTCTAGGGCTAAGGCAGGCCAAAGATCTCCTCGGCAACTTCAACCGAGCAAGATCTAAGACACTGATTAACCTCAGCAAAACTAGTCTAAAGACAATCACGGGATTTCTGACAGGGCACTGCAGACTCAAAGAACACCTAAGGAAGCTAGGCTTAGGGGAGGACAGCACCTGCAGATTCTGTGGGGAACATCCAGAAACACCACACCGTATATTGATGGAGTGTTATGCTGTACACAAGAGATTGAATATACTGGGATCACACCAGCTGACTGTGGGAGAAATACCACGAATAGACCTCCTCAAAATCCTTTAATTCCTGAAGGAATTGGAACTTGAGGGGCTGCTGTAAACGAAAACACCTTTGTCAAATAATTGCTATTCAATTGTCTTGAAAATATCTATGCCTAACAATGAAATCAAACAAAGTTTTGCATATTCAAGCCCATTATTATTTACAACATTGACTGCAATAACAGAGGTCGGAATCCTTAGAACTGTGAAATTCTCCAATAAACTCTTTAATAACTTCGTATGAAAAATTTATCATTTGGAAATGAAAAATCATGATTTCAGACAAAAACCGATCAGGACTTGTTGATCGTAGCACAGTTCAGTAAAGAGCAATTATGATGCCCTTCTCTAAACCGCTTTTTGTACAAGTAATTTTTCTTAAAAAATAAAAGGTGATTTGTGCTCGTCCATCACTGCATTTATTTTCGGATATTTACTCCACAATGTACATAAATTTCCGAAGTTTTATTCTCCAAACCGGTGGGTACTCTCCTTGAAATATTATTCAAATTGTGTTCGGACCTATAAATAATTCTGGTTGCATCTGTTCTTTGCTTTGGTGCTTAATTATTTACCACGTAACATCATGTCGATGTATTTTTAGTATCTAACTATGTAAAGGTTGTTTTGTTAATAAGTGTATGCCTCGAATGCTAGCAGGAAGAGGCGTTAAACTTTTTATTTTGTTTTTGTTAGAAGTCGTTTAAATCTATCTATTTTGTTTTTGAATCGATGTAACTTAGTATTCCACTCATGTCAGAGGTAAGAATGCCACTTTTTGTCACCCAGGAATATTTGAAAAAATACTAGTATCATCCAACTAATTTAATATTCAAAGTAATACTTATATGAACAAATTATTAACTGAAACTGATACCGGATCCTAGAGCACCTTGTACTTTTTTCGCATTTTTTGACCACAAGGAGACTCATTCGTCAATTACATGTCTGTATAGAAAGAATGCTGATAATTTCCTACAGGAAAATAAAATATTCGCGGAAATTCTTTGGTACGACGCGACGGTACTTTAACGTCGTTAATGTTCGACTGGATATAATATTAGTGTTCGCGGTAGTGATGGCGTACGAAAAAATAAAACGTCTGAAAATCCCTTTTTAATATTACGGTGATACTAATTTAATGACGTAAAATACGGGAAAAATACTGGAAAAATAGTGAAAAAGTTCTAGAACTTTCGGAAGTATTTTTTTGGTTAGGATACTGGAGGTGACCTGCGCCTACCAGATTTTTTTTTATACCATATTCGTGAAATAAAATGTTTTTTTTGTATAGTTTCACCAAATTTCAAAGCGATCACTGGTCGAACATAGTTTCTGTAGGCGTTTCAACAAATACCTGCATTTTCAAACGGATCGAATTTGAAATTTGATTTTTTCAAATTTTCAAAAATGTTTCGTGTGGAATAAATGACGTAGAATACGAAAAAAATAATGGAAAAATTAGACAGTTGTCGGAAGTATTTTTTTTTGGCAATTAACTGGGTTAGGATACCGAATTGGCCGTTCGGTGGTGACCTGCGCCCGCCGGAAATTTTTAATTTTTTTTTCCAAATCAGATTCAATGTTTTTGGTATAGTTTTATCAAATTTCAAAGCGATCGCTGGTGACCATAGTTTCTGTATGAGTTTAAATGAACGTCTGCATTTTCAAACGGGTCGAACTTGAAATTTGATATTTTGTAATTTTTCAAAAATGTTTCGTGTGGAATCAATGACCTAAAATACAGGAAAAATTGAGAAAAAATTCCACAGTTGTCAAAAATATTTTTTTTGGCGATTATATTGGTTAGGATACCGGATTGGCCGTTCGGAGGGAACTGTGCCGGCCAGATTTTTTAAAAAAATTTTTCCATATCATATTCGTAAAATTCAATGTTTTTCTACTGAATTTCAAAGCGATCGCTGGTGACCATAGTTTCTGTATGAGTTTAAATGAACGTCTGCATTTTCAAACGGGTCGAACTTGAAATTTGATATTTTGTAATTTTTCAAAAATGTTTCGTGTGGAATCAATGACCTAAAATACAGGAAAAATTAAGAAAAAATTCCACAGTTGTCAAAAATATTTTTTTTGGCGATTATATTGGTTAGGATACCGGATTGGCCGTTCGGAGGGGACCTGTGCCGGCCAGATTTTTTAATTTTTTTTTTCCATATCATATTCGTAAAATTCAATGTTTTTTGTGAAGTTCTACTGAATTTCAAAGCGATTGCTGGTCGAACATAGTTTCTGTAGGCATTTAAACGAAAGTCTGCATTTTCAAACGTGTCAAATTTGAAATTTGATTTTTTTGCAATTTTTCAAAAATGTGTCGTATGGAATCAATGACGATGAATACGAGAAAAATGATGAAAAAATTTCACAATTTTTGAAAGAATTTTTTTTGAGATTATATGGGTTAGGATACCGTATTGGCCGTTCGGAGGTGACCTGCGCCCGCCAGAAATTTTTTAAATATTTTTTCATATCATATTCTAAAAACTCAATGTTTTTTGTATAGATTCGTTGAATATCAAAGCGATAGCTGGTTGAAAATAGTTTCTGTAGACGTTTCAATGAACGTCTGCATTTTCAAACGAGTCGAACTTGAAATTTGATTTTGTGCAATTTTTCAAGAATGTGTCATGTAGAATCAATGACATACAACATGGGAAAAATATTGAAAAAATTCCACAGTTGTCAGAAGTATTTTTTTTGGCGATTATATGGGTGAGGATACCGAATTGGCCGTTCGGAGGTGACCTGCTCCCGCCAGTAATTTTTCTAGTCTTTTTTCTATATTTTATTCGTAAAATTAATTGTTTTTTGTATAGTTTCACCAAATTTCAAAGCGATCGCTGGTGACCATAGTTTCTGTATGAGTTTAAATGAACGTCTGCATTTTCAAACGGGTAGAATTTGAAATTTGAGTTTTTGCAATTTCTTAAAAGTGTGTCGTGTGGAATTGATAGCGCAGAATACGGGAAAAACAATGAAAAAACTCCAGAACCGACGGAAGTATTTTTTTAGGTTATATGGGTTAGGATAGCGGATCCTAGCGCACCTTGTATTCCTTTCGCATTTTTCGACCACAAGGAGACACATGAATTTTTCCTTTCACATTGCCTCTTCCTAGTTAGGAGCTTTTCATAATATCTATCAGATGTAGTTCAATGTCCAGCGTGGCTTTAGGTAGTTGTTTTTCATTAGATATTAAGAAAAATTCATAATTTTTATCGTAGGTTTTCATTTGCAAAAAGAAAATCAATTTTCCAACATGAATACCTTCCAATAGGTTATCTTGAACAGCAGAAGTTTACCTTTCTCAGTCGCAGATGATTCCACATCTGACACTATGAACATCCTGGTTAAAGTTTCAATACAATCAAAATTTCAGTTCGTGTTCACTACATCAGATCAATGAACTCATAATTCATTGTCAGAATCACCTTCTCATCATTGTATCGAGGATGACATGGCTAGTTTTCTACTTTCTAGGAAATATGAAGTTTCTTTCCTCCTATAGAGAGTCGTTAACAAAACATGTTTATCATTCAATGAATGCTTGTCGAGGAAATTCAAAAAACATCATCATTTGAGCTTGAATCAATGTTTCGTATGTAAATGAGTGAATGAGTCTTTCATATATAATCGTCTGTGAAGCTTCAGAAACTCGACAATATCCAACTATCAATAGGAACTGATGGTCCCGTTTGGACGTTTTCATTATGAAATAAAAATTAATTCGTATACGCAAATCATTTCGGATTTCTGTATTACAGAAAATTTGTTGATATCAAACAGAGTTCGAAAAAATGGGCCGAAAAAAAATTACTTAGCCCTTTTACACTTCCGTAAAGAAATGAAAGAAACGTCATAATAATTCAGCCAACTGAGATGGTTTTTATAGTCTTTATCACAGTTTCCTAGAGAATCTTTTCCTGAAGATCGAACACAATGGTTCATGACCATTTTTAACTGGACTTTAGGGGAAGAGTTGGCTTCAACATTAACTATTCTGCTGAAACTACAAATCTAAACCTACATACACTGAGATCAGTTGGCATGTTTTAATATGAAATTTATTATTTTCGAACCAACAAGAGTCACTGCCAGCTCAAGGACATGTCTAGATAATTTTATCATCAAGAAAGAATCCGAATGAAGAGTATAACTTAAAGCAATAAAAAATGTATGTAATGTGGGCATTTTATTGGAAAAAATTACGATTTTTGTAAAAATTTATGAAAAAAAAACCAGATTTTTGCAAAAGAAATATGTTTATTTTGAATAAGGAATATTTTTTTCCACAATATTCATTTTGTGAGGACGCCCAATCACTTCCAATCATTATGGAGTTTGTTTCATCGTGATAGGTCAATTAGTTCAAAAGATATAGCGTTTTGTTCACACAGGGGCCACGGTAGCGAACAACATTTTTTTAAATTTCATATAAAATACAAACATTTTTTTTCGATTTTTTCAATACGTTTTCCGTCTATAAAATTAAGCACAGTTTCCCTCATTTCAATATGTGCACTTCATGAAGAAAATGTTTTCATTATCTGTCCTGCAAAATTTAAAATAGCTTCAGTCACACCACTTTTTTAAAAAGGTGATTGTAATTCATAGACATCAGTCTATCTCAGGTATGTCGAAAAAAATTCTTTCACCGAATCAAAATGGTTTCACTCGCAATAAAAGCGGAACTTAAACGCTGCACAATTCCTGAATTTTTCAAGAAATGTACCTACTGAGTGAAATTTTAGACAATATGCCACTCTTTCAAGATTTGTGGTTTTAGTTGGATGGTTAGAAACTTTTTTGGTGAAACGTTTAGTTGTAAAATAATTGGCAATAATTGGGAGCATCATTGGCCAACTGGTTCTCCTGACTTAACCCTATTGGAGTTTTTCATGTGAGGTTATCTGGAGCAGCAAGTATATAAGCACCAACCATTAAACGATATTGACCTTTTGACGCAGAAGATTCGGGAATGTGTAGCGAACATACAGCCACAGTTCATCAAAAATGCAGTAAAAGAATTCACAAAATATTTCGATATTTAAATTTAGATTGAAAAAACTCCTTGTCCCATTGATTGACGCAGGTATAAAATATATTATAAATAAAATGGGCCCCAGGACAGAACCTTGTGGAACCCCAAAATCGACTGGATGACTTGTTGAGAGTCGATCCGAGATTTTCACATACTGGGTACACGTTTTTCCAAGTCGGATGAAATAATATTCAGAGCCATTCCTCTGATAAGTTTTGTGATCAGAATATCATGACTTATTGTGTCGAATGCTCTAGTAAGGTCATACAATCTTGCTTTGCAAAATTCACGACGCTCATAAAAAGCACATTAGGCTGAAATCGTCGGCTGTTCTATAACCGAACTGACTTTCTGGAAAAAACCAAAATCCATTTAAAATTGCGGTAGATTCACCATTTGGTGGAAAGTGTTATATTTTCTCTGAAGGATCAAGCGGTCAAGAGAATAACCAAGCAAGTCACAAGTTTTACGTTGTGAAATTTCTAATTTAGGTCGCTGATTTGGTACAAACTTATAATGAAATTTCACCTGAAAATGCCAATAACTCTGATATAATTATTTGTCACTTAGCTGGTTTTTTCCCTGTGCCCTTCATTTGCAGAATTTTGCATTAACTTTTTATATAATTCTCAAAAAAATTTGTAAAATCTTCAACTAAGATAGTATTTTCACTTTTTACGTTGTTAATTTTATATTTTCTTGTTATTGAACTTACATTTTCTCTATTTATAAGATTGTTACGCTTCAATAACCACCAAGTTTATCAATAATATTATAATTGTTTGATTATTTAGTTATTCCCATTAATTTTTTTTCGGAATATCATCCACGTGGATTTGCATTTTGATATTTCTTTACCTTGTTTTGACAAAATTTTTCAACTTATTTTATATGCAAGGGTAAAGATAAAAAAATCGAAATGTATTTTGTTTTCTTCAACAAATTTAATTTCAATTATTTGCTTTCGATAATTTGGTCATTATGGTTCAACCCAAACAAAAAAAAAAGTTGTTTTAAACTACGCGTTTTCAAACAATTGCGCTTCGTCAAAACTTTCAGAACGAACAGGGTTATTGCATATAATAAAGCGTATTTTAAACTGCTCTCTTTATGATCTCAGTTCGGGTTGCATCACGATACTTTTTGACATCCGTTACGAAATTTCGAAACCAAAAATAAACAGTCGGAAATTCAAACTAAATTCAAACACGACTCACCTTAACGATAACTCCCCGCACCCGCGTCAGCTGTCATCCGAAGCTCCATGCTCAAGAACTACTCAAAATACAAGCGAAAAGTTACATATTTGTTATTTTTATTATTATTGTGAGAGCTGCAAGATGTGCGAGCTAGCCAAGATCGGCCCTCGTGCCGAACTGCCGCTGCATAGTCGTCTGGACGCGCTCCAAGCATCCCACCGCGACGTCATGCGTCCAGGAACGGACTCAGGATTTGTTATTGCTAGACTTCGACGTTGATAGTTCGAGAGGGTTTCGTTAAACTGCAGGGGCGTATGCGACGGTTGAAAGTTGGCGCGTACAGAACTTCAAGTTCATACTGTGCGTTTCTAATCAGGTAATAATAATAATAATAATATGTCCTTCTGATGTCGGCCATGGGTATACTAGGCTAACCCCCCAGTATACCCTACTACTCGGTTCAGGACAGACAAAAGGACGAGGCACCCACAACCGACCCCCTCGGATTAGGGGCAATGAAAACGAACGCTTTGAGTGGACGGATGAACTAAAGGACGGTCTTCTGGCATTGCTGTGAGAGCAGTGAGCCCGCCCGAAGAGAATACATGGCGAGAAAGCATGCTCCGTGGTGTGAAATACACCCAGAGCATGCTGCCTTTTCCGCCCACAGCCTAAGGGATTATGTATCTCATCTTCGTGCTCGAGGCTATGTCAGAGCCCCTCCTCATCCAGTCAACGAAGTGGCACATATGCCACGTGTTGGTTTGGCTGTACAGGAGGCCCGTATCGTTCCACCAACGAAAGGTATCAAGTCCCTGAAGCCACAAGAACTGGCACGGGTGGATGCGGAGATTTACGATATCCTTTTAGAAGAGGCTGACATCTGGCAGATCAACTCTGTCCTGTATGACGCCGCTCAGGCCTTTTCCCAAGCGAAGAGGAGGGATACCATTCCTCTGATTGGGAAGCATGAGCGACGCATCCACAAGATGGAAGCTGAGATCAACTCGGCGAGACAACACGCGTCTCGTGTCAAATGTGTGGCGGACTAAGTGGCGGTCAATAGGCCCTTCACGCCCGCAGTGCGGCGAATTGCCGCACATTTAAGACGAGCTCATCACACACAAAATCAAGGCTTGCTGTTTACCATAAAACAGCACTGTCTTGCTAGGATACGAATGCTGGTGGCTGCAAAAAAGTCACTAGTGAGGCGGGTGAGAAGCATCGCGGAAAACGATGCGAGATGAAACTTCTCGCCTATTCCAAGAGCGTCCACGTGTTGTGGAAAACCCACCGGTGGCTGATCGGGTGGAAACCTTCTGGAAGAGCATTTCTGCATGTACTCAACGTAGATACTCCAGCCCTAGCGCTGTTCGAAGCTTTCTGCAGGTGGACATTTTTTCCATGTACCCACCACCATTAGCAAGAGTTTTCAACTCATGACCAAATGACCAACAGATGACATCTGGTCAAGCCGGAGTCCAAAAAGAGCAGTTCATCTTCAGAAGGGGCGTATTTTAGGGAGACTTCCTCAGCCCTCTTTCCTTCTGCATCTCACTATTTCCATTGTCCGTTGCACTACGGAAAACCCGCGGATACAACTGCGGCACCCCCAGCAAACATGGATGACCTTAAACTGTATGTCTGTAAATTCATTTGATCATTCTAAATCGATTTTCGTTTGCAGAATTGCTCTATCTTCAATCGTTTCCCAGTTGCAGAGTTCATCTGGAGTGGAAAGGAGTAATTTCTCTCCATACTTTTATCTACTACCAATCGTGATATTTTTTTATGCCAAATCTTGAATGTGAGCATGAAAAATCGCATATTTTCGGAATCTGCAAAATGTTTGCATATATAATGCGGATTGTAAGTAAATCTGCCAATTTTGTATTTTTCAAGATTTTTAGGGGTCTACCCCATTGGACTTTTTTCGATTTTTCGAATGATTTTGTTTTGTATCGATCGACTCAAAATTCGCAGATTATACTAATTTGATCATTCTGAATCGATTGGCGTTAGCAGAATTGCTCTATATTTAACCGTTCCCGAGTTGAAGAGTTCATCTGATATGGGTAGGAGTGATTTCATCAATTTTTTTTCCACTTCTTTTCATTACGTTTTATTCCTTTTATTTGCCAAACTTTGAATCTGAGCATGAACAAATCATATATTTTTGTAATCTCATGAAATTTTGTGTATACAGGCCGTTTCATTTATCATGTGGTAACATTGCTATATTCTAAACCGAGTAATATATACAAAGACGATTAAATGGGAAAAAAGGTAACTATTGTGGTGAGCAGTAAATTGGTCATAAAAAATTTACGGGGATTCTCGCGCTTCCCAACTTGTACAGGGAAAACTGAAAATGCTGTTTTCGGCAAGAGTCCCCGTAGATTTTCTCTGACCAATATACTGCTCACCACAATAGTTACATTTTTTCCCATTTAATCGTTTTTGTATCTATTACGGTTTAGAATATAGCAATGTTACCACATGATAAAAGAAACGGCCTGTATAGTGCGGATTTCAAGTGAATCTGCCGATTTTGTATTTTTCATAATTCTTAGACTTTGGAATTTTTTCGAATTTTCTAATGAATTTGTTTCACATTGATTGAATTGTAATTTTTATAGGAAAATTTTTTGAAGAGCTGTAGTATTTCATTTCAATAAATCATCATATACTTACTGAATATGTGTAGGCAATATTTTCCAAGTTACCAACCAATTTACATTGAAAAATAATAAATTTCATAATGATTTTGAAACTCAACTCAAAAACTAGAAATATTCCAATCACAATGAAACGAATAAAATCGACGAAGTCGAAGTACCCTTTCTCTCCACACGTTTCCACAAGTGAAAAAATGAGGCAAACATCCGTCAGAAAACAACTATTTCCCTGGCTAATACCACGACATACATTGAACTATACTAGAGTCAAAACTTCGAAACATGCATGCCCGCTGGTGGTCTAATTACAAGATATGCACTTGCAATTGGGTCTTCTTCGAAGAATCTTGCACAAATATCTGTCAGATGTAGTTTAATGTAATATAAGCCATGGAAGTAGTTCTTCGAAACATTAAGGCAAGTATAATGCATGACTTTGAGTTGAAACTTATCAAGCTCTTTTATCAATTCCGTCTCTGCCCTCGCCCCCCGCCCCACACATATCCACGGCCCCCTCGTCGTACTCCAGAGCGTTGCAGTCCATGCGCTCCAACACAATATGCATGCATCATTGTTTATGTTCACCAGGATATGTTGGCATGCTTGAACGGCTTCACTTAATGAGAACGTTA
The DNA here is from genome assembly GCA_958502065.1 of Chrysolina americana. Taxonomy (NCBI): domain Eukaryota; kingdom Metazoa; phylum Arthropoda; class Insecta; order Coleoptera; family Chrysomelidae; genus Chrysolina; species Chrysolina americana. The sequence goes on along the minus strand of OY293410.1, from coordinate 107,126,491 downwards.
TCCTGGCCTCGCAAGGACAATCTGCTATTATAAAGGAGTTAGGGAAATTTAGTGGTGTCATACACTAACTAGATTTGTAGGGGAGCTCTGCGGGCTGACGGAATACGTTAGAATTCACTGCACCGCGGACACCTTATTTCCGGATGGATATTTTTCGGTTCGTTCAAGGATTTGTGCGGAGGAAATACAGGAAGTTGGAAACACATCCTGTTCATCGTTGAGAAAACGGCGTGCTTCTTGTTGTTGACAGGAATTGGCGTATGATGTTCCCAAATACGGTTTTGAATGTTCTTACCGTTCGACCAATATAAGTCTTTTTGATGTACCTTTCCACATTGTCATTTCCAAAATCGACTCTTATTCAGATTTGCCTTTGAATATTCTCAGAAAATATCAGTTTTTCCAACATAATGGAGCTCCACCACATCGCAGAAATATATGCAGATATTTCCTCAAAACGACTATGCAAGAACGATGGATAGGAAACAATGGTCTTATGAAATGGCCACCACGTTCACCTGACCTGATCCTTTTGGACTTTCAGTGTGGGATTTCATTAAAGGCAAGGTATTATAACGATTACGTATGGGTAAATCACTTATTATCTCCCTAGAGCATGAATTATTTCCGGATATTTTCTCAAAGTGCAAATTTTCTTAAAAAATTCGCAACTGAGGAAAATTTCTTACCAAAACTATTTTAAAATAGAAATAAAATTGGTAACATACTTAGGTGACATATTATCATCCATGTAACAGACATCATAGTAGGCCGTTGTTATATAAGGCTTCCTCTCACAACAGCGAATTGCGAATTATTTTTTTTTCGGATTTGATATCAAATATTTCAATTTTCCTATGCTCTAGTGAAATGTGGTTTAAATAATTGAATAGAGAAGCAAATATTCTACCAGAATCACATGATTTTATAGTAGTAGAGGAAAGGGAAAAATGTTAAGGTCTACTTCTATCGGACGCTAATGAATTACATCGGCGGCACCTTCATTTATCTAGCTCGGATTTGTTGTCAAATATTGTAATTTCCCTATACCGTCAAACGGGGCTACTTGGGACAATTTTCAAGTTCTTCAAATTGCCTGTGTCACACGATACGTCCCTTCAATGATGTATTGATTTCAAAACGCGAGTACCTATTCGTACTACACATTTGTCATGGTATTACACCGAATATGAAAAAACAAAAATTTTTTTTTTATTTTTTTTTCGGTGTTCCATGTTACCCGCAAGATGGGGTAACATGAAACCCATCGCTTTTATTACCGTTATATCATTTTAAACATGGCTAGGGCATCATAGGACACTTTTCAAACTTTTTAAAAAATACCTGAGGGAGAATTTCCCGGAATAGTCAACAAAAACAAATTTTATTCGAAAAAAAAAACTCAAAATTAACAATGGTTCTTTACATGTAACAGTATGAACTTCGATATAAACTCATCTATTCATATAAAAATATGCCGGCCTCGGACAATGCTCTATGGTTGCAAAATTTTCATAATTCGACATTAACTGGAGGAAAAGTGAAAATATTTGGAAAACTCGTGGATTCACGTAAGAATCTCAATGTGACTTTGTCAGGAGGCGTAATGGAGATTATTTTTCCACCAAATTTTTTTTTGACTCTTTTTTATTGTTCTGGTTATAAATATATTCGACCAATGCAAACTGGTCAATTTCTATATTTTCTAAGCAAATAGCATTTGTGAACGTGTTTGACACTGCACCACCAGTCTCATTATTGCATGGTTCTATATCAGTCTCATTATTTCTATGTTCCATAATAGTCACCTCGTCTGTAGGATCAGTTTCAATATTATATTCAAACTGGTCAAAGTCTCGTTCAAAATCTGAAAAATTAAGTTCAGACTCTCCAGAATCTCGGAGTGATTAATTTTCAGAATAAGTTTCTTCGTCCGATGTTACAATCGTTGTTTTCCTTTTCTTTTTCTTCTTCTCTATATTCAATTCAGATATGCCTTGTTTCTTTGTTTTCTTCTTAATCTGTTTACTTGGTCCTGGTTCTTCTTCTGGTTTAAGCATTCAAATCTATTTTTTTTTCCTTTTTTTTAATGGCACTGTCTCAGCAGTTCGCGTTCATTCTAAAAATAATTGGAAACTTTCAACTAATTCCGTCGTTTCTCCTGTTCTATTCGGCTCGATAATATTAAGTGAAGTGGGCAATCTCTTCAATACCTGCTCTTTATCTAATGGATAGATTCCAGAAGCTTTGAAACCTGCTAAGACATTTTTTTTGTATTCTCATCACCCATTTCCGTTAAACATCTGTTTAGGAGTCGTGGAAAAACATCTTTGGGAAGAGTCCCTCTGCTTTGGTTTTCCAGTCTGCCAGAATTTTGCTCCATTTACTTTTCAGTGGCTTGAAATACGCAACATCCAGTGGTTGGCATATCCCTGTACTATTAGATGGCAGCAAAACAAATCTAATATTGTATTCTTGGCACTTTTCTATCACTCTTGGTGAAACGTGGCTTGCCAAATTGTCACCAATCATAATTTTCGGTTGATCATTATCAAACTGTCGGAAATAGGGCAATACGATAACTTTAAACCAGTCTTCGAAGAACTCCATATTGAACCATCCATTCTTTGATCTATTGTAAGCCGTCCCTTTTGGCCCCCCTTCGGTCCAAGTAGTGTATAGGTGTTCGGATCTATAAACTATATATTGCGGCAGCAAATGCCCTGATGCAGTAGTTGAAAACATTACAGATGTACTACTCTTTGTAGAGTCAACAATTCTGTGCGGGTGACGACAGCCTCTGCGTACAATGACATTTGTTCTCTTCGGATCGTCAGTCATGTTAGTCTCATCATAATTTATTATCAGTTCAGGATTAATACCTTCAATGGTGGTAGCAAGTTCTTCAAAGTAATTATTGATAATATCACGGTCAACGCCTGCTCTTGCCCGTTTTATATTCTGACTTAAGCGTTGGGTAAGTCTATCATGATGTCTGCTGATGAAGAAGGAACGAAACCAATCTGGACCTGGTAAGTTATTATTGAATCTTTTTTCAGTCATACCACGTCTATCGAGGAATGATTTTACTATTAGCCGTATATCGTAGCTCCCTAAGGGAAATCCCCATTCGCCACAGAGGACAATACAATCTACAATCGCATTTTCATGCTCACTTGTAAAGACGCAAGGTCTGCCATATTTGGACGTTTGATTTCCACGCAAATGTCGACTGAGTGTAGATTTTGGAATTTGATATTGCTCTGCAACCTTTCGTATCGATTGACCCCTTTTGACTTGAGCTATAGCTTTCTGCAACTGCTCATCTGTAAAATCCCTATACTTTCTGCAACCAATGTTCCGTTTATATTGCCTTGGCATTTTCTGTAATAGAAAAAAAAAACAAATGGGGTAACTTGTGACGTGTCCTATGTTACACTGTGAGGCGACTTTTGATTTATATGTTTACCAAAAAATTAATAAATAAGGCAACACTGCGATTCCACCTAGTCTAGTGTTATTATGATGCATTGGGGTTAGGATGTATAATGAGTCTTGTTCTCTAAACCAAATTGTTCAAGCTGGACAGACAAAGTTTTCAGATGCACATTTTTGTGTTAAAATTCTATAATATTAAGGGAATCAAAAAAATACTTACGTGGCAAAATATTTAACGCACTACACACTAGATGTTTGAGGACAAGCATGAGACCCAGGTCACGCGGGAAATCAAGTGTTAGCGTTGTCAGTGTTGCCACGATTAATTATTTAAGAAGATGGGGTGAATTGTCCCAAGTAAGACCCCTGGTCTAAGTAACCTCATATGATGGTACTCTATTAAAATGTGGTTTAAATAATTAAATTACAGATAATAACATGTACCTATAATTAAGTTATAAATAAATATCAATCAAAAATATTTTATGCCACTGTGTTTACGACAGCTGTCAAGCCAGAGGGAAATTTCCACTTATTAATTTCCCTCTACGCAGGGAAATTTTCGAAGAAATTAGGTTACTGCAGGCATCTGATTGGCTAAAATTAACTGGTATAAAATTTTCATGTTTATTTCTCCTACTGTACAAAGTATACTAAATATTTTTTTGGAAATAAGTATTATTATTATTAAATTTGATGTTTTGTTTCTAATTGCAACTTCCGAAAAACGCCAGTGAAGAGAATATGAGCAATTCCACCCCCAACTGGAAAGAACATTTTCTGCAAATGACGTTATTGTCCTTTGCATAGGAATTGCCGCATCTCAGAATTCGTAATACCCTTCGTATGCATTACAAAGTGAGGCAGTTTTCGCGTTGAACAGCCAATTCATATGTTCATTTAGTCTAATTTTCTTGAATTGCATTTCTGAATTTTTCTGTCTTAAGTTGCTAACATAACTATCTGAATGTCGAGTTCAAGGAAACATTATTCTTGGAGTACCTATTTTGATCTTTCAGAAGAATGCCTGTTATCAAAAAACACCTGTCATACATCAAAAATTGATAACCTCTTGTGACAGATCTTATTGATTTATCATTATAATTATTACTGGAATGTAAACGAAAATTACCTACCCTATTATTACCCCAGGTGGTATAGGCGAGTCCAAACTCTTCAAACAGATCTTGACCTGTATGTATGTTTGTAACCGACTCCTTTATACTTGATTTTGACCCACTTCAAACACAAAGATTCAATTGAAACTTTGTACACTTATCAACAAACGGTGACAATATGATAATTCGATGAGTTTGTCTCATTATCCTGATCAGGATCGCCAGAATCAAATAATTTGCCTCTCATGTACCCTGTGTGAGAGCCTTCGCCATAATTTTAAAAATCCCTGTCAGGGGGCGTCCATAAATTACGTGAGGTGTTTAAGGGGGGGAGGGGGTCGAGTCAAATCTCATCTAATCTTACGTTGGAGAGAGGGGGGGTCTCGGCAAATATCACGCAATTTTTTTTCTGATTGAAACAAAAAAAAAATTATACTATTTTGGTCCATTTAATCCAGATTGTACATGCATAAGATTTAATCTTAAGTACTTGTACTCTTTTTTAATCTAAGCAGTTACGATTTAAGTATTCTATTGTTAAATTTTTATTACACTTATAATTAAACTCTCAGCAACATTGATTACTAGTCATAACTAGTCGTAAATAAAAGCACGAAGCAAATTTGTTTTTTTCTTTTTACAATAACAATCCAACACGTTTACGTAAGAAACTCACATTTTGAAAAATCTCACGTGAGATTGGGAGATGGGGGAGGGGGTTGAATAAAATCTCACGACATCTCACCAGGGGGGGAGGGAGGGGCAGAAAATTAAAAAAAACACCTCACGTAATTTATGGACGCCCCCATGAATGGTTGATTAATGCAACCTACTGCCTACTGCCTTTCTTGAATAGGGTCGCCATTTTTTCTTCAGGCTCTCTCTCTCTTTCCGGAGATTTTTTTTTTAACAATAAATTGAGAACTAATAAGTGAAAAATAAAATATAGTTTAAAAAACTAAAAATCACGCTTTTATAACATTGAACTAAAGAGTAAAAAATAATTGTTGATATAGACAGAAAATAATAATAAATGAGAAAAATTAGTCACTGTGGAAGAAACGTGGGGTGCTCGATATACGAAAATATGAAACAAAGCGCCCAATTAAAATTTTAATGTCATTTTTAGGATCAGTAGGTCGATGGACGTTTGCAATTCTTTGATTAATGAAATTTAAATATTTTGGAAAAAAGGTTTACTTCGAAAGTGTAGAGGTTCCGTAAAAAGCCTACAAAATCTCAATTTTACTCGGAAATGTATTCAAATTCGGTGAGCATATACAAAAAGGGATGAATTTCACGAATACTTATAAAAAAATAAATGGAAAAAATGTCTTGCCCGAATATTACCGCTTTGCGAACGCTAATCGATTCAGAGTGACGAAATTAATATATTTGTTTAAGTTGATTTTGAGATCCATTTTAAATTGCAAATTCGTACATACGTGCACAATTTTGGAAACATGTTTTTAGGAAAATAACTCCTCTCGGATGAACTTTTCAAGATAGAGCAACTCTACGAACGCCGATCGATTCACAATGACAAAATTTTGCGATTTTTCGGGAAATAAAAAATTTCCAATTCCATTTCCTTATATATCGAATTTTGCACTACTCGACTTTGATCACCGATGAATGTTTTCAAAAAGTGAAATTTCCGCGTATATTACTTGATCCAAGAGAAAATTTGCCCCTTAATCCGAAAATGTACCCGTTCTTTGAATTAGAACGGTAGTTCACTTAGAAAATGTCGATTTTGTGGATAGATGCATTTTTTCGTCGGAAAAATTGCCCAGTTTTGGTTACCCCTTTGTCGATTTTAATTTCTAACGTAATATTCGGAATCGGATCGTCAAGATACGATTGAGGGAAGTTTGCGATTTTTTGGGAAATAGAATTTTTTTTATTCGATTTCCTTATATATCGAATTTTGCATTACTCGACTTTGATCACCTGTGAATGTTGTTAAAAAGCAAAATTCCCGCGAATATCACTTGATCCGATAGAAAATTTTCTTTTGAATCCGAAAACGTACTCGTTCTTTGAATTAGAACGGTACTTCACTTAGGAAATGTCAATTTTGTGTATAGATGCATCTTTTCGTCGAAAAAAATTGCCCTTTTTTTGTTCCAATGATTTGTTTTGCACGATATCCAATTTTCAATACTATAGATTTACTTCTGTCAAAATCCTAGATGAAAGATGAAAATGATATGCTATCAGACCACAATCACCAATTTTATTGCTTTCAGCAAATGCAAACACAAAAAACAAGACAGTAATGCGGATAGTAAATTCACCCATTCACAACAACAACGTGTGGCGTATTAAGGGCAACACAGAATATGTAGACCTGAGTCCTTGCTCCTGCTGTTTAAAGACAAGACTAATGGCCTGGATTAACGTTACAGCTACGTTGCGGTTATCTCTTGTCGTAACTGTAAACACTACCGCCTCCTGACCCGCAGATATTATCACCAGGTCTAGCGTGGCAACATTATACAGTGCGGCTTTCAATAGCCCACCCCCCACTTGTTAACTTTTGAACGGTTTGACGTACAAACATAAAAAAAAATATTTGGAGGGTATTACCTATACAACTTTTTGAAATAAAACATATAGCGATTGCTCGCTAGATGGCGCGGGGGGCACATCAACTAAAAATTTTTCAATGGCATGGGGGTCATGTGTCACATCGTTGGAAAGATCATTCAATCCTCTTTCCAACCATCTAAATTTTTTAGAATTTCCTTTAATTCAAAGAATTTATTTGACATCAAACCATTCAAAAGTTATCGTGGTCAGGTGAGAAAACGGATTCAAATTCGCCAGATCCGCACTTATTCTGACATTTCAAATGCAAATTGTAAAAAAGCATAAAAACGAAAATCCGTGAAAAGCCTATCATTTGAATTGGAATCGATTTAAAATTCAGCATATACAAAAAATATTGAATTTCACGAATAAAAATAAAAAAAAAATATTTGGCGGGAAATAACAGCTTTCGAATTCAGATGAAGTTTTCAAATCGAGAACGGTTTGACGTAGAGCAATTCTGCGAAATCCAATCGATTCAGAATTACAAAATTAGTACAGTCTGTGAATTTTAAGTCGATTAGCGGCAACAAAATTATTACTTGAAAAAAAGTCCGAGATTTATTCCCCTAAAATCATAAAAAGTAAAAAGTTATCCGAATCACTTGAAATTACCACCATATACTCAAAATTTCATGCTGTTTCCAAAAATGTATGATTTGGATATGCTCAGATTCAAGGTGTGCCATAATATAGCGATAAAACGTTCAAAAATCTCTCGCACCATCGATTTTTCGAAAATGGTTATTTTAATTTTTAGAAAAATTGCAAACACCCATCCCACTTATCTTGTCGAGCTGATTCCGAATATATCATCAAACATTGAATTAGATCAAGGAATGCGAGAGAACTTAAAATAATTTGGTCAAAATCGCAAAAATTATAGTAATTCGTTAATTCTTAGTCAATTCGAAAAATGTTGAATACCAAACCTCTATTTTAATTGGAATTGATTCCAAATTCGATAAACATATACAATATCGCATTTTGAATGACTAATAATACACTCAAAAAATAAATATCCATTATCCACACCTCACAAAACACTCATAAAAAGCAAAACTTGGGCGAGCTACATTCACAGGTTGCTTTTCGTTCGCGTCATTTTCAACAGTTTTAAAAACTTATAGCCGAAGCGTCATTAAAATTAAAATATTAAAATTATTCGAATTTAGTGTTGTTTCTTACTCTTCTTATGAGAAGCTAGGGTGGGAAATGCACACCCCACCCCCTCTTGCACGAACAATACTAGCTTTGTTCTCGGGTGCAATTCTGAACCAGTTCAAGGACTATTCGCATGCGCAGTTTAAAAATTGTCGTTCGCGGTTCACAGAATTCAGGATTTTCAATAGCAGTTAACACTGTTAACAGTAATAGACAATTCTGAATTAGTTATGGACTGGTTCGGAATCGGTTCAGAATTGACCCGCGAACAATACTATTAACTGCACTAAGGCGTTGCTAGGATCACAGTTCAGCTCTATAGACGCCGATCCGCAAGAACTTTTGGAGGTTTATTCGCCTTTGTTGTTATATATATATAGGTTGTAACATTCTGTCTCAGCAGCTGGACCCATTGATCTCTTTTTCCTTTCATTGTCAACTCTTAGCCGTACAAGGAGCTTATGACGTGGGGTGCCTAGGCAGAGCCACGGATTATTGCCTTGCTTCGTTCCCGCTCTTCACCCCGGGGAGGTGAGTTACCTGAGCAGCTTGACTTGTGCGATTTTTGCTCAAGCGAAGAGCAAAAATCATTGGGATTTCTATCATCCCTCTGCTTTGTTTTTTCATTTCTGGTTTGTTTTCATTTTCCGCCTTCTCAGTTCTGAACAGTACTATTATCTTGCTCATTTCAATTTCTGTCTTTTTTTTTACCTTTCAATTTCTTGATTCTCTTTCTTCGTGCTTTTGGTTCCCTATGTAGATTTGTTTCTGAGTTTTCTTTCATCATCTTGTCTCTTTCTTCTATTTTGCTTTGTTTATTAATTTTTTCCCAAGTTTGTTCCATTTCTTCCGTATATCTTTCCTGAACTCCACAGGTATTTCCAAAGATGACAGTAAATCCTTGGATTCATGTCATGGTATACTTTCATGTCGACACCTACATCAGCTCACTGAATCCGTATGTTGATTCTTGAGCCGAATAAACCCAGCGAAGCGTCATTAAATGAATGGATATTAAAAATATTCGAAGATACGCCTAAGATGACTCAATTCAAAGAGTCAATTATGGAATGAATAATTTCGCATTTTGATATATGTTGAAGTATTCCATAGCTATCATGTACGAATGAATAAACGTTTTCGAAGTTGATAACGTTTTTTATCGATTTTTTTTTAGTTCAGTATCACAAACGTATATGACATAATGAACCGATTTTATCTTACACGTGAGAACTAAAAAAGTTCATTCACTCTTTCGTTCAGTTGAAGCGCATGATTGGTATAACGCTTAACTGAGAGAATTATTCATCAATTGAATCATTTCGCGATTTGATTTCTCTTGCAGCACACAGTTGATATCACACGCAAATTAATAAACGTTTATGCAATTTAGGATGTCCTTTCTGAATTCGATTTCGAGTTTTACGGCATGATCAGTATCACAAACGTTCCTATTTGACCTAATCAACCGAATTTATCTCACAAGTGAGAAATGGAAAAGTTGACTCTCTTTTTGATTCAGTTGTAGCTCATGATCAGTATCACGCTAAACTGAGAGAATTATCCATCTATTGAATCATCTCGCGATTTGATTTCTCTTGCAGCACACAGTCGATATCATACGCAAATTAATAAACGTTTACGCAATTTAGGATGTCCTTTCTGAATTCGATTTCGAGTTTTACGGCATGATCAGTATCACAAACGTTCCTATTTGACCTAATCAACCGAATTTATCTCACAAGTGAGAAATGGAAAAGTTGACTCTCTTTTTGATTCAGTTGTAGCTCATGATCAGTATCACGCTAAACTGAGAGAATTATCCATCTATTGAATCATCTCGCGATTTGATTTCTCTTACAGCACACAGTCGATATCATACGCAAATTAATAAACGTTTACGCAATTTAGGATGTCCTTTCTGAATTCGATTTCGAGTTTTACGGCATGATCAGTATCACAAACGTTCCTATATGACCCAATGAACCGAATTTATCTCACACGTGAGAAATTGAAAAGTTCACTCACTTTGTAATTCAGTTGTAGCTCATGATCAGTATCACGCAAGAATAAACAAATTACTTACTTATGAACTATAATCATTCGTGATTTTATTTGGGTAGGCAGCATTTCATAGATAACATAAGCAAATATACGGATTTGAAGTTGAAAGAAACCAGGAAAAAAGAGAACATTGATTTGGAATCACTGTGCCAAATATTGGATATGTAAGTAGTTCTGCACAATAGGATTTGCAATTCAAATATAAATGAGGCCGAGACGATATTGAGACCACATAATTTGCTATGTTGTCAACCTCTTCTGGGATCGAGGTGGCCCGTATGGATACAGCACGGTTTTTATCCACTGTGCACCCGGGCTCGGTGGCTTACCGACCGTGGGGCGTGCTGAACTCCCAACATCATTCAAGGCCCCAAATATATCCAAGATCGCAAGGCATCCTTGTTGTTGCATGAACTAGGTGTGTGATTCTATCTTAGTGATGGATAATGGACATATTTAACACTTATGATTCCCGTGTAGCGCATGATCAGTATCACACCAAAATGAACTAATTTGTATTTATGAATTTTACTATTTCGAAATTTGACTTGTGCTGCACTCTCTTTCGATATTATATGCGAATAAATAAACATTTTCGAAATTATAAACGTCTTTCTCAATTTGATTTCAACTTCCTCTGTATGAAAAGTGTCACAAACGTATGTGACCCAAATGAACTGATTTTATCTTATAGAAGAATACTGTATATATTTTATATACTATTCCCGTGTAGCGCATGATCAGTATCACGCCAAAATGAACTAACTAATTTTTATAAATTATACTATTTCAAAATTTGACTTGTGCTGTACCTTGTATCGATATTATTTGCGAATAAATAAACGTTTTCGAAATCATAAACGTCTTTCTCGATTCGATTGCGAGTTTTTATGTATGATCTGTGTCATAAACGTTTGTGACCTAAATGAACTGATTTTATCTTATAGAAGAATACTGGATATATTTTATATACTATTCCCGTGTAGCGCATGATCAGTATCACGCCAAAATGAACTAACTAATATTTATAAAATATACTATTTCAAAATTTGACTTGTGCTGTACCTTGTATCTATATTATTTGCGAATAAATAAACGTTTTCGAAATCATAAACGTCTTTCTTGATTCGATTGCGAGTTTTTATGTATGATCTGTGTCATAAACGTTTGTGACCTAAATGAACTGATTTTATCTTATAGAAGAATACTGGATATATTTTATATACTATTCCCGTGTAGCGCATGATCAGTATCACGCCAAAATGAACTAACTAATATTTATAAAATATACTATTTCAAAATTTGACTTGTGCTGTACCTTGTATCGATATTATTTGCGAATAAATAAACGTTTTCGAAATCATAAACGTCTTTCTTGATTCGATTGCGAGTTTTTATGTATGATCTGTGTCATAAACGTTTGTGACCTAAATGAACTGATTTTATCTTATAGAAGAATACTGGATATATTTTATATTTTATTTCCGTGTAGCGCATGATCAGTATCACGCCAAAATGAACTAACTAATTTTTATAAATAATACTATTTCAAAATTCGACTTGTGCTGCACCCTCTCTCGATATTATATGCGAATAAATAAACGTTTTCGAAATCATAAACGTCTTTCTCGATTCGATTGCGAGTTTTTATGTATGATCTGTGTCATAAACGTTTGTGACCTAAATGAACTGATTTTATCTTATAGAAGAATACTGGATATATTTTATATACTATTCCCGTGTAGCGCATGATCAGTATCACGCCAAAATGAACTAACTAATTTTTATAAATTATACTATTTCAAAATTTGACTTGTGCTGTACCTTGTATCGATATTATTTGCGAATAAATAAACGTTTTCGAAATCATAAACGTCTTTCTCGATTCGATTGCGAGTTTTTATGTATGATCTGTATCATAAACGTTTGTGATCTAAATGAACTGATTTTATCTTATAGAAGAATACTGGATATATTTTATATACTATTCCCGTGTAGCGCATGATCAGTATCACGCCAAAATGAACTAACTAATTTTTATAAATTATACTATTTCAAAATTTGACTTGTGCTGTACCTTGTATCGATATTATTTGCGAATAAATAAACGTTTTCGAAATCATAAACGTCTTTCTCGATTCGATTGCGAGTTTTTATGTATGATCTGTATCATAAACGTTTGTGATCTAAATGAACTGATTTTATCTTATAGAAGAATACTGGATATATTTTATATTTTATTTCCGTGTAGCGCATGATCAGTATCACGCCAAAATGAACTAACTAATTTTTATAAATAATACTATTTCAAAATTTGACTTGTGCTGTACCTTGTATCGATATTATTTGCGAATAAATAAACGTTTTCGAAATCATAAACGTCTTTCTCGATTCGATTGCGAGTTTTTATGTATGATCTGTGTCATAAACGTTTGTGACCTAAATGAACTGATTTTATCTTATAGAAGAATACTGGATATATTTTATATACTTTTCCCGTGTAGCGCATGATCAGTATCACGCCAAAATAAACTAACTAATTTTTATAAATTATACTATTTCAAAATTTGACTTGTGCTGTACCTTGTATCGATATTATTTGCGGATAAATAAACGTTTTCGAAATCATAAACGTCTTTCTCGATTCGATTGCGAGTTTTTATGTATGATCTGTATCATAAACGTTTGTGATCTAAATGAACTGATTTTATCTTATAGAAGAATACTGGATATATTTTATATTTTATTTCCGTGTAGCGCATGATCAGTATCACGTCAAAATGAACTAACTAATATTTATAAATAATACTATTTCAAAATTTGACTTGTGCTGTACCTTGTAACGATATTATTTGCGAATAAATAAACGTTTTCGAAATCATAAACGTCTTTCTCGATTCGATTGCGAGTTTTTATGTATGATCTGTGTCATAAACGTTTGTGACCTAAATGAACTGATTTTATCTTATAGAAGAATACTGGATATATTTTATATACTATTCCCGTGTAGCGCATGATCAGTATCACGCCAAAATAAACTAACTAATTTTTATAAATTATACTATTTCAAAATTTGACTTGTGCTGTACCTTGTATCGATATTATTTGCGAATAAATAAACGTTTTCGAAATCATAAACGTCTTTCTCGATTCGATTGCGAGTTTTTATGTATGATCTGTGTCATAAACGTTTGTGACCTAAATGAACTGATTTTATCTTATAGAAGAATACTGGATATATTTCATATACTATTCCCGTGTAGCGCATGATCAGTATCACGCCAAAATGAACTAACTAATTTTTATAAATTATACTATTTCAAAATTTGACTTGTGCTGTACCTTGTATCGATATTATTTGCGAATAAATAAACGTTTTCGAAATCATAAACGTCTTTCTCGATTCGATTGCGAGTTTTTATGTATGATCTGTATCATAAACGTTTGTGATCTAAATGAACTGATTTTATCTTATAGAAGAATACTGGATATATTTTATATTTTATTTCCGTGTAGCGCATGATCAGTATCACGCCAAAATGAACTAACTAATTTTTATAAATTATACTATTTCAAAATTTGACTTGTGCTGTACCTTGTATCGATATTATTTGCGAATAAATAAACGTTTTCGAAATCATAAACGTCTTTCTCGATTCGATTGCGAGTTTTTATGTATGATCTGTGTCATAAACGTTTGTGACCTAAATGAACTGATTTTATCTTATAGAAGAATACTGGATATATTTTATATACTATTCCCGTGTAGCGCATGATCAGTATCACGCCAAAATAAACTAACTAATTTTTATAAATTATACTATTTCAAAATTTGACTTGTGCTGTACCTTGTATCGATATTATTTGCGGATAAATAAACGTTTTCGAAATCATAAACGTCTTTCTCGATTCGATTGCGAGTTTTTATGTATGATCTGTATCATAAACGTTTGTGATCTAAATGAACTGATTTTATCTTATAGAAGAATACTGGATATATTTTATATTTTATTTCCGTGTAGCGCATGATCAGTATCACGCCAAAATGAACTAACTAATTTTTATAAATAATACTATTTCAAAATTTGACTTGTGCTGTACCTTGTATCGATATTATTTGCGAATAAATAAACGTTTTCGAAATCATAAACGTCTTTCTCGATTCGATTGCGAGTTTTTATGTATGATCTGTGTCATAAACGTTTGTGACCTAAATGAACTGATTTTATCTTATAGAAGAATACTGGATATATTTTATATACTATTCCCGTGTAGCGCATGATCAGTATCACGCCAAAATAAACTAACTAATTTTTATAAATTATACTATTTCAAAATTTGACTTGTGCTGTACCTTGTATCGATATTATTTGCGAATAAATAAACGTTTTCGAAATCATAAACGTCTTTCTCGATTCGATTGCGAGTTTTTATGTATGATCTGTGTCATAAACGTTTGTGACCTAAATGAACTGATTTTATCTTATAGAAGAATACTGGATATATTTTATATACTATTCCCGTGTAGCGCATGATCAGTATCACGCCAAAATGAACTAACTAATTTTTATAAATTATACTATTTCAAAATTTGACTTGTGCTGTACCTTGTATCGATATTATTTGCGAATAAATAAACGTTTTCGAAATCATAAACGTCTTTCTCGATTCGATTGCGAGTTTTTATGTATGATCTGTGTCATAAACGTTTGTGACCTAAATGAACTGATTTTATCTTATAGAAGAATACTGGATATATTTTATATACTATTCCCGTGTAGCGCATGATCAGTATCACGCCAAAATGAACTAACTAATTTTTATAAATTATACTATTTCAAAATTTGACTTGTGCTGTACCTTGTATCGATATTATTTGCGAATAAATAAACGTTTTCGAAATCATAAACGTCTTTCTCGATTCGATTGCGAGTTTTTATGTATGATCTGTGTCATAAACGTTTGTGACCTAAATGAACTGATTTTATCTTATAGAAGAATACTGGATATATTTTATATTTTATTCCCGTGTAGCGCATGATCAGTATCACGCCAAAATGAACTAACCATTAATTATAAATTATGCTAATTCAAAATTTGACTTGTGCTGTACCTTGTATCGATATCATTTGCGAATAAATAAACGTTTTCGAAATCATAAACGTCTTTCTCGATTCGATTGCGAGTTTTTATGTATGATCTGTGTCATAAACGTTTGTGACCTAAATGAACTGATTTTATCTTATAGAAGAATACTGGATATATTTTATATACTATTCCCGTGTAGCGCATGATCAGTATCACGCCAAAATGAACTAACTAATTTTTATAAATAATACTATTTCAAAATTTGACTTGTGCTGTACCTTGTATCGATATTATTTGCGAATAAATAAACGTTTTCGAAATCATAAACGTCTTTCTCGATTCGATTGCGAGTTTTTATGTATGATCTGTGTCATAAACGTTTGTGACCTAAATGAACTGATTTTATCTTATAGAAGAATACTGGATATATTTTATATTTTATTCCCGTGTAGCGCATGATCAGTATCACGCCAAAATGAACTAACCATTAATTATAAATTATGCTATTTCAAAATTTGACTTGTGCTGTACCTTGTATCGATATTATTTGCGAATAAATAAACGTTTTCGAAATCATAAACGTCTTTCTCGATTCGATTGCGAGTTTTTATGTATGATCTGTGTCATAAACGTTTGTGACCTAAATGAACTGATTTTATCTTATAGAAGAATACTGGATATATTTTATATTTTATTCCCGTGTAGCGCATGATCAGTATCACGCCAAAATGAACTAACTAATTTTTATAAGTTATACTATTTCAAAATTTGACTTGTGCTTAACCTTGTATCGATATTATTTGCGAATAAATAAACGTTTTCGAAATCATAAACGTCTTTCTCGATTCGATTGCGAGTTTTTATGTATGATCTGTGTCATAAACGTTTGTGACCTAAATGAACTGATTTTATCTTATAGAAGAATACTGGATATATTTTATATTTTATTCCCGTGTAGCGCATGATCAGTATCACGCCAAAATGAACTAACCATTAATTATAAATTATGCTATTTCAAAATTTGACTTGTGCTGTACCTTGTATCGATATCATTTGCGAATAAATAAACGTTTTCAAAATTATGAACGTCTTTCTCAATTCGATTTCGACTTTTTCTGTATGATCAGTGTCACAAACGTATGTTATATAAATGAACCGATTTTATCTCATAGATGAATACTGAATATATTTCGCACACTGAAACTTTTAGATTCTGTCCAAAAAAAAAACTCAAGTTGGATATCTTCTGATATATCTAATTTTATTCCATACAACTAGCTCCCCACTAGAATGCATAGAGAATTGCGTAAGTCTCAGGAAGCAGAGCAAATATTTTCCATTTCATGGAAAATGTTTTGAAACGATTGAATTTTTGCAAAATCTAGAACACGCGCGTGGATATAATGAAATAAACTGCGAAATTGTTCAAAAGTAATATTTGGAACAAAGTTCAAAATTGTGGTGCCGGAGATTATCAAAGGTAACAAATCTACTTCAACCTTCGCGTGACTACCCAATCAATTCCTAATATAAACCCATCTTTTCCATGGAAAATTACCAAATTCTCAGTAAAGTATGAATTGGATTTTGAAAAATTAAAAGATTAAGAAGCGATATTTGTATAATAATTTTAAAAAAGGCAGTTCGAATTCTACCTAAAATTGAATAGGCAACTTAAAAGACTGCAAATTAAATAAATTGCACACCACGAATAAGGGCTCTATGAAACTACTTATATCATATTTCAAGTTAGTTGTAAATAATTAGGAAATCCGAATAAATTTTACCATCTCTTTTGTCATGGCTTTGTAGATACAGAGAAACGCATCAATCACTCAGTATAGAACCACAGAATCTAGAACGAAATTTAGGACCACTACATAAAATATTCACCAAGACTCGAACAAATTTTAACGTCCTCTCTCTCGGCGATTTACAATGCAACTGACTTCAAACTCGAACTGCGTGTGTTATCGGTATGATGCAACATTACTCATTGCATCGTTACTCATCGGTAATGGTCGTTTTTCACTTGGTACTGATACGAATGACGAAGCGTATCAATATCACTGAGGGCTAAATAAATAATATTGAATGTTGAAATTGATAAAAATTGTTGATGTTGTTTTTCCGTTAACCAGCTGTCGTCCTCCTACGAACGACAGCCCTCAGAAGTCGAATCTTGTGCGAACAAAGTATTAACGAGGTCTTACATTTTACCGTGCGATTCCTTGCACTTTCTTCAGGCCATCAGAAGAGTAAACTGAAATCGCTGGGATTTGAACCCACTACGAAAAAGCATTAATTACAACCACTCGGCTACCTGACCTTAAATAGTCCGTTTCCAGCAAAATAAATATATCTACAGCGTATGATGCACACATTATTTGTCAACGAGAGAATGGTAGTCGCAGCTGAAAAACTACACTACACTCAAAACATTTTTTTTCAAGATTCCAAGATCCTTTAAATAGAAAAAAGTATGGACTGACAGCTGAAGCCTACGATGATGGACAGGATCAATTAATAATAAATACCTCATTCTTTGAACTCCTATCAAGGAGTGATTAGAGCCTGCTTATCCTGGACTATTGTTCGATGGTGATGATGTTCGATTCCACAAACTATTGACTCAGTAATTTGAGTTCCCGATCAGAACCGTTGCTCACCTTATGGAGCAACCAAGATGTCCTATCTCTTGACCCAAAGAGCAAAAAACTACGCACTCTGGAGGCCAACACCACGTAAGAGGACATCGAAGCATGCCACGATTGTACTATGCCGCTCCCTCCAGGTACCCATGCAAGTACAAACCCTCTCCAGAAGACGAGGGATTGTATTGTTATTGTATTGTATACATTTCCATAACGTCCTTCATATATTTCTTCAACGATTTACTGCAATTGTCACTTTCGATTTGACTGAAAAACAATATTTTTGCATTCAGTTTGAATTGGCAATTGCCAGATCGAAGTGACAATTGTCAGATCAAAGTTACAATTTATTCTTTCTTATAGGCGCTACATTGGATCCTTTCTATTTTGAATAGAATCAGATTTTACCTTTTCATTGGTGTATTATAAGTTATCATTCTTTTTCGAAAAACCAACCAAAATTTCTGTTTTTTTCTATCTCCGGATATAGTGGGAATTTCAGAACTTTTTCAAAACTATATTGTTAGTCAGATAAATGCACAACTTTGCCCCGATTTTACTATTTTCGTATCTCTCATAGTTTCCGAGAACCCAATTGGTGAGGATCGAATTTGAAACACCCTGTACAGTAAATGTCCCCCGACTCCTGAGGCAACACAGGTCTTGTCTGAACCTCACGAGTGTCACAGATGGTAGTTACAGGTTTTTTCCATTTGAAAAAACTGAGTTTCAGTCATATTCATGAGTCCTCATAAGGAACTTATTTCTGAGCCTCTCTGTATGCTGAAACAGAGATTTCGACAGAATACTCAATGGTCTTGTGTAGCTATAACCCAAATTAAAATATATTGTAAATTTGCATTGGGAAAAAATTGTAATTTTTCAATGGTTTACCTAGTTTTGCACAAAAATTTTACAAAATAATTTTTGTCTCGATAGATAGGTATCGGGAATTATCTGGAAAAGTAATGAGGAATCCTATAGGGATTCAAAAAATTAAATAATATACAGGGTGTTTCATTTGAGGAACAAAGTAGCCACAATTTCTGAAACAAGTAGCAACATCGTATTGATAAAAATATTTCAGACGTTAGTTAGATCATGTTTGGTTATCCACGTCCACAAATTTTCGAAATGATCTGTTCTATCGTTTTTCAGATACTGTTGATGTTTCATTCATCGAAAAACACCCGGTAGGTGAGGCCAATAATGCCGGTTACTGGAGGTGCTGCAGTTGTGTCAACGGCTTTTTATCATTAAGGAATTTTAGGCTGTAGAAATTGATGCTATTTCCCATTTCGGAGAAAAAATTATGAAATGGTAATTTTTTTTAAAAAGTCTGCCTCCTTTAGGTAACTTTTCAATGAGATGTTAACTCTGGTGGAAAATATAAAAATTTTACCATTTCGTGTGATGAAGCTAAATTATTCAAAAAGGCTCATTATAAAACGATATTGCATTTTGAGCAATTTTTGAACATCAGTTAAACAAATTACCATCGAAAAAATCTGGAGCGTTTTAAGAATGCATGGGTGTGTTTTTTACAAAAAAAATACACACAGAACGATGAGTATTCAATATTTTTTTTTGAAAAAATAACATCGGTTATGAGATCATAAAGTATGCTTTGAATTTCAAGTGTTCACTCAATCTGAAAAACGTTTTCAGTGGACTGCACTGAGAGGAAACGTGTTTTCCATAAAAGTGGCTGAGAAATGGATATTTCTATTCCATTGCTCTCAGCAGGCGGCATGAAAATGATTCACATCAATAACACGCCTGTGCGAACTAATTCTGAAATTTATTGTGAAAATTAATTGCAGGCATCGAAATATAGAGCCTTATGATGATTTTAACAAAATATGTTTCATATTCAATGTGAAATGAAAGAATATACAAAAGGTACATTTTGAAAACTTTTGACGGGCTTACTATTTGATATGAAATTGAAATGTGAATATTCAATACGTTTCAACCAATGATCATTGCAGAAAACAACTATTTTAGAAATAATGAGTTGACTTACTTGTTCCCAAAATCCTCTTCTATCTCCACTAGGGAATAACATTCAGAAATGGTACATATCAGCATAAAATTCACTTCTAAATTATTATACACAAAAGAAATATCAACGTAGTACCCGAAAGAAAATTTCGGTCCACTCAATAGACGATCAACAAGAGAACTGATGAATAATGACAAACTAACTTGGAACTTGAAAGACAGGAAGATTTGTCATCTAGTCAGTCATCCTTATCGGAAGTTTTTGTACTAAAAACTAATCTCGAACCGACTGATATTTATTTGTGAATAACGAATAGCATACAGTGATATATATCATTGAATGCACAATGAAATTTAATGTATTTCAAAACACCATTTTCAGGAATATCGATATACATACAGTGTGATTTTTCTTCAAATCTTCGGTTACATTGAGAACACGAATTTTCAAAAAATTGTGAAACGTACTATTTCGTTCCCCTGCACAAATAATCCTAATGAAATTAGGGCTATTTCCGAAGATACAACCCCCTTTCGATCTGGAACTGAGTGACTGATAGATACACACACAGGGTGGCCAACCGAAAACGAAACAACTAGTTTCAAGTACCACGTTAACATTTTAGAAAATCGCTCAGACCCATCGATTTTTGATAATTTTTTAAATAGCTTTAGGGGTCGAAGAAGATGTCTGTTTAGTTGCTTACTTACTACTTAATTGATTAAATGTTCAAACTGATGACCGTCCACTCCCATACAGTAATAAAGATGTTGTTTGAAACGTTCATGCACATTCCGAAGAATTTCCGGAGTAATTTGACGACACTCGTCAACGATTCTTTGTGTTTTATAGATTTTACTTTTCAGATGTTTCCACAAAAAGAATCGAGGGGAGATAAATCTGGTGATCGTGGAGGCCATTCAATGCTGTTCCTTCTCCCAATCCAATGCCTTGGAAAACTTTGGTCTAACTATTGATGAATAATCGTCGGATAATGCGGAGAAACACCGTCCTGTTGAAAATAAAAATGATCTCCGTCATACTGTGGATTACTTTCAGATATATCAGTCAAGCATATTCCAGTAATTGCAAATGAATTTCGCCAGTCAAAATGCCTGGTATAAATAAATTTATTTCAAGCTTATTTTCGGCCGTAGTCGGAATTATTTCTTTGGATTTCATATCATCAGAGATTAAGCAAAATATATATGTATTTGGGTGGGAAATTATCATGCCATGTTTCAATCGAGAAGAAAAATATTTGAAGTCCACCAATATGATATCCTTTAAAATACAAATGTTTAAAATAGATGCACAGGTTGATCACAAATGTACATCAACGTCTTGGAAGGACGATGAACCATTTCAACATATTCGATTCAATCGATCAGAATAACAAATAATATTATGCACCACCGACAGCAATGTGAATATCTGAAACTGCATTCATTTCCTAGATTCGCAGTTGAATCACGTTTCATTTTGTTGTCTTATCTGCTTCGGAACAGGGTGCGCGAAGTTATGAGAAGCATATCAAATATGGATGAATCACGTCGTTGTATATTTCTTAATGCTAACAGTCATAATTCAAATATTTCCGTGGAGCTTCTAAAGGAGATAAGTTCAAGAGTTTGAGATTGAATAAATATGGAAAATTTATGGATAGTGTATTTTTTGTTGTATCTGGATCCAGCATTGGGTTGTCGGCAAGGGGGACTCCCAACTGGAATTTTGTATTTTCTATGATTTTTAGGGGTCACCCCTTTGGATATTTTACGATTTTTCGAATAATTTTATTTCACATCGATTGACTCGAAACCTCAGATTATACTAATTTGATCATTCTGAATCCGAGTTGACAGTTCATTTGGAGAGAGAAGGGAGTAATTTCCCTCCATATGTTTTTTCTGCTTCTATTCGTGGCACTTTTGACGATGTCCTTTTTTATGCCGATTCTTCAATCTGAGCATAAACAAGTCATATATTTTCGGAATCTGCACGAAATGTTGCGTATATAGTGCGAATTGCGAGTAAATCTGCCGATTTTGAATTTTTCATGATTTTTAGGGGTCTACCCATTTGGACTATTTTCGAATTTTAGAATTATTTTGTTTCAGGTCGAATGACCCAAAATTACCAGAGTTTTGAAATTTCATCATCTGAAAGCGTGCCTTATTTCCAAATCAATCAAACCGGCGTGTTATATATTTAAATGATGTGCCGTGATATCTTCCGAATTATATTTGTTATTATTGATATTTGGAAAATAACAGATTCTAGAATCGTCGATATTTTTGCAAAATAATAACGACACAAATGAAATTTTCAATTGGTTTTCAGAAATTTAAAAAGAACTGACAACGTCGCTTTTCTTGATTGTTGAAGTTAAATGGCTCGAAAAATTGACTATGCAAATATGCAGAAAAGCAAAGTTAACAATCTATCATGGACGAATTCACAAAATATTTTGCATAGATTTGTTGTTTTTTAAAAAAGGTTGATTATTTTTATAAAGAATGCAGCTTTTAATGAAAAATTGTATAAAACGGTTGATTTAGGGTGTGTACATCGTGCTAACGTAAGGAAGAAAGAATTTAGTGTTTTTTTCGGAGTAGGAAAGTATGATAGAAAATACCAGTCATCACTCAAAAATGGGCCGATTGTGACCGCCAAAAATTTTATTCGGATTTCCTGTTCAGGAGACCGAACTATGTGAAATCCATAAAATGTTTTGATAGCTTGTTGCTATTAGTTAACGGAATTTTACCATTGTTGTTGTTGTTAAATTGTTGTTATATCCGTCAACCGATTGCACCCCTACATGCAACCTTCAAAAGTCACGAGACCGGTGGCAATGCTGAGATTCGAACTCACGCTCTTTGACTTATGAGGCGAGAACTCAACCCGCACAACACCGCGGCGAAGGAAAACACTTTGGGCTTCGTCAAATAATTGTGACATTAAAACAGGATATTTTGCTTAAATTGATCGGCTATTGCAAAGTAATAAACTCTTACCAGTTTCGAAAACCCATTTTGGCATTGTTTTGTAAAGATATACTGAAAGTATTCGTACTACAAATGAATTTCCAAAGACATATGTAGATGAAAGAAAACAGATAACCGAATATTAATTTCGATGACATATGATAAAGTATATCTCTCCCATACAACAACAAAACTGTATTTCAGAAATTAAATTTCGTCGAGAAACTCGAAATATGCTGAAGCGGTTGCGACGAGACAAACGTATGGACTTAATTTCCAATATTTCAAAACAGCCTTTCTGCGGCTATGTTCCATTCTCCGCCAATTCTTATAGAACAGATAAGCACGAGAAAAATGTATATGAATACATCGACATAGCTTTTACGTATGTTTCGATTTTCTAGTAGTTGCATACGAACTCTTATTTATGGAAATATGAATTGAAACGGTCGATACTTGATGAGATTTTATTATTAACGTAATAAAAAAACACTTCACTATAATCCACTGGTTCATTTAATACTTGAAATATATATTTTCTTGTTTACTTGAACAAACTATAGTGAATTAAATGAATAAATCAACTCTGTTTTGTCTATCTGCAAAGTCTTCTGTCCCTTCAGATCACCAGTCAGACCAATCTAGACAGTTCGATATTTTTCGAAATTTTTCAGCGAACTCCGATGTTGACTCAGCCAGACATCAAAACGAGAAGCGGTTTCTTTCCGAAATGTCATCCTTGGAGTGTGTAGATATCTTCAAGATTCTCTTTATCTGCACCATGAAGTTCGATGGAAGTAGGTACCACTCCCAGTCTTCATGTTCGATCGTGGAAAATATGGTTACAGCACACCAAAATCTTGATAGAAACAGAACCAAATTGGGATTGCTAAGTCCACATGATTTTGGTCTGAAATCGTATCGCTTGCTCTGGTATCGGTGAAGCCCACAAAAACGGTTTTTTTTGTCAAAAGCTAACAGGGGGGAGCACTAAAAGCCACACTGTATAGTGCAGATCGCAACTGAATCTGCCAATTTTGTATTTTTCATGATTTTGACTTTTTTCGATTTTTCGAATTATTTTGTTTCACGAATTATACTAATTTGATGATTCTGAATCGATTAGCGTTCGCTGAATTGTTCTATTTTCAACAGTTCCCGAATTGAAAAGTTTCCTCTATATTTTTTTTTCTGCTTCTATTCGTGAAATATTTGACGTTGTAGTCCTTTTATATGCCAAACTTTGAATCTGAGCATTTCTAAATCATACATTTTCGAAATCTTCATGAAATTTTGCGTATATTTTGCGAATTGCAAGTGAATCTGCCGATGTAGTATTTTCACGATTTTTAGGGGTCTACTTTGGACTTTGGACTTTTTTCGATTTTTCGAATAATTTTGTTTCACTTCGATCGACTTGAAATTCGCAGATTATACTAATTTGATCTTTCTGAATCGATTGGAGTTCGCAGAATTGCCCTATCTTTCACCTTTCCCGAGTTGACTAGTTCATTTGGAGATAGAAAGGTAATTTCCCTCATTATTTTTTTCTACTTCTATTCGTGACATTTTTGACGTTGTATTCCTTTTATATGCCAAACCTCCAATCTGAGCATTGAAAAACCATATATTTTCGGAATCTGCATGAAATTTTACATGTAAAGTATAAATTGCGAGTGAATATCCCAATTTTGTTTCACGTCGAATGACTCGACCTTAGGGAATTATAGAATCTATCCAAGAGGGTTATGACCCTCGTTATTGATAGCGTAACTATGACGATATAAGTTTATAATACCCCGGTTAGAAATAAAATACTTCTCGACAATTTATTCATACGAATAAAACTGTCATTTCTCCAGATCAGAAAAAATAAAGACAATGAAATTATCACAAGAAAAACTAAACGATGAGAATACGTGGTAAATGACTTTGTTCCTTCCAGACGTTACCTCCCTATCCATCTTTCAGTTTTCTACCCTACCGAACCCTTTCGACGCGCCAGTCTGCTACGAATGGAAAATATCGCTCTATTTCATCTCCAAATACGAGAAACAATTGCCCTAACCACTGAAAACGCTGAACATGTTCACAAGTTTTCCGTTAAGACGCTTTTTTATTACGACCGTTCAAGGCGAAACAATTCAGACAAATTTTTTCTTGAATTTGGTATGCATGCATAAGTAGTGGAAGATCACACTTACTTACTTAATTGTCATCAATGAAATTTTATGAATATATATATAATTGGCACAACTAGGAGAGAGTGTATGGAACCCAGCAACTACAATAACGTAAAATTGACCTAAATTGCCAATTGTCCAGCACAACTACAATCTTATTTTTATATAACACTGATGTAACTTCTTTACTTATATTTTATATTGTTTCTTTAAGTGAGTATTAAGTTACAAAAGTAACATACCGACAGAATATGCGATGATCATATACATTAGATGTTATGTAACGTTTACATAACTATGATATCACTGCTTCACAAATATTCTATATTATTTCTTTAATTGTTGAAATATACAATATCTTGGGTATTTTGACAAAGAATAATTACAATGTATAGTTTTAAAACTCGACACCAGAAGGAGTTACCATTATGTTGAATTCCCATTTGAATTAACAACTTTACATAGCAGTTGAGTAATTACGTATTAGCTACTACATGCTCACATAAATTTTTTTCGTGAATATGTAGTATTTGGATGGAGTATTTACGTAACAATTTTACATAAAAATGTTCTGTAAATTATATGTCACGTTTACGTAACTGTAATTAGAGTGCTGGGAATGTAGATTAAAACGCAAAATGAAATTTGATTATAAAAATAATCCAGCCTTTCACATATCTTCCTATATTACTGAAGGATTGTCGGCAAACGTCGAACAGAAACAATTCAGCCCCATATACGACTGCAGAATCACTCCAGCCTAACGTTAGGCAAAGTTTTTCTACACGAACATACTTTGCAATACTTCCTGTAACAACCACCAACTAGCAAACTAAAACATGTGATTATCTATCTACGTACTAGTGTCATGGTTCACCTGCCCATCAGTGCAGACCCGGCCACAATACGACTTTTCAATTGTTTGGTCACGTAATCTGGTAACGCTTCCTCACCTCACACAAAACAGTGAGATTTTGACAATTGAGAAATTTGTGAACTTAGTTCATGTGTATTAGCACTATCCTTAATTATCTTACTGAAAGGAAAGCAGCCATCAATTTTATGTTAGTATATTTTTTTCTATATATTCATGAACCTCAAATTCAGTGCATATAAAACCGTAGCGTGAAAAACGGAATTTCATCCTGGAAACATTAGTTTGGATCTCTCATGCTTGGAGTATCTATTTTTAAACAATAATGGATTTTTGTGGCCCAAACAATCACTGTAATAATGTCGTCGCACCATCTGTCCAATATTTACTGTACTAAAAGTCCGAAACACTTTCTGTTGTTGAAAGTTTCAGTAAACAATTGAATCATTGTATGAGAGTATAATTGAATGTATAATTCTTTGAAAGTTGTAGCCAATTAGGTACATAATCATTAATTTGACAGGATCCTGGTATATCTACATCATCGTGTGACTTACATCTCTGAGAATGAACCTGCACTAATTGCAAAACTGGTTATAGCTGAGACCCAATGCTATACAGAATCCTATAAGTTCTCACAACACCGTCAGTCGGTATTCTGGCGTTTCATAATAATTTTTGGTCTACTGCTCGCTAGATGGCGGAGAGATTCACTTTCTTCGATTTCATTTCTGAAATACCTAACCTTCACCATTTCATCCATAGCTGGTATGTTATACAAAAACATTAGGATTTTTTTTGAATAGGATTAAGTCTGACAGATGTTTGCCTCCTTTTTCCATATGGTGGAAATGAGTGGAGAGTAAGAGTACTTCAACTTTGTCGAAATTATTCGTTTCATTAAGTTTTCAACTAATATTTTCTCAAAAATGAACTGTTAACTTCTTGGAAATAGATTTTCGCAAACTTTTCTATATTTGCCAATTGACAGAAACAAAGACCATTTTCATTTTGACGTTTACAAATCATCTTGTTTATATCGAGGCTTATTTGACTTTATTACTGTTCTTTAAGGAGCGTGAATACAGTCAAAACAAAATTTGAGGAATATTTTTGTCAATGATTAAAATTTAAATCGAGTCAACTGAGAATTATGTTGATTTTGATTTGTGCATTAGTGTAGGATTCTAGTATTCAGTCGTTTGATAGATTTGATAGATAGTGTTACGTTTTTATCTTAATTTTCATTAAAAATAATTTTGCGGAAATGAGAAAGAATATTTTGAAGAGAATGATAAAAATGAAGTATTTAAAGTAAGAGA
Source organism: Chrysolina americana (assembly GCA_958502065.1). NCBI lineage: Eukaryota > Metazoa > Arthropoda > Insecta > Coleoptera > Chrysomelidae > Chrysolina > Chrysolina americana. The sequence continues at coordinate 107,098,999 of OY293410.1, read as the reverse complement.
TTTCATATTTTTACACTGTACTGCGGAACACATATTGTTTTCCTTCTTTTTCCACAGAACAGATATAATTCAACGGTCTTAGGGGGTAGTAGCTGTTTTCTGTTGAATACTTGCCGAAGACCATACCTATTGTATAGGTTTTTTGCAGAAGATTGGTTTACGTAATCCACCATTTTTCATGATTCATACATTTTCTTTTAATTGATACTTTCGTGTTAATACTTGACCGTTTCTTTGTTTATTGTGCACTGATTTTTCAACCGTACTTTTCAACCAATGAAATAAATATTATTATCATTATTATATATTTTTTTTTATCAATTCACTTGCATAGTTCTAGATATTTTTAGAAATAACACGCATTATATTTTAATCTCAATTTCAATTTACTATTATGCTAATCTTCATTTTACATTTAAAACTTTACAATTTTAACTATTTTCATTTAAAACTCAACAATTTTAATGTTCATAGAATAATTTCACATGTTATGTATATACTTATTTTATATCTACACATATAGTATCCACATAATTCCATCGCCATTATTGTAACATTGTGAAAAAAAAAACAGGAAACACCCATGCTCTGGCAATGCCTTAGTGGGTCCGTTGTTTGTTCATTCTTTTCCATTATAAAAACTCATTACTAGCTCCCATTTCACTACACTTTTTATGATCTCATGTCTATATGTATGTTAATATTTGAATAAACATTATTATTATCATTATTATATATATAAATTAATAATAGAAAAACATTTCAAGAACATAGGTATTCTGCTTTCCTTGGCAATATTTCTTTCAGGTTTTTTTGTCAAAATTCAGAAATCCAAAAAGTTCATAAAAATAGCTAATTTAATCGCTTCACAAATATTATGACTTGATTTTGTGTAGAGTGGATAAATCTGAATTCCAGAATATGCCATCGGAGCAGGAACTTATCTTTTGATATCCAAGTTTATGGATTACCTAGTTCAAATTTGCCCCACTCGACAGCAAGAATTCAATCACTACACAATTTGACAATCGCTGGAGAAATGCTAAGTATTTCCCTGTGACCTAGTCTCATCCCATTTCGAACGCCGATATCAGGAAGCATATATATTATTATCATTCACGATAATCAGAACATTAACAAGATTAAAATCAATGTAACTGTATTGTCAATCAGCGAAACAGGAGATAGCAGCAGAATTCAATAATTAATATAATACCCCTTATCCCTGGTATGATCCTTCGGGAATAGGTTGTCATAACGGGCGTATCATGATGGCCCACTTGCTAGATTGATTGTACTAATGGGATTGCACTGAGGTTGACATTCAATCCGATGATAAATAGAATGAAAAATCAGCTGGGTGCATTTTGATTGATCCGATGTTTCTCAGGAAAATTACTGCATCCAAATAATAGGAAAATCGTTGACTTGTAGGCATTTATATTATCAGATATTTGAAGGAGAAAGTTGTTACCCCCTACCCCTACAACTCAGAGCGTGTAAATTTGAGAGATATAATTCAAAGCTACCACTTTTTTTTCTGATATGTTTAGGCGTACTAACTAGGAGAACAGGATAGGAAATCTAGGTAAAAGCTATATAAAATATTAAATACCTATTTCGTGGCACCCCAAAATTTTGCTCCTGTTCAAATCTGATTAACTTTTTTTCCTCTGAACAATTCGTTTGTTTACACTGTTGGCTAGCCCAGTCCTTCAACTATAATCTCGTACTTCGTTTCAGATGGGTTTGTTCAAGCATGCACAATTCTTGACAACTGAAAGCAAGGAAGATATGGACACATCCAGGATAAACGATCCTTCCGAAAAGAAGTTGATTTTCATTTAATTCTCCCCCCAACCGGGATTTCGAGTGTATTTCAGATTTGGGTCACTTTTGAGGAAACCCTTGATGATCAATCTTCATCTTGAATCAATTCTGATATTCATGTCCCTTCATCTGAAGTTGCCGCTTCAAAACGAGGATGTGATTTTGAAAATCGGTTGACAAGGAAAAAAGTTATTACTGCAAAATCAAAACGTAAATTTTTTGACATTACTCTTTAAATAAAAGAGAAAAGAAGATAATTCGGAAAATAACTCAATGTAATGAGATCATCTTCATGCCTCCGCTGTCAAATTTGAAAAATAATTTTTTTTTCTTCAATAGGATGTTTGAAATGTCTAAATGGTTGATTATGTAATTCAATTACCTACCGAGCTCACATAATAATAGGAATATGTACAGAGTGTACCTTCTCATAAAGCGATTTTGAGACTAGTTGCAATATGTTGTATGAAGCGGTTTGAGGATAGTTGCAATGTATATGTACAGAGTGTACCTACGTCAATTGGTGGAAATTGGCAAATCCCGCAAATCTGCTTTCAGAAGAATACACACAAATAAGTACTATTATTTTCATGTTATTGCTGGCAATATTTCTAGAGTAACCATCAGTAAGGCAACGAGAAGAATTTCAACTTATCGTATCGAGAACTTATTCCCGCCATGCAAAGACACACCATAAAAATGAAAGAAACATTTTTCTTAATGAGATTTGAGTCAACATTGTTTTAAACAGATGACGTCATAGGCTAGTTCTTGGAAAGCCTTTTATAGAATTGCTATAAGGTGAACAGGATGTGGCTTAGTCAGCTTTCCAGAAAACTCTGTACTGTCGTGCGAAAGGCTCAGGCGTCCAAGCGGTCCAACGTCTTGGATCAGCGGATCATTATTCTCACGTATTTTGAATGTGAAAGAAGTGTACCTTTTGTGTTATTGCAGCGTTGTTTATTGTGATTTTCATACAATTATAAAAGTAAGTACATTTTCAATTATTGTTTATGTTGGGTAATTTTTCCATTATTGAATTTTCACAGTAATTTTTTCTATACAGCTTTTAGTAAATATACGTTCAGTTTTTTCATGAAATTCAATCCGCTAGGTTCAGATAACCAATTCTCTTATAGAGTTCACACACATAAGGATTTTTCTGTAAAGACCGATTCTGTACACAATAGGCAAAGAACATTTTCAACCAAAATTTGTTTTGTCTACAGGGAAAGCGAAATGAATCCAGCACGTCTTGAAGCGAGTGGAAAGAGCAGAAAACAGTTTCCTTCATCTGAATTTACTCAAGAGGTGAGTCTATTCATGTCCTTAATTGTTCAGACCTATATCATTTGTTCTACCGTCTCTGAATGGAGTTTTAGGGGCTCTCGATGTCTGGCGGCTCTATACGAACTTTGGCCACTCCGACATTTTTACACGATTTTTTATTCGTACGCCATCACCACTGGGAAAATTAATATTATCCAGTCGAACTTCGACGACGTAAAAGTACCCTAATACCAAGGAATTTCCGCGAATACTCCATTTTCCTGTAGGAAATTTCCTCAGCTTTCTTTCGATACATACATATTATTAACAAAATTGTCTCCTTGTGGTCGAAAAATGCGAAAAATGTACAAGGTGCAATAGGCTCTGGCAGCTCAGTATGAAGTTGACGGCTCTGTACGAAGCTCTTCCCAGAAATAGCCTATGACGTCATCTGTTTACAACAATGTTGATTCAAATCTACGATAAAAAATTTTTCTTTCATTTTTATGTTGTCTTTGGCAGGAATGAGTTCTCGATATGGTAAGTTGAAATCCTTTTCATTGCTCTAGAAACATTGCCAGCAAAACCATGCAAGGAATAGTATTTATTTGTGTGTATTCTTCTAAGAGCGGATTTTCGGGATTTGCCGATTTCCACTACTTGACGTAGGTACACTCTGTACATATATATTGAAAACAGCCTCAAACCGCTTTATGAGTACACTCCGTACATATTGCAACTAGTCTCAAAATCGCTTTATGAGAAGGTACACTCTGTACATATTCCTATTATTATGTGAGCTCGGTTGGTAATTGAACTCCGTGGTCGAGTCGGTAGAGTGCCAGTCTCATGTGCCAGGGTCGTGAGCTCGAATCCTCGACTTCGCAAATTTTCATACCCCAACTATGTAGTATCTACAGACACGAGCAAGGTGCTACTGTGGAATGACGAATTAACGGTGGCACAAGATTCAAAATACGTGGGTTGCTGCAGTCGCTCACTCTCAGTGTCGCTGTGCATTGGGTAGTGTGAAGTCATAGCCTGGTAATGGGTGTGCCGCAAGGATCCCTTGGAGGGGACAGAAGTTAGCAAAATGGATCTTGGCGTTTTTCCCATGTTAATTTACGTATGAAATGAGGCAGAACTGTTGCAGCTTCTTTACTGATTTTATGTGAATAATCTCATGTTTTGTAGACATACAATATTATAGCTGAAGAACTGGGCTACCGGACAGTGGGAACAGAATTCGAATTCATCAAGGTAGAAAGAAGTTATTCAGATTTAAACAGGGGTAAAGTTTTGGGGTGAGACTAAATTAGTGTTGAGTGGTTCATTTCCTGAATTACCAGCTATAAAATGTGCCTGCTCGAGTTCCAGGAAAAAAGGTAATTTTGTTTACCTGAACGGATTGTATTGAACATCTTTTTAATGATCTATTTGTCAGAATCTTCACTAGAAGGCACTTTCGTCCTATTTTATGAAAGCACAACAAATTCCAGACTGCGAGTCAGATGTCTTAAAGATGCCCACTGAATAATGCCGAACCGTCATTAAAGTCGAATTGCAACTTCTTTAAGGAATAATATACGGAGACTCCTGAGAATCAACTAAAACGAAATACATTCAAACGCGAGATGAAATCATCATGTCATCCAGAAAGTTATGACGTTGAATCGCTGAAAACATCGGAGATGAAGAGTTTTTGTGATTTATCCTCTTTCAAAGTATTCTCTGATGAAACCTGTTTTGTGATAACAGAGAGTTGAATTTTGAGAAACGTTGATACGCATTCAAGAAGATCCATGATTATAAAATAAAATTATTTGGACTGAAGAATCGAAATTATCGAGAGAAGGGATTCTCAATAGGAGAAAATGTCATTATTGGTCCAGTGAAAATCCGCACGTCAAGAAAAATTCAGTCTTCTGCATGTTAATGGACAAAAAATTGAGGTACGTGATATACTAGGATTCAATAACATTCAGAAGCTCTGGTTGGTTTCCGGGTTTTGCCGTGGTCTTCTTTGGTTTGAATCTCCAAACGTTTCAACTGCAACTGCGGCGGTCATCTTCAGTGACGTGGTCGAAGTACTTTTCTTCAACTGAAACTGAAGCTTTCCAGTTTTTCAGTTGATACGTCTAGAAGAGTACTTCGACCACGCCACTGAAGATGACTGCCGCAGTTGCAGCTGAAACGTTTGCAGATCAAACCAAAGAAGACCACGACAAAACCCGGCAACCAAAACATTGACACCAGCCGTGAAAGCCTACATTCCTACGTTCAGAAGCTACCTCAATATTTTGGAGAAGACTGTAGAGAGCTTTGTCAATAATCTGCTATTTGAAGACTATCGAAATTGTTGGTAGCAACAAGATGGATATCCCGCAGATTGAACAAAAGAAGTGAGGACAGACCTGGAAAGACTTTGTGACGATCGGTGAATAAGGCCCTTCGGACCAAGGAATTGGCCAGCGAGTTCACCCGATCCCAATCCATTAGATTTCCGTCTGTGGGGAATGCTTGAAGAAAAAGTTTACAAAACATCCGTGCCTTCTAGAGATGAATTGTTTGAAAGGATTACCCAAACATTAGAAGCTTTGGATTCTAATAAAATCGGATCAGTTGTTGGGCATTTGTTAGAAATTTCTAATATATTATTATACACAGGGTGTTCTATTCGAAAAATCAAAGTTGCTACCAGTTTCTAATAGAAGCGGGAACACCGCATTATCGGTAGGGAATGTCCGAATGTGCTCTTCATTAAACTTTCCAAGTGATCCAGTGTCTGGTGCATCAGAATCCTCTAATGTGCCATCCACCGTGAATTAGTCTGTAAAAAGTTAGAATATCAGGTATAAAGTTGACTTTGGTACCTTTCTGGGCATGATGGAGATTAAATAATATAGAATATAAACTGAAACGATGATGTCTATCATTGGTTATATGGATTCCGTTTGTTCAAATATTTTTAGTGTGATGTAAAATGAGAATAAAACACTCTGCTTCATCTGAAACTATTAATCTAGAAGGCATAGTGATGGATCATTGTCGGGTTTAACTTTGTATTCAGTAGCAATTCGAAAACAACTCCGAATCACAATTGTCGAAAAGTTAAGTTCTAACTGACCCAAACTGCCTTCCGCAAATAGTTTCGGAGCGAATTTCCAGCATTGTGGAAAATGTAAATTAATTACCGAAACTGGAGTTATGTTTCTGTACTTGAATCCGGAAATCACATTCTAATAGACAATGACGAGCGGTTAGTTGGATTTCTTGGTTGGCTGAATGTACATGAGATTAGGTATACAGGGAGTTGAGTTTCAGTATAATCTTCCGAAAGTGGTATGTGGTGGTTTTCCTTCAAGTTTGTCCTCTGTGATTAACTTCAACAGGTGAATAGTATAATTCATTAACCATGTTTGAAGAGCAATGAAGGAAACTCCAGTCATTACTAACTCTCAATTTCATCACCACTCTCATAAGACTGAAGTTTTGAAAGGCATGCTATCCAGAACATTTTTTCCGGATAAATTCCACCCCCACAAAAAATTGTGGACATTGTGATTATATATTTTTCGAATGCTTCAAGTCTTATGATCATTCTTCAGCGTGTTGTGACTTTTGTTTGCCCCAAGCAGCTTAAATAAACCAGAATGGAATCACTGAATTTATTTTGATTCGCTCATTTATTTCTCAATCATATTCTGATCTGCATGATTGAAAATTTAATTGAAAACGCTCAACAGTTAAGTATAAAGTGAAAATGTTCGTGTATAATTGGGTATAGTTCATGCTTACCTTTCCAGGAGTTAATATAAATTATCCGCTTACTCAAGATTCAATCGATGAAATACAGTTTTGTTAAAATATCGTGGGAAACTGTGATATTATTATTGTGAAGTGATTATTGATAACGTAAATCTTCTTTGGTTCATAGAATTTAAATATAAACTCATATATATTATCATACGTAATTTATTTGTAGGTAGATATGTAGCTTCTCTATTTATAATAAATTGATAGTACTTGTAACGTAACCGGGGTTACTTTGATTGCTCGACTGCTCAGCAGAGAACGGCGTAGGTTCTTTGGACTATATTGCCCGTTTCGGATTTTTTGTGTGGCAGGCAAGTGTTTTAAATTTTGAACCTGAGCATGAACAAGACACTTCACCTAACAGGTTGAGTGAATCGCCTGGTATGAACTATGCCTCCAGGTTCTACTAGTTCCGTTCTGGTTTCGTTGTGTTCCTTCGTGAATAGGGGTAGAGTTTATGACAAAACGTTGATAGATGTTAAGTTATCACAGATGTAAAACCTAACTCAAGCGGCTTTATTTCAAATCCTACCCTAAAGGGGTATATTGTGTTGAGTAAGATAACTGTGGGTAACTACACTTAGATCTTTTGAGCCTTGGGCTATTCTACAGTTCATGTTATATATTTTGTTTGTTATAATTCACCTTGATAGTGTCTCTGATACTTCCTAATAAGCCTTCAGCTACTTTGACTTTGATGTGATCGTAAAAACCTTGTCACCTTATATAATATATGACTCCAATCATAAGCTGATTATCATTTGAGTGTGTGGCATTTGCCTAAATTATTACTATTCGTGTTATATGGGAATTGGTAAAATTATCTATACAGGGGGCTCAGCATTCATATGACTGGCGCCCGCATTCTATTTTAATATCACATGACATTTTGTTTTGTTCAACCCACTCCCCTCTTCACTGGAGCTTAGCCGCGAGCCTACCCTGTCACTCTAACAGCTTTTGGACACTTGTCAAAAGCGTGAGTGTTGATCTTGCCTACTAGATTACTTTAATTGTATGACGGTGGCAGCATCGACAAATAAATATTTTATTCGACACTTACAGGTTTCTTAGTAATTCTTTTCCACGTGATCACACCTCAGAATTTGCCCTAGGTGATTAATAACTGCTTATCATCGCAACACTGGATCCAGTTAACTAGAAGGCCATCATCGATGGTTGATCAACAGGTTAATAGATCATGAATTTCGTTGCAATTGGCACTTCCTTCTGGATTGGAATTGATTGACAATCTAATTCCCAGTATTATTCACTTGAGCTTCATTCAAAAATATTTATGATGGCATCAATCCATGTGGATTTGAATTTATTACCGTCACCTGATTCACACCTTCAAGCGAGTTGTTAACACCTCAACAGCCAAACTAAGAAGAGCCTCATCCCACTTCTACAATTCTCGAACTGAATTTCCGACATCATGTCAGTGACATCTATATGAATCCAACGTTATCAACCCAGATGGGTGTCTACAAATGAAGTTTACCCTAAGACAAGTTCAGCTATTTGCCATGAGCTGTCATTGGACGTCTTAGCCAGTGAGAAAATTCTGTTACAAGTTTACATGTTCGTTATTAGGTGTCACTTCTAGTACGATTTTGGAATCAGGTGGAAACATCTAGATGTAACAATATTTTTGTTACATACTATATCAAGAAAAATTGTTCAGTTCTCATCATAAGATATTATACTCCATAAATAAATACAGCAAACCTGCAACGTCACTAGACCTTTCAAAAAAAATGTTTCTTCTTGCTCTGCAAATCAGACCTCCACAGCTTTTATTACCTCCTCGTTGGAAGAAAATTAAAGACCTTTTAAACTTTTTTTCAGTAGAGGAAAGAGTTGAATGTCGGACGGAGCCAAATCTGGTGAATAAGGGGGGTGTTCCAGTAATTCAAACCCCTTAATCACGAATTTATTTTTTGCATGGCAACATGAGATTTGTTTGCAGGGGCGTTGTCCTGCAAAAAAACACTTTTGGATAGCTTTCTGCGTCTTTTCTCTTCAATTTTTTCTCGTAGAGTGGTCAGTAATATCGAATAGTAATTTCCAGTTATTGTTCTACCCTTATCCAAAAAATCAATCATGATTACTCCATGGCAATCCCAAAAAACTGAAGCAAGAACTTTTCCAGCAGATTTTTGGACACGAAACTTCTCAGGTCTTGGAGAACCGGAGTGTCGCAATTCCATCGATTGTTGCTTTGTTTCTGGATCGTAGAAATGTACTCAAGTCTCATCCATAGTAACAATTCGGTTCAAGAAGTCTACATCGTTTTCAAATCGTGCACAGATCGAACGCGGTGCTACTACCCTTGCACGCTTTTGGTCAACATTCAAACATTTGAGGATCCATTTTGCAGCAATTTTTCTCATGTACAAATTGACGTGAACTATATGATGAACGCGTTCGTATGAAATATTCAGTGCTTCAAATATCCATTTCAGCCAATTCGACGGTCTGTTAAAATCATATCATGAACTGCATCAATATTTTCGGGGACTGACACAGAAACTGGCCTTTCCGATCGGTCATCATCTTCAATGGAAAATTCATCTCTTTTGAAGCTTGCAGTCCAATTTTTCACGGTCGCATACGAAGGACATTGATCACCAAGGGTATTAAGCACATCTTCGTAAATCTGCTTACCTCTTAACCCTTTTAAATACAGGTACTTGATGATGGCTCGATACTCCAATATTTCGATTTTTACAATTTCGGTGGACATATTTTTTCTTTTAATTTATTGCGTAACTCTGGTTTACTTTTTTGACGTCAAACTTTACACTGACACTTCTAATAAGTTATTGTTCGTTGCTACGGTAACGCAATATTTTGTTTATGCAGGGAACTGGTTAGGCTAACTAGATATCAATACATCCTCGTATATACTGTTTGAGAACATAGCGGTTTCATTATGAATCCGGGTGTAACACTTTTAATTCTTATTAGTAAATATTGTTTTGTTATTGTGATTGTTGATATAAAATTTGAATTGACATGGAATATGGAACATCTGGTAAATATATCTAGATATTATTGATTTGGTCTTTCTATCCACCCACGTGCCATTGCAATATTAACTACAGGAATCTCATTCTGAAAAATAAACCGCCAAAAGTTCTCCAAACATGAGGGGATTTACTTTATTAAATTTAATGAACTTCGTCCATAGCGATAAAATTTTACGTTCCCCTTTTCATTTGAATTTATGTAAACTTCCATTCGAAAAATGTTGGAAAGTCTCTTGGAATGCTCGAAATTGAAATATTTTTCCATTTGGAACGATAACACAGATTCCCCCTTATTTCGCTGCTGTTTTTGGTATTTTCAGTAGTGAGAATTGCTGACGGGATTTTCGAAAGGAATTAAAGGGAATCTGTTAGCAGGCTAACGAGATGGATTATATTGTTGGCCAGGAAGTTCATGAAATATCAGAGGGAAAGTTCTAAGCAAGTTGAATACAGGGTGGTCCAGCTGTTCTTTATCAGATCCACCCAAGAAGAAACACTGTGTTTGTAATGTAATGTGGTTGAATCCTTCCATACCGTACCAATCCTTGTTCTTCTTTTTTACCTTCTTGGTCCCCTAGGTCGGTACGCAATATCCCTGGAGTTAGCTTGGAAGTGAGCCCTTTGGACAGATCCAACTGTTGTTCCAAGCAGATTGGCAATTTGGGGGGTAGATAATCCTTGTAACGTTATTTGTCAAATCAGTAAGAACTATTTTTCTTAGATCTGAATTTGTCAATAAACGAAATTGACTGAAATGATATGACTAAGTAATCGCAAATCTCAATAACATAAAACCGTCAAATTGAAAAACTAACGAAACATAATTTCTTCGAAAAATTATTTAATTATATCTAAAAACATAAAATCACCAAATTATCAAAAAAAAATGTAGTATCGATAAATCCAAGAAATCGAAATGTGTAAGATATAAAACTTGCTCTATTAGCTCTTAGATGGCGCTAACTTCTAGTTGAACAAATCGAATCGTCTGGTTCGAACTCATATTGATCGTTCATTTGTTTGTTCCTTCCTCGATTTATTCGAGAATTTAATTTCTGGGTGATGATTTTCAAGAATAACGAAGAAAACAGCCAATGTTATTCATTGAATTCCACTGAACTCATAATCCCATCATGTTACGACCAACTTTAGCAATATGTCAGATCTCAATTGTTACCCATTTATCAGAAAATACTAGGTATCTATTACCTACCTACCATAAGAACGCTTTCGGATGATGTAGCGGGTCAATCCACAAAACTTTTGGGGATGAAATCATTGTCATGATACCTAATACTGATGATAAAATTTAATGTGAGCCTTAGCATTTTTGTAATATCAAGTGGTCAGACAGAAATGAGAAGGAATGTAATGAGGACATGAGAATTTATTTAAATATATTAACCGCACGCTACGCCATTTCTGAGAGAATAGATCAACCGGCGTTTCGCTACGCTATAACCCCTCTAATTTCTGAAAATTCTTTACTTTTCGATAGTAGCATTTATTCATCTGATGATTTTTGGTATGCCAATTTTATGTCTTGTGGTGTACTGATTCGAATATTACGCTTAGCAGACTTACAATGTTATGTTATTATATTTTATCATTTTTATGAGATATTGTTTCTGTAATTTGACGATTTGATCGAACATCCGTCTTCACATTTGTGTTTATTCTCATTTTATGGTATAACAGATATACCGTCTTGTGATTTTTCAGTTCCTTAAATTTTGGTTCTTCAAAAGTCTGATGTGATAATTTCTGATTCTCGGATAATTCGTTTTTGATGAAAATTGGTTATGGTAATGTTTTGGTTTTATAAAGTTATTTTTCAATTCTTTTCCGTTTCTGTGAAATTATTTCCTATATATTTCGATTCTCCATAAAATCGTTACTAAATTTTGTTGGTTCGATAGTTTTAAATCATATTTCATATCTATATTTTAACGTTTTTATGGATTATATGTAATCAAATGTGGCATCGACATTAGCAAGTTTTTTTCAAATGGATTGAAATTCTTGACTACTGAAGGTGAGAAAGATCAGGACGAATCTAGAATGAATGATCCTTCCCAACCAGGTTTTCGAGGGTGTTTCAGATTTGAGTCACCTTTCAGGAAACCCTTGAGTTTTAATCTTTAGTTTGAGTCGATTCTGATCTTCAGCTACAAAATAATGCTGACATTTTGAAAATCGGTTGACGAGGAAAAATTCTAAGGACTTCAAAATCAAATTTTTTTAGATCACCCTATGAATAGGAGAGTGATGAAGACAATTTGGAGAATTCTTGAGTTTTTTCTATAATTAGGATCCTTTTGAAAATTCCAAAATTTTGCACAGTTTCAGGTAACACTCAGTAGTGATTTTATATGAAAATCCTCATCTTTTGAAAAAGTACGAGATAATAGCTAACGAACAAAGTAGAAAAAAATTATTCAGAATTTGCCAGTGGTAAAATTGTGGGGTACGACGAAATGAGTGTTGAGAAGTTTAGCAAGACTAAAGAGAAAAAAATAACTAATCGTGTTTTGTTTGTGAACAGTGATGTTAATATTACTGATTGTTTGCTCTTTGACGCTGGGCACACAAAGCTTGTGCGGGGTACGAGGAGGTTGACATGATTCATTTATGATATCTGCACAGCAGGAGAGTTGTCGTTTGAGGAGTTCATTCAAACCGAAAACTTATATTTCCTTTTCTTAATTGAATAAAATGAAAACGATCCATTTTTTGCATATCAGCAAATTCCGAAGTTTTAAGAGTTTCATTTTCTATAGAATGCCCTCATTTTTACTTACCATAATCACTTCGTTCACTGGTCCCCTATATTACATTCTAATAATTGGATCATGAAACGAAATCCACTAGTCAAGACTGTATCGTGTGTCTTCAGAACACGAAAGGAATTGTGAAATCTCTAACACGACTTCATCTGAATATATCCTGCAGAAATTTACGTTCAGCATATTAATTCTTCCTCAAATAGCATTAATGAATCAACCTCAAACTAGACTAAATGAGTTCGGAATAGCTGCTTTCCTGAAAGTTTCCCAAAATTAAATCCATATTATAATTTGGACGATGATGCCATAAACGAGTTCATCTTCCTGTCTTATGCAACTCCTAATTGATTCAACCCAGATTCAGTAATATCTTGGAAGTTTCTAATATTCGTCAATACTACTGCGTTCAGCTCGAAAGACTCAAAAGCGAAAATATCAGTGATATCTGAATATAAAAAAGAAGTGATTATAGACGTTCTTGAAATATAATAATGATATAGAGAGAGGGAGAAATGTATTTAATTGTGTGAGAAAAAACGTTCTTATTGACAAAAGTTAAGAACATTCAAAATTTATAAGGGATACCACGATGAGCTGACTTGATATGTATATGGGTGGGAAACTACATTAGTGTAAGTAGTAATATACAGGTAAAATCAATTGAATGTACATATAATAACGTTAAATTGACATATTTCACATGACTGGTCCACACAGATTACGAGGATATATTGAAAAATTCTTAGCCTAAACAAAATTTCAATGACAAAATATTTTATTACTCAACATATTCTCCTCTCAATTGGATACATTTATTACAGCGAACCTGCAACGTCTCGTTTTTCAGTTGAGGAAAGAGATGAAAGTCGGACGGAGCCAAATCTGGTGAATATGGGGAGTGTTTTAGTAATTCAAACCCTAAATCACGAATTTTTCGCATGGCAACATGAGATTTGTGTGCAGGGGCGTCGTCCTGCAAAATCAAAACACCTTTGGATAGCTTTCCGCGTCAGTAATGTCGAATAGTAATCTCCAGTTATTGTTCTACGCTTATCCAAAAAATCAATCATAATTATCCATGGCAATCCCAAAAAACTAAAGCAAGAACTTTTCCAGCAGATTTTTGGACACGAAACTTCTTAGGTCTTGGAGAACCGGAGTGTCGCCATTCCATCGAATGTTGCTTTGCTTCTGGATCGTAGAAATGTACCCAAGTCTCATCCATAGTAACAAGTCTACATCGTTTTCAAATCGAGCACAGATCGAACGCGAAGCTACTACCCTTGCACGCTTTTGGTCGACATTCAAACATTTGGGGATCCATTTTGCAGCAATTTTTCTCATGTCCAAATTGACGTGAACTATATGATGAACGCGTTCGTATAAAATATTCAGTGCTTCAGATATCCGTTTTAACCAAATTCGACGGTCTGTTAAAATCATGTCATGAACTGCATCGATATTTTAAACTGGCCTTCCCGATCTTCAATGGAAACTTCACCTCTTTTGAAGCTTGCATTCCAATTTTTCAAAGTCGCATACGAAGGACATTGATCACCAAGGGTATCAAGCAGATCTTCGTAAATCTGCTTACCTCTTAACTCTTTTAAATACAGGTACTTGATGATGGCTCGATAGTCCAATTTTTCGATTTTCACAATTTCGGTGGGCACATTTTTTTTAAATTTATTGCGTAACTCTGGTTTACTTTTTTGACGTCAAACTATACTCTGATACTTTTAATAAGTTATTGTTCGTTGCTATGGTTGACCTTCTTCAAGAAAGAATTGAAACGATTGTAATTTATAGAGAAGTTGGAAGGTGCGCATGAAGTCACCAGTATGTGCTTGATTGAAGTTTTATGGGAATGCTTCAGTGATAAATAAAAAAAGAAATAACCTCAGAGTACCTACTAAATGAAGAAACTCAAATTAAAGTTTTGGGAACATTTGCTGCATAGCCCACCCGGACGGAAATGTCATGGGAGACTTTAAGAAAAGCATTGCAAATGCAGATTCTTCAAGAGCTCCAGGAGGATGATTATGATAAAAGAATCTCTAATCTTCTGTTTAACATCTATTTCAGCAATGAGTGATAATTTTTTCTAAATGGCAATATTTTTTGGGAAGGGCATACACAACACCCACTGAAAGTTTATGTTTGGGCTGGTATTCTTGGAAATGCCATTATTGGTCCATTATTTCCGGAAGATAACTTGGCAATCTTTACCTTGAAATGCTTGGAGAGACTATAGATTATCTTCTAACTAACGAGGTTGAAACTCAAATTGATGTTACATTTCCAGCAGGAGGGTGCTCCACCTCGGTAATTCCATTTCGTCCGCCAGTAAGTAAATGAGAGATTTCCTGATAGATAGATTGGAGTAGTTGAATGGCCTCCGAGATCACCGGATTTAAATCCTTCAGATTTCTTTCTTTGGTGGCATCTCAGATCCGTTGCTTATAAAATACAATCTTCTGATATCGAAGAACTCAAAAGACGAATTACAGCAGCATGCCAGTCAATTCCTATTGAAGTTTTCTGTAGTATTAGAGGAGAGTTAGAAAACAGACGTATTACTTTTTAGAGCAAAATTTTCGAACAGTTTGGAAGGTAAGCATAATTAGATTTTATGTTTGCAATGTCTTTCTTGCAAATTATATATTATTTTGTGAAAGGAAAATTAAAAAAAAATAAAACATCCCACGCGTAATATAAAAAATTCGATGGTGGACAATTTTGTAAAAAGTTTCATGGAAATCCACGACGGGAAAACTTTCATTTCCGACATTTCCTAGTCGTGAAATTTTTCAAATTATAGTAAGTAGAGCCAATGTCATTGAAGGCTCCCAGGAATCTCGTGTGGTGGTAATAATGGCTCATTCAACGGCTCAATTATGGCCCGAACTGAATTCCTGCAAGTTAATAAACTTTTACAGCCTTTCCATGCTGTCTGGAGTGATGTTGGCATTTTAATTAAATCTATAGCTGTTCATTAGAAATTCATAAAAAAATGCGAGTGGGGAAATGAAACAATACGGAATGAAAAAAAAGTTTCAGACAAGAAATGTCTTTCTTTAGTTCAAATGTACCAAATTTCTCATATCACATCTTCTCCTTAAAGATTTTCCTGAGAGTATTCCTGGAATTTAAATCCTTTGGTTCCTTTAATAATTTCACGATTCTTCAAAAATTAAGTACTATGTACTTAAAATAGATTATTTGACTTCAAAAAACATCAAAAACAAACGGATACTGAGTGTTAAATCACATGGAACGGAAAGTAATCAAAAATTTGATTTTTGAACATTTTATTAACGTCTGACGATGAGACATTCAATCAATTTGTCCAGAAAAGTAATCTGCAGATGATATACGCTGGTACAACAGTATTCTGACTTATACATATACCGGGTGTAACAGCTTCATGGTACATCCCTCGTGTCTCCGTTAGATTTAATGGTAATTGATTGAAATTCGGGATATCCCATATACCTAATAAATGGCACTTTCTCACCTATAAACGATGACTGTCATCGGAGAAAAACGAAGATGAGGAAGCTAGCGAAACGTTAGAAAACTATTCCAAATCACGACGGCCTTTGAACCCGATTCAAAATAATGATAGTGAATGAAATTATTCCTTCAGATTGTCAAATAAATATTCGTTGGTTTATCGGTGTTTTTATTGTGTAAGGAAAAGTTCTGTGCGATGGCCTCCTAGTTCACCTGATTTGACACCTCTTGATTTATTTGTTCGGGGCCATTTGAAAAATATTGCATTTACAACCGCCGTAACAACCCGCGAAGACTTGGAGTTGCGAGTAAAACGCGCAATCAGTAGTATAACGGCCCAGCAATTAGCGAACAATTTTCAAGAAACAGTTATGCGAGTTCAGAAGTACATTTACGTTAATGGACAGCATTTAGAACAATTGTTGTAATGTTTTGTGTTAATTTTTTGTACTTCAAAGCCACATCAATATCTTCTTAGCATTAAATTAGAACAAAATAATTGTATTTACTTTTAAGTGCAATTTTGATTGTATTTATCGCGCATTTTATTACCGGGTATGAATAAATTGAAATTGAATAATAATGTTAATAAATGGTACCACGGTATCAATACGGTTTCATTTGAAAAAACTTAGTTTTACCTTAAAATCGATTACGATGAACTTCATTTGCTCATAAAAAATGCAATTTAGTATTCCTCCAGAAGAAAAAAATTTGAATTCATCATCCGTGACAACTATTATCGCTCAGCTTTCTGTTGCTTTTCATAGTCTCTTACAGCAGTAATGATTGGTTAAAAAAATATAGGCTATTGTCAAAACTACTCTTAAGGCATGGCATACTAGATATAAACCGTGAGAGAGTGTCGAAGACTTTTGACAGACGACATTGTATGTCTTATGTGTCTTAGCCAAAGGGAGGGCACAGGGGGCTTCACTCCCCTTCCCGAGATTTTTTAAAGATTATAACATTTGCCATCTCTATTTCAAAACATAACAGAACATAACCCTGGTCCATTGGAATAATCTTCACTTTCTACCATTCAATTATCTTGTAGTCAAATCGACGAACTTTTGCAGTTCCCACTTATAGGCGGGGACCATATCTGAAAAATATACATTTTTAGTGACAATCACGGGGATGCATAAGTTTGGAGATAATTATTGAATCAACTCAACTCAATCAGTGATCGAAATATGTTAACGAGTGATCAAAGCAAGATCATTGATGTTTGAGATTATTAACCGCACTTTAATATGAACTGATAACAATATTTTTTCGTCGACTTTCTCCCTGTAAAAAAGGATTTTTTGATTGGAAGATATGCACTCAAGGAAATAAACAGTGCATACAAACTTTAATATTACTGATCCTATTTTTGTATGAAGCGTCAGAAGAAACTGGACAGTGAATAAACAAAAATGAAGAATAAACACATTGGGATTTAACAAATTCAAAGCAGATCACGAACACTTTTCACTTTTTCATTTAGTTCTCTAAGATTTCTTCTTGTCAGTACGATTTAGAACTTAGTCTGGTTCATTTCACAGTTTTCTCAAATTTTCTAGCACTTTTCAACAGCTTTTAGAACATTCTAGACGTCTCTATCTTATATTCCAGACATTTCCAGAGAGTTCCGTCACTTGTCAGTACATTTCATAACTTTTCGAAGGCTCTGTTTTGGTTCATTCCATATTTTTTCAGACGTTTCTCTCTTATCAATATCATTCTAGATCGTTTCAAAACAATTAAATGTATCCTTGAACATTCTCGAGTATTTCAGTACATTCTCATAGATCAGTGTACCAAGATAATTTTTTTTGCCAGTAGTTTTGAAGAAAAAAAATCAATCTGAATTTTGTATTGGACTTTCGACACACTGTATTTCAGAAGGGATGCAATTTAGGATACACATTGATAGGAACTTTTCGCCTCGAAATAAGAAAGGAATCTGAGTTCGAAGTTTGTCGATCTTATTTATAGTGTACCAAATTTCAATTTTTTTTGAAACTTTTGTAACTTTTGTAACAATCTTGACAAAAATGGTACAGTAAGGACCCGTCTATAATCTGCCGTGTTTTCGGAACCCTACAGTTAGCGTCATTGGGTCGAGAGCCTGAATCACTTAAAAGGACACCGTATACCTACGGAGCATTATACACGGAACAATATATTCGAAAGGATAGAAAAGGGTATATATAGTTTCGCCTTAAACAATGTGGTGATATGCTAAAAGGTCTCACTTTGCGCTTGGGTTAGTCCATTCACTACACATGTTGTGTTAAAGTTGGTGTACCGAGTGGATGTGTATACTTTTCCCTAGGTCAGTGCTAATTCATTTGGAACAATGTTCACAGCGTGGAATTCACTTCGTATGATAATGGCCAGAACTTGTTGTAAATGATGAGATCCTCTGAAATTTGGCCTGGACTCTCGAATAAAATTCAATTGTCGATAAAGGACATTTCGATATGGCTAGGTAAGTATATTATGCCTGATGAGGAGCAGAGTTTCTAAAATCGGTTTAAAGTTAATTCTCCGTTTACAAAGTTGTTCCAACCAGAATTATGGTATTGTGAACTCAAAACAGTGAAAAGACATAGCCATAAAACCGACAGTGTTTTACATTTCAACTAACCACCAATTGCATCTTTGTTTTCTGTTATTGCGATATTGTTTGTCGCCAGTTTTACTTTGTTTTGCAGTCGAATATATTATAAAAACTGTTTTTTTCAAAGCTAAACGTCTCTTGGAATCATTACTTCCAAAGTAAGTACAATACATTGTGTTTTATTCACAAATACTTTAAAAATTTCTAACCTCACAATTGACATTTGTGACTATAATCCCGTACTGCCGGGATATTCACACAAGACTAATTCATAGTGTGAGAATCCTAATGAGAGAAGAAACATTACCTAAATCTATGAATACAGGTAAGAACATTCACAATATATTTGAACTCTTTTTTAGATTATGCCTGTAACTAATTCACAAGCACAACAATTTGTATTGAAAGAGAAAGAGCGAATGATGGACCTTATTTACCACTTTCATCTGTTCAAGAGGTAACAATTTTAACCACAAAAGAAGTTCATAACTTTTCTTTACTGTATTTTAGAGATTTGCAGATGCACTTAAAATATCTCGAAAAAACGGTGTACATCACAATAAACGAAAATAAATCTTTTCCATCAATACACACTGAATTATTCATGGAAAATGGTATGAACAAGAAAAGCTCCTTTGTGATATAGTTATTAAACCCATTATTATAAACATTGGTGACAGTTCTGAATCTGAAAGTGAATAAATATATTAATTTTGTTTTTCCTTTCATAACTGGACATAGTTTCACATGCTCGCAATACATAAATAAATGTATGAATACATTTTTTGTTAATCATGTGTGTTGAGTATTTCATTACCAAATATATTTCAACTGGTGTATTTTGACTACTTAGATATTTATTTATTTATCATTATACAGTGTGTCCTTGCATCCATGCAAGACTAGGTAATTGAAAAAGTTTGAATACCTAAGTCTAGAAGATTCCTTTTCTGAGTTTTAGTCATGTTTGAATGGAAACTGATTTTTTGATATCAAAGTAAGCAAAGGTTTTAGAAATATTGCACTCCAACCTAGTTTTCTGAACAACTATTTTCGTTAACTGTTACATCTTCAGAAATTGCATTAATGTGAATAAAATTAGGATTTGATGGATTTGTGTCAAACGGCTGCGGAGGTATGGATAAAACAACTTCCTGATATGAATGTGACTGAAATTAGAATACAGCACAAACATCCCTGGGAGGTTTTGAGATGTTTCGAAAATGTGGGCATGCCGATGTTTCTTTGAGACGTAATGTGTACTTCCCAAAAAGGTCTCTGAAGAATATTCAATGTTTTGTCTTTGTTCTTTTGTGGCGTTTTTTTAAATGCCTTTAGGAATGTATGGGTTAGGTGCAAAAAATATGAATGTGTGGACGTTTTCACTTGGCATAACAAAGTTCATCCTTGAGATGTTTACTGAGAATATATCTACCGATCGCGCAAGCGCAAATGTTATTTCTGATGATCTGTCTTGTTGACGAAGGGTGTGGATTCTAGTTTGTATCCACTTAAATTCAATTTACCCCATTTTGTTTCTCGCAAAAGTAATAAGTAGTGTTTTTAGAGTGGAGTGAAAGAGTTAAGTCAAGACAATATATTAGATTCAATAACCCGCCAAAATAATAATCTAAGACTTCCCATTCCATCATCGAATTTAACAAAAAAGTCTCTTATTTATGGCGTATTTTTATTCTTGGCGTAATCCAATTTTAACTACATGTAGTATTATTTTACAAATGAACAAATCTGATACCTATGGTATTGTTTTTTAACTATTTTATCATTATTGTACAATGTATGTAGCATTATTTTCTCCTATGATAGGTATGCTTTTACATCATACTATTATATTTTATGATGATTCTATGATGAACCTGATCTTCCTTCTTTTGACGACTCATGTTTTTATCAACACATATTTACGCTTACCATTTTTATATTTCTATACGTCTTTATTTTTATATGTATAAAAGCTTTGTCAATAAGAATTCATTCTTCGGACAATAAAGTATATTTTGATTTGATTGATTTGAACCATCAAGTTGAACACGGACCTCAAAGTAAGTGTTGAATGGTCGTCATTCCGAAATATATAACCTGAAAACTTATACCGATAATCTTAACTTGTAAAATCATCATCATATTTATAATTTATGTAAATGTAGAAAAAGCAGTATAATAATAATAATAATAATAATAATAATGTTTATTTCTTCAATTTAAAAGTACATATATAATACTGAACAGTACACATAGCACAATAATAAAAGAAAACGTCAAAGCCAAATGTGGACATACTTGACTGATATTTTTGTAAATGGAGTATAATTTCAATATATCTTTGTTTTAATAGTAGATTTGTTATAATAGCACATTATCAATTTGTTGTAGATGCTGTAATTCTACTCTTCAGCTGTGAGTAGAAAATCAAGCATAACAAGTAAGAGAAGACAGCCGGAAATGAAGACCAGAAGAAATATAATTAACTTTTTAGACAGAATATATTTCTAATTTAATTTTTATGTTTTCAGATAGTTTGTTCTTTGTGATACAGGGTGATTCTTGATGAGGGCTAATTAGACATATTATTTACAAAATTTATAATTCGATATTTAATGCAATAATTTTTTGTATACGTAATATATTTTGAGTTTGGTTTTTGTATGTGTATGTCATATTAATATTTTTGAAAAATTATTCATTTTATATTTGCAGAAAATATTTTGGGTTTGATTTGTAGTGAATTTTTAAGTTGCTATTGAAATAAGTTTATCTATGCATATTTTGACTATTGTCAACTCATAGACTATTTTTAATAAGCGGCTTGAAAAAAAAACGAGAAGAAATTGCATTTTGTGATGTCCCAGGGACATCTTTGGAAATGTTTTATATACAGTGATTTAATGTAGGCAAACAGCTTTGAAAATGTTATCGCGAGTCTTCGAAAAGGCTTTAAAAAGAGCGAGAAAAAAATGCCTTTTGTGATGTCCCAGGAATATCCTAAAAATAGCGCGTGCGGCGGACATTTGGCTAAACGTACACGTTCTATTCATGTATGAACAGAACATCGCAGTGGAGGTTTGATGTCCTAAAAATTCGTACTTTTAACATCTTTGGGATGTTTTTGTGCTCGCTGGGTAGGGAGGTCAAAAGTTTCTAGTAAACTCACTGGGCAAATGAAATTCCATGAACATATCTCTGCCTCCATGTTTCATTATCCTATCAAACGTGGTATCACTGGATTCATAATAATTGGAATGCACCGTGTGCTAGGAATCGCACGTTAAAAGGTAAGACCTCGTTAACCCTTGGCTCGTACAAGTTTCGACTACTAAGGGCTGCCGTTCGTAAGGGGACGACAGCTGGGTAATGGAAAAAAACAATTTTAAACAGATTCATTCCTTTTCGCTTTTGTTTCTCCAGCAATATTTTTGAAATTTAGAACATTGAATATGCTCACTGGACGGCACTTTTTGTCATATCTGAAAAATAAAGGAGAAAAGGGGGGTGCACCCATGAGTGTGTCACACGGTATTCTGTTGGAACTAAAAAAAAACTCTCATTGTCTGGTGGCCATTTCCATGAATTTGAAAATGTTAATTAAGTTAATTCAGTAATTCATTACTACCTACACGTTATTATTTTATCGGGATAGTAGTCACGGCATTCTACATTTAGACGTCATTTGGCGTAAACGTCTCGACTTATTTCTTATGCATAACATTGATGACGCACGGGTGAAGATAAAATAATCGAACTGTATTTGTATTCTCTAGGATATGTTCTATAATATCTGTACAAAATTAGAGGCGCTATTGAAAGCAATGTTTCAACTGTTTAACAGTCACTAGTGACATCGAATCTTTGTCCGAAATGTATCACGTGATTAAATTGCAGTAGTTCATGTGGTCGCAGCAGACGATGACAGGTGGCGAGACTCCTCTTGTGAACATTCGTAATTATTCAGGCTGCACTGATGGAGGATAGATATTCCGAAACCAGCTGCAGTTGGTTCACCACTCGATTCAGGAGATATTCTGCTTCATTCTTTAAAGTTGCTCCTTCGAAATAAAAATCTGTGATAGATGTCATTCAACATCTGTCAGGGTATCACTCAAGAGAGTAGTCATCGTCTAACATATGCCATAAAATCTAAACAAAATATATTTTTTATGGTAGGGTGGTTCCTACTGTTCCACAATCAAGGGTTCTACCATATCTATCAGATATAAAAGGCAGCAGACAATATGATACCATGTCTTAGAGTATTCCTAGATTCGACAAAGACTTTCGACACCGTCAACCACCACATAATATCAGAACATTTCGAAAGCATATGTGAAATAATATGTAATTCCTCACATACCGAACCTAACAAGTGAAAACACGGAATTCACCCAGTGCCTTAAATGTAACTCGACAAGAAAATTCTGAATCATACCAAAAAAATCATTTTGATGACAAGCAAAATCTCTGGAAGTTATTTTTGCCAAAATCGACATTTTCTAAATGAAATTGTGTTTTAATTAGTTGTTTTTGTTTCATTATGTATGAGAAGAAAAAATTATAAAGGCCGTTTCTTTTATCATGTGGTAACATTGCTATATTCTAAACCGTAATAGATACAAAGACGATTAAATGGGAAAAAAGGTAACTATTATGGTGAGCAGTAAATTGGCCATAAAAAATTTATGGGGATTCTTGCCCTTCCCAACTTATACAGGGAAAACTGAAAATGCTGTTTTCGGATTTTTACGTTTAATTAAAAAATTTTCACTACGTAGTTCTAGTACATTTTGAATAAAATAAAACTTTTTTCTTTCATTTTTTTATATTTTCTGAAATAACAATTTTATTTGTAAAAAACCGAAAACAGCATTTTTAGTTTTCCCTGTATGAGTCGGGAAGGGCGAGATTTTCTCTGCCCAATGTACTGCTCACCACAATAGTTACATTTTTTCCCATTCAATCGTTTTTGTATCTATTACGGTTTAGAATATAGCAATGTTACCACATGATAAAAGAAACGGCCTGTATAGGAAATATTCAATTGTTTTTAACAAATCTTTTATGAAATAAACAATGCAAATAATTAAAACAATTTTTTTGTCATCAAAGAGCAAGATAAATTATTATGATTTTTTTTTAAAATGGTTCTTTAATAACAATTACAGGTGGTAGAAAAATTTGTTTAATTAAAAAATCCGTATTCAAGCAATTAAAAATTGTTTTAATGCAAGAATTCATTTCTAAGAATCATAATTAGCATCATAGATTATGATTCCAAAAAAATAATAATCTTCTAAACCACGTATTTCGTTATACATGAATATGAATCTTTAAAAATAATTTTCATATAAACGGATCACTAGTGATATAAAAAAATTATGGATTATCAATCTTTTTATTTTTTAACATAATTAAATTGTTGATAACAAAGAAAAAAATAATATTTGTGTAATTTTTCCAACGGGAATCTCTTTTGAGACCTTTCAAAAATTGTTAGAAAAAAAGAGAAGATTTCAGATGTGTCATTTTACAATTATGTTTATTTTGAAGTGAAAAGAAATTTTTATTCAACTAATGCATAATTGAATAACGATAACGATAAGATTTATAATTATCAATGCAAGTTCTGCCTCTCGAATTTCTCATACAACAAGTCCGAAATAATTGGTCCGAATCCTACTGGACGAATATATCAAACGACAAACTTGAATTCGACATCAATCAAGTCAAGTTGGCCGGTTTTCGTTATGATAACTCAAAAGACAATCTCCGTATGTCCGACTGAAAATAAAAGAGAAAATATAATGCAATTCAGACCACCTACGTCTGCAAAAACTCCGAATTGATATTTGATAAATATTCAGTATGGCAAAAACCTGAATTCCGCCGTTATAAACATGATATCATCGTACTATGTGGATGGAACTTTCAAAGTACTTCTGTTATTTTTTCCTATTACAGATTTGAGGCGACTTATGTAGTCATAATGCTTCCATTTGCAAATGTCTTATAAGGTCAATAAAACACTAGTGTCTTATAAGCAATTAATTGACGTCTATTTCATCAAATTACTACTTTCCTAAATCACTTCCTTGGCAGCACTGCCTGATTTCTAAGTAATGAAAGAGAAATATCAAGATATCCAAAAGTGTGTACCAAGTGGAAAAAATTAAAAAACTCCAATAAAAATGACCACGTTTCAGTATATCCTCGTCTAATAATTTCGGTGTAAATGACTTTTTTACGACAGGCCGTTCAGAACTCAACTGTGCGGAAAGTGATTTTTTAATTACTTTTCATACATTCAAACATTTTAGTGAAACAAGAAGAGATATCACAAAATCATCTCCACAACTTTAATTTGACAACAATCAAACTAATGGGGGTACATGTTACGGATTCAGCAAGAATCCATCTTCAGCCTTATACAAGTTATGGTGAGAAAAAGGTTCTTTTTTATAAAATAATAATGAACTAAATATTAAATAGTGGTTGATGTCCCAAATATTTTATAGTCTTTACATTTTTCATTTTCAACCCCTATTTAATATTTAGTTTATTAGTATTATGAGATTATTTTGTGATATTTCTTCTCGCTTCATCTATACCACTCCACTTTGAGCTGAAATGGACCTTTTTCAGAGACTAATCTTGTAAAATACAATATTTTGCGTAAAATTTTACTCGGGAGACATCATTTCCTAATACGACGAAAACTGATAATATCTGTCGTGGAAAAATTGTATGATAAAGTAAGTAACGGCACTAGCATTCGTCAAGAAACCGACATGACAAATAATGTTGATTACATAGGTTCAGGAGCTCCACCATGTTAATGGGTTGGGAGATGTTTGACTTCCTTTACTTTTTCACAATGTTATACAATGACAGATAATGTTTCAACCACTTTAATTCGAGTGTGAAATGCTTTACGATATGAAAACGACGAAATTGCACACCAAAATCAACTAATAATGACACTCCAATCCACTCTATCTTAAAAAAAATAAGTCCAAACGGTTCAGTAAGTTAACTTGGATAACGATATGCGCATCTAGGAAGAAAAATTACTAGTGTGGTGAAAGGAAACAATATTTTTTGTTTTCATTTTCATTTTTTATATCTTGATATGTTTATATTTTTACATAATTATATGTTCATCCATGTTCACGTGTTTATATGTTGATAAGTTTATGTGTTCACATGAATTACATCTTATATGTTTATATACGTTTATTTATTTACAGTGCATATATTTTCCCATACACTTTACCACTATTTCTCTGAATGAAGTTTATATCATTATTTTTGAATCTCCCACATATTTGAATATGCAAATGTTGAATAACTTCTCGAATCACTGGAAGCTGGATTCACTTCATGTCAGTGTAAACATAAGAAAGGCATTACCTCAATGAATGATTGGTGGAAAGCAATGAGTTTATTATTTGAGCATTATTTCAGATGACATAATTTGATGGATTTAGTAATTTATAATAACACGGGACACTCTACCGAATCATGACAGAAAATGATGGATCGGGCTATTTATGTTATTGATTTTGTATGGTATCTTCATCCGGTAGCACAGATCTAATTGGAAGCAGTAAAGGGTAAACAGTAGTCTAGTTGGAATAGAAATTCAATTTGCTGTAGAGAGATGACCTAAAAGCATATATAATGAGTCATTTGAAAGAGTACACAATATGTTTACACAATGTTGACCAAGACGAGCTCCTCAGTTTTTTAATTTTCCTGTTATTCAACACAAATTCTTCAAGAGTTATCAATGAATACAGTGATTTTGGTTTAACTTTCCAGAAGTGTTGAAAAGAGGTAGTGATACGTAAAAGAAAATTGAAAGTTTCAACATACAGACTGGGAAATGTGGACAGCATCTAATATAAAATAGTCCCAAAGTAGAAATTTTTATAGTCGGAGATTTAATTAAAAACTGTATGTGAAAAGATCTGCAGATCATTCCAAATTCAACAATGAAGTAAACAAGATACCGAATAATGTCCAACTTGGATCGATGAGACCAAGTTTATTTATTTTTCATATTTTTTAATAAATGTATCCAATTAAGAGGAGAATATGTTGAGTGGTAAAATATTTTCACATTGAAATTTTGTTTGGTTCTATAGTAGGCTAAGAATTGTTCAATATATCCTCGTATTATTTCCATCTGAAAATATATAAAAATTAGGTTGTACTGTTACAAATTTTTTTATTTTTGTATTAACTGCGTAAAATGAGTATTTTTCAATGGCACATGAGAGTGTTATTATTGAACGAGACCGCAGGTCGAGTCCAAATATTCTCTTGAATGTGCCATGAAAATATTAAAAATAAATACGTGGTTTTTTGTTCCGATAAGCTATCGCTTTCAACTTCCAAATGACTGTTGTCTTGAATATATTATTCAATGTTTTCAGTAAAATCGTATTCAATAACTTTTCCTGTCTGAGAAAATTCCAAAATAGCTAAATAATACTGCTCTTTTCCATACATGATATCCTCAATGATATCAACATTACATATCAGAAAAGTAAAATGTCAAACTGAAATTGACTATGAATTAAAAGTATCGAACCAATAAAATCCAGTAAAGATATTCTAGACAAGCGAAATGGTTCAGAATTAATTTTAAAGAAATCGAAAATAATCGAACGAGAAATTTGGAAAATCAATATATTGCAGTAACGGATATTCAATAAAATCTGAAAATTCGAGAATCATAAATGATCGTATCGATCTTTCGAAGAACTGAAATTCGAAGAACTGATTACAAGAACATAAAACTGTAATGCCATCAAAGGAGAATGACAGAAAATGGGAAGACAGATATTTGACCAAACCAGCAAATCCGAAAATCAATATTTTGTAAAAGTGGAAAAATATCGGAACAGAATATTATAAGAATTAAAATCGTCGAATCCATAGAGTACAAGACCTAAAATTTCCATATTGAAAATAATCAGAAGAATAAATAGTAGAATCGAAAAGGACGGAACCGAAAAATATCAGAATTTGGAGAGGGGATAGCGGATGGCTCTTGTCTCTCAGAGATGGAGCAGCGTGCGGTCAATATTACAACCTAACCTAACCTAACCTAACCTAACCTAACCTAACCTAACCTAACCTAACCTAACCTAACCTAACCTAACCTTATTTTTTTTTTTGTGAGGGGGTGGAAACGCTCATGCGCACTGGCCGCTCGGTATCCATCGCGAGCCAGTAGTGCCGGACTTTTACCGGCTAAAACCACCCCTAGCCCTCTCGCGCTCCCGGAATTGTCGTGAGACATGCCATCAGGTGCGAGAGGCTTATCGGATTCATTGTTCTTTTTCTTTTCTCTCCATGATTTTTCGTATGGTGTTTGCCACGATTTTCCATGTGATTTGGTTTCTCATCATAATCTCCGCGATGTTACCTGGGTTTATGTTTTCGCCTATTTGCGTTTCGAGCTCGGTCCTTTCGCGGTGCCATCTGTTGCAACCAAAGATGTGTGTTCCGCAGTGTCCCGTTGCGCGCAGTATATGCAAGAGTCGTCTTCTGTTTTCTTGATCTTTAGAGTGTAGGCTCGGAAAGACTCGTGGCCTGAGAAGAATTGGGTAGTGTAGTAATCCAGTTCTCTGAAACTACAGTTTCATGTCGGATATAAGGAGCTTTGTCCATTGGGCCACCGTTTGGGTACCGTTCCATCTTGTTTGCCATTGTCTTAATGTTTCCAGGGGTTCCCTGGTACTGTTTTGTTCTCTGTCTCCTGCGCTCCGGTGGATCCTTGCCCTTTCTTCCACGAGGAACTCGATTGGAGGTACCCATGCCAGGACGCAGGTCGCCTCCAGCGACACTGTTTTATACGCTGTTATAGTTCTTAATAGCATACGGCGTTGCAGGCTTCCCATCATCTTTCTGTACTTTTCTACCTTTGTAACCCTTTCCCACACTGGTGCCCCATACAACAGTATCGATTGGGTAACTCCGTATAGAACTTGTTTCCTTGACGCACTGATCTTACTTGAATTTGGTAGGAGGCGTGAGAGCGCCGTCACCGATTTTTCTGCTTTCTCTGTTGTTCTGCGTAAGTGCTCGTTGAAGATCGTTACACCTTTTATTGAAAATAATAACTTTGAATTTATGTAAACGCTACAGGTAAGGTGCACCTAACTCAAGCGGCTTTATTCAATATCTTACCCTAAAGGGGTATATTGTGTTGAGTAAGATAACTGTGGGTAGCTACCTTTAGATATTTTGAGCCTTGGGCTATTCTGCAGTTCATGTTATAATATATTATTTTATAATTCACCTTGATAGTGTCTCTGATACGCCTTCAGCTACTTTGACTTTTATGTGATCGTAAATCCCTTGTCACCTTATATAATATTATATGCCTCCAATCATAAGCTGATTATCATTTGAGTGTGTGGCATTTGCCTAAATTATTACTATTCGTGTTATATGGAAATTGGTAAAATTATCTACACAGGGGGCTCAGCATTCATATGACTGGCGCCCGCATTCTTTTTTAATATCACATGACATTTTGTTTTGTTCAACCCACTCCCCTTTTCACTGGAGCTTAGCCGCGAGCCTACCCTGTCACTCTAACAGCTTTTTGTCAAAAGCGTAAGTGGTGATCTTGCCTACTAGATTACTTTAATTGTATGACGGTGGCACAGTAAAAGAAATTGTTTAATGATGAATAATCAATTAATAATGACTTCGTTAAAAATGAATCCGTCAAAAAGTAATATTCCATGTTCATTTTGTGAATTATTTTGGCAGTGAAAAAAATACTTTTTTTCACGGTGAAAGAAAAACTATTTTTCACAGTGAAAAAAGTAAACATTTACGCATCAATGGAGATGCAGGAATGTCAAGTTTTTTTGACAGTTGTACAAAAAATATTTGTTTCTATTGGTCTTTCTCAAAATTCGAGTAGCTACCCTCGAATATTGTAAATTTTATTATTCTTGAAATAAAGGATTTGTCATCATCAATATCACTATTTTCATCAGTCTGAGGAAAGTCGCCGATCCAATAGTCATTTACTGCAATATTCAAAAAGCATTATTTGCATATACAATACTTTCGATGTTTTCTCGGGATTTTTCTACGGAATAACCTCACGGTAACCCCGGAGAGAATTCTTCAAGAGAGGATTTATGATGATTGCGGTGGGAGGAACAAGGACGGTGAAATATTAGAATGCGACGACACTAAGGCGGGGCAAAGGTACTCACTCAAAGTTTACGATACGATCAGAAATCGCGCGCCTTTCATGGACAAATCGTAATTTAAACGATTTATTATTGTGCGCGGGACGTATCGCGTATTTCATATTATATGTCCACATGTACGAGGAGACTTTCATATATTATTTTCATCTACCACATAAGATCATTCCAGACTACAAATATAGGTACATGGAAACGGTCTTCCATATCTCCAATAAGGAAATAGACATTGGGATTATTTCATCAGCAAAATGTTACAATTTTCGAAACTCTACATAATGGACAATTTTTCTAGGCGGATCCCAACTTTTTTTTTCTAATGACAACCTAAATTTTTCATCAGATTGTCAGTTTCTACATGATAAATAAAAAGTACTCTATATAAGCCTTTTCTTAGAAATTGTTGACAGTTTTCGAGATTTTCAGTATGAAATTCGTCACTGATATTACTTGAAATCATAAAATTGTGCCAAGTCCCATCAAAATTAATATTTGGTAAATTATTGTACCTATGTTGGTGACTCTCTCAAACGATATATAAAATCACAGGGTGTGAGAAACAGCTTGCCGAATATTGTAAATAAAGATGTGCAAATTATTCATTATTTCAAATGGAACACCCTGTATTTTAAAGATCCATAGTTCGAGAGTTCGCAAATCGACAGAGTAACGACAGTAACTGTGTTATGAATGTTTCAAAGTTTTAAATGAATTAGCAAAATGATTACAGTGTATTTTTACTACATTTGGTGTCATAAGTCGGATATTTAAAATGAATAAGTGTTCAGCGTGTTTTGAGCATCGCGGGACAATAAACTGAAATGAATAGACTGATATCTCTGTTGAAGACAAAATGTTTGCGAAGAGACTCTGCCTGGCTGAGTTGAAGGTCAGTGAAGTGAAGCAAGAGCTAGAGGAAAGAGAGTTAGACACAACCGGAAAGAAGAAAAGCCTCGCAAAATAACTGATTGAAGAAGAAGAAACGTTTTTATTAGAAGTTTCTGGAATTTATTTGAGCTCGATTATGAATAAACTTGAAGACTTTTAACTAAATTTCGTGAATCTGCAGGACTTTTTTCAAAATAAAAAAAGCCTGAAAAAAAAAAAACTTTTAGAGAATTCTGTCAGCTTGAAAGGAGAACTTTTATAAAATTCATATAGTTTCCAGAAGATATTTCTAAAAAATCGAACTATTCGAAAGAGAAACTTCAAGAAAAACTTATAGAAAATTCAAAGAGTTTGGAAGATAAACTTCTAGAACATTTGAAGAATTTGAGAGAAGAGCTTCTGGAAAATTCGACGAGTTTGAAAGAAGAAGTTTGTGGTGTGGCAAATCGACAAAAAGGTAGAATGGGAAGTGTCGAAACAGAAATGGAGGAAATAAAAGGCGAAATCGAGGCGAAAATCAACAACATAATGAAAAAATTCAGTGAGTTAGAAAAGTGAATGGATTCCGCGCATACCCCTGAAACTTCCAACAAAAACTCAATGCTGGATCTGAATATGAACTTAAAGGACGTTCAAAAAATCATAAAAAATTTCATGGTCAGTTCCGAACCAGCAAAACTTTCACTGAAAGGAGAGAACGTCACCTGTCACCAGCTCCTGATCTACATGGAAAAACTATCGCCGACAATTTGTGGCTGAAGCAAACGGATGGAATGCAGGAGGAAAAGCTGTGGCATTGACACTGGCATTGTGTGGCGAAGCAACAAACATCTTACGAACCCTCACTGCCCAAGAACAGGTCTGATTAAACATCTAGAACTACGGTATGATCAAGCCCACCTAGAACACGTGTACCTTTCACAGCTGAAAAACTGCCAGAAATCAAGCCAATCCTTGCAAGAATTTGTATTTGATCTTGCACGCTTGGTTAACGTTGCATATTCAGCCACAGCGGAAGATGTAATGGTTCAGGCATTTTTGAATGGTCTTCCTGACAAAGAAACATTAGATCGTCCTATACATCTCGTAGAAGCCAGCGTAGAGTCCGGATGATTGAGGAAGCTCCACAGGAGCCCGCTAATATCGGTGCTGTCATGAGAAAATTAATAAAGGAAGTCCTGCCTGAGAGAAAACAAATGAGGTGCTGGAATTGCGGGATAATTGGGCATGTGCATAGCAAATGCCCAACATTAAAAAAATCGACACCGACGAAGGTCGAGAAGGAGCAATCGTCAGCCTGTATCCAGCAAGCTCCAGTTAACAACGCATATGTCGCTGTTCTTCCATGACAAAACAAATGTGCCTTTGTAAACTATCTCCTCAATAATGAGCCTTTCACCAAGCTCCTAGATATGGGCGTGACTAGAACGATCCTTGGGCCTACTTTTGCCGATTGAGGTTGGAATCTTTGGTGTGAATGAAATTCAAGAAATAGTACTAACGGAAGTGATAGGGCTGATTGTCATGTTACTCCATAAGCGTTTCGCCAACAAAGTTGACATCCTCATAAAGCGTACGCATATGCCGATGAGTTCATAGCACATGAACCACACCTGGTATTTCGCGAGACAATATTGCATATTTCATATTAATTTATACTCATATGAGTGTTCTGTGTTTGGAAAACGCCAACGCGATGCTAAGGTCATAAGTTCAATCTCGGGAATATCGAAACGCACTCCATTGGACTAGCGAAGTGGTAAATGTGCACAAACGTTCGGAGAAAACATGTCTTTGAAGGGAGACTAGGATGAAATGAAGCCAAAATTCAATTTCTCTGAATATTATTTATTTATACAGGGTAGTCAAAATAGTAGCGTCCAAAAGGCAAATTTGAATTCCTCACACCCAGAGGCAGCCATTTTTGTGGTTTTCAATTTCAAGTTATATCCAGGTTGTTAATTAAGTACGTTGACAAACTTCTAGGGGCGATTCTTTGAAAGATGAAGGCTCATATAGACATATGACCCAAACGGTTTAATTTTCGAGGTACAGGGTAATGAAAATAAATTGTTTCAAGATTTTTTGGAGTTGACTTCGACATTTTCTATAATAATCAGTTCAAATTTGGCAAGTACAATCCATGGAATCATCACATCAACCACGTATCCAGTGGCTACTATGCTATTCTCCAGTTGAAGAATGAACTAGATCGATCAACTCTTTTAAATGTTTACTAACGCTCCCATTCACTCTTACTTGTCTTGCAATATATAATTCTGGGGGGGTGGGCAACTCCGAAATCAATGGAGTATATGTGGCTCAGAAAAGGGTTATGAGGCTAATATTTAGTATCAAGAGACTAGACTCCTGCAGATCCTATTTTCGTGAAAACCATATCTTAACTGCCCCTTGTGTATATATATACATTAGCTATAGCTATTAGCTATATTAAACGCAATTTGAATGATTCAGCGAAGAACTCTGACATACATCAATACCCAACCAGAAATGCTGATTTAATTAGAATCGAAAGACACACCACAAGTTTATATGAAAAAACTGGCAGGAGCAAAATTATTCAACCACCTACCTTCTGACATCAAAGATATCAAGCCTTTAAAGTTATTCAAAAAAAAAACTCAGGTTAGTTTTAACAGACCACAGTTTCTGCCCACCACGGAATACTTCAATTTCAGATGAACGAAAAATTAAACGAATGTAATGTATAAAATCTGTGCAAAGCGTTGGGTAGACGTGATTCGATAGTCGTATGGGGCTTTTCAATAATTTCTGATCTACGTTTGCCGACAATCCTATAGTATATAGGAAAATATGAGAAAGGCTGGATTATTTTAATACTCAAATTTTATTTGGAACGATTTAGATGGTCATATGTGAACATTTCAAGAAATAAGTTGTCATTTCATTTCACCATCATTCAGGATTATTTTTGTATGATAGCAACAAAATTAGACACAAATTGGGGTAACATTGTAACATACTCCCTTATTGAAGTAAATTTCCAAAATAACGTTATGTTATATTGAATACGCAGTCGAAAACGTCTTAAAAAATATGTTTTAATCCTCTGAATGCGTTTGAATGTTGTTCTATGATTTTTCTTGCAGGTTCTACTAGTTTTTCTCGTAATTCCATTTCGTTGTCGATATCTTGCATGTATACCAAGTTCTTGTGGAATCCCCAAATGAATGGGGTTGAGGTCTGGCGAACGTGCAGGCTAGTCGAACGGCCCTGCACACCCAATCCATCTGCGAACATGATACAGGTCGAGTTAACTAGGTGGTAAAATAAGTCGTTTACATATATGATAAACAGAAGGGGACCCAGAACAGAGCCCTGCGGTACCCCATATTTCATTGCTACTACTTCTGACGTAATACCGTTGAAGCACACTGACTGTCTTCTATCCTTGAGGTATGAATCGAAAAGAGCAAACGGAATACCTCTTACACCGTATAGGTTCAATTTTTCTAATAATAAATCGTGTTTTACGCAATCAAATGCTTTTGTTAAGTCAAATAGAGTCATTGCAGATTTCCTGCCGTCTTCAAAACCTTCTACTATGTTTTCAACTGCCTTTTCTATAGCTTTTATGTTGGACATGTTTTTCCGAAATCCAAACTGATTTTCGTGCAGCAATTTGAATTTCTCTAAGTACATGGATAACCGGTTTTTCAAAATAATTTCTAATATTTTTCCTAAAAAAGGGATAAGAGACATAGGTCTGAAATTATTTGGAAGATTAAAATCACCAATTTTATGTATTGGGATAACTTTACTATATTTAAAAATGTATGGAAAAACACCTTCACTAATACAGGTATTGAATAGATTTGTCAATGTAACCACTGTCAAATCTATGGTATTTTTTAATATCTTTGTATTATTTTTTTTTTAATTTTCATCATGAAAAATATTTAAATATTTCTCATGTGGAACAATAGGATTGTCGGCAAACGTCGAACAGAAATAATTCAAAAGCCCCATACGACCGCCGAATCACGTCTATTCAACGCCTGGCAAAGTTTTCCTACAAGGATATACTTTGCAATCTTCCTGTATCAACCACCAACTGGCAATCGAAAACATGTGACATCTGCAGACCGGTTTCGCGATTCAACTCGCTCATCAGTACAGACTCGGCCACAATATGTAATTGATTTCCAATCGGTTTTGTTAACAGGCACTACGATATCTCCGGCACCCACTACAGATGGCTCTGCTGCTCACATTCTTAGTGGGTGCCGGATATATCGTAGTGCCTGTTAACAAAACCGATTGGAAATCAATTACATGTTGTGGCCGAGTCTGTACTGATGAGCGAGTTGAATCGCGAAACCGGTCTGCAGATGTCACATGTTTTCGATTGCCAGTTGGTGGTTGTTACAGGAAGATTGCAAAGTATATCCTTGTAGGAAAACTTTGCCAGGCGTTGAATAGACGTGATTCGGCGGTCGTATGGGGCTTTTGAATTATTTCTGTTCGACGTTTGCCGACAATCCTATTGTATAGGAAAATTTGCGAAAGGCTGGATTATTTTTATAATCAAATTTCGTTTTGAGATCTTTGTATTTATTCCAAAGATATCCGTGGCACTGGTGTCCTTCAAAGACTTCACCGCAGTGAGTACTTCTTCCTCAACAACATGTTCTAGAAAGAAAGAGTCCTAAGTCGTTGGCATACTTACGAATAATTTTGATAAATTTATATTGTTCATAGGCAAGGTTTTTATAATTTCTTCCACTATATGACCAAAAAAACTGTTGAAGTCGTTGGCTTTCAAAGAAATATCAATTGATTTATTATTCGGACGTCTCGTAATTTCCACGTATCCCTCATTTTATCCTCGGAAGAATTTATGTAATTGTTATAAGCATGAATTTTTGTTTTTTCAATGGCACATTTATATTGATTTTTTTAATTTTTATAGACTGAATAATCATTTTTATCTTTTGTAACATCACAAACTGTTTGTGCACATTCTAGAGTATTACGCATATTTTTTAATTCAGTGTTAATCCAGATTACGGGGGGCTTGTTCTCAGAGCGCACCTGTTTCAGTAGAAATGATGTTTCGATACCACTTTTGAGCGTGAAAGTTATAAACTCAGCTGAGCGGTTTATCTCCGTATTTATATCACAATGTTTTTGTTCAAAATTATTCACGGGTTTCCA
This sequence comes from Chrysolina americana, assembly GCA_958502065.1. Taxonomy (NCBI): domain Eukaryota; kingdom Metazoa; phylum Arthropoda; class Insecta; order Coleoptera; family Chrysomelidae; genus Chrysolina; species Chrysolina americana. Next base: position 107,062,794 of record OY293410.1, on the reverse strand, counting down.
ATCAATATTTTCCAAGATATTTCTCAGGTTTTTCATGCCAGCAAGGGTAATCACTCTCTTCTGCAGGGTTTGCGAAGAAGAGGTGGTATTTCTGTTGATATTAATAAATTGACCTTTATGGTCCAACAAACATGGATCAACTATTCCACAGTTATACGATATATCCTCTAGATTGGTAATAATATTATCGAGACAGCTAGGTTTTCTTCCAGGAACAATTCTTGTACTATCTGAGATTATTATATTTAAACCAAATGATGAGTTAATATGGGTGAGTTCATTTACATCAGATGTGTTTGATTCAAAGTGAACATTAAAGTCTCCTAATAATATAAGAGTATTATATTTTGATGCTATAAAGATGAGTAGTTCTTTCAGTCTTTGAAGAAAAATTTGAAATTTTCCTAAGCAGGACCTGTACACGGTTATTATAACAACTCCGGTGCCGGGCATCTGAATACCACAGAATTCCGCAGTTACTTCTTCGCAGAAGACATATACAGTGTGTCCCATCTAAAACTTGTCACCCCCCTAATATCCGAACTCATGAAAAAAATGGAAAATCGCTCAGACCCGTCGATTTGTATTTCAAGGGGGAACACTTTCACCACATACACCATAATTGTGTTGTCAACCCCCTCAACCCCAGCACCCCCTACTTCAGAATTTTCAATGGGACTACTATACTTGTGATACATCATTTTGAAGGGAATTCAATCCCAAATACATCGGTGTACTGAAATTGAGGATCGATCAAGTGTTGTTGAAGTTTTCATGAAAACTAATTTTTTCCAGATATTTTTATTCTTCATCACCTAACATGTTATCATCGTATGAAAGGTTCAAAATGTGAACCATTCAGTTCCATACAGAAGTATAAGCGATCTTCGAAATTTCTTCGCACATTGCTCAACATTTCTGGAGTCACTGCACGACACTCCACAACAATTCTCCTTCGTAGATCATCAAGAGAAGTTGGCTGGGTAATATAAACTTTGGATTTCAAATGACCCCATAAAAAGAAGTCTAATGGTGATGAATCAGGAGATCTAGCCGGCCATTCTATTGGTCCTCGCCTTCCAATCCATCGCCCTGTGAAATTGTAATCTAAAAATTGACGTACAGGTGCAACAAAATGTGGAGGAGCTCCATCTTGTTGAAAGGTGAGCTGACCGTCAAGTAACCTATCATCGTCTTCAAGTAACTGAGTGATTCTGGGGTTCACAGTTGTATCAAGAAGTTCAAGATACGTTTGTCCGTTGAGGTTACCATCAATAAAATATGGACCTACAATATGGTCTCCCAGAATACCAGCCCAAACATTCAATTTCTGGGGAGTTTGTGAATGAGTTTCCCTGTACCAATGGTGATTTACGTCACTCCAGTATCTGCAGTTGTGCCTGTTCACATGTCCATTTGAATAAAAAGAAGATTCGTCAGAAAAGCACACATTGTAGAGGTAATTATTATCACCAATCAATAATTGACTCATGATTTCACAAAACTGTACGTCTGTCAGGATCATCTTCATTTAATTCTTGTGCATTCTGCATTTTATAAGAATGGAATTTTGCGTCTTTCAGAATTCGATGTACGCTGCTTTTCGAAACTCCAGAAATAGTCTCAAGTTGTCTTAACAATTGAATGTTGTCCATCACTGCATGTCCTACAACTGCAACAGCGACCCCTTCATTTCTCATAGGCTTCTCTCGTTCATGTTTTTTATTCAGCACTGATCCCGACTCCAAGAACTTATTCATCAATTGAAGCACGTACTGATATGATGTGGTGTTTTCTGGATGACTTTCATTGAAACTTCGAGCCGTAGCTCTAGCACATCGTCCATTTTCAAAATACGCAGCTACAATGGATATTCTCTCTTGTACAGTATAAACCATTTTCGAATGTTTTCAAATTGTTGAATGCAGTGACTCGAATACATCAATTACCAAGGCGTAAACAAAGATATGCGTATACAAAAACACATGAGGGCAATTTTTTTTTCATAAAAACGTCTGTCTCACCTTCGAAATTATTATTTCTGACAGCATATTATTTTTCAATACAGTGGCGTACCCACAGTGAACCTTTCTTACGACGCTAACATTTGAGGTGATGAAAAATTAAAATATCTGGATAAAACTTAGTTTCCATTAAAACTTCAGCAACACTTGATCGATCCTCAATTTCAGTACACTGATGTATTTGGGATTGAATTCCCTTCAAAATGATGTATCACAAGTATAGTAGTCCCATTGAAAATTCTGCAGTAGGGGGTGCTGGGGTTGAGGGGGTTGACAACACAATGATGGTGTATTTGGTGAAAGTGTTCCCCCTTGAAATAAAAATCGACGGGTCTGAGCGATTTTCAATTTTTTTCATGAGTTCGGATATTAGGGGGGTGACAAGTTTTAGCTGGGACACACTGTATAACATTTTCCATTAGAGTTCTTCTCATAAGTGGTGATGGACATGTCAACCATGAAACCGCTTAAATTCGTCTCACAGATTTAACACTGCGAAGATGGTTACCAATCAGTTCCAATTCATTATCTCTGAATGATCTGTGTTACTGTCTAGACAAAACAAAGTAAGTGGAATGCCAGGATGAAAGCCATCTCGAACTCGATAAGTTAATGGATTAAAAATGTTTCATAGAAGATGAATGATATGTTCTAGCCAAAAACTAGATGATAGGGTTACCTGAAAATGATATTTCTCAATCTCCTAGGAATTTATTAGGAAATTTGCTATAAATGTAATAACATTTTTGCACTAAGCTTCGTATATATTTGGTTATTTTTGTACAAAGCGGTTACCATATTATTTGTATATCGGCCAATAATGTAAGTATTGTAGAAAGACGAGTCGTTTGTACTTTCCGATGCTACATTTTCTTTTGTGGCAGATTTATAACATATCAGTAAATATTTTTTTAATGTAGTATAATACCATGACAACAAAGTACAAATTCGAAAGTGAAATACAAATTATTCACAATTAACATCTTGTCTCACATCCTTCCAAACCAAAGAAAAATATAAAATATCAAATAAAACTCAATCTTCACTATTCTTCCAGATCTGCTGTATTTCTCATAGAGTTGGTTTGCTTAATTTTCTCTCTCCCCTTCAATTTGCCCCTCTTGTTCTCCTTGTCTGTCGTTTTCGTCTTCTTTCTGAACAGTTTGCTTTTCTTCCATGATTTTTTAATGATTCAACATATGAGCTGTATCTTTCAAGCGTTCTGGAACATTTTTCAAAAAGACTGTACTGTCTGTATCTATAAATTTCCATAATGCTTTCATTGTAATTTTTCCACCATACAAATCTCATTTATACATTTATTCTTCAGTCAAGTACACTATGAATTGTGATAAAATCACAAATGGTACATCAAAAAGTTTCAATAATTGAAATACTTGAGTTAAGTAATAAACGTAAGATAATTAAACTCTATTTTCATTATTCAAGAACACCAGTAAGTGTCAATAAAATACCAAATGGCTAGTCAAGAAAATTGCAATTGAACAAAAATATTAAAAATTAAAACACTATGGTCTAGACATAAACCAAAACAAAAATATATCAAATAGACCACAGAATTAATTGTAATAAAGTCACAAATGGTACATTAACGAACATTGGAATACTGGAGTTGAGATATCAACCAGAGAATAGACAAGTCAAGTAACAGAACTGCAATAAAACTTCAACAAAGTGTCAATAAAAAAAACATTCAAATACTAGAGATGAGTTATTGATCTAAAAATCAATAAACAATGACTATCCAGAAATTAAGTGAACAATGGAAGTATTAAAATGTTAAATTGTCAATTTTTTCAATTTCAAATGTAATGGTTGAAAAAAAAACAAGTTCTGAAGAATACGTATTGACAATTGAACCCATACATGAAGCAGTAGATTCCTAATGCAAGAGAGAATGCCTTTATAATTTAATAGTACATAGCACAGCATACTCTCAATCAACGAGAGAATCTCCCAAGAATCCAGTAGTACATCCATAGCAAAAGTATATCCAAACACGAGGCAGAAGATTTATAATCCATGAGATAATATCTCGAGAATTCAAAGTACGTCTACAGCAGAAAAACTTTCATGAGGCAGCGGACCCTCAGTCCACGAGAGAACTCCACAAGAATGTAGGAATACGTCCACAGCAAAAGTATATCCAAACACGAGGCAACAGACTCTCAATCCATAAAGGAATCCCTCAAGAATACAGATATACGTCCACATCACAAGCACATCCATTCAAGAGGTAGCAGACTCTCAATCTACATGAAGATCCCTCAAGAATCTAGAAGTACATCCATTCATCCTTCCATCCATCCACGAGGCAGCAGACTCTCAAACAATGAGAGAATTGCTCAGGAATCCAGGAGTGCGTCCAGAGCAGAAATTCTATGATACACGAGGCAGCAGATTCTCAATCCACGAAGGAATCCCCCAAGAATACAGATGTACGTCCACAACAGGGTACATCCATTCAAGAAGTAGCAGACTCTCTGTCTATGAGTACGTCCACTCTAAAATTATATCCACGCTTTCAACCCACGAAAGAAATCCTCAAAAATATAGAAGTGCATCCATACACGAGTCGGCAGACTTTCAATCCACGAATGAATCCTTCAAAAATACATGAATCCTTCTGAAACAGTTCAAGAGGCAGCAGACTCCCAGTCTACGAGAGAATCCCTCAAGGATACAGGAGTACGTCTACAGCAGGAGTATATCCGTTCTAAAAGCAGTAGACTCTTTATACAAAAGAGAATATTTCAAGAATATAGAATAACGTCCACAGCAGAATTATATCCATACATGAAGCAACAGACTCTCAATATATGGAAGAATCCTTGAAAAATACAGGAGTTTATCCAAAACAGAAGTATATCCGTTCAAGAGGCAGCAGACTCTCAGTCTACGAGAGAAACTCTCTTTTGTCCACAGCAGGAGTACATCCATCCACGAGGCAGCAGACTCTCAAACTATGAGAAAATTGCTCAGGAATCCAGGAGTGCGTCCACAGCAGAAGTACATCAATACACGAGACAGCAGACTCTCAATTCACGAAAGAATATCTCAAGAATACAAATGTACGTCCACAGTAGAAGTACATCCGTTCAAGAGGCCCTCAATCTGAAAGATAATGCTCCAAGAATACGTACACAGCAGGAGTACGTTCACAGTAGGAGTACTTCCACAGCAGGAGTACATCCGTTCAAAAAGCAGTCCACAAGAGAATATTTCAAGAATACAGGAGTTCGTCCACAGCAGAATTATATCCATACATGAGACAGCAGACTCTCAATTCATGAAAGAATCCTTAAAAAATACAGGAATTTATCCAAAACAGAGTACGTATATCCGTTCAAAGGGCAGAAGACTCTCAGTCTACGAGAGAATCTCTCAAGAATACAGGAGTACGTCCACAGCAGAATTATATCCATACATAATAGAAATACTAGTAAACTAGTAAAGAAAAGAATTATGGAATTTTTGACGAGTAACAAAATACTGAGTGCAGAGCAGTTTGGTTTTCAGAATTCAAAAAGCACAAATGATGCCATGCATAGATTAATGTCAATGATTTATAGAAGCATAAATGGTAAAGAAGCTGTCGCGGCGGTGCTGTGTGATCTTGCAAAAGCATTTGATTGTGTAGATCATGACATTTTGCTGCAGAAGCTTAATCGATATGGCTTTGGTGGAGTCACTCTGAACTGGTTTAGATCATATCTCTCAGACAGAAAGCAGTGTGTAAAATTATTCACTACTTCAGATACAATTGGCATAAGGTGTGGAGTGCCCCAGGGCTCTGTACTGGGTCCTATACTCTTTCTTTTATTTATAAATGACCTTACAATTCTACCAATTTCGGGAAATTTAACATTATTTGCAGATGATACAACCATATTATGGCACCATAAAGATAAGGATAGACTCCACGAAATAATGTGTAGTGACATGGTCTTAATCAAAGACTGGTGTGATTCTAATTTACTGTCACTGAATACTAAAAAGACAAGTGCCATTTCCTTCAAAACTGTAATACCGAATGTGAATATAGGTAGCCAAATATTAGAAAACAGGGATACAGCAAAATTTTTGGGAATTTACTTGGACACAAATCTGAAATTTGAAGAGCAAATAAGAAACTTAAATAAAAAATTGGCATCTGGTTGTTATGTTTTGAGGGTGGTGTCTAATGAAATGGGATTTGCTGCTGCAAAATCAGTTTATTACGCACTTGTGGAGTCCCATTTGCGTTATGGTATATCTTTTTGGGGAGTCTGTAACAACCAATTGTTTCAGTCAGTGTTTATACTACAGAAGCGAGCAATTAGATACCTTTGTAAATTAAAATTTAGGGACTCCTGTAAACCTATGTTTATTGAACATGGGATCCTGACCCTAGTTTCAATTTTTATATTAGAAACAGTTTCATTAATCCACAAAAATAGATTAGATTACGGAGTAAATGATGTCACCTATTATACTCGTCAAAACGAAAATAGTTTAAAGATCCCCATTCCCGTAACAAATCTAATAAAAGATTCTCTGATCTATAATGGGGTGAAAATGTATAATAAATTACCATGGGAAATTAAGGAAAAAAGGTACAATATTTTTAGAAATATGACAAAAAAACTTCTTAGTGATAAGGCATATTATAATTTATCGGAGTTTTATGACGATACATTTTAATGTTTACATTTATAATTGTGAAACAATGAACTTTATATTTGACATATTTCATGCTTGCTATTATTTTGCTATGTTTTAAATTTTAAATTGTTAGAGTTTGTATATACGTGCTTTTTTTTATATTTTTACCTGTGTTTGTCGACAAGAATTTATTCTTATGTACAATAAACATATATTCATCATCATCATCATCATCATCATGAGGCAGCAGACTCTCAATTCATGGAAGAATCCTTAAAAAATACAGGAATTTATCCAAAACAGAGTACGTATATCCGTTCAAAAGGCAGAAGACTCTCAGTCTACGAGAGAATCTCTCAAGAATACAGGAGTACGTCCACAGCGGGGTTCATCCATCCACGAGGTAGTAGACTCTCAATCCACGAGAGAATTTCTTATGAATCCAGGAATGTGTCCATAGCAGAAGTTCATCAATAGACGAGGCATCAGACGCTATATCCACGAGAGAATCATTCAAAAATACAGAAATACGTCCACAAAAGAAGTAAATTCATTTGAAAGTCATACACGAGGTAGCATACTTTCATCCCAAGTGTTTTACTTATTATTGTTTCAATATGAAATTAGCTTTTAGCCAATATTTTGTGCCACGTGAGTCCACAAATTAATGAAACCTGTACGTATTTATAAACGGTCCATTCACTTCGTTACTGTGTAGGTAAATATAATTTCGGGTGGGAACGATATCGTTATCCGATTGCTGTATCCCAGAAAACACCGCGGACGATTTCGAAATAATTCATTACTCCAAACGTTGTTTGCACGAAAACTTGTAACAAAATAGATGACCAGTTCGAGCCAGATGACCTTAACAATTCCGGTGGATTTTTATTGGAAACACCGAACAAAACATGTTACAGTTTTTCCATATTCTCATCGAACTCAACATTTCACCCACCCCCAGTTTTCAACCACGATTTATCGTGAAGCCTGAACACTCGATTCGCTGTTTTAGAACTTTCCACCGTCCATCATTCATTTGCTACACATCTGAAGTGCCTGTCTGTCAGAACATGTATATTGTATATATGTTGCGCAGACTTATTATTTGGGTTTATTGTTATGTTTCCAGTGGCTCAACTTCAACATCACGATTGGAGTATTTATTTCATCATCGTTAGAAACGTGACAGAAACATGCAGAACAATAGCCAACTGATATGATGGAAACATTTCACCAATCACAGAGGCTGACTACCTTGAGGGATTTTATATCTACGAATAAAAAAAAACTGTACACCAGATAGTATTATACAAGGTGTCCAAGCAGTGAGGTACGGCCTCAATTTTTTATGGATTTGAAGATACAGATTTCAAATTTTCTTCAGTACTTTAACTTGGAACATATGAGAATTTCCGCTTTTACCGAAACTGACCACAAACTTTTATTTCCAAATGAAACTCTGTAAATCTTTCGAAAGAGGTTTGAATTTGAGACAAAACTATTTTTCAACTTTGAAAATTTATTGAGAAACGAAGAAGATACAGTTGAATAAAGAAACGAATAAAATCGACAGTTCAACAAGTAAAAAAATTGGGCGAACATCTGTCAAAAAACAACTACTTCTTTGGCTGATGCCACGACGGATATTGAACTACATCTAACAGATATTTGTGCAACGTTCTTCCAAGAAGACCGAATGGCAAGTGCGTATCTTGTTATTGAACAATAGATTATCCTTCATTTGTTTGGGAATTCCGTTGCAGGAGCCTGTATAGTACAGAATTAGCTCAGCGATAGTGATATAATAACCTGTGGCTGGTTGAAATGAATTAAAGGTTATATTTCACAAGTCGAAATGAATTAGTGGGGTAAAGGAATATTCTCAGTAGTAATATCCCTATATAGGACATTGATAATAGACGAAATAATTTTATGCCAAGCAACGAGCTCGAGTAATTTGTTAAAAAAATATTTATGATCTCGTTGTGGTGTTCTTGATCAAGATTTAAGTATGATTTCATAGAATTATGATTGCTATGACCAGTAATTTTCAGTTATTGTTGTTCTTCTACACCACTTCTCGCCAATTCCCTAACAGCAGTTGATCTATTCGAGAGATTTGTTATATTTTTGTCCTTTACATTCAAGCCAATTGCCTCAGCAGCAGATTCAGTCCATCCAGTTATTGTATTTCTTCCAACAGGTACATTATCGAACCATTTGTCAGTTTAATTTTTCCAGTGTCGATTTTGTTTTAAGAACAGTCGTGGTGAGGTAAAATTGTTGCCTGATATCAGTTTATGAAAAGGACGTATAGGTTAGCTTCGTCTATCACTATTGGAAACCAACCACTAACTGCATATACAGCTTTTGAAACCACCTTGGTACGTTTTACTGAAAAATTTTGAAAAACAGTCATTAGACAAGCAACTGCCTCTCCTACTCGGCACGCTAATTCTACAGCAGCAATATGGTAAATTTTAAACATAAGACCTTCAGGAGTATTTTCATTCCATAGCTATATTATCTTGTTGACTTCAGACACTTTCAACGAAACTGAAATGGACTAACGTTTACTTACATCTTCTTGCAGTTTCTTCCTGTCGCGGGCTTCTTGGGCTGGTTCAAATACTGTATTTTTAAAAGGGTCAATCATAATATTATGTTTGGACGAGAAGTTCCAAATTGTCTTCACCGTTGCTTCCTTAAATTATATCCCGTCTTTCTTTCTCATATTGAATCCCCAATCTTTTAGGATCAACACCAGTAATTGTTCTAAGCTTCTATTGTCATTTAATTTATATTCTCGTTCGCAGCAAAATCCCATAAATATTCCGCAGATATATTTGTGACTGTAGGTTGTATTTCTGGGAATTTTTTTCTCGATTAGCATTTGCTCTTTGATCATTCGCATTGCCAAAACGTGACATTTGAAAAAAAAAGGATTAAAAATTGTTCTTCCCATCTTTCCACCATTATTATTATTATTTTCCTTGAAGGATGACGTTAAACACCTGCTACCTTCTCCACTACGCCAAGCTAACTCAAGAGCAACGAAAAATAACTTTTTTGCAAACCATCTGGTGTCTCTTCGTCACAATTCTGAACCGAATTTTTGTATTCGTCACTTTTGAGGAACACTAACTCTCCTTTCTTTTCCTGGGCATCGTTTGGAGTTGCTTTCTTTTATTTTGTTTAGCGTCCCTTGCTGGTTTGAATTCAATATCGGTGAACGGATTAAAAATAATATCATACTCCATGTGATACTTTTCCATCAGTAATTTTGCGGTTACATTCCAGATTGTCTTTATTGTGAATTCCTTATATTCCTGACCATTCTGCATGCGCATATTAAATGCCCACTTCCTTAATATTTTTGCCAGTACGCTTATAAGCATCACTTTGTCCAGGATAGTCTAAGCAACAAGTGCTTTTTAGGTCAAAATTTTACCGCCTTCTCCGACAATTATGATTGAGGTGTCATTCGATTCGGGATGGCATGTAGATAGTTTTTGAGAAAATGCTAAGGCCGCTCGCAAAAATTGCAATTGTTATGAACAATTAAGCCAAAAAATAAAAAGAGGTGTGATTTTTCGTCAATATCTCAAAAACTATTTAAGATAATTCAAATTTGAAAAAAGGTTCAAAAAGAGGAGAAAATTTCCTATAAAAAAGTCCAAACTCGCGGAACTCTAGGACCAATATTTATAATTTTCCCAAAGGGTTGAAAATACTCCAGAAAACGGGTACTCCGGCTTGCGCAAGCACCTTGCGCACTTCCTCTTCCGTGGTCAAAAAATTTGTATCGTGATTTTCCAATACATTATCCATTAATGAATTAACTTTTTTTTGTAGCACGAATATTAACATTGCAAGTGCGATAATTGTTAGAATATTGATCTGAGAATTTTTTCCTTTATAGTATGCTGTTGGAAAAATTGTTAATTTTCGTTTTGTTATTAACAATTCACTAAGGTGAAAAATTATAAAGCTTTATTAAACAATGAAAAAAAAATGTTGTTCCAATATTATTATTTTCGTATAATCAGAAGCTAATTTTTATCTCCTATTGTTAAAAAAATTGTTATAAACAAATGCGGTGTTTATGAGATAATTTTTTTTTATAACATAATCTTTGAAGATAGTTATGATTTTTTGAAAAATGAACATTTCTTAAAAAAAAAAATTTATTGCTGAAAAATTAATTTGTTAAATAACAAATTTTTTTAACCACTTATTAGGAAAATTAAGGAACCATTTTCTTTAAATAATATTTTATCTTGGTCTTTGATATTAAAAAAATGGATTATTATTTAAATTGCTATTGTTTATGTAATAAACAATTTGTTATATACAAATAAATGATCTCTTTGTATTTTTTTCTTTTTCTACTTAAAAAACAAAAACAACCATTTATTATTTCACATTAAAATATCATTTATTTATATTGAATTTTCAATTTTCTGTTATCTTTAATTTCACCACTCTGACCTAGTTGTTTATGTTTAATTTTATTATAACTTCTTAACTAATGGAGATACAAACAAAAAATCTAAGACTCATTTATTCTCTACTTGCTTAGACTATTAGGCTTGCAACATCCATGAACTGTCGCTATATACTGTCTGTTGAATTTTTTATTTTTTGATTAACTTTCATCATTTTCCTCAATAGATTGTATGGATTGAAGTATTTCTGAATTTTATAAATATTTTTTGACGACTTGTATACATTTTAGACAGTAAATGAATGCACGCAAACAATAAGTATAATTCCTTAATTGATGATAATGCTAATTGCGATTTCAGAAAAAATTAGTATGTGCACCTCGTAGTAAAAGCACATTCCCAGACTTCAATGCTTGTTGGCCTCGGCTTATCGCCTCGGCCAACAATTTACATTGTCGTCCGGGAATGTATTGCTTTTACTACTAGATACACAATGTACTATTTATTTGAAACGAAATGACAAAATTTGAATGATTGTTAGAAGTGTCAATTTTTTTATCAAAATTCATCAAGACTGCAGAAATTCACAACTTCCAAACCCTACTGCACATTTGACTCATGAAATCAAATTATTCTCCATGAAGCCACGAACCGAAACTCTCAATTAACGAATACCGTACTTCGAAGTACAAAAGACCTGGTAGGCATCGGAAAAGAGAATTTTTCACGTGACTGCCTAACTGGATTACATACGCTCGAAAATTCATTTCAAAGGAGCCCTTTTCTATTATTCCATTGTTGCTTTTCCGAAAATATTTGCGGCAGTCGTCCGACCAGAATAAAAAATTCCGATACGATAAAATCAATACGTTGTTTCATGTCGCTGTAAATACAAAGACCTTTGTGATGTTGTGCCGGCATAACGTAATATGTTTGCACTCATTGTTAATTTTTTTGACTGTCTGCCACGAGATGATACGAGTTAAGATAGGGATGGAATATGTGGCATGACCGGAGTTACTGAATGAAACGCATTAGAACAGTTTCATCTGTTTGAAAATGGGCGTCTTCTAGTTTTAATACTGTGTCAGTATGAGATACTGTCAAGAATGGCGCTAATCCAAAACCAGAGCTGTGCTTCGAGTACTTTTTTTTTTTTTTTCAGTGGGGTGGAAATCCTCATGGACTCTGATCGCTCGGTGTCCATCGCGTATCAGTAGTGTCAGACTCTTACTGACTAAAACCACCCCAGGTGTGCTGAACTTGCCAAGCCGTTAGGCCATAAAGCTGCACCTACATCCCATTCCAACGTCCACGTCACGATATCCCTCGCTCCTCCGCCCCGCCACACCCCCCCACCACCGTTGGGTCGTGACCCACCGAATACCGGGCGGGCAATCAGCGGGGAAGATCCTTCCTTCTTTATTCCGCTCATCCTCCACATTCAAACAGCGCCCTCCCTGGTCGGCAGTCTTATTCTATCCGAGCGCCTGCTCTCCCGATTTACTTTCGTCGCTCGTTTATCCCGAAGCCAGGCCACTATCACCGTCGCATTGACACTATGTTGGTTCTCATACTTCTTTATCCTCGACCACAGCCCCCGCCCATTCATTCAATATCTTTACCCATTCATCCTTCACACCATTCGTATCCCTTAGCTGTAACGCTCCAAGTCTATCCTCCTCTTCCTCGATCCTCCTTCTCCATTCTACCCTTTCTCTCCGCATGCAATCGTTCCTGATGTGCTCCGCCGTGTCAGTCCCGCCAGTTCCACACTGGCATGGGGTCTCTTGTGCAATTCCGAACCTTGCCAGGTAACCCCGAAAGTTCCCATGCCCTGTGACCAGTTGCACTGCCTTCCTTGCTAATGGTATACACCCCATCCCTACCCTGTTGCACATACCATGTACGCTTCTGCCGGTCATGCCGCTGTGTCATTCACCGTGCCATTTTTCCATCACCATTCTCCTAATCCTTTCCCTCTCCTCCATTCTGCTATGTCCCAAGTCTATTTGCCATGTGATCTCTTGCAGTTCCGCACCTCTTCTACTCTCTTCATCTGCTCTTCTGTTACCCTCATTCTCCCTAACATGCTCTTTCCTCCACTCAATTTCCGTCACCAATCCCGCTACCCTTCTGTTTTCAAGCATTCTCCTAATACGAGCTGCCCTTTTGCTCTTCGTCCTCGCATTCCTAATGGTCTCCACTGCTCCAGGCGAGTCACTTATTATTCTTATGTCCATCTCTCCACCCATCAGTACCCCTTTACCTATAGCCACCATTTCGGCTTCCTGTACGCTTCCCAGCTCACTGATTCTTTCCCGACCCATTCTCCACTCGCTCCCCTCCTTATGCGCCCATCCTATACCCACTCGTCCATCCTCTCTCTTAACCGCGTCCACAAATACCTCTTTTAGCCCTTCTCGGTTCTCCAGAATTGTTCCGATCATCCATGGGTATATTCTGTCGCACCCGTTTATCCGTCCTCTTACTTTTTCTTTTCCGTGCGCCTTCCATTCTTCATACCTCGTTGCTGCCTCTATGTATAGAGGCGCCATTCCAGTCAGCACGCATAACGCGGCTGACGGCGCCGTTCTATATGCCCCGCTGGCCGATAGCGTAAACGGTCTCTGTATCGCCCCCAATTGTCTGATCACCCTAGAGTCCTTCGCTCTTGCTCCCCACACTTGGACGCCATACATCACCGCCGGTTTAACCACTCTTTCGAAAATCAGTCTGACACATCCTCTCCTTAGCCTTACGTCACGGCCCGTCCATCTTCTTAGTTTTCCTGCAACTATAGCCGTTCTCCTTCTTACCTCCTTAAGATGATCAATGTACAGTAGGCCCTTGTCTACTATCATGCCCAAGTATGTGATGTTACCGCCGCACTCAATCCGTTGCTCTCTCACCCTAACCACCGGTTCCTTGTCCAGTTTCCTGGCCGGGACAAACATGCATTCGGTCTTGTTTTCGTTATACCTCAGCCACATTTTATCCTCCCATTCCTGGCATTCTTTCCACACCTCCTTCCACATCCTTTCTATTTTCTTTACCGACGGGCCAACCACCACTATCAGTTGGTCGTCGGCGTAGGCCTGGGCCCACACCTTCGTCCCACCACTTACTCTGTGCGCTGCTGGCACCCCTTCATTTATCCTGTCATATTCCTTTTCGTTTACTGCCCTCATCCTCTCGAACCATGCTTCCATGACAATAAGCCATAGCGTGGGTCCCAGGCTGGATCCCTGCGGGCACCCCCTGTCCACGATCGCTTCCACGCCTCCACTCTTGACTCTTCTTTCGCCTACAAATTCCATGCACACCTTGCCAATGTTCTCCGGTAGCCCCATCTTTCTCATATTCCATCCTATCGCAGGTCCCCATGCCGTGTTGAAGGCGTTCGACAAATCCAGCGCCATCACCATGCTATGCATACCCTCGTTCTTACTTCTCTTTATTCTCTCCACCATATTCTCAACAGCAGTCGATGTGTCCAATCCCGCCCTGAAGCCAAATTGGCAGGGCGAGAACTTCTGTCCTCTTTCACACCACACCTGTACTCTTCCGCTGAGAAGCCGGTTGAAAGTTCGCCCTAACGCGGTCAGCAAGCTGATCGGCCTTAGGCTACTATCCTTCTTAGGAATCCACACAACCTTCATCACCTTCCATACTGCAGGGAAATACCTCAGCCTAAGGCATGCGTTGAGTATATCCGTAAGATCTTCGCTTATTAGGTTCGCCACGTGTTTCATCACCTCATTAGGTATGCCGTCTGTTCCCGTCGCTTTGTTGTCTTTTAATCCTTCCATTACCTCTTGTACCTCCCTCACCGTGAAGTTGGGCTGCTCCGGTCCCCATCCTTCATCTCCGTCCTCCCTAATGCAGCGTCCACCCATGGTGTCTTTTCCCCTGTCATCGTTCGGGAAGTACTTGTCCAGCAGGTATCTGCTGGTTTCGTGCTTCCCCTCGGTGTATGTGCCATCCTCCCTCTTAGCCGTGCCCGGTATTTTCTCTGCCCTTTCTTTCCTCAGGAGCCCAAACACTCTGTTCCACGGTTTCTCCGATTGCAACCTCTCGACCCTTTCTTTCAGCCACTCGATTCTTGCCCTTGCAATCCCCCTCTTGTACTCATTCCTCTCTCTCCTAAATATACCCTGTTTTCTGATCCTTTCATCCTCTATTCTTTCTTCCTGGTACTCCCTCCTGAGTTTCCTCACTCTTCTTCTCATCCTACCCAACTCATCATTCCACCATTCTCTCTCCTCTTGCTCCTCTTTTGTACTCCTGGGTATTGCCTTGCGACACGCCCGAACAATCAAGGACTGGAGTTTCCCCGCTTCTGCTTCTGCCTCCTCACTGCTATCTATTTTCCCCATATCTTCGAGTACTAAGCACTTTTTTTCATGAAGTGCTCGCGATTACTAAGCACGTTCAAAAAGTAATTCGATTTAGCAAGCACTAAGCCCTAAGCACTTTTCAAGAGGACGAGACCGTTCAGGTGGGTGTTCAATTTGGTGTTCATATTGCAATTGGAAACGGTTTCACTTGGAAAACTCAAATTTGTTAAGTGAACTCAGGAAGGATTGAAGTACGTATTGAATATATTGACATTGATTTGATATCTAAAATTGAGGCTTTTTTGGTCGGCAATACTTCCTTTTGTTTTATTTCAATAAAAAGACCCATAAAAACAGTGCAACTTCCAACTGATAGGGAATATCCAGACAATGTCGTTTGGGAGATTAATTTGATTTCCGAAATGGGCAGCGAATAGCCAAATTGAAATGTAGAGCGGTGCGAAATAGTTCCTACCCTACTAACATTCTCACTGATTTCTTAGTTCAGCAGTTTTCGGATAGAAAGCACCATTGTATAGTATATTTCAATCATGTCAGAGCGTGCTGCCTAAAAAATGAAATAGGAATGTGATTTTGATAACCATCGGTAGACGCCAGACGGGCAAAACTAGTCAGATCGAGAAAATGAAATGTTCATATTCATAAGCGATAGATTTTCAAAATTTTATTTTTTTTGCTCAACACTGACATAATTTTCAGTGGTTAAATTCCCAGAAAAGAGAAAATGAGTCAGCAAAATCTGTCATTATCTGACGGTCTATAACTTGAGAGTTTTTTGTGGACCGCGGGCCTTCCAATCGTGGCGAGAGGCAGGGGGTAGGCGGATCGTCACGATCAGCGGAGTGAGTCAACTTTTATTCGGTAAACTTTGTTTGAGGTAAAAAATCAAATTAAATCGAAATATTATAAAACAAAGTCGCTTTTTTCTTGTTACTACTGAACGGCGAACCGATTTTGATGAATTTTTTGTCGTTAGATTCGTCTTGATACCGCAAGTGACACTCATATTAAAATTATGAAAAATCGAAATAGCGCATTTTTGCGCCAAATTAGCCGTCTTGATACAACATAATAATTGTGTACTAAAAAGCTGAGAATAAAAGAAGTAAATAAATAAACTAAAAAACCCGACTGTGGTTTAAAATAAAAATCAAAAAAGAAGTAATATCTCTCAAAATCGAATAAAAACTGGAAGCAGCCAGTACCTAGTTGCTTAAACAAATTTATAGAAATAGAATGCCTACGTACATGTATGTTTCGAGGTTTCTTTTCCCATCAGTGCTTGGATATGTCAGATAACATGAGAGTCATCTTGTCTCAGTCGTCAAATATACGATAATATTCGACATTGAAGGACATCGCCATTTCACATGATCATTACGACTTTTCATACACACCAAAACCAATTTGAGATATCAATCGGTTTTTTCAATGGAGTAACATCAAATTTGAGAGGATTTAAATTATAATTTTTTCTGTAATCGAGGACGATTCGTTTTATCTAAGAAAATGATTCACTTCAAAAGATCCTTTCTTGGAAAATTTACTCATTATGAACAAGAGCTTCATTATTCGTCGCTGATGAATCTGTTTCAATGGAAACATTTCAAAAGCAGATTGAATGCCTTGCATTCACAGTCGTACTTCTTCACAAAAGAAGTTAATGAGTAAAAAAGTTCATGGAAACTTCCATTTCTCTCATATTTTCAGATACAAGTCAGACTCGATAAACTTCCGTTAGGATGAGACAAGATTTCATGAGTTATGTGCTACTGACTTGATCGAACAAAACTCAGAAATCGATGTGGAAACGTAAGTTAGTATATCATTATTTTAACTTTTCATAGTCCGATATAACCTCAACAATTCAAATATAAGATCTTAATTTTGAAGTAAATGCAAAAAATTTATGAAGGTACCAAATTCAAACCAGAGCCATATGGAGGAACGTAAGTAAAGTCCCAATATTTTGTGAATCTATAGCTTCTAGGGAAAAGTATGGTTGGTAGCTTGAATTCATTGAATGAGGCCAAGTCGTTATAAAACATGCTCTATTAGCTCTTAGATGGCGCTGACTTATGGTAAAGCAAATCGAATCGCTTGGTATGGAATATTACATTCAATATTTTACTAATTGTGTCCTTCATTCATCATTATTTTACGTTGATTAATTCCTATATGCGAGGAATCTGTTTAAGCTGTGCTTCAGAAGCTTTTCGATATGTTTTTGGATATGAAGGTGGAAATTTTTCATACGCGATTATACGTTCATCCCAAATTACTTTCAATGATCTGTTTATATAGGGTATATCTAAAGTCTATCGCTACTTTTTTTATTCCCAATAGAATCCTACTTTATTATTCAACATCATAATCAGCAAAATAAACCTACCTACTACAAGGACAATTCCGGAGAAAGAAGATGTTTGCTGCTCAGCGTGTCAATCCATAAATAATTCGAAGGATTGTCATTTCGGTAATTTCAGGTGATGAGACAAAAATAAGGAATGTATTCGCGGCATTAGAATTTAATTGTATTGACCGCACACTGCGCCATCTCTGAGAGAATAGTTCAACCAGCGATCCACTACGCTATCCCCACTACAATTTATGAAAATTTTCGGTTCTGTAAATTTCGGTATTATCATTCATTCATCTGAAGATTTTCAATATGCCAATTGACAATATTCCACAGGCTATCGGCGATCGGTTTTTTGCTGTCAGGTTGGTAATGAATTTTGTTTTCTAAAATTTGAAACACTGTATTTCGACGATATTATTTCTTTTGACTTCTGAACATTAACGTTTCGCAGACATACAATATTCTTTAACGATATTTTATCAATTTTCCAAAATATTATTTTGCAAATTGATGATTTGATCGAATATCCGTCTTCACGTTCTCGTTTATTCTCATTTCATGATATTACTGATATCCTTCTCGTAGTTTTCAGTTCATCGATAGACCCCGCAAGTGGTGACGTCACAAATGTCAAAATATAATTTGACGCGTTCCAAACAAATCAGTTTTAGGTAACAACTTTCGCAAAAACGTTTCCTATGGCAGTGAACCTGATAACGAGCTTGGTTATGGCGATTGCTATTGTTGAAGAGCTTATAAAGAAGTAAAAATAAAATTAATTCACTTGAACTCACTTTTGGAACCGAAACCTAACGGACCCCAACAAATATGGTGAAGTGACGTCACGCTTGCGGAGTCTATTTTGGAACTTTAAAAGTCTGATGTGATCATTCCTGATTCTGTAAAAATTCGTTTCTGAGGAAATATGGTTATTGTAATATTTTGGTTCCCCAAAGTTATTCTTCGATTCCTTTCCATTTCTTTGAAGTTATGTCCTATCCAGTTCGGTTATCCATAATATCGTTACTGAACTTTGTTGGTTAGATAGTTTCCGATCATGGACTATTTCAGTTCCTTCTTTCATTGTTTTGATGGATTCTAGAAATTTGGCCTTGATAATTATTTATCTTGGGGTTAACCTCATCGTCAGGTATTGATACGCCATTGTATTCGTTAACTTTGATCCTCCGAAAACTTCCCGCGAACTGTTAAGATTTCTAGTTGACGTCGTTATCGTAATAAGAGCACTCGAGTTTACGACAGTGCAGTTAAGTGATGCCAAAAAAGTGCTATGAAGAGACGCTCTCATAATCTGATACAGCAGTTATGCTTCCTGTTGGAAATAGATCATGAAATATCTGAGTAGAATTAGCACGTAATGAAACCGAGCTGAATTACATTTTTCTTCAGACCTTCGAAAGATGGAATCTGATAAAGTTTGTGGATAGAAGGATGAGGGTAAAATTTTGTTGGGGGAAAAAAGTCCTTTTACAACATTGGTTTTGTTCGATTTCTAAGCTCAGGCGTTTTCCTCTGCAATTCTGAAGGTGCTCGTCCAAATGTTCAATTTTATATTCTTGATATTATTTCTCCATATTAGTAAGCTGTTAAATGTTGACCTTTTATGGGTATGTATAGTTGTTACTAAAAATTGACACTGTTTCCACACACAGTTTTATGTTTTTAAATGATCTTAAACTAATCATACTCAGTATTTATTATACATTCTATTCTTTGTCGTTATGTTTTGGTGTCAGATTTTGTCCATGCCCTTTTATTATGAGCAATCCCTATTTTATTTGACCACTTAGGAAAGTTCTACAACTTTAATTATGTTGTATCTCCAATGCTATGCACTGTAGTGTCTGTTGCTTCAATGAAATTACTTCTTTACAAGGTTCAGCATGGGAAAGGCAAACAACGTCACAAATTTCCTCTGCACGATAAAATTTATGAGGGTGTTTCCTTGATAAGTGATCACTCTGTATCTATGTGACCCAATCATTATAAAATCAAACCCTGTCCAATATGTGGTACTACCTGAAGGCGTCAAATATTCTGATCCCGTCTCTGCATTATAGTCTAGTCAACAAGTGCCATTTAGACCAACTTTTTTCAGCAGTCTCCGAAAATTATGATTGAGGTGTCATTCGATTCGGAATGACATCCAGATGATTTTTTAAAAAAATTAAGTTCCGCATGAAAAAATTGTAAAAGTTATTAACAATTAATTAAAAAAAAAAGATGGCTTTAGTATTTTGTAAATATCTCAAAAACTAATTAAAAACTAAAAAAAGATTCAAAAAGAGGAGGAAATTTCCTAAAAAAAAAGCTCAATTCCCGGAATTGTAGCATCAATATTTATAATTTTCCCAGAGGGATGAAAATACGGCCGAAAACGGGTACTCTGGCTCGGGCAAGCCACACCCACTTTGGACACTTTAACAATAAAAATTATTTTAAAATACTAAATATGAAAATAAAAAATTGGAAAAATTCAAGCACTAACTGAATAGATTAATGAACAATAATCCGCTTGAAAAAAATTTTTATCACAATTTTTCAATTAGTTAATCAATAGTTAATTAATAATCTTTTTCTGCTTGAACATGAACATTGCAAGTGTGATAATTGTTAAACTATAAATTTAAGATTTTTTTCCTCTTTCGGAGCAATTCTTGAAAGGCTTCAGAATAGAACCCCGTTGGAAAAATTAAAAAGTTTTTATTTTTCAGTTTTTTATTAACAATTTTCGTTGTTGCAAAATTAAATACTTAAATTAATCATTGAAAAAAAAAAATTTTCTTAAATATTATCAATAATCCGTTTTTATGTTATCAGGAACTATATAGAAATAATTCTTTTAAATTTTTATCTCTAATTGTTTGAAAAATGGTTATAAACAAATGCGTTGTTTATAAGATAATTGAAAATTTTTTTATGGAATTTCAATCTTTGATACAAATAATGATTTTTAAAAGAAAAATTGTTCCTTAAAAAAATTTTTTTATTGCTTGAAAACGCATTTGTTAATTAACAATTATTTTCTCCCGCTTCTAATTAATATTAAGGAACCATTTTTTTTTTTAACCATTATTTGTCTTTCTTTCTGATATAAAAAAAAAATTCCATTTTATTTAATTTTTCATTGTTTATGCAATAAACAATTTGTTATAAACAAATAAATTTTTACCTTATATTTTTTTTTCTATTCTAATTTCTGTCACATAAACAGACATGATTTTTTTTCTTTTTTAAATTTTTTTTTTATTATTTTTTATTTAATTTTTAAATATAAGTTCTCTCTAACTTCGTCATTCTTACCTGGTCTTCATCCTTAAAATTATTATAATTTACAAACTAATGGAGATACGATGAAAATACTTAAGACTTATTTATTCTCCATTACATAAAAAACAAATTTAGCAGAAAAGTTTAGTTGTTACTTATTTATTTATTGAATTTATAGCAATTGTTGTAAAAATGTTGAGTAATGAACAATAATTGATAAGATACTTGAATGAAGTAGTCATATTTTTGATAGTTGATAAGATTTTTAAGCATTAAAACAAAAAAAAAAAATTTTTCCCTAAGTATTTTTCAACAACAATTGCTATAAATTCAATAAATAAATAAGTAACAACTAAACTTTTCTGCTAAATTTGTTTTTTATGTAATGGAGAATAAATAAGTCTTAAGTATTTTCATCGTATCTCCATTAGTTTGTAAATTATAATAATTTTAAGGATGAAGACCAGGTAAGAATGACGAAGTTAGAGAGAACTTATATTTAAAAATTAAATAAAAAATAATAAAAAAAATTTTAAAAAAGAAAAAAAATCATGTCTGTTTTTGTGACAGAAATTAGAATAGAAAAAAAAATATAAGGTAAAAATTTATTTGTTTATAACAAATTGTTTATTGCATAAACAATGAAAAATTAAATAAAATGGAATTTTTTTTTTATATCAGAAAGAAAGACAAATAATGATTTAAAAAAAAAAATGGTTCCTTAATATTAATTAGGAGCGGGAGAAAATAATTGTTAATTAACAAATGCGTTTTCAAGCAATAAAAAAATTTTTTTAAGGAACAATTTTTCTTTTAAAAATCATCATTTGTATCAAAGATTGAAACTCCATAAAAAAAATTTCAATTATCTTATAAACAACGCATTTGTTTATAACAATTTTTTAAACAATTAGAGATAAAATTTAAAAAAATTATTTCTATGTAGTTCCTGATAACATAAAAACGGATTATTGATAATATTTAAAAAAAAATTTTTTTTTCAATGATTAATTTAAGTATTTAATTTTGCAACAACGAAAATTGTTAATAAAAAACTGAAAAATAAAAACTTTTTAATTTTTCCAACGGGGTTCTATTCTGAAGCCTTTCAAGAATTGCTCCAAAAGAGGAAAAAAATCTTAAATTTATAGTTTAACAATTATCACACTTGCAATGTTCATGTTCAAGCAGAAAAAAATTATTAATTAACTATTGATTAACTAATTGAAAAATTGTGATAAAAATTTTTTTCAAGCGGATTATTGTTCATTAATCTATTCAGTTAGTGCCTGAATTTTTCCAATTTTTTATTTTCATATTTAGTATTTTAAAATAATTTTTATTGTTAAAGTGTCCAAAGTGGGTGTGGCTTGCCCGAGCCAGAGTACCCGTTTTCGGCCGTATTTTCATCCCTCTGGGAAAATTATAAATATTGATGCTACAATTCCGGGAATTGAACTTTTTTTTAGGAAATTTCCTCCTCTTTTTGAATCTTTTTTTAGATTTAAAAAATTTTAATTAGTTTTTGAGATATTTACAAAATACTAAAGCCATCTTTTTTTTTTAGTTAATTGTTAATAACTTTTACAATTTTTTCATGCGGAACTTCATTTTTTTCAAAAATCATCTGGATGTCATTCCGAATCGAATGACACCTCAATCATAATTTTCGGAGACTGCTGAAAAAAGTTGGTCTAAATGGCACTTGTTGACTAGACTATTAGCAACAGATCAGTTCAACTTGTGCATCCTATACCAATCGATTTCATCAAAAAAGCGAAGTTTATATTTACCGTGAACTAATTCTCGAAAGGTGTCGGCTCATGACAAACTCCTGTAGAAGTTACATGTGGCGTGAAATGTGGGTAATCCTCTCGAATGATTAAATTTCCTGTTAGATCGGTTAAGTTCGGTCCTTGCGGATTAGTGAAAGCCGGGAGATTTTTATATGCGTAAGGGATTAAGAAGAAATAATCTGAAAATTTCATGGATGAACTAATTCCATCAGCAGGCAGCAACATTATGCTTTCAAGCTTACGCTGTTTTTATACAGGTAGATAACCTAGTTGAGGGTCAGAATGTCATCGAAAGTTGAAATCAGAGCAAAAACCTAGGCTGGACCATCAAAAATTATGATTTGGATCTAATTCGATTCGAAATGGCATCTAAAAAAATATTGAGAAGGAAAATTGTGGTCGACAAAAACTGAAGAGCTGTAAACAATAACGTGGAAGACAATAGAGTGGTTTGGTTTTTGCAAATATTTTAAATTGTTAAAAAATATTCGATTTGAGCTGAATTTCAAAGACCGCATCCTAAATATCAACGGAGAAAATTTTGTGGCTTACGGAAAATGTGTCACGTTTATTGAAGATGCTAGCATGGAAAGGGGTGCGAGTAGAGGAAATGCTGCTGCGTGTTGATACATTTGTCAGTAAGTGTAATTATTTGGAAATTTTGACTGATGACTTTGAAGAAAGGAACAATTTTAGGACATTGCTGGTCAATTTCCTTTGTGGTTAGGAGTGTAAGTGGCACTACAAGCCGGGCCATACACCGCTTCCAAGCTCAGCAGATGACCAATCTGGCAATCAGCTAGAAGACTTCTTCTTGCCAAGAAGGAAGAGGCTGATAACATAGTCAGCGATATGGAAAAAGGAGTCATTGAGCCGACGATCTCTGGTTCTATCCAGTCACACTGGTGGATGAGAAAGATGGATCAACATGCTTTTTGCAACTGAACAACCTGACTAAAGAGGACAGTTACCCTTTAGAATAGACGATGCCCTAGATACGCTGGCCGGTTCTATATGATATTCTCGAGCCTTGATTGAAGAGTGAATTCTAACAGGTAGGACTGGCTCAAGAAGATCGAGAAAAAACTGTTGTCATGGAAGACGTGTCAAGAATATATCGACGACATTATTCTAGTTGGCAAAACGTTCCGGACCCATGTGAAAAATTTGTGAAATTTGCAATCGAGAAATTCCGGATTGGAATTGGCCACAAGAATTGCTATTCATTCCAGAAAGAAGCGAAATATCTTGGCTACGTGGTTTCCTAAGACTTGAGCATAAGATCAAAACTGTAGAGGAGTGGCCTATTCCAAAAGTCATACATTAGCTATGAAGTTTTCTTGGCCTGTGCATGTAATATTGCCGATGTGTGCTGGGGTTTGCCAATATCGCTAAACTTCTGACCAGACTCACGGAAGGGCAAAGAAAGTTCCAGTGATCCGAGGAAAGCCAAGAAACATTCAAGTAGCTGAAAGGAGTATTGATCAATTCTGAGCTATCCCTTTCCGAACGAAAACCTTATATCAGACATGGATGGCAGCAACATGGGATTTGGAGCTGGTCAGTCTCAGATCCACGGACAGGAGAAAGTCATCGGTTACTTCAGCAAGTCCCTCAGTAAACCGGAGCGTAATTGTTGTGTTACCAGGCGGGAACTGCTGTTGGCCGTTGTCAAAGTAGTATTGCATTTTCAGTAGATACGTAAATGAAACCAGATTCGTGTTGATATCTGACCATGCAACTCTCAAAAAATTTAAAAAGTTATAGTTTACGAGTCCAAATAGATTCATGGATTAACTAAGTGCATTTTCACTACTTTTAAAAAGTCACAAATTTAACAATTTTTATACGCAAAAAGCAGAAAAAATTATTTTCCCCGTAGAATATCATCCATTTCGAACCTTTTTTATGGAAAATTATTTTATATACTGTAGTTTCGTCCTCCTGAACAATTTCCTTCAATTCAGCTGGAAAACGATGAAAAATTGAGTGACCAAATTATAGACATGTCTTTATTCCCTTTTATATTTTCCAGAATAACAATCCACGGTCCCAGATAATTTTCTCCGATGTCATTTTGTTTTGCAATGCAGTAGATTGTTTTAGTTTTGTTGCTGTCGAGGATAATTTGAGAGTAAGTTCACTTGAAACCTGTTATTCGTTGTGCTACTTTTCTTCAAAGACTAATGAAAATTTGAATAATGAAATGACTCGGTAGGGTACACAGTCTGACGAAAATCGATTCCCAGAAAGCCATGAACGAAATGGCTAGCGGAGAAGGAATATCTCTCAGAAATAAATAGTTTATATAGCTTCGATCGACATTTTTGTGCATGTTAAAAAAGGTAAAATTGTCTGAAAATTTAGAAATGACTATTTTATTTAATCCAAATACGGCAAAATATGGTCTAGCAAATGTATTCAGCATTTGGGTCCAATAAATGGCTGCATTTTTGTAACCATGTGGATTTTTGAGTAAAAATTTTCTTTTATATTGTTTTAAAACTACTTTCGTCTGTTTTCACAATAAGTATTTGTGTTATAACATAATAATAAGTATTATTATAACCTTGATTCATGTAAATTCAAAAAGAATATATAATACTAATGAAGAAGCTTCGATAATTATCTAGAATAAACAAAAAAGTCACTGAAACTACTCATGGTAGCTTGTATGCAGCCCTTAAATGGTTCCTACAGTTCGAAAACTTCGAGAGTCAAGTGGTACGTTGGAACAAGAGGCTCCAAAAGTTTGACTTTGAACGGAGACTAGCCATAAGAATGCAAATGCTCTCCCGCGGAGACTAAGCCAAGACGACTACTCAAATTTCCGACGAGCAGAGAAAAAGGAGTCAACAACTCATAGCACCACCGCAGTAGATGATAACTGGAATGACAACAAGATCCAGAGAGACGAAGACAAATATCCAGATCTTGGTTTAGTCATCGACTGAAAGAAGAGTAATCGAAAACCGTCGTGACAGGAAATAGCAAATTACTCACCAGTCGAATAAAGTGAAATTGAGGCAACGGATTAACTGGGCCAACAGCCAAACTGTCGTCAAGGACTAGTGCAGAAGATATGCTGTATGAACAAGACCTAAAGCCCCGATGCGCCAGTACAATGTAGGCAGCCCATTTGAAAGGATCGCCATTGATATCGCTGGTCCGTTTCTACAATCTGACCACGGAAACAAGTACATTCTTGTGGCGAAGAACTACTTCAGCAAGAGGGCCAAAGCCTATGCCCTGCCTATCCAGGAAGCCCTCACCGTTGTCGACGTCTTGGTGAAAGAGTGGATATGTTGATTCGGTATTCCGTTGGAGCTGCATTCGGACCGAGGCAGAAATTTTGAGTCCAACCTTTTAAAAGAAATGTGTCAGATGCTGAACATCCAGAAGAGAAAATCCACGGCTCTGCATCCACAGTTCGATGGAATGGTGTAAAGGATGAACGAGACGATAAACCGCCACCTGACCAAGGTAGTCTCTGATCACCAATATCTCCATTTGTTCCTGATGGCCTATCGTTTCGCAATACACCATGTCAAGACAGGGCGGGAGAGGACTAGGTTA
This sequence comes from Chrysolina americana, assembly GCA_958502065.1. Lineage (NCBI taxonomy): Eukaryota > Metazoa > Arthropoda > Insecta > Coleoptera > Chrysomelidae > Chrysolina > Chrysolina americana. The sequence goes on along the minus strand of OY293410.1, from coordinate 107,036,268 downwards.
GCAAACTTCGACAGAGTATGGACGACATCCATGAACAGGTCTGTTTGAACATCCAGAGTGCTAGCGATAGAATGAAGGAGACCTACAACATCAAGGATGCTGGTGGATATCAGACAGGTGACCTTGTTTGGCTATACAATCCTAAACGTTGCCGGGGACAATCACCTAAGCTGCGGAACTTGTCCATACAAGATCAAGGAGAGGATAAACGATCTCTTCTACCGAATATATGAGCCACTACGAGGAAAATCTGGGGTCGTTCATTTCAAGGGGTTTTCTCCTTACGCCGGAAACCACAATCAAGTCTGCATCCTCAGACCACTGGAAATGACGTTCCAGATGTTCATGCCTTGTACTCAAACGAGCAGAAAGTTTTAAATGGGGTAACCCGAGAGGAGCCACGGGACATTTAAAAGGTGCTTGCTGATTACGCGTTAGCTCATTGTGTGGCAGAAGATCTCCAGATGTCCAGAGGCATTGCCGTGGTAAGAAGAAGTTCGGTCGACTCCAGGAACTACGGGGGCAGAACCCAGAAGATGGAGGGCTGCTACAGCTGAGGAAGGGCAAGAGAATCATCTACCATCTGGTTACCAAAAAGCATTCTCCCTTCCTATGAAGATCTCTGGAAGAGCCCAACCAGATTGAGAGACACGATGCTGGATCAGAATGTTGTGGATCTAGTAATCCCAATATTGTCCTCTGGAATTGATGGGCTGGACTGTTATTTTTATCGAATTTTAAGGTACAGAAACGGAGAATGTTCCAAGGGCATTTCGGGACGAAACGTCTTTAGGATGGGGGCAATGTATGATCTTAAAGCCAGACCTGATCGTGTCTGTTTGGAGATTAATGGTCAGCCTTTTTACGAGAGAGTTTACGGGAGGCATCTGAATGAGTCACTTTATACTCTCGACCGTTCGAGAATGTTGAAAGGGATCTATTTGCCACTAAATAAGATGATGGCAGGCAATTGCAGATATAGTTAGGTCGAGAGTTCGCAAATAGACATATTTCAAATAGACTGAGTTATTGTTCAGAGTTGAATAAATTTCATTAGCGAAATATAGTTGTATAGTATTTTTACAACAATATAGTTGTCGTATAGCTCTTGAATGTACTCTTGCTTATTTTGTACTGCTAGAGAGTTGAACGTTTTATGAATTTCAGTTCACTTAGGCTCATTCTTCAAAATATACTTGTACTTCTGATGATTATTTTTTTAGTTATATAAATTGTACCCCTAAGCGACTTGCATCGAACTTTTCGATTCCTTAGTTCCTATTTATGCCACAGGATGAAACACATTGCACTCGGCTCTACGTTAAAGACTGTAACCGCCCACGAAAGCCTCATTTATCGGGGGTAGATTGGACGTCCCTCCGGGCCAGAAAGGCCTAAGAATATGGGTCGTTATCGGAATGACGTGGGTTCGATGTTCGACTGTTTTGGCCCGCGGCACGGTATGTGCGTCAGCTGAAATGTGAGGAAATATGAGTGTGAAGCGAGAGCCAGATGAGAGAATGCAATCGCCTAGCCCCACTAAACGTAATTCAATAACAACTCATTACTCCAAGCACACGAGACTCGAAATTGATGTTTCCGGAAGTATCTTCCTCAATGGTCTACTATGTATTTTTAGTCACTGAAAAAGATTTTTATTTTTAGTCACTGAAAAAGATTTTCAATTTTTCCATTGCGTCAGATGTTTTCTATAATAAATTGAAGTGAATAAAATATACTACAATTGGACTTCCACTACGAGTCGCTCTATACATTTTTTTTGTAGAGTTGAAGAGTGACTGACGAAAAAAAAAGGAAGCCATAGCGCTCTTATTGTCTATCCTATCTAATGATAATATTCCCCAAGGGCCTAGCCTGTGCGGGTATGGAACGGTTATTATTATTATTATTTACAGCAGGTGATCAGCAAATATATTTGATGATAATCGGTACTGATTTTCAATTGAAAAATTCATATTTCTTTCAAACTGTTTCTGACTTTACTGTTGTAAAAATAAATTCTCGTGCAGAATGAATACAAATATATTTTTCACTTTTAATTTTTCATGATATGAGAAACGGACAATATTTAACAAAATAATTTGTTCATTTTACATGTTTTATTAGAACATAAATGCATTAAAAATACAAAATGAAAATAGTACGTTTTGAATTCATTGAGTTCATTCGGAGGAAAGAAAGGGTAATTTCCTTCCACGTTTTTCTCATTTCTATTTGTGGAATTCATATTGTATTGCTTTGATATCCCAAACTTTTAATCTTAGCATTAACAAATCACATATTTTCAGAATCTGCATGAAATCTTGCATATATAGTGCAAATTGCAAGTGAATCTGCCGATTTTGAATTTTCCATGACTTTTAGGGGTTGACTTAAAATTCACATATCATACTAATTTGATCATTCTGAATCGATTGGCGTTCGCAGAATTGCTCTATCTTCAACCGTTCCCGAATTGAAGAGTTCATCTGTAGTGGGAAGGAGTAATTTCCCTTCATATTTTGTTATACTTCTATTTGTGACATTTTTGACGTTTATTTTCTTTCTTTATGCAAAACCTTGAATCCGAGCATAAACAAATCATATATTTTCGGAATCTGCATGAAATTTTGCATATATAGCGTGGATTGCAAGTGAATCTGCCGATTTTGAATTTTCCATGACTTTTAGGGGTTGACTTAAAATTCACATATCATACTAATTTGATCATTCTGAATCGATTGGCGTTTGCAGAATTGCTCTATCTTCAACCATTCCCGAATTGAAGAGTTCATCTGTAGTGGAAAGGAGTAATTTCCCTTCATATTTTGTTCTACTTCTATTTGTGACATTTTTGACGTATGTTTTCCTTCTTTATGCAAAACCTTGAATCCGAGCATAAACAAATCATATATTTTTGAAATCTGCATGAAATTTTGCGTATATAGTGTGGATTGCAAGTGAATCTGGCAATTTTGAATTTTCCATGACTTTTAGGGGTCTACCCCTTTGGACTTTTGTCGATTTTCCGAATAATTTTGATTTATACCGATTGACTTAAAATTACCAGATTATACTAATTTGATCATTCTGAATCGATTGGCGTTCGCAGAATTGCTCTCTCTTCAACCATTCCCGAATTGAAGAGTTCATCTGTAGTGGGAAGGAGTAATTTCCCTTCATATTTTGTTCTACTTCCATTTGTGACATTTTTGACGTTTATTTTCTTTCTTTATGCAAAACCTTGAATCCGAGCATAAACAAATCATATATTTTCGGAATCTGCATGAAATTTTGCGTTTATAGCGTGGATTGCAAGTGAATCTGCCGATTTTGAATTTTCCATGACTTTTAGGGGTTGACTTAAAATTCACATATCATACTAATTTGATCATTCTGAATCGATTGGCGTTTGCAGAATTGCTCTATCTTCAACCATTCCCGAATTGAAGAGTTCATCTGTAGTGGGAAGGAGTAATTTCCCTTCATATTTTGTTCTACTTCAATTTGTGACATTTTAGACGTTTATTTTCTTTCTTTATGCAAAACCTTGAATCTGAGCATAAACAAATCATATATTTTTGAAATCTGCATGAAATTTTGCGTATATAGTGTGGATTGCAAGTGAATCTGGCAATTTTGAATTTTCCATGACTTTTAGGGGTCTACCCCTTTGGACTTTTGTCGATTTTCCCAATAATTTTGATTTATACCGATTGACTTAAAATTACCAGATTATACTAATTTGATCATTCTGAATCGATTGGCGTTCGCAGAATTGCTCTATCTTCAACCGTTCCCGAATTGAAGAGTTCATCTGTAGTGGGAAGGAGTAATTTCCCTTCATATTTTGTTCTACTTCAATTTGTGACATTTTAGACGTTTATTTTCTTTCTTTATGCAAAACCTTGAATCTGAGCATAAACAAATCATATATTTTTAGAATCTGCATGTAATTTTGCGTATATAGTGTGGATTGCAAGTGAATCTGGCAATTTTGAATTTTCCATGACTTTTAGGGGTCTACCCCTTTGGACTTTTGTCGATTTTCCCAATAATTTTGATTTATACCGATTGACTTAAAATTCACAGATTATACTAATTTGATCATTATGAATCGATTGGCGTTCGCAGAATTGCTCTATCTTCAACCGTTCCCGAATTGAAGAGTTCATCTGTAGTGGGAAGGAGTAATTTCCCTTCATATTTTGTTCTACTTCAATTTGTGACATTTTAGACGTTTATTTTCTTTCTTTATGCAAAACCTTGAATCTGAGCATAAACAAATCATATATTTTTGAAATCTGCATGAAATTTTGCGTATATAGTGTGGATTGCAAGTGAATCTGGCAATTTTGAATTTTCCATGACTTTTAGGGGTCTACCCCTTTGGACTTTTGTCGATTTTCCCAATAATTTTGATTTATACCGATTGACTTAAAATTACCAGATTATACTAATTTGATCATTCTGAATCGATTGGCGTTCGCAGAATTGCTCTATCTTCAACCGTTCCCGAATTGAAGAGTTCATCTGTAGTGGGAAGGAGTAATTTCCCTTCATATTTTGTTCTACTTCAATTTGTGACATTTTAGACGTTTATTTTCTTTCTTTATGCAAAACCTTGAATCTGAGCATAAACAAATCATATATTTTTAGAATCTGCATGAAATTTTGCGTATATAGTGTGGATTGCAAGTGAATCTGGCAATTTTGAATTTTCCATGACTTTTAGGGGTCTACCCCTTTGGACTTTTGTCGATTTTCCCAATAATTTTGATTTATACCGATTGACTTAAAATTACCAGATTATACTAATTTGATCATTCTGAATCGATTGGCGTTCGCAGAATTGCTCTATCTTCAACCGTTCCCGAATTGAAGAGTTCATCTGTAGTGGGAAGGAGTAATTTCCCTTCATATTTTGTTCTACTTCAATTTGTGACATTTTAGACGTTTATTTTCTTTCTTTATGCAAAACCTTGAATCTGAGCATAAACAAATCATATATTTTTGAAATCTGCATGAAATTTTGCGTATATAGTGTGGATTGCAAGTGAATCTGGCAATTTTGAATTTTCCATGACTTTTAGGGGTCTACCCCTTTGGACTTTTGTCGATTTTCCGAATAATTTTGATTTATACCGATTGACTTAAAATTACCAGATTATACTAATTTGATCATTCTGAATCGATTGGCGTTCGCAGAATTGCTCTATCTTCAACCGTTCCCGAATTGAAGAGTTCATCTGTAGTGGGAAGGAGTAATTTCCCTTCATATTTTGTTCTACTTCAATTTGTGACATTTTAGACGTTTATTTTCTTTCTTTATGCAAAACCTTGAATCTGAGCATAAACAAATCATATATTTTTGAAATCTGCATGAAGTTTTGCGTATATAGTGTGGATTGCAAGTGAATCTGGCAATTTTGAATTTTCCATGACTTTTAGGGGTCTACCCCTTTGGACTTTTGTCGATTTTCCCAATAATTTTGATTTATACCGATTGACTTAAAATTACCAGATTATACTAATTTGATCATTCTGAATCGATTGGCGTTCGCAGAATTGCTCTATCTTCAACCGTTCCCGAATTGAAGAGTTCATCTGTAGTGGGAAGGAGTAATTTCCCTTCATATTTTGTTCTACTTCAATTTGTGACATTTTAGACGTTTATTTTCTTTCTTTATGCAAAACCTTGAATCTGAGCATAAACAAATCATATATTTTTAGAATCTGCATGAAATTTTGCGTATATAGTGTGGATTGCAAGTGAATCTGGCAATTTTGAATTTTCCATGACTTTTAGGGGTCTACCCCTTTGGACTTTTGTCGATTTTCCCAATAATTTTGATTTATACCGATTGACTTAAAATTCACAGATTATACTAATTTGATCATTATGAATCGATTGGCGTTCGCAGAATTGCTCTATCTTCAACCGTTCCCGAATTGAAGAGTTCATCTGTAGTGGGAAGGAGTAATTTCCCTTCATATTTTGTTCTACTTCAATTTGTGACATTTTAGACGTTTATTTTCTTTCTTTATGCAAAACCTTGAATCTGAGCATAAACAAATCATATATTTTTGAAATCTGCATGAAATTTTGCGTATATAGTGTGGATTGCAAGTGAATCTGGCAATTTTGAATTTTCCATGACTTTTAGGGGTCTACCCCTTTGGACTTTTGTCGATTTTCCCAATAATTTTGATTTATACCGATTGACTTAAAATTACCAGATTATACTAATTTGATCATTCTGAATCGATTGGCGTTCGCAGAATTGCTCTATCTTCAACCGTTCCCGAATTGAAGAGTTCATCTGTAGTGGGAAGGAGTAATTTCCCTTCATATTTTGTTCTACTTCAATTTGTGACATTTTAGACGTTTATTTTCTTTCTTTATGCAAAACCTTGAATCTGAGCATAAACAAATCATATATTTTTAGAATCTGCATGAAATTTTGCGTATATAGTGTGGATTGCAAGTGAATCTGGCAATTTTGAATTTTCCATGACTTTTAGGGGTCTACCCCTTTGGACTTTTGTCGATTTTCCCAATAATTTTGATTTATACCGATTGACTTAAAATTACCAGATTATACTAATTTGATCATTCTGAATCGATTGGCGTTCGCAGAATTGCTCTATCTTCAACCGTTCCCGAATTGAAGAGTTCATCTGTAGTGGGAAGGAGTAATTTCCCTTCATATTTTGTTCTACTTCAATTTGTGACATTTTAGACGTTTATTTTCTTTCTTTATGCAAAACCTTGAATCTGAGCATAAACAAATCATATATTTTTGAAATCTGCATGAAATTTTGCGTATATAGTGTGGATTGCAAGTGAATCTGGCAATTTTGAATTTTCCATGACTTTTAGGGGTCTACCCCTTTGGACTTTTGTCGATTTTCCGAATAATTTTGATTTATACCGATTGACTTAAAATTACCAGATTATACTAATTTGATCATTCTGAATCGATTGGCGTTCGCAGAATTGCTCTATCTTCAACCGTTCCCGAATTGAAGAGTTCATCTGTAGTGGGAAGGAGTAATTTCCCTTCATATTTTGTTCTACTTCAATTTGTGACATTTTAGACGTTTATTTTCTTTCTTTATGCAAAACCTTGAATCTGAGCATAAACAAATCATATATTTTTGAAATCTGCATGAAATTTTGCGTATATAGTGTGGATTGCAAGTGAATCTGGCAATTTTGAATTTTCCATGGCTTTTAGGGGTCTACCCCTTTGGACCTTTGTCGATTTTTCGAATAATTTTGTTTTTCATTGATTGACTTAAAATTCACAGATTATACTAATTTGATCATTCTGAATCGATTGGCGTTCGCAGAATTGCTCTATCTTCAACCATTCCCGAATTGAAGAGTTCATCTGTAGTGGGAAGGAGTAATTTTCCTTCATATTTTGTTCTACTTCAATTTGTGACATTTTAGACGTTTATTTTCTTTCTTTATGCAAAACCTTGAATCCGAGCATAAACAAATCATATATTTTCGGAATCTGCATGAAATTTTGCGTATATAGCGTGGATTGCAAGTGAATCTGCCGATTTTGAATTTTCCATGACATTTAGGGGTTGACTTAAAATTCACATATCATACTAATTTGATCATTCTGAATCGATTGGCGTTCGCAGAATTGCTCTATCTTCAACCGTTGAATTAAAATTCACATATCATACTAATTTGATCATTCTGAATCGATTGGCGTTCGCAGAATTGCTCTATCTTCAACCGTTCCCGAATTGAAGAGTTCATCTGTAGTGGGAAGGAGTAATTTCCCTCCATATTTTGTTCTACTTCTATGCGTGACATATTTGATGATTTTTTTTCTTCTATATAAACTTGGAATCTTCATAAAATTTTGATTATATACCGCAGATTGCAAGTGAACCTGCTCAGTTCATTCTCATCCAATGCATATCGGATTTTTTCTGTGAAGTATTTCAAGGCGTCTTAAGTTGACAGGCCTTCTCTGAATCCAAATGGTCGTAATGAGATTATATTAAAGTATTTCAGGTGTTTCGTTAAAATTTTGTTTTTAGTGCGTTCTCATATTTCGTATTGTATAATAATGTCGGGTCTAAAACTGTAGACATTCCATCACATGTATCTCCATTATTTATGTATAACGTATTTTTCCATTACCACTCAGTATATCTCTCATGTCTCACCCATATACCCTCAAGCTATCCATTCTATCAATAATGCACCGACATAGGTAATATTGGTCAGGTATTGTCAGAGCGTGTGGATTTAGAAAGACCATCAAACGAATCTGTGGTTGAAAAGGTCTGTGGCCTTTGGCCCTAAAACTAGTTTATCTAGACCCGTCGTAGGGCCATTTAATTGATGATATCGATGTTTAATTGATGATTATTACGTGCCTGGGAAGTGAGCTGTGATATATCGGACTGGTTTCGGGTTATAGGGTTGTGCAGCGAAGTATTCTCTTTTATAGCTTGATGTTGTTTCAAGTTTTGACCGTAGCGAAGTGCTTTTCATTGAAACGATTTGATCACTCGGGACTTTGCGAACATTATTTCTGGTTGGTTTGATTCTTTCGTTAATTCATTTGGTCGACAACTGAAGAAATGATAATAATAATAGTGTGTAAAAGCCAAATGAAATAAATTCATTATTTCGGTTACTGCACACATTTAGAGAAAATCCGAAACACGTCAAATTTAAACTATAAATTGACATTTTTCAACGTAAAAATGCGACCCCTACCTTTCAACCCCCTTCGAAAAACAGGTAAAACCCCAAATTTTTTGAATGGGAAGTATAGGCTTGTGATATCGTTTGAAAGAACTCTTCACTCTCTATTCAAAAATGTTATTGCTTTCAAGTTTATTGTTAAAATCTAGATGGAATAAAATAAAATTTTGTGGTTACCGAAATTCGCTAAAATAAACTTATGAGTGTACTTTTTCACTACTGGTCGCTACTGGTCAACGGAAACTCCTCATGGATGAGAGAAGAACACACTAATGTTTGGGCAGGGATTGTTTGAAACCCTATCAATGGTCCCTTTTTCATTGAGGGCAATTTGAATGGCGATCATTATTTTTTGGCACCATGATTTATCAAACAAATTGTTCCCACTGTATAACGTTGTCAGAGAGATATAATATTTCCATTCATTCAAGGCATTTGACTGAAAAAATATCGATCCACCCTATATACAGTGCTGGAGGGTGAGAATCTCGAATTTGCCGTTTGCATGATTCGGAGCCTTCGTGTTCATGAAAAATGTAAATTATAGAGGGCGAAGCGTGGGTACATGTCATTATAGAAGATACAGGTGTAAAATTTTTTGTTCAATTTAACTCAAATGTGTCTTCGGGGTATAATAGTTGGATTTCAGGTTATAAATTGTGGTCACTGCATTTTCAGGCGGCATGGAATAAGGAATATTTCACCTGCAGAAATGTAATGCCCTTACTCTCTCATGAAATTTACAAAAAATAATACGTAGGTATGACTATCGCATTCTTGATCTTTTGGTAAGGTATATCGAACAATTTCAAACGGTCCTTATGAATATTTTGAATGAATTCCAGATAATTCTTTCTTTTTTTTTGTAATTTATAATTATTTTGAATTAACTAAGGTGTCTTGAACCATATCGTCAATAAAATTAGGTCCAACCAAACTAAAAAACACGCTTTTATAATACATTGAAATAAAAAGTCAAAAGTAGGCAGAAAATAATAATTAATGAAAAATATTAGTACTGCTTTGTCAAGTTATTTCAAATCTATATTTAAATACTCTCAATGTGTTTGTTCGTCATTGAAGTATATCAAAATGTCATCTATGCAATGTAAAACAGAATTTCATGTCTTTTCTATCAGTACAGTTATTTTACAGAAGCTATATAATTCCTCATCTTATCAATTGGATCTACCTGTTTTGTCCTTTTTATATTTTTGTAATATAATAGTAACTTTATTATTTTTCAGTTTCTTTCTGGCTGCTATTAGTATTATGTATGAAATATATGATAATAAGCTACTACAAGTATTGGTAAAATATTGAGCATAGCATATTTATATATATTTATATATATATATATATATATATATATATATATATATATATATATATATATATATATATATATATATATATATTTTATCCTATGAAATAACAATTTAATAATTTTCAAGACGCTAGTGTATTGGCGATGAGCCACTTTCCAAACTCACTTTCATTTGGATAATCGTACCCCTATATACATATTTAAGGAATAACTCGATCACTTTGGATAAATGGAAATTTTGCGTTTTCCACTTCCTCAAGTCGAAGATCAGTCCAATATTGAATTATGACCGTAACTCGCCCGTCTTCGAATACGAAATGAACCAGCCTTTCATCGACAGAGACAAAAACAAATATTATTTTAATGCATTATCAGTGTCGCAATTGAAGCGTTTCAACGCGCTTTCCTCAGTTAAATTATGAAACTTTTTCTTTTCATTCAATAATTTCTTTTCAATTTCGAAGTTTTCGATACTTTGCTACGGATGAAAGCCATTCGACGTTGTCTGGGGGAGGGGAGTCGTTGGCTATGGCATTCTCTGCTTTTTGCTTTGGAAATTTATAAGAGCAAATGGAATTTCCACCATCAGAAGTTCTGAAATTCACCTGAACGGTATGGAAATCAGAATAAAGACAAGTGAAAACAATATTTTTTACAAGTAGTGTCATTATAGATGACTTTTTTAATTCATATGCATATGAATACATTTTGGAACACGAATAAGAACAGTTCGTGATATAAAAATTATCCAGAGGGTTGCAACGGTATTGCCAAATGGACAGAGAAATCGGCAGAACCGATCGGATTGAAAAGCAGCAAGTTACGAATCAAGAATCGTTCAGAACAAGAAATAATAAAAATTGAACAGTATGCACCACCGGAATATAATGGACAAACCCGAAATGAAGAGTACCCAGCGAAATCATAACCGAATGATAAAATATAACATATAATTGTTCAGTTGTTAATGATTATTATTACAAATATATTAATGATTCATTTGTTAAATAAAATATTGATGATAAGAGTGATATACAATATATTCGTTACTGGTCATGGAAAGTTCGAAAGTAAGACCTGGAGTACCTGGAAAAGTCTGGGAATAGGAGATAGTAAAATAAAATTGTTGCAAACTGTAGACGAAACAAGCAAAATGACTTCTGACAAATAGAAATATGTGCTTATAATGGAACGAAGACATACCAAATGGACTGGAAATTAAGTTTTTTCATATAGCTGCAGTAGAACTAGCTTGGAGAGGTAACGAAGCAACTTTTTTCATACCACATTTTTTTAAGGAAGAGACTGGCAATAAAGGTTGTTAGCATGTAACCTGATATTTTCCAAAACCCGCCAAGGTGGTGATAAAAACTGTACAGATACTTGATGGCTTACTCAAAATTCAAAAGATCCTGAAATGTGTCCTGTGAGATTATACCGGAAATTTATATCGGAAAGGGGAATTATCATCAATGACAGACTTTTTCTGACAGTGAATGGCAAGTGATATAAATATAATGATATAAATTGGTACAAGAATTGCCTCATTGGTATTAATACAATATCAAAATGGATAAAACTCTCTGCAGAAAAGATAGGATTAGACAATGAAAAACTGAAAATGAGAAAACACTCTAATCGCGCAGCTGCAATTTTTAACATTTTTTCTTAACATCAAATCATAATACTAATAATGTACATTGTAACCATCTAATAAAGGTCATATTATTCAAAGTTTTCACAATTGCACAATTTATTTTATAATAGTTACAGTCGAGAATAATGTGTTGTTCGTGTTTAAAAAATTATTTATTGTTACAGATAACAAATACTAATTTAAACAAATTGTTTGATGTTAGAATAAATATTTCATGATTATAATTGAATTTGTATTATTTATTATTATTTAATATCTTCTCCTCATTTTGCCGATTTAACATTTTTTGACCTTCCACTTCTGATTGAATTTCTACAATAATTTTCGAATATATTGTGCCAGAGAGGTATCAACAATGTTGAAAGAATACAGGGGAACCCTTCTCTCAAAACGTTTCCACCAAGTGAAAAATAAAGGCAAACATCTGTCAGAAAACAATTACTTCCTTGGCTAATACCACGACGGACATTGAACTACAACTGACAGATATTTGTGCAACGTTCTTCAAAGAAGACCCAACTGCAAGTTGATCGAAGCGCTATCTGCACGGAACAAGACAAAACACTCCCAAGCAGCCAGGGAAGTAGTTGTTTTCTGACAGATGTTTGCCTTTATTTTCCACTTGGTGGAAACGCTTAGAGAGAAGGGTACCCCTGTATTATTTCAACATTGTTGATATCTCTCTGGCACAATATATTCGAACTCGTTCGAATGTTTACAGTTTTCTCTTCCCGGAGACTGTGCTGCTATTTTCATAGGGGTAGTAATAAGAAAGTAATTGAAAAGGCAGGTTATTCTATGAGGATCATCCACTAACTCACTTTCAAGTACTAAGGAAATATTTTTCCTATTTGTTGTACGTTGCGTTATTATCGGAAGCCACTATTTATCTTGATAATGTAGACGTTTTGTATCAGATATAAGTTTAGAATGTCCTGCGGACTCGTGGTGTTTTGAAGCAACTCAGTATCGTTTAGAAATAAATCGACAGACTTATCGCGAAAATTCGGTCATTAGTGGTATTTTCAACAATCATTTCATTTTCATTATTTTGTAGTGTGATTAAATCGCCAATCAGCCACCTCTATGAATTAACTGAATATTATTATCATTGTTGATCATTTTGGATTACTTTCTAAATCTCCCGATGGATTTCTAGAGAAAAACTCTTGTGTATGAGTTCAACAAACTCCTTACTTCCTCTTCTTTCAAGTAATCTCCCCCATGTTTGTACGTTCACACCTCCGAAGTCATTCCCTTCTCTCGGAAATTTCGTTGGGCTGTTGTTTTAGTCAAATCTCAAAGGCATTTCGTTGTTATTCTTTGCGCTTAGCTAGCGAAACGTTCAAATATTTCCGGTAAAACTTTTGACAGTTCCGCTGTTGTTTTTATTTCTCGTGCAACGAACATAAATTGGTGATAGCTCATCTGTTCCTGATTCCCAGGAGATGTCGTGAAAAATATAGTAGATATGAGTTTCTTGGGAGATGACGATGTTGAAGTCTGTTGATATTAGTATTTAATATAATGGTTCCTCTGGTTGACACATGGCATTTTTTAATGATCGAAGATATTTCGATGTAGTCCAGTTAAATGTACCATTTTTCCTAAAATTTTTTTATAGTCTCCGAAAATTACGAACATGGTCTCATTCGATTTGATAAATTATCTAGAAAGTTTAAGGAAAAGTTCCAAAAGGGGCAGAAAAAAATGGCAAAAGTTATAAACAATTAAGTAAAAAAGTAGGGGTGTTGTTTTTTTCGAAAATCTCGAAAAGTAATGAAAATTTTTAAAATTTGAAAAATGATCTGAAAAGATCAGCAAACTTGCTAAAAAAAGTCTGGACTCCAGTTACTGTACCTTCAATATTTATAATTTTTACAGAGCCTTAAAAAATTTGCAAAACACGGGTGATCGGGCTTCCGCGCGCGTTGCGTTATTCTGACGAGGCAACAAAAAAAAATTATTTAAACATATTAAATATGAATATTAAGGAATAAAAAAATTAATGTAGCATTGGGATACACAAATAAACAATAATCCGTGATCAAAAAATTTTAATCATAATTTTTTCATAAATTATGGATTTGTTAATTAAGTAATTTTTCCAAATTAAATGTTGAGATAAAAACCACGATAACTATTGAACAAAAGCCTTAAGATTTTTTTCACTTCGTGGAGTTATTGGTATTATGCTTTTTAGAGAAAAAACGTTTCCTTAAAAAAATTATTTGTTGCTAAAAAATACGTTTGTTAATTAACAATGTTTTTTTGCGACTAAATTTTAAAATTAACAAACCGTTTTCTCTCCAAAAATTATAATTTATTGTACTTTTAGATACATATAAAAAACATTTTTTTATTTGTTTTTTATTTGTTTATTTAATAAACAATTTGTTACAAAAAAAATTATTTTTTCCGTTAATTTTTTTTAATACTTAATCCCGAGATGAATAAATGTGTTGTTTTATATATGAAAAAAAAAATCAATTTTTTATATAACTTTTAATATTATTATGTCTTTAATTCTGTCCTATTCATATGTTCTTTTGCTGTTATTATTAAAATTACTTCGAAACTATTGCAGATAAGTCTTTTTTTTTAACTATTAATTAATTAACTTACGCCGTTTATTACAGTTCTAGCTCCATCATTTATTTAATTATTAACTATTATTTGAACTTGAATATTTATAATATATTTTCATTTTATGAAATCAGGGTCTTTCACCAAATACACTCAATTCCACGTGTGGAATATTGAATTTTTTTTTCTTGATTTGAAGATTATAATATGAAAAAATATAGGGTGTTCCATTGAAAGTGTTGGTTTTCATTGAGATGGCCATAACGACAGTGCCATTTCTTGAGTTCGCTGATATTTTCTTCTGCAACACATACTGATTCTCCAACTTCTTGAATGTAATAGAGTTCTCCTCTTCGTTCAGCTCTCAGGACAATTTCTCCTTTCTGATTAATGATTTCAGCATGACCCTTGAAAAATTTGGTGATTCTACCATTTAAGGCTGCCTTCGATATAGAAATCAAATTAGTTTTCAGTTCGGGTACAAACAGGGCATTTTTTAATTTGATTATCCTTTTTCCTAATGGTCCGTTATTTATCATTATTTTAACTGTTCGTTTTCCGATAATATTTGTTTTTCTATCAGTAGCTAGACATACTTTTTGATTAAAGTATGAAAACTGGAAAACTTCGATTTGTCGTTACACATATGGGACGTTGTACCGCTATCTAGACACCATTCATTTCTGTTTATTTGTTCTACTTGGTATGTCCCTACAACACTAGTTTCCGGAGTCCCCATCATGAATGCATCTTCTTCGGTACTAGAAACTTGTTCTATATTTGAAGCTTCGTGTCTTTTATTACTTGATCTATATTTGCATTCAGAACCCTTGTGGCCAAAATTATGGCAATTATTACATTTGAAAGGAAAATATTTTTTATCTTGTGAAACGAACTGTTTGTCTGTCTTCGGTTTATTTTTATTATATCTGCCATTTCGATTACTCCACTGAACCTTGGATTTGGTATATAAGGCATTTTGGGATGTTTCTCCACTTTCAGACCCTTTTCTTGCATTATATTCGTCAAAAAGTTTAATTTTCAACACATCAGGCTTTGGTAAATCGTCTCTTGCTTCGATTGCACATCTGAAGTTTTCGTAAGTATTGGGAATGGAATATAACATTAATATTGATAGAAGGTCATCCCCAACATCTATTCCCATTTCTCTAAGTTGATCGACAACGTTAAAAAAAGTTTTCAGATGATCTGTCATTGTGTCACCTTCTTTCATTTTTGTAAACAGTAACTGCTTCAATAACGTAGCTTTTCTGGCTGGACCACGAGATTGATAGGTTTCTTTCAATTTCTGCCATACTTTTTCCGATGTTGTACAATGTTTGATGATGCAAAGTTCTGACGATATCCGCTTTCGCTTTCTGATCTGTCTTCTTCCAAGTTTCTTTTTCTCCCAAGGCTTCTGGCTCTCTTACTTCGCCATTCACATATGACCAATGGTCATTTTTGATGAGAATTGCTTCCATCTGCATACGCCAAGTTTCATAATTATTTTTGTTCAACTTCTCGATTTGCGAGAATGACGACGTCATATTTATTCAGTTCTGACCGGAATATGCTGTGAGCAGTTTCTAGAATTGGCCTGGGCCCATAACCTGTTGGTTATACTATGTAAAAGAAATTAACTTCACCAGAAACTTGAAATATATTTTTGACATTGAGTACAAATTAACTGACATTTTTTTTATCAACAAAAATGCTAAGTGATACATTGAACACAAACAAGATAGGAACACTTAGATGAGCAAACCACGTTGTTTTATATTATCCAGCAAAAGGAAAGAAATGATTGAGGTACCATATAGACAAGCAATTGGATCATTACTTCACCTAGCCATTTCCACACGCCCTGACATTGCTTTTCCTGTTAGCGCACTAAGTCAATTTAGTAATAATCCTGGATTAGTACATTGGCGTGGAGTGAAACGTTTATTCAGGTATCTGAAGAAAACCGTAAACTATTCTTTAACTTTTCAAAAATCTGGTAAACCTCTATTTGGCTATGTTGATGCCTATTGGGGAGGAGACCCAAATGATAGAAGATCGTATACCGGATTCGTTTTTATTTTATCTAATTGTCCGAAGCAGAGTATGTAGCATTATTCGAGGCCACTAAGGAGGTTGTTTATCTCAGAACATTCTTACGAGAGTTGGAAAGTCCAATTTCATCTACTGAACCAACAGTTCTCTATTGTGATAACCAGGGAGCACAAAAACTGATTCGGAATCCTGTTCACCACTCTCGTACAAAACACATTGATATACGAAATCACTACATTAGAGAAATTTTTGAGAAAAAGGAGATAGACGTCATCTATATGCCAACCCAAGATATGGTTGCTGATATTTTCACCAAACCTCTTAGTAGTCCAACTCTGTTGAAGCACATAGAAGCTCTTGGAATCGATAATCATGCCAATCATAACGAATTTGGCAATGGTGCTAACCTAATTTGGAACACCCTGTATATTTATAAATATATCAGCCCGCCTTGTTTGCGGGGCTGATTATCATGTATTCTGAGCCTGGTAAGGTCTCTTGTTAGCTAACTTTTGGGAACGTGGAACCTGTAGAATTTGTCTGACAGGTTTCTAACATATGTCGGGATGAGGTCGACGCCAGCAAGTGCGCGCAGCGCATCCAGACGAATGTATCTGTCACTATCATTGATGATACGGAGTTCCTTGTTCTGCATCCTGTCCAGTCTCATAAACGGAGTCTTGGGCAGGCCGCAGAACGATTTGTTTATAGACTATCTTGGCTTCAAGCTGCATACGTGAACCTTTAGCTATCAGAGGATAGGTGCGTTTTACCGTAGCCGTGGCCTGAATATTGTTGATTGAACTGAAAATTAGAACAATAAGATAATATTCTCCTTTTAGAAGAAAGTTTTGGAAGAAACATCGTGAATATTAATTTCCTTACCTTTGCTGCAAGATTAATGTTATCAGGAGCTGTGGTGATAAACTAATTGATATCTTCAGTAGTGAGTATCCTTGCTTTTGTATGCATATAACTGTCGGATTTCCTTTTAAAAAAATTATCGTAATTTTGAATATGTATCGATGTTACCATTATTGTTGATTGAAATGGTGCTTTTTAGAATGGAAAATTGTGACCACAAAGAAGAAGCTTCATACTTTCCAGAAACGAATTTACATGTTTTGCTTAAATTTATTTTTTGTCTCCCAGCCTTTTGGTATCTTTTCATTCTTCTAAACACACCTGAATATTAAAAATTGTTTAAATGCATGGTGATATTACTTGAATACATTTATTCGATGACGAAAACTTCACTTTGCGATATGCGACTCTACTCACTATCGTTGACGACATTGTGTTTACGTTCATCTTACTCAAAATGTATATATTATACACTAGTCGCGTACAATAATTAGTCAGAAACAACGAAGTTTCCTCTGGAAGAACTTCCATGTAATAGAAGTTTTTCATCTCAAAACCGAAACAACATTTGTCTGCACTTAACAAGTCCTGCTCTTTCCGAAGAACTTTTCCAATAAAAAAGGTGGAAACCAGCGCTCAGCTGCGATGAATGTACCTCTAAGACAGAGGTACTTATTATATATACTTTGGCAACTTCAGGAAATTATAGAATTGTGTAAAGCTGCAATGACATCGTAGGTTTTACAAGAACAATAAAAGTTGGCGTTTCGAGGAACGTCATGTTATCGAAACTCCTCGCAGAGTTGTGAGAAATGAAACGACTTCATGAATTGTTTATTTTGTTCTTTTTTGCGTTTTTATCACAAACATTGTTTTGAATGAAACGTATAATATCTACTCAATGTCTATATATGGCAAAATGCAGTGTCCTTCATAAAGTTCGCATCATAGAGGATTTTTTTTTATTAATAATATATTTTGAAATTCGACTTGAGCGTTAGGCTGTTTTCCTGTGAAGAATATGAAAAAGGACCTACTCAGATGTCACGTGACTTTCACTACCTGTCAAAAGTAATATTTTTAAAGTCATCGCTGAAAATTGACTGATTTATTTGAATTTCAAAAAAATAAAGGACATTATTATTTCATTTTCGATTTCACACCTACATCTCTTTGTACATTCTATTGCAACTTTTGCCATTTTTTTATTATTACGAAATTTCTCGAATATTAAAAAATCAGTAACTTCGACAAAACTGTTTAATACCTTCCAGTAGCTCTAGTATGCGAATAACTTTCAAGTAGGAATCATCAACAAAAATATAATTTTCTCAAGACGGCTAAAAAATTCTGCTTCGCAATTACATAGTATTTGTTTCACGGTTTCTGGATCCTTACCGCATAGTCTACAGGTCAGGTCTCCATGTTTTTGAGGTGCTCCTTCACTGGTGCATGTCCAGTCAGGAGTCCCGAAACGGTTCTCAACTGGCTCCTGTTCATCGTTTACAGGTCTGACGTTCTTTTAATACACGGTTCTTTGATATATTTTTTTCCGTGTTTATTTCCTGGGAAATTATCACAGTAGTTTTTGTGCTTGTCCCTAATCCAGTATTTTACCCATATCAGTTGCTACACAAGGCCTTTTCAGTGCCGCTTGACTGTCTGATACGATGTTGATATGCGCATTTTCAACGTTTCTCCTATTATTTTCCTTCGCACATTGAAGAATGGCGTACAGACAGAGGTATGGGTGCCCAGTGGGTAGCTGATGCCAGTACTCGGATTCCTGAAGAACACTCCTGAGCACCATCTGTGCACCAGATTTTCCCCTGTAGAATGTCAGTTCTGTTTGGCACTAGCACTCCTAATTGGTTGTTGAAGAAGTACCGTTTCGGAATGTGGTCCGTTCTCGTTCCTAATGCGTCCCCGAGCACAGTTTTAACGATTATCATGTGTCCCGTTCCAACGTTCAGGTTGAATGCGATCTGCAGTCTGGAGGCACCAAGCCTCACCTCGCCCTGAACCACAAAGTGGAGAAATGGTAGTTCCAGAAGTGTCTAGATTGCTGCAGTTGGTGTTGATTTGATAGCCCCTCTGATTCCAAGACAAGCAAGTCTTTGTACCTTGCTTAGTTTCTTTGTGGCTCCTTTTTGTTGTGTCCTGGGCCGCCACACCAAAGAAGATCATGTAATGGAAGGCATGACCACCGTGCTCTACAACCAGTGCAGCTTATATGGGTTTAGTCCCCATTTTTTTTCCATAAGTGCGTCTGGCTATCACTAGTGAAGTCACCGCTTTTTTGGTTATTTTTTCGATATACTGCTTCCAGGTCAGCTTGGAGTCTAGAATTGATCTAAGATACTCGACTTCCCCGTTTATCTGTATGCCCTTCTCTCGAAGTCGTATGGGTCCTAGGCCCTCTGTTTTTCATCTCTTGGTGAATGCTTCTAAGGTTGCCTTGTTAGAATTGAGTCCCTCCAAGTCCGTCCATTTCGTTACAAGGTTAAAAGCCTCCTGCATGCGATCTCTAACCGTTGTGTTGAATTTTCCTTGTGCTAAGACCTCGATATCGTCAGCATAGCCAAGGTCTCGATGTCCTGCTTCGTTCAGTATTTCCAGTAAGGAGTCCGCGATCAGATTTAACAGAAGCGGGATAGAATCCCACCTTGTGTGTTTCGCCCTGGCTACTACGGTCGTCTCTGATACAGTGATGTGTATCAGTCGGTTTCTCAGCATCTAGTCCATTCCGGCCACACATGGTTCCTCGATTTCTCTGTGTCTGAGAGCTCTAGTGCCCACTAAACATGATACATAACAAAAATATTTTCCAGATATAACTTTTGTGCAATTTTGTGATATTGGCAAACTAACATTATATTAATGTCATCTTGACGTTTCCAACACAGTGTTTTCAACTATATGTTTATGTAACATCAAAATAATGTAACCAATAATATTCATTAGATAATATATATAATGTTGATTATTTGTTGCCCAGATATGTCTTAGACAGAGTAGTTATGCTATTTGTTTGATATTTTCTTCTCAAAACATTACTGACATGTGTACAGGGAGCCTTGAAATTAATATTATCTTGAAGGTTTCTTAAATATTACCCAGTAAATATGAAATAAATATATCACTGACGCCATCGTTCATTTTATCCTAATAATCATGGCGGTCATGGTAGGAGTTTTGAGTTCATAGAATTAAAATATAATTCAAATTACTCAAAAGTGATTGGAATCAATAGGATTGCAAAACTCATAATTTTCATGGTAAGATTATGATTTTCCACTACTCCATCCACTAATTGTTATTTTATCATTTAGGTTATGTAGTGAATGTAGTGATATCTACTATTTAGAGAGTATCTACATATGATGCTATGAATAGTAGAAAAGCTATCAGTTGTGGTTCCTGCTAATCAGATATTGGACAGTATGGAAATGGTTGCTGACATCTGGAGCTGTGTCAAATTATTTTGAACCGATTGATCAAGGAATTTTTGGAACTGAATCCAATGAATTTAGCTTGCTAAAACAACAATATTGGAGTTGCTTAATTTGTAAGAGAACTCAAAATTATATATTTTATACAGAGTGTTCTGATCGTTCTTAATTTCATTAACCTATGATAATATTAACGTTTCTTGAGATTGTAGAGAAATCATTTGAATTGTTTAATACAAATTATCAATAAACTAACTGCATTTTCTCTTTTTTTTTCAGTTTGGTAGTGTCCTTTCACATTCCTCTATCAGTTTTGATGTACAAAGTGGTACTTATTGAATGATCAGATTACACAAACTTAAATAGCAGTTGTTGTTTCCGAACTAATCGAAGATGAGCCCTTCTGGACTGGGCAAAGAAAAAATCTAAAAGTTTTGAATTGATAATTATGGACATACTGAAACGTAAGTAATTATTTTTCTTTTACCTCTAGGGGCAACATAGAATTATTAATAATTATTGGATGGTCGTTTTCTTATATCATAAAGATTAATATGAGTTTTCAGTGACTGTAATGATTATATTTTCAGAATATGTAAAAGATGTTTGCAGTTCAATCACAGATGAAGAGTTTGACTCATAGTGATGGATTGGATGACATTAGCAGAGCAGAAACTAAAAAGAAAGGAGAAGTGACCGAGACAACAACCATATAATTATTGATTCAGTGATATCTGTTTTTATTTTTCAAAAGAAATAGGTTTTCATTCAATATTATTCTTCTAATAACACTTAACTTTGGTAGATCTATCAATAAATTTTTCATCTGATTCAGGTGGTAATAAGTCATATTATTAGGTACTTTGGTCTATTCATATAGTGATTCAAGATTATATTTTTTATACCGCTAATTTTAATTTAATTGTTAATGATGTAACTGTCTTGTTTTATAACGCTTTTGGATAGAAAGTTCTGGATGTTGGAATGATTGAAGAGGCTCTGCAGAGTGACCAGCCAGATCTTCAGATCTAACACAACTCGACCTTTTTCTGTTGGGTCACTTGAAAAACAAAATCTTTGAAGCCGAATCAGAATTTCTGGGAGATTTACGAAGTAGAATTATAGAAGAGTGCCGTCGAATAACCCCGGAAAAGCAAAGAAATGTGAGGTCTTACTTTGAACAGAACTTGTACTTTTGTATGGTAGACAGTGTGAACATTCAGATCATTGACAATAATAATTATTGCGACAGTTGCTTTACGAAAACGAATCGTTGAAATTAATTTAATGGACCACTCTGTATATAAGAAAGAAAATGAGAAAACTGTTATTTTTGCTTCCATGTTATGAAACAATGTAACACAAAAAAATGCATAGGAATAAAATGTATTCATGCATTTCTGCCATCGAATCTCTCAAGCGTCACCATCACAAAACAATATTTATTGCCAAGCGATATAAGCTAAACCACGAAATTCAAACAGGCAGAAATTCAACTTGAACATTCATGCATCATCATCATCGATATCAGTATCGTGTTACAGCACAATTTATATTACCAAACATCGGAAATAATAGCAGTAATGAAGATCTATTAACAGTACCAACCAACAAACCGCCACACACAGTAATAACGCGGGCACATATCGATAAAACGCGACCAAAAAACCTCGTCCAATAAAACGCAAAGGTGCTAATTTATGGCAACGCAATGCATTTTCATTCATGAACAATGGAAATACTAATGGAGTTTCCAGTCAGCGTTTGAATTTTTTGATAAGGCTTTTAATTCACGTTTTATGCTAGGTGATTGTCTGGTAAGTGAATATTGTTGTATCGGTTTGAAAAACCATAATTTTCCTACTATGAAATAGTTTCGAAGCGGTTTTTCAATCGTCTCTTGAAATGTCATTTATTCCTTCATTTGGATTCCACTTTGGTTCATTATTAATGTTGCAGTGCTTAACCAAAGTTTATGGGGGGGTTTCTTTGGATTTTGTGTGAAACACCCTACTATTGGACGTTTACTATCGGATTTTCAGTACCCCAAGGATTACCCAGAAAAAAAAAGGGTTTAGAACATGGTTCGTTGATCTGTATATCGCTCGGACTTCACCATACTTTCTTGGCCGGTTCTGGTGGCTCTTGTCAATGGACTTTCGAGGATAAACTAACGATTGAACTTTCGGGAGATGTTTTTTAAATACTGTTCTCTTGACTGAGTATCGACCAGCTCTCGCAAATCTACCAGACGAGTGTATTCATCACTATTCGTGATACAGAGTACTTTGTTTTGCATCCTCTCCAGTCGTACCATTTGATACTTGGCGAGGCTGCACAACCTGGACAAGCATAGGTCATCGTTGGATTGACGACTTGTTTGTGAAGCAGTATTTTGTTCCCTACTGCCAACCTAGAGTTCCTCTCAATCAGTGAATACGTCCTTTGGACTGCGGCTTTTGCTCGCTAGGTTGACGTGCTTCATCAATGTTAGCCTTCTGTTCAGCTGTACTTCCAAGTACCTCACTGAGGTGGTCTCGTCAATCTGATCCCCCAAAGACTTCTACATTCGTTCTTTTCTTTGAGAAATTTATGAGTTCTGTTTTGTCAATTTAGCACTATTTTGTTCTTTGGTACGTACGGCACGACAAGTATCTCCAAAGGCGTTTCCACCAGGGCCGCGGCTGTCGCACTTAAGAACGACTTGACGTATATTGGCAGGTCATCGATATAAACAGCCGTGCTCGTGATTTCGTTCAATGGAACGTAGGGACAAGCTCGATCCCTGCGGCACTTCTGCTCCGGCTACCATTACTGCTGAATTGGTGTTGTTAACTGTGGCCATCCACTTCAACACGCCTGATCTGAGCATCTCCATGAATTATCCCCCTATCCAGATGGTATCAAATGCTTTCTGGATGTCCAGTAGGACCAATACAATATTTTGGACTAGTTGTAAGCCCTCCCTCATCTCGTGAACAATCGAGGCTACCTAGGAGGTAGTTGAGTGTCCTTTTTGGAACCCAAACTGCTCCGCCGGGATCAGTTTGAGCCTCTCTTCCAGGCTCGCAAGTCTTTACAGTAGTATTCTATCTACCACCTTGTCAAGCTGCGGAAAGTGCAGCGGCTAGCCTGTCTGGGAATCACAGGGGAAATATTTACGTGCCCCACTGCAGCCTTAGAGGCAATGCTCAACCTTCTGCCATTACACCTATGTGTATCGGAAGAAGCAGCAAACAGTGCCTTCAGACTGAGCCAGGTAAAATCATTAGAAAGCAGAAGATTTGATCGGACACTCAAAGATTTTGGAACACATTTCCCTAGAAGCCATGTCTAAACCGACAGATTTCATGCCAGTTAGGTACGACTTCGAAGTACAGTTTGAAGTGGTCATAAATAGCCACTAAACTTGCACAGAGAACGGACCTCAACTGGAAAGGGATGCATCAGTGTGGTACACAGATGGATCTAAGATGGACGAAAGGGTTGGAGTGGGCGTTACAGGACCAAATTTCAGGCTCTAAAAACTCCCTTGGTAACACCCCAACCATCTTCCAAGCAGAAGTACATGCTATAGAATTATGTGTCCAGGAATGCCTTGGAAGTGGCACTCGAAGGGCAGAAATCTATATACCGTCAGATAGCCAAGCAACACTAAAAGCTCTGAGGTGTTACACCTGTGAGTCTATGTTGACTTGGAACTGTAAACAATTCCTAAGACAACTGGCAGTAAACGATTAGATCACCCTGATGTGGGTGCCAGGTCACAGATGACTTAAAGGCAACGAAGAAGCAGATTGCCTTGCCAAAGAAGAGGCAATTACACAATTTCCTGTGGACTCTCCAGAGCCCAGTTAAAAGAAGAGTTCCAACGCTGGGTAACCGAAGAAATGAAATCTCACTGAAATAAAGTGCCAGGACAAAGACAAGCGAAAAGACTAGTGTGTCTATCGCCAAAGAATGCTAAACAGCTTCTCTAGTTGGACAAGAAAAACTTGAAGATGGTAACGAAACTTCTTACTGGACACTGCCCTCTGGGGTACCACCTCAAAAAGATGGGTAAATCAGAGAGTGATAGTTGCCGCTACTACGAGAACTTCGCGGAAACTGCAGAACATTGGCTGTGCGAATGTCCAGCGCTTTTCTGCAAGAGGCTTGAGTTCTTGGAAGGGGCCCTCTTAACGCCCTCCGACATCAGGAACTTACCTCCCAGGAAACTGATAAACTTCGCAGGAAGTTTCGGAATCCCAGGCCTCGAATAGATCATGGGTCACGCACAAAAGAACTCATAGGTCGAAATGCTTGTGAAGCTGCACAGCCTGTACGATCCCCTTACAATCTACCACATTTGCTATGGCGATCAACTCGGGATCTGTATTGACTCTGAGATGCCAACGATGTTCTCATTCACCACCAGGTCGATTGTTGTAGAGGTATGACTGTTCCAGGGAAAATTCTTTGGGGTGTTAGGGAAGTCAATTATTACTTCGTTATCCTGGGAGTGGTTCCAGAGCACTCGTTCATTCGCTTCGAGGTGATTGGCGCAGTTCCACTCAAGCCTTCTTGCATTGAAGTCTCCCGCCAGCAGCACTTTATGTCCGCTATTGAGGAGATTATCCAGATCCATTGCTTTGAACTTTTTATCCGGGGCGTTGTATTCCATATATATCTATGTACCACATGCAAGCTGTACGTCTGTATTTACTATGGTGCTTTGCTTTTGTGGCAAAGGTATATGTGGCACATCAGCCTTTTGTAAGGATCGCGACACTTCACTAGACTTTCAGTCATCTCATGTTTTTTCAAGGATCCACTTACTGATCTGTCATTTGCGGCCTGTCTGGGAGGGATGGGGGATGGGATTGTAGTGGGGGAATCCTGTGACATACCGTTTCGGACTGGTTTTCCTGCTGTCGACATTCCTGGTTTCGTTTCCTCTATTCCCAGATGTTATCTGCTGAAGGTGCTGCTACATATCGAGGGTTTTCACTCTTCTCTCTCCTAGCGAGCTTGCATGTTCAATTTTGATTTATTTTTTTTGCAAATATGATATGTTATCTCATTTCGTCAATCCACAGACCCCGCCTATTGTGGATATCTCCTGTTTTATATAATTGATTGTACTTTTTGTGAATAATCTGAATTGGAATAAAACGATTATTATCATTCTTGGGAATAATCCCATGTTATTTAAGCACCCTTCTACTACATAAGCATATTGAACATTTGTTGGTACCATTTCCATAACATATATTTATTGTGTTTATACAAAAGATTTTGAAGCAGATTGCGTGATACTTCCACAACTTTGAGCACCAGAACTCTAAACGAACAAAATAATAACCGCGTTTTCATACTACTGGAATAGAATATTGTGAGCTTTCAACGTGAAAAAAGTAATAAACGTGCAGAACAGCAGCAATTTTCCATTCATAAATCCACTTCAGCCTTGCACAGACCCCCTTTACACCTGACATTCTCGCATGATCTCTTCGTTGATAGGATGCATGAGCTTTGCAAGGCAGGGTTGGAGTTATGAAATACCGTCCGAATTATTTTTAAAGAAACCAGTTGTATAACTATAACAAAAACCTTGATTTTTCACTTGTTCATTACTGCTTTCTAATACCTTGGCAACGGTTGCTATTAACAGCCCCGGGTGTTATGGAGGAGAGCATTATGAATCATACGCCCGCTAAATGTTTTTTCTGTAGTTCATTAAATTAATTATTTAGATAAGTTTTATTTATAACTGAACATAAAAAAGGGAGAAATTATTTTCTCTCAAATAGAAATTAAAATTTCCCTGAACAATAAGTACCAAGTTTGAAGTTCTGTGAGTTGACCGATGATGAACTCCTCAATGTGCATTTGGCTTCGTTCGGAACGTTAACATTTTCTCTTTCGGAAACGTAATGGACTATCATTGTAGCAATTTTGTTCTCCGAGGACATACTTTTTTCAATATAGCTCTCCGCTACTGTACTACTCTTCCATCATGTAATTTTAGTGTTTCAAAGGAAGCACCACCTTGAACAAGAAGCGTTGACAAATTTTGAATTAACTTTCAAAAAGGCCATCAGTTGACTGAATGCTGATATATTAATGTTTTCTTTAACAATTAATGTTGATTTCAGCTGTGAGTATTTGGTCCATAGACTATAGACTATAGACTATAGACACAGGCAGTAAATTTCCTATCGCTTTTTCAGCTTTGAGCGTCACATTCTGTGAATCTCCATAATTATTATGAACACAACCGTTTTTAGTTTCCTTCAATTATATGGACAGTTTTGATTCGTTCTTAATAGAAGCTAAAACCCTTGTTCAAGACTGTTCAAGAATGTTGATCGGAATTGAATCCTTCTGTTTTACAGCAATATCTCGAGTCTCACAAGAATCCAATGTTGAACCATTTTTATTTTTAATCTTCACTAACGACATCTTTAAAAATAATGCCTGTTAAAAAGTCCTATGCGCTGCTTGTATGAAAGTATTCAGAGAAATAAATGATAATACTGACCACATCTGCATTGCAGGAGGATTTGAACTAACTGGTGAAATAGCTGGTGCATACAGAATAGTTTATATAATACTAGCAGACCCGGTCACGCGTTGCTGTGGCTAACGTTTTTATTATATTACATAGTAGTAAATTATTCAAGGGAAACGGTAGTAGAACACCAGTCATGGGTACTACCATGCTTTTTTATACAGATGCCATTTGTTAAAATACATGGCGACCGCCATCATTGCTTTTCTACTACCGTTGATATTGATTCTGGAGCCTTGAGTACCTCATAATCATCAAAATACATATATCGTACATCCTAATTTGATGTATAGCAAATATATAATAATAAAATATATAATAATATAACTACGTGGTGATACTTACATGTATATACTTTAATTAAAGATTGTTTAATAATGAAGCACTAATAATTAAAAAGCAAGAACGATTCAACTGTATTACTTTTACTATAATATGAATTCAATTTATAATTCAGTTTAAATAACACGTGGCCGGCTATGGTAATACCAAAAATTAAGAACGTAAGAACAATTGAACTTCACTGTATTGCGTTTACTACGAAATAAATTTAAGTTATACTTTAGCCTCAGCAACACGTGGTGGTTATGCCATTAAATTGTAACTTATGTGAAACGTTAGTACTTTTAACACTGCGCCATCTGTTAGAATACTTACTCAATCCAGTCAGCAGATACCGCCATCTGTTAGAATCGTTTGGGACTGACAGATAATCGTGACTGTCAAATAATAAACAAATAATGCTTAGTAGACGATAGTGTGAAAACTACGAAGCATCGCACAAACAGGAGACCGAGAACGTGTAATGTGTTCTGTCTCACTCTCTCGCCATCAACAAATAATTTGCAATAAAATAATATTGCGGCTATAAATTGAGATGTGAGCTATGCTATCTGTTAAGTTAGATCGAACTGCACACGGTGTGCAAATTTGATTGAAATCGGTTAAGTAGTTTGGGAGTCTATAGCGGACAAACAACGTGACACGTAATTTATATATTTCCCTTACATATAATTACGTAGAACATAGGGGTCATATTCGATCAAAAGTTCACCTTTTCTAGTCATTTTGAAAATGTGATCTCAAGTTAGATGGAAAATTTTGGATTTTTGATAAGCAACTACAAAGACTTCTAATTATTTTTTTCTATGAAGAGCATTTATCTATCGTTAGTTAGAAGTAAACTGGAGTATTGCAGTGTTGTTTAAATCAAATATATTGATGCTATATAGAAAATAATGGTAGGATTTTTTTTTAATACGCATAATATAAAAAGCACGAAACTTATCCTCTGGGAGGATATAACCACGATTTACTTCTCGATGAATTTGAATTCATATCACTCAGAACACATCGCTAAATTAGAGACTTACGCTTCATATTGAAAAATTATGAAAAATCTAATTGATAGTGCAGCTCTTCTCTCATACATTAACTTCTAATATCATACCAAATTATAGAAGTCACTGTGAACCCAACTGATTCTGCCCTGCATCGCATCTGAATACCTGGGTCGATACTTTAAGGGTTGAAACGATAATTACAATTCTAAAGAAGAACGTGTCGTGTCATGTCCTGGAATTTACTCCGTGGTTTCAGTATTCGATAGGAACTTCAACAGTATTACTTTACTGCGTTGGAAAACTACGTCTCTGGTAAATGTGGGGGAAATTTACGAATCTGAGAAGCATCACATTCATTAGTGCCATCACTTATTAAATAAATGAATAATTGGAAACATTAGTGTGAATTAAATACTGCCAAAGATAAGACAGAAAAAATCAAAATGGGGGATTAATGAAATGAGCTGCAAGGATTGGGGTAATGGGGTTAGCCTCAATGATAAACTTCTATTCTGAGTCCAGACTATTTCAACAGTCTACCAGGAATTTTGAAGAAATTCGGGCAAGAGAAAATTTATAGCTGAAGGATTGCGCTAGCAAATAGTGAGAACAGAATTCAAATTGTTCAAATCAGAAAAAAATTATTCAGATTTCAACTGGGACAAAATTTTGGGGTGCGACGAAAGAAGTACTGAGTAGTTTACTATATTCATTCTATAAGAATTTATGACTACTCAATTGAATATTGAGTATTTGAGTTTGAAGTGAAAATTTACACTGACTGTAAAGTTTCTGAACTAGTTCCAATATTGAAAAATATTCTTGGTCATAGTTCTATAAGTAGTTAATTTGGACTGTACAGTAATAATAAATACTCTAATTCGAAGACAAAATGATAAAATTAAAAACTAAGTTTCAGTCGAAAAACTGCACCTACCCACAAAATAGACATTTTCTGAATGAACTATTCAAAATCTGGCAAAAAATCATCAATGAAGGTAATAAAATTTTCAAATCTTCCTAAACCGTCGACTCTGAAATGAACGTGAGTGCATCCCATTAAAAAATCCATACTGCAGCAAACATCACATCCTTTCCTACGTGCTCGATTACCCCCTTCCTCTGCACCCCGCCAGATGATTTCAATCCAACAAATCAGAATCAGGAATTAATCTTCTGTAGGCCCGTAGCGCACGAGTATTATACGAACTGCAAACAAATAAGATATCTTGGTAATTGGAATTGCTCATTTGGCCTCTGAATTCCGAATCAATTTCACATGTAATTGTTGTCTTAGAATTGAATTGGACGCTCAGCATGGAGCGAGTCCCACGGTTAAGTGGGCTCGCGGAACGGTCATTTGTCCATTGTTTGCAAATGGTCTCCGAGTTGCGGAATTCTATGCGAATGCAAAATCGGGCGTCCGTCAGGAGAACTCCGATATGCGGCAAGAAAAGGACATTTTCTTCCTACGATCTTCTTGAAACGAATTATCTAACGCTTGTTTATCTACTTACAAGGTGTTAATGAGGTCATACGGAAAATTCATTAGGAGTATTTGTTGCCATCATTCGTTATCGGAAACGGTCCAGCTACATCGATGGCGATTCGTTCGAAAGGAGCACCTATACTGCATTTTTTTATTTCTCCTCTTGATCTTATTCTGGGGCCTTTGCTTGCTTCATACTTCGGACATCTGCGACACCATCTTCCTACATCTTCACAACATTGAACCCAGTGAAACCTCCGCCGTATTTTATTCAAGATCGTATTCACTTCAAAATATCCACTTGATTTGCTGCCATGAATCTCCTCCAATCTGTTTTCAGTAGACCGTTCTCACCAATCAGGGAATTTCATTGTGCCTTGATGTTCTAACGGAAATTTCTTTCCTGATGTGTACTTTCGCTCCGCTTTCCTTAAATGTGGTGACTAGCAACGGTACAATGAATAGGTACCTTATATTCCAAAGAGTGAGTACCCAGTACATCGTAGTCCAGTTGCCCCCCAAGCCCCCGTTGTGATGACAAAGGGACTGACAATAAAGAAGTAACAGCCTGGATATCAGTAATCAGTTGGGACTAAAAGTCCAGTTGATGAAAAAGCAGATATTGATATAAGGACAATAAAATGAGGTAGGTATGTAAACTACTAAAATTAGTTACAGAAATATTTTCCACCAGGAAAGTGGAACATCAATTATCACTTATATTATGTAAATCAAAGTACACTATTCAAAGTAATATGAGGCGAACCTTTCACCAAAATGAAAATACACACTGAAGGTGTGTAGCAAATACCATTTCCATAATAATAATATTAGTTCCTGAATTACACTCACACACACAAGAATTAAATGCGGTGAATAATAACACACAAAATAGAATTCAAGATTACAAAGGACTTTAGGCCAAGTGAAGTTTCGTAAATTTGGAATATTACAAACAAAAAATTTTATAAATGTTCTCCGTGTGGTTTCCAATGCTTTCTCCAGTATCATAGCCAATATGATGAAATAATATATGAATCGATGGCCTTGGTACCGATGGCCTTGGTACAACTGGAAGGTCCAGCACTTGGCTCCTGGGCCTGCCTATCCTACAGGGCCTGGCAAATATCTTGGTACAACTTGGAGATCCAACAATTTTGCCTCAAGTCAGTTCTAATTGATCGTAGAAATGGTTATCGGTGAAACGGGATACTACTGGTTATCAGGTGTAAATGGAGAAACACTTCCAAAAGGCAGCGACAAATTCAAAGGTGTTCTGGGTTCAGGGCTTCAAAATGGTGGTGGGCGACATCAACTTAAAATCCCCATTGCAGGTACTCTTTGTGAGTTATCCAATACAAATACGACTACTCGAGTCCACAAATATGGCTATTCAAGTCCACAAAAATCACCGGAGATTATTCAACCATGTAGAATCAATTAAATCCACTAATAAGTGATAAATTATCGAAAATTGGTACATGAGTATCGTCACACACCTGCCCTCAAGAACGCTACACACGGAAGAGAGCCAGTCGAAGACGAAGCCGAAAACAACAGAGAAATAAAAAAATCACATTCCTTTCAACTTGACGTCGTTCATGATATGTCATATGTCAATCATTGACAGAAAATATTTTCGAATAATTTTATTGAAATTGAAAGCAATAAACAATGAGGATTGGAAAGTCGGTCATAAATCAAATCAATCATCAGTCACCCTCTGTGAAAATCATGTTTTACGACCTCCCGAATAAATGACGTAACAAAAGTAGATCGAGTAACCATGTGAACCTCAAAACAAGGACAGAGATCTTCAACATAAGGTGCGTTCATTTGCACGAAAGTGTGACACTTTTAGACAAGGTGCAGATTACACGACACGGCTCTACATACACTTAACCTTGAAGAAAATGAAAGGACCTAAATTGAAATTAATTAAACGTCAGATCACATTCGACTTCCGGCAATGGTGGAGGACAGACGGCGTTCTCGTGTCTCAAGTCAAGTACATGTGTGTGATTGTTGTAGTGTAGTTTGTATTGTGTTGTCTGTCGTCTTTAGTACGTGCAATCACCCGATTTTTAAGTGTTTGTGACGTCTGCCGTACACCACAGTTTTCTAACCGTGGTTAAACGTGCAATCAACAAAAAATAATTTTTTT
Source organism: Chrysolina americana (assembly GCA_958502065.1). Classification (NCBI taxonomy): domain Eukaryota; kingdom Metazoa; phylum Arthropoda; class Insecta; order Coleoptera; family Chrysomelidae; genus Chrysolina; species Chrysolina americana. Next base: position 107,004,029 of record OY293410.1, on the reverse strand, counting down.
ACATTTTTTTTGGGTGGAGGTATTGCCTTGAGCAAGATTCCCCCTCCACCCCCTGACGAAGTCCCCAATACTCACGCCAGTAACCAGGCTGGGGTAGGGCGGATCCCTACGTAGTGGGGTGAGTGCTGGACAAGTGCGCCAATAGGAAGCAAGGTCCAATAAACGCAGAGAGAGAGAGAGAGAGAGAGAAACGTCAGATCTCAGGTAACCTCCAAATTCTTCACAACAATAACAAGGAATAATGAAATGACTGAAACAATTATGAATCGAAATCTGGGTAAGCTAATAATGAAGGGTAAATAGAATGAAAAACCTTCAGAACAAATTCATAAACCAATATACCAATAACAAGAAGCATAATTCAAGGCAACGGTCGATATTTCACGATTTAAAAAAGGTAACAGATAGTCACATCTGCACATATATATTAAAATTTGATTTTGAACCGTAACAGTTTCCCAACAAATTCTCCTGGACAAGGTATCTGCGTTATTGATCAATTTGTTTGTTCTTCTTAGCCTGTTAACTGGGAAATCATCCACCCCCCACAATTGTCTAGCTGATTGATGAACACGTTTCAGTAAGGGGTAAGCTGCTCGTCTCCATGCGTGTAATCTAAGATCGTGGATCCAGCGTCGGATTGCCTGACTTGGAACCTAAATTACAGTAGCATCGATCAGTTTACTATGAATTTTGCATAGCATATTTAAACGATGTTAAATCTTCAGAAAAATACTAAACCAGCAGAATTATTTTAAAGGAATAAGTTTTAATGAGAAAGTGTTATAAATATTCACTTTAAAATGTGCTAAATGATTTGGTTCAGCATGATCGTAAGAAAATAATTGCCAATTTATATCACATGAAAATTGCTTGAATTTGGTCAAACTCTTAGCTGTAAAGACATCGATTTTTGTAAACTGACCACTATGGTCGGATGAACAGAGTTCATAGACACCTACCTGTGGTAACTAAATCTTCAGGTATCTCATCCACATCTTCAAGTTCAAGTGAATGCATCAAAGGTAATTCAAAGTATCAAAATTCGTGTGTGTTTCACACTCTTGTAAATGCTTTTCAATGTTGATAATCTGACTACAAACTAGGTAGGACATAGATTAATTATTCTTAGACGAGGCTGAAAAACCAACTAATAGATCTCACGACTGTACGTTACCTAATCATCTCATTTTACATGTTTTTGTTCTTCTGGAAGCGTTTGATAAACGAAGCTCAGTAGTGAGTATGGCAACGCAATTAGAAGTAATAAATCACAATCAAAAAATAAATTTTCCAAATAGAATCCTTTGATACAGGTGCTCGATCGAGAATACGGAATAATTATGAAAGTGTCAGTTACAAAATTGGGATTTATTACCCATCAGGGAAATTAGTGAGTCCTCATTATTCAATTATTTCACGTTGCACGCATCCGACATTCTCTTTCTCACAAACTGCCGTTGTATGTTAACTCGCATTTTAATTCATCAACAAACTGCAATTCTTCATCAATCGCGTATCAGGTTGATAGTCAAAGAAGTCCTTTTCGATTATCGAGGAATAGCAGTTGACAGCTACTCAGTTCACTGTCAATGGCTAGACATTTGACAATCATTGACGTGATGAGAATCTATGAGTTGGCGTTCTGAACTCTGATATGGGTAATGATCTTACTTATTTCAACATACAAAACTTTCAAAAAAAATCCTTCAATTATCATTAATATTAATGTTAAATAAATGATTTGTTGCATGCAGTAAGTGAGTCAAAGAAGCCTGTCCAGAGCAGTCAGTACAAGAAAGAAATTTAGTCGAAATATTCTTGTTTTACGGAGTTGTCCAAATAACCTTCAGCAACAGCAGTTTTCCAGTTATGAAATTATTTCTTGGAGACTTTTCCCTATATCGAATACTCCCTTCTTCGCCAGCTCTTCTACTTTTTCCTGCTTTCCCTCAAATTTCATCTGGATATCAGTACTTTTGTATTTGAATTTTCAATTATTTCTCTGTTCTTAGTCTATTTCTTTGATATTCTCTTCAAGATTAAGAAACTGCAAGTTTAACCCTTTTTCTGTTAGAACAATCATTTGTGGATCTCACATATTTGCATGTTAAGAACTTGCGTATCCCTTTTCTATCTATACATCGTTTATAACAAAGTCGCTGTCTGCTACAACATTCCCCTTTCCCCACTTACATCTTCTAGACCACGCAAATATCCACAAAATCAAACTTCATCATAACCGAGTTCAGCATCCTCAAAAATGCTGTTTCGACATTTTCAGACTCGTTAAAGTTTTTTAATTAATACCTAGGTTGTTTGCACACAAGTGTTCAACTATGGCGCAGCGTTGTGAAAAGTGGGTGAAGATAAACACGCTGAACGTGACAAAAAGTAATTGCATGCATAAGGTTGATAAAAGAGGGGTAGTCAGACGACAAGAACTGGTATTTTTCCACCAATTGGGTCAAGTTTGTTTCTTCATGATTGAGTATTTCCCGATGAAGATACTAATTATTTTGAAAGCGTCCGTCGAGAGACTGGGGATAGTGAACAGCAAGTGGGAATTCTTGATGAATCATTTTAATTGAATTTCAGGAGTTTTCGGTTCCTGGCGAAACGAACATCGTCCGAGAAGGAAAGGAGAAACGAAAAAAATATCGAAATCTACGCTTTGAACTCCGCAGGCTCTACCCAAACCATTATGTTATAATAGTGGTTCTGATAAGAGGAGTCCTTTGTGGAATGATGGACACACTGCTCTCGAACCTGAGAATCATGTCGGCTTGCCCTTATATGGCAGAAATCTTAGCTGGATGGATGCAGAAGGCCGTTACTCCGCCTGCTCAGGGCACATGATTCTCGGAGCCAGCGTTGGATTGTTGGCAAGGGAGCCTTCCGGGAAATTCACGAATGGGGTCAATAACTTTAAAAATTCCTCAAACCCTCATTTTTAGTCCGATTTAATGAAAATATTCCCCAGTGACCAGCAAGTATATTTGCTGATAATTGGCACTGATTTTCAAATGAATATTTTTTTTCCTGTGTACACTGTTGTAAAAATATGTTCTCGTGCAAAATGAATGAAATTATATTTATGCAATATTGAAAGACGAAATAAAAATATTATGTTCCTTGAATTTATTTGGAGGGAGGAAGAAGTCATTTCCTTCCGTATTTTTTTATATTTTCGTGAAATTTTTGTCATTCTATTTCCTTTATATGTCAAATCTTGAATCTGCGCATGAAGAAATCATATATTTCCTCTACATGAAATTTTGCTTGCAAGTGAATCTGCCGAATTTGTATTTTTCATGATTTTAAGGGGTCTAACCCTTTGGAATTTTTTCGATTTTTTTAATACCTTTGTTTCATATCTATTGATTCGAAATTTACAGATTATACCAATTTGATCATTCTGAATCGATTGGCGTCCGCAGAATTGCATCTTCAACAGTTGAAGAGTTCATTTGGAGAGGAAAGGAGTAATTTCCTCCTATATTTTTTTCTACTTGTTCGTGACCTTTTTGACGTTGTATTCCCTTTACAGGGTAAGAATCGCAAAATTTGTCGTTTTTTCGAAAAGTTTAAAATAAAAAATGACAAACATATGCGTTTTCAGGATATATGAATGTTGCCAAATAGTTTTTAAATTTTTTTTCGTCATATTCACGAATTTTAACCTTTTTTGTAAACGCTCCCCGAATTTGATATACATTCCAGGTCAAAAATAGATTTGGTAGGTTTTTATGGAACCTCTGCAATTTTGAAGATCGGAAGAATGATTTTCCAACTCCAACAATGAATATCTCGAAAACGACTCAAAATATTCCATTACTATTTATCACTTGAAATTATGAAAACACATATCTTCCAAATGAGGTATAACTTGAATTTTAGGGGTGGCGGTGGAAGAACAGAGGGATGAAATGTACTTCGGCTGAGTTTTATCGCAAACTATGTCCTTTTTGAAAATGTCTGAGCATTTTTTTAAATCCAATTCTATCGAAATACATAGCCAGTTCCATTATTAATGGCCCTCTCTGTATACAGGAAACGATATATCCTCAGTCGCCACAAATCCACGATAACGAAATCATCTACGAGCAAGATAAAGATATTTCCACAGCCCCAAACTTTTCCTGAATGTGAACTTGATGAACTTCCCAATTAAAATATATTCCCCTCTTAGCACGAAATTAAATTTGAGGGAGAAAAAACAATATAATCATTCTATTATGGAAATTCTGGTGAATACAGGCCAATATTTCTTTATTACCTCGAAATATTACCGTTATGGAGCATTTCATATTGTTTTCCTTTTGATAAAAAAGGGAGCTCTTCAGGTCTTTATTACATTTCTTTTCTGAATTTATAATTCGTCTTCAAAGGTATTTTCACTAAATGTTTCGCGTCAACATAATTTCCGAATAAATGAGGGCAGCTCATACCTTAGAAACTCGGTGAACTTCTTGTCTAGGAATTTAATGTGTTGACACGGAAGCAGCTTCCCAATCATCTGAAAACGCTGAGAAGTTGAAGTGTAAAAAATACCAGAATCTTGGTAATAACTATTTGTTTTGTCCAGTAGCTGTTGAAACTTTCGGTTTTTATGGTCATGAATCACTTATCATTTATTCACGACATCGGAAGAAGATTAGGCCAAGTAAGGAAGGATTATCGTTCAACTACTTTCTTGATAGAGAGAATATGCATTGCTATCCGACGTGGTAATGCTGTTTCGGTTTTTGGAACTATTCCACTTTCATTCCATTAAAAGAGCTAAATCTCTTTGGATGAAGCAGACTTCAGTGCATTTCAAATCTCCAATTCATGGTAAACCAATAGTTGATCCACCTTCTTTTTCAGAACAATCCAAGATCCAAAATAGAATACTTCAAGGAAGAGCCAAATCAACCCCTCTAGAAGATTCCACTTCATTAGGAAGGATTGATTATTGCGTTCAGAATGGTTTGATTGAAGATGCTGCTGTTCCTATTTTGCCAGTTAAGTCTTTGGATGAGTCTGTGAATCACCTTGGAAGTCATGGTTGAAGAGTTGGATTGAATATTTTGGGAAATACAGTTATTCTTTGAGCTGCAACAGATGTTCAAACAACTCACATTTTTAAAAAGAGTTTCATCTTATAATAATAATAATAATAATAATATATGTTTATTCATCATAAATGTACAATCAAGTATAGTTTTGTTACTGTGTGAAATAAAAATGGCATCACTGAAGGAGCAATCGCAGTGGATTAATCCTCTAAATTTAATAAAAATACTTAAGATTAAAATATAATTTTATAATAAAATAGAGTATAAGTATAAAACATATGGGAAGAAGTGGTATCACATAAAAAAAATTATATATCACAATTGGTAAAAGTGTCACTTTGAGGTAGGTTACACATAAAGTATTTGTAATATTAATCGGGGTTCAGAGTCTCATATACACATATATCACAGTCAAACGATTTTTATCCCATGTGAGTATCACATAAGATTAAATATCACATTTGGTAAAAGGGTCACATCCAGGTAGGTTTCACATAAGGTGAGTGTCATAATCGGGGTTTAGGGTCACATACATATACATTACAATATTGTTTGATGTTTGATGAACAATCTTTTGTTACAATGACATTATTATAAGTTTGATGAACCATTTTTTTTGAGGGTTTCAATTAATGTTTGTAATATCTGTCTATCATAGTATTTAGGCCAATTGTTAACTTTTATTTAAAAATTTCGTTGCTTCGGCTGGTTTGCATTGTTTCAGGTGATAATCCCAAATTTTTGGACCTAGAAAGCTGCAGTGCCCCTGACCCACTGTTTTAATACATTTCGGTACCACAACGCTGTGGTTTCGCCTTCTTGTGTTATATGGATGATCTGGGTGCGTTATTTCAATTTTATTTTTGTAAATCCCTTGTAACATATTTTGGCAATAGAGTTGTCTAATATCAAAAATGTCGCATTCGTTATTTCAGTAGAGTACGTCTTTCCTTTGCCAAGAATTATTTTGAGAATTTTCTTCTGCACAATATTGAGAGTATTTAAATGTGCATCATTTACACCTCCCCATCTATAATACCGTATATGAGTTGGGATTGAATTAGGCTATAATATATAGTTTTCAAGTGAGAAATATCAAGGAATTATTTCAACAGTTTGAATCTTGATATGAATCCACGAAGTTTTCTTGTTAGATACGATATATGTAAGTTCCATTTCATGTGTCTGTCAATTTGTATACCAAGGTATTTTATGGAGCTGGCTTCTGGAATGGATTTATATTTAATGGACCCATATTCGGCAAGTTGTTGCTGTAGGAGGTAAAAGGTAAGTATTTGGTCTTTTCTGCATTCATAGTAAATTTATTGTATTGGAACCATTTGAAGATGTTGTTGAAGATGTTATTCTCCGCATAATTTCATATAGTCTTTGGGGCTTTTTCGCCAGGACAACAAGATAGTTCCGAATTTTTGGTATACCTGCTGAATATACTTCGTGAGCAGGAGAATACTTTATTCGATGTTCTTTTACTCTCTGATAGCACAGAGCCTATCACTTCTTCAGTAGTATGGATAGCGGAATCTTCATTGATTTTTTTGAATTAGAGCTCGCGATTCCCAACCTTTGACAGTCGAGTGTATTGCCGAATATGTGCCAAAATAACCGACAGCTATAAAATAGCGAACATAGTTGAAGCAACTGACAGAAGTATTAAATTATTACAGCAAATCAAGCTAGAAGAACATATCAATCTAGCTGACTGCCGTTATGAACCTCATCCAATTCATGAGCTCTGGAAGTCCGCTCGAGTTTGTCCTATACTGAAAAAATGCGATTCCAGCGATATCAAAAACTATAGAGCAATTTCTATTTTATGTAACTTTCCTAAACTATTCGAAATATGTATGCAAAATGTTATGTTCTGTCATGTTCAGAAAGTTATCTCTCCTACTCAGCACGGTTTCGTACAACACAGATCACAAGTTCGAAATTATACCTAGTTTTATTTTATGGATATTATTATTGTATTTTTGTCAATATAGTCGTACACAAATCATCCACAACGAACCTTGCATGCTTAAATCGATATCTTTGTACCTACCTGGACAATCAAAGACAGGTGGACGTTATATACTTAGACTTCCAAAAGGCGTTCGATCAAATCGACCATTATGACCTTCTCAGCAAATTAACCAAATCGTGTTTATCCAGGAAACTACTTCCATTAATTGAGTCGTTTGTTGAATATAAATCCTTCAAATCTTTCCCACACTCGGTTACATCAAAGTTCTACTACGAAGCATCTTTGAACGTTGTTATTATTATCTTGCTGTAACATGAACTAATATATATTTTCTGTAATCTATTGTAGAATTTCCTGTAATTGGGTACCCCTGTTCGAAATAAATCGCTTTTTTTCTTCTAAATGCAGTTATCGTTCACTGTGGTTCTGGAGCTGCTTCTGACAATTTGATGAGCCTCTGGAGACACCATAAACATCCTATTTTACAGAAAAGAAGATAATCCTGATTCGACGAACATCTCCAGAAGTTTTTCTTCAAATATTTCCAACTCTCCAGCAGATTTTTAATGAAATTTTTAAAGTAACATTTGGTATCACATTGTAATACGTTTGTCAGACAAGAGGGCTCGAAAAATAAGTTAATGATATTGTAGTGTGAGTAACAATCCATTTGTAACGTGAATCTGAAGCACTTTACTGTTTTGGAGACCTTTTTTTTTCAATTGGGATTTCTTCCAAAAGAAGAGGGAATTGGCTGAAAGACTCTACAGGCATAGCAATTGCTTGAAAATTCTGCTGTTAGATCACAAGAAGCAATGAGAGGAATATGTCACAAGTATCTGTTTGATATATTTCAATACATAATTTTGTTGTCAGTCAGGAAATCTAATTTTTTGACTGGTGTTTATCAAATTTTATGTAGATGATACTTAACAATGGTGCAACGTCCGTTGAAAACTACAAAATAATTCTATGAGCTCTGTGTTCAGATATCTGAGTGTGAATGCCAGTATATCGCATGTTATCATAGAAATCTTTTTATCTTTCCTGAAATAGCTATTCTGCGCAATGTACGAATTCGTGGAAAACTCTCAAGGCGGATCTGAGCATCCCAATTCAAATGTGTTTCACTACCACAATCAAGTATCCCACTTTCCTGCAGACGTAATCAAATAAATGAGGCCCATTGAAATTCAGCCAGAATATTTCGCTAAATTCTGATAAATATATAATGAATGACCCTTGGGATTTCCCAGTTCCCTCGAATACACGCAGAGTAGAACCTTTCTAGTTATTCTCTCCTTTCGTCTGAACTCTGACCTAATTCCAGCACATCGAATGGCGAGAAATTGCTTATTTATTTAATCGAAATGAATTCCGCCAAGTATCTGTATAACCGCTGATTTTCAATTCAGCTTGAGAGCACTGATTTTTTCATTTCTTTTGAGGAACCAGTATCAAAGGAATGTTTGTACAGAGCAGAAAGTTTTTCGAGTAATAGTCTTAATGCATTTTTCTTCCAAAATTCTGGTTTAAAGGACCTTTTTCATACAGTATTGATTTTTGATTTGGTGAAGTGTTTACTTGTGATGATGGAATTGGTGAAGAAACAGCAACTTTTATTTTTCATTTATTTTCTTCTGGTATTGTTGTTTCTCCGAGATTTTAAACAGGTGTTGAGGACACTCTTTCTGCAGACTATCAAAGATCCCTTGGTCCTCTTTAGCTCTTTTGAAGAAAATTTTGGAATGTTGTTAATTTGCCTAAGCAATTTATTTTTCCAGTATTATTTGGAATCAGCTCGTTGATTTTTTTGGGAAATGGTAATATGTAATATTTTTCAAAAATTTGGATTCTTTCTTTATTGAATATTGCATCACTTGACTCCAACCATCCGCAAAATTTTTCAACTAGAATGTCGTTTCACTTAAAAAATATTGATTTTGTGAAAAATTGGCCGAACCCCTGACGACCCGACAATGATTTTCAATCATAAAAAGTTGTGAATTGGACTGGAATTAATGTTTTCTTTTTTTGAGACCACTTCAAAGATTTAAAAAATCGACTGAACCGCTCTGACGACCCGACATTGACTTTCAATTAGAAGAAGTTGTAAATTGAACTGAAATTGATGTTTTTTGACCCGACACAACACGCGCCAACTCGAATCCTATTTTTGAGACCAATTCAAAAAATAAAAAAATTGGCCGAACCCCTCTTATGACCCGACAATGACGTTCAATCATGAATAGTTGTGAATTGGAATGGAATCAATGTTTTCTGACCCAACACAACACGCGCCAACTCGAATACCATTTTTGAGACCACTTCAAAAAATTATTAAATTGGTCGAACCCCTCAATGATTCTCAATCAAGAAAAGCTGTAAATTGGACTGAAATGAATGTTTTCTGATCCACCACCAATCGCGCCAACTCAAATTCTATTTTTGAGACCACTTCAAAAAATTATAAAATCGGTCGAATAGCTTTGGCGACCCGACAATAACTTTTAATCGTGAAAAGTTGTTGATTGGATAATAATGAATGTTTTCTGACTCACCACCCATAGCGCCAACACAAATTCAATTTTTAAGACAACTTAAAAAAATCAAAAAAATTAGTCGAACCCCTCTGATGACTCGACAATGATTCTCAATCGTGAAAAGTTGTGAATTAGACTGAAATGAATGTTTTCTGATTTACTACCAATCGCGCCAACTCAAATTCTGTTTTTTGAGACCACTTCAAAAAATTATAAAATCGGTCGAACCCCTCTGATGACCCAACAATGATTCTCAATCATGAAAAGTTGTAAATTGGTCTGAAATGAATGTTTTCTAATCCACCACCAATCGCGCCAACTCAAATCCTATTTTTGAGACCACTTCAAAAAATTATAAAATCGGTCGAACCACTCTGATGAAACGACAATGGTTCTCAATCATGAAAAGTTGTAAATTGGACTGAAATGAATGTTTTCTGATACACCACCAATCGCGCCAACTCAAATCCTATTTTTGAGACCACTTCAAAAAATTATAAAATCGGTCGAATAGCTTTGGCGACCCGACAATGACTTTTAATCATGAAAAATTGTTAATTGGATAATAATGAATGTTTTCTGACTCACCAGCAATCGCGCTAACACAAATTCAATATTTAAGACCACTTCAAAAAATTATAAAATCGGTCGAATAGCTTTGGCGACCCGACAATGACTTTTAATCATGAAAAGTTGTTAATTGGATAATAATGAATGTTTTCTGACTCACCAGCAATCGCGCTAACACAAATTCAATATTTAAGACAACTTAAAAAAATCAGAAAAATCGGTCGAAACCCTCTGATGACTCGGCAATGATTCTCAATCGTGAAAAGTTGTGAATTAGACTGAAATGAATGTTTTCTGATACACCACCAATCGCGCCAACTCAAATCCTATTTTTGAGACCACTTCAAAGATTTAAAAAATCGACTGAACCGCTCTGACGACCCGACATTGACTTTCAATTAGAAGAAGTTGTAAATTGAACTGAAATTGATGTTTTTTGACCCGACACAACACGCGCCAACTCGAATCCTATTTTTGAGACCAATTCAAAAAATAAAAAAATTGGCCGAACCCCTCTTATGACCCGACAATGACGTTCAATCATGAATAGTTGTGAATTGGAATGGAATTAATGTTTTCTGACCCAACACAACACGCGCCAACTCGAATACCATTTTTGAGACCACTTCAAAAAATTATTAAATTGGTCGAACCCCTCAATGATTCTCAATCAAGAAAAGCTGTAAATTGGACTGAAATGAATGTTTTCTGATCCACCACCAATCGCGCCAACTCAAATTCTATTTTTGAGACCACTTCAAAAAATTATAAAATCGGTCGAATAGCTTTGGCGACCCGACAATAACTTTTAATCGTGAAAAGTTGTTAATTGGATAATAATGAATGTTTTCTGACTCACCACCCATAGCGCCAACACAAATTCAATTTTTAAGACAACTTAAAAAAATCAAAAAAATTAGTCGAACCCCTCTGATGACTCGACAATGATTCTCAATCGTGAAAAGTTGTGAATTAGACTGAAATGAATGTTTTCTGATTTACTACCAATCGCGCCAACTCAAATTCTGTTTTTTGAGACCACTTCAAAAAATTATAAAATCGGTCGAACCCCTCTGATGACCCAACAATGATTCTCAATCATGAAAAGTTGTAAATTGGTCTGAAATGAATGTTTTCTAATCCACCACCAATCGCGCCAACTCAAATCCTATTTTTGAGACCACTTCAAAAAATTATAAAATCGGTCGAACCACTCTGATGAAACGACAATGGTTCTCAATCATGAAAAGTTGTAAATTGGACTGAAATGAATGTTTTCTGATACACCACCAATCGCGCCAACTCAAATCCTATTTTTGAGACCACTTCAAAAAATTATAAAATCGGTCGAATAGCTTTGGCGACCCGACAATGACTTTTAATCATGAAAAATTGTTAATTGGATAATAATGAATGTTTTCTGACTCACCAGCAATCGCGCTAACACAAATTCAATATTTAAGACCACTTCAAAAAATTATAAAATCGGTCGAATAGCTTTGGCGACCCGACAATGACTTTTAATCATGAAAAGTTGTTAATTGGATAATAATGAATGTTTTCTGACTCACCAGCAATCGCGCTAACACAAATTCAATATTTAAGACAACTTAAAAAAATCAGAAAAATCGGTCGAAACCCTCTGATGACTCGGCAATGATTCTCAATCGTGAAAAGTTGTGAATTAGACTGAAATGAATGTTTTCTGATACACCACCAATCGCGCCAACTCAAATCCTATTTTTGAGACCACTTCAAAAAATTATAAAATCGGTAGAATAGCTTTGGCGACCCGACAATAACTTTTAATCATGAAAAGTTGTTAATTGGATGATAAAGAATGTTTTTTGACTCACCACCAACACAAATTCAATTTTTAAGACAACTTAAAAAAATCAAAAAAATCGGTCGACCCCTCTGATGACACGACAATGATTCTCAATCATGAAAAGTTGTAAATTGGACTGAAATGAATGTTTTCTGATCGACCACCAATCGCGCCAACCCAAATCCTATTTTTGAGACCACTTCAAAAAATTATGAAATCGGTCGAACCCCTTTGATGAACCGACAATGATTTTCAATCATGAAAAGTTGTAAATTGGACTAAAATGAATGTTTTCTGATACACCACCAATCGCGCCAACTCAAATCCTATTTTTGAGACCACTTCAAAAAATTATAAAATCGGTCGAACCCTTCTGATGACCCGACAATGATTCTCAATCATGAAAAGTTGTAAATTGGACTGGAATGTATGTTTTCTGATCCACCACCGATCGTGCCAAGTCAAATCCTATTTTTGGGACCACTTCGAAAAATTATAAAATCGGTCGAACCCCTCTGATGACCCGACAATGATTCTCAATCATGAAAAGTTGTAAATTGGACTGAAATGAATGTTTTCTGATCCACCACCAATCGCGCCAACTCAAATCCTATTTTTGAGACCACTTCAAAAAATTATAAAATCGGTCGAACCCTTCTGATGACCCGACAATGATTCCTAATCATAAGAGGTTGTAAATTGGACTGAAATGAATGTTTTCTGATCCACCACTAATCGCGCCAACTCAAATCCTATTTTTGAGACAACTTCAAAAAATTATAAAATCGGTCGAACCCCTCTGATGAACCGACAATGATTCTCAATCATGAGAAGTTGTAAATTGGACTGAAATGAATGTTTTCTGATCCACCACTAATCGCGCCAACTCAAATCCTATTTTTAAGACCACTTCAAAAAATTATAAAATCGGTCGACCCCCTCTGATGACCAGACAATGATTCTCAATTATGAAAAGTTGTAAATTGGACTGGTATGAATGTTTTCTGATCCACCACCAATAGCGCCAAGTCAAATCCTATTTTTGGGACCACTTCGAAAAATTTAAAAATCGGTCGAACCCCTCTGATGACCCGACAATGATTCTCAATCATGAGAAGTTGTAAATTGGACTGAATTGAATGTTTCCTGATCGACCACCAATCGCGCCAACCCAAATCCTATTTTTGAGACCACTTCAAAAAATTATAAAATCGTTCGAACCCTTCTGATGACCCGAAAATGATTCTTAATCATGAAAAAATGTAAATTGGACTGATAGGAATGTTTTCTGATCCACCACCAATCGCGTCATCTCAAATCCTATTTTTGAGACAACTTCAAAAAATTATAAAATCGGTCGAACCCCTCTGATGACTCGACAATGATTCTCAATCATGAGAAGTTGTAAATTGGACTGAAATGAATGTTTTCTGATCGACCACCAATCGCGCCAACCCAAATCCTATTTTTGAGACCACTTCAAAAAATTATAAAATCGGTCGAACCCTTCTGATGACCCGAAAATGATTCTTAATCATGAAAAACTGTAAATTGGACTGAAATGAATGTTTTCTGATCCACCACCAATCGCGCCAAGTCAAATCCTATTTTTGGGACCACTTCGAAAAATTATAAAATCGGTCGAACCCCTCTGATGACCCGACAATGATTCTCAATCATGAAAAATTGTTAATTGAACTGAAAATAATGTTTTTTGATCCACCACCAATCGCGCCAACTCAAATCCTATTTTTGAGACCACTTCAAAAAATTATAAAATCGATCAAACCCCTCCGATAACCCGACAATGATTCTCAATCATAAAAAGTTGTAAATTGGACTGAAATGAATGTTTTCTGATCCACCACCAATCGCGCCAACTCAAATCCTATTTTTGAGACCACTTCAAAAAATTATAAAATCGGTCGAACCACTCTGATGAACCGACAATGATTCTCAATCACGAAAAGTTGTAAATTGGACTGAAATGAATGTTTTCTGATCCACCACCAATCGCGCCAACTCAAATCCTATTTTTGAGACCACTTCAAAAAATTATAAAATCGGTCGAACCCTTCTGATGGCCCGACAATGATTCTTAATCATGAAAAGTTGTAAATTGGACTGAAATGAATGTTTTCTGATCCACCACTAATCGCGCCAACTCAAATCCTATTTTTGAGACAACTTCAAAAAATTATAAAATCGGTCGAACCCCTCTGATGAACCGACAATGATTCTCAATCATGAAAAGTTGTAAATTGGACTGAAATGAATGTTTTCTGATCCACCACCAATCGCGCCAACTCAAATCCTATTTTTGAGACCACTTCAAAAAATTATAAAATCGGTCGAACCACTCTGATGAACCGACAATGATTCTCAATCAAGAAAAGTTGTAAATTGGACTGAAATGAATGTTTTCTGATCCACCACCAATCGCGCCAACTCAAATCCTATTTTTGAGACCACTTCAAAAAATTATAAAATCGGTCGAACCCTTCTGATGGCCCGACAATGATTCTTAATCATGAAAAGTTGTAAATTGGACTGAAATGAATGTTTTCTGATCCACCACTAATCGCGCCAACTCAAATCCTATTTTTGAGACAACTTCAAAAAATTATAAAATCGGTCGAACCCCTCTGATGAACCGACAATGATTCTCAATCATGAAAAGTTGTAAATTGGACTGAAATGAATGTTTTCTGATCCACCACCAATCGCGCCAACTCAAATCCTATTTTTGAGACCACTTCAAAAAATTATAAAATTGGTCGACCCCCTCTGATGACCCGACAATGATTCTCAATTATGAAAAGTTGTAAATTGGACTGGTATGAATGTTTTCTGATCCACCACCAATAGCGCCAAGTCAAATCCTATTTTTGGGACCACTTCGAAAAATTTTAAAATTGGTCGAACCCCTCTGATGACCCGACAATGATTCTCATTCATGAGAATTTGTAAATTGGACTGAATTGAATGTTTCCTGATCAACCACCAATCGCGCCAACCCAAATCCTATTTTTGAGACCACTTCAAAAAATTATAAAATCGTCCGAACCCTTCTGATGACCCGCAAATGATTCTTAATCATGAAAAAATGTAAATTGGACTGAAATGAATGTTTTCTGATCGACCACCAATCGCGTCAACTCAAATCCTATTTTTGAGACAACTTCAAAAAATTGTAAAATCGGTCGAACCCCTCTGAATACTCGACAATGATTCTCAATCATGAGAAGTTGTAAATTGGACTGAAATAAATGTTTTCTGATCGACCACCAATCGCGCCAACCCAAATCCTATTTTTGAGACCACTTCAAAAAATTATAAAATCGGTCGAACCCTTCTGATGACCCGAAAATGATTCTTAATCATGAAAAGTTGTAAATTGGACTGAAATGAATGTTTTCTGATCCACCACCAATCGCGCCAAGTCAAATCCTATTTTTGGGACCACTTCGAAAAATTATAAAATCGGTCGAACCCCTCTGATGACCCGACAATGATTCTCAATCATGAAAAATTGTTAATTGAACTGAAAATAATGTTTTTTGATCCACCACCAATCGCGCCAACTCAAATCCTATTTTTGAGACCACTTCAAAAAATTATAAAATCGATCGAACCCCTCTGATGACCCGACAATGATTCTCAATCATGAAAAGTTGTAAATTGGACTGAAATGAATGTTTTCTGATCCACCACCAATCGCGCCAACTCAAATCCTATTTTTGAGACCACTTCAAAAAATTATAAAATCGGTCGAACCCTTCTGATGACCCGACAATGATTCTTAATCATGAAAAGTTGTAAATTGGACTGGAATGTATGTTTTCTGATCCACCACTAATCGCGCCAACTCAAATCCTATTTTTGAGACAACTTCAAAAAATTATAAAATTGGTCGAACCCCTCTGATGAACCGACAATGATTCTCAATCATGAAAAGTTGTGAATTGGACTGAAAAGAATGTTTTCTGATACACCACCAATCGCGCCAACACAAATCCTATTTTTGAGACCACTTCAAAAAATTATAAAATTGATCGAACCCCTCTGATGAACCGACAATGATTCTCAATCATGAAAAGTTGTAAATTGGACTGAAATGATTGTTTTCTGATACACCACCAATCGCGCCAACTCAAATCCTATTTTTGAGACCACTTCAAATAATTATAAAATCGATCGAACCCCTCTGATGACCCGACAATGATTCTCAATCATGAAAAGTTGTAAATTGGACTAAAATGAATGTTTTCTGATCCAACACCAATCGCGCCAACTCAAATCCTATTTTCGAGACCACTTCAAAAAATTATAAAATCGGTCGAACCCTTCTGATGACCCGACAATGATTCTTAATCATGAAAAGTTGTGAATTAGACTGAAATGAATGTTTTCTGATCCAACACCAATCGCGCCAACTCAAATCCTATTTTTGAGACCACTTCAAAAAATTATAAAATCGTTCGAACCACTCTGATGAACCGACAATGATTCTCAATCATGAAAAGTTGTGAATTGGACTGAAATGAATGTTTTCTGATACACCACCAATCGCGCCAACTCAAATCCTATTTTTGAGACCACTTCAAAAAATTATAAAATCGATCGAACCCCTCTGATGACTCGACAATGATTCTCAATCACGAAAAGTTGTAAATTGGACTGAAATGAATGTTTTCTGATCCACCACCAATCGCGCCAACTCAAATCCTATTTTTGAGACCACTTCAAAAAATTATAAAATCGGTCGAACCACTCTGATGAACCGACAATGATTCTCAATCACGAAAAGTTGTAAATTGGACTGAAATGAATGTTTTCTGATCCACCACCAATCGCGCCAACTCAAATCCTATTTTTGAGACCACTTCAAAAAATTATAAAATCGGTCGAACCCTTCTGATGGCCCGACAATGATTCTTAATCATGAAAAGTTGTAAATTGGACTGAAATGAATGTTTTCTTATCCACCACTAATCGCGCCAACTCAAATCCTATTTTTGAGACAACTTCAAAAAATTATAAAATCGGACGAACCCCTCTGATGAACCGACAATGATTCTCAATCATGAAAAGTTGTAAATTGGACTGAAATGAATGTTTTCTGATCCACCACCAATCGCGCCAACTCAAATCCTATTTTTGAGACCACTTCAAAAAATTATAAAATCGGTCGAACCCTTCTGATGACCCGACAATGATTCTTAATCATGAAAAGTTGTAAATTGGACTGGAATGAATGTTTTCTCATCCACCACCGATCGCGCCAAGTCAAATCCTATTTTTTGGACCACTTCGAAAAATTATAAAATCGGTCGAACCCCTCTGATGACCCGACAATGATTCTCAATCATGAAAAGTTGTGAATTGGACTGAAATGAATGTTTTCTGATCGACCACCAATCGCGCCAACCCAAATCCTATTTTTGAGACCACTTCAAAAAATTATAAAATCGGTCGAACCCTTCTGATGCCCCGAAAATGATTCTTAATCATGAAAAGTTGTAAATTGGACTGAAATGAATGTGTTCTGATCCCCCACCAATCGCGCCAACTCAAATCCTATTTTTGAGACCACTTCAAAAAATTATAAAATCGGTCGAACCCTTCTGATGACCCGACAATGATTCTTAATCATGAAAAGTTGTAAATTGGACTGAAATGAATGTTTTCTGATACACCACCAATCGCGCCAAATCAAATCCTATTTTTGAGACCACTTCAAATAATTATAAAATCGATCGAACCCCTCTGATGACCCGACAATGATTCTCAATCATGAAAAGTTGTAAATTGGACTGAAATGAATGTTTTCTGATCCACCACCAATCTCGCCAACTGAAATCCTATTTTTGAGACCACTTCAAATAATTATAAAATCGGTCGAACCCTTCTGATGACCCGACAATGATTCTTAATCATGAAAAGTTGTGAATTAGACTGAAATGAATGTTTTCTGATCCAACACCAATCGCGCCAACTCAAATCCTATTTTTGAGACCACTTCAAAAAATTATAAAATCGATCGAACCCCTCTGATGACCCGACAATGATTCTCAATCATGAAAAGTTGTAAATTGGACTGAAATGAATGTTTTCTGATCCACCACCAATCGCGCCAACTCAAATCCTATTTTTGAGACCACTTCAAAAAATTATAAAATCGGTCGAACCCTTCTGATGACCCGACAATGATTCTTAATCATGAAAAGTTGTGAATTAGACTGAAATGAATGTTTTCTGATCCAACACCAATCGCGCCAACTCAAATCCTATTTTTGAGATCACTTCAAAAAATTATAAAATCGGTCGAACCCTTCTGATGACCCGACAATGATTCTTAATCATGAAAAGTTGTAAACTGGACTGAAATGAATGTTTTCTTATCCACCACTAATCGCGCCAACTCAAATCCTATTTTTGAGACAACTTCAAAAAATTATAAAATCGTTCGAACCACTCTGATGAACCGACAGTGATTCTCAATCATGAAAAGTTGTAAATTGGACTGAAATGAATGATTTCTGATACACCACCAATCGCGCCAACTCAAATCCTATTTTTGAGAGCACTTCAAAAAATTATAAAATCGATCGAACCCCTCTGATGACTCGACAATGATTCTCAATCACGAATAGTTGTAAATTGGACTGAAATGAATGTTTTCTGATCCACCACCAATCGCGCCAACTCAAATCCTATTTTTGAGACCACTTCAAAAAATTATAAAATCGGTCGAACCCTTTTGATGACCCGACAATGATTCTTAATCATGAAAAGTTGTAAATTGGACTGAAATGAATGTTTTCTTATCCACCACTAATCGCGCCAACTCAAATCCTATTTTTGAGACAACTTCAAAAAATTATAAAATCGGTCGAACCCCTCTGATGAACCGACAATGATTCTCAATAATGAAAAGTTGTAAATTGGACTGAAATGAATGTTTTCTGATCTACCACCAATCGCGCCAACTCAAATCCTATTTTTGAGACCACTTCAAAAAATTATAAAATCGGTCGAACCCTTCTGATGACCCGACAATGATTCTTAATCATGAAAAGTTGTAAATTGGACTGAAATGAATGTTTTCTTATCCACCACTAATCGCGTCATCTCAAATCCTATTTTTGAGACAACTTCAAAAAATTATAAAATCGGTCGAACCCCTCTGATGACTCGACAATGATTCTCAATCATGAGAAGTTGTAAATTGGACTGAAATGAATGTTTTCTGATCGACCACCAATCGCGCCAACCCAAATCCTATTTTTGAGACCACTTCAAAAAATTATAAAATCGGTCGAACCCTTCCGATGACCCGAAAATGATTCTTAATCATGAAAAACTGTAAATTGGACTGAAATGAATGTTTTCTGATCCACCACCAATCGCGCCAAGTCAAATCCTATTTTTGGGACCACTTCGAAAAATTATAAAATCGGTCGAACCCCTCTGATGACCCGACAATGATTCTCAATCATGAAAAATTGTTAATTGAACTGAAAATAATGTTTTTTGATCCACCACCAATCGCGCCAACTCAAATCCTATTTTTGAGACCACTTCAAAAAATTATAAAATCGATCAAACCCCTCCGATAACCCGACAATGATTCTCAATCATAAAAAGTTGTAAATTGGACTGAAATGAATGTTTTCTGATCCACCACCAATCGCGCCAACTCAAATCCTATTTTTGAGACCACTTCAAAAAATTATAAAATCGGTCGAACCACTCTGATGAACCGACAATGATTCTCAATCACGAAAAGTTGTAAATTGGACTGAAATGAATGTTTTCTGATCCACCACCAATCGCGCCAACTCAAATCCTATTTTTGAGACCACTTCAAAAAATTATAAAATCGGTCGAACCCTTCTGATGGCCCGACAATGATTCTTAATCATGAAAAGTTGTAAATTGGACTGAAATGAATGTTTTCTGATCCACCACTAATCGCGCCAACTCAAATCCTATTTTTGAGACAACTTCAAAAAATTATAAAATCGGTCGAACCCCTCTGATGAACCGACAATGATTCTCAATCATGAAAAGTTGTAAATTGGACTGAAATGAATGTTTTCTGATCCACCACCAATCGCGCCAACTCAAATCCTATTTTTGAGACCACTTCAAAAAATTATAAAATCGGTCGAACCACTCTGATGAACCGACAATGATTCTCAATCAAGAAAAGTTGTAAATTGGACTGAAATGAATGTTTTCTGATCCACCACCAATCGCGCCAACTCAAATCCTATTTTTGAGACCACTTCAAAAAATTATAAAATCGGTCGAACCCTTCTGATGGCCCGACAATGATTCTTAATCATGAAAAGTTGTAAATTGGACTGAAATGAATGTTTTCTGATCCACCACTAATCGCGCCAACTCAAATCCTATTTTTGAGACAACTTCAAAAAATTATAAAATCGGTCGAACCCCTCTGATGAACCGACAATGATTCTCAATCATGAAAAGTTGTAAATTGGACTGAAATGAATGTTTTCTGATCCACCACCAATCGCGCCAACTCAAATCCTATTTTTGAGACCACTTCAAAAAATTATAAAATTGGTCGACCCCCTCTGATGACCCGACAATGATTCTCAATTATGAAAAGTTGTAAATTGGACTGGTATGAATGTTTTCTGATCCACCACCAATAGCGCCAAGTCAAATCCTATTTTTGGGACCAATTCGAAAAATTTTAAAATTGGTCGAACCCCTCTGATGACCCGACAATGATTCTCATTCATGAGAATTTGTAAATTGGACTGAATTGAATGTTTCCTGATCAACCACCAATCGCGCCAACCCAAATCCTATTTTTGAGACCACTTCAAAAAATTATAAAATCGTCCGAACCCTTCTGATGACCCGCAAATGATTCCTAATCATGAAAAAATGTAAATTGGACTGAAATGAATGTTTTCTGATCGACCACCAATCGCGTCAACTCAAATCCTATTTTTGAGACAACTTCAAAAAATTGTAAAATCGGTCGAACCCCTCTGAATACTCGACAATGATTCTCAATCATGAGAAGTTGTAAATTGGACTGAAATAAATGTTTTCTGATCGACCACCAATCGCGCCAACCCAAATCCTATTTTTGAGACCACTTCAAAAAATTATAAAATCGGTCGAACCCTTCTGATGACCCGAAAATGATTCTTAATCATGAAAAGTTGTAAATTGGACTGAAATGAATGTTTTCTGATCCACCACCAATCGCGCCAAGTCAAATCCTATTTTTGGGACCACTTCGAAAAATTATAAAATCGGTCGAACCCCTCTGATGACCCGACAATGATTCTCAATCATGAAAAATTGTTAATTGAACTGAAAATAATGTTTTTTGATCCACCACCAATCGCGCCAACTCAAATCCTATTTTTGAGACCACTTCAAAAAATTATAAAATCGATCGAACCCCTCTGATGACCCGACAATGATTCTCAATCATGAAAAGTTGTAAATTGGACTGAAATGAATGTTTTCTGATCCACCACCAATCGCGCCAACTCAAATCCTATTTTTGAGACCACTTCAAAAAATTATAAAATCGGTCGAACCCTTCTGATGACCCGACAATGATTCTTAATCATGAAAAGTTGTAAATTGGACTGGAATGTATGTTTTCTGATCCACCACTAATCGCGCCAACTCAAATCCTATTTTTGAGACAACTTCAAAAAATTATAAAATTGGTCGAACCCCTCTGATGAACCGACAATGATTCTCAATCATGAAAAGTTGTGAATTGGACTGAAAAGAATGTTTTCTGATACACCACCAATCGCGCCAACACAAATCCTATTTTTGAGACCACTTCAAAAAATTATAAAATTGATCGAACCCCTCTGATGAACCGACAATGATTCTCAATCATGAAAAGTTGTAAATTGGACTGAAATGATTGTTTTCTGATACACCACCAATCGCGCCAACTCAAATCCTATTTTTGAGACCACTTCAAATAATTATAAAATCGATCGAACCCCTCTGATGACCCGACAATGATTCTCAATCATGAAAAGTTGTAAATTGGACTAAAATGAATGTTTTCTGATCCAACACCAATCGCGCCAACTCAAATCCTATTTTCGAGACCACTTCAAAAAATTATAAAATCGGTCGAACCCTTCTGATGACCCGACAATGATTCTTAATCATGAAAAGTTGTGAATTAGACTGAAATGAATGTTTTCTGATCCAACACCAATCGCGCCAACTCAAATCCTATTTTTGAGACCACTTCAAAAAATTATAAAATCGTTCGAACCACTCTGATGAACCGACAATGATTCTCAATCATGAAAAGTTGTGAATTGGACTGAAATGAATGTTTTCTGATACACCACCAATCGCGCCAACTCAAATCCTATTTTTGAGACCACTTCAAAAAATTATAAAATCGATCGAACCCCTCTGATGACTCGACAATGATTCTCAATCACGAAAAGTTGTAAATTGGACTGAAATGAATGTTTTCTGATCCACCACCAATCGCGCCAACTCAAATCCTATTTTTGAGACCACTTCAAAAAATTATAAAATCGGTCGAACCACTCTGATGAACCGACAATGATTCTCAATCACGAAAAGTTGTAAATTGGACTGAAATGAATGTTTTCTGATCCACCACCAATCGCGCCAACTCAAATCCTATTTTTGAGACCACTTCAAAAAATTATAAAATCGGTCGAACCCTTCTGATGGCCCGACAATGATTCTTAATCATGAAAAGTTGTAAATTGGACTGAAATGAATGTTTTCTTATCCACCACTAATCGCGCCAACTCAAATCCTATTTTTGAGACAACTTCAAAAAATTATAAAATCGGACGAACCCCTCTGATGAACCGACAATGATTCTCAATCATGAAAAGTTGTAAATTGGACTGAAATGAATGTTTTCTGATCCACCACCAATCGCGCCAACTCAAATCCTATTTTTGAGACCACTTCAAAAAATTATAAAATCGGTCGAACCCTTCTGATGACCCGACAATGATTCTTAATCATGAAAAGTTGTAAATTGGACTGGAATGAATGTTTTCTCATCCACCACCGATCGCGCCAAGTCAAATCCTATTTTTTGGACCACTTCGAAAAATTATAAAATCGGTCGAACCCCTCTGATGACCCGACAATGATTCTCAATCATGAAAAGTTGTGAATTGGACTGAAATGAATGTTTTCTGATCGACCACCAATCGCGCCAACCCAAATCCTATTTTTGAGACCACTTCAAAAAATTATAAAATCGGTCGAACCCTTCTGATGCCCCGAAAATGATTCTTAATCATGAAAAGTTGTAAATTGGACTGAAATGAATGTGTTCTGATCCCCCACCAATCGCGCCAACTCAAATCCTATTTTTGAGACCACTTCAAAAAATTATAAAATCGGTCGAACCCTTCTGATGACCCGACAATGATTCTTAATCATGAAAAGTTGTAAATTGGACTGAAATGAATGTTTTCTGATACACCACCAATCGCGCCAAATCAAATCCTATTTTTGAGACCACTTCAAATAATTATAAAATCGATCGAACCCCTCTGATGACCCGACAATGATTCTCAATCATGAAAAGTTGTAAATTGGACTGAAATGAATGTTTTCTGATCCACCACCAATCTCGCCAACTGAAATCCTATTTTTGAGACCACTTCAAATAATTATAAAATCGGTCGAACCCTTCTGATGACCCGACAATGATTCTTAATCATGAAAAGTTGTGAATTAGACTGAAATGAATGTTTTCTGATCCAACACCAATCGCGCCAAC
Source organism: Chrysolina americana (assembly GCA_958502065.1). NCBI lineage: Eukaryota > Metazoa > Arthropoda > Insecta > Coleoptera > Chrysomelidae > Chrysolina > Chrysolina americana. The sequence continues at coordinate 106,980,223 of OY293410.1, read as the reverse complement.
TCAAATCCTATTTTTGAGACCACTTCAAAAAATTATAAAATCGATCGAACCCCTCTGATGACCCGACAATGATTCTCAATCATGAAAAGTTGTAAATTGGACTGAAATGAATGTTTTCTGATCCACCACCAATCGCGCCAACTCAAATCCTATTTTTGAGACCACTTCAAAAAATTATAAAATCGGTCGAACCCTTCTGATGACCCGACAATGATTCTTAATCATGAAAAGTTGTGAATTAGACTGAAATGAATGTTTTCTGATCCAACACCAATCGCGCCAACTCAAATCCTATTTTTGAGATCACTTCAAAAAATTATAAAATCGGTCGAACCCTTCTGATGACCCGACAATGATTCTTAATCATGAAAAGTTGTAAACTGGACTGAAATGAATGTTTTCTTATCCACCACTAATCGCGCCAACTCAAATCCTATTTTTGAGACAACTTCAAAAAATTATAAAATCGTTCGAACCACTCTGATGAACCGACAGTGATTCTCAATCATGAAAAGTTGTAAATTGGACTGAAATGAATGATTTCTGATACACCACCAATCGCGCCAACTCAAATCCTATTTTTGAGAGCACTTCAAAAAATTATAAAATCGATCGAACCCCTCTGATGACTCGACAATGATTCTCAATCACGAATAGTTGTAAATTGGACTGAAATGAATGTTTTCTGATCCACCACCAATCGCGCCAACTCAAATCCTATTTTTGAGACCACTTCAAAAAATTATAAAATCGGTCGAACCCTTTTGATGACCCGACAATGATTCTTAATCATGAAAAGTTGTAAATTGGACTGAAATGAATGTTTTCTTATCCACCACTAATCGCGCCAACTCAAATCCTATTTTTGAGACAACTTCAAAAAATTATAAAATCGGTCGAACCCCTCTGATGAACCGACAATGATTCTCAATAATGAAAAGTTGTAAATTGGACTGAAATGAATGTTTTCTGATCTACCACCAATCGCGCCAACTCAAATCCTATTTTTGAGACCACTTCAAAAAATTATAAAATCGGTCGAACCCTTCTGATGACCCGACAATGATTCTTAATCATGAAAAGTTGTAAATTGGACTGAAATGAATGTTTTCTTATCCACCACTAATCGCGCCAACTCAAATCCTATTTTTGAGACAACTTCAAAAAATTATAAAATCGTTCGAACCACTCTGATGAACCGACAGTGATTCTCAATCATGAAAAGTTGTAAATTGGACTGAAATGAATGATTTCTGATACACCACCAATCGCGCCAACTCAAATCCTATTTTTGAGACCACTTCAAAAAATTATAAAATCGGTCGAACCCTTCTGATGACCCGACAATGATTCTTAATCATGAAAAGTTGTAAATTGGACTGAAATGAATGTTTTCTGATCCACCACCAATCGCGCCAACTCAAATCCTATTTTTGAGACCACTTCAAAAAATTATAAAATCGGTCGAACCCTTCTGATGACCCGACAATGATTCTTAATAATGAAAAGTTGTAAATTGGACTGAAATGAATGTTTTCTGATCCACCACCAATCGCGCCAACTCAAATCCTATTTTTGAGACCACTTCAAAAAATTATAAAATCGGTCGAACCCTTCTGATGACCCGACAATGATTCCTAATCATGAAAAGTTGTAAATTGGACTGAAATGAATGTTTTCTGATCCACCACCAATCGCGCCAACTCAAATCCTATTTTTGAGACCACTTCAAAAAATTATAAAATCGGTCGAACCCTTCTGATGACCCGTCAATGATTCTTAATCATGAAAAGTTGTAAATTGGACTGAAATGAATGTTTTCTGATCCACCACCAATCGCGCCAACTCAAATCCTATTTTTGAGACCACTTCAAAAAATTATAAAATCGGTCGAACCCTTCTGATGACCCGACAATGATTCTTAATAATGAAAAGTTGTAAATTGGACTGAAATGAATGTTTTCTGATCCACCACTAATCGCGCCAACTCAAATCCTATTTTTGAGACCACTTCAAAAAATTATAAAATCGGTCGAACCCTTTTGATGACCCGACAATGATTCTTAATCATGAAAAGTTGTAAATTGGACTGAAATGAATGTTTTCTTATCCACCACTAATCGCGCCAACTCAAATCCTATTTTTGAGACAACTTCAAAAAATTATAAAATCGGTCGAACCCCTCTGATGAACCGACAATGATTCTCAATAATGAAAAGTTGTAAATTGGACTGAAATGAATGTTTTCTGATCCACCACCAATCGCGCCAACTCAAATCCTATTTTTGAGACCACTTCAAAAAATTATAAAATCGGTCGAACCCTTCTGATGACCCGACAATGATTCTTAATCATGAAAAGTTGTAAATTGGACTGAAATGAATGTTTTCTTATCCACCACTAATCGCGCCAACTCAAATCCTATTTTTGAGACAACTTCAAAAAATTATAAAATCGTTCGAACCACTCTGATGAACCGACAGTGATTCTCAATCATGAAAAGTTGTAAATTGGACTGAAATGAATGATTTCTGATACACCACCAATCGCGCCAACTCAAATCCTATTTTTGAGACCACTTCAAAAAATTATAAAATCGATCGAACCCCTCTGATGACTCGACAATGATTCTCAATCACGAATAGTTGTAAATTGGACTGAAATGAATGTTTTCTGATCCACCACCAATCGCGCCAACTCAAATCCTATTTTTGAGACCACTTCAAAAAATTATAAAATCGGTCGAACCCTTCTGATGACCCGACAATGATTCTTAATCATGAAAAGTTGTAAATTGGACTGAAATGAATGTTTTCTGATCCACCACCAATCGCGCCAACTCAAATCCTATTTTTGAGACCACTTCAAAAAATTATAAAATCGGTCGAACCCTTCTGATGACCCGACAATGATTCTTAATAATGAAAAGTTGTAAATTGGACTGAAATGAATGTTTTCTGATCCACCACTAATCGCGCCAACTCAAATCCTATTTTTGAGACCACTTCAAAAAATTATAAAATCGGTCGAACCCTTCTGATGACCCGACAATGATTCTTAATCATGAAAAGTTGTAAATTGGACTGAAATGAATGTTTTCTTATCCACCACTAATCGCGCCAACTCAAATCCTATTTTTGAGACAACTTCAAAAAATTATAAAATCGTTCGAACCACTCTGATGAACCGACAGTGATTCTCAATCATGAAAAGTTGTAAATTGGACTGAAATGAATGATTTCTGATACACCACCAATCGCGCCAACTCAAATCCTATTTTTGAGACCACTTCAAAAAATTATAAAATCGATCGAACCCCTCTGATGACTCGACAATGATTCTCAATCACGAATAGTTGTAAATTGGACTGAAATGAATGTTTTCTGATCCACCACCAATCGCGCCAACTCAAATCCTATTTTTGAGACCACTTCAAAAAATTATAAAATCGGTCGAACCCTTCTGATGACCCGACAATGATTCTTAATCATGAAAAGTTGTAAATTGGACTGAAATGAATGATATCTGATACACCACCAATCGCGCCAACTCAAATCCTATTTTTGAGACCACTTCAAAAAATTATAAAATCGATCGAACCCCTCTGAAGACTCGACAATGATTCTCAATCACGAATAGTTGTAAATTGGACTGAAATGAATGTTTTCTGATCCACCACCAATCGCGCCAACTCAAATCCTATTTTTGAGACCACTTCAAAAATTATAAAATCGGACGAACCCTTCTGATGACCCGACAATGATTCTCAATCATGAAAAGTTGTGAATTAGACTGAAATGAATGTTTTCTGATCCAACACCAATCGCGCCAACTCAAATCCTATTTTTGAGACCACTTCAAAAGCTTATAAAATTGGTCGAACACCTCTGGCGACCCGACAATGACTTTTAATCATGAAAAGGTTTACTGATATACCTTAAAGTTGCAACTGATATTTGGCATTCCAATATAACAGCAACAAAATTCCAAATATCACTCGAAGTATGGTTGAGAGAAAATAAAAGACACGGGGACACAAAAACATCATCCAATTCCAGCAAAACAGCCCGCAATGATCACGAATCGAGTCAACAGAGCTCGTTTGATTATGCAAAATGACGGAGTCCTTCTGAAAAATTAATTTTGTTTTACGTAACACCAAACGCCATTGTCGAAGTTCGGTTTTAACCAAGTAACCCAGAGAATGAGGCAGTCAGTCCTATCTCGGGTAATATCAGGTCGGAGCCCTTTCTGAGGCCCAGTCACGTACAGCCAGGGCCGTATTCGGACACATAAAGTGCAGATTGTATCACGACCAGTAATTTCGATTATATCAGAGGGTTTTTGTGTGGTTGCTTCGTCATTTGGTTTCGGTTGGTTGAGGTTATTCGATGTATGATTCTTTTGAAGCATCTGTCGAATAACGTTTTAATTTCGATGGAAAATCATTATCTATCGGATTGATAGAAAACCTTAAAGTATAGCTATTGAAATGATCGAATTTCAGGAAAATTAAATAGTGGGCAAGATAGGTTTAGGTTGTCTTTAGATTGAATAAAGTACCCAAAATGAGTTTCTTCAAACAGAATTACAGTTTAAGTAAAAGCCCCTTATTCTCTCCTTAATTTAGGCAGATATCTGACAGAAAACAACTACTTCCCTGGCTAATAACACGACGGACGTTGAATTAAATCTGACAGATGTCCGTGCAGCGTTCTCCCTAGAATCTGGGAGACAGCCACAAATGCTTTCTGTATCAAGTAGCAGAATCCTGCCTGACATGATCAAGGACTTGACCACTTACATACCGGTTTCGAGGTGAATTGCCTCTCTTCAGTGCAAGGTAGGTCCGACAACATTTACAGTCGTCGACGTCCTTGGTCATGTCAAGCAGGATTCTGCTACTTGATACAGAAAGCATTTGTGGCTGTCTCCCAGATTCTAGGGAAAACGCTGCACAGATGTCTGTCAGATTTAATTCATCGTCCGTCGTGGTATTAGCCAGGAAAGTAGTTGTTTTCTGTCAGATATCTGCCTAAATTGAGGAGAGAATAAGGGGTTTTTACTTAAATTTCTGTCTCTCTCCTGAAACCATCAGACTTGTCTGATATTTCAAACAAACTCTACCCCGAATTACTTTGGAGTGCTTTCTGAGGTTTTCTAGAGGTGGCGCAGCGACTGTCTTCTTACAAGACTCCGCATCCACCTCAGAGAATCATTTCAAGTATCAGTGAATTGCATGGCATGACCAAGGACGTCGACGACTGTAAATGTTGTCGGACCTACCTTGCACTGAAGAGAGGCAATACACCTCGAAACCGGTATGTAAGTGGTCAAGTCCTTGATCATGTCAGGCAGGATTCTGCTACTTGATACAGAAAGCATTTGTGGCTGTCTCCCAGATTCGAGGGAGAACGCTGCACGGATATCTGTCAGATTTAATTCAACGTCCGTCGTGTTATTAGCCAGGGAAGTAGTTGGTTTCTGTCAGATATCTGCCTAAATTTAGGAGAGAATAGGGGGTTTTTACTTATATTTCTGTCTCTCTCCTGAAGCCATCAGACTTTGTCTGATATTTCAGAATTATAGTTTGTCGACTATTAATCCCAAAAAACAGTTACTGTAAAAACTCAAAATTACATAAACTCCTGGAGAGATAAGTATGGGAATATATTTTTTACAGTATCATTTTATTAACGAGAGAAATTACCACTCCTACCCAGGTTATAAAAAAAGAGTGGGCATCATAATGAAGTTCACGATGGGCTTAACGAATATTCATTTGACGTCCGTTCATGTCCAGTAGAATATCCTTTGGATATTCTTGGGATACCTATTACAAAATTGGACGACCTGTGGATATCCACTTTGTACTAAGCATAGTGGAAATCAACCATCACATGAAAATTCTTGAAAATACCTTGTGGTGTGCCTCAAAGTTCAATACTAGGGCCAACATTATGCCTTATTTATATCAACGATTTGAGGAGTATCAATATAGCAGGAAAATTCACAGTTTTGCAGACAATATCTCCTACCATTTATTAAATTATTTTGTTAGAATCATAGTAGTGATGTGAAGAAATTTAGAGTTATTCAAATCGTCTTCAATATCTCGAGTATAGTAACCTTCAGAAGCTTGACAATATTGTCGTGAATTGGGGTTCGTTCACGACTAACTAGGCGAATTCTGATACCTTATTTTCGAAGAGAATCCCTCAAAAACAGAGCTTGTGAACAAAATGTCGTAAAAGGATGAAACTGTCAACTCAGTTTCAAGTTTAGGCAAAGAATTGATGATTTTGTAATTTCCATTATTTTTCAAGTAATAAATGTTTTGCTGCCAGTCGACTTGAAATTCACAGACTATACTAATTTCGACATTTCGAAAAGTTCTTCTGAAGTTGATTATTTTGAATAATTTCGTAAAATTCATCAAATTTGAAATGGACTTCGAGTTGAATACCAATTCGGTAGGTTTTTTACGGAACCTCTGCACTTTCGAAATAAACCTCTTGCCACCAAGGATTTTAACTAAATGACTGAAATTTTTGTGATTTTGGTGACATAATATTCAGTTCTCGCTGAATCCCTCATCAAATTTAAGTTTTGAATATATTCCATGTCATTTTCGTGAAACAAAATCTTTTTTGTATATGTTCACCAAATTTGAAATTGACTCTTGAGTCAAAGATAGATTTGGTAGGCTTTTTACGGAACCTCTGCACTTTCAAAATAAACCTTCATCCAAAAATTTTTATTCAACATATTTCGAAACCGACTCATTACGTATTTCGATGAGCGGATTTCGAATTTTGTATCAAAATTTGAATTCCACCAAGGATTAACGAAATTAATGAAATTTTTGCGATTTCGACAAAATCATTTTCAGTTCTCGCTCAATCCTTCATCGAATTTAATTTTTGATAATGTATTCGGAATCAGCTCGACAAGATACGTGGGATGACAGTTTAGGATTTTTAGAAAAATTAAAAAATAAACATTTTCAAAAAATCGATGGTGCGAGAGAATTTTGACATTTTATCGCCATTTCTTGGTACACCTGGTATCTGAGCATATCCAAATCATACATTTTCGGAATCAGCATGAAATTTTAAGTATACGACAGTAATTTTGAGTGATTCCAATGATTTTGTACTTTTCATGATTTTTAGGGGTTTACCTACCCCTTGTACTTTTTTCGACTAATGAACTTTTCGCTGCCGATTGACTTGAAATTCACAAACTAATAATAATTTTGTCATTTCGAATCGATTGGCGTTCACAGAATTGTTCTATCTCAAACCGTTCTTGATTTGAAAGTTGAAGTTGAGAGCTGTTATTTCCCACCAAAAATTGTTCCCATCAGAATGTAAATAAATTTCAGTAGGTTACGGTAGGTTGGGTTTGAACGTTAGTGGGCCCATATCAGGTCCCCCACTGCGTCCAATAGCCTATTATATTTCTCCCAGTATATCCAATCTCTTAAGGAGTACATTGGGAGAACAATTTACCAAATTTTCTAGCCTTACTTATGTATTGCCAAATGTTGAAAATCTGGTTCTGGCCGCTGCGGGGCATGTACACAAAATGTGTTTAGCCGTTTCATTCTCCTCCATACATAGACGGCACACTGCATCTTGTGCAAGTCCGATTTTATGCATTTGGTGTTTGAATTTGCAGTGGCCAGTGAGCAAACCTACCATAACTCTGAGATGTGCTCTACTGAGTTCTAGCAGTTTGTCGGAGTTTGTTTTTTCCTTGTGCAAGCAATAAATGCTTTGGGGTGGGCTAGGTCCGGTAGACTACGCTAATACTCAAGTCTTTTATTGTCCAAGGATGTTATAATATTTTTGGCAGTGCTATGTGCTATACCGATTACCGGTTCTGACCCAGCGAACGTTATTTCGGCCCCCTCTTTTGCTAGGGCGTCCGCTATTTCGTTCCCTTTTAGGCCCGTGTGACCTGGTCTGAGGGCAGCCTCTGGCTGGTTTAAAGTTGACACTTTCCCCCTGTAGAGAGGTCGTTATAGTTCTGTTATGAAGCATAGTTCTTATCCAATTACATAGTATTGGTTCAATTCCGCTAGATGCTCCTTCTATGTTGGGGAATGCGGCAACTGAAATTTCAGTAAGTCGTGGTTCAGGATACTCAACAAAATAGGGATTATGAAATTCCTCAGCATACCTAGTGATATCTCACAGCCGAAATCATCAAAGTATCTCCTTCGACCTATCTGCACCCGCTATCCGTAACGAAAATCCCGAAATCCTCGACCCAACCCTGACTAAGACGGCACTCGCTGAAAGGTGAGCTGGAATCGCATTTCAATCTGCATGTGCTAAATACCCGAAGCCGGGAGATATATTTGATAAAAGGAACAAGACCGACAGAATCGAGTAACCGACTTACTGGCTGACACACACCTCTTTTCGATTATATTTTCCAAACGTGTCTTTGTGCTGCCCGAGAGGTTTCTAAAGCGTGGAGGCGTGGGAAGATGTGAAGATCTTCGGGAAATTGAAATGAAGAGGAGAGAAGCCGGAGATGTTTATCGAAACACGTATAAACTAAATGCATATATAAATACTCGTGAAAGTAATGTCAAGCCGATTTTACTGTGTGGTTTGCTTCAGAAGTTTTCAACCCCAGCGTTCGAAAAACCGCAAAATAATTGAAAATCGCTTGAACAAATCTATTTCTATTTCGAAGAGGGCATTTCTATTCACAATAATTTCAGAAAGCACATCTCAGTGTAGAATCCAGCTGGTTGGAAACAGCAACCAGAGGCATAAGGTCTCATATCTGTAAAATATGAGAAAAACCAATTTTCTTTTCAATTTTATTATGACAAAAATATCGCTGTACCAAATAAAATTTATTTGATGAATGTAAAACTTACTTGAAGTTGGTGCTGAAATGAAAGTGGGCGATATCTACTTCCGGATCAGCACAAACAGGGGATGCCACAAGGGGGGGTACTATCACGGAGTAACTTGCCTTAGATATGCTGACGACATAGTCATCATGGCTAAAGGCAAATTCGAAGGAACCCTCTGCGATCTCATAGAGAGGGAGTTAGAGACTACCAGAAGATGATGCCTTTCTGTGGGGTTGAGAATTAACGCATCAAAAACCATGTCGGAACAAAATTTCAGCACCCAAGGGCTGTTCGCCTCGACGGAGCAGACTTAGAATGGAAGCAAGAGGTGAAGTACTTAGAGATTACCCTAGACTCAAAACTACTTTGGAACAGACCCGAAGAAAAAATCGTTAACAAGGCAAAATCATCACTGATGGTGTGCAGGAACATTGCAGGAAAAACGTGGGGCTGTAACCCATCAATACTGCGATGGATGTATACCATGATAGTGAGACCTATGATCACCTACGAAGCAGTAGTGTGGCAAGGTAGAACCGAACTCGCCATAGCAAAGAAAATACGCGAAGATAAAACGCGAAGACTAGCATGTCTTTGTATAACAAGGCAATGTGGTCGACTCCAACAGTAGCAATAGAGGTAATTCTGGACCTCACTCCTCTCCACATCATGGTGAGGAGAACTGCTTGGGGAGCAATCCTCAGGTTGGCTAAAGTCGGACTCAAAGGGACAGCACACAATGTCAGGGGCTCAACCCCCACCGAAAGTGCACACCTTGCCGATCTCCCAAATGACGAAATTACCAGGAAATTCATTGTCGAGAATTTTTTTCGAACGGAATTAAATACCAAGAGTGGATGGAGCATAGAATCCATTCGAGCACTGGGAAAGAATACCATAACATAACATAACATACTCCGCACCCATGGGTCAGTTCCCTAGTATTTTTTAAGCGGAATTTCACGTCATAGAAAGGTGCATTGAATTCAACCTCGACAGGAAATATCGGAACAACGAAATCGCAATCCTCTCCGATAGTCATTAAAGCGTTAAGCTCATATAACATCAACTCAAAGATGGTCTGGGAATGCCTAGACAGACTTAATGATCTAGGCAGGGACAACAAGGGGATCTTCCTCTGGGTGCCGGGGCACATCGGAGTGTAGGGCAATGAACAAGCAGATACCCTGGCACGAAAAGGGGCATAAAAGCCACTGATGGGCCAGAACCATTCTGCGGACTTGGAAAATCTTACTTCCAAGAACTCGATAAAACTGAAGAAGCAATGAGAGCAACATACTGGCGAAGATTTCCAGGGCTGAGGCAGGCCAAAGATCTCCTCGGCAACTTCAACCAAGCAAGATCGAAGACACTGATTAATTTCAGCAAAACTAGTCTAGACTATCACGGGATTTCTGAAGGGGCACTGCAGACTCAAAGATCACCTAAGGAAACTAAGCTTGGAGGAGGGCAGCACCTGCAGATTCTGTGGGGAATATCCAGAAACACTCCACCTTATATTGATGGAGTGTTATGAAGATTGAATATACTGGGATCACACCAGCAGACTGTGGGGGAAATATCACGAATAGACCCCCAAAATCTTTAATTATTTCAAGGAATTGGGGCTTGAGGGGCTGCTGTAAACTAGAACCCTTCGAAATAGCAGAGAAGATGGGACCCAATAGATCTAATTAGGTCGCAGCGCATCAGTCACCATCCATACCTACCATTACCATTTGAAGTTGGACGATTGAAAATAGACAATTCTGTATAGAATATTTAGTCTAGATCTCAAATTATTTCACTTTCATTTACTTGTATATGTTTCAACAAAAATAGCAGTATTCTATACAGTGTTCAGTAGCTGATCCACACTCCTTCAAAACAGTCAACTGATAATATCGCGCTTCAACATACTCAAGTAATCGCCGTTTGTCCACCCATCCCTTCTCAATCAAAACACACTTGTTCCTATACGCTCTCACTGATTACCTGCGACTCATATATGAACAAACATCCTTTTCCCGAACATGCAAGTTTTAATTGAAAAATGAATTTGTCATACTCCCTTGAATAACTAATACAGTCAAATGAAAGCCCTCATTTCGCCATTGAAATGTGCCTTATATGAAGTTTCGAACCCACACACAACGAACACGTTCTACTTGAATCCGTTTTGCTTGCTCTGCTACCACGGAGTCTTTTCATTTCCATTTGAAATAAATTATGGCCACACTAATAACAAACGTGGAGTTCAGTTCCGGGGAAAATGAGTGTGGAGGAGCAATTTATACTTTTGGTCCAGAAGGTTGTGTATGTGACTGGTCAGGGTATTTTGGAATAGATATTCTTCATCACTGTGAGGAAAATCATGAGGGAGGAATGGAAATTGAGAACAAATAGGAGAATTTCAACCTTTCATATTGTGTAATATTTTGAAGTTCGAAAATATTGTCCCGGAGAGTTATCAACAAAGTGAAATGAATGCGGAGTACCCTTCTCTCAAAGTGTTTGCACCAAGTGGAAAACTATAGGTGAACATCTGTCAGACAACAACTAGTTCCTTCGCTAATACCACGACGAACGTTGAACTACATCTGACAGATATTTGTGCAACGTTCTTCCAAGAAGACCCAATTACAAGTGCTTGTGTTGAAGATTGTTCTTCATTTGGCTGGGAATGACCACCTGCAGACATGCATGTTTCGAGGTTTATTGCCTCTCATCAGTGACAGGGTAGGTCGGACAACATTATAATTTTCCCGTTCCTGCCAAATGAATAATAATCAACCGTTTAACTGATATTTCCCCACGGATGACACTACGACCCACAACAAAGTTCGAATATATGTGCCAGGGGGTATCAACAATGTGAATGTGGGGATGGCGCAGCGATCAAATTTGTTGTGGGTCATCCGTGGGGAAATATTAGTAAAACGGTATTCATTTGGCAGGGACAGGACAATTATAATGTTGTCCGACCTACCCTGTCACTGATGAGAGGCAATAAACCTCGAAACATGCATGTCTGCAGGTGGTCATTCCCAGCCTAATGAAGGATAATCTCCTGTTTAACTACAAGACAAGCACTTGCAATTGGGTCTTCTTGGAAGATCGTTGCACAAATATCTGTCAGATGTAGTTCAATGTCTATCGTGGTATTAGCCAGATGTTTGCCTTTATTTTTCCACTTGGTGGAAACGCTTAGAGAGAAGGGTACCCCGTATTCTTTCACATAATAATTCTATCCTACTGGTTTTATAATACTTTTGTGGGTTACAAATAATCATCATAAAGGAATAAGAAAAAAAGTTTGAATATTAAATGATGGGTGAAAATTGCAGGGTGGGCACGTATTCATCTGAACCGGCCTTTAAGTATCTTACAGTTTGAGAAGTGCTCAGTGCTGCTTCCTGACTAGAATACCTTTTTGAGAGTTTTTAGTAATCGCGTATATGCAAACAAAATTACTTAGTGATCCAGATTTTGGAACACTTTTCGAAAGTGCTTAGTGTTTATGTCAGCGATCGGCGCAGCTCGGTTTGGCCTTTAAAAGAAATGAAATGTCAAAACACGGATACGAGTAGAAAAAAATATGGAGGAAAATGACCTTTCCACTCCAGATGAACTTCTCAACTCGAGAACTGTTGGAAACAGAGCAACTCTGCTAACGCCAATCGATTCAGAATGATGGAATTGGACAATTCTGTGGATTTCGAGTAATTCAACTTGGAAAGAAATTAATGGAAAAATCGAAAAAAAAAACTTAAAAACATAAAAAATTTAAAAAAAAATAATGGAACACCCTGTATATTATAAAAATTTTAGATTTTACGCATGAATCTGAACATTTTTCATGAATAATGTCCTATACGCAAGTTTAACCGTTTTCGAAATATTTTCAAATTTTGATACCGAAAAATACTTTTTTTTTATTTCTGGACATGATCATTTATTTTCGATTGTATATCCACTTATTCGTAGGAGAGGACTAAGTTCAGCAGAATTTTGATGTCAATTCGATTACAGTTATACAGGGCGTTCGCCAGAAAATGATAAAGATCCGGTTGAAAAAATTATTGTAAGTCAATTTTTTCAAATGGAAATCCCCTCAATTTTATATTCTCATTCGATTCGGCATTGAAAATGAAGCTAACTTTGAATAAGGTTATCTATGCCTACACTCAACAGTTTTTGAAATATTGGCGAATTAACGTGTCTCATCAGTCCAGAATATCTCGTATTATGGAGTTTACTTATTTTTAGTTGGCCATGGCGCCCGCGGTTGAGTTGGAAACAATCCACTGCCACAGAAATGTCATTGTAATCAGTCATGCCAGCTCGTTTGAATTATTCAAATGAAGATTACTCAAATCTATGTGTCGCTTTTCGTATTGAATCGACTCTTAGATTCTCACATGAATTCCTCACTCGTTGCTTACAGTCTTCCATGGTAGTCAATTGAGTTTCATAGACTTGATTTTTAATTGTACCCCAAATGAAAATATCGAGCACTGATAAATCTGGAGAGCGGGGTGGCCAAAGAAATGGTCCATTGTTTGCTATCCACTGGTCATGAAATTCATGTAAACGATTATTGACCAAGTGACCCGTCATGTTGATGAAATAGGTTTCTATGGTCAGCGATTGGTAATGGATACACTAGAGTTTCATCTATAACAAAAAAAAAACAAATTGAACCAGAAATTTAAAATTTTTTCAGAACAGAAGCAAACTGGAGTTGAATTACTAGTTTTAACGTTGATTCAGCTGGCACTGTGCTTTAAAATATGTGTTGAATAATTTGTCAGTAAACGCAGCCAAAAATGATCAAATATGCGTATTTTTTTCAACATACGTAGTTCATTCCGTAATATGTTTCTATCCTGTAACATTTTACTTCTTCTTTTTATCAAATCGCCCCTTTCTGACGCAAAAGACCATACTATAGTATTAACAGACCTTTACAAACCTAAATTTAGACAAAGCACGCTCACAAACAGAGCAAACAACGATGTAAATAACTCAACTAAATAACATAAGTCTTTCTTGCTCGAGGAGAAAACGCATCCATCTTAATAAAGCAACAGTACATTACTCCGTTTTCGAGTATTGTAGAAATAAAAACAGAAGTTGAATAAATAGATACACTTAAAATTACGAACGCTGGGATGCCACTCTATTGGATAGTACATATCTGACATACTTTGCGACGCATTTAAGAGGACACAGTTCAGTTCGGGGTTCATTGGGACGGGATTGAAAAGTTTAAATATAGTTGAGTCAGTACATATGAACCACGAATTATTTACCAAAATAGTTTTCGTAACTTCACTTGAGAACGAATGATATGTTTTTCCTTTGTCGTAATCCCATACTGTTATTTTGACTTAACGGTATTTTTAACCGCTCTTAAGTTGTTACGGCAGTGAAACAACACTCGTTGCACATGATTCTACCAATATCTCTAAAGAAATTTGATTTTGTTCTTCAATTCCTTCAATTTCATTCATGCTCGTTGTTAAAGCGAACTCGCGAACACAAAAACTTTACGTACGAGGTATGTGTTTTGTTCTTTCCTCGGAATCAGAATGTAATTTTTCAGCGGGATAACGAAAAGTCTTGAACGATACACGGCCGATACGCAAATAACGGATATTCAACCTCATCCGTTATTTGCTACATATCAGCCTTGTGACATTAATATCTATATTGCCAACTTCTTGGCTCATATTATGGTTTTAATACATGAACAGGCGTCAATATCAATGATTTCCATTCCGTATAATAGTGGAATAAATTTTCATGGAATAATTCTGTAATAGTCTAGTCAGGAAGTGCCTTTTTGGTCAACTTTTTTCAGTAGTCTCGGAAGAATATGAACGCGGTGTCATTCAATTCAGAATAGCATTCATGTACATTATAAACAATTAACTAAAGAAAAAAGGGCATTCAGTCTTTTGCGAATATCTCAAAAACTGATTTAGATTTTTTAAATCTCTAAAAAGATTCGAAAAGAAGAGTAAATTTTCCAAAAAAAGTCCGAAATCTCGGAACGGTAGAAACGATATTTATAATTTTCCTAGAGCGATGAAAATACGACCTACCTCGGAAAGTTCATCATAAAAAATCATTTAAACATATTAAACATTGAATTTCAGAATGATCAGTGACTACTGGATAGATTAATGAACAATAATCCGCCAGAAATTTTTTGCTGCTTGTACATGAACATTTCAAGTGTGATAATTTTCAAACTAGGTATAGTTTTGAGATTTCGAGAGTTTTTTCTTTCCTTGGATCAGTTCTTGAAATGCTTCAGAATAGATATCAGATGGAAAATTAAAAAAAAAAATTAACTTTCAGTTTTTCATCAAAAATGTATGTACTTAGTTGCAAAATCAAAAACTTTGATTAATCATAGGAATTTTTAAAAATATCATTACTGTTCCGTTTCTTTTGTTATCAGTAGCTGTATGGAAATAATTTCTATTATTTAACAAACAAGTATTTATGAGATAATTGAAAAACATTTTTGGAATCCCAATCTTTGATGCAAATAACGATTTTTAAAGGAAAAATCATTCCTTACAAAATTTTTCTTACTGCTTGAAAACTCAATTGTTAAATAAAAACCAATTTGTATCATTTAAAATTAATATTAAGGAATACATTTTTTCTCAAATCCTCATTTATTTTTCTTTTCGAAATAAAATAATTTTTGTGTTTAATTTTTTATTGTTTATATGATAAACAATTTGTTATGAATGAATATATTTTACCATATTTATTACCTAATTCTACTTACTGTAACTATTAACTAAAAATCAAGTTCTACCACTCATAAAAATCGTCATTTGTTTTCTTTTCGAAATAAAAAGATCATTTTATTTAATTTTTTATTACTTTTTTAATAAACAATTTTTTATGATCAAATACATTTCTGCTTTATGTTCTATTCTAATTCTACTCACTGTAATCAAATCAGAGTTTTTCTTAAATTTTTAAATTTCAACTTTCTCTGTACTCAAATCATTCTAACTTGTTTTTTCACCCTTGAAATTATTATAATTCAACTAAATTACTCAAGATTCATTTATTCCCCATTATTTAAAAAACAAATTCAGCTCAAACGTAAAATTGTAACCATTTTGTAGGAATGTAGGCTTTCACGGCTGGTGTCAATTTTTTGGTTGTTTTCCGGGTTTTGTCGTGGTCTTCTTTGGTTTAAATCTCCAAACGTTTCGACTGCAACTGCGGCAGTCATCTTCAGTGACGTGGTCGAAGTACTCTTCTAGACATATCAACTGAAACTCAGTTGATATGTCTAGAAGAGTACTTCGAACACGCCATCATTATAATTTGAACCGAATAATTTTGGAAATTATTCTGACTTATTTGTTTTTTCAGATGAATATCCATCTATTCGATTTCATAGTATAATAATAGGGATGATAACAAAATATACTTACGATTTTTTTCAGGAAATCAATTCCACCCAGAACATATCAATTGACACCCACCATTATACAACAACTAATTATTCAAAGCAAACCTACAGTTTGAATCACTGTACAAATATCAGCTAACAACAATTAATGTAATAATAACAATAATTAACGAAATGCGGGTATAGGTATCTAGAGTTTTCGATATATTCTCCTCGCCAACAATGCCCAGTTCATGATATTGGTGATAGGTAAAAGGCGTTTCATAGTGGGCATGAGCGTGGGTGATTTGATAGAAAAATAATTCACTGATTCTCTCTTTGATATGTTCATTATAGTATTTCTTCAGGTTAACTAAACCCCACCTTAATTAATTAATATTCATTGACCTCACACTCAATTAACATCTTTCATACGGCTGGAGTTCTCTGGATATTTGAATTTTGAATCACAAGAAGAGAAAAGAAAAGAAATTTACAGAATCTACACAAACAATACATAACAAACTGAACTCTACATCTTCACTGACGACTGAGACTGGTGAATTTTTCGTGTTTATATCATAAACTACTCAACAAAATACCGAGTGGATGGAGCATAGAATCCATTCGAGAACTGCGAAAGAATACCATGATATGGTACACGAACGGGTCCAAAACTCCCGACGGAACTAGAGCAGGAATCTTTGGGTCTCGCACCAAATACTCCGAACCCATGGGCCAGTTCCCCAGTATTTTTCAAGCGGAAATTCACGCCATGGAAAGGTGCATTCAATTCAACCTCAACAGGAAATACCGGAACGAGGAAATTGCATTCCTCTCTGATAGTCAAGCAGCCATCAAAGCGTAGAGCTCATATAACATCAACCCAAAGATGGTCTGGGAATGCCTAGGCAAACTTAATGATCTAGGTGATCCTTCTCTGGATGCCGAGACACGTCGGAGTGGAGGGCAATGAACAAGCACGAAAAGAGGCATCAACGCCACTGATCGGACCAGAACCATTCTACGGACTTGGAAAATCTCACTTCCAAGAAGAACCCAATGAAACTGAAGAAGCAATGAGAGCAATATACTGGCAAAGACTTCCAGGGCTAAGGCAGGCCAAAGATCTCCTCGGCAACTTCAACCGAGCAAGATCGAAGACACTAATTAACCTCAGCAAAACTAGTCTTAAGACAATCACGGGATTTCTGACGGGGCACTGCAGACTCAAAGAACACCTAAGGAAGCTAGGCTTAGAGGAGGACAGCACCTGCAGATTCTGTGGGGAACATCCAGAAACACCCCACCATATATTGATGGAGTGTTATGCTGTCCATCACAAGAGATTGAATATACTGGGATCATACCAGCTGACTGGGAGAAATACCATGAATAGATCCCCAAAAAATCCTTAAATTCCTCAAGGAATTGGGGCTTGAGGGGCTGCTTTGAACGAGAACACCTTGAAATAGCAAAAGAAGATTGGGCACACTAGATCTAATTAGGTTGCAGCGCATCACCATCCATACCAAACTACTCAACACTAATTTAGTTTTTCAACTGTTAAAATATGAATAACTTTGTTCTACTTCGATCAATTTGAATTCTGTTCACACTGTTTGCTAGCCAAGTCCATCAGCTATAATATCATACTTCTTTAAAACATCATGTCCTTCGCATAAAATCACTACAGGGTGTTACCTGAAACAGTGCAAATATTGGAATTTTCAAAAAGATCCCAATTGAAGGGTACAGGGAAAAAACCAGCTGAGTCCATTTGAAATTGCGGTAGATTCACCATTTGGTGGAAAATGTTCTATTTTCTCTGAAGGATCAAGCGGTCAGGAGAATAACAGGAAACAAGTCACAAGTTTTATGTTGTCAAATTCCTAAGTTAGGTTGCTGATTTGGTCCAAACTTATAATGAAATTTCACCTGAAAATGTCAATAACTCTGATATCATCATTTGTGACTCAGCTTGTGCTTTCCCTGTAGCCTTCAATTGAAAATTTAGATGGAAAGATATATAGATCAGAATTGACTCAAGATAAATAATGAAAATCAAGAGGTTCCTAATAGGTGACCACTTTTTTCATAATGGAGATTCAGCTTGTACATCACCACGTTTCCACGCTCACATTTTTAACCAACCGGACCCGTAACTCTTTTTCATTAACGCCTAGAATGCCACTCTGAATGATTTTGGTAGTTTCCGAGGTGTGAGCAGTATCATTTCGGTTTGCTACTTCACTAATTCTTTCCTTCATCTTTTACATTTTGGCACTTTATCACTTGTCGTTTTCTTAAAATTTTTTCATTTCTTTCTCCATGTTAATTTTCATTACATCCATGTCTGTCTCGAAAGTGATCATTCTTCCTTCCGATCGATTCCGGTATACCACAAAGTTCTATTTGTGGTAAGCGTGTTTCTGATAAGATCTTTGGAACTATTGATTTTTTTTCCCAGATTTTTCGAATTTTGTTGAAGTTTATCTTCTCTCAGAGTATTCGAAGTGCCTCTTTCAGACTATTCGAGGTTTCTAGAAACTTATTTTCCAGTTTTTTCGGATTTGTTGAAGTTCCTTCAAACTCACCGCAATATTAATTAGTTCATATTCCACTTTTCTTGAAGAGTCCTCTCAAAGTTTGTTGCAGTTTATATAATATTCATTATCGAACTTAAGTTGATTTCAGAACCTTGAGATAGAGAAGTTTCGGAGTCGAATGCACACAAATTCACACACTTATTCACTTTCAAAATTTGACTTCAAACACCAATGAAATAAAATCAAGGAATTTTTTTTTTCTCAAACTGACACTGTGACATATTCCACAAAAATCAGGAGTCACCCCCGTTTGTTACCGATAAACTATATGACGCTTCCACTTTTTCCAATAAATGTACTAACTTCTTCTTGTTTTATATTCAACCATCGATTCGTTCGAGTTTATTTTTTAAAAAGTCAATCGTTCATGAACGTGCACTTTTCAGTAATCGAGATCCATTCAACAAGTGTCCAGTATCTTGTTCACATCAAGCAAAGGGTTTATTCATGACTATAATTAATAACTGATATATCTTCTTCAATTATAACGTTAATGACTACTTCGCCAGTCAATCAGCATTCACATGGACACGGCTCTTCATTAGGAAGTGATTTGAATGAGTCAAATTGAAAAGATATGATGGAATTTGTATTTTGCGAATCTTGATTGTACATTAGATACCGTTAAGCAAATCTCTTCTCCGAACAGTGATTAAACGAGCTTCATGTATGTGATGCTGTTCATATTCACAATCAGTAGCGTTCTCGGGTTTATTCATGAGAAATGCGCTTAGCAGTGGCGTATCAAATGTTTCCTTAAATGTTTCCCAATCACATTCTCGTTGTGGCGCAAATTTAGGAATACTCCGTTTAATCATCGGTGTGAAGTTAGCAACGAATTCTCATCAACGAAATCTCTTAAGTTAGCAACGAATTCTCATCCACGAATTCTGAAACGTCGAAAATTTCATGTTGGATGAGGTAAAAACTGAAACTGGAAATGATTGCTAGTCATGGAAGAAACAAATCAATTTTTAACAGTTATTATTCATTTGGATAAGTAAAATATTTCAACGATATTTTTGCTATAAGAGTATTATTCGTTCTGCAGCCTTGTTCGATATGCAAAATTATAGATCAGCACTCATTCAATGACGATGATAACAAAATGATTTTCACACTGTCAGATTACTTACAATCATGGATGAAATTCGAAAAATCAATGTATTCATCAAGATTTATACAACAAAAATTACCATAGAAACGGTACCGTACGTTCTGCAGACTTGAACTACATACCAAATTGTTGCTAATGACCCATTATATAGAAGGGCAAGAATAGAATGATTGTCATCACTTCAGATTTTTTGTCAAAGGGGTTGAAACTTAAAATCAGGTGTATTCATGATATTTTGAGAAATGCAATAATAAAATCACTAAATCTGAAAACTTTTTTTTCAACGAGAAAAAAACACAAAACAATTAATTATTTTCTACGTACAAAATGGAAGTAGAACGAACAATAATGGAATTAAATCCAAAGAAATCACCAGGAGATGATGACTTCCGCTCTGAAACAATTAAAGAAATCATTGATGAAATCAAAACTCTTCTAACATATACAGGGCTTTTCACAATGAGCGTTAATTAGACGTTTCTGACAAACCAGACAATGAATGAACTTTGACAGTATGCATAAATGAACATGATCTACACGCCTGAAATATTTTAGACGATGCGGCGTTGCCGCTTCTACTGTAAAGTAGCGGTTACTTTGATTTTTCAAATGGAACACTCTGTATATAATATCATGTTATGATTTCTTATCACTATGTCAACAACTTCATATAGTATCTCCCTATACCTATATCTCACCGTTTAAGAGATATTAATTAATTTTGATTTTTTTTTCCACCAAACATGTACTTTTATAAACGCTGATAATCTTGAACTCTCTGGTACTAAGATGATTAAATTCGGAATGGAGTGAAGTGATACCATAAGGATCCTCACTTCGGAGCCATATTTTTTTTGCCTCATACAAGGTCGTTAGAAAATGCGGATACTTTGTTCACATGAAAAAATGAGTGGAAGTCAATTTTTTCAAATGGAACACCCTGTATTTTTCCACATTTTTGAGCTCTACATCCAATTTTAGATTGACTTTGTTCAGATAATCCTATTTCGATTTCGAACCGTTATCGAGATAAACTGTTTCAAACAGAAACTGACGTTGTTTCCTTGCATTCATCACTTATTTTCGAGATTTAACATCTATTTTATACTAAGTAATATTTCTTTTAGATTTAGTTTTTCAACAGTCACCAATCAGTCAATTCGAAAGTGATATGTTCCTTAGAAAAAGTTACAATTTGTATGCATTGGGGTATTGAGTGTCTCTACCGTACATTGCAAATTAGTATTTTTTCATAGTGTGCTTTGGAAATATAAATGATCCAATTTTGAAACATCAAACGTTCGTTGGTGGTTCTGACTGATTGTGATACCAATTATAACCAAAAAATGTCAAGATAAGGTTACAGTAATGAAGATTTCTTGAATTTATCAATAATTTATGGTGACTGCAATTGAATTGCAAGTAGAACATGCCGAGTATTTCATGAAAGATATCCACAACTCCCGAAGTCGAATAATAATGTGATAAACTGACTTCTAAAAAACTGTAGGTTGAATGGAACCTTTCATCCAAAAATTATTCGTGGAAAGCCTGAAGTGGATGATGATGACAATAACATAACAGTTTTGGGATATTTTTATGCATTTCTAAATGCTTCTCTACACGAAGCTGAAAGGGAGATAGGTATACCCTACGTGACAATTTATCGCATTCTTAATAAGCACAAATGGCATCCCTATAAATTTTACTGTGTCCAACATCTGAAAGAGACAGATTTGCCTCGTAGAGTGGAATTCTTTGAATGATTACTTGTCAAGACTCAAGAGGATGAACATTTCCTAGACAATATTATATAGACAGATGAGGCCAAGTTTACAGAAAATGGAATTTTCAATAGACACAACAGTATTGGTCGCCAGAAAATCCCCATGTCGTTCGCCAAAGGGGTTTTCAAGAAAGATGGCAATTTAATGTATTTTGTGCCATAAAGAATGAGTCAATGTTTTATATCAAGTTTTATGATGATAACTTGAATGCTACAAAATATGAAGATTTACTGAGAAATGGAATTCAAATGATTTTAAATCATAGGCCAGAGAACGTATATGGTACCAAATGGATGGTGCTCCTCCCCATAATTCTCGTTCAGTAAGTGAAGCTTTAACTGAAATCTTCGAAGATAGATGGATTGGTAATAATGGACCTTTTCGTTGGCCTCCTAGAACACCAGATGGCAATCCACTAGATTATTTTGTATGGGGTTTCATTAGAAATATGGTTTACTCCGACCCAATAACAACAATGGAAGATATGAAATCGAGAGTTAGAACTGCTTTCAATAGTTTAACTCCAGAATCAATCAGAAGCGCTACACATGAAAATCTTCTGAAGAGATTACATGTTTGTTCAAGTAGAGGAGGAGATGTGTTCGAACATATTCTGAAATACAGTGATAATTGAATTGACTCACTAATTCATGAATTTATTTTCAGTTCGTGTGTCAGCGTTAATAAAACTATTTTTTGAAGAGAAGTTTCATTTGATGGTTGAAGAGTATTTTAATAATTATTTATTCATTGCATTATCTGTGACTGATGAGGGAACATCGAATGGAATCTGTTAAATTTCAAAAATAATTGATGAATTCAAGGGAACCACGTCATTTTCTGTTTGAAACAGTTTATCTCGAAAACGGTTCGAAATTGAAATAGGATTATCTGAACAAAGTCAATCTAAAATTGGATGTAGAGCTCAAAAATGTGTAAAAATACAGGGTGTTCCATTTGAAAAAATTGACTTCCACTCATTTCTTCATGTGAACAAAGTATCCGCATTTTCTAACGACCCTGTATGAGGCAAAAAAATATGGCTCCGAAGTGAGGATCCTTATGGTATCACTTCACTCCATTCCGAATTTGATCGTCTTAGTACCAGAGAGTTCAAGAATATCAGCGTTTATAAAAGAACATGTTTGGTGAAAAAAAAAAATCAAAATTAATTTATATCTCTTAAACGGTAAGAGATAGGTATAGGGAGATACTGTATGAAGTTGTTGATGAAGTGATAAGAATTCATAATATGATATTATTTACAGGGTGTTCCATTTGAAAAATCAATGTAACCGTTACTTTACAGTAGAAGCGGCAAGCCGCATCGTCAGGCGTGTAGATCATGTTCATTTATGCATACTGTCAAATTTTCAGGTTGATCCGTTGTCTGGTTTGCCAGAAACGTCTAATTAACGCTCACCGTGAAAAGCCCTGTATAAT
This sequence comes from Chrysolina americana, assembly GCA_958502065.1. NCBI lineage: Eukaryota > Metazoa > Arthropoda > Insecta > Coleoptera > Chrysomelidae > Chrysolina > Chrysolina americana. The sequence continues at coordinate 106,956,954 of OY293410.1, read as the reverse complement.
AATTCGATGTTTAGACACTGGGGGTTTTTTAAAAATTCTCAAAATTAGGTAAATTGAACCATTATATAAAAACGGGAAAAAACCGAAATTATAAATTATCGACCACTCTCCTTAATCTAAAATGCAGTCAAAATAATAGAAAAAAGATTCTGAATTTCTTTAATAAATATAATGTCATCTCCAACAGACACTATGGCTTCAGAGAAGGAAAATCGACAGAAGATGCAATACTTACCTTCAACTTCTTACATTTTTGATTAAAAAACAAAAATCATTATGCATATTCGTTGATTTGTTCAAAGAATTCGATACTGTCTGCCCCTGAGAAAATTTTGAATAAAATTTCAACCTATGGATTAAGAGGAAAAGAGTATATTATTGAAGAGTTACTTCTGAAAAAAACAGTATGTGACTATTGATGGAAAAAATAGGCGAAACTACTGTTTAATACGGAGTTCCACAAGGAACAGTGCAAGGACCATTGTTATTCACAATTTATATTAACGGCCTACTCGAAATAAAAAACTGAGGGTAAATACTGAGTTTTGCAGAAAATTATTTAGAAAAACTGAATGTTGTACAAAAATATATCTTCAAAATAATGTATCGCCAAGTCTCTACTTACCTCAGTGACGACTTGTTCAGAGAATCTAGGGTACTCGATGTTAGACAACTATTTTGTTTGAGTATTTTGAAAATAGTATTGAACGATGTATCGCTTTACAGCCTACGATCAATGGTCACAACATTAGACACAAAAAAAAACAATGTATTTCAACCTCGTTGTTGTGACAAATCTATAGGCCAGCGAGAAACGGATCCCCGTCTGCATAACATCTTACCATTAACTATAAAAGATATAAAAAATAAAAACCATTTTCAAAAAGAGTCAAAATTTGGATTAAAGTATTGAAAACGTAGTAAAAAAATACAATCAACTGCTTCCCTCGGCAAGTTAAACTTTCAATCTGCTATATAATTTCAATATCAGCAAAATCGTTTCCTCAGGACAGGTTACCAAGAAATAATTACTACATGAAGCATCTGCACATTTCGATCATTCCGACACATGCCGCAAGAAATAGGTTACAATGACTTACACTTATTTACATATTGGGCATATGGCACAGCTCGCCGTTTGCCCTGAAAGTCACAAAAGTCAGTTGAGAAATTAACTCCTCAGAAAAAAACTAATTTGAACATACGGTATGTCCACATGGAAACAAAAAGGGTCAGTATTTGAGGAAATGTTGTAAAGAAACAAAGCATTGTAAGCTGGGGAGTTTTTGGTTTTGAAGGTTTAATGATTTGGCATTCGCAGCTGTCTCCCAAATCTTGTCCTATGTGTTGATGCTATCGTTTCAAAGGACTCAAGGTTGTTTCTTGCAGATTTAACAGATTTGAAAATATAAATACACGGAACAAATAGCAGTTTTTCTCTGATAAAAACCGTTTTGCAACTATCACGATAGTCCATGTCGAAGATGAGTCTCAAGATACTCTGTTTTAATCAGTTCCGCATACCCATTCTATTATGTTGAGTGATATATGTAATTATTTTTTGACAATTCTTGCAACCAATCGAAACCATCGTTTCAAAGCATTCATGTACGTTCAGGCCAATCACAGCAACATTATAATAGGAATTTTCTACCTTGAAAATTGCCGCGGGAATTTTTTGTGGTATTTTGTTTTTATTATGTGACAACTGATAGTTTTGATCTGACGTCTGTCAGTTTGCATGAAAAGTGAAAAATGATTCGAAAACGGTCGATGAAATTTTAAGAAGATCAAGAACAAAACAACGTTACGGAATCCTCCAGCCAAGGACAAAACATCCATAATAATCATATATTTCATGATGAAAACTTCAAATTCCAAACTTCATTCCGGTTATAGTGATTCAAGTAAATTGTTGAAATAAAAATGTTATATGTATAGAGAATGGGTCTATGATTGGGGCATCAAAAATAATCTATCGAATACCACATGAGAGTTCGATAAAGTAGAAAATAATTTTTCTCAAACTTGTTTTCGAAAAATCTGTGAATTTATTTTCACTTTATTCTCACTTTCTTGTTATATTACAACTGAAAATGCCATGGCAAAATGAATGCTTAATAAACTTTCCTCTGTTACACAGGATTTCGTTTATTTGTTTGATTGCAAGAAATGCTGCATTGAGTTTATTGCAAACACTATTGATGTGCTGATCAAAATTCAGACGATCGTCTAGCAGAGTTTCCAAGAATGTTACTTCTTGTGACATAACTATTTCCTCACTGAAGACTATTTCGTTTGGTATGTTATCCTTCCTATTGGAACATTTCATAGACACTGACTTCTTAGGGTTCAGGACGAGTCTGTTACTGTCATACCAAGATGTAAATGTATCAATGATGTTGGTAACCTTAACAAGTACATTGTCGATATTAGAACTTGTAACTGTGATCATGGGAGTATCAGCAAACATAGGTAAGTGGCAGTCTTCAACAGTCATTAACAAATAGCACAAATAATAATGACCCAAAACCAAACCTTGTGAAACACCTATTTTAATATTCTGTTCGCTCGATGTTACAGTATTATTTTTGACAGTTGGTTTTCCATGTATAATCTCAACCAGGTGGAAATAATTATTGGAAAACCAAGGGCAGCTGTCTTATATAATTGGGGGGGGGGATCGTCGTGATGTTCACCTTCATGTATTGGTATTACCAATGGTACATCAAGAAAGTAAGGAAACTTCATGAAGTGGTAGGTGGTAGATGGGATATTGATAAAAAATATATTGGACAAGAGTTCTGAGGTATAATCTGGAAGATTTTTGAAAATACACTAGAAAGTCGTCGTCTTGAATATTTTTAGCACACATCTGATGCTTTTTACGTATACCCCGAATGAATGACTTCTTGGAGTCATCCAACCTGATCAAAGCCGTCATAACAATGAGTATCATTTTATTTTACTTTTGTTGCAAGCATTGACTATTCATTTCCATTTCAATGGCAATCTAACCTACAAAATCTTTCACACGCCTTGGTGTAATATTATATCACTATCAAAACTCATAACAATTCTGTACAGTCTTTTGAGCAACAAATTGTATGTAATTTTGTGGGCCTCTAGGCACTCTGCCATTCTATTGTGAAAAGACAAGAGAACCGCGATGTAGTGTACAGTTATGAGAAAAACAATAGACGTACGTGCACAAATACAAAGTGGGTTTAAGAGGATACATTATGGTATGTAATAGTTCATTAAAATAACATGAAAAAAGAATGATACGAGTACTGCACACAACTCAATAAGCTGTTGATGTCTGGAAGAAACAATTGAAATAAATTACTGAGTGTGTGTTGAAATTCCTTAGAGTTAATGAGTATGAATTATGAATGCCAGCTGCATTTCAAATGAGAAACGTCACCTTTGTACACAAGATTAGATACTCCATACTCACAATTTGATGGAATTTAACGGCAGTATATTGCGTGAAATGTATATGAGAAATGAGTAGGGGAGAGTGGATTTTTAGTTTGGAGAGGGAAACTAGTTGACGTGAAGAAGATATTTTATACTTCAACCCCCTCTATAATTTTCACAGGGAAAGACAGTCGAATCAAACTCTCCCTGGAAAATGAGTCTTGTGAAGAAGTTTACAACGGAACTTGCCCAAATTAAACCTATAGAATATTTCACAACATAGTTCACCATTACATTGAAGTCGCATTTCCTCTGAAATCCTTTCGAAAACAATTGAATGAATTCAACCCCAGGAAATTAACCTCAGAGCTATCTGAACTGAAAAATCCAGTGTTCTAGTGTACAGAGAAAAACTGAGAAATAACAACAAATTATAGGATATCCAACGCAGAAAATGAATCAAAGACTATGTGGCAAATTGTTAATCAAATTCAGAAAATTGTAAAAAATCACGATAATATCAAAATTAATGAATGAAGCTGATAATGAAGTTTCTGGAATTGACATGGCAAATAACTTCAATAAACAGTTTTCTGAAGAATCTGAACAAGAAGTCGTAGATTTGGATTTTTTAGAACTCCAATTTTCTGCACCCTAAAACCGACAATGATGTTAACTTTGTGAAAATTATCAAGAGTGCCGAAGCAAGAGAACATGACGAAAGAAATCTTAAATAATCTTTTTGAAAAAAGGGAACAATCAATTATGTAGACCTTTGACATACATCAGAAATTCGTCGTCGGAACGACTTATTTTTCCTGAAAAATTTAAATCTGCATTTGTTACCCAAATTTCTGAAAAGGCTGATTCTGATCTTTATGGAAATCACAGGGAAATAAATTTACTTCCAAGCATTTCCAAGGTTTATTAAGAAACAATTGGTATCATTTTTCTTTTTCAACAATTTTTTTTCAGAAAATCAACACGGATTCAACCAATGAAAAAGTACTGAAAAGGCATTTGATGAATTGAATAAACCTGTCATAAATTCTCTCGATGGAAAACTGCATATCTGTGTGTTATTCATTCATTTCTCTAAAGCTTTTGATAGTGTTAATCATGTACTATCACTTCAGAAGCTCAAGAGATATGGTGTGCGAGGAATAATAATAATATAATAATAATAATAATAATAAAAATGATCTCCATATATCAAACATGTACACATTTTGAGCATATTTGTATAAAATAATAATGTTCGACCAGTATTGACCAAAATGAGTTAACATACATAGTTATGAGAATAAACAACGAATCCACTAAGGCAAAGCCAGGGCGTGGATTGTAGACATATAGACAAACTTGTAGGGTAACATCATATAAGGATAAATAACTTATAATATAGAAATGTAAGCTTAATTTAAATTCCATGGTGTACAACTTATACGACGTTGCCAAGTTTAATTTTGATGAACGTGACGACACGAAACCCCTTTTATCAAATTATAGAAAAACTGGTGGTCAGAAAAAATAAATAAAAATTCCAAGTGATATTAGCGTATATACTTTCTAGTTACAGTGTTTTCTCATAGTCCGTGGAAAGGTCCATTGCTTTGAAGCTGATGAAGTCATTTTTGGAGTTATTCGAAAAGCAGCAACTATTGAGTAAGGTGTTCCTCAAGGTTCAATACTTGGCCCCTTACTTTTCCTCATATACACACTGTATGTTCGTAGTTATTTTGGAACATTTTATTGATACCTACAACTTTTATTTAAAACATTTATCCTATCTTAAATAGATACAGCCTGTATACTATATTGTATACCTATAACAATCATATATACGCTGTACATTTAATTTTCCATTCAGTATTATTTCATATACGTATACAAGTCTGACTTATCCTATATTAAAAGTTCCACAGGATCAATTAAGTGAAGATAGTAAAAAAAGTAAAAAGTAAAAAAACAAATAGAAATGAGTATACAGGGTGTCCCGAAACTATGGTGCCAAATTGAAACAGAAGATTCCCCTCGAAAAATAAATATGACTTTCCTTATATTTTTTTTCTCAAATATGTCGTTCATTGCAGAGATACAGGGTGTTGAATATGAAAAATTACAAGTAAATTTTATTCATAACTTCCACAGTTACGAAAATAAAAAAAAAAATTAAATAATGTTTGTGTTCAATAGGTGCTTCATTTTGAAAAAGAAACCACATTTTCAGTTGTTACCAGTGGCGTACAAGAAGGGCATCATGGTCCCTTTTCTCCCCTATTTTTTACGTCACTGGTGAAATCAGAAAATTTAATAATGTTTCCATTTTGAGTAATAAATGTATACTTGTTGCATTCCAGAAAAATCAACCGTTTTCAAGATAATTTCGCTTTTATGAATACAAACATAACCAGTAATTAAAAAAATTCGGCTGAAGTGAATTTTACAATCCTAATTACTGGTTAAACTTAAAACTGGATATTTTCCCAAAAAAATAATTTTTCTCGCCACTTTCATAGTTACAAAAAAAAACAATTAAATTTGAAAGTGTCATTTTTATTTGGTTGAATATCAAGATGTTATTTGGACCAGTAATTGGGATTGTAAAATTGATTTCTGACTAGTATGTTTGTATTCATAAAATCGCAATTATTTAAAAAACGGTTAGTTTTTCCGGATTCAAACAAGTATACATTTTTTACTAAAAATTGAATGAGGAATGCGAAAAATGTATAATTTTTCTGATTTTACCAGTGGCGTAAAAAATAGGGAAACAAGGGACAATGATGCCCCTCTTGTACGCCACTGGTAAAAACGGAAAATATGTTTTTTTTTTTTCAAAAAGAAGGAACTATTGAACAAAAACATTCTTTGAAATTTTAATAAAAAATTTTGGAAACTGTGGAAGTTATGAATAAAAATTACTTTTAATTGTTCATATTCAACACCCTGTATCTCTACAACGAACTACATTTGAGGAAAGAAATATCGGGAAAGTCCTATTTATTTTTCAAGGGGAATCTTCTGTTTCAATTTGGCACCATAGTTTCGGGACACCCTGTATAAGATGAAAAACAATTGGCAACGCTGCTGAATATATCAGCAACCCACCATACGAACAAGCGAGAAATCGCACGAAATCGCCAAAATGAATGATTCCAAAGCAATGAAAAAATGGTGGTATTGTTAAACTCCCAATATCCATTAATTTACGAAAGTTCAACTTCCTTTCTGCAAGTGCAATAAGTCGAATCCATTGTAACATACCGAAAAGGTTTTACGTAATGAATTTGTTATAAATCACAGTGAGCATTTGGAGGAACTAATTGAATGTGATCGAAAGGCGTTTCAGAGCTTTGTTTCTTTCGAGAATTTCTCCGTTCCCGTTGTATGCCTTTCGGAATCAATCACATTACAGGGAAGTGTGGAGGGAGCTGCAATTGGAATTCTTGAGGTTCGATTCTACGAACAAAGAGGAAAATTCATCATCAATGATGAGTTCGTTTATTCTGTGAATAATGGTCTCACAATAACATCAGTTTTTGAAGGATTCCTTAACTTCCATGGCTTATTTCAAGTCCCAATCAAATGACAGCAGTTATGAACATACACAACAGTGGGCATTCAAGTGATATGTGAGAGAACTAGGAGAACTGGTAGGTTAGTTGATCTACGGTCGCAAACCTGATAGGGTACGCGTATGTATACAGGGTGTTCCAAATTAAGTCGGCACCATTGCCAACTCCGATATTATTGATGCTACGAATTCGGTGTAAGGGGCAAACTAGTAGCATTTTTAATGGCATTCTCGACATTGACAGTCGCGTTTTCAGAATATTTCATAAAATGATATTTCTTTCAATGGATCACCCTATATTTTTACATTCATTTCGATTTGGAATAACATTCTCAACAACAAATCTCATTTGAATCTTTTTTGTAAATGTGAAAATAAGACAGTTTTATCAATAGGAAACATTTATAACAAACGGATTTGATAAAATATCGAGTAAATGTTCAAAAACACCACTTTTAGCGAACTGAAAACTCAGAATTTGCGGTTTGAGATAAATGGACTGTTTACGAGAAATAAATGAAACAATTAGCGGACAAAAGCAAACTAGTTGATGGCGTGATATTAAAACAATAGTTTCGAGATCATTAAGGGACAGAGCGTAGTTCTGACTGTGGGTGCTGCGTGGGAAAGGTACCTTTCGTGAGCCCTCTTGGTGTCCCAGTCCCCTTGGAGAACGTTCTTGGTTTTGTTTGAGGATAATAATCACCCACGATATATTCTCAATAATTGAATTAGACAAATTTTGGGAGCGATAATGGTCACTTCATACAAAAATCTGCAATACTACTTTATTAGTTTTTTATTCCGGTCACCTACCGAGAATGCCTCGTGCTGGCCTTTTTTTTACACGGTCATATCCATACCGTAGTGGGAGTCAACTCGTCCCTTAATGATCAGTGGAGCGCGCAATATATTTTAATAAGGAAAAAGATTAATACAATCCATTTATCTGGATTTACAAATCAGTATTCAATTCCCAAACAACCACCTCCTTGTTGAACACATATTTGGGGCCTTCTATTGACACTACGTGTGGTATTCAACACAGTTCGGCCATCAATTATATTAATATAAGTGTCAGTATAATTTTTCAGTTCATCTACATTATTATATTTCATTGTGTACACCTCAGTTTTTAGAAATCCCCAAAAATAAAAATCTAGAGGTGTCATGTCTGGTGAACGAGGGGGCCACTTAACAGGCCCATTTGTAGCAATGTTTCCAAAACAGCCTCGCAGCATTCTTTTTACGCCACTGACATTATGTGCGGGTGCTCCATTCTGCTGAGAATAGATCATCTGACGAGCCTTCAGATCAAGATCATCGAAAAACTCTTCCAACACTCTTATTGATAAATTAATGTAACGGGGTCCGTTCAAAGAACCATGGTAGAAAAATAGACCGATAATCCTTAGACCACACCAAACATTAATACTAAATCGTCTTTGCGGATTGTGGGGATGGACTAGAAATGTATTATGTCTACTCCAATTAATAAAAATTCTTTCGATTATACATCCCCCGATTTGAAAAATCAGCCTGATCGCTCCATATAATATTTCTATAGAAGTTTGGATCTTGTCTGCATTTATTCATAAACCACCGACAAAACCCCAATCGTCTCTCAGGATCACCAGGTTCTGGTGTTTGCACTGGTCTTAACTTATAAGGAGAAATCCTATATTTCTTCAGAATTCGTTGAATACCAGACAGTAGAACAGCTATTTCTTCAGATAAATCTCTGATGGTATTATTTGGACATACCTCAAAGTAGGATAAAACGTCAATTTCTGTATCTTCAGATATTACAAAACGTTTTTCAGTTCTCCTCTTCTCTTGTTCCTGAATCGACAATGAAGCACAGCAAAAAAATGCAGGTTAGGTAATTCACGATAGGGAAACGAATTGCTGTAGTATTGGAGTGCTCTTACGCTATTTTTCTGGCAAACCAAGTAGGATTCTAACATATCACAATTTTCTTGATGGGAAAACGGCATTTCGAAAAATATTCGAACAGTAGTTGACATCTAGGTACCTACAATAATTTATGACATTGTCATGATATACTTGGGAATATTTGACAAATAGTATTTCAACAAAGTTTCAAGGCAACTTGATTGCTCATAAAAATTATGTTTTATCGAATCAAACACATTTTTTCCAATCACAGTCATATGATTCTCCAGTAATTTCTATTCTGTACATAAACGGCTTCAAATTTATCATCACAGCTGCCATATATTGATTCACAAAATAAATGCGGCTAGCGGAATGGCTTTAAGATGGAAATTATCATTTTGAACATTGATACCAAATAGCTCAGCGGTGTCAATTGAGTGTTGCGACATGATGATCACGGGTTTCACATCCCAGCGCAATTTTTTATTTTTAATGTCTCATTCTGCTATTAGTAACAAAATATTGTCATTTGTATAAGTACCAAACTTTACCACCTTTTTACTTCTGTTTCAGAGACTTGGTGGTAGTAAAGGTGAACCTCTGACTGAAGTAGAAGCAAGTGGAAGGCATTGTTAGCTCTGCATATCTCCCTTATGGGGGCACATCCGATCCCCCAAGAGCTGGACGACTTCGTGGTCTACTGCAGAGACACACAAGCTCCTCTGGTAGTGGGATGTGATGCCAACGCCCACAATACAGCATGGTGCAGCAGCGATACAGACGAGGTGAGTACATTCAAGAATTCCTGGTGAGAGGAGATCTGGACTACTCACAAGGTAGGCCTGACAGCGGGTAGCAGATAGGTTTTACGCAGAACTATTTGCATTTCGGCCAATGACCACACTCACTGCATGATAATAATAATGAGAAATTTCTTGAGAAATATCTAGAGCTTGATAGATTTATTCCACATATTTTCAGATTTTATTTGTCAAAGCTCTATTGCTGGTTATATCTCTGGTTATCGGACAGTCTAAGATTGAGTATTCGTAAAATGTATACGATAAATGATAGTAATAATAACATTGAGATAATAACCGATTTCAATGTTCCTGAGAGCATTTCAGACTCTCCAGTCTCAGAGTCTCGATCATCGAAACCTAGTCCATGAATTACTTCAACTTTCGTATATATATATACAGGGTTATGATAAAGTAATGCACAAAATTCATAAAACGTACAACGATCACTTTTGACATAAGTTACAAAAATAACACGTCAAAGTTGTCAAAGTTATGACGTCATCAACAATTTTTTTTAATGGGAAGCTAAGAGTTTTATTACATTATGTGATAGAGCTTGTGTTTTTACACAAGGGAAAAATAGTTGCAGTAGGGCTCACATAAGAAAAACAACAAGAAAAGGGATAAAAAACGAAATAACAAAACCAATTATAAAAAGAGGTCAAACTTAAACTTATCTAGTAAGAACATGTGTTCTTATAAATTTTTTCAATTGTTTTACTAAAACAACGATTTGTCAGTGTCAGTCGTACAATTAGTGTCATAATAGCACAGTTTTATTATTATGGCTCGTTTAACCGAAAGAGAAAGGATAGAAATTCTAATGATGGTAGGTTACGGCGATCGCCTTCGAAGTCATGAAGAAGCATGTGCTTTATTTAACGCAACACATTTTGAAAGACCTCCAATTGCTAAAAGCACAGTAAGCAGAATTGTTGCAAAATTTGATGCAACGGGAAGCGTGAGGGATGCTCCAAAATCTGGACGACCAGGAATAAGCGACGATGTGAAGTTAGATATTTTGCTGTCAGTAGAAGAACACACTCACGCAACTACAACAAAAATTGCCTTACAAGAAAATGGTAGTCAGTCGTTGGTAGTAAAGATGTTTAAAAAAAAAAACTACACCCATACAAAGTTCATCTTGTTCACGAACTCTCAGAAGATGATCCGGACAGACGTTTGGAATGTTGTGAAATCATCATGCGGCATTGTGACGAAAATCCAAATTTTCTTAATAGTGTAGTATTTTTCGATGGGGCAACGTTTTGTCTAAGTGGTTCTGTAAATCGACACAATTCTCGCTACTGGGCTCGGGAAAATCCCCACTGGATGCAGACAAAACACACCCAGCGTCCCCAAAAAATTAATGTTTGGGTAGGAATCGTCCGGGGAAGATTTATTGGTCCTTATTACTTTCGCGGGAATTTAACAGCTGAACGATATTTGGAACATCTTCGTATGGCAGTGCTTCCGGACCTACTTGCGGCATTTCCGGATCCAAATAATGGGGACAACTTGGATCCCAGTATTTGGTTCCAACAAGATGGCGCACCACCACATTATGGTCATACTGTTCGAAGGTTTCTGGATAACCAGTTTGAAGGACGGTGGATTGGAAGACGTGGACCAATGGAGTGGCCACCTAGGTCACCTGATTTAACCCCCCTTGATTTTTTTCTGAGGGGACATTTGAAAAGTCGGGTCTACATTAACCGCCCAGACAATTTAGAAGACTTAATGGAAAGAATTAGACACGAACTGACTCGTATAACTCCGAAGATGATCGAAAACTCTATAAATGCAGTCTACCATCGTCTTGGCCTATGTCAGTTAGTAAACGGGACACAGTTTGAACAATTCCTATAAGAAATAGTTTTGGTTTAATGGACTGTTTAGTTAATTGAAAAGTTATTATGAAACTTACGTTTATTTCGTTTTTTATTAATTTTTTTGTTATTTTTCTTATGTGAGCCCTACTGCAACTATTTTTCCCTTGTGTACAAACACAAGCTCTATCACATAATGTGATAAAAATCTTAGCTCCCCATTAAAAAAATTTGTTGATGACGTCATAACTTTGACAACTTTGACGTGTTATTTTTGTCAAAAGATGCGGAATAAAAAGAACAGTTTGACGTGTTTTTGCATTTTTTTCAAAAGTGATCGTTGTACGTTTTATGAATTTTGTGCATTACTTTATCATAACCCTGTATATCCTGACAAGACATAAAGGTACTCGCTGACGATCATAGTAATTATCAGAGTGCTTCAACAATCAAATCAGATCCTTTAAATATCTCAGCTAATTGAACTCGCTCACTCCTGATTAATTTTATTCCATTTAGAGATCAAATAGAGCTATTAATAACTCTAGCGTAGCTAGCAGCAAGTGCATCTCGCACATAATTTTCTCATAATCTGTTATGGTGGAAAACATTATCAGAGCGTGTACTTCTTAGTTCGCACCTGTTCGGGAAATTACACAAGGTGAGTTTCGAACAAACGCACATTAATATAATTAATTACGAATTTTGGTAATTATGGATATGCTTCGCGTACTCTATTATATGTTGGGAGGAATTATGGAAGTAGGAGTAAATTATTATGAAAGTGGTTCCTTAAATAAGAGGGTGGTGAAGTGCTTATAGTAGTGAAACAATGGTTTCATGCAGCATATTATGATAAACTCTTCCATATATCTGTGGACGCAAAAAACAGTAAAAAACTTTAAATCTGTTGTATTTATCTACCTCTAGGTGAGTCTGCTTGTAACTATTTTCTTTCAGAATTAGATTGAGTCAACATATCATTATCATCTTCAACTTAATCTTCATCTTCAACCAAAATTTTTTCCGGGTGAACTTTTTAACTCGAGAACAATTTGAGATAGCAATTCTGCGAACTCCAATTGATTCAAGATGACGAAATTGGTATGAACTATCAATTTTGAGTCGATCATCAGATTCATTTTGAAACAGCACTATGTACACAAATTTCCATACTTATTTTGAAAATTCATGATTTTGTTATGCACACATGCGATGAAACTTCAAAAATTCTCTTGCTCTATCGAATATTAAATTTTTTTTAATTATTAAATTACTGAAAAATTCCGTCATCCAGAATCGATTGGCGTTCGCAGAATTGCTTTATCTCGAACCGTTCTCGAGTTGAAAAATTCATCTGGAGTTGAAAGCAGAACATTTTTTTGTATTCGTCAAATTCAACCTTTTTTTATATATACTCACCGAATTTATAATCGATTCCAGGTCAAATAGATATTTCGTAGTCTGTTTATGGAACCTCTGCAGCTCGTGTACAATAAATATAACCTTTGAACGAAAAAATTAACAACTTAACAAATATAGTCTTGGTGCAGAAACTCCAAACTATTGATCCAAGGAAGTTACAGTAACTACAAAAATTATGTAAGAAATTAAATTCTCATGAAGTGCAGAAGCTTTTGAAAATATGTCAGCACAAAAAAGCATAACCACACCACTTTATTTATTTATTTTATTTAGTCATTTATTCAGTAATTCAGCAATAATATACATTTGTCAAAAAAACACAATATTACACTCTTAGTAAAACATTATTGCCTGGCTGAAAAGGGTTATAGTTAGTTACATAGTATAGTTACATAGAGATGTACACTGACACCAATCTTCCCCATAACCCTTGTGAACGAACACCATTAAAACATAATGTCAAATTAAATGCACAATACCATAAAAAAAGCTCTAAATTATCATACTTATATCAAAGAAACGAGAATTACTACAGAGTTGAAATACTTAGTTCAGACATTGAAATTTGGTATGAGCTTGTTATATATAGATACCCCTGTTTGCTATCACGCAATCGTTTGAGGCTGGAACTATGTCGTCAACAATGCATCTGAAGGATATAGTGCTGATTTTTGATATGTTGAACGATAAGAGATTTGAGTCAGACCAATCTTTGAGTTTATAGACATCAGAACTGATGATTTTATGAAGATATTTTGTACCTTTCTCAGGCCATAATATAGTTGAAAGGTGAATTTTTCTATGATATCTATGACGATCGTTAATATAAATCATAAAAAGTGTTGGTCCGAGTATTGATTCCTGTGGAACACCGCTGTTTATATCGGCCTTCACCTACATTTAATCATCATACCAACATTTGATTAGTTTTTCAATAGCGATTGAATTCAGGAACGATGAAAGCAATAAATGCTGTGTCGAATGGTGTATGTCGCCGTTTAGGTTTGCACTACATTTTACTTTCGCTCTCAAGGGAATTTACAAACTTTCGCATTGAATATTCAAACTGAATGAATATAAATTATCCGTGAGGTTCCTAATAATAGGCCAGATTCATCTGTCTTCAAGGCAGTGAGTATCCACCTTCCGAAAGTTCACTAATATACCTTCGACTGAGCAGAACCTGGAACAATTATGTTTCTATCTTTCCCCTTCTGCGGAAACTCACGCTTCGTCGCCGGTAAGCCAATAACAATACAATAAAGCCATTGAAGCTTTGTTCAACTAACTCTCAACTATAAATAGGTAGGCAGGCATCTCAGCAGTTAGCGAATATGGGGAAATTTGAATAAATTTCTACCGTAAGAGACTGGAAATGCATATTCGGTTAGATTCTGCAAAGTGAGAACAAATAATTGCGTTATGCATCATTTATGGATGAAATCACTATTCCTATTTGAGAATTAGGAGTAATATATGATTCCGAAAATGATATTCATTATCAATTGATTCAAATATTTCAGCTGAATATAGTTTTTCAATGTTCAGTTAGGGGTGCAAAAGTGAGTAACAATGGTAAAATAAAGTACACTCATTCAAGGTTTATATTTTTTATCATAAATGAGAGTGATACTACAGATTTTCATAATGCGGCCCACAAGAACTGACTACTTTTAACGGAAGACCAATGAATTTTGTCCAAACTGAATTGAAATTGTTGACTTTTCTTGATAATTGTTATTGAATAATCATTTTTTTTTCGCCAGTTTTGTTTCTTTTGGTTGAATAGTTTGTTTCGTTAGGTTTGTAAGTTTCCTTGGTTTGTTTGATTCATTTGTTTGGTTCGTTTCGTTTGTTCCGATTATTTCGTTTGTTTTGTCTATTCCGCCTGTTTTGTTTTTTCTGCTTTATTTGTTTCTTTGTTTCGCTTGTTTTGTTCGTTTCGTTTGATTCGTTCATTCTGGTCGGTCTGTTTGTTCTGTCTGTGTTGTTTGTACTGTAAGTTTTGTTTATTTTGTTCGTTTTATTTATCGTGTCGTTTAGTTTGTATCGTACTGAGTTCATGCATTATGTAATTTGCAAATATGTTAAATTTTTGCAGTAATTCCGTGAATATCAGCTGCTTTCTCTACTTTTGAACGTTCGAATATGTTTTTCAGTTCTACTAGGTTAGTTAGTGAGAGAAAGAAGAAGCTATACCTGACAGTCTTTTTTTTAGTACAATTTTTTTCATTCGCGACTTCATTGGCTTATCCCTCCCACTTAATTAGAAGGTCAGGTAGCTGAGTGGTTAGAATCAATGCTTTTCAATCATACTGGCTTGCTGGTCGTGGGTTCAAATCTCAGCGACTTCAGTTCATTTTTCTGAAAGCCTGAGAAGGTGCTAGAAATCGCACGTTAAAAGTAAAACCTCGTTAATCCTTGGCTCACACAAATTTCGACTTCTGAGGGCTGTCATTCGTAGGAGAACGACAGCTGGTTGAGAGAAAAAAAACAAAACTAAAAAAAAACTCAATCAAAAACAATGTGAAGACAACCAAAAAGCTAATTCGCATGAGATGTTGTAGACATTTCTTTGAAGGTAGTATAAGTAAACTGAGAGGACACGTTTCGGTAAGAGGTTGGAATATATCACCTTGTTCCACTTTTACACTTTTAGATCAATTGTATCACTATTCTATCGTCAATGTTTTTTTTTATATTCTCATGAACTATTTCCGAATTCTTAACGGTGTGATCGTCATATTCATCACGAATAATGGGTGGTATTCGCATAGGGGAATTCCATTGTAAGCAGCATGCGAAATATTTCACATAACGAGAACATCTACGAACAGTGGCGGTTTAAAATTAGGAATATTCTATTCTTTTTTATTGAAAATGAGGTTTCAAGTTTCATGATAACGCATTTATGAATATGGGGTTGTAGAATTATTATAGAGAAAGAAATTATTTGTCCTATATTCCATTTCATTATTTGAGTGTTTTTTTCCTTTCTCACACTGAATTCTGATATTTTGAATACATTTCATTGAAATTTCAACCGACGTGCTATCAAACTTGAATATACGATATTGTTTTTCATCCCTAGAACCGACATAAGAGGAATTTTGGGATTGCTTCATTTAATTTAGTTGTTAGATACAATGTTGACAATATTTTTTTTTTATATGAAGCCTAACCTGGTTACCTGTGCATGTTTTTTGTAGCTCCCGGGAGTCTGGGCATTCATTACAAGTCGTAAGTTCGAAAGCAGAGAGTAAGCATAATCACATAAAAAACTAGTTAAGAAAATTCATCATTCAGATGATAAAGGCAGTTTGATGGACTCGTTTATGATTGTGGAAGAATTGGAAATATTGTTTCTTAAAACAAAACTGATAGATGACAATACGAACGACGAAATCTTTAGGAGCAAAGTGTTTGAAATATTCCTTGTTCACTCATATAAAACAAGATAATCATTCACATGATCTTGAAAAATCAATTTTCAGCAGTTCATTCAAATTTTACTGAAACCTTCGAAAAAGTCAGATCAGTACACCGATTTTATCAATTATTCATCTTTTTTTTAACTTGGAAACTATCGACGATTAGTTGTAAAAAAAGTTTTGCTACTTCCTGTGCGTAATTTAGAAGAAAATAATTATGAAATTGCTACTACGACAGCAAATATGGCCACCACGAGCCGCTGCTGATGGCAATACGTCTCATTATCGGAGGAATGTAATATGGTAATAGCACATGGTGTGAACACGATGATCGAGTAATTGGAATCGTCTCGCTAGTCAAGTTTGCCTGTCCATAACAATCTGCTTTGATTCGTTTCAATTTTGGAATTAGTAGTCCCTGTTGGGGATAATGGAAACATTGATACAAACCCTATTCTTGACTTTGGATGAGCTTCATTGTTTACTGTTGCTGTATGAAGATGCAAATAATGTTGATAATGAACGTCTAATCTCTTTCATGACTAGGTAGTTGGAAACTCTTCCAAAAATCACTCTGAAGCAATCGAGGAGTACTTCTTGCTGTTGAGCTTTGGGTGTCAACATTCGTTGGGTGGGACAGGATGACTCTAATGTTGTCTGATCCATCCTAGCATTGTTCACCTTGAAACTTGACATGCCGTATCAACCAAATGAAGGATAATATTCAATGTTTGATTACAGTACTAGTAGTAGTTGGTGGAGAGGCTGCTACTGCAGTCAGGCAAGTAAGCCCCATGGGCTCTTTTCGCCATCCCCTGCTCTCCATATCCATGGCATGCTCTATAAAACTTCCTGGTTTCGTGCTCTCATGGTGTTCTCTCAAATTATAGCGCCTTAAAGTGTGTGTAGTGTGTTGGTGCTTTTAGTAGGAGCGAGTTCCTTCAATGCACCTCCTCGTGAAAGCTCCCGTAGGGAAATTCATCCAAGGATTGTCCAATTTTCAAAATTTGATGGTGTGAGAGAATTTTTGACGCTTTGCCGATTTTTCATGACCATATCCAAAATAAATATTTTTGGAAGCAGCATAAAATTTTTGGTATATAATGCTGATTTCGAGTGAATCAGATGATTTTGTAAGTACTTTGGATGATTTCTAAGGGACTCCTTTGAACTTTTGTCAATTTATTTTTTTTGCTGATCGATGTATATTTTATGTATTTGCTCACCGAGTCTGAAATTAATTCCGCGCCAAATAGAGATTAGGTAGGCTTTTTACGGAACCTCTGCAATTTCAAGAAGAATCTTTTTTCGAAAATTTCTCATGTTGATTTTTCGAAAAATCACAAACTGTCCATTTACGTAACACGACGAACTGATTTCGAATTATGTATCAAAAAGTCAGTTTGACCAAGGATTAACAAAATTATTATCCTTTTTTGCTTAATCGTTCATCTAATTCAACTTTTAATGACATGTTTGGAATCAACTCAACAAAATGCGTTTGAAGAGGTTGTGTTGATTTTTCGAAAGATCGAAAATGAAAATTTTCGAAAATTTCATGATGCAATAGAAATTTTGACGTTTTATCACTAAGTTATGTTACACCTTGTATCTAAGCATACCCAAATCATGCATTTTTGGAATCAGCATAAAATTTTTGGTATGTAATGCTATTTTCTTGTGAATCAGATGATTTTGTGAGTACTTTGAATGATTTCCTTTGGACTTTTGTCAATTTTTTTTTGCTGATCATCTTAAATTTCGCAGAATAAACAAATTACGTCTTTCTGAATTGATTGGCTTCCACAGAATTGCTTTGTCTCAAACCGTTCTCGAGTTGAAAAGTTCATCCAGAGTTGAGGGCAGTAACATTCCGGTAAAAAAAATATTGACCTATTTTTTACATATTTGTGAAACTCGAACTTTTTTATTTATTTTTTGTATATGCTCACCAAACTAAAAATTCAGCAAAATGTTTACTGCAGTTTCGAGTAGTACCAATTTCGAAAATTTTTAAATGCATTTTTTGCGATAATAAAAAAAATGCTCATTTCGATTATTTTATCGACCAATTTTCGTGTGATATTCAGAATCCGCTCATTGAAATACGTTTGGGGAAAGTTTGCGATTATTCGAAATTTAAAAAAATATTTGGTAAAGGTGACTTGGATACTGTTTCTTGTTAAAAATACCCAATACCCAACTCGTTATATGTGTGAACTGAATGTTTCATAACACTTCTACTGATCAAACATCTATACGGCTAAAATAATTTCTATAGTAAACACCTTGAGCTCAGTTTTGTCCATAATCACAAGTTTGCTAAAATTGATTGAAATCACCCTTTCGTCGCACTATCTATCAACAAGGATTAAATAGAACAAATCTTGTAACACAATTCCGATACACGTGGTAAACAAAATTTCAAGTTTGATAATAGATGAAAGTGAACTGAAAATTTCATTAATATGGTGGTATTAAACATACAATTCTTGAAATATTGCGATACTAACTAGATATCAGTGCATACAGGGTGTCAATTTAAAAACTTTCCACCCTTAACATCTTTCTTCCAGTGAACAATACGAGGAAATTACACAACACGTCAATTTTATTTTCAGGAACACTTTCAAGGAATATTTGTAGCCCTCGTGGTTCAACCCCCTAGGAGGGGTACATGTTAACCTTAGAATCTTAAATGGGAAGGGGGGTCAAGTGGCAAACCATTTATTAGTGGTATAATAAAAATAATCATTATGGTAATGAAATTGTACATCAAAATGGCTCCAACGACGGACTTTACTGATACAATGTAACTGTCTTGATCAATTCATGAATAGATTTATCGACCTGTGTACTACTTACTGTTAGAATCAAATTCAATTCGATGAGACAATGAACAGCTATTACATTTTCAATGTATGACTTTCATTGATATCAATCATCTAGGTTGCTAATATAATGTAGTATGTCGACGAGGCAATGAACAGAGATTATATATCCAATGTATGAGGTTTATTGATATTATCGATCCTGATGGTTGATATCGTGAAGTGAGTTCATAAGGCAATCAGTAGTAATTACATATTCAATGTATGAAGTTTATGATGCATGACGTCACACTTTAAAAAGGAAGGGCTACCTCTTCCCCAGCTCACACAAGACTTCTGAGGGTTGTGCTCGTAAGGGTGCAGCCGTTTGACGGAAATAACAACAATAACATTGTGTAGTGTCGTTAAAATAATATATTTACATATATTGATTTAAAATACAGTGAGGACCAAAAGTCCGTCGCCCCCCCCGTAACTTCTTCATTTTCCATATTACAAAAAAATGTTGAATACATAAGTTGTAGGGTTTCATTCGATCTCTTCAATGGTTTAAGTTTCATTCATATAAAGTGTCTCAAAAAAGCACGGTGACTTAGAAGTGAATTTTTTTAAATGGGACACCCTGTATTTCATTGCATTATTACATTCTACGTTGAATTCTGAATAAGTTTGATAAATGGTTTTCTATCAAAAAAGTTAATAGTTTTGGACTTATGAACACTTGTAAATAATTATTTCGACTACTTTTGCGCCAGTTCAATGAGAAAATCGTAACAAATGGATCACAATGTATTCCACTTTCCTATCCTAACTTTTTGAAAGCTATCCAATGTTGCAAACTGCTGATGGCACCATGTGTAACTTACCTCGTCGTACCATTTTACAATTGTTAGAGTTGTTGAATCTCACGAAAAACTAGTACAAATGAAGTTGAAACATTTTATTAACAAATAAGGTAGTCCATAAATACAGATCAAGAATCATTAAAAACTGAAGAGATATTTTAATTTTTAATTATTGTGTCTTGCAGCATTTGGAGGTATCTTGGACCATTTAAATTTTCTTCCAAGAATATGGGACCTACAATGTGGTTACCTAAAATACCAGCCCAAACATTAACTTCTGGGGAAATTGAGTATGCCCCTCGCGGAATTCATGGGGATTCTCATCACTCCAATATCTACAATTCTGGGTATTCACATTTCCATTTAGGTAAAAAGTGCTTTCATCACTAAAGCAGATGTGTTGCAAATAAAGTCGATTTGCAACAATTCTTTCTGCCATGGTCTCGCAAAATTCAAGTCGCCGGTCTGGATTATCTTCAACCAATTGGTGCAAAATTTTTATTTTGTAAGGATGGAATTTATTTTGTTTTAAAACCCTCTTTACTGATGTTTTTAGAAACATCACATGTCTCAGCTACTTGCTTAGTTGATTGTTGTGGGTTATTTACCATTTCGGCTAGTACTTACTTGAATTTCAACATCTTCCGTAATTATTTTCGGCCTCCCAGATCTCGGAGCATCTGTCACAGTGCCAGTTTGGTTAAATTTTGCCACCAATTTCTGCAGATATTTTTGACACATCGGACGTTCTGGAAACCGTTCATTGAAAATGCGAATAGCAGCGTGGTAATTTCGGTTAGCTTCACCAAATATGATAACGGCTTCAACTTTGTCTGCTACTGAACGAGCCATATTAATCAACAAGAGAAATTGAAAACCGTTTGAAACAAAGTTTTGAAAACCTACAAAATGTCAATGACATTTAGCAAAAACAGATAAGAGTTTTTTTTCGTTGTCATGGATAAAATAAACGCGCCTAGCGTGCATAGCCTACCTCATTAATTTATTCGTGAACTGGTGCAAAAGTAGTCGAAATAATTATTTTCAAGTGTTCATAAGTCCAAAACTATTAACTTTTTTGATAGAAAACCATTTATCAAACTTGTTCAGAATTCAACGTAGAATGTAATGATGCAATGAAATACAGGGTGTCCCATTTAAAAAAAATTAACTTCTAAGTCACCGTGCTTTTTTGAGACACTCTGTATGAATGAAACTTAAACAATTAAAGAGATCGAATGAAACCCTACAACTTATGTATTTAACATTTTTTTGTAATATGTAGAATAAAGAAGTTACAGGGGGGGCGACGGACTTTTGGTCCTCACTGTATATAATAAAAAATGTACAAGTGAATTAATGAATATTTCATCAAAAATTAGTCGCAAAACAATGATTCATTGATTCACTAATATAATCTACCAACTCTTGGGCAGAGCATTCTTCTGAACTAGCCTAGGTTCGTAAAGACATTTGGAGAGATATCTCTTCAAACATTTGGGCAATTGAATTATCTAATAACGGCCTCTGCTCCTTTGCGATTTTCACTCACTTCTTCCACTTGTTACACAAATTAGTTCTAATCACCTACTTCTACACATGAAGATAAACACTGATCGACTGACCCTGTTTCATCCGCTACCTACCTAGCCCTGTTTCTATGAAATACTTGCCGGACTTTTTGAAGAACTGGTACATTGCCTCGACGAATCGATCATCGAAACAACGGAAGAAAGTATGGGCATATGACGATATTATTGATACGATGACTTTCTACATCAACTCATGTATCCATATGATGTATGTTTATGTGTATGTTTTTTTTTCTAAATAATTGAAAGATGTTTTTAGTTATTGGCGTAATGTTATCGTTGATCAACAACTCTTCTATGAAGTTGATGTTTCTTTGATGAACAGAATAACTTTTTTTTATCAGTTACATGAACATTGTAAGCATATAATGGATATTTTCATTGGGTGATGTATAATTGGTCATCGATTGTCAATGATCCTCGACACATTATATCAATGTACCCAATGATGAATCTGTCAAAAATTTGATATTTGTAAACATTGAAACAATGTAATATTCGTAGCATGAATGTAAATAGAGTTGATAAATGCTGTTTATTGATATTAGGAACAAGATTTTTTTGAGTGTAGATGGCAATAAAGTTGTATTCATTAAATGCTGAATTTTTATTTCTAATGGCAGAAATTTTACAGATAACCTTCCATTTTTGCTACTTCTGCTGTAAAAAGTTTCTGTTTCCAGGGAAAGAATTGTTTAGCAAATTTGAACGATGTGGTAGTATTGTGAATGCAGTTTTACCTGTGATTAATTTGAAAAGTGTATAAAAGTGTAAAAATGGTTTACATTCTTCAAGAAAGAACTGAAATGTTCGTTATTTATGGAGAAGTTGGAAAGTACGCTCGATGAGTGACCGAGAGACATCCAAATTGTATGTGATTTGGTGAATGAGTTTCACGAAATCGGTTCAATGACAATTAAAACAGAAATAACTCCAGAATACTAAATGAAGAAGCTCAAATTGAAGTTTTAGGAACATTTGCTGCAGAGCCCACGAGCTCCTTACGATCAGTATCAGAACAGATAGGAATGTCACGCGAGACTGTAAGAAAAGCATTGAAAATGCATAAATTTCATCCATATAAAATGCAGATTCTTCAAGAGTTCTACGAAGATGATTATGACAGAAGAATAGAGTTTAGTGAAACCTTGTTTTCTTTCCGTCCGACAGTGATTAAACGAGAGATTTCCGGATAGATGGATTGGCAGAAGGGGAGCAATTGAATGGCCTTCAAGATCACCGGATTTGACTCCCTCCGATTTCTTTCTTTGGGGGCATCTTGACTCCGTTGTTTATAAAACACAACCTTCTCATATTGAAGAAGTTGAAGGACGAATTACAGCAGCATGCCAGTCAATTCCTATTCGTAGTGCTAGAGAGGAGACTTTATTACTGTTTAGAGCAAAATAGACGACATTCCGAACAGTTTACAAGATAAGCGTAGGTAGATTGTAAATTGAATTTTAGTTTTATCAATGAATAAAACATCGTGTAAGAATTCAATGAAATCGCAAAGCGCTTTCGGCTATTAGGCCATCATCTGTGCTATACTCGTCAGGTATTTATACAGGAGCAATATTCATAAAAAGTCACCAAAACCATGATTAACATTGGTTTTGATCGGACGCACATACATGTTAAAATTAAGTATATATATTAAGTACTGAGAGGCAAGATATTTTAATAGTCCAACAGTCGAAATTCGAAGGGTTCTTTAAAATAACGGGCAGTTGTAGTTTTAACTCGTAGCACTTCAGATGTGATCTCTTACTTAGTTATATATTGTTTGTGTAAATCTGGTAATTTTTCATTAAGTCTGGTTTCAACCCTAATTTCAGAATGAGAAATAACTTAATTCTAAGTATAAATATATTAGTTTCCTAATCAATATTTTTCATTCCTCTGGAAATCTGATACTTCCAATCAACTTTCATATCAATCATTATGATTTCGTTATTCAACTTTTAGTGCATTCAAATTTTGGTCTGACTAAATTATTGTTTTACATATCCTTGAGATGTTAGTAACTATCTTGCCTTGTTTATATTTCATTCATGATCAGATCTTGCTCTATTTTGATATCAGTTTCAATAACTATTACTTGCTGAATGCCCTTCATTAAATTTTTCATTGTTTGTTTTTATTTTGTTAATTGATTCAATATAAATATTTAAGTGTTGTTGAATCCTGTTTTCCATACGCGGGCTCTTCTAGCCTTGATAAGTTGTAAGCCAAATTATTGTCGCAATTACCTGATGAAGCCCTTATTACCCTAGCGATGGCCGTAAATAAGTTTTTTGCCACGGATATTTTTCCTTCTAGCCTAAAGACCGCAATAGTTATACCTCTTCACAAAGGAGGCGCTACTGATGATCCAAACAACTTCAGGCCTATCTCGCTACTATCAACTCTGTCGAAAATCATTGAGAAATTGGTAAAACGCAGAATCATGGGTTTAATAAAGAGACATAATATTTTGGCGCCGGAACAGTTCGGTTTCCAAAATATTAAGAGCCTGAATGAAAAAGAGGCGGCTGCAGCAATATTCCTTGATCTTTCCAAGGCGTTTGACTGCGTAAATCATGAAATTTTATTAAAAAAGCTTCTGCATTATGGCTTTCGCGGAACAGCTCTGGAATGGATCAGATCTTACCTCACTGATCGAAATCAGAAAATTATACTAGGTAACAATACTTCTGAGAGACAAAATTGTAAGGGGAGTTCCACAGGGCTCAGTTTTGGGGCCCATTCTTCTCCTTCTTTATATTAACGATATCACCAAGCTAGATATCTCTGGGCACCTCACATTGTTCGCTGACGATACAACAATACCTTGGCATAATGAAATTCGTGATGCCTTGGTTCAAACCATTCCTATAGACGTGGAGAAAATCAAAGTGTGGTGTGAATCAAATATGCTAACACTGAATATTACAAAAACGAATTTAGTCACGTTCAAATTGGACTTAGAACAGGTACCCTTAGGTCAACAAATTAAAAGCAAACCTGGAACGAAATTTCTGGGCGTACACATTGACAACAATCTGAAAAAAAGTTGTCCTCTGGCTGCTACGTTGTCAATATAATGTCCCGCGAACTTGGAATGGCGGCTTCTTTAACGGCATACTAATCATTCATTGAATCTCATCTACGGTATGGCATTCCATTCTGGGGTTCTTGTAGTCAGGTTCTATTCCAGAGCATATTCGTCCTCCAGAAACGAGCTTTGAAATTAATTTTCAATGTCATGATGCGTGAATCATGCAAGCCGGTCTTCACCAATAACAAAATACTAACATTATATGAAATTTACATTATAGATACAGTTTCCTTGATGCATGAATACAGGGAAAAATTCACAAACAACATAATCAGATATACACGCCACTTCCCACAAAACAGTCGTTAATTTATAGAAGCAAGCAGATTCACAATCACTTACCAAAACAAATCAGAGACATTGGCGATATGAAAAGTTTCCGAAAGTCAATTAAAACACTCCTGATAGGAAAATGCTTCTACAATTTGGAGGAATATTTTGTCTACATTTTCTAGTCGTTCTATATTCTATGTTTTGTGATACTGTGATATAGGTATATATATACATTAAAAATATAAAATTTTACA
The DNA here is from genome assembly GCA_958502065.1 of Chrysolina americana. Lineage (NCBI taxonomy): Eukaryota > Metazoa > Arthropoda > Insecta > Coleoptera > Chrysomelidae > Chrysolina > Chrysolina americana. Next base: position 106,931,672 of record OY293410.1, on the reverse strand, counting down.
TATTTTTTTGTTATGTCTTCTTTAAAATTAGAATTAGTGTTTTTATATTTATGAGAATTTCTGTTCCCCCAACGTATATCATTACATTTACATTTATGTTTTTATTCTATACAAAATGTGATAATTATGACTGACGACCAATGTATCATTTAGACAATAAAGCTTATCAATCTATCTATCTATCATTTATTTCAATGAGTTGGAAACCAAAAAAGTATTAACTTTGCGTAGGTAAAAAGTTTTTTCGATGAGTTCCAATTTCATCCTGTGAAGAGAAAGAGTAACAGCATAACATCCAAGAGAGGCAAAACAATTTAAAAACTAAGGTAAGTAAAAACTGAATTCTGTAAGGTATAATTCTATTTTTCTTGAAAATAAAGCCTCTAGTTCTCTTATATTTAATAACATTAACAAAATGCTATTCAATTATAAAGAAAGCATTTGTTTCTCAAACTAGCCAATTTTTTTGTGCAAGAGACACTTTTACCAAGAGAGTAAAAAATTCGAACAATTCAACCGAAAGCCATTTTCCATAACATGGTGTGGGAACCTTCGCATACACAAAACAATCAAATATGCTGAAAGGTTTGTCATTAAAATTTACCCATTGTATCCGAATAAAGATAGATCACTGAATATTATTATTCAAAAAAACTCTTCACAGAACTCATCTGCCTGAATCGGGATCAATGCCTCATTATTTTCACGACGAACACCTATTTATCAGAGCCGTGGATGGAAGTCGACCGGGAATCGTACAGCTCCTTTAACTCCCAACCTCCGGGATATTTTAATGTCAATACTCTAGTGACCTGAATCTGAACGTTGAGCTTGCAGAGCCGCGGTGCAGATATCAAATTATTTCCCGACACACACGAACGGATGGGAAGCGCATTGAAGTTGGAAAACACCAAACAATTAACGACTTTATGGAAGATGAAATATGTGGATGTGGAACTATTTTCACGAAAATGATTTGTGTTTCTGTCTGTTGACGAAAATTAAGTGGCGAAAAGAGCCTAATGGTTGGAAATTATGACGAGGCTCTAATCGTGGCATTAGATATCTTCGATGTATTCCATTGCATTATGTTTCTGTTTGGTTAGGTTAGGTTAGGTAAGGTTAGGTTAGGTTAGGTTAGGTTAGGTTAGATTAGGTTAGGTTAGGTTAGGTTAGGTTAGGTTAGGTTAGGTTAGGTTAGGTTAGGTTAGGTTAGGTTAGGTTAGGTTAGGTTAGGTTAGGTTAGGTTAGGTTAGGTTTAGGGAGTAAACCCTTCCAAATCCGCAACCCAAGGTGTCACGCGACCCGTGCTGAGGGGTGAATGGCCAGGCGTCACATGGTCTCGAACGGAGCCGGCGGGGAAATGGCGCCTCCCCGCTGTACCAAGCCTTAGCCGGGTAAGGGCGCACTGCCCGGCCGGACAGATAGGACGACCCTACTCGTGGGAAGAGCATGAATGAAAATATTAATAATAAAGCACTCACGGAAGAGGAAGAGGAATTTGAAAAGAACAGGAGAGAGCCGATCGTTATAAAACCGGCCTTGAGACGCACGCCGCCTGTTAACAGAACACAGGATAGAGAGAGAGAGGAAACCATGACCCCCCAGGGACCAGGTAACGAAACTCCTGGAGAGGGGGCAGGGGAAAGGACACCCGACGGAGTCTCAAATGAGGACTCGAACAAGAGTCTAGGCTTGGAGGTATTCGGGGAGAAGTCGGCAGCGCCAGATCCAGGTACGGAGGGAGAGATCACCTGGATAGACCCGGATGACGATGTCACGCAACCGGAGAAAAAGAGGAAATGGCAGATATCTCCAACTAAAAAGGGGAATGATGAGGTGAGCAAAGTGCAGAAGGCAATAGAGAAGCTGATGAGGAAAACAAATACACTAGTGACCTTGATCAAGAGGAATGTAAACACTAAGGTCGAGATAAAAGTTATCTCCAGGGAAATAGATGAGGAAGTTAGAAGCCTAAAAAAAAGAAGCGATCGCTTCATGGGACTGAGTGACACAGAGGCACCTAAAGACACTACCATCACCGATACGCACCACCAACCCGACGACATGAATAAAATCAGCGCCGGAACACAGACGGAAACCGAGAAGGACACGACCCCAGACGCACCCCCAACCACAAATCTGCGTATGTACATGCCCAGCGTCCAGACTGAACTCCCCAAAGGAGCTGGAGGCAACAACTGAGTACGACGTGTACTGTAAGGTCCAACAATTGCAATGGCATGAATCGGTCTTCACAAACACAGTGGTTACTGTGGGAAACCCACTAACGATAGAAGGAGACGCAGCTAAGGTGGTCATAGCAGAACCTGATGACACCGAGATGAAAACCAGCATTCAGAAACTGTATAAAGAGATGTACCCGGAGCTCTCACAACTGACCGGGGACTTTGAGGTGGTGGAGCAGACCACTAGAGTGCGAGGAACTGGAGCTGTCTCACGTAAAAAAATTATCAAGTTAGCCTACGATGGAACCCCACGAGACTTATGGAAAAAACTAGTGCAGTTGAGAGATGAAACCGGCACAGACAAACGAGTGCTCATACACCAAGTTAAAACTATGAGCGTGGACGCCCTTCAAAAGATGACAGAGATGATATTCCATGACAGAGGCACAGGGGTAGAAATCTTCACGAACTCCCAGCAGCAGGCAGGCAGCAGGAGGGACAAAAATACCTGCGGAATCGTAATTAGCGAAGCTGGCAAGTCATACCGTGACATTCTGGGGAAGGTTAGTAAAGCCATAGGAGGAACGGAGGCAGCAAGCGCGATCAGAGGGATGAGGAGCACAAAGGAGGGGAATCTGCTCCTAACCCTGAAAAAAGACCCGGCGGCTTGCACCAACCTGAAGGAGGCCCTGCACGGCCAGGGGGACCTGAAGACCAGGAGGCTGGGAGAAGAACCAAGGGATCTCATCCACCTGAGGGGGATGCCGTGGAATGTCACGGAGGATGAGATTGCCGGGGCGATCGAAAGAGAAACTGGCAGATGGACTGAGGAATGCAAAATGACCAACATAAGAATCTCGAAAAATGATACGGCGGCGGTCACGATCACCTTACCGAGGTCTGACGCGGCGACCCTCATTGGAAAGGAGGGCATTAGGATCGGGATGGTTCTATGCAAGGCAGAGAAGCGAGTTCATGTCCCCAGGTGCTCAAGGTGTTGGAGTTTTAGCCACACCAGAGAAAGCTGTGATGGCCCGGATAGAGCAGAGAATTGTTACAAGTGCGGCAAAGGAGAGCACACTGCCAGTGACTGCACGGAGGAGGAAGCCTGCCCGGTCTGCAAGGACACAGGGCACAGGGTTGGAAGTGGCAAGTGCCCGGCTTTCAAAGAAGCCCTACGAATAGCTAGGGCCAGAGAAAAAACAGCGGGAACAAGAAATCCTAAACAGCGCTCCCAAACTATCGGCACAACCCCCCCGGTGGTCCACTCGGCGCAGAGCTAGTAATTATGCAAATAAATACGGATAGAAGGGTAGGGGCCTACCAACTTATACAGAAGAAGGCACTTGAAATAAAAGCTGACCTGATACTGACACAAGAACCAAATAAAGCAAACATCAGAAAGAACATGGAATGGATCAGGGACCAGGAGGAGGCTACCGCAACCCTTTGTAGGAATAAGAACTGTGGCGCAATAGGATGCAATAGGTGGCATGCAGAGAGAAGGAGCACCGAGATCTCATTTGGAGATAACATAGCACCAGGGACCTTGGTACAAACAATGCTGGAAACCAGTAGGCTATGGAAGGAAGGCGTAACGTACCTCCGGGCTGTGATGAAGGCGAAGGAGAAAGAGGAGAGGGAAAGTCAAGCCCAGGACAGAGTTGATCACAGAGAGATAGACAGATGATAGTATCAAGAAAAGTCACCTGTACCTGTAATCCTTATGGACAGCTCCGGGTACAGGCGGGCTCCGGGGTGGTTTTAGCCGGTAGGAGTCCGGCACTGTTGGCTCGTGATAGACACCGAGCGGCCAGCGTGCATGTAGCATTTCCACCCCACAGAAAAAAAAACAAAAAAAAAAAAAAAGGTTAGGTTAGGTTAGGTTAGGTTAGGTTAGGTTAGGTTAGGTTAGGTTAGGTTAGGTTAGGTTAGGTTAGGTTAGGTTAGGTTAGGTTAGGTTAGGTTAGGTTAGGTTGGGTTAGGTTAGGTTAGGTTAGGTTAGATTAGGTTAGGTTAGGTTAGGTTATGTTGGGTTAGGTTACCGGAAAAAACAAGTTCAAAAACAAGAACAAGTTAATTCATTGTCACTGAATTTACTACCTTCAACTTCAAGAGGACAATATGAAAATGCATACAAACAGTTTATGGATTGGAAGGAAAAATACAAAACTAAAAGTGTTTCTGAAAATATAATGTGGGCATATTTTGAAGAACTATCCAAATCAAGAAAAGCCTCTACTCTCTGGTCAATATATTCAATGTTGAAATCGACTATTAATATTAATCACGGAATTGACATATCAACGTATGCAAAATTACGAGCTTTTTTAAAGAGAAAGTCTGACGGATATTTCGCGAAGGAAGCACAGACTCTGACATCCGAGGAAATAAATATATTTATAAAAGAAGCCCCGGACAATATATACCTGTTAACAAAGGTAATGTTAAGAGAAAAATTTACATATTTGACAATAAAACGTTAATATTTATTATCGTAGGTTGCAATGGTTAACGCAATTAGTGGTGCATGTCGAAGAGGAGAATTATGGAAGCTAAAAATGAGTGACATAGAAGACCTACATTCAACTCTAATAATAAAATTACAGGACACAAAAACAAAAGTTCCGAGAAGTTTCATAATTACCGGACCCTTTTATAACCTTTGCAAAAAATATATTTCTTTGCGTCCTTCTAATCTTTCTGAAAATAGTATCTTTTTAAATTATCAAAAAGGAAGATGTACACGTCAAGTGGTAGGAATGAACAAATTTGGTAAAATGCCCCAAGAAATAGCAACATTTTTAAAGTTACCGAACCCAAACTTGTATACAGGGCACACATTCCGGCGGACATCGGCAACCATGTTAGCAGACGCAGGAGCTGATCTGTTAACACTGAAACGCCATGGTGGCTGGCGGTCAAATAGCGTAGCCGAAGGTTATGTTGATGACTCTTTGCACTCCAAAATGAACATTTCAAATAAAATAATGCATTCAGTTAACCCACAAATGTCAAATATAGTGTCAACAAATATGAACCAGATATCACACCCTTCATTATCATCATTTTCGCCTTCAACTTCTGTTAAAATTGTAGAAAATTTTGCAAGTAATGCACATTCAATGTCTCCATCTAATTTGAATATTACAGAAAATGTTTCCAAAACTAACTCTCCCAGAATTTTAATTCAAAATTGATCCAATTTTTCAGTGAATTATAACTACAAATAAAAACTTTTTTCAATCATACCAAGAATTAATTTTTGAGTGATTTTTTTTGGAATTTGTTTCTCAGTTATTACCATTAACAACTAATAGTTAATAATTAACTTAAATATATGTAATTAATTATTATAATAAATATTTGTTTGGAAATAAACTTAATTATACTATAAAACGGAATTAATAGTCAGCGACGTTCAGTTCAGAAAAAACAAGAATGAGAGCGGCTTAAAATCCTCTCCCTCTTCTCTTGCTTCTCTTGGGCATCATAAAGCTAAGAATAAGTCACTGAGATTTCATTCCATCTTATAGTATAGTATTATTTTTAGCAAAAAGGGTGTTGTAGAAAAAGTATAGTGTGTAACTCGAGCAGAAATGCAATTTCTCACTCGTTTGAATTGCAGCACTCGCTTGCGCTCGTGCCGCAACTTTTTCAAACTCGTGAGAAATTAGCACTTTTCTGCACTTGTTGCACAATATACTATTATATCACTGATCAACACCCCATTCAACAATGAAGTCGTCCCTGATTTCCTAAAAACTTCTATTGTATAAAGGAGGAGATACAGATGATCCGTCGATTCTTCGCCCGACCTCCATCAATCCAGCTATAGCTAAATTAATCGAAAAACTAGTGAATATTCATCTGACCGATTGAAAAATATTTCAAGTGAAAATAAAAATACACACGATGCAATATTTTCATTTTTCTATTGTGATCTATCAAAGGCGTTCGATTTCTGAAAAATTGTTGATTTGGCAACATTGCCGATTTCACCATTGAATTGGGCATCATCAAAAACCGTCTTGCATAAAATTTCACAAATTTTTCTTGATCCTTATTGAAAATGTTGTCATGTTTCATAAACTACATCAATTTGAAATCAAATATTTGGAGACATAAGTTATGAGGCGTCGCTGAATTGATTGCAATGAAAAAAAATAGGGTGTTCCATTTGATAAAATTCAGTTACCCTTAATATATTAAAAATTGTTGATTTGGCAACATTGCCGATACCACCATTGAATCGAACATCATCAAAAACCACCCTGTCGAAATTTTAAAAAAATTTCTCTGGTCCGTGAAATATGAGACCGTTCCGATACTGTATATGGTTTCAGTGATAACTTTCAAGAAGGAATCAAATGGTAAGAACTACAGAACTCTCTGAAAAAAGGGATATTATATCTGGAGTAGCACAAGGATCAGTTTTGGGACCCATTTTATTTATATTATATGCTAATGACCTTACAAGCATTAAACGACAATATTGTGGGACAGCAAACACTAAAATCATTCACAAGACGCAATAACTACATATATGAATAAAATCTAAAAGTGGTGCGATGCGAATTTATTAACATATAGACAATAAACACAAATTTGACGACAATATCAAGCATCTTAAAAGCAAGATCTCTTCTGGATGTTATACAGTGAGAGTAGAGTAACTTCAATAAATTTGGGAAGCGAAACTGCCAGAACGGTGTATTACGCCCTTTTAGAGTCACATTTGCGTTATGGAATACCGTTTCGAGAAGTATGCAACTCATCAGCTATTGGTACTGTAGAAACGAGCGATCAGGTATACAAGCTTAAACCTCGTGGTTCATGCAGATACATATTCGCAGAGGAAAGGATATTGTATTTGAATGCATTATGCATTTTAGAATCAGTTTGCCTCATTTACAAGAATTTGTCCTTATATGAGACTGCGTCCAATCGTTACAACACTCGTTCTAACGCGTTGACATTGCTAATTCCCTTAACAAATATGATGTTTAATCACTTGTCTTCAGATATATAACAGAACAAAATTTTAACAATAACAATTTTTAGCTGATAGACCCTATTATAATTTGCAAAAGTATTATAAAGATGGATTTATATTACTGCCTTGAAAAGATCCCTGCTTTTTCATGATCGCGGCCTGTATATCGCTCCTCTATCACGGAAACGTTCAGTAAATCGAGCATTTCACCCTGATAATTTCGTTTTATCAAGTATTGCAAGTTTCAAATCATTCTGAATAGAATATTAGAAAAATCACCGAACTCTCAGTTCAACGGTATCTGCATCTGAAACTCATGCTCAAAAACACTCTTTGATGAGGTTATACTTCATTAGTTCGAGACGGAACCAAATGAGCAAGGAAAAAGAGCTCTCGCCTGAAATGATATCAAAGTCGATTTGGCAAATACTATAAGCCTGTTATGTAATTGGAGAAATTCCACTCAGTAGAGCTCCAAGACTGTTTTGATGATTGTTTTGGAATTAATTTGAGGAAACGGAGACGTTTTTCAATGCAGAAGGTAGTTGAATATAATGATGAAGGAATATTTTAAATTTGAAATACAAAGTGAAGCCTCTTGTATGAATCGGAAGAGAAGACGTCTTAAAAGCAGGGGAGCGGGATGACTCTGCTTTGATTGATAAGTCTCTGTAAACAAGAAAACGTATTTATGTCTGTAATGAAGAAACTGGGGCTTATTCATTTCTACGGGATGATGTAGAATGCATATACAGCAGGAAACAATATTCAATTTGTCTGCTGAAGAGTTTTACAGTTCATATTTGTATGAATATACGGGGTGAATGGTAATTATCTTCAAAAAAGCTTGTAAGCCGTGTGAACTGACAAAGTTAAAGATACAATTGAGCATATTGAGTTAAGATGATGTATATAAACAGGGGACATCAAGGGAACTATCGCTTGTACGTGATTTAAAATTATTTCATGTTTGATTCAGTATAATTGTTAGGTAGATGTTAAAATAAAATCAAAATATCTATAATTTGTTGTAAAATGAATAACAAATTTAAAAAAAGTAAATTAAATGATATGCACATCCGTATAAATCACTTATATGTATATATAAAATAGTGATAATCTTTATTCAGAATGAAATAAATGAAAATGAACAATAATGAGAATAAAAACAATTTGGAGTTAGTAACACAGCCTACCCTGATCACATAGTGGCTAATGATCTTAGCAATCGATTCCACTATACATATCCAGAAAAAAAAAACGAACAATTTGACTGAATTGGTATGATTGTACAACAATCTACAATAATTGCATTTCTATTCAGTTGAAGTGTGATACAAAATAGAAGGATATATTAAATTTCAGATAACAATAATGACAATAATAACAATAGTGGACGACACTCGTACGGTATTGACGAGACACCAGTGTTGCCTCATGCTTCGTAAGATATTGAGTCCGTTGTGGAGAATGAGAAGTGCCGAATCTATTGGAACTACTCATTCCCCACCCTCAGGCAAATACAAGCCAATAAGCCTGATGTAGTCCTTCTCGACTATCAAAGTAGGATGATTTTCGTCAAGGAGTTTTCAGCATCTGGGAAAAAAGTCGTCCGAGAAGAGGAGGAACAACGGACTAAATATCGAGATCTACTCTTTGAACAATTTGGAGTTAGTAACACAGCCTACCCTGATCACATAGTGGCTAATGATCTTAGCAATCGATTCCACTATACATATCCAGAAAAAAAAACGAACAATTTGACTGAATTGGTATGATTGTACAACAATCTACAATAATTGCATTTCTATTCAGTTGAAGTGTGATACAAAATAGAAGGATATATTAAATTTCAGATAACAATAATGACAATAATAACAATAGTGGACGACACTCGTACGGTATTGACGAGACACCAGTGTTGCCTCATGCTTCGTAAGATATTGAGTCCGTTGTGGAGAATGAGAAGTGCCGAATCTATTGGAACTACTCATTCCCCACCCTCAGGCAAATACAAGCCAATAAGCCTGATGTAGTCCTTCTCGACTATCAAAGTAGGATGATTTTCGTCAAGGAGTTTTCAGCATCTGGGAAAAAAGTCGTCCGAGAAGAGGAGGAACAACGGACTAAATATCGAGATCTACTCTTTGAACAATTTGGAGTTAGTAACACAGCCTACCCTGATCACATAGTGGCTAATGATCTTAGCAATCGATTCCACTATACATATCCAGAAAAAAAAACGAACAATTTGACTGAATTGGTATGATTGTACAACAATCTACAATAATTGCATTTCTATTCAGTTGAAGTGTGATACAAAATAGAAGGATATATTAAATTTCAGATAACAATAATGACAATAATAACAATAGTGGACGACACTCGTACGGTATTGACGAGACACCAGTGTTGCCTCATGCTTCGTAAGATATTGAGTCCGTTGTGGAGAATGAGAAGTGCCGAATCTATTGGAACTACTCATTCCCCACCCTCAGGTAAATACAAGCCAATAAGCCTGATGTAGTCCTCCTCGACTATCAAAGTAGGATGATTTTCGTCAAGGAGTTTTCAGCATCTGGGAAAAAAGTCGTCCGAGAAGAGGAGGAACAACGGACTAAATATCGAGATCTACTCTTTGAACAATTTGGAGTTAGTAACACAGCCTACCCTGATCACATAGTGGCTAATGATCTTAGCAATCGATTCCACTATACATATCCAGAAAAAAAAACGAACAATTTGACTGAATTGGTATGATTGTACAACAATCTACAATAATTGCATTTCTATTCAGTTGAAGTGTGATACAAAATAGAAGGATATATTAAATTTCAGATAACAATAATGACAATAATAACAATAGTGGACGACACTCGTACGGTATTGACGAGACACCAGTGTTGCCTCATGCTTCGTAAGATATTGAGTCCGTTGTGGAGAATGAGAAGTGCCGAATCTATTGGAACTACTCATTCCCCACCCTCAGGCAAATACAAGCCAATAAGCCTGATGTAGTCCTTCTCGACTATCAAAGTAGGACGATTTTCGTCAAAGAGTTTTCAGCATCTGGAAAAAAAAATCGTCCGAGAAGAGGAGGAACAACGGACTAAATATCGAGATCTACTCTTTGAACTCCGCAGGCTTTATCCAAACCATTCTGTCAAAATGGTGGTTCTGATAATAGGGGTACTTGATTGAAGTTAAAAATCACATCGTCTTGTCGTAATGAGACAGAAATCTTAGCCGGACAAATGCAGATGGCACATGATCCTGGGACCCAATAATCACTCACCTCATGAACGTAAATCCTTCGGATTTGCCTGGGATCCCGAGACAGAACCTGACTGGTAAATTCCTGGCAGAAAAAAAAAATAATGGAAATATTCAAGGAACAATAGAATAAGATTTATTAATAATATAATACAAAATAGAGGGTCAAATCAATTTTCAGTAAGTAATGAAATTTCATAATGTTATTAATAATGTTCAAAGAACGGTTTATTAGGAGTTCGTCAGTTGGCTTGACTCAACACCATTACGGTGTATCTTTCAAAAAATATTTGCAAAGGAAATATCATTCGTGTCTATCAGATTGCGTATTAATTTTTTTTCGATTTCGTGAATATACTGTTTTATGTTTTTTCATAATATTATTGAGGTTAAATATTTGATATTCCTAGGAATATTGTTGAAAATTCTCGTGATAGTTTTAGACTTCTCAAATATTTAAAAGACATTTTACGGAACCTCTGCAATTTTCGAAAATTCGGTCGTGCGGGAGAACATTTCGCGTTTTTATGCAAAACATTTTATCCAAATAGATGCAATTCATATTTTATTGAATTTGGCATGAAATTTCGTGTCTATACTGCGAATTTCAAGAAAATGTGATTTTTCGTGATTTCTAGGGAGATTTTTTGGAATTTTTCGTTTTTTTTTAATGATTTTTCTTTGCGTTATTTGAAAAAATTCACAGAGTATACTGAGTCCATCATTCTGAATCGATTGGCGTTCGTAGAATTACTCTATCTCAAACCGTTCTCGAGTTCATCTGGAGTTGAGGGGTGTTATTTTCATCTTGTTTTCATTATCTTCCTGATATTTTCTGTACAATTTACACTTCCTTGCATAAGTCCACCGAATTTGAATATTTCATAGGAATTTTACGAAAACTGCAATTTTCGAAACTTCTGTCGTGAGAACAAACTTTTCACGTTTTTATGCTAGACATCGTATCTGAACAGATACAAATTACATTTTTTCGAAATCTGCATGAAATTTTGAGTCTTTGGTGCGAATTTCAAGTGAATCTGATGACTTCGTATTTTTCGTGATTTTTAGGGGTATATATCCCTTTGGACTATTTTTGGATTTTTTGAATAATTTTTTTTCAACGTTGATTGACTAAAAACTTTAAGAGTCTACTAATTCCACCATTCTGAATCTATTGGCGTTTGTAGAATTGCTCTATCTCAAACCGTTCTCGAGTTCAATGGTTCTTCTGAAGTTGAGGGGTGTCATTTCCATCATATTTTTTTTCCATCATGTTTTTAGTAATTTCTGCCACTTTTTTTGAATATGCACACTGAATCTGAAGTCGATTCCAAGTTCGTTGAATATTTCATAGGATTTAAAAATTATGGTTCACTTTCAGTACCATCGAGCACATAGCCAAAATTATCAGTGGTACTTTATATCAACTACTGCCTCAAAGAGTTAATAATAGTTTTGCTTATTGTCGTCTACATTCTGGAAGAAAGCACATTCATCACTATAACAGATGCTTTATTATAGTTTCAGGATATCAGTTAGACTGACCAATTAGGACATTAGTTCTCAAAATTGAATGATTCTATCAGTATCATCACGTAGTTCTTGCAAATTTTTCATTTTCCAAAAAAAATATTACTTCAGAACTTTCCCACCGATTTTGCATCGTTACATGAGAAATTCCTTAAGTCAATCATCAGTTCTTGAATGTATATTGTTCTATCAGTTTCATCATTAGGGAGTCCTTGCTAAATTTTCATATTACAAAAAAAAAAACTGTTTCAAACCTTTGATTTTGCATTCATTCATAAATTCTCTCTGAAAAATCTGCAAATTTTATCAGCAATTCCACATCAAAAACAGCTTCATCAAACCCATCAGTCTTTTGTGCGTCAGCAGATCTCAGAAAAAAAAAGAGTTTACACGTGAATTAACGTCTCTTTGCCATTACTAGTCACTTTCACTTAGTGAACCATCTTATATGCCATGTTGCTTCTACAAATATTATTAATTCTTTATAGATCAAGAGTGATTTATTTGTGTCTATTTCATTTGAAATAATATCAAATCACCATATCTACCTATAAAAAAGGTAATGAAACAAGCCACCAAGAAACAGTGTCGTTGGTAGGAAATTATCATGTCAGACTGACATATTAAATATGTTCCCCCTCAAAATACGAAGAGAATGAAATCCTGCCTTCCATTATATCGTGCAAGCAAACTACAATTCCAATATCAACCACTCATCCATCTAAACATCCATAAAGATATCAAATGAATTGTTCGTAGACGTAATTTAGATATGACGACACGCCCGAAACCAGAGATATTGAACTTCAATTTAGGGTTTTCCAAATCGAGTGTTCCTTATCGAGAACGAACAAGTAAGTCGAAAAAAAAAAAGAAAAATGGATCGGCGGTGAACTAAATCACTAGATAACCTCAAACTACCGACCGGATTAAAAAATTCATTATTGAAAGATAACAAATGCGAACACCCAAAAATAGATGGATCTGAGAAAAGCAGAATTTCATTCCTGAAGTAAAGGTGAATTTCAGTAAGGAAAAGCTCATTACATGCCATGAAATCAAGCTCAGATTCAAAACGATTTCGAGTGGATAGCAGAGAGGTTTCAACACAGCACTGAGAAGTAAAAAACGTCTGGTAGGTGAGGAAATTTGTATATTTTTTTGTGTGTGCTATACTTTGTTAATGAGGAGAAGATTCCGCTCTGTACGTGCTTACCGAAAGCATCCAGAGATCACTCGAGCATAAAGAAATGGCCTCATGCGCCTTCTTAGACATAGAGGGGCATTCGAAAACACCTCTCACAAAGCAATCAATCGGGCCCTAACGAACAAGGGAGTGGACAGAACCACATCCAGATGGATGTGCCAAATGCTGGCTACAAGAACTGCTGAAACGAAAGTGGGCGATATCTGCTTTCAGATCAGCACAAACAGGGGGTGCCCACAAGAAGGGGTACTATCACCTCTGATGTGGAGTCTCGTAGTAGACGAACTACTCGGAACACTAACCAGGAACTGAGCCACTTACCTTGGATATGCTGACGACATAGTCATTATGGCCAAAGGCAAATTCGAAGGAACCCTCTGCGATCTCATAGAAAGGGAGCTAGAGACTACCAGAAGATGGTGCCTTTCTGTGGGGTTGAGAATTAACTCATCAAAAACCACAGTGGTACCATTAACTAGAAGAACAAAGTTTTATCACCTAGCTGTTCATCTCAAGAGGTGAAGTACCAAGGGCTCACCCTAGACTCAAAAGTACTCTGGAACAGACACGTAGAGAAGATCGTTAACAAGGCAAAATCATCACTGATGGTGTGCAGGAATATTGCAGGAAAAATGTGGGGCTGTAACCCATCAATACTGCTATGGATGACACCATGATATTGAGACCTATGATTACCTAAGGAGCACTAGGGTGGCACGGCAGAACCGAACTCGCTACAACCAAGAAAATCCTGGGGAAAGTGCAAAGACTAGCATGTCTTTGTATAACAGGAGCAATGAGGTCTACTCCAACAGCTGCAATAGAGATAATTCTGGACCTCACTCCTTTCCATATTATGGTGAGGAGAACTGCTTGGGGAGCACACCTCAGGTTGGCTAAAGTCTCATTCAAAAGGACAGCACACAACGTAAGGGGCTCAACTCCCACCAAAAGCACTTGCCGATTTCCCAACTGACGAAATTATCAGGAAATTTAGTTTTGAGAAATTTTTTCGAACGGAATTAAATACCAAGAGTGCATGGAGCATAGAATCCATTCGAGCACTGGGAAAGAATACCATAATATGGTACACGAACGGGTCCAAAACTCCCGGCGGAACTGACGCAAGAGTCTTTGGGCCTCGCACCAAATATTCCGAACCCATGGGCCAGTTCCCCAGTATTTTTTAAGCGGCAATTCACGCCATAGAAAAGTGTATTTAATTCAACCTCGACAGGAAATACCGAAACAAGGAAATCGCAATCCTCTCCGATATTCAAGCAGCCATCAAAGCGTAGAGCTCATATAACATCAACCCAAAGATGGTCTGGGAATGCCTAGACAAACTTAATGATCTAGGCAGGGACAACAAGGTGATCTCCCTCTGGGTGCCGGGGCACGTTGGAGTGTAGGGCAATGAACAAGCAGATACCCTGGCACGAAAAGGGGCATCAACGCCACTGATCGGGCCAGAACCATTCTGCGGACTTGGAAAATCTTACTTTCAAGAAGAAATCAATAAAAGTGAAGAAGCAATGAGAACAACATACTGACAAAGACTTCCAGGGCTAAAGCAGACCAAAGATCTCGACAACTTCAACCAAGCAAGATCAAAGATACTGATCAACATCAGCAAAACTAGTCTAAAGACAATTACGGGATTTCTGACGGGGCACTGCAGACTCAAAAAACACCTAAGGAAGCTAGGCTTAGAGGAGGACAGCACCTGCAGATTCTGTGGGGAACATCCAGAAACACCACACCATATATTGATGGAGTGTTATGCTGTACATCACAATATATCAATAAACTGGGATCACACCAGCTGACTGTGGGAGAAATACCACGATAGACCCCCTCAAAGTCCTTAAATTCCTCAATGAATTGGGTCTTGAGGGGCTGCTGTAAACGAGAAAATCTTGAAACAGCAGAAGAAGATGGGGCACAATAGATCTAATTAGATCGCAGCGCATCAGTCACCATCCATACTCACCGATACCAATACCAATGATTGAATTATTCGAAAAAAATTTTTTTTGAATATTTTACGTTTTTCGTAGGAAATAACATTTATTATTGTATATAATTTAATTATTCTTCTTGATGATAATCAAACGCCGTACCGATACCAACTGCTTTATTTTTACGCACGAACACAAAGAAACAGTACAAAAAATTATGTCTATAAAAACAACGGAGAACCGTCGTGATTGTCACTGGAACAGCAGTCCCTTCACTCGTTTATAAAAACAATACGAATTTAAGATTTACCAAAGGATATTAATGAAAAAATTGTAAAATTGTTGAAAAATGAAAAATCATATACAAAGAAGTTGCGAAAATGATATACAAAGATAACTGAGCACGACGACAAAG
Source organism: Chrysolina americana (assembly GCA_958502065.1). Classification (NCBI taxonomy): domain Eukaryota; kingdom Metazoa; phylum Arthropoda; class Insecta; order Coleoptera; family Chrysomelidae; genus Chrysolina; species Chrysolina americana. Next base: position 106,916,098 of record OY293410.1, on the reverse strand, counting down.
TTGCAGTTGATATAAGAAATATTGTATGATAGCAAGTACGATTCACAAACGAAGGCATTTTCGTGAGCAAGAATGTCATCTAATTGAGACTGTGGGCGTATAGTGTCCTGAAAATCCAACTTTTGAATCACTTTGGGGCCTAAACTTTTTCAAGTTAATTTATAGCAAACTGAATGGAAAATATGTGGAAGAAACTTTCTCGGGCGGAAAATCTGCAGTTGATGTTTGAATATGGTGGAATAATTGTAAATGGGGTGGAAAATATTTGAGAGGAAGTGAGTTTTCTCGTTTTCTCGATGTTTGATTTTTGTTTGCAATTGACTGTTCTGGAAGATTCGAATAAAACTGAAAGTCACCTCACAAAAAATATTATTTCACTTCACTTCACTGAAATTAACCGGTGGGTGCAGATTTATCGACTTTTTTGCCTCAACATCTGTCAAAGAAAGTAGATCAAGAAAACAATACCCGATGACTGAGCTGTTTTCAAAACATTTTATTCAGACGATCATGTTTTAGTAGAATTGTTTTACCCAGAATTATCCTGGTCCAGGTTTTAATTTAAATATTTTTCTTATCAACGTTTATATTAACTACTGCCTCGCGTTTTCTGCCTCGCCCTGTAGTAATGTACACCATAATTGATATAATCGAAGGAAATTGAAATTCTGCCTCGCCCTGTAGTAATGTACACCATAATTGATATAATCAAAGGAAATTGATATTTTTCACATGATATTATACTACTTGAAAATCAAAGTGTTTACAAAAGATCAGGGATGGAACATAAAAATAAATGGAACTACAATGTAGTCCTGTAATACTTTTTGTAGGCTAGGTTAGGTTAGGTTCGGTGAGGTTTATGCTCATATTTGAAGCAAAGTCGTCTTTTTGAGCTCTAGAACGGTGTTAATCGTCCTAAAATTGCGATGAAGAATATCTACCATTGTAGACAAGAGGTGAGAATACTCATGGATATGATGAGAATTATGAGGATGGCCGGTCCCGGTGATATTCTGCAAAAACCGCCACTAAATCCACATGAGCTATTCTCTTCATAACTACTCTCAAAACTTCATCCAAATAAGTAGTTGCCACTTTTTTATTAGTGTCAGTTGATGCTTTATAAACTGTCCTGAACGGTCAATTTCTTTCTGGTGCACATTTTTTGAAATGCTTTCCAAAACTGTTGGATATCATTGGAGAATATGAACCGATACGAGGGTCAGGGCTATGGAAGTTTTTATTGCCATACTTGAAATCCTTAGAACTTGAGTGTGTATATCTGTTGGCATGTTTTATGTAGATACTTTGACGTCTGGCAGTTCAACAAGATATCTGTATGAAAATTCTCTTTGTCTGGTCACAGAAATCAATGTTTCCAGCCCTGCTGGAGTGAAAAGACACCAATCCTGGCAAAATATATCTGTATTGCAAATAATACAAATTCCTCCCTTTTGTGGCATCCTACAAACAAATGTAGATTCAACCATTTAAATCTACACCTTTGCTCACTCTCATCCGACTGGCATTTTCGTCTATAGAACATTCTTTTAAAGCAACTCAAAAAAATTGTACATTATTATTTATACAAATATTTTGAAAACGTATTTCTTCATATACTCAATGGTCCTGGGGCGGAAATATCTCCATGATTTGTTTAGGTACGTCCTTTGAATTCTGTAAAAATTTCAATATCTGAAAACATTTGTTGGCACCTAGCTAATATACTTGTGTTTACTTCAGAGAAAATCAGTGCATGATAATATTTATTCCATTAATTTTTCACTTCAAATACTCCTGGGGAGAGAATAGTTCGTTCTGATGACTTAGTTATTAACTCAAATAATCCCTATAGGGGAAACGTCCACATAACCAATCCAAATGGAATATATCTTCTAAGGGAGAGAGAAAGCTGTGGTATATGCATTTGACAACACTCTTGTTCTTGGCCAGAATAATTCAATACCCTAACACATTCCCACCCTACTTTTTGTAAAAGATGATCTCTAATAATTTCATTTTGATACTACTCCAATCCACTCTAAGAATTTTTAACGTCTTGTCTGCTCTACTATAAATTTCTACTCACTTTCAGATTCTGGATCTATTATAATCTTAATTATTATCTTTCACTATGAAATTTCTCAATAATAAACTCAAATTTTCACAGCAAGAACAAAAACCTTTGCATGACAGTAGGGTTTGACATGTCTATAATAATTCGGAAACCGGCACTCTGAACTACGCTCGCATTCCATGATCTGAACTGACAACATACTGAGAAAACTATTCCAAAATTGTGTCCATTGTTGGCTTAGACATAATTGTTCGATAATCCTGGACTATGTTGTATACAGGGTTATGATAAAGTAATGCACAAAATTCATAAACCGTACAACGATCACTTTTGAAAAAAATTCAAAAACACGTCAAACTGTTTTTTTTATTCCGCATCTTTTGACATAAGTTACAAAAATAACACGTCAAAGTTGTCAAAGTTATGACGTCATCAACAAATTTTTTTAATGGGAAGCTAAGAGATTTATTACATTATGTGATAGAGCTTGTGTTTTTACACAAGGGAAAAATAGTTGCAGTAGGGCTCACATAAGAAAAACAACAAAAGTGATCGTTGTACGTTTTATGAATTCTGTGCATTATTTTATCATAACCCTGTATATGGTATGAACAGATGAATTCATCTTCTTTCGATTCGGATGGTCAGGGGTTTCTGAAAATTCTGTAGTTCGACAAAATTACTTATCGTTTAAAAAGAATTAGTTTTTGAACAGCCTCTGAATTTTTTATAACACATTTTAGAGTTGTTTTTGTGAGTTTAATAACAGAAATTCGAAGTGCAAACCTCCAGCTTGAAATTGCATACTTTATTTTTCATGCAGGTTGTGTATAAGCGATTATTTTCAACATTTACTGGCTGAGATGTCCGAATTATGAGAGAGTTGAAAATGGGGCAGGAGTAAAACTCAGTTTTTTTGGCGTGTGTAAGTGAGGCCTGGTTCACTACTCTTAAATCATTGCATAGAATCTAAAGAGGGTATTGGTTTCTGCTTCAGTGCAATTATTTAGAAACACAGTTGTATTATGTAACGTGGTAAAAACAACCATTCAGGTACTCAGATACCCACATGTTATAATTGCATGAAAAAGTAGAAGTCTTCACGACCAAAATGCACTCATATTTTAAATTTTTTGATAATTTTCAGCGAAGTTAGGACACATCGAACGGTTGGCACTGCCGGAACTTGCAGCGACGGGCTAACACGAGCCTGAAATTTGATGTCGGCGTTCAAGAACGTTTTCTGAGAAAACGGGCTCATTTTATAGGAAATTACTTGGGATCATTCTTGTAAAGAATTGAATGATCTTCAACCCTATTCAAACCAAATTTTTTTAAACAAATTTTTTCGCAAAATACTTAAAAAAAACAATTTTTTTTTCAAATCAATTTTTTTATGGGTTCCACCCCCTGATTTTTGGTAAACAATTTTTTCTTGTTTGACATGGTTCTAACTACAGCATGCCAAATTTAGTGATGTTACAACCGATCCTCGTCTAATTTTAATAAATTATTTTCTGTAAGAAATACACAATTTTTCCTCCAATTATGAAACCATGACTTTCTTGAAAATATGTTCGAAACGAACCAGATCCTCGCTGGTCACAATCTAATCGAACACCAACGACAGTCTTCGCCTCCAGATTCGAATTTATGGCGGACTCGCGGCATTCAGATAACGAATGCCGTCCAAGAGATCGTTAGAGCGATCCAGTATCGGCGATTAAAGCGTCGACACGTCGTTAGGCGCAATTATTGATGTAAGTGTGGGCGTTCTGCCGACTTTGCGGTTTCCCGTGCATCTTTGCATGCATGTCTGCGTGTGGGATTGATTGCAGCGGATATTTTCGAAACGGGAATACGCCATTACGAGAACTGATGTATGCGAACGAGTTTATTATTTTTTTTCCTACTGTCAATATGTAATGTCAACTATAACGAAACGAGTTTAGTAATGAGGTTCATTATGGCACTGGAACATGAACATGATCAGAGTTTATGATGAATTCATTGAAACTGACGTAATGTCAAATTTGGGCTTTTTAAAATCAACTAAAAAATTGAATTTTAATTATCAACATTAGTTTGACATCAAATTAACATTGAATTGAGTACCTACTTGCTATAGAGAAATTAAAACTAAACATAAGGTTAGCTCGGGTAAGTGTGACTGATATTCATTAGTTCACATTTAATGATTTAATGATTGCTTGGACTGCTCAGCAGAGAACGGCGTAGATTATTTGGACTATATTGCCAGTTTCGGATTTTTTATGTGGCAGGCAAGTGTTTAAAATTATGGACTTCAAGAATTTGACTGGCTTGGCCAGCAATTTTTTGATTAACAGGAATAAAAACTACAAAATACTTAATCAATCCCGTACGAGTTGCATTTGTCTAGGGAAGTCGCATATATAGGTATACACTGAAAAGTAAGAGATCAAGTATAGAGCCTTGTGGAGCAACGTTTGATGAGGGGTGAGTCCTTTGTGGTAAATTCCCCTAGAACAACTTTTTGAGGGATGAAATGATTTCACTGAAAATACTGTATCGCTAGAAAAACCAAGAAACATTAATTTATCATGGGTCACAACTGATAAAGTATTGGGTATGATCATTTGATATACAGGGTGTTTCAAATTGAGTCGGCACCATTGCCAACTCCGTTAGTATTAATGCTACGATTTTCGTTAAATGGGCAAACTAGTAGCATTTTTAATGGCCTTCTCGATACCGAAAACAAAAAAAATTGACTGTCGCGTTGCTTTCAATGGAACACCCTATATTTTTTCATGCATTTCGATTCGTAATAACATTCTCCATTCTCAACAACAAAGCTCATATCACCTTTCTTTCTAAAGTAGAAAATGAGCAACTTATGTGAAAATTATTATTTCGTTTATTAGTACAAGAAATTTCTTTGTTTTGGCGAATGAAACAATTTTGGTACTTATACGAAAGACAATATTTTGTTACTAATAGCAAAATAAGACAGTAAAAAGAAAAAATTGCGCTGGGATGTGAACTCGTGAAACCCGTGATCATTACGTAGCACCACTCAATTAACACCACTGAGCTGTTTGGTATTAATGTACAAAACGATAATTTCCATTTTAGAGCAATTCCGCTAGCCACATTTATTTTGTGAATCAAGATATGACTGCTGTAATAATAACTTTGAAGCCGTTTTTGAACAGAACAAAAAATGCTGGAGGGTCATATGAATGTGGTTGGAAAATATGTGTTTGATTCAATAAAACATAATTATTATGAGCTACGAAACCTTGCTGAAATACTATTTGTCAAATATTCTCAAGTTTATCATGACGTCATAAATTATTGTTAAACTACTGTTCGAATATTTTTCGAAATGCCGTTTTTCCATCAAGAAAAATGTGATATGTTAGAATCCTACTTGGTTTGCCAGAAAAATAGCGTAAGAGCACTCCAACAATTTAGCAATTCGTTCCCCGATCGTGAATTACCTAATCGGCGTTTCTTTGCTGTGCTTCATCGTCGATTCAGGAACAATGGAAAAGTTTTTGAGAAGAGGAGAACTAAAAAACGTTTTGTAATATCTGAAGATACAGAAACTGACGTTCTTTCCTAATTTGAGGTATATTTTTGTCGGTGGTTTATGAATAAATGCAGACAATATTCAAACTTCTATAGAAATATTATATGGAGCGATCAGGCTAATTTTTCAAATCGTGGGGTGTATAATAAAGAGAATTTTCATTATTGGAGTAGACATAATCCATTTCTAGTCCATCCCCACAATCCACAAAGACGATTTAGTATCAAGGTTTGGTGTGGTCTATTATCGGTCCATTTTTCTACCATGGTTCTTCGAACGGACATTTACTCGATATTTTATAGCGCTTCATCAAATCCGTTTTTTAATAAATGTTTCCTATTGATAAAACTGTCTTATTTTCACCTTTGCGAAAAAAAGTCAAATGAGATTTGTTGTTGAGAATGTTATTACGAATCAAAATGCATGAAAAAATATAGGCTGTTCCATTGAAAGAAATATCATCTTATGAAATATTTTAAAGCATTTAGAAGGCCATTAAAAATGCTACTAGTTTGCCCATTTAACCGAATTCGTAGCATCAATAATAACGGAGTTGGCAATGGTGTCGACTCAATTTGGAACACCCTGTATAATCGATTTTGTTATATATGTATAAAGAATTAGGTACAGCCCTTTGTGAGAAACAATGCAGTTATACCCAGAGTATATCAATATCTCCTTTCTCTATGGAGTATCCAACTGAAAAATCCTTCAGCGAAGAAAAGAGCAGAAATCCAATTTGTTTGTGTTTATGCCGCATGAAAGAGTCGTTTTCAGATCACGTTTCAAACTAAAACATTCAGCAAACAGATGATTTATCGTGTAAAAAAGTTATGTGGTCGTGTGTCTGTTGCTGCTTTATTATGCATATTTGTGTTCTAGTATGCATATCAGTGTCGTTTTGTGGATTTATAGGACGAAATAATTTTTTGAGATATATTTTTTTCCGCAGATGTGTTGGTAAGGATGTAAAGCAGTTTTACTATCATTTGTTTATGTATTGAGAACATGATAAAATCAATCGAGGCCAAAGAGAAACACAAATTATGATAGAAATTTAGATGACTCAATATTGAACTATTGAAAAGTGCTTCTCAACTAAACCTCATTTGTTGCTAGTTTCACAATGATGACTCCATATGTGCTAAATCTTTTGTAATTTTAGAACAGCTGTTCAAAAACACTCCGACTTTGAATCGAATTTCGAAATATTCCGAATTTTTATGTTGAACAAGCATACAAACAGCATTCCAAACTTTCTATAGTTTTGTCAATGATATAGAAATTGTGAAGAAAAGTAATTCGAACCATTTGGTGCACCCCATTTGCAGAATTCATAGAGGATCTTTAGGAGAATGCCTGAACCAGTTAACAATGTTTTTCTCATTAACAAATTTCCCAAACACATTCGTTAGTTTCTTCTGGAGAACTGTCTAGCAATACTAAATCTACTTATACATCAAGATGTTTTCTAACTAGGCACTGTCCAGAGAAACTTCATCTCTTCGATTCAACACTTTGTATGAAGTTTCGAGCGAATTTAACACACCCAAACTTTTGACGAGCACTAGTTACTACTTTATAATCTATTAAATTCCTTCTTGGTTTTGAATTTCAATGCCAAATGAAGAAAGGGTCCTGGCTGGAATATTTCCTAGGAGAAAAAGAAATTGACGGAAAGAATATATTCCTATACTGAAAATCAAACTTACACTCATATTCATACTCATACTTATATTCATACCATCACTCTTACTCTGAGAGCTTTCTTTCACACTCTCACACTCGCTCTCGTTCTTGCTGTCGCCCTCACTCTCGCACTTGCTCACGTTCTTGCTGTCGCTCTTGCTCTTGCTCTCCCTCTCCCTCTCCCTCTCCCTCTCCCTCTCCCTCTCCCTCTCCCTCTCCCTCTCCCTCTCCCTCTCCCTCTCCCTCTCCCTCTCCCTCTCCCTCTCCCTCTCCCTCTCCCTCTCCCTCTCCCTCTCCCTCTCCCTCTCCCTCTCCCTCTCCCTCTCCCTCTCCCTCTCCCTCTCCCTCTCCCTCTCCCTCTCCCTCTCCCTCTCCCTCTCCCTCTCCCTCTCCCTCTCCCTCTCCCTCTCCCTCTCCCTCTCCCTCTCCCTCTCCCTCTCCCTCTCCCTCTCCCTCTCCCTCTCCCTCTCCCTCTCCCTCTCCCTCTCCCTCTCCCTCTCCCTCTCCCTCTCCCTCTCCCTCTCCCTCTCCCTCTCCCTCTCCCTCTCCCTCTCCCTCTCCCTCTCCCTCTCCCTCTCCCTCTCCCTCTCCCTCTCCCTCTCCCTCTCCCTCTCCCTCTCCCTCTCCCTCTCCCTCTCCCTCTCCCTCTCCCTCTCCCTCTCCCTCTCCCTCTCCCTCTCCCTCTCCCTCTCCCTCTCCCTCTCCCTCTCCCTCTCCCTCTCCCTCTCCCTCTCCCTCTCCCTCTCCCTCTCCCTCTCCCTCTCCCTCTCCCTCTCCCTCTCCCTCTCCCTCTCCCTCTCCCTCTCCCTCTCCCTCTTAAATTATTGCATCCGCTTCTGCTCCTGTTCCTGTTCCTGCTATGAACGACAATATCTAGTCTTATTTTTTCTTGTTTGAAATGCTAGGTTCACATTCAACTGAATACTATGAAATATTTCAAGTATATTGCAGATGTAACATAATAATCAGTGTTTGAGTTTCAAAAAAACCTTTCCATATGATTAATTCACAGAGAAACACAAAGGCAAGTTTCATCACGAACTAGGATGTATCACAGTACAGAATTGCACTAAAACCACAGAAGATAGTGACTGTATTACTCAAATTCTTTTTCTATTTTTCAGTAAAAGCCAAGTTTGATCCGCATTGCTCCAGGGTTTGAATGAAGTTAAGGGCTCACTTGATCTTTGATACAATATATCCGTTTAAATCACTCAGAACAAAAGCGTGTGCAAACAATAGGCTAGTGCAGTATCCGTTATGTCAAAGTAATGTTGATCTGATAAACAGAAAATAGTGCCTGCGGGAGAGTGTAAAAAGAACGTGTAGTTTTCTACCTTTTATGTCTGTTTCATTTTGATGTACGAACGGTGGGTTTCATGTACGGCAGGTTTGGATTTTTTGTCGTCTCTTTCAACGTTTCATCTGGAATCCGCGTACGAGTGTAGTGAGAGTAAAATAAAGTACATTTCTGGTATACGTGTCAATGAAATATAACATCCTTGAATATGCAGTATCGAGGTAAATGATAATGCAATATAAAACCGAATATACGAAATAATACGTTCATTAAAAAATTGTTCACTATCAAATCAACAGCAGCCTCGTCTTCTCTCACTACCAAAGAATTGGAGAATAAGTTAAAATCTTGAGTTCCAATCTTGGAATCCTTCAATTGTATGGGCATATATATGAAGTCACATAGAAATCTTTCTATGCCTCAGCTGGCGAGAGACGCGAATATTATACTGTACTCGTCCGACAAAAAGAAATTATCAGTCTGTGTATGAAAATTGACTTCTTCCTGAATTCACGGCGGTATTTCATGGGAATCACATTTCGTTATACGATACTATTGAAGATATCGTAATTCAATACCACTTACCAAACTATGTTCAATCTGTATGAGATACTCATATTCTGTTTCATATGGATCCACCACTATACTAATCAGATGAAAGAAAAAAATTTATGTGAACAACATGACCGTAAATATTGATTAAAGGTTTCGAATTTGTGGAGGAAATCTTCGCATGGTCTACTGTATCTAAAATGCATTCACTAAACTTTAGGGTAAATAGCTATTACAGTAAGAATAACCGAAATATATAATAAAAAAATCAGCTTTCGTTGGCCACAAGTATTTTTTTTGTTAGAGCTGATTGGGCTGCGAGACGAATAGAATTATAAAATAACTTTGAGATTTCTCCAAAATCTGAAAGAGCTGTGAACCAATTTCAACAAATCATCAGAAATAACATGAAGAAAAAAGTTCGGGGTTGCCGATTTCTATGAAATTTATATAATTTTCACTGTCCCAAAAATTAACAACTATTGATTGAGGTCATATTTTGTTTGGTCAGTCCTTTAAATAATGACGTTGATTTTTATAAGAAGTATGTTATGATTTGATATATTTCGTGAATAAAAATAATTGTCTGGTTTTATAGAAACTTTTACGTTTTTTCGTTTACCTTTTTCTTTTCCAACTCAGTCCGGTCCAAAAAACACGAGATAATCTCGCTCTCAGGTATAAAAGTATTCTCAGGTATAAAAGTATAAAAAAAATTAAATAAAATTGTATTCATATTCAAATATTCTTTTAAATTTTATTTCATGAAACATTTTTTTGTGCAGAAATCAAATTCAATTTGACAAAATGTAGGAAATTCACAGCAAAAACAATAAAATCTCAATTCAAATTCTTATTGACTAATCTGGACTACGAGATATCTAACTATATTATTCAAACATCGAAAATAAATCGCAAAAACTATTAAAAATTTGTTTCTCTTTCTCATAGCTGAGTATATCACGCACTCCAGTTCAAATACACTATTTATTGTTCAAAGAAAACCTTTGGCGTGACTACTGTATACCGTAGTTATAGTTAATGTAGAGATATAAAACTGTTCATGGGAGGAAATCGGCACTTTCAGTAATAGTTTATAAATATTTGTACTGGATTTTTCAAAAAAATTAATTCACCTTGCACTTCTGATATCTTCAGCAGAGCCTTTCTTTCTTTTTGGATTCCTGGATTATCTTCCAGATGAGATTTTTGCTAGCTTTCCTTTCGTTGAATTGTAAAATTTGATTTCATAATAACATTCTGATTTCTAGTACATTCGTAAAACGTTCTATACTTGTTTTCAGCAATTTCTTTCACGTCTTATTTAAATTTACTTTCTTGTAAATAAATCTTCTCTTCCCAAAACTTCTTCTCTCCACTCTCTTTTTTAAAAAACGTCATGAAAACCGTCCATATTAGTTTTTCATTCTCCAATCAGAAATCTTCAATCTTTCACAAACTTCTTGACTCATAATGATCAAAATTAATCTCACCCCCTATTAACTGGGTATTGTAAATTATAATCACTCAATTCAGATTTGAATGATATTCAAGACTTTTCTTGTTCTTTTTCCCCTTTATTTAGGTTACTATTTCTGTAAATTGATTTTTCATACTCACAATTTCTCATCTGTCATCTGTCTTAAACCTGTCATGTTCGAGACTTTTATATAGTATGACTAGTTAGTAAATCTTTTTCATTTTTTAAAACAACACTAAATTTTTATACGTTTTCTTTTGCTGATATTTAAATCACCTTTCAAAATTGTTATTGTTATTTATTGATTATTTTAGTTTCCAACCTTCCATAGGTTTTTCATCATAGAATGACTATAATTACTGATCAGAATATGTTGAAACATCGATTAGAAATATAGCTACTCTTTTCTGTTTACTGTATCAGTTCATGATTGTACAAAATCTTAGGACAAAAATGTGCTAGTACTGGGAAAAATATCTAACCACGTACATAACACACCTATTCTTGCTGAGCAAATTGAATCCTGTAGACCAGTATTATCCCACAACTGAAAATTATTAATTAATTCAGTGCGCGCTCAAGTCCGTTATCTTGGCTGATATGATTCTGTCAAGTGTCACTGAATCGACTTATTAAAAACCCATCTGACATTGTCTGCCTACTTAGATACACATCACGAATTGCGGTGCAATAAAAGAGTCTTATAATAAAGACAGTTTTTTCTAATTGGGTAACCCAATCCAACACAACGTTCTTTTGATGACCGCTACTACTTTGAATAGGCGTGTATACGAGTACAACATTAATATCTACAGAAAGTTTTAGAAAAAGTATTAAGTTTGATTTCTGATTAATGCCAGAACACCATTTGTTCTCAGGAAGGTGTCTTCGATACGAAGGGCCAACAAAATATCTTGGAGTCATGATAGACGCCAAGATGACCTAGAATGAGTAGAACCTTTGTAAAGAAAGGCGTTCAGAAAAACGTGGTGTCTGACTCCCAAGACCCTACCATAAAGTATTGAGCAATTCTGTGATGGACAGGTACGCTAAAAAGTGAGTCCAGAAATGATCTAGATACATTCAAAGCCTGGCCATGAGAACAGCACCAACTAGAGCTCTGGAAGTTCTACTAGGAAGGCGCTAGCCAATGGATCGAAGTAAAAATGGTCCATGGACATTCCCTAACCTGGAATAAGGTGCAGGAGAGCTGTCCCATCCTACTAATGGGAAGGGACAACACTCTGTCATTTTTGAACTCCAGAAAAGGTATAAAAATTGTAAATTTCCACGGCAGAAGAATGGAATGACATTGCATCAAGTGTGCCCCTACCAACAGCATAGTTTGGTATACAGAGGGCTCGAGGTCAGGGAGCATGTCCGGAGCGGGGGTATATAAGAGAGGACTAAAGAAAGAAATCAATGTTCCAGGCTGAAGTAAATGCTATACTCACACCTGCGTCCAAGTAAATCTTGACAATAGATACCGAATTACAATTTGCTCGGACACTAAATAGTACAGTCTACTCAGTTTTGAGACGAGGATCACTTGTAACACCACCATTGGCATGCTAGTAGTTGATACCATGTCAGATAAAGACAAAAATTATTTACCGAAATTCCTAGAGAGGAACCCAAAAAAATTCATTTGAAAAAAAAAAATGTTATTTTTTTGGTTTGAATAGGATTGAAGATCATTCAATTCTCTACAAGAATCAGGATCCTTAGTAATTCCCTATAAAATGAGCCCGTATTCTCAGAAAAAGTGCTTGAACGCCGACATCAAATTTCAGGCTTGTGTTAGCGCGCCGCTGCAAGTTTCGGCGGTGCCGAACGTGAATGTGTCATAACTCTGCTAAAAATGATGAAAAAATCAAAAATAAAGTGTATTTTGGTCGTGAAGACTTCTACTTCACTGATTACATAAGTGGTGTTTTTACCACGTTACATAATCCAACTGCGTTTTTTACGAAGGATGCAGAAATCATACATATTTCAGTTAATCCGGAATAATTGCACTGAAGCAGAAATCATCACCCTCTTTAGACACTATGCAATTATTTGAGAGTAGTGAGACAGGTCTAACACACGCCAAAAAAAAAAAACTGGGTTTTCCACTCCCTCAAAATTCCGGCATCTTACCTAGTAGATGTTGAAAATAATCACTTATACACAACCTTCATGAAAAATAAACTATGCCAGTTTCAAGCTGGAAGTTTGCACTTCACATTTCTGTTATTGAACTCACAAAAACAACTCAGAGGCTGTCCAAACACTCATTCTTTTAAAACGATAGATAATTTTGTCGAACCACAGAATTTTCTGAAACCCCTGACCATCCGAAACGAAAGAAGATGAATTCATCTGTTCATTCCATATATACAACATAGTCCAGGATTATCGAACCATTATATCTAAGCCAACAATTTTTGGAATAGTTTTCTCAGTGTGTTGTCAGTTCAGATCATGGAAAGCGAGCGTAGTTCAGAGTGCCGGTTTCCGAATTATTATAGATTTGTCAAACACTACTGTCATGCGAAGTTTTTTGTTCTTGCTGTGAAAATTTGAGTTTATAATTGAGAAATTTCATGGTAAAAAGATTATAATAGATCCAGCTGCGATTGTCCGTCTGAAACTGAGTAGAAATTCATCTTAGAGCAGACAAAACATCTTCTTAGAGTGGATTGGAGTTGTATTGAATGCTGTGGGTACCTATGAAATTATTATTGCTTATCTTTTACAAAAAGTAGGGTGGAAATGTGTCAGGGTATTGAATTATTCTGGCAAAGAACAAGAGTGTTGTCAAGTGCATATACCACAATTTTCTATCTCCCAAAAAAGTGACATTCCATTTGAATTTGATATGTAGAAGTGTTTCCTAAAGGAATTGTTTGAGTTGATAACTAAGTCATACGAATATTCTCTCCCTAGGGGTTATTGAAGTAAATATAATGGAATGTTAGATGAATGTACAATAGCTGTCTCAACAAATCTGTTTTCAGGAGTTTGAAATTTGTACATGCAGAATTGAGGGTACGTACATAAATCATAGGGACTTTTCCGTCCCAGGACAATTACATGAATAAATACGTTTTCAATATATTTTCATGAATAATAATAATATATGTATAATTTTTTGAATTGTTTGAGAGAATGTTATATAGAAATGAATGTCGGTCGGATAAGAGGGAACATAGGGGTAGATTCAAATGCTTGAATCTTAAAAAATACAATTGTAGGATGTCACAAAACAGAGGGATTTGTTTTATCTGCAATACGGTTAGATTTTGTCCAAGGATTGGTGTCTTTTCACTCCAGCAGGGCTGGAAACATTAATTTCTGTGAGCAGAGAAAGGGGTTCTCATACATCAAAGTAAATGAATAATTTCGACAGATTTACACAACTTCAAGCTCTAAGAAATTATTAAGAAGTATGGCAATGAAAAATTGCATAGCCCTGACCCTCGAATTGGTTCAGAAAGCTTCGAATCCTCGCATTGCTTTGTGTACAAAAATGTGTACAAGAATGAAATCGACCGCTTAGGACAGTTTATAAAGCACCAAACGAAATTATTAAAAAAGTGGCAACTACTGGCAAATCTCCTAATTCTCATAATATTCATGAATGAGATGTGAGGCTTATCCATAATCTCGAAAAACATTCTCACCTTTTGTCTACAATGGCGGCTATTCCAAATCGCAATTTTAGGACGATTAACACTATTTCCAGAGCTCGAAAAGGCGGATTTACATCGAATATGAAGCATCAACCGCACCGAACCTAACCTATCCCAGCCTCCTAAATGTATAACAAGACTGCTTTGTGATTTAATTTATTCTATCGAAACCGTTCTACGATAGCCTTTTTACTTTCCGAGAAAACTCCATTTTTATTTATTTTTATTGAAGTCAAAACGTTTTTGTGTTCCACCCCTGATTTTTTGGTAAACAATTTTTTTTTTCAACCAAACATGATGTCAAGAAGTCACGTGCCAAGTTTCATAGTGTTACAATTCATCCTTCAGTTTTGGCACAAATTTTTCTGTGGATATTGGACTAAAAGCAGCAGTCCTGGTACTGGGATCACACAGGATCACATCCAAGCTGGTGTCTGAGTGCAGATATGCCTTAAGAATCTGGCCAAAATAAGAAAAGACAACCTCATTTGGGTTCCAGGGCACTCGGATGTCCACAAAAACGGAGAAGCAGACAGGCTAGCCAAGAAGGGATCGGGCAAACAACTGATTGGGCCAGAACCCACCCTAGGCACCCCCGGATTTTCGATAACTCGATAAGGAAATTTTCTTCCTTGGGAAACGAGTTCTCAAATTAGTGACAGGACTCCTGACCGGATACAATTACCTGAACAGGAACATGGTCCTAATTGGAATCATAGATGATCCACTATGTAGGTGGTGCCTGGAAGAAGACGAGACTTCGTTAGACCTCCCCACAGAATGCCCTGCGTTGGTGCATGAGAGGAAAGAAGTTTTTGGGGAGAGCATACTGAACCCAATGGATGTCAAAAAGATTCAGCTAAGGAAACAGCTGAATTACGCCAGAGAAGCTGGCACGCCCAGCTGAACCCAGACACGTGGGTGCACAAAGGGTCCAAGCGAAGGGGCCTACGTACAGAGGTTTAAAAACCCACTCACCCAACTGAAACTGAGTTTCATAAACTATGATATGTCTAGAAGAGTACTTCGACCACGCCACTGAAGATGACTGCCGCAGTTGCAGTCGAAACGTTGGAAGATTTAAACCAAAGAAGACCACGGAAAAACCCGGAAACCAACCAAAATAATAATATTATTTGTGAGAAAATCTCATATTACTTCTTCAATTGATAATTAACAAACGACTGACTTTGGGAGAAAAATATTTTTCCTTCTCCTTGGTATGTAAATATCAATAGAAAGGCTCATTTGAGGTGAGGTGAAATTCCAATTTGCCATGGAGGTAATCTAACATTCCATCGGACTAAGAAATATGAATAATGTGAGGAAAATTGTGTGACTTTCTTTCCTGCTATACTTAATTTGATATCGCCGATTGGAACAGAGCATCATATATTAACGTCCACATGCATCGCTAGACACTCCTGTATTGGAGTCCGACATGTCCCAATAACCGGTCAGGTATTTAAGAGTTATTGATTTTATCTCAAAAGGAAATCAGATAACAGGAAGACCAGAAGTGAAGTTCGTTTCGAGCGAACAGGGGACAAATCCAGTTTGAAAGATTGAAAAGAAATGTCCATCGAAGTCAAGGAAAAATAACAATCTACGTCTAGGATCCTGAACGGGAAGACCGAATCAGCAGGTGGCATATTTTAAGTTCCAAAAATGCTTAATTGGCGTTTTGAGCTTAAGGAAAGTTATTGTTTATTGGAGTAACTTTGTTATCTTTCTCATACTAGAATAGTTATTTTTGTATTAAGTAAAATCAGTGTTTTTTAATGGCACATGAAAGTGTTAATTTTTGGCCGAGACCGCAGGTCGAGTCAAGAAACTCTGTCGAATGTGCCATGAAAACACGAATTTTATACACGAAAGACAAACAACATTTTATGTACAACTGTTGTCTTGGGAACATTATTCAATGTTTTCAGTAAAATCGTATTCAAACATTTTTCCTGTCTGGAAAATATAAGTCAAAAATAACTAAATAATACTTCTCTTTTCCATACATGTTATCCATGATGTTATCAATACTTTCAATACAATTTCACAGCATCCAGTGGTCTTTCTGTGTCGTTACTATAGAAACGGTTTGTTGGCACGCCGCGTGTTTGACTGTGTTTGCTCGTAGTTGCTTCAATTTCAAGTTCAAGTTTTATATGCCAAACCCTGAATCTGAGCATAAACAAATCATATATTTTCGGAATCTGCATGAAATTTCGCGTATATAGCGCGGATTTTAAGTGAATTAGCCAATTTTGTATTTCTCATGATTTTTAGGGGTCTACCCCTTTGGACTTTCTCCGATTTTTCGAATAATTTTTTTTCATATCTATTGACTCGAAATTATACACATTATACTAATTTGATCATTCTGAATCGATTAGCGTTCGCAGAATTGCTCTATCTTCAACCGTTCCCGAGTTAAAAAGAGTTCACCTGGAGTGGGAAGGAGTTATTTTCCACTTTATTTTTTTCTACCCTGAATCTGCGCATGAACAACTCATATTTCTGGAATCTGTATAAAATTTTGCGTATATAGTTGAAGCATTTGCTTGATTGAAGTTTTGAATATTGTGGTTTTTATAACTATCGGGTAGTTTATTGTAAAGATCGACATTTAAAGAGTTTTTTTATGATGTTTCCAGTTGGAAACTAGGGTTAATTGGTAATAATAATAATAATAAATTTATTTGCAATCAATAAATATAAACAACAATGTAAAACTATGAGTAGAATACAATTTCAGCAAATAAATAGAGTTGTTGCCCATAAAAGGTAAAACCTTATTGTGCATGAGCAAGTTGACTAGTTACATACGTGAAACTTTGCAAAGTTACTAACAATATATTGAACTAAATAGTTAATGAAACATCAATCAAAGAATTCAGAATTGCAATTTTTTAATACTGGAAATAGATAAGTTTTTTTTTTCAACATATTTCTTCGTGGTAATTTTTCAGTACATCCTTCTCTCAATAATTTAATTAACCCTTTATGCAGGTAATGTTCGAAACCAACCTTTAATTTTCCTCTTGAATATGTGTAGATTACTGGTATGTTTTATCTCATTGGATATTTCAGCATATACTATAGGATTCAGATAAGTCAGAAACTTTTGGTTTTTTGTTTTCCCCACTTTGGGTATTTTCGATGTTTTTTGTTTGAATCTTGTGTCATAAGTATGTTCAATGGTAACCATTGATTGTTTGTTTTTATGATGATAGCTAGCTAGATTCAGGAAATATAATTGTCGACAAGTGAACGTTTGTGACTCTTCAAAAAGTTTTAGTGATGCATATGTGCGTGTTTTGTTATATATAATTTTTAACAGCCATTTTTGGGTCACTTCAATTATATTCAAATAGTTATTTGTTATTCCTCCCCAGACAGATATTGCATAGATTATATGCGTTTGAACCAAACTGGAATATAAGATTTTTAACTGCGTTATATCAAATATATTTTTGTAGAACTTGAATTTATTTAATAGAGATCTTAATTTCCTTGCGACGTATTCTGCGTGCTTGTTCCATCGCAGGTTTTTATCTATAATTAACCCTAGGTACTTTATATGTGGTTTCATAGTTATTTCAATGATGGTTCCATCGTTGTTAAAGGAGAGTGTGGCATAGTTAGGTAAGTTGTTGTTGTAGTTTGCGAATGGAACAAAAAAGGTCTTGGTGAAATTAATTGTGAGTATTCTGCTCTCGAACCACTGAATTATATTAATGAAATCTATCTCAACTTTACTCATAAGATTTGTCCAATTTTTTTCGCGATATAATACAGCGGTATCGTCAGCAAAACTGACTACAGTTCCATCAATATTGGATTCATAAAGATCGTTAATATATATATATTAAACAAGAATGGCCCAAGAACTGTACCCTGTGGCACTCCGTATTCTATATATTGATTAGAGCTGTATGAGTTTCCAATCTGGACACATTGCTTTCTATTAAATAAGTAGCTGCTGAAGAGTTTCGAAGAGATGCCTCTAAATCCAACATTTTCCAGAACTTCCAATAATTTTTCATGGGACACGGTGTCGAAAGCTTTGGCCAAATCTACAAAAATGCATAACGTTGCTTCACCTTTGTCCATACCGTCATAAATATCTTTGGTGAGCTTTATCATTGCATCTTGATAAATCGATATTGGATATTGTCTGATAGTTGTGTATGTTGTTAACTTTGATTAATAAGTGACTGGTACGATTGATCTCTAAGAGCCGGTAATATCATACTATTTATTTCGGAAATGAAGGTATACAGGCGTCCCTGGGTCATGTACCATCAATTATTCTGTCTTCTTTTGGAGGATGAATATGCGTTCAGGCTGTCAGGAATTGCCACACAAGTTTATTACATAGGCTAGATGAGAGTGAAACAATGAGAAATACGACATTTTGTTAGCTGTAGGGTGCTGATTGATTTCTTCAGAGTTCTTATTAAAAAAGTTTGAGAAGAGAGTTTTTCACTTGGATAATCAGTATGGTTGTGCTATTTCAGTTTACTGTCGAAATTTATTTTTAGAAGTTTGACATTGCCATGGGAAATATATTTTTTCGTAAAAAAAAACGATTTTTTCAGTTTTCTCTGGATTATTAACAAAGGTCCATAAGGTATAAGCCACTCGTCCACTTTGGTTTGTGTGGTGTGGTCATTTACAAGTGATATGTCGTCGGTAATCTTGTTTTAGTGGAAGTAGGTGATGAGAATGTAGTATGTATATCACAGAATATCTCATTGACATAAATTATAAATGGGAGTGGTCCAAGTACGGATCCTTGAGGCACTTCTATCCATCCCAGTTGGGTTCGGAAGCTGTTCCGTTGAAAGATACGTACTGTTCATTATATAAGACTCAAAAAAATTATAGGCGATACCCCTGAAGTCCTAAGTGTTTGCAGAAGCACTGAGTGATTGACACAGTCGAAGGTCCTGCTCAAATCATATAGGGTAACAGATCTATGTTCAGTCTTCGACTTTACCATCCACCAGTTTTCTGAAAGCTTGTAGGTATAGTGGAGTGAATTTTCCAAAAGCTATATTGATGTTCATTCAACACAATATTCGTTTCAAAATAACTCATGAGTCTGCTCCCAATGAGAATTTGAAAGATTTTTCCTAGTATTGGAAACAGTTTTCTGGATAATCTTCATTTCCTTTTTTGTATATTGAAATTGATTTCCTTTTTTTGACTGACTGAACTTATTCTAAGAACTGGATTGGCTACAAGTTTTTTATATATATATATATATATTACTTGTTCTTCAGTACTTTTCATTCATAATTTCGCTCTTGTCTGGAATAATAATCGGGGATAATTTTCCAAATCATATTGTGATGTCAGAATGCACCTGAACACACGGGTCGAAATAATCTTTGTAGATACGGAAACAAAGATTCATGACTTTCTCATGGTTCAACTATTTTCATAGTAAATTTACTCTGTTTGTTCACGAGATGGACCGTTCATCACTTAGTAGTGAAACCCAAATGGGTCGAAATGAAGAAATCAAATAGTCAAAAGTCTTGTTGTATTCTGATAGTACACAGGCGGCTTCATTGTCATCCGAAGAGTAAACTTAGTCACCTCATACAAATTTAAATGCAACGAAGTTTTAATGTTCAATTACGAGTACTCATAGTGGTGATTCTTTACTTCTTATCTTGGTGTTCTCTCGAAGAGTAAAATGGTGTAATGATCTATCCGTGTGTACCATGTACCAAGAAAAAGGAGGTGGGAATAGTAATAATAATAATTTGTTTGGTTGAATCTATCGATGCCGCCTGTAACCGCTAAGAAAGTGTCATCTGCAAAAATTGACAGATGTTTGGCATTGATATGCTGAGGCATATCGTTAATGAATAGTTAAAGTATTAGTGGCCATAGCACAGAACCCTGTGGAACTCCAATGTTTGAATAGTACTTTTCCAATAACAGTGTTCTATCCTCACGAAAATCTCTCTATCCTTCAGATAATCATCAATCCAATCTAGAAAATTTCCTCAGAATCCAAGGTTATATTGTTTACTACTAATATAATCGGGATTTATGGAATCAAATGCTCGTGACAGATCACAAAAGAGTCCTGCCACTTGTTTGCCATTGTCCAGGGTAGTATAAATAAATTCAATCGAACTGCAAACAGCTGTTTGAGTGGATTTTCCATTTCGGAAGCCATGTTGTAAATTCCAAACGATGTTCTGCTTATTATCGGAATCCCTAATTTTGATTTTAATAAAACTGAGTTCAGCATCGGTGAGTTAAGGTACCAACTGGCCTTTTTAATACTGGGCGTAATCCAGTGAGGAGTATTATTTGCATTGTTATTGTGTCTTTGTTTCAGGAGACAATGATTTTCCAACATGAATGAAAAAGTATTTAAAAATGATTGGAAGGCAGTGTTGATATCATTCATTAAGTACATATCAGTGAAGTCAGTGTCGGACAGGGCCGAATTCTATTTGTCCCTATTACTTTTCGATGAATCTCTATAATAGATAGATAGATAGCTCTTCATTTCCAACAGGTAAAAACACCCAATTACAGGAAACGCTAGGAAAGAAAAATACAATAATACAGATAAGGTATTGATTTTTTGGAATGTTCTTCAGATATATTTTCACTGATCTCATAATATGTCAACATTAAAACTCTGTGGTCGCTGAAATTCGCCTCATGTACATTTGCCTTATAATCATCGAATGAAGAAGTAACACCATTTTTATTATTGAGGAATCCCGTATGTAATAGAGAACTTACTTTTAGATTATAACCTTTCAACAGACCTAGAATTGATTGTTTTAGTATTGAGTCAACGAGATAATCAACATTGCGATTTCCACAGAGAAAAATATAATTGGTTTTGTTCACTTTTTCTAATAATATAATAATAATAATAATAATAATTTATTGCAAAAAATATACATATAAAAAATTATTTGCATAGGCACAATTAGATAATCTCGAGAGCATATAGCATAAAAGTTTAGAAATTGCGGCAAATGTGAAACTATACAGATCTATAATATATATATAGCATAACAGTTTAAAAACCGCCGCATGAAACTATACAGACATAAAAGTATAAAAATATAAAGATACAGAATATTTAAATGTTAAAATGTGAATATGTAGGAAAGCAAAAATGTAAAAGGGTATAAATGAGGTATAAATGAGGTATAAATGAGGTATAAATGAGGGAAACTTCAACCAAGGGGAACAGTTTCAATTATTTTGTGTATTTCTTTACGGTCAGATTGCAGTATGTACGATTTGAAATATTTTTTAAACATTTCCAGGCTATTTATTTTCAGAAGATAACTTTTATAGGTTTCGTGGAGTTTGTTGAAGATTACCGACGAAAGGTATGTATAACATTTTTTGCAATTGTTTTGTTAATAGTTCTAACGGTAGCATAACTACCTACATTATGTCTTGTGTTATAACAGTGTTCTGGATTTTTCAGTAAGTGCCTGTTTTTGTAAGTATATATTAATATGTAATAATAGTATAGTTGTCTGAGATCTAGTACATGACTTTCAAAAAAAACTGCATCAGATGGATGTAATAGAGTCTTTTTATAAATAATTTTTAGGATTCTTTTCTGAAGGACATGTAGCTTCCGCAAGTATGTGTATGAACATGCACCCCAGCTGAGTAAACAATATTGCAGGCGTGATTCGACTAGAGCATGCTATAGAATTTTTAATTGCTTGAGAGTTAGTATCTTGACTAAACACTTAAATTTATGCAAGAGAATTCTGAGTGTTTTGCTTATCTGCTCAGTGTGATAATTCCACCTCAGATGGCAATCAATAGTTATTCCAAGGTATTTTATTCTATTAGTTGAATTTATTTTGACATTAACTTGATTTACTTTCAGCTCAAGAGTTTAAAAATCTGGCAACTGATTTTCATAGCTAGCAAAAGGGACAAAGTAAGTTTTCTCGAAATTGATCGTTAATAGTTTGTGCTAAACCAGTTGAAATTGTTTTCCAAATCTTGTTCAATTACAGTTTTCAGGTTCTTCCAAGAATCAAAAGAGTAGAGAATGGCTGTATCGTCGGCGAAGCTGTGAATTTTTCCAGACGATTTCTGCAGTGATTTATTTCTCCACTTAACTTAGATGTGATATCGTTCGTTGACATTCCTGTACGAAAAACAAATTGTTGGTTCGATATAATGTGGTTTTTTTCGAAGATATCATTAATTCTGCTTTTCAGTGATTTTTCGAATATTTTTGCAAATATGTTGATAAGAGAAATGGGTCTATAGTTGACCACATCTTTCCTACCACCTTTTTTGTATATTTGAATCACTATTGCTTTTTTGAAATTAGGAGGGCAAATTCCTGTTTTAAATATAGCGTTAATTAAATGTTTGAGTAAGGGTGCTATTTCGTTTGCAATAATTTTTTCGTCTCCGTCTAAGGGTGTCTTCTCCAGGGGACTTTTTTTAAATCCTTAATAATTGACTCAATTTCTTTACTGCCAACAGGAAATAAGTAGAATGATTTCTGAATCGACTGAAGTTCGGGCTTAGGTTTTTTTTATCTTCTTTGCATGATTTTCGCCCACAGACTAATAGTGCTCATTGAAATAGTTGGCTGTCGTTAGTGGTTCACTTATGATTTCACCAGTTTTAGTTTTTATTTCTTTGATTGTGTATTCATTATTTTGTCCGCTTACTGGTTTAACTATGTTCCAGAGACTTTTTGTATTTTTCGAATTTCTTTCTGTTTCATTTTGAAAATATTTAGATTTTGCTTCTTGTATTATCTTATTTAACTTGTTTCTATATTTGGTATATTCTTACTTTTTTATGGGGTTGTTTGGGTCTAATTTATACCGCATATGTAATTCCTGTTTTGTTTTTGTAGAGTTCATGACAGCGTCTGTGATCCAGTCATAACGTGGGTGTTGATGTTTTTTTATTTCTACTTTACTTGTATTTTGTTGAATAAAACGCTGTATATTGCTTGTTAGGTGATTATATAGGAATTCTAGAAGTAGATATAATTTAAGTTGGAACACCAGGAAGTTAGCATCATTTGGTGACCAGTATTATACACTTAGAATACACACAAATGTTCCTTTTATATTCATTTTTGAATTAGGAATTTCAACAACATTCAGAAATATTTATAAAAAAACAATTTCCTTCGCAAAAGTTTCAAATTCCACTTCAATTCGTTTCAATAAATAATGCCTGTTCATCAAAACTGCCAAGTTATTATCCAAATCCTTGACTGCTGTTCCCCATATGATAAATGAACTCCAACGCGAGAAACCCGTGAGTTGATCACCTCGTACTCCGATAATGAGCGCAACCTTCCTTGATCTCAAAACTAAAATGTCCATTAATCTTATCTGCGGGCAGACACCAATAACATTTCAAACTCTTTACACGCAAGTGATTTTTAAGCTCTACTCTGTCTGATTATGCAGATCATATCTTCTGGTAGGACCACAAGACATACTGACAACCGTCACCTGTTTAACGTGCTCGCATCGAACTAAGATGGATTGTATCGGAATTCGAACACTGGGCATTAAATTGATGTTAATTCGGTTTCGAAATATCGAGGAAACAGTAAATAAAAGATAATCGGATTTTATCGGACTGAACACTCAGAGAGAAATGTAGTTACGACTTATCAGAAAACGAAATTGCAGAGTTTTCGTAAAATGCCTACCAAATCTCCATATGACACCTGATGATATTTCCTTCTTACTATGGTTGGCGTTGATCAATGAACATTTCCATTCCCTACCAATATCATACAGTTAATATGCCCTTCTGGCATCCATTCCTAACCTAATTACCGTTTATTTCCGCAACAGAATGACGTTGGCGTGACTTGTTTTTCGCCAAAAGGTAAGTGAATATTAATTTTTAATTACACGCACGCACCTGATGCCAGCAGCAATTATGACAAAGCATTTGTGGCAGATTTCACGCTCGATAATTATGTCGGTAATAGTATCTCAAGTCTCCGGAGCAATTGACAATAGATGCGCTATCAAATTCGAGTTAACCAAATATATGCAACAGTACCCAATTATATATGGAATATATCAATTTCTGTAGCGAACAGTTACGATACAGGGCTTCTTGGTACATTTCAATCATCTATTCACCAATATATTTCATTAAGAAGACCCATTCCTCTGAATTCCTTGAAATCACAGTATATTTTAGTTTTTTAACACCTTTTCTAAAGTGTCCATTGGCCCAACATATCCTGTATAGAGTTGTCGAGAAAAATTGAAGTTGAAATTGTCCATTATTAATTCGTAATTCTTTACGCCATCAGAATATTCAATAATTGTCTTACTTAGCAGTCTTCATCAACAAAAAATGGCCCAGGCTAAACTGAACGGACTACAGATACAAGCTTGTCTGGCGTTTACTGGGGCAATTTGCTCCAAGCCAACGGCAGCAATGGAAGCCCTTCTCGGATTACTTTCTCTTCATATATTTCTGGAGAGAGAGGCAAGATGGGCAACATACAGACTCCACCAAGCGGCCATTAGTCTACCGCAGGCAGTAGTCATGAGAAGCAGCAGCACGCTGGAGGGCGTAATAGCTCACAACAGGAATGCCCTCAGACATCATTCCCAAAACTATCAACCTTCACACGCCCTACACTGTGGTCTTCCCTGAAAGAGAAAACTGGGTTCGGAATGAAAATGACCTATGTTGGGCAAATGAACGTTGGTTTACCGATGGTTCCAAAACTCTGGAAGGCGTCAGAGCCGGAATATACGGGATGAACCCAGTAGTGAAACGCTCATTCAGTATGGGTAAATTAGCTAGACCGGTAATCAGTATAGCACATAGCTCTGTCAAGAATGTTATAACATCCTGGGGAGACAATAAAAGACTCGAGTATTGGCGTAGTCTACCGGGACTAGCCCATTCCAAAGCATTTATTACTTGCACAAGGAAAATACAGGACTTCGACGAACTGCTAGAACTCAGTAGAGCACATCTCAGAATTATAGTGGGTTTGCTCACAGGCCACTGCAAACCCAAACACCACATGCATGAAATCGGACTTGCACAAGGTGCAGAGTGCCGTCTATGCATGGAGGAGGATGAAGTAGCTAAACACATTTTATGTACATGCCCCTCAGCGGCCAGAACTAGATTTTTAATGTACTCCTTAATTTTGTTAAGAGATTGCATATACTGGTAGAAATATAACTATAATAGGCCATTGGTCGCAGTGAAGGGCCTGATATGGGCTTCCTTACGTACAAACTTAACCTAACCAAACCTAGCGGTCATCATTCATACCTATAGTCCCAACCAATATGCTTGGATTAGATCTTGTTTTCAATTATTATCTGCAGGCTAATATCCAACCAATAATAAACTTTAGGAAATGCCAGTATGAAGAAGTGGCCAGGGTAAAATAAGTGTACAGAGTGGAAAACGACCGTGGTAACGGCAGGAGAGAAAAAGATGACGGGGAGTGGAAGAGGCAAGGGGGGAAGAGTGGCCAGTTAAAAAACATGCCAGGGTTGAAGAGGACCTACTGTCAAAAGGAACAGGAATGAAAAATAAGCAAAAGGAAAAAAGAAGTTACGATTAAAGACGCCCGGGCAAAAATGCATGGGGAACAAAAACAGAGTGTGGAAAAAGAGGTCTGCAAAAAAAGAATCAAAGTGAAAGGCACAGAAGAAAAATTGCCAGGGTGGAAAGTGGCCGGGCTACTGAAAATACCAGGGTAAGAGAGTTACTGGAGTAAAAAAGAGGCAAGGCAAAAAAGTGTGCCAGTGTGATAGGTAAAGAAGATGCTGGGTTAAGAAAGATATCAGGATAAGAAGGGACAGGAATATAAAATAAGCAAAACAAAAAAGTAGTTGATAGTGAGAAAAGGTACAGGGAAAAATGCCAGGGAAAAAGAGAGCAGAGTAAAAATTGATGAAGAGGAAGTTTGTGAGAAGAGAGTCAAGATGGAAAAGATGCAAAGAAAAAAAGGCGAAGTGAAGAACGAAAAACAAAAAGAAGCAAGGTGAAAAATAGACGAAGTGAAAAAAGAGGTCTGAGAAAGAAAGGTGCCAGGGAGAAGAGATGCTATAATGAAAAGTGGCCTTGGTGAAATAGAGACCAGGTTGAAAAAGGATAAAAACGGACTAGAGTGACAAACAATCGGGATGACAAAGGAGGTTACGGAAAATGAGGCCAGTGTGAAAAAAGAGGCAATGAAAAAGAAGGTCCGCGAGAAAAGAGGCAAGGTGAAAAAGAGACAAGGAAAAATAGAGAAGGTAAAGAAAGAAAGGTGAAAAATAGGCAAGGTGAAAAAAGGCCGACGTGAAAAAGAGACGTTGGGGAAGAAAGGTGTCAGGGAGAAGAAATACTAGGACGAAAAGTAGCCGGCTTGAAAAAGTGACCTGGGTAAACAAGTGTTCGGAATAAAAATGAGTGAGGCTTTGGGGATAGAAAGTGGCCTGGGTCATAAAATTGTCCAGGGTAATAAAAGGTCCGGAGTAAAAAGTTTAGTGTCTGGAATAAAAAAGTGGCCAGAGTAAAAAATAGTAACCAGGGTAACGAAGTGGCTGAAGTAAAAAAAAGAAACAAGTTGGAAAAGAGAACAAAGAATCGGGGACAAGAGATGTCAGGGTGAAAGGAGGCAGGAGAGAAAAAGACAGCGGCGAGTGAAAGAGGCCATGGAGGAAGAGATGCTAGATAAAGAAAGTACCAAGAGGAAAAAAGGGGTTACGAGACAAGAGTATAGGGCAAAAAAGCATGCGGAACGAATGAGACAATTGAAAAAGAGGTTTTCGAAAAAAAAGAAACAAGGCATAAAAGAGGCATAGGAAAAAGGAGAGGTGAAAGAAAGCAAGGTAAAAAGTGACTAGGTTGAAAAAGGGGACGGTGAAAAAAGGGGATAGTGAAAAAATATGACAATAATAAAGGGGCAAGTGGAACAAAGGCAAGGAAAAAATATGTCAAAGCGAAAAAGAGACAAGACAAAAAAATTGGAGCAAGAATAGTTCAGGGAATAGAGATGCCAGTATAAAGAAGTGACTGGGGAGAGAAAGAAACCAAGGAGAAATTGATATTTCAAAATATATACAATACAAAGACATACACAATTTTTCACCTTTATTGAAATATCCTTTTTACAAAAAATTTGGAAAAATTGAAAGGTTCAACTGACTAAGCTTTGAATTATATATTGATTTCAATGAAAATAATATGTTTTGTCATTTTATTGCATCTTTTATGCTAAATAAGGGCCAATTTCGAGCAGCATCCGCCATCAAATGGATTATTCAAATACTTGACCAAGCAATATGTTTAGTGGAAATTGGTGGAATTGGTGAATAAATTGGTGAACACTTCCCTGGAGGCCAGGTTGATTTCCTCTCATGCTTGAATGCATTATCTTTTGGTTAATTCTGAGAAGGTGTCGATGTATATCATTATTATTACATGGAGATATTGAAATGCAGCTTCAATGACGGTTCCTCATTAGTTAGCAGGTTTAAGGCATCCAGTTAGCAGTTTTGCATTTGTTGTGCTTTCATAACTAGTCTACTGAAAATGTGTGTTCATTCTAATGATTGTTTTCGCTTTAGTTTGGTTCTGAACTGTGGTTAGAGTTAATTTGAAATCGATTACAAAATATTTACCCCACATACATAGTTTTATATTAAGTTCATATTTTATTTAAATTTCATTCCATTTTACCTACTCATATATTGTTTACATATTTACTTCAATCTGCCTTATCCATTCATTGACGCACCCTCGTAGAAACTCCCAAGAAAATATACATCGTGTCTTTGTTACTGAAACCGGTGAATGTTCAGTAGTTACTGGTGAGCTATTTTCACGACAGCTTTAGTGATTGTGTGTCTACTGTAACGTACACTCTACAGAAGTTATTTCAGGCGGCTGTGAATGGAGATCTTCGAAACAGATATAGGTCGAAGAAGACCAGCAACATGAGAGTATTTTTTCAATATACTCGATCGACACAGGCCTCTTCTGACAATAAATTGAAGTATTCAGAATTGGACGATCAACTGCCATAAAAATTTCAGTAAGTTTTCGAATTATTACTATTTAATATGCACATTGATCATGTGATGAATCATACCATGAATGGAAGTGTTGAAATGTCTACCTTGACAATTATTGTCACTGTTAGAATATTTGCGAGCTCCCAACAAAATTGTATGAAAATGTCAAGAATCGGTTTAATCTTCAATTTAAAATTAAATTGTCTTAAATGAAATTCCCTATAAGACTTTCCAGATCATGTATTTATAAATAATAGTATATTACGTAACAAGAGTTTGTTGTAAGTAACTCATTACGCACAAAATGAAAAAGTTTATGCACAAAGCCGCGCAGCGGCGAGTGCATAAATTTCATGAAAATTTCTTAAAATTAAATTAAAAACATCGCAACTATCACTACTATCAGACGTATTCGTAGATAAATTTGAGAAAATGTTCGGATACAATTATATTTTGTTCAAGAAATTGAAAATATAAATGACATGACATTTATTTTCATAGCATGTTACTTAAGAAAACGTGTCCTATTTTTAAAGAAATTGCATAACGTGCTGCCCAAATTTAGGGGCATCACTCTTTCAATCCTAAATAAATCGTGCTAATGCTAAAAGTTTTTATGTTTTTTAATTGACTAAATTTGTGTAAATAGACCAAATAAAGTCTTACGTAAATAAAAATTTGATTGTAATTTAATTAAACCAAGAAGTTTAAGTTTTCTTCTCAAAACGCACATGTATGTTATGAGATCTCATTACGTGCATGTTATTGTTAAATGTCATTTACAAGGAATGTTGACAGTGCGATTTTTGACGTTTACAGACATGGGCGTAGAAAAAAGCAATTTAAAAATTACACACCAAAGTGAAAAGTCTCTTATGAAATAAGCAAAAATCCAATGTTATTTATGAAATCCTTTGTGAGGATTGTTCGAAAACATATATTGGCCAAACCTCCAGAACTCTCAATAGTCGTATTCCAAATTAAGTCGGCACCATTGCCAACTCCGTTATTATTTATGCTACGAATTCGGATAAATGGGCAAACTAGTAGCATTTTCAATGGCCTTCTCGATGCCGGAAACCCTATATTTTTCCATGCATTTCGATTCGTAATAACATTCTCAACAACAAATCTCATTTGACTTTTTTTCGTAAAGGTGAAAATAAGACAGTCTTATCAATAGAAAACATTTATATACAAACTGTTTTGATAAAGCGCTATAAAATATCGAGTAAATGTTTAATTTTGTTCACCTCTCTTTTCAGAAATCCCCAAAAATATAAATCTAGAAGTGTCATGTCTGGTGAACGAGGGGGCCACTTAATAGGACCATTTGTAGCAATCCATCTGTTTCCAAGACAGCCTCGCATCATTTTATTTACGCCACTGACATTATGTGCTGGTGCTCCATCCTGCTGAAAAAGATCCTCTGACGAGCCTCCAGATCAAGATCATCGAAAAACTCTTCCGACAATCTTAATAAATAAATTAATTAATAGACCACACCAAACATTAATACTAAATCGAATTTGCGGATTGTGGGGATGGACTAGAAATGGATTATGTCTACTCCAATAATGAAAATTCTTTCTATTATATTCCACGATTTGAAAAATTAGCCTCGTCGCTCCATATAATATATCTATAGAAGTTTGGAACTTGTCTGCATTTATTCATAAAACACCGACAAAACCCCAATCAACTCTCAGGATCACCAGGTTCTGTGTTTGCACTGGTCTTAACTTATAAGGAAAAATCTTATGTTTCTTCAGAATTCGTTGAATACCAGACAGTGGAACAGCTATTTCTCTAGATAAATCTCTAATGGAATTATTTGGATAAACCTCAAAGTAGGATGAAACGTCAATTTCTGTATCTTCAGATATTACAAAACGTTTTTTAGTTCTCCTCAAAAATGATTTCACTGATCCTGAATCGATAATGAAGTACAGCAAAAAAACACCGATTAGGTAATTCACGATCGGCTGTAGTGTTGGAATGCTCTTGCGATATTTTTCTGGCAAACCAAGTAGAATATCTCATTTTTTTTTATGGGAAAAATATTCGAATAGTAGTTGTCAGTTGATATACTTGAGAATATTTGACAAATAGTATTTCAACAAAGTTTCAAGACAACTTGATTGCTCATATAATTATGTTTTATCGAATCAAACACATTCTTTCCAACCCCATTCATAACACCCTCCAGTATTTTGTGTTCTGTACACAAACGGCTTCAAATTTATCATTACAGCAGACATATTTTGATTCTAAAAATAAATGCGGCTAGCGGAATGGCTTTAAGATGGAAATTATCGTTTTGTACATTAATACCAAATAGCTCAGTGGTGTCAATTCAGTGGTGATGATGATCACGGGTTTCACGAGTTCACATCCCAGCGCCATTGGGTGTTTGGACAATCATGAGGTTTTATTCACCAAAACAAAGAAATATTTTGTACTAGTGAAAGAAATTAATATTTCCACATAAGTCGCTCATTTTCCACTTTAGGAAGAAGGAAGAAAGATGATATGAGCTTTGTTGTTGAGAATGTTATTACGAATCAAAATGCATGAAAAAATATAGGGTGTTCCATTGAAAGAAATATCAATTTATGAAATATTCTGAAAACGCGACTGTCATTATTTTTTCTGTATTCAGCATCGAGAAGGCCATTAAAAATGCTACTAGTTTGCCCATTTAACCGAATTCGTAGCATCAATAATAACGGAGTTGGCAATGGTGCCGACTTAATTTGGAGTACCCTGTATACCACAGAAGTGACTGTAAACGAAACGTTAATTTATGTACACTTTGCAAACACGTTGATCAAAAAGGCCATCGAATGGACTGTAACAACACATAGATTTTAGATGCTGAGAGAACTGAAACTAAAATACTTGGAAATATCTACAAACAATAACCAATTCCTGGCCACCTCTTCAATCCCATCAAATGTTGTGGCCTACAAAATGATCAATTGTATTCAACCGGACTATGGGTATTCCATAATAATTACGAAGACCCAGTGGAACTCATTGTGAAGGAGAGTCGGGCAGAAAATTGATTATTAAGGTCCATAATGGCCTCCTAATGATTAAGTCGTAGGTCTTTGGATTATAAGATTATGTGAAGTTGTTGTCGTTTTTCTTTTCATCGTGTAATTGGTGATTAGCGAGTGGGTTCGCTGGAATCGCTTTTGGTATTCTCATCGCATCATACTGATTCATAAGTAGTCCATACGCCTTTGTAATCTGTTATCGTAATAGGGATTATCAGCGAGTCAGGAAGTTTTACGTGTTAGCTCATTTTAAACACAGTATTATCAGGTATTATTGAATGTTCCAAAAATGTATGAGTAAGCAGAAATTGTCCCTGGTAATAGGGAAGATGTAGGAGTAGTCCCTGAAAAAATATTTTGATAAGAATAATGACAGTAAAAAAAATGGATTACAGATGAAATAAAGGAATCTAGTATCAAATTGAAAGATTTATACCATCTTAAAATTACTCACCTCAATTAATCATAGTCAGTTGACATCAAAATTTTATAACTATATGGAGTATGAGGTGTAGCATTAGAATGGATTTCCTCATTTTCAAAACACCGTCATCAGTGCGTATGTGCGTACCAAACGTGCTAGGAATCGCACGTTAAAATGTAAGACCTCGTTAATCCTTGGCTCGCACAAGTTTCGACTTCTGAGGGCTGTCGTTCGTAGGGGAATGACAGCTGGTTAACGAAAAAAAAAATGTTCAATCTCAGAGTGTTGGGTTCACCATTAACATTGGTGTCCCACAAGGTTCCGTCTTGGAACCATTTTATACTAACTTCATTCCAACGATCTGAAAGAATACTTGCAAAGTGTACATGCACGTAACAATGTACACGTCATCCATAGTATCACACGGAAATTAAATTCGTATGCATCAAGAAACAGAAAAAGCTTTAAAGCTGATGTAGAACTGATGCAGCGCCAATTCTCTGCATTTGAACGCGCATAAAACCCAAAATATATGATTCCATAACTATCAGACACTACGATCCTGTCAGAATTCAGATAAATGATGATTTATATATTGATAGTTCAGCCGAAACCAATTTTCTTGGTCTTTATATTTATAATCATATAAGTTGAAGAGATCACTATCAAAGCTCAATAAATAGATTGAATTACGTATGTTTTATGTTCAGAAATCGGGTATAAACGGACTGATTTGAAGCACCTTCGCCAAATCTGAGAAAACACGATGTTCCAAATATCAGGATCAAGATTTTAGGGTCGTATTTTTCAGTTGAAAATAAGACACAGTTTTTGTATGAACATGTAACCACAAAGACTCCGTTACTGATTTACAGAGCGTTGAAGTTTCAAGATTTTTCAATTTATTTCTCCATAGCTCTCTCAGTTATTGAGATATTCAGATGGAATTTGGAACATAGTTTGCGTTTTAGGGCCCACATCATCCAGAATGAAAAGTGATTGTGAGAATATATGGGAAGATAGTTTTTCATGGGTAAAGTCAATTTTCACCCCATAACTTTTTTGGAGTGCCTCGCTGATGGATTCACAAACAAGAAATGCATTTTTTGGTTTGTTCATAAACTTTTTTATCTCTTGTATATGCACGCATTTGCAACCGTTATCGAAAAAATAAATAAATATGTTATGCTTTAGATTTAATTAAAATCTTCAACAAAAGGTACGAACCTATTACCCCAATGGAAAAAAAATCTCATTTGGATTTTGTTCTAAATTAAAATTTGCTTACACATTAGTATATGGAATAAAACAAGAACTGACATAAATTAAAGAAAAATACTAGTACAATACAATAAAACATATTGAAATTGAATCCTGAACAACTAGGATAGGATCACAAAGTTGAATTTCATAACACTGAAAGTTCTCACGGTGGAACTGATCTAGTGAGTAGAAAGCATTCTCCAAAAGAAGATTTTTTAAGGAATTCTTAAATATTTTTCATCCTCTATGATTTTAACATTGTTATATGAGTGATGAGAGTTTTTGCCACTATAAATTATAGAACATTTTACCTTGTCGATTTTGGAATTGCTAATTTCATATTCAGTGTTTGTGTAGTATTAGAATGGATTGTCGTATAGATTTTGTCTCTGAATTTATTGTGATTGAGGCACATTGCTTCTAAAAAAAAAATACACGACAGTGGTGAAATTTTGTATTGTGTTGTAATGAAGAGTGGCTTGCAAGAATCCTGGAATTTATCCATGCGCTTGTTCCTGATTGGTCTTTTTTGCAAAACAGAAACCATATTGAAATAATACTGACTCCATGTCAGAATTATTGTACTTTCCATTTTCATTTAAAAAATTAAAATTGTTGTATAATGTTTGAATAAAGGTTATTTTGGTTAGTAATATTTTATTAGACATTAGAAGGTACTGCTGTCAGATCATTCATCAAAAGTTGTCATTTAGACTTCCTGTTTCTTGAGTTGTTGATGTTGCCATGGTAACTTTAAAAAACGCGCGTTAGGCGTGTTTTAAATGGCTAAAATGGGGCACCAATAGAAAAAAGCCATTATTTTTTTCACGTGTTTCGCTATTATTTTCAAGAGGTAACATTGAAATTGATCAGAAGTTTGCAGGATTATCAGTTTACCCCCTTATGTAATGGAATGACTATTGCATTTTTTACACTGAGCCGAAGAACAAAAACGTTACACTCACAAGTAGATCAAAGTGGTTTTGAAATTTAAACTTCGAAAGGGGAAACAAAAGAAGTCATAGCCCACTAAGTATTTCAGTTTGTTACCTCAATATCATTTACTCACCAGCGATTTTTTCGAAAACGGTTAGCTAATTCAAGAAAATGCAAAAGACCAAAATTTCAGATTTTTTCATGGCGAACTGTACTGTGAAAACACATTTTTTTGGCGAATATAGAAAATTTTGTCTATAAAAACTGTAGGCAACCCTCATTCACCTCTGAATCAGAGTTACCTCATTTTTGTAGCACGAAATGAATAGAGCATCTAAAAAAACAAGGGCATGTAAATTTTTGGAACATATATATATATATATATACTCTTGACAGTTGATAGTCGTCAGAAATGGCACATTTTTGACTTTGGCACTGATGTTTTTACATCAAGATGACAACTGAAAAATAAGGTATTTAGTTCTGTGTCAAAATCGTAATCATCACGATATTCGCATGTATTAATTTATAGTTCAAGAATAATTCTCTCTTGAGGCATAGTTCGCACTGTTCACAAAATAATAAGAATCCTAATCACAGCTCCTGTTTATGTAATTATAAATAGACTAACTGGTATTATGTATCATATATATCGGTTTGCTCTCGACTGCATATCTCGTATGTCTATAATTAAGCTTACCAAAGCAAACGTGAACGAGATTTCATTGATTTGGTCAGTGGCGTAGTTAAACAAGTACTTATAATAGTTATTTATGATATGAGTGTTAAAAGTTATATTTTATTTGCACTATTCTTGACTGATATATAGATTGTTATGAAATTAGATGATAGAAATAGATAATAAAGAGTTTTAAGATAAAAAGACTAGTAATTAGAATAAGAATAAAAACAGTGCGCGAAAATACCGAAAGTGATCGCGAGTGCTAAATGAACGGTAGGAAATCACATAGGAAAGGAGAAAAAACTGACGAGAAGAGAATCAACAACGACCCAGAGAAAAGGGGAAAATAAAAGATGTTTTAGCAGGAGATAAAATTGCAAAATTTTGAATAAAACTGGAAATTTACACGACAAAATCCAAGGAAACTTCAGAAAAACTAAACAGACCAGTGGGTAGATAGAAATCAACTCACTAGAAACAATTTTAATCGACAATATCCTTTTGAACCTGGAAGCAGCAGATGGTATGGTCAGCTCCAGCAGAGTTTGTAAAAATTTTGTAAAATTTGTTTTTTTACGAATCACCCAGGTTTTCGGAGAAAACCCCTCAAAAGCAGAGCTTGTGCGAGCAAGGGAGATCCGGGACCTACAGTTTAAATAAAAGTGGAATCCGAACCACTTTAGCTCAGTGGCAGGCTGTCCCGGGGATCGAACCCCGGTCGTCTGGGTGGGAGCAAGTACTCTAGCACCACGACCAACTTCACTACAGGTATAAGGTATAAACGAATTTCCAAAAGAATTGTTTTGAAACCGTCTTAGTGCACAATACTTTATTCTCCACAATCCCGAACAATTTTCCGCTATCACAAACAATTTCATTCATACTAGTGCACAAAACTTTTAATCCTCCAGAACTTTATTTATCAATAGTATTTCTTCATCTTCATCATCATTATTACAATATATATATATATATATATATATATCTTAATATATTTTGATTTTAATGTGTATGAGTTTATATTATGTACATGTATGTTTTTGATGTTTATGACTCTTGACTATTCCTACACAGTTCAAATTGTCAAAATGGAAAATAAAGCATTTGTTATTATTATTCGTGAGTGAAGAAGTTACAAACAGAATTAAACTAACTTCCAAACCGAATATTATACTGCCCTATTCTAATAAGCGAAATCTTCAAAAAATATAAATAATATTTTTGAAGAAATTGCAAAAATATTATTCAGAAGTAGCAAACAGAAAGTGTTGGATATGTAAAACAGAATTAATTCTCAGATTACCTTTGCGAATTACCTTTCAAAATACAATACCTATATTGTGAATTATGTAAAAGACGTAACCCCAATTAATCTATCCTAAACTTCAAATGGATAAATTAACCAAAAGTGAGAACTTATTCAACTCATTGGCATTGTTTCAGACAAAACTTATCTTCTATTTTTCGAAATGGGATTCGTTTTTAGATCTACGCCAATGACACTATATAGGAACATCTTTATCAATATTTATATTGCCGTTGTTTGGTTATACCGGATAGGGCTGGCCAGTATATCTCTATTATTTTTATTAACGAAAGGCAAATTATAGTGTACTATTTGACGGTCCGTTTTATTTATCGATTGACGGACAAGTGAAAACTGATTTGTGTCCATAGTGGCTGTCAAAATATTTACTGAAAGAAAACAACTTACCTGTTCATGTTTGGAAATATCTGAAACGTTTCTAAACAATTTTTTTTTCGAATATTGCTCAGTAAAGAAATACGATTGCTTTGCCAGTATCAAAACTACGGATAGTAGGCTAATAACTGACTGAAAAAATGCCATTCGTATATTCGATATGTCTTTTGCCGTTTTCGAAACGT
Organism: Chrysolina americana; assembly: GCA_958502065.1. Lineage (NCBI taxonomy): Eukaryota > Metazoa > Arthropoda > Insecta > Coleoptera > Chrysomelidae > Chrysolina > Chrysolina americana. The sequence goes on along the minus strand of OY293410.1, from coordinate 106,879,432 downwards.
TCGAATAAAAAAAAATTATATTTACTTTCAATTTGCTCCAATGTTATTTATAATCCAAATCACGTAAACTCTCTGTGTTTTTTGAGCGACTTTGTTTTTTCCACAACCACCTCTTTTTCGAATACTGCCCTGGATCATGATTCCACTCATAATGGTCGTCTTTTTTTGTTCCATGTCTAATAATGTCGATTTATTAACTACGTTTCCTTCATCAATAACCAAAATCAGAGTATTTTTACCAATTACAACCCTGAAATTTTCCTCGAATTTGTTATCTGGTGAAATTCGGCGAATTTGTTCCTGAGCAGAGCTTTTTTTTTGCATACCAAGACAACTGAAGCTAACTTATTAAATACCATTGTCATTTTTACGAGTTTATAGTTCGGGTGGCTTGGATTATTTTCTGACCTACTATGAACTGCACACAGTGTCACGTTGTACCACCAGGATACCAGGAAATTTCCCGGTAGGCCCATACGCAAGAGACCTTCAAAGTGGTCACCAATTTCATCTCTAATCTATGAAATTTGTTGCATTTTTGGGAGTTACATTTTTCGCTATGAGTTAAGCCTCATTTCTTTCCAATTTTTTTTTTTTTCTGAAGCTAAAAGACTGGTTCTGTAGTAATTTCGTCAATACTGTAGTGATGCCAGTTGAGTTTTTCGTAATTCCGACGTAAAGAAATATGAAGAGAAGTTACTTCTTCCCACTCCAGATGAACTCTTCAACTCGGGAACGGTTGAAGATAGAGCAATTCTGCGAACGCCAATCGATTCAGAATGATCGAATTAGTAAAATCTGCGAATTTTGAATCAATCGATGTAAAACGAAATTATCCGAAAAATCGAGAAAAATCCAAAAATAATGAAAAATACAAAATTGGCAGATTTCCCTGCAATCCGCACTATATACCTAAAATTTCATGCAGATTCCGAAAATATATGATTTTTTCATGCTTAGATGAAAGGTTTGGCTTTTAAAAGGAAAAAAATGAAGGGAAAGACTCCCTCCCACTCCAGATGAACACTTCAACTCGGAAACGGTTGAAGATAGAGCAATTCTGCGAACCCCAATCGATTCAGAATAATCAAATTAGTAAAATCTGCCAATTTCGAATCAAACGATGTAAAACGAAGTTATCCGAAAAATCGAGAAAAGTTCAAAAATAATGAAAAATACAAAATTGGCAGATTTCCCTGCAATCCGCACTATATACCTAAAATTTCATGCAGATTCCGAAAATATATGATTTTTTCATGCTTAGAAGAAAGGTTTGGCTTTTGAAAGGAAAAAAATGTAGGGAATGACTCCCTCCCACTCCAGATGAACACTTCAACTCGGGAACGGTGGAAGATAGAGCAATTCCGCGAACGCCAATCGATTCAGAATGATCAAATTAGTAGAAACTGCGAATTTCGAATCAATCGATGTGAAACGAAATTATCCGAAAAATCGAGAAAAATCCAAAGGGGTAGACCCCTAAAAATAATGATAAATACAAAATTGGCAGATTTCCCTGCAATCCGCGCTATATACTTGAAATTTCATGCAGATTCCGAAAATATATGATTTTTCCATGCTTAGATGAAAGGTTTGGCTTTTGAGGAAAAAAATGTAGGGAATGACTCCCTCCCACTCCAGATGAACACTTTAACTCGGGAACGGTGGAAGATAGAGCAATTCTGCGAACGCCAATCGATTCAGAATGATCGAATTAGTAAAATCTGCGAATTTTGATTCAATCGATGTAAAACGAAATTATCCGAAAAATCGAGAAAAATCCAAAAATAATGAAAAATAAAAAATTGGCAGATTTCCCTGCAATCCGCACTATATACCTAAAATTTCATGCAGATTCCGAAAATATATGATTTTTTCATGCTTAGATGAAAGGTTTGGCTTTTAAGGAAAAAAATGTAGGGAATGACTCCCTCCCACTCCAGATGAACACTTCAACTCGGGAACGGTGGAAGATAGAGCAATTCTGCCACCGCCAATCGATTCAGAATTATAGAATTAGTAGAATCTGCGAATTTTGAATCAATCGATTTAAAACGAAATTATCCGAAAAATCGAGAGAAATCCACCCCTATAAATAATGAAAAATACAAAATTGGCAGATTTCCCTGCAATTCGCACTATATACCTAAAATTTCATGCAGATTCCGAAAATATATGATTTTTTCATGCTCAGATGAAAGGTTTGGCTTTTAAAAGGAAAAAAATGTAGAGAAAGACTCCCTCCCACTCCAGATGAACACTTCAACTCGGGAACGGTTGAAGATAGAGCAATTCTGCGAACGCCAATCGATTCAGAATGATCAAATTAGTAGAATCTGCGAATTTTGAATCAATCGATGTAAAACGAAATTATCCGAAAAATCGAGAGAAATCCAAAGGGGTAGACTATAAATAATGAAAAATAAAAAATTGGCAGATTTTCCTGCAATTCGCACTATATACCTAAAATTTCATGCAGATTCCGAAAATATATGATTTTTTCATGCTCAAATGAAAGGTATGGCTTTTAAAAGGAAAAAAATGTAGAGAAAGACTCCCTCACACTCCAGATCAACACTTTAACTCGGGAACGGTGGAAGATAGAGCAATTCTGCGACCGCCAATCGATTCAGAAGTATAGAATTAGTAGAATCTGCGAATTTTGAATCAATCGATGTAAAACGAAATTATCCGAAAAATCGAGAAAAATCCAAAGGGGTAGACCCCTAAAAATAATGAAAAATACAAAATTGGCAGATTTCCCTTCAATTCGCACTATATACCTAAAATTTCATGCAGATTCCGAAAATATATGATTTTTTCATGCTTAGATGAAAGGTTTGGCTTTTAAAAGGAAAAAAATGAAGGGAAAGACTCCCTCCCACTCCAGATGAACACTTCAACTCGGGAACGGTTGAAGATAGAGCAATTCTGCGAACCCCCAATCGATTCAGAATAATCAAATTAGTAAAATCTGCCAATTTCGAATCAAACGATGTAAAACGAAGTTATCCGAAAAATCGAGAAAAGTTCAAAAATAATGAAAAATACAAAATTGGCAGATTTCCCTGCAATCCGCACTATTTACCTAAAATTTCATGCAGATTCCGAAAATATATGATTTTTTCATGCTTAGATGAAAGGTTTGGCTTTTGAAAGGAAAAAAATGTAGGGAATGACTCCCTCCCACTCCAGATGAACACTTCAACTCGGGAACGGTGGAAGATAGAGCAATTCTGCGAACGCCAATCGATTCAGAATGATCAAATTAGTAGAATCTGCGAATTTCGAATCAATCGATGTAAAACGAAATTATCCGAAAAATCGAGAAAAATCCAAAGGGGTAGACCCCTAAAAATAATGATAAATACAAAATTGGCAGATTTCCCTGCAATCCGCGCTATATACTTGAAATTTCATGCAGATTCCGAAAATATATGATTTTTCCATGCTTAGATGAAAGGTTTGGCTTTTGAGGAAAAAAATGTAGGGAATGACTCCCTCCCACTCCAGATGAATACTTTAACTCGGGAACGGTGGAAGATAGAGCAATTCTGCGAACGCCAATCGATTCAGAATGATCGAATTAGTAAAATCTGCGAATTTTGATTCAATCGATGTAAAACGAAATTATCCGAAAAATCGAGAAAAATCCAAAAATAATGAAAAATAAAAAATTGGCAGATTTCCCTGCAATCCGCACTATATACCTAAAATTTCATGCAGATTCCGAAAATATATGATTTTTTCATGCTCAGATGAAAGGTTTGGCTTTTAAGGAAAAAAATGTAGGGAATGACTCCCTCCCACTCCAGATGAACACTTCAACTCGGGAACGGTGGAAGATAGAGCAATTCTGCCACCGCCAATCGATTCAGAATGATCAAATTAGTAGAATCTGCGAATTTCGAATCAATCGATGTGAAACGAAATTATCCGAAAAATCGAGAAAAATCCAAAGGGGTAGACCCCTAAAAATAATGATAAATACAAAATTGGCAGATTTCCCTGCAATCCGCGCTATATACTTGAAATTTCATGCAGATTCCAAAAATATATGATTTTTCCATGCTTAGATGAAAGGTTTGGCTTTTAAGGAAAAAAATGTAGGGAATGACTCCCTCCCACTCCAGATGAACACTTCAACTCGGGAACGGTGGAAGATAGAGCAATTCTGCCACCGCCAATCGATTCAGAATGATCAAATTAGTAGAATCTGCGAATTTCGAATCAATCGATGTGAAACGAAATTATCCGAAAAATCGAGAAAAATCCAAAGGGGTAGACCCCTAAAAATAATGATAAATACAAAATTGGCAGATTTCCCTGCAATCCGCGCTATATACTTGAAATTTCATGCAGATTCCAAAAATATATGATTTTTCCATGCTTAGATGAAAGGTTTGGCTTTTGAGGAAAAAAATGTAGGGAATGACTCCCTCCCACTCCAGATGAACACTTTAACTCGGGAACGGTGGAAGATAGAGCAATTCTGCGAACGCCAATCGATTCAGAATGATCGAATTAGTAAAATCTGCGAATTTTGAATCAACCGATGTAAAACAAAATTATCCGAAAAATCGAGAAAAATCCAAAGGGGTAGACCCCTATAAATAATGAAAAATACAAAATTGGCAGATTTCCCTGCAATTCGCACTATATACCTTAAATTTCATGCAGATTCCGAAAATATATTATTTTTTCATGCTTAGATGAAAGGTTTGGCTTTTAAAAGTAAAAAAATGAAGGGAAAGACTCCCTCCCACTCCAGATCAACACTTCAACTCGTAAAACGAAATTATCCGAATATTCGAGAAAAATCCAAAGGGGTAGACCCCTAAAATTAATGAAAAATACAAAATTGGCAGATTTCCCTTCAATTCGCACTATATACCTAAAATTTCATGCAGATTCCGAAAATATATGATTTTTTCATGCTTAGATGAAAGGTTTGGCTTTTAAAAGGAAAAAAATGAAGGGAAAGACTCCCTCCCACTCCAGATGAACACTTCAACTCGGGAACGGTTGAAGATAGAGCAATTCTGCGAACCCCAATCGATTCAGAATAATCAAATTAGTAAAATCTGCCAATTTCGAATCAAACGATGTAAAACGAAGTTATCCGAAAAATCGAGAAAAGTTCAAAAATAATGAAAAATACAAAATTGGCAGATTTCCCTGCAATCCGCACTATTTACCTAAAATTTCATGCAGATTCCGAAAATATATGATTTTTTCATGCTTAGATGAAAGGTTTGGCTTTTGAAAGGAAAAAAATGTAGGGAATGACTCCCTCCCACTCCAGATGAACACTTCAACTCGGGAACGGTGGAAGATAGAGCAATTCCGCGAACGCCAATCGATTCAGAATGATCAAATTAGTAGAAACTGCGAATTTCGAATCAATCGATGTGAAACGAAATTATCCGAAAAATCGAGAAAAATCCAAAGGGGTAGACCCCTAAAAATAATGATAAATACAAAATTGGCAGATTTCCCTGCAATCCGCGCTATATACTTGAAATTTCATGCAGATTCCGAAAATATATGATTTTTCCATGCTTAGATGAAAGGTTTGGCTTTTGAGGAAAAAAATGTAGGGAATGACTCCCTCCCACTCCAGATGAACACTTTAACTCGGGAACGGTGGAAGATAGAGCAATTCTGCGAACGCCAATCGATTCAGAATGATCGAATTAGTAAAATCTGCGAATTTTGAATCAACCGATGTAAAACGAAATTATCCGAAAAATCGAGAAAAATCCAAAGGGGTAGACCCCTATAAATAATGAAAAATACAAAATTGGCAGATTTCCCTGCAATTCGCACTATATACCTAAAATTTCATGCAGATTCCGAAAATATATGATTTTTTCATGCTTAGATGAAAGGTTTGGCTTTTGCAAGGAAAAAAATGTAGGGAATGACTCCCTCCCACTCCAGATGAACACTTTAACTCGGGAACGGTGGAAGATAGAGCAATTCTGCGAACGCCAATCGATTCAGAATGATCAAATTAGTAGAATCTGCGAATTTCGAATCAATCGATGTGAAACGAAATTATCCGAAAAATCGAGAAAAATCCAAAGGGGTAGACCCCTAAAAATAATGATAAATACAAAATTGGCAGATTTCCCTGCAATCCGCACTATTTACCTAAAATTTCATGCAGATTCCAAAAATATATGATTTTTTCATGCTTAGATGAAAGGTTTGGCTTTTGAAAGGAAAAAAATGTAGGGAATGACTCCCTCCCACTCCAGATGAACACTTCAACTCGGGAACGGTGGAAGATAGAGCAATTCTGCGAACCCCAATCGATTCAGAATGATCAAATTAGTAGAAACTGCGAATTTCGAATCAATCGATGTGAAACGAAATTATCCGAAAAATCGAGAAAAATCCAAAGGGGTAGACCCCTAAAAATAATGATAAATACAAAATTGGCAGATTTCCCTGCAATCCGCGCTATATACTTGAAATTTCATGCAGATTCCGAAAATATATGATTTTTCCATGCTTAGATGAAAGGTTTGGCTTTTGAGGAAAAAAATGTAGGGAATGACTCCCTCCCACTCCAGATGAACACTTTAACTCGGGAACGGTGGAAGATAGAGCAATTCTGCGAACGCCAATCGATTCAGAATGATCGAATTAGTAAAATCTGCGAATTTTGAATCAACCGATGTAAAACGAAATTATCCGAAAAATCGAGAAAAATCCAAAGGGGTAGACCCCTATAAATAATGAAAAATACAAAATTGGCAGATTTCCCTGCAATTCGCACTATATACCTAAAATTTCATGCAGATTCCGAAAATATATGATTTTTTCATGCTTAGATGAAAGGTTTGGCTTTTGCAAGGAAAAAAATGTAGGGAATGACTCCCTCCCACTCCAGATGAACACTTTAACTCGGGAACGGTGGAAGATAGAGCAATTCTGCGAACGCCAATCGATTCAGAATGATCAAATTAGTAGAATCTGCGAATTTCGAATCAATCGATGTGAAACGAAATTATCCGAAAAATCGAGAAAAATCCAAAGGGGTAGACCCCTAAAAATAATGATAAATACAAAATTGGCAGATTTCCCTGCAATCCGCGCTATATACTTGAAATTTCATGCAGATTCCAAAAATATATGATTTTTTCATGCTTAGATGAAAGGTTTGGCTTTTGAAAGGAAAAAAATGTAGGGAATGACTTCCTCCCACTCCAGATGAACACTTCAACTCGGGAACGGTGGAAGATAGAGCAATTCCGCGAACGCCAATCGATTCAGAATGATCAAATTAGTAGAAACAGCGAATTTCGAATCAATCGATGTGAAACGAAATTATCCGAAAAATCGAGAAAAATCCAAAGGGGTAGACCCCTAAAAATAATGATAAATACAAAATTGGCAGATTTCCCTGCAATCCGCGCTATATACTTGAAATTTCATGCAGATTCCGAAAATATATGATTTTTCCATGCTTAGATGAAAGGTTTGGCTTTTGAGGAAAAAAATGTAGGGAATGACTCCCTCCCACTCCAGATGAACACTTTAACTCGGGAACGGTGGAAGATAGAGCAATTCTGCGAACGCCAATCGATTCAGAATGATCGAATTAGTAAAATCTGCGAATTTTGAATCAACCGATGTAAAACGAAATTATCCGAAAAATCGAGAAAAATCCAAAGGGGTAGACCCCTATAAATAATGAAAAATACAAAATTGGCAGATTTCCCTGCAATTCGCACTATATACCTAAAATTTCATGCAGATTCCGAAAATATATGATTTTTTCATGCTTAGATGAAAGGTTTGGCTTTTGCAAGGAAAAAAATGTAGGGAATGACTCCCTCCCACTCCAGATGAACACTTTAACTCGGGAACGGTGGAAGATAGAGCAATTCTGCGAACGCCAATCGATTCAGAATGATCAAATTAGTAGAATCTGCGAATTTCGAATCAATCGATGTGAAACGAAATTATCCGAAAAATCGAGAAAAATCCAAAGGGGTAGACCCCTAAAAATAATGATAAATACAAAATTGGCAGATTTCCCTGCAATCCGCGCTATATACTTGAAATTTCATGCAGATTCCAAAAATATATGATTTTTCCATGCTTAGATGAAAGGTTTGGCTTTTGAGGAAAAAAATGTAGGGAATGACTCCCTCCCACTCCAGATGAACACTTTAACTCGGGAACGGTGGAAGATAAAGCAATTCTGCGAACGCCAATCGATTCAGAATGATCGAATTAGTAAAATCTGCGAATTTTGAATCAACCGATGTAAAACAAAATTATCCGAAAAATCGAGAAAAATCCAAAGGGGTAGACCCCTATAAATAATGAAAAATACAAAATTGGCAGATTTCCCTGCAATTCGCACTATATACCTAAAATTTCATGCAGATTCCGAAAATATATTATTTTTCCATGCTTAGATGAAAGGTTTGGCTTTTAAAAGTGAAAAAATGAAGGGAAAGACTCCCTCCCACTCCAGATGAACACTTCAACTCGGGAACGGTTGAAAATAGAGCAATTCTGCGAACGCCAATCGATTCAGAATAATCAAATTAGTAAAATCTGCGAATTTCGAATCAAACGATGTAAAACGAAGTTATCCGAAAAATCGAGAAAAATCCAAAGGGGTAGACCCCTAAAAATAATGATAAATACAAAATTGGCAGATTTCCCTGCAATCCGCACTATATATCTGAAATTTCATGCTTCTATCTGCCAGTAAACGACATTCATATAATATTCCTGACTATATCATTTCCATAAATTCATTCGTTCTGTTTACAATCATTTCTTTATTGAAGACAAGTTCTGATTCGTTGGATTGAATTTTCCTAGGAATCTTTCGTACCGGAATGATATTCCGTAGATATGTGTTCAATTTCAAATGAATTATTGACGATTTCAATATTCCATGACCTATATTTTCAAATATTTGTTTCAGTATTTCGAAGACGGAAACTGAAATTTCACGTAGGTCAGTCGGTGCTATCGATGTAAATTCTGAGGACTGATTCATATTACATACACCACATTTCTGGATAGACAAAATTTCCCACGATTTAATTCCAAATAAATTATTTGTCGCACAATAATACTGATGATAAAACAGGTTCAATTTCCTAAAATTCTTGTCGCCTATTGAAATTACTTTTCTTTCAATAATTGGTGTACCAAATGCTTTTGGTAGAGATAAAATTTATGTGGAAAATTTGTTCTCACCACATACAGTGCCCTTAGAAGAGTTGGGAGAAACTTTTATTGATAATTTATTTTGAAATTCTACTAGGACGTTCAGTTAAGCTTTGAAAACTATGGAAAATTACTTGTTGTCTAGTGGTCTTTCTGTGTGTTATCATAGAAAAGGTTTGTTGGCACGGGCGCCGTGTGTTTGACTGTGTGACTGTGTTTGCTTCGTAGTTGCTTAAATTTCAAGTTATTTTCAAGAAGATGGATTTGATTATGGTAGTGGTAGTGATACCTCATCAGGTATATCTGAGAAAGTAAATGCAATAGTATCTCATATATTACCGGCCAAATCCAAGTTACTAAATAAGAAAACATATGACCAATTTCGTGAATGGTGCGACAAGAAACAGCTTGATTGCAAAATGGCTTGGAAAAGACATGTATAAGAGCTACACAGGGCACTGTTTTAGGAGAAGCTCTGTTACTCTTCTGGCCAATGCAAGGAGCAATCATAAAACGCCACGGTGACTGTAAATCTGCCTCCGTAGCAAAAGCATATACAGAAGATAGTTTGAGTAAAAAAATTGAGATTTCTAACGAAATATTGAATTGTTCATCTTCTTCTGAACAAATTAAAATATCTGATAAAATTGTGGAATCAACTCTTCAAGAAATATCTGACGTTTCTGATCAGCAGCAACATGGAACATCTTCGGGAATTTATGTTAGAAGTAATTGTTCAAACTTCACTATCAATCATTATTCCAATAAATGAAATTGTTTCATGATGAATGATCAAATAATAATTGACTCTGTTAAAAATTAATCCTTTAAAAAGTTATATTTCTTGTTTATTTTGTGAATTATTTTGGCATTGAGAAAAAGTAAACATTTTCGCATCAATAGAGATGTTATCAGATTGAAGTTAATCGAACTGCTTAATTTTCTGGCAGAACTTGACTTGATCTATCATATATTAACGACTTGAAAACTAAGGTTTGGCGAAAACAGTGCCCCACGGAGGATTTAGTATTCATATATCAATTCTTTGATTCTTTTCCTCAGAAAAATACAAATACATAATGATTTTAGATGAGCATCCGCAATTTTAGGGTTTTTCTCTAAGATTTTAGAAGTCGTAGAAGTAAGCGATGATAGGTCTGCAATTGCTTACTTTTCTCTTGTCGCCATTTTTGTAGAATGGTATGATAATTGCTTTTTTAAGTAGATATTTGGGACGTCACCGGTTGAAAAAAAAAACATGTATTTATAATGAAAGAAAGAGGTCGTGTTATATATTTTGCTATGGAATTCAAAATATCGTCAGTAATTTTATCTGCGCCAGGTGCCTCTCAGATTTTAGTTCTGTTATTATTTTTATCATTTCAGACGGATTTGTTCCAGTTAGAAATATAGATCCCCAGTATTTTTCAAGTCGAAATTCACTCCATAGAAAGGTGCATTGAATTCAACCTCGACAGGAAATACTGGAACAAGGAAATCGCAATCCTCTCCGATAGTCAGCAGCCATCAAAGTGTTGAGCTCATATAACATCAACTCAAAGAATGTTTGGGAATGCCTAGACAAACTTAATGATCTAGGCAGGACCAACAAGGTGATCCTCCTCTAGGTGCCGGGGCACGTCGGAGTGGAGGGCAAGGAACAAGCAGATACCCTGGCACGAAAAGGGGCATCAACGCCACTGATCGGGCCAGAACCATTTTGCGGACTTGGAAAATCTTACTTCCAAGACGAACTCAATAAAACTGAAGAAGCAATGAGAGCAACATACTGACAAAGACTTCCAGGGCTAAGACAGGCCAAAGATCTCCTCGGCAACTTCAACCGAGCAAGATCGAAGACACTGAATAACCTCAGCAAAACTAGTGAAAAAACAATCACGGGATTTCTGACGGGGCACTGCAGACTCAAAGAACATCTAAGGAAGCTAGGCTTAGAGGAGGACAGCACCTGCAGATTCTGTGGGCAACATCCAGAAACACCACACCATATATTGATGAAGTGTTATGCTGTACATCACGAAAGATTGAATATACTGGGATCACACCAGCGGACTGTGGGAGAAATACCACGAATAGACCCCCTCAATATCCTTAAATTCTTTAAGGAATTGGGGCTTGAGGGGCTGCTGTAAACGAGAACACCTTGAAATAGCAGAAGAAGATGGGGCACAATAGATCTAATTAGGTCGCAGCGCATCAGTCACCATTAGATACAATTTGAGGTGGCTACGTTTGGCCCATAATTTTTTTGTTTGGTTGCTATATTCTTTCCCACATTAGAAAAGGAAATATTGAAGCATTCTGCAATATTTTTTCTATCATAAACATGGTTGTCATGTTCTTGTTCAATACAGTCAATATATAATCGGACTTTTGGGGTTGTTTCCTGAGTTCTCTCTTATTGTTTTCCACATTTCTTCAGAATTTTGAAAGGTTTAGCTTATTTCATTTTTATTAAGATTCAATTTTTTTTTTTTTTTATAAGGAGGTTTAATTCATTACGGAAGTTGTTATATTCAGTATTAAGATTCGGATTTACCGAAAATTCAAGAGACTTTAGATGTAATTGATCTCTTTGTTTTATCAAAGCTATAATTCCAAAAGTTATCATTCTTTTTTTTGATGGGTTTCGTGATGGTTATTGTTGCAGTTTCGATACAGCTTTGAAGTTATTTGACAAATGCATCAGTTCGTTTTGTATCGATTGGAAGAATTAATTTTCACTTAAATATTTGAAGGTGAAATGTTGTATACACCAATATTTTTCACCGAAACGTTGTCCCTGAAACTGTAAGCTGTGAGAAGTGCGTTATATGGTTCACTTGCTTGTGATAAATGTATCTAACTTACCTAAGGAAAATTAAAGTCTTTCAATCACCGCCCTAATAACATTTATCCCAAATTCCGCTCCTACCTATTTCTACCCGTTCAAAATACGCCTTTTCTACGAGTTACCCTCACCAGGCACCAACTCTTCCGCAAATAGCTAATCAAGTAGTTATCTCTGAAACTCGCTGGAAGTAGAAAGCTTCAATTTCCTGGCTCTCACACTTTTCCAGCATTGCGTATGACAGTGACATAGCGCTATTGTCTGGCATCGGGGAAAAAAATTAACTTCGAATTCGAGTTCGATTCTTCTTGAGATCGACTGATACAAAAATACCATAATAGATTTGTTGTTGTTAACGCCTCATTCTTTTGTCGGATTTGCTTTGTGTGTCCATGAATTCCGTCTGTGGGAGATATATTGATATAGGGTTAGGGAGTTGATATTTTTATATTTTCACTTTCTTAGTGTTTTTGACAGTAGCGTGTATTGTATTTCACATGAGAAATCGGTGAAAGCTTCGAATCAAAGCATTTTATTCTGCAATATCTTCTACTTGTTTTTCGTAATAATGAAGATGTGAATGAACGAATTGAAAATGATAGTGCTGCCACTAGAGTTGATGAGTAGGTCTTTACCTCTCAAGAGAATAGTTATTTTTGTATTGAGGTGCATAAAATGAGTGTTTTTTTTAATGGCATATGAGAGTGTTAATTTTTGGCCAAAAATTCGAAATTTTGTAAGATTAGTTTAATTTCAATATTTTTTATTTGTGGGTTGTCAGCGGTGCTTGTCGCCGTGAAGAATCAATCATTGCATATCACTATTGATGACATTGAAGGTGCTAGATCTATATTGATTGCTAAAATACCTGATACGAAGACCTATAGCGCAAGAACGTTTATTGTTTCAAATTCTGATTATATTTATTTACCAATATAGGGGTTACAAACAGATTGAAATATCCAAAAAACAGAACCCTCTAAATAATATATCAGTTTAGTGGGTTGTGAAAAAGAAAGAAGAAAAAATATAACGTGAACAGACAGAAACATATATGGAATAGCTCATTCTAAATTCGGTAATACGATAAGTGTGAAATTAGTAAGTATATAGTTCGCTTAAAGATGGTCGATGTAATACCTCTTGATTTTAAACTTTAAACAATTCAAATCTAGTTCGAAATATTTAATGTCATTACAAATGCTATTAAATGTTCTAAGCATCCTGCATAATGGTGAATTCTGAACAGCGTTCGTTTTTTTGAAGGGTATTTTAAAGTATTCTGGATTTCTTAGCTGTCTAGTTTGAGTGTTGAATTCAATCTTTGAGAATAAATATGGGCCCTGCGCTAGTCCCTTCATCAGTTTGAAGACCATTATCAAGTCTGTCACATTTCGTCTATCTTTAAGAGGTAACATATTGTATTCACGCATCAGTGGGATGTAGTTACTATCTTTGATTTGTACTTTTGTCTTATAAGCAATATATCTAATAAATTTTTTCTGTACTCTCTCAATTCTATCTATGTGAACTTGATACTGGGGATTCCAAACAACAGATGCGAAACAGAGTTTACTGTGTATATAAGCATAATAAATACTAAGAAGTGATCTTGCATTTCTGAAATATTGGCAACTCCTTTTGAAAAATCCCATAATTTCATTACATTCGTTAATCGTTTTTTCCAAATGCGGCTTGAAAGTTAATTTAGAGTCCATCAGTACCCCTAGATCTTTCACTTCGGATACAGATTTCAATTCATGGTTTTTTATTTTGTAATTGTAGTCAAACCTATTTCTGTTTCTGGTAAAGGTGATTGAGACACATTTGTCTAGATTCAAGAAGAGGCTGTTACTATCACAAAACAATGTAAGGCGGTGTGAGTCTTCTTGTATTTTCCTGCAGTCACTCAGATCATTCACTGCACGATGCAGTTTCAGATCGTCTGCATAGAGTAAAATTGAGCAATATTCAAACAAAAGACGCAATAATTTCATTTATGTAAATTATGAAGAATAACGGTCCAAGGTGCCTTCCCTGGGGAACTCCAGACAATGATTCAAAAGGATCTGCTACCATTTGAGTTCTGCCATGCAGGTATGACCATATCCATTTTAGGAAGGAGTCGCTAACACCAACCTCAGCAAGCCTAGTTATTAAAATGTTATGACTGATTTTATCAAAGGCTTTGCTGAAATCAGTGTAAACGACATCCACCTGAACCTGATCATCCATTGATTCCAATAAAAAATCTGTGAAAGTCATCAAGTTCGTTTCTATTGATCTCAGTGGAAAAAATCCGTGTTGTTCTGGAATTATTATGTCTTTGAATTTATTGAAATTTTCATCATAAATGATCTTTTCAAAGAGTTTGCCGAAGATGCATAATTTACTAATAGGTCTGTAGTTTCTGATGTTGTGTCTATCTCCGTTTTTGTGGATTGTAATGATATGTGAAGTTTTCCATTTGGAAGGGAAAATGCCATGGGGGTACTAATGACATTTAGTCAACTGAAAAGATCATATTTTATTGAACTTCAAATCAAGTTGAATTGAAGTTTCACAAATAGGCAACAAAAAAAGTTGAACATCAATTTCGGAATATGGAGCCGACATTATTTATAGATTTGTCCGGATTAATTTATCGTCGAATATAACGACGGTTACGAACAACCATAATGCATGCACCTGTTCATTTTTTGCTTTCAAGAATTTACCAACGACTCAACGCCTACTTACACCTTCTCTAATGAATTATACGTACTATACAGAAAGCATGTGGCACCACATACTGTTCCTGAAACAAATGACGATGAAGATATGGCTTAACCTCACTTAACTCTTCCTTTCAAGTCGGCCAGCCGTTTGTTTGAAAATGACCAGGGGGCACGTAGGTGGGGGGAATGGAGGCGGAGCATTTTTTATATTTTAAACTACTCTCATTCGTATGCATAACTGATGAGGTTAGTCTTTGGAACGAATTACGTATTCAAATTCACCATGTTTGATGTTTTAACGTAATTATGTTCCGACGTAATTATGCTGGAAAATGACGAAGATGCGATAATCAGGTGGCCAATCTGATTTGGGGTGGGGTGCATAATGTATTCAAACTTTTCGAATAGGAGTTGTTATGAAACTGTTTCAGGAAATGCCGGAAGGTTTTGGAGAATTTGGGTAGCGTTTAATATAATTAGAGGCCATTAGAGAGTAGTTGAGGTGAATTATATATTCGAGGATGGAATTATGTTCGACATTATGTCGATTAGTACCAGAAAAAATGTTGAAAACCGTATACACCAGTAAGAGGACACTTAAATAAAACTTGAACAAAGGATTGCAGGATACGAAAAAATAAAATTTAAATGTGTGTATTGAAGAGTTCAGTTCAATGAAACATATACTCGAGAATACTCGTCCCTTCACAAAATCCCATAGAGTAGAAATTATGAATCGAATATCAGACAGAAAACAACAACTTCCGTATATCCGGCGTCTATTTTTGTTAATTTCCTCCCGAACAAAATAACTACAAGTGCTAATTTTTATAAGGCATTTGAATATCAACCTGCATTTGGTTACGGAATGAACAAAATATTTGAAATATAAAAACGAATTCAACCAAGCTTGACCATATGTATACAATGATATACATCGCTGGTCCAAAAATGACTATTTGCTATTGAACCAGGAAAAATAGTGTTGATATATTTTGGACCTAGAAGAAAAGATCCACCTATGATAGCCGAAAACACAAAAAACGATTATTATGCTCTTTGAAAACGTGAAACTGTCAAGAGTTACTTTTGACAGGCAGTATTGTAGGTAGGTATACAGAATATACTGGCCAATTATGCAAGAAACTTCGTAATGCTTGGCTACAGCAAACGAGTTCTTGTTACATTGGTTTATTCCATTTTTTACCCCCATGTGAGAGATAGAATAGTTACTTGGGAAAATAGTGCTAATGTAAATAGAGTTACAAGAATTTATCATAGGCATTATTGGAAATATTAACATGAGGACTAGCTATATAGAGAAATTTTCATAAAAATCAAACTCCTAACATTATAAGCGTGTATATTTTGTAGGTGTGAATATATTTCTATAATAATTTGAATAAAATTGAAATATTCTTGCCTAAACATGATCATGACACTCAAGGCCACAGTATGTTACAGCCCAAATGTCATATCAATGCACTATATCAAAAATATTTTCATTTCGTTGGGTGCAAACTATAGGTACATCAAATTGAATGCAAAAACTTTCAGAATATCGAAAAATAGACAAAAATTATTCTTTATAATTGCTGCTACTCGCTAGCCGAATTTTGTGCTTGCGATATTTTTGTTATAGGTATATCACAGGAAAAAACTAATGTTTGAATCTAGTATATCAACTCATTTGAAATTTAAAAATTTGATTTGAGTAATTATCAAATTGCTCGATCATTATTGTTATGGATGTAATAAATCGGTTACAAAAAGTTACGGAGACATTCTTGTGTATGCAAAAAACGCTCCATGGCAAGATAATTCACTTTACGTGATTGTCAAATATTCCTTTTCCTTTTTTACGCCCATTTATAGGTTTCACGGCTCATCTTCTACATACTTCAATTGTTCAGAATAAAAAAGAAGTTGTCGTTAATAATATCAACCCAAAAGATATTTTGGCCTATTCTATTTCACTGAATTAAAAAAAAAAACAGATTTTTCCATTTTATAGGTTTTATTTTTCTGTAGATGAAAAAATTTATGAAGAATATAACATTTTCTGATACCACAAATTATTTCGTGATAACTTCCAAATCATTCCACAGAAATTGATAGAATTCTATGAAATTGATCATTAAGAATTGTTTCCATAGCGCACTTCTCATAAGCAAATATTTCCGAAAGGAGTTCTCTACGCAGGAAAAAACAAAAAAAATACAAACTCCTAGAGGCATTTTGCTAATAATCCATTTTTCGCTCAATACTTATAGTACACAATTTCACCTTGCGTGTGTATATACAGAGTTAGTCAAATGTATGGAACCGCTTATTTTCCTCAATTAATATGAGAGTTATTAGAAAAGAATTTGTATGAGAGTGGAACTGTATTCCTCTACATTTTTTTGCAAATTGAAATATTTTTTTATGTATTATTGGTGGAGGAGTGACACCATCGAAAATTTTTTTACACAGAATTACCAATATTATTTTAACTCTTTCGAAAGATACTGTGTGTTTCGTATTTTTCTGTCCACCTCTGTTATTAATAAAATTCAGTTACCTATTGCTTGATTTGTTGAAAAATCAACTAAGTTGTTGAATGTAGCCAGTCAGGTATTCTAGTGATATGAAAATTTGAATCAGATAGTGGCGTAAAACTTTACCACATGTTCATTTTAAGAATGAAAATAATCATAATTTTTCTATTAGAATTTTTTTTCCAGAATAATTCCAGTGCTCTAATCATGAATTTTTCATCGCCATAAGGTCGGAGATAATAAAACATAAATAATAATTATCATTATTTATTTCATTACTTCAGAAAATTACGATTTTTTATTGAAAAGAAAACGTCGCTGGACAACAACGGACAATTGTTAAACATTTCATGCTTGCATTTTTTCAACAGAGTCTTGGAAATTTGAATAGTTTTGGAAAAATGCCACCCGACAAAATATTCATTTTTAAGAGTAACTAATGGTTCAAGCAAGGTATCGGATGTTATTATTATCAATAATGCATATTCAATTCCAATTACATCTTCTGAGCCAGACCTCTTTGATGTTTTTATAGGTGAAACTACCTCGTTCGGGGTGTCATTCCTCAGAATTGAAAATGAGCTAATTCCTAGGCCATCATTTTCATAACTATTTTTCTGTGTTGTTTCAGGAAAACTCTTCTGAAGAAACATAAATTATCATGTACGAATGTCGTCGTATCTTGCCACGCCCATGTCTATTTCCATTAAATATAAATGCATGGTCTTGACAGGGTAAAGCATGGCCAGTAGTAGCCCTGAAGAAAAATGGGGAAAAATTGAGTCACCCCTAATTCGTCTCATTAATAATGTAGGAGGAGGTAAAACATTAATTGCATGCAACATGCTAAAAGGAAGGTGGATGTGTGTTTCAAGCTCGGTCTATTTAGAAACGGAATATGTTATGTTCACTCCAACTTTTCAACGGATGTTACGAATACTTGAGTTATGGTGACATCTGCAAGCGAAATTTTCATGGAAACTTGTGGAAGAGTATTTTTTCTGTTTTACATTCTATTATATGTAGGTATGTTTCAAACGATACACAGATCTTTCAATTCACAAGTCGAATTGACAAAAATTTTTTGTTCTTTGAGATGGGTCAGAAGTTTTTGGTTATCATGACACTCAAAGTGTTTTGGAGAACTTTGTAAGAGTCACTGTTTGGTTCACATTTATTAAATGTTTCAAGAATGGAAATGGCAGATGAAATTTCAAATAAGTCGGTTTGTAAACTGGTAGGAAATGAAAAAATTACTATTGCACAGAAAAAAATGGTATTGAATCAAACAAACTTTATTTCAGTCAAACAAATTCGTTGTTTCAATAGGGCGAAATAAACCTATTACTTCAAAGGAAACGAAAGTTTATTTGAATTCGAAAAGAAATACTTTATTGATACAAAAAAATCTTGAACAACGCCATTATATTTTCTTCAACCAATCCTTTTGGTTTGTTTGATAAAATACTCACAATGCACTTTTGTTATTTACTATTTCGTGTGAAGATATACACGTTCATAAATATAAACGAAAATATTTGGAATCTAATAACAAAATATAAAATATATTGGACTGCGAGCAAAACTTCTTGAGCCTAATTAAGAATAATGTCTCCTAGAAATCTTTTGTGATGAGAAAATATAAAATTACTCATTAATTTTTTATCTATACAAAAATATAACGCCTAGAAAATAAAGAATCTGTTTTTGTACAGATTATTAATAACATAACAGTAACTATATTCCATTTTTGTCATCAAAGCTCTTTATCGTATGATTTTTGAACACAATAAATCTAATCAAATAGATTACTAGATTGGAGCAACTGAATAGTCAAACAAATGAAATACTCAATCGAAACAAAAGAAATACTTGAATAACTCAAATGGAAGATCTTGGAAACATTTAATATATTCAAATAAACCGATTTATTAAATTCAAAACAATAATGTTTAAAGGATTAAATATTACTAAAACCAAGTATTTATATTTCAATTAAATCGAAATACTAGATTCAAACATTTCTTTTATAGTGTGATTATTATTATTAGTCTCATCCAAATTACGAACGAAGTAAACTCTCCCTACTCCTGAAGTAAAATGGTGAGAATTTTTGCGTTGCCTTCCATAGAAAGAAGTATAGAATGCTAGTGGCGCAATATAAAAATTCCTTTCCTCTAGCTACGTTCATCCACCCACGAATTACTGATATGAATAATTCGCGAACGGCAATATCATCGGCCATAACCGTTCGCATTTTTACTTTATGCACCGAGGAGTCAAGAAAATTCCTTCATGAAGTCATTCACTTATGAAACCCTTCTGACCTTTCCTGCACTTCGACCCCGTTCCTCAGATCGTAATGGCGTGTTTCCTGGCATTTTTTCAACGATATGTCTTCAATGACCGCTCAGGGAATGAACCGTGTTACCTTCGGGATGTGAGTCGTTTTTTTTAATACACTTTCATGAATAGCGGCCATCGTAAAAAATAATATACTCTCGTCTGATTTGTGTGCTATTTCACGAAATTATTATAGTAGGGAGACCAAGTTGATCAAAAATGATATCCGTGGGATTGGATCGTTTTACTCTGTATTAAAAATACACTTATGAAAAAATTAAGCAACAAAGGGTTACGTAAAAATTCTGATGAGAAATTCACGAAGGAATGAATTGCAAAGTAATCTTCCTATTAAAGTATAATTCATATTAAAGCCATCCTCTCATCCACAACAATCCTACTAAGCAAACTACTACGTGCTACAAATGATACTGCCGTAGATGGTAGTCACGTTTTCCAATCTCATTGAAATGTTTATGAATTTTCAGTAGACGGTATGAACATCGCCATGTCTATATGCGGATGAAAGCGAATAGTTTGTTCATTAAAAAATTATCTCCTTTCCATGCACAAAAATCTAAATCAGTTTCCACATAATCAACCTCAGAAAGACACGTAGCTTCACCTAAAATTGCCAAGATATATCCCCAGTACTGGATAATTTCACTAATGAATTAGAAATGCGTAATGACCTATTAAAATTTGAAACATCTAGATAACTCAGGAAGTTCTGCTAACTGTTGCATTTTTAATTGGAGAAGCTTTGCACATAGCAATTTGCATGTTGCATGTAGGTATCTCTATCATAAACTCGTAGTAAGTAAGAGACGAGAGTATCAATAATGCACTCTTGCTATCTACTCAGCTCTTGTGTAAATGCAGAAACTATTAGTTGGCTGGAAAAATGATTGAACTGTTTGCAAAATTCATAATAAGGATATGAGCTCGTGAATAAGGTACATAACAGCTTACATAACAGTTTATGAACGTTTAATGTAGCTGAATACTAATGAGAAAAAAATTTAAATCAGTGATGTTAAGACGGTTTCTGAAGAAACTGTTAATTGATGTTTAATTTGGTTCTCAAGTTCATCAAAATGTTTCTCCTCATGTGGGCTGTTTTGGCATTGAATATCACAAATATGAGCATAGATGAATTTTATTTATTTTTATAAGAAAATAACGCTCTTAACTCCAGAAACACTTCAACTCAAGAACGGTTGAAGCTAAAGCAATTCTGAGAACGTCAATCGATTCATAATGATGACGATGTTAGTCGTTGTTAATTCCAGACTGATCAAACAACGACAGCCAGTTCAAAGTGACAATTGCCAGGTCAAAGTGACAATTGCCAGTTCAAAGTGACAATTGCCATTTCAAAGTGACAATTGCCATTTCAAAGTGACAATTGCCAGTTCAAAGTGACAATTGCCATTTCAAAGTGACAATTGCCAGATCAAAGTGACAATTATCAGATCAAAGTGGCAATTCCAACTAATTTAAAAAATATTTTGTTGTTGACCCTTCTACGCCTTCGTAGAAGATCGAGGAATACCACGGAAGTCAATCGATTCAGAATGATAATACTATACATTGTTAATTTTTAGTTGATAAAGAAAAGGGTAATTACTTGTAAAAAGTCTAAAGTCCTAAGACACACCACATATGCAAAATTTCATGCTGAAATATGATTTGTCAACACTCAGACACAAAATCTAGCATCAAAAAGAAGTAAACTGTAAAATATACCCTTGTAAAATGTCTTTAAAAAATCCAGTCATTTGAAATCAATTTCAGAAAAGATTGAGTATGGGCAGAGAAAAACAATGCATTTTTTCAAGAAACCAACTCATCTCAACTACAGAAAAACTTTTCAATTTGAAAAAGATTGAAGAAAGAGCAATTCTGCGAATGTCAATCGATTCAGAAAGATGATAGTATACGTTGTTAACTTCAGATTGATCGAAGAACAACAGTAGAAAATAAGAAATAAAAAAGTAAAAATTCGTTAAAATCATGATACATATGCAAAATTTCGTGCTGATTCTGGAAATAGATGATTTGTCAATTCTCATACAAATTTTAGCATGATAAAGTAATAAAATGTCAAAAATTCCTTTCAAGATCGAAATTTTGGAGGAGAAAATGTAAAATATCGTTCAAATATGCATCTATCTGCGATAAAAAAAATATTTCATGAATTTTTCTTCAAAATAACAATGATAATGATGGGCAAAGCGTCAGGTTTATTTGATTTTCAATAATTTTCTGACAAATGTTTAACTTCATCTTTTCACTTGGTGAAAACGCTTGGAGAAGGGTACTCCGTATTAATTTTACTTTGAAGAAAGGAGGAAAAACGGACTAAATATCGAGATCTTCTCTTTGAACTCCGCAGGCTTTACCCAAACCATTCTGTCAAGATGGTGGTTCTGATAATAGGGGTCTTTGGTGGAATGATGGACACACTGCTCTCAAACTTAAAAATCATTCCGGCTTGCCGTGATTTGGCAGAAATCCTAGTCGGGCGAATGCAGAAGGCCGTAATTCTTGGTTCACTCCACCTTCTCAGGGCACATGACTCTCGGATCCAGTAATCACTCACCCCACGGACGTGGGGAGTGTTTACTGGGGTTTATGACACACCAGCGCGCCCTCCGGAAGTGTTGGGGCTCCGGAGACAGGGCCTGTCTGGGTAATTCCTAACGGAAAAAAAAAAGATGTGAAAAACTACTATTGTTGTTGTTAAAATTGTTATTTCCGTCAACCAGCTGCACACCTTTAAGAGTACAACCCTCAAAAGTCTTCGAAAGACTTTTCCGAGCTAGGGAAGACGCAGCCCTTACCTTTTAACGTGTGATGCCATGCACGAGACCGATGGCCATGCTGGGAATCGAATCCATGACCCTTAGGTTAAGTGACAAGCGCTCTACCATCATGACCATCATGGCCCATATAGGTGACAACATATAAAATCCGTTTAAATAAATACTCCATATTGGTTAATTTTCTATGTATCGTTCAACCTAAAGTAGGATAATATCCTCAGACGAAAATTTCCCTATAAAAACGTTCCTTTCTATCATGAACTTTCCGATATTGCATAAAATGCGTCCACCCACCTACACTAAAGAAACCAGATATTCATGCTGGAGGAAAATCCGGCAAAGTGTTCTTTTGGGTATTGGCATAGCTCCGGAGACACGGTAAAGTATGCAAAAGCAATAAAATTCCAATAGCCATGTAAAATACAATCCAAACAAAAGAACGTGGAACTTTGCATAGTTATTGTAGTTTTGAACGAGAGAGCCCCAAACGGCCATTGATTTACATAAAACTAATACACGTAAAATTCGGACGAGTCAGGTAAAAATGCAATGATACTTGCTGAATGCAGAGCATATTGACCCGATTTCGTTGAATCTGGGTATGTATATGGAAAAATAGTCAGACTAATATCGAAACAGAAAAATTTAATAAAAACTGTAATAATAATTTACTCTATATGCAAATACAGGTCACCCTGACAACTGAATATCAGGATACATTTCAAAAACAACAATTTTCTCTGAACCCAAACTGTTTTTCTGAAAGCAAGTTGTTTTTCTTCATATAATTATTAAGTCTATATTTGAGAGCTTTTTCAAAAATTTTCACAATATTGGATATCAGAGAAAATTGTCTTACAATTGTCAGTGATACTTTTTTTCTAATAATGAAATATGGTGGATTACGTAATCCAATCTTCCGCAATAAAACCTATACAATAGGTAAAGTCGTCGGCAAGTATTTAACAAAAAACAACTACTGCCCCCTACTACCATTGAATTATATTTGTTTAATACTTGGCAAAGTTTTCTACAAGAACCAGTTTGCAATGCATTTCAAATATCAATGCTGAAATTATTTTTCGATTTAATTGGGGGAACACCTCCGTACCGGTTTCATGGTCATTGCCAATCATCAGCGAAGGCTAGTTCGACCCAATTGAATCGAAAAATCCTTTCATCCTAATTGGAAATCCCTGAGACAAACACTGAGGTATGAATTCAGCGCCATCTCTGGGTTCCAGTTTAAAATGCACTCCGACTACGTGTCGACTTCAACATGAAGCCAGAAACATCATGAAAGAGGGGCGACACCACTTGACGGAAGACCATAAAACTAATAATGAAATATGGTGGATTACGTAATCCAATCTTCCGCAATAAAACCTATACAATAGGTAAAGTCGTCAGCTTTGATATTTGAAATGCATTGCAAAGTGGTTCTTGTAGAAAACTTTGCCAAGTATTAAACAAATATAATTCAATGGTCGTAGGGGGCAGTAGTTGTTTTTTGTTGAATAATTGCCGCAAATAAATATGGCGTTGAGTAATACAATAATTATGCGTCAATAAAAACGTTAAAAGAAAAATTTATTCCATAAGAAAACTTATATAACCTTATGATTTCATAGAGCTATTTTAAATGGCACTATAAAATAATTTTTCCAGGAAAAACCTACCTAGATATTATTCATTTCAGAGGTTGCCACATATAATATTTTTGAGCTCGGTTTAGGGGTGTAAAAGGCACTGAACTAATTTTAATGCTTTTTTACATGATATGTTTCCTTTGTCTCTTTGTTGATTTCTTCTCATATCTCAGCTAAAATATCACCAAATTAAAGTTCAATGCAAAACACAAACTCTAACCCAACACAAACCCTGGTTAACATCAGCAATTTTTTTATTTGTTTTTTTTTTATCTGTAAAAATGGTTTATTTTATCAGAACGTAATTTTCGATCCCCACGATAGGGAGGAAAATACTTCTTTTTCTCCCGTCAACACCGATGGTGATAAAGTACTCCTTAATTCGGCATTATAAGATACTTATAAAATATATCAGTTCCATAAAGCAATGATTTTGCTACTTGGGGCAGATGGCACTAAGCGAGTCCGATATAATCAGCAAATGCTGATTAATTTCTTGCCCTGCGTGTAGAAGAGCTTGGTAGATTGCATACCATTGTAGCTACTGAAGTATTCACTAAGTCTCAACATTTTGATGGTATTATTGCATATGAAGGCTGCTCCAGTGCCAACGTTCGTCCTTGACGCGTCTGTGTAGATGAGTGTAGCTTCCGAAAAATTGTTCAAGATGTCCATAACATGAGCTTTGATTGTATTAGGATTGGTGTCACCCTTTCTGAAATGTGATAGAGTGGTATTGAATTCTGGGGAGTTTATAGCCCAAGGGGGAGGAATTCGGATGGTTGCTGAGAAGAAACGTGGAAATTCGATTTGTAGTCTCTGTATCGATTTATTCTCTGATAGAAGGCGGGTGGGGATTTTTTTCGCTTTTGGTATATTGTTGAGAATCTTGTGGAGAAAGTATAAGGGAATGTTGGGTGTTCTGAATTTGAAGCGATTTTGGCCGCATATGCGGGGCTCAGTAATTGGCGACGCAGAGTAGGCTTTCTATTGGGCTGGTGCAGAAAGCTCCCAGTGCTATTTTGATAGCGGAGTTTTGTACCGAGTCTACAGATTTGGGAACTGATTTACTTGCTGAACTGTAAGCAAAGGATCCGTAATCTATTTTTGATCTTATCAGAGATCTGTAGAGGCTGAGCAGTATTTTGGTGTCGGCTCCCCAACTTTTGCTTGCAAGAGTTTTCATTAAATTCAGACCATTTTGTGAGGATCTAACAAGTTTATTATAGTGCTCCTTCCAGTTCCCAGTTAACAAAGAATTTCTGAATGGAACAACTTTTCGAAAATGCTCATTTTTTAATAACATGCTGTTTCTCAGAAAATATCGATAAGCGGTTTTCTTCACTGAGTTTGTTATGAAAAGGAAACTTCAGACACAGTCATCAGTTTTCAATCTATCTTATTGAAACCCTTCAAAACTGTCCAACTTGGCCCACCCTGTAGAACCACGAATCAAAATACATAATTGATTATGGAAAGTATTGATAAAATTGTCTTGCTGGATGTAAAAATACACTCAGTTCTTACTTTACAGAAGATTCCGAAGCAATATCGTACCTACACCTCAAATCAATTTACTGCAACATACAACAATCCTAAATTAAATATGTGCCAGGCCGTACTCACCGAAAACAAGTGATCATTTTATGCTACTTCATGCAGAATAACTTGGCATAATTATGTTTCGTACAAACAAGTTCGCAGAATAAATTTCTGGAAATTTACATCGTTTGCCAGGGGGGCGGTTGATGGACTACGCACTACGCAATTTTTTTTATTCATCACCGCAATAACAGTCATCTACATTTTTGCGATACTGTCAAATGCACCTGTTGTATACGATAGAAGTCAACAGACACCAGCCATTTCTTCTCTGGTAATAGACATCAGTTTGCCAATTCCTCACTAGATATAATCGATATAATATCCTTGTTAGATAGTCTTTATGTCACTTCTACTTTGTAGGTTCAAATTTGCGAACAGATACCCGCAGGAGTGGTCCCTAGCCTCAAACTAGCGCCCGACCCCTTCCTCCCAATGGGGCCCCCAAGGCAACGAGACAGAAAGCTACCGAGAGGAAAAAGCGCTGCAGGCACAAGTACTCTCTGAAGTACTTAATGAAATCCGCATAAGCATCAATTGAAATACTTACTGACGATCATTAACGCCATGGCCACCATTGAGTTTGGTGACTGTTGATGAGTGTTAAAAATGTATGAGTGCATTAATTGGCAGATTTTGAAATTTTTTTATCGAGATTTTATCATAACCAGTCGTATTCTTGTTTTAATATTTCTCAAAATTTTTACACCTTTTCGAACAAAGGCAAGTAAACCCAATTAAAGAGTAGTTTAACTGGTGGAAAATTAGTATCAATGCAGAGATAAACAAACTCTGCTATTAAAGTAGACAACTATAAATATAAATAGAGGGTAATGATAAAATATTTCTTGCTTTAAAAATGGGTCTGCAGGATTCTGTATAACGAAGACCATATAATACGTGAATAATACGTTTTTGAGCTACAAAAGCTCTTTCTATGTTTGTTCCATCCCCCCATGCAATTATATTTTTAGAGAGAACTGAATGAACCATTGCATAATAGACATCCTTCAAACAGTTTTCATTCAAAACCTTTTTCAGTTGTAGCAAAGCATAAAAACTGCAGTTTAATCGCTTACATACATAGTTTAAATGAAATTTCCAACTTAGTCCAGAATCTACGTGTAATCCTAAAAATTTGGTTGTTTCTGATGGATATATTGTTAAATTGGTAATTTCTATATTGAGAAGTTCATGTGTATATTTCCTGCCAAAGAATTGAATCAAAACTGTTTTTTCTAGATTAACTATAAGCCTATTTCTGCGACACCAATCTGTGAATCGTTCACTAATAATATTGAGTTTACATTGAAGTTCTACAGGACTATCGGCCTCTTGTGAAATCGAAGTATCATCTGCAAACAGTGCTACCGAACTTATACCCAAATGTTGTGGGAGATCATTTATGTAAAGTAAAAATATCAATGGCCCTGAAACTGAGCCTTGTGGAACTCCAATGTTAACCTCACACATATCAGAGTCAGTATTTTCCCATCTTACATATATTCTCCTATATTTCATATAGGAAAGTACCCAAGCTAGAAATTTTCCACGAATACCTATAGTGTACAACTTATCAGCGAGTAAATCAAAGTCTATGGAATCGAACAGCTTTGGATAGGTAGAAGAAAAGTGCAACAACAAATTTTCCTCTGTCGACACCACTGTAAATAGTTTCTAAGAAAGCTGCCGCCGCACTTTCCGTCGATCTTCCTGGGCAAAATCCATTTTGGTACTTGCTGATTATATTGTTTTTTACCAAAAAGGGTAATAATTTTTTGTTACTAGTAGAAGCAACAGTATATTGATATATCAGGGTTGTCGTGTGAAAATACCAAACAGAAATGATCATAGTTTCAATATTAATTTCAAACTCAAAGTTGAATTTCATTCATTCATTTATTTATGCCCGCAATGATTCATGAAAATGTTTACACTTTTCACTTTTCTCAGTGTGATCGATCATCAGCTGTCTCCGTAAGAGTTCCCAATTTCCGGTGAATCAACCCCGTGAACGAAATATATACAATCGAGAGATCTCCATGAGTGTAGTTGTACCAACAAGTTTGAACGCAAGTTAGCTACTGTTTAAAACTTCTAATTGAGTTAGGAAAAGTTATAGTGTACGCAGTAGGCCCATCGTTCATGGGCGTAGCTCCTCAGAGGATAATATCTGATTTTGTGTTGAAAATATTCGGTTCATAGAACGCTCGACGGTGTGATTTTGCGAGAAAGTGGAAATTCATACCTACCAGTGAAGAGTCGAGGGAATCTTCAGATTTGAAATTATTCAAAACAGTTGGTTATGTTTTTTCAATCCATCAAGTAGGGTCCCTAATTTCGGAAACCAGGCCTGTGCCAAACTTTTTCATTCTTCACCCGGAACCAACCTACCATGCGTCAGACTGCAATGAAATAAAAAGTATCGTTTCAGTTATCACTCAGGCCTCACAGAAGTATTGAACTATTACAACGTATCAAGCAAGAAAAACAGCTCAATTGAGCTGACTATTTTTAAAAACTGTACGCAACCATCATCCACTGTAGTTCTGACGTTGATTCTGGCTACAGGAAGAAACGGTATAAATTTGATGTAGACCCTCAATCCTCTTCAGATGATGTGGTGTTGCAGGTTTTTTCTCCTCGACCTTCACTAGCTGTTCTTCATAGTTTTCGAATCTTTTTGGGCATTTGCTGCCCACATATCCAATTTTTTCACAATTCTAGCATCATATCTGTATTTTCTTGAACAACACGACCTGACGACCCGACAATGACTTTCAATCATGAAAAGTTGTATCTTGGACTGAAATGAATGTTTTCTGACCCACCACCAATCGCGCCAACTCAAATTCTATTTTTGAGACCGCTTCAAAAAAATAAAAAATCGGCCGAACCCCTCTGACGACCCGACATTGACTTTCGATTATGAAAAGTTGTAAATTGGACCGAAATGAATGTTTTCTGACCCACCACCAATCGCGACAACTCATATCCTATTTTTGAGACCGCTCACTAGTAGCAGATTTGTACAATAATTCGGGCTTCACCATGGTTTACACAGGATTCGACGGCATTCTCAAATAATTCTACTTCGTAAATTTTCCAAAGATTCTGGTTCGGTTGAATAGATTTTTATTTTATTAGGGAGTTTGAGTATAAACTTCGTGGAAAACAGGTGGATTCACAGTCCAATTCAAAAAGAATGTAGACTCGTCAGAAAAGCAGATGTTCAGAAGGAAATTCTTATCAGCATCTTTTCTTGTAGTCATAATTTCACAAAATTCCTTTCGCCTACCAAAATTTTCTTCATTCAATTGGTGTACCAAATGTATGTTGTAAGGGTGGAATTTTTGATGAATCGGCGAGTACTGGTTCTACTGATATTGGTAACAGTAGCCAATCTCCTTGTGCTCAATGTTGGGTCTGCATGAACTTACGGTTAACGCACCCATCATTCTTAAAAAGAAAATGTTATTATTTCAACTCTTTCCGCGATCGTATATACCAATATTGGGGAAAGATATTCAGCAGCTTCAGTCAATTCACTCTAATGTCGTTCAATCAAAGATCAGTCTGACACTGATAGATGTACAAAATTGCGATATACGAAATTCTCTCTCCTTTCCGACCTAATAAACGAGGGGTTAATGTACCCTTTATTCGAACATCCAGTATGGCAAAATTATTTCAGGTACCTTCAATCGTCGTTGAGGGTATTCATCCAGGATAAGCTGAATTTCCACTTATCAGAGAACTCATACTAGTGGGTTTAATATTAATGGAATTGAATTTTCTTTGTTCACTCTATCGAAGAGCACAACACGAAGAAGAAAAATGGTTACGAGATCAATGTGACATTTGACTATCGTTAGAGAATGGTATTCTGAGAATAAGAAGGCGTTTTGTCAATTCTCAGAATTGTTAAAGATTCATAGCAGAAATCTTCACCTTTAATTTTTGACACCATATATTTCGAAAACCAGTCTACCAATTTAATTGATTCTATTGAACTCTTTTGGTAGGGAAGTCTAAATCTGTAACATAAAAAAAATTCAGAGAATTTAAATGAAAGCCACAACAAGTATGGTGTGGATTTGTACATGGTACCTATTTACATGAAATATTACGACAGTTTGAAAAGAATCAATTAAATCTACAATTTGACTGGAAAATCTTTCTCTCCAGTAGTACACTTTTCTACGTGTACAGCCCCTCACCACAGCATCCCCCAATCTCTCCATCGACTCATCAATTCTGCTACTACTCACGACCGGTCATCAGCTTAACAAATGGGGGTTAAGTTGGTGCCACTGAAATTCGAAGGATGTTCCATTTCAATTTTCCCTGCCGGGTCAGAACGACAGAGCGACGTACGAGGATGGATCGACGATTATTTTTCTAATAGACAAAAAGTTGTGATGGAGTTAGACGGGGATAGGGTACGGATGGAGTTCGTTATTTTGACTGTTGCAAAAGTTGCTCGATGGAAACATTGACTAATGGTTTGGTATTAATCTCCGGATCTGAACGAATGGGGAAAGTTACGTCGGATGCGAGTTGAACGCGGGATTGGTGATGGGTGGTCATTCAAAGAGATGAGTCTGCTGATTTGAGTACTTATCTCAATTAGTGTGGGTCTATAACTGCTGACCAATTCACCAAACATACAAATCGCAACTGAGTACAATAAGCAACAAAAACTAAAATTACAGAAAGGACTGAGCACGAATTTAAGAAGGGGTTTTCTAGACGATTCAAAAATCCCACTTCTGACACCAACTGTAATGAAAATAGTCCCAACTATGTTTTGCTAATTCATTTAGACTTGTAAACTATATTTTTTAATTCATTTCAACCTACTAAGCGATAGTGACATTGATTACATATCACTATCGCTAAGCAAACTTCATTCCAGTCAAACCAGGCAAGACGGTTTGATATTTTTCAAGTCTCGTAGATTCCATCGCATCGAGATGCAATTGTAAACCTTGATTCTGCGAACTGTGATAGTAACTCAGTCTTCGTTGTGAAGTAGACGGAAAATGGTCAGGTTCGACTCTTTGATCGTTACAATATTTAACGGCATTGAACTTGAAGTGTGAGACAGAGGTAGAGCGGATGTGAGTGGAAGTATTGTTCACTGTCAATAACGCGCATTGCATAATCTGACCTAATTTGTTAGTTGCAAGTGTTCAAATTTTAATGGTGGAAGATTATTTCAAGCAAGACTCCTAGACGAAGCCCCCGTTATAATAATAAAAATAATCATTATTTACTTCAGAAAACTTCGTAAAAAATAAAAATAATATTGAACAAGTTTTAAAAACATTTTCTGCTGATATGGTTTCTTGTATAACTACGATTTTCGAATTTCTGAGTGAATAGATAAGTTTTGATATCTTCTTTGAAATGAAAGCAATGTGGTAGTCAAATGAAAATTTGAGGTCTAGTTAGACTTCCAGAAATTTGATGGATTCAGTGTTTGGTACGGAATAAAAATTGAAGAGTCATTGAAAAGGAGTTGATATGAATAATAACATACAGGGTGTTCCATTTGAAAAAATCAAAATATTGATATTTGAAAATGGCCAAGTTTGTACTGTTGTACCGAACATCCTGTATAATTTATACAATATTCACCATATTCACAATTAACTTCACCATTTCGACTATCGATTCCCGAATTATCTCCACTAAATATTTCGAAACGTGAAATAGGAGATTTTTCAAAAAGAAGTCGGCAAAATCGATATTTTTTAGATAACTCGGCAACGCCGCAACGGAATCTAAAATTGAAAAAATCGTTGAGCAGCCAATTGAACAGCGGATCGGAATATATGAAAATATACTGGGTGTTTGAAAAAGACCAACTTTAGTCAGCCACGCTTCAATGAAGCACCCTGTATGAATAAGAATAATTTTTGAAGGTAGTCCTAAATGGTCCGTTTGGCAAAAAATATATAAGAAATCGAAATAGTGATTCACAACGGAGCAATCGACCACGGGAAACTTGTTGACTCACCCTGTATAAATATCACTGGGCAGCAATGACGATAAGTTATAGTCTGTTTTTGTGAGACTAGTACCGCCAGCAAACATTTGTTCTCTTTTACTGAATCTGGGAAATCATTAACATAGGTAAGGAGAAGAACTGGGCCAAGAACTAATCCTTGGAGAACTCCTGTCTTAATTTTCAATGAATCGGATGTTGGTTTTTGACCCTGACTAACTGCTGTCTCCTACTAAGATAAGAATTCATAAGGAATTTACTGTTGATAGGGAAGCCATAGTATTAAGTTTGTTCAGTAAGATATTGTGTGATATGCAATCAAATTCCTTAGCAAATCTAGTAATTGGGAACATATATACTTGATATTTTCAAATTTAGAATTAATATAACGAGTTAATTTATCAACTTCTAGAGTATTAGATCATTTATTGCTGAACCAAAATTGGCTGATATTGAAAAGTTATATTTTTGGAAATGTTCAACTAATTGCACTTTTCGAATGATTTCATATTTCTTTCAAGAGTGTGGGAGCTAGCCCTTTAAATCGGAGGATCGTCCTTATTACCCTTTTTAGAGATTGGTACTACTTTCAGGGCATCGGAATGTTATGTTTTAACATACTCTCAATGATCAAGTGGGTTGAAAGGGGTTAGAATTTGATATTTCACAGTCTTTATAATTTATAATTCAATATTTTTATTTTTAATTTTTCATTGTCAATGTAAATACAACGATGTCTCAAGAAACAAAATTAATTATTCTCAATTGTATCCAATATTTCTCCTATTAGTACTTCTTTATTTTATATGCTATATATTTGTGTTTGTGTATCGTTTCATATTTAATATGTATATCTTTCTAGTATTTGTTACCGATTGCCTTTTTTGGAACGTCTGTGGACTCTCATCATCAGTTTCGAACTATAAAAACTACATCAATAAATTTTACATTTTCATAGACAGCACTCAAACATAACAGTTCTTCCCTAATCGAAATACTCAACGCCACAAAACTTTCCTAATTTTCGAGAATGCAGTTTGCCAAGACCGAAAACTATTAGGATGGCAGGGATAGAATTACCAGAAGTTGGGGAGCATGAGCTGGCTACGTGATAGATATCATCGAGATGTTTGTGAATAGTATTTCGAAAATGCATAGGCGACATATTTCACTGAAGTAAACTCCATGAAGTTTAGACACTACGGCGTGTCATTACAAAAGTGCGATAACTTTGTAGTTAAAGAGTTCAATAAAATATGCTGAATGTCACTTAATTGAGGTCAAACATTAAGATAGATAACAATTTAACATCAAGTATAAAATAAATTTCACTCTGATTCTAGAAGAAAGAAGGGTACTCTTTGACGGATAAACATCAAACTAATGAAGAAAAATGGATAACAATGAAAAATTTATTTTTTACTTTTCATTTTCATTTTGTGAAAAATGAATAACATTATCCAATTTTACAAAGATTGGATTATATAATCGTATATTCTTCATGAATTGGTTTTGGTATCCATATTGAAGTCGACACATAGTCGGAGTGCTTTTCCTGGAATCAATAGATGGCGTTGGATATATTTAAATATTTATCTTAAGGATTCTCAACAAATTGATCGATTTTTCATAAGATAATTCCAGCTTTGACATTCAAAGAGAAATCCGAACTAGTTCTTTTAGAAAACTTGGCCAAGTATCAAACTCATACAACTAAATGGCCGTAGGGGGCAATAGTTGTTTTCGTTGCCAACAAAATACCTATGTTTTTGCACTAGATTGGATTATATAATCATTCATTATTCTTAAGCTATTCAAAAATAGCTATACGAACATAAAAAAAAACTTGTTCTATAAGGATGATATAACGCTGTCTGGTCAGTGTCCTATAGATGAACACAAGTGAAATTATATACGATACTTTAGAGACGCAATTTACAATGAGTATGTCGAATAACGTTGACATAACGTGGGACGATAAAACTTCATCGAAATGGTATTCATAGTTCGAAAAGATGAAAAAGTGAAACAGTCGCCATAATAAAAAACGTGAAAATATGCGAAATCATTGGGTGTATAAAACTCTTGAAATGTGTTCAGCACCAAGAATTACCCTACGCAGCGAAATTTTCTGAATGAATATATATATATATATATATATATATATATATATATATATATATAAAGTGAATAGAGTATTTTCGTTTCAACTCCGAGAGCTCACGATCCGTGGACAGCGCTGTTTCGTTGTTACCAACTCATCAGCACGGCTTTATGAGGTCTCTCGAAGTTGAAACGAATGCACTCTGAATTAGTACCATAAGGCAAAGAGAGTATAAATGAATAGTAACTTGTGACATCTACAGTCACTAGTTTGAAACTTAATTCGACTAGTGACTGTAGATGTCACAAGTTACTATTCATTTATACTCTCTTTGCCTTATGGTACTAATTCAGAGTGCATTCGTTTCAACTTCGAGAGACCTCATAAAGCCGTGCTGATGAGTTGGTAACAACGAAACAGCGCTGTCCACGGATCGTGAGCTCTCGGAGTTGAAACGAAAATACTCTATTCACTTTAGATTCTGCTTGCGTTCCTCATAACGCACGAGAAACTTGATTGAGTCTTGGGTTGGACAGAACAAATAAACATTTGTCTGCCTGTCAATGTTGTAGGTAAACATCTACCTTTGGATTCCATGGCTCGTGTCGAATTAAGTTTCAAACTAGTGACTGTAGATGTCACAAGTTACTATTCATTTATATATATATATATATATATATACTATTCATATATATATATATATATATATATACTATTCATATATATATATATATATATATATATATATATATATATATATATATATATATATATATATATATAAATGAATAGTAACTTGTGACATCTACAGTCACTAGTTTGAAACTTAATTCGACACGAGCCATGGAATCCAAAGGTAGATGTTTACCTACAACATTGACAGGCAGACAAATGTTTATTTGTTCTGTCCAACCCAATATATATATATATGAATAGTAACTTGTGACATCTACAGTCACTAGTTTGAAACGAAAATACTCTATTCACTATATATATATATATAATATATATATATATATATATATATATATATATATATATATATATATATATATATATATATATATATATATATATATATATATATATATATATATATATATATATATGTTTTCAGTAAAAATAGAAGCGCCTTGAATTAGTAACAAATTGGCCGATCTGATAAAAATATTAAAATATGTACTATATTTTTCGAAGTCATTATTTTTTATCGGAAATATCTGTATAATGATCGATTAATTAAATAAATAGAGTGTAGAGCTCTATATTTTTATTAAAGGTTCATAATTGCTTTAAATGTTTTTATATTCCAAAATATTTTTCGTGAACAATGGCGGCTACTTGCAAATGCTCAAACCCGCAGATAAATATGGCGTTGAGTTATACAATAATTATGTGTCAATAAAAACGTAAAAGAAGAAATTTATTCTATAAGAAACATTATAGAACCTAATGATTTTATAGAGCTCTTTTGAATGGCGCTAAAAACAATTTTTCCAGAACAAACCTTTATTGATTTTATTTATTTCAGTGGTTGCCACATTTTGTTTTCATGAGTCTGGTTTAGGGGTGATCATGTAAAAAACACTGAAAGAATTTTAATGGTTGTTCACATGATACATTTCCATCGACTCATTATTGATTTCTTGTCATATTACAACTAAAATATCTCCAAATTAAAGTTAACATCAGCCATATTTTAATTTGTGTTGTTTTCTATTCTGCAAAAATGGTCAAAAATAATGTATCATATCAGAACATAATTTTCGATTCCCGAGATAGGGAGGAAAATAGTTCTTTATCTCCCACCAACACAGAGGGTAACTCAAGCATCTTCAAAACAACCTGCTACTGCTATTATTTTTGAATAACCAAAACTGTTGAAACAAAAAAGCGTTTATTGCCATTCATGACAACTTCTAGGAATTTATCATATCCTGCAAAACATTTAAAATGGCAAAATCTGGAATAAAAAAAGGTTGTGAAATAATTGATTATATACACACCCTAGGGTCCTATATATTTTTCAAAAATTTTTGTTAAGAGCGATAGGTACTTTAGAACAGCAATGCTAATTATTGCCCCGTTTAATTTATTCCAACGTATTCGTACACAAAAGAGATTAATCCGTTGAGTATTGCCAATAGTATATTAAAAGTCATTAAGTGTATTTGAAGTTCTGCAACCTGTGGCAACCCCGTGTACTATCTTTCTGTGAGTATCGTGTAGGAAAACATCAAGCGGCATTATAAATCATAAAGTCATATACGGTTGCTTGAAGCTGCGCTTCAAAATTAATTCGTTACTTTGTGCGGCGCCGGCGGTATAAAACCTGTAAATTGTAAAAACACGTGCTGGGTGAAAATAAGTTATTGTGGAAGTATTTTTTGTGAAAATTTTTTTCAAAATAGTGGAGACGGTGGAAAAGGGTAGAAAGGAACTAACCGGAAAGCTGGGATAATGGTCAGGGAATATTATTTTGGCCCAAAACTACAATCATCTAAAATCTGCAGATACTTTTTTTTCACATTTCTTTTGAAACTGCTACTCCTTCTTATTTTCTTCCAGGGTGATAATTCCATATTATTTAACTGATTCAAGGACTAAGGAAATTATAATAACGCAATATAATTATTAGTTGAAAATTTTATAATGCGGAAATTTGTAACAATTTTGCTCTAAAAATTTTTAAGAATTCAAACTTGGGCACTAAAGGGTTATTATAAAGATGTTTTATATAGTATTTATTGCGCACACACTGTAACGTTTTTGTTCCAAATACTACTACTTTGCCCTATAAACTGTTTATGACGGAGTAAGCGACGCCTTTATACGTAGACTATACAACAATTTTATACTTATTTTATAGAGCAATTGTCTCTATCATTAAAAACTGTGTTATTCATCACACTATAAAGCTTTTATACAGTCTTTCAAAACAGTTTTAAATCGGTATTATAATGCGTTTTAAAACTATTTTAAGCCAAAAGCAAGCTTGAATTTTATAATGCGAGTTGTATAAATATTTATAGGACAATTATATCAAATCATTTTACTACAAACACAAAAATGTCGCAATCAAACTCACTAAGTGATAAAATACTCCTTAATTCGGCATTATAAGATACTTATAAAATATATCAGTTCCATAAAGCAACGATTTTGCTACTTGGGCATGAACGTTACGTTGCAAAATTTCATTGTCAGATTTTTGACAACTTTCGAATACCGTAGATTGGTACCTAGGTGATATATATTTGCACTACAGATACTTGAACCGTAGTTTAAGTTCAATATCATCCATTATAATAGATGAGCTCGTCAAGCTTTACACTTGCTGAAAGTCTATTCAAAAGTAGTTATTATTTCATCTTAAGCATCGAGATTTCTGGCCTCCAAAAGATTCTGCAGACAACAGTAACCTCCAAACTTTCAGTAGGACTAATTATACTTTCAACTTGATTATTGTATTCTCAACATCAGCAGTATTTGTTGATATGAACTTTTATTTCTACCTCTGTAGTTTGCATTTGGATAGTCTTATGTTCTTTGTCAAATTTTTCCCTCCCTTTGCAACTGAAGATAAACACTTATCCTTATTTGCTTGCTCTTTTTTTACAGCAATGCCTATGAGCTGCTCAGATTGATACGGGAGGTCGTGGGTATCGTTATCTGCTAGTACGACTGATATATCCTTTGACAAATGTAAGGTATAAAGATAAAAGATATTAGGTATGCATGCGCACCAGGTTCTTTTTTTTATTAAATGAAAATACCAAAAACACTGATATGTCAAAGGATGATCTTTGTGCTTCTGAACAATAAAACAAAGTTCAGAAAACACTATATTCACAAAAGTCAAATTTAGTAATTTCTCAAGCAATGTTAGAGAAGAGTTCAATCTCAAGCGAACATAAGAAAAAGATTTTCATAAAGATATTGTTTTCTATTATTTTTCAATTTAATAGTCAATTTCCAACGTTCAGTGGAACTGACAAGCAAAATAATGATAAGAAACTTGATCTATCTCATTAAGGATGAAAAGGAAATGTGTATCTCCTGACTGAGGAGAAACAGAGAGAGAGAAAGCAAGAGAGTTGAGATAATGCTTTCTTATAATGTCACAAAGAAAGTAAATGGCTTTATTTGTGACAATATGTGAAAACTATTGAAAATGACAGGTTATCAAAATATATCGAACTTCTTCTGGCTAGGCCTTTACAACTAAACATGGGTTGTGATGTAGAAGAGAGCGAAAGATCTCACCAAGAGCTCAATGCTTCATGAGTGAGTGTAGCTTCTTCTGATTAAGATAAAGAAATGAGGAATTCAAAGCATTCACTCACCCATGAATCCTGTTCTCCAAGCTGCCAGATCAGACCTTCTCACAGATCACCATGCAGGTTTAGGAAATTAGATCCTAGTTCACTGTTCTTGCCTTTTAAGCAGATTGATAACTTCTGAACATTCAGGAAAAACTTGTGGAAACACTTGTATCACTGAAAACCATAAAGCACCAACAGAAACAGGTCTAATTCATAATCTTCTAACTTCAGGATTGATAGAAGAATTGTCTCGACTTTCACAGGTTAGAATTTATTTCAGCTGTGAGCTGTGACATTTCAGGACCGACTCGTCAAAAGAGGGTACGAGTACAAAATGATATTCGATAATGATAACGCATAGTACTCAAACTTTGAAGATTTCCAAATTAATCATAGGCCAATCAATAGAGATATTGTCCTTGATAAAAATACTACCTGAAAGCCACCTGTGCCATCCCGTGTAGGACAGTCCGTAGTTTATTCCCACTATAGCCGCTTTCCATTTAAGAGTTTTAAGCACCGGGGCTTCTTAGAGCGGCTTTATATTATGTAATTTTCATGCAATTTTTGTACAATGCAAGACTAAATTTTACATTGCGCTTGCGCCTTTGCAAGTTATGTGCAAGCCCAAAAAATTTCGACTGGTTGAAATTTTCACGCAATTCGTGAGCAATTCTAGTGAGTTTTCTGGTGAGAAATTCAATGCCAATAGCACACCAAAGTACCAGTAGATATTGTTTTTCGAATGTCTCCTAACCTTCAACTCCAACTCAAAAAAGAATAGAAAATTTGTCAAAAGCGTTAGTGATAGGTGGAATGTAATTTTTCGAATTTCAGTTAAGTACAAACCAACAAAATATCAAAATATTTTATTAAGGTTACATTTTGTCGAAATATATTTATGTTGGTATAAACTGCTGACAACACAACAATAAAAATGTAAGACACAATTTCTACATTGCCTTGCAATACCTGTCTTGCATTGCAAATGTATTGCATAAATGTAAAGCCGCTCTTATTCCACACTTGCTATTGGTGGATTTTGACATATGTCACTTTCTAGCCAACGATTGAGCTAGAATATGACCCCCCGGTGCTTGAAACTCTCAAATGGAAAGCGGCTTATGTTCTCAACTCGAAAATGTAATTTTTTTATATGTTACAAACAATAAACAACAAAAAATCGCGTTTTTTTAGATTTTTTATTGTAAAATGGAAACTATTGAAGCAGTGTTAACGGTGCAAAAGGATGAACTGTAGATAATTGAATTCCGAAGAGAATGGCGGACAAACAATCCGATCGGATAATTAGAACCGGAGAAAAGCGGGAAAACCCGGAAAATTGTGTTTTTTTTTTGGTAAATTTATAACTCTGCCATTTCTTAATATCAAGAGCTGAAACTTTGCACGATAGTAGCTATTGACGTGCACTATATGTGTGCAGAACCTGGATTCAGTCGGAATAATAGTTATCGCACATCCTCATTTGAATTTTTTTTGGAAAAATTTTCGCGGAGAGTTGGATGCGTGTGAAGTCGTCCGATTGAAATTCAAAAAATAGATTTGGAAAGTAGACGTGAGCAGTAACAAAACGTCTATTCTGATTTTTCGATAAAACGCGTTCAAGTGTGTTAAAAACTAGTGAGGACATGAAGGAAAACGGTAGACCGCGCGTGAGCGATCGAGTGGTGGGGACTGTGCGAATAGAGGAGAAACGTTTATAGCGCCGAAATCGACTGTTTTAAAGTTTGACCCATATTTGTGGTATATCAAAATGGGACCTATGCAGATTGATTCCTTATGTCTTTCCACATATGAAATGGAAATCTACGACACGCCAACTTGGTTGTGACAAAAATTACATGTAAAAACGAAAAAAATTGGGATATTCTGAAAATTTAAAAGAAGGCGCTATAACTTCTAGTATAATAGAGTTATTCGGAAAATTCTTTCACTGTTAGAAAGGCCTATTCACGTACTTTGGAATGGGTCTCCAAAAATTTCCAATGAAAAAAAGGATTTTCCGAAAATGTGATTTATTTTGTCCTGAGATAAAAATTTCTATAAAATGTTAATGTTTCATTACGCTGAAAGTCACTCATGATTCACCCAACTAAAATTATCTTTTCACCAAAAACTGCACAATTTTCCCAGCTACATTTCATGTCGATTATGTATGAATCTATTATCGATAATATATTGGCTAGAGCAATTTGAAAACGACGAATACAAGGACCGCATGGCGTTTATGTTTTAGGAATTTGACATTTCCGCGATCCGCGTTCCGCCTAGTGTCAAAAAATCCTCAAGCATTATAGCTGTGCGCGTCATTTTGATCAGATTTCGTGTTAATTCAGGAAAAAAGGATGTATTGGTGCATCATGTACTTGTAAAAAACACAGCTTGAAATGTTCGAATCTTTGTGCACACTGCCACGAAGATAGTGTTATAATTTACTAATAAATAAAAATGATACAATTATGCCTGATGATGAATGTAAATCCGAGGATGAAAGCGATGATTTCATGTCAATAAGCAATATTGATTTTAATAGAGAAGTAGCAGAATGCGATGAGCCTGCCAAAAAAAGAAGGATTTTGTAATTGCGTTAAAATAAAAATGTACAGTTATTATGTAAGAAAGTTGATTACTTTGCTATCTATTCATATATTGTCTATAAATAAAGATATGCAGCAAAAAACATAGAATACCTGCTTATTCTTTCATCACCCATAAAATCTGAGTCACGAATCGAATTCCTCAGCACGCAGCGCGCGCCTATTACTATTATTATATACGTTTCTCCTCGATTCGCACAGTCCCCCACCACAAGATCGCTCACGCGCCGCCAGCCATTTCCCCTGATGTTCTCACTAGTTTTCAACACACCTAAACGCGTTTTATCGAAAAATCAGAGTAGACGTTTTGTTACTGCTCACGTCTACTTTCCAAATCTATTTTTTAAATTTTAATCGGCCGACCTCACACGCATCCAACTCTCCGCGAAAATATTTCCAAAAAAAATTCGAATGAGGATTGTGTGAAAACTACACATAAAGTGCACGTCAATAGCTACTATCGTGCGAAGTTTCAGCTCTTACTATTAAAGAATGGCAGAGTTATGAATTAAAGAAAGAAAAACACAATTTTCCGTTTTTTTCCGCTTTCCTCCGGTTCCAATTATCTGATCGGATCTTTTTATCCGTCATTCTCTTCGGAATTCAATTCTCTACAGTTCACACTCTTGCACCGTTAACACTGCTTCAATAGTTTGGTGGGAATAAACTACGGACTGTCCTGCACGGTATGGCAGAGGTGGCCTATCATGAAATTGATGAATGACAGAGTGACGCACATACGGCCATTTTACAATGTATCAAAATTAAATATTGTTTATTCTGTTATTTTTTGTATACATAATATGTTACACCGTTATAAACGGTATAAAACTGACTCTCTCCTTCAACTCTATTCAAATTGAATTGGAGGTGGTATAAAGTAATTTTAAAATTGAAGTCCTCAAGAAAATTATAAAAGTTTCGCCACACCGAAAGAGTTTCAAACAATACAAAAAAAAAACACTGGTGTTCAGGAACAAACTACTCGGTTTATATTAGTTGGACGAGTACACACACATGGGAAATCGTTGTTTGCGTTTCTCTAGTAATTGCCTTTTTTAACAGCCAAAACAAATTAACAGCAGATGGAATCCAATAGAAAGAGCCTGGGGTAACACTTTTTTCCATAATTAATTATCAGTTGGTGTTAATCACCTTCCAATCTACAAGAATCCAGCCACCACTCTGTCTTCATTAATAACGCAATGTAGGTAACTGAGCATTATTGGAAATATTGTGATAAATGATTCCCAGAAGCACAAAAATAAAGTAATCACCAATCACGAAATGCAATCTCAGAAATGTAATTAGTTTTTTCTCGCACTGTCCGATAAGATGTTAATTGGTTTTGTTCACGTTTAATAATGAAATCGGTAATGGATAATTTATGCTGATATATGCATAATTCGGCAAATAATTTTGTAATATCTAGGGTTGGCATGAAAATTAGTAATAATGCCTGAGGTTTTCTTCTTGGGACTTGACGTCTTAAATTAAAGAAAACTCATTTTCTTTCAAGCCAAAATTTCGTCAGTTTAATTCAGTTTCTTCAGGTCACTGTGAGTTTACAGAAAAAAATGGAATGTTTTGAATCAATAGACAGGAAAAAAACACATAATGAATGAAACAATTTGCTACAATTATTTTTCCTGACGCAATAACTAAACTGGATTCAGGTAACAGACATAACAAGGTAAAAATAGTATTTTCACCAACAGAATGGGTTGCTTATTCAAGTGACAAGGAAGAAATCGAGTGGGGTTAAATCTGGAGATCTGACTGGCCACTCGATACAACCTCCTCTTTTGAATCCAATTTCCAGGAAACATCCCATTCAAAAACATTCTGGTAGGCTGTGCAGAGCAGAGCAGAGCAGAGCAGAGCAGAGCAGAGCAGAGCAGAGCAGAGCAGAGCAGAGCAGAGCAGAGCAGAGCAGAGCAGAGCAGAGCAGAGCAGAGCAGAGCAGAGCAGAGCAGAGCAGAGCAGAGCAGAGCAGAGCAGAGCAGAGCAGAGCAGAGCAGAGCAGAGCAGAGCAGAGCAGAGCAGAGCAGAGCAGAGCAGAGCAGAGCAGAGCAGAGCAGAGCAGAGCAGAGCAGAGCAGAGCAGAGCAGAGCAGAGCAGAGCAGAGCAGAGCAGAGCAGAGCAGAGCAGAGCAGAGCAGAGCAGAGCAGAGCAGAGCAGAGCAGAGCAGAGCAGAGCAGAGCAGAGCAGAGCAGAGCAGAGCAGAGCAGAGCAGAGCAGAGCAGAGCAGAGCAGAGCAGAGCAGAGCAGAGCAGAGCAGAGCAGAGCAGAGCAGAGCAGAGCAGAGCAGAGCAGAGCAGAGCAGAGCAGAGCAGAGCAGAGCAGAGCAGAGCAGAGCAGAGCAGAGCAGAGCAGAGCAGAGCAGAGCAGAGCAGAGCAGAGCAGAGCAGAGCAGAGCAGAGCAGAGCAGAGCAGAGCAGAGCAGAGCAGAGCAGAGCAGAGCAGAGCAGAGCAGAGCAGAGCAGAGCAGAGCAGAGCAGAGCAGAGCAGAGCAGAGCAGAGCAGAGCAGAGCAGAGCAGAGCAGAGCAGAGCAGAGCAGAGCAGAGCAGAGCAGAGCAGAGCAGAGCAGAGCAGAGCAGAGCAGAGCAGAGCAGAGCAGAGCAGAGCAGAGCAGAGCAGAGCAGAGCAGAGCAGAGCAGAGCAGAGCAGAGCAGAGCAGAGCAGAGCAGAGCAGAGCAGAGCAGAGCAGAGCAGAGCAGAGCAGAGCAGAGCAGAGCAGAGCAGAGCAGAGCAGAGCAGAGCAGAGCAGAGCAGAGCAGAGCAGAGCAGAGCAGAGCAGAGCAGAGCAGAGCAGAGCAGAGCAGAGCAGAGCAGAGCAGAGCAGAGCAGAGCAGAGCAGAGCAGAGCAGAGCAGAGCAGAGCAGAGCAGAGCAGAGCAGAGCAGAGCAGAGCAGAGCAGAGCAGAGCAGAGCAGAGCAGAGCAGAGCAGAGCAGAGCAGAGCAGAGCAGAGCAGAGCAGAGCAGAGCAGAGCAGAGCAGAGCAGAGCAGAGCAGAGCAGAGCAGAGCAGAGCAGAGCAGAGCAGAGCAGAGCAGAGCAGAGCAGAGCAGAGCAGAGCAGAGCAGAGCAGAGCAGAGCAGAGCAGAGCAGAGCAGAGCAGAGCAGAGCAGAGCAGAGCAGAGCAGAGCAGAGCAGAGCAGAGCAGAGCAGAGCAGAGCAGAGCAGAGCAGAGCAGAGCAGAGCAGAGCAGAGCAGAGCAGAGCAGAGCAGAGCAGAGCAGAGCAGAGCAGAGCAGAGCAGAGCAGAGCAGAGCAGAGCAGGGCCCTGGTCATCCCGATAATCCTCTTTTCATTGCACTAGCTTTCTTGTGTGGCAGCACTATCGAAAATTTAGACAGCGTCCTGGTTTCTCAGGGTTTTTTAGCATTCCCGTCAACGCTGATCTCGAAGTATCTCACTTCTGATTCTCTTCTGCTGGAAGGTCTGAAGGTGCTGGGCTTTTCATTTATCACCCGCTTGTTGCTTTTTGGTATTAGAATTGTT
This sequence comes from Chrysolina americana, assembly GCA_958502065.1. NCBI lineage: Eukaryota > Metazoa > Arthropoda > Insecta > Coleoptera > Chrysomelidae > Chrysolina > Chrysolina americana. Next base: position 106,835,132 of record OY293410.1, on the reverse strand, counting down.
TTTTGGTCTTCATCCCATTATTTCTGCTCTTGGTCGTCTTTGGGGCGTTTTGAAAATTATTCGGGATAGTCATGGAACTTTTTTGTGTCCTGGAAGTTTTTTCGCTCTTTTTTTAGGGGAAGATATCCCAGCTTCCCAATAATAATTATCGACCAACTAGCTGTAGAATACTCCTCCAGCCTCGGTATTCTCCCGTTTTGTTACCTTGTTGGTGACGCTTATAAACCCTAGGACGCTGATCTTTCTGCACCTATTCTAAGATTTTTGAGTATTGCTCAGTAGGAATTTATAATATAGAACCATAGAAGCCTCTCATTTTACCATTTTATTTGAAAAACTTTTAGATGTATGTAAAGTTTGACAATAAATTAGGACACCAGTTCACTTGTTTCTGATCCAATACCACTTAATTCAATTTCAGCTGAGAAAAAAAGTGAAACTGGTACGAACCTGCGCATTCACCAAAAAATAGAATAGTAAGGGCTAAACAAAATTCCCTTCATTCTGAGAAGTATGTTTGGAATCTTTGCTGTGAAAACTTTTTGTTTGTACTTCAAAATATGTTAAATCATGTCCCCTATTTTTTTATAGATCGGTTATATCAAATTTAAATTTTTTTCACACTTGAAGGATGTTGGTTAAATTAGTTATAATTATATCTACACTCTCTAATACAAAACATGGGAATTCTTCCAATCTAAACAGGCTGATATCAAAAGTTTTTCAATGTATTATGCAATGTTGAGCAAAGTTGGTGCTCTGATTATGGATACAGGAACATAGTATGAACGTTGGAGTTATTTTCAAGGATAAACTGCATTGCTAGCTGTTTTATCCACTACATGAGTCCTAAAAATAATCATTGACATTTTTGGATAGTATATCCAAATGTTTTAGTATACAACCATCAACACTAGGGGATATATTCTGATTCGATAAATTTTTTGTGTCGTATCACTCGTAATCTATTATATACCACCAAGCACATGAGTTGTTTTGTGCATTTTAAACGCGTCTTCCGGAGGCATATAATGTAAAACAGATGGGTTACCTCATGCCTCCGGTTGCTGGAAGTGCCGCAATTGTATCCACGGATTTTCCGTAGTGCAACAGACATTGGCAATAGTGAGATGCAGAAGAAAAGAGAGCTGAGGGAGTCTTCCAGGAACACTTCCCTTCTGAAGATGACCTGCTCTGTTTGGACTCTGACTTGACCAGATGTTATGGTAAAGTGTGTCCTCCGGAGCAACTGAGCAAACGCATGATGAGCTTGCGTATTTACGATCCAGGCTATGGAAAGGTTACTCTTATACTGCACGAAATTCTGCGTGATGCATTTGTCGATCGGCAGGTTCTCCTTGCAGGCAGCGATCCCTTTCTTTGGCACTCTTCTGCTCAATTCTTATCAATATCAAAAGAAAGAAAAGAAATACAATTCCATGTTGTAATCTATGTAAGAAATAATTAATTTTCACTAGAACAATCCTGTTGACGTGGATAAAACTAAATATTTTCAATTTTCAATGGATTAATGCGAAAACAACACATTCTTGTAAAATTATTAACACCAAAACGGAAACTACAAAAAACGAAATGAGAACGACGTTCAACTAACTAAATGATAGTCTTCGATACTGAAATGAAACAACTCAAATATGTTAGTTTTGCTGGTGGCAATGTTGAAACATTTCCATAAATGAGAGAAAAGACCTACAATGTGATCATTAATACGTGAGCTACAAGTTTTGCAAGACGATATCTGTCATAATCAATATCATACATATTCTAACTGAATCATCAACCAAGGAAATTGAAGTAGACGTTCATCATTTTCAATTCATTTTTTCAGCAATTTGGTTAAATGCAAAATCGAGAATTAATCTACCGCGGAGCAAACGTCCATTAATCATAATTCAAGAGAGACAAAAAGTACTTTATCAATTTCAGTGCAACAAAAGATGTGCCATCCTGACTTTGCGAATGAAAATATTAATCGTATCCTTGACAGTGGCGCGCCACGAACGAAGATCGATCGAAGGATATTCAATTATGGAGAGACCCGTGAGCAATAGGGAATTTGAATTAGTTTGGATTCTTTCTTAGTGAAACCGATTGGATAGATTCTCGTATTTGAGGACCTGCTTGAATCACAGTTCAAGAATTTAAGATTAAGTTTTTAGAATTGATTAAAATTATGGCGAAGCAACCAATAAAATATACAGAATAATACGGACCTCCACATGAAACCAGAGAATAGTTGTTTTCTTCAGTAAGTTTCCAACAGACAAAACCACTGCCCTCTAACGACCGTTTCACTATACATATTCAATTCTTGGCAAAGCTTTTCACAAGAACTATCATGCGGTACCGTACTCTCTAATCGGCACTATGGGGTAGGTCATTGTGAATGAGAAACAGCAGAAGTCTCAAAATTGAACCTTGCAGTACTCCTCTTTCAATTTTCAAGAAATCGATTGCTTTTTTTGCTTTGACAATTCACCCGCTGAGTTCGGTTGGTCAAATATGAAATGAACATTTGCTGACAGGTTCCATGAATGCCATAACAGCTCATGTTATTGAAAAAAGTTGAATGATTAATTTAATAAAAGGCACACATGAGGCCATTGAAGATACCCAGACATTGTCTGTTTTTCTAGAAACTTCCTTCAATGAATCTGGTAAGAGACATTATAGCGTTGGCAGTGGAGACTTATTTCCTGAATTATCTAAATTCACATTCAAGATTATAGGAAATACTAGCAGAATTATTATTTTTCTAAAATTCTTTGTTTTGGATGGATCGATCTTTTTTTCATAGGCTTGCAGAACCTTCGCAACTTTCAATTCCAAATGAAAGGTGTCTTATTTTAGACAAATATTTATCATATCACAGAACGAATGTATTCGCTGATATAATCAGGTCTAGTTGGTATGAAGCTTAGTATTGAAAACATTCAGTTACATATTTTCCAACAGAGACTCGTCACTAATGTCAGTGTTATTTTATCCAATTCTATGACAGCTCTTGTCGAATTTTTAACGAAATTATCATTCAGTTCATCTACTGACAAATCACTAGAGCGAACTGTCTTTTTTTTCTTGTTTAACGTTTAAGAATTTGTCATTACTTTTTATTTTAATCTTCTGATTCTTGTAATGATTAGTTATTACGATGTTTCTTGGGTGATATCAATATTTGAAGAATGTATGAAGAAAAAGATAAACTACTCCATTTTTGATCCAACGAAAAAGAATACCTTCAGTTTCGTGAGAGGCGAAATACAAAACAGGTTCAAAATGCTGGAGAAACGGTAATATTAGCTTTTTGTGAAACTCTCTAATAAATACCCTCTATCATCTTTGTGGTCTAAATATTCTGTGACGTGCTTGTTTGGAGTTGAAGGAAACAGAAGAAATTGACAAGAATGGCGCTTTGATACGATTCATTAAAAAAAAGTGGCATATAGAGCGAAAAAGCGAAAGTATTCACGAAAGAGCAATTGAGTGAATTTGTTCGTACTGGTTCAGTCCAGACATTTTTGATGATGGAAGTAGCTTTTCTAATTGGAATTGGCGGAGCTTGCAGAATCAATGAATTAACGAAAAAGTCCATGAAAAATCTAGAGAGCAAGCTAGTAATCACAATTTCTGATTCAAAAACCCATAAAGGAAGATTTCTTTACGGTGATATCTGACGGAGACGTTAATCCTGTGACATTATTTAGAAAATACAGGGGGTCCCTCTGAGAAATGCATCGATAAATATATAAAAAGCTATTGGTGGGCCGAACTTGAAAATTCAGAGGTTTACTATTGCTGATAAGTGCTATCCAGATAAAATATTTTGAAGATTGTGGCACTTCCGGTTGTACCGGAAGTGGACTCCAACTTCGTTATTTTGAATGGGACACCCTGTATATTATCAACATTTTAGATTTTATGTATGATTCTGAACATCCTTGCTCGAATGATACAGAAATACTTCAATTCCATCATTGCTTTAGCTTTTATTGCTAGCTAAATTTATAGTCAGTTGAAAATCCTGAAATATTTCTGAGAGGTGGCCATTATCACATTCGGGGAAAACAATTTTCGTGGAAACTACCTTTGTTCTTCTGTACTCTGTTGTGTTCGAAAATTCTTCCAAAAATTAAGAACGCCTGATTCATTTTGTCTTTTCTACTGCCTTCAGCTTCTGAAAAAAATACACTGAAATCTTCAGCGAAGAGGATTTTTTGTAGTATCCTTATTGTAGGATTCGACATATTCAAGGGCTCTCGATAACATACAGCGTGTCCCAGAACTTCCTCTTGTTTAGATATGGTGGAAATATCACGTATTCCTACTTCATATAAATTTTTTCCTAACTCCTTTGTTACGTATTTGAAAAGTATTCATTATTGTTCGTTGCAGGTGACCTGTAAACTGTGAATGAATTGACTATTTTCACGTGTTTGGAAAACTTGTACGAGCTACGTTATTCCTAATCATTCTCTATTCATTGAATTTGAGTATACTTGCATGTTTAAAATTTCAAAAACTCGATTGCCCATTATTTCATCCGTATTCAGTCATGCAGGACAATACCCTAGCATTACGCGAAATCACCATAGCCATGCTCATAAAAAAGCCCACCCAGAATTTCGTTCACTAGTTTGCATACACCACACATTCGTCCTTTCACCTCCACATCCAAATCCCCCAGATCGGCAACAATTCAAACTAATAAAAAATCGTGTCGACCTTCAAACCATTTATGATAATCACAGTGTGCGGGTTAGCGCCGTTTGCACACCAGCACTCAAAGAAGAGTCCAGTAGTAGGCACCTGAACCACGCCATATTCATCCTCAATCGACGTACCTCTGTGAGCCGAAATCCTCCGCAGAAACTCGTGATTCATAAGCTGTTCGTGTTTGATGAGTTTCCTCGGATCCCGAGTCAAAATCAGTAATGTGATTTATCTTTTTCTTCTTTTGCGGTCGCTTATTACCGAATTATTCTTCAACAACACGGATGGATTTGGTTGAAAAGTAAGTCACAAACGTGACCGTTGTTACACGAAAACGTTTTCATTGATCACAAAGCAGAATAGCGGTACGGCCCGAATGATAAAAGCGGAATTGGAATTCTCGTTAGGCTGAGTATTCGTGACAGTTGAGTCATCCACGGTGTAGGAATTGAACGTACAATGAGAATAGAAAATCGACTACTCATACCTCCTCGAGGAATTAATACTCACAAGCGATTTGGCCGGGCTTGAACAATTCCAACAATGCATGCACATTCATAATTTGGCCGGCAAACTGTCATGGCTTTCGAATTAATGGAAATATTCCTCGTTGGGCAAAACACTCCGGAATGTTATGAAGGGTACGCTGATACAGAATATTGGGAATTGGTGATATCTTTATTATTCGACAATATCAATATTTATTCTTCAGAATGTTATCAGAATCAGAAATACTTTATTGTCATAATTAATATATTTGATGCGCATTATAATTAAATATATATATAACTAAATCAAAATATAAAACACTAAGAAAGTAATGACAACAGCATAATTTTGTTAGCATCGGAAAAAAAGAGGAGAGGAGAGGAGAGGAGAGGAGAGGAGAGGAGAGGAGAGGAGAGGAGAGGAGAGGAGAGGAGAGGAGAGGAGAGGAGAGGAGAGGAGAGGAGAGGAGAGGAGAGGAGAGGAGAGGAGAGGAGAGGAGAGGAGAGGAGAGAGGAGAGGAGAGGAGAGGAGAGGAGAGGAGAGGAGAGGAGAGGAGAGGAGAGGAGAGGAGAGGAGAGGAGAGGAGAGGAGAGGAGAGGAGAGGAGAGGAGAGGAGAGGAGAGGAGAGGAGAGGAGAGGAGAGGAGAGGAGAGGAGAGGAGAGGAGAGGAGAGGAGAGGAGAGGAGAGGAGAGGAGAGGAGAGGAGAGGAGAGGAGAGGAGAGGAGAGGAGAGGAGAGGAGAGGAGAGGAGAGGAGAGGAGAGGAGAGGAGAGGAGAGGAGAGGAGAGGAGAGGAGAGGAGAGGAGAGGAGAGGAGAGGAGAGGAGAGGAGAGGAGAGGAGAGGAGAGGAGAGGAGAGGAGAGGAGAGGAGAGGAGAGGAGAGGAGAGGAGAGGAGAGGAGAGGAGAGGAGAGGAGAGGAGAGGAGAGGAGAGGGAGAGGAGAGGAGAGGAGAGGAGAGAGAGGAGAGGAGAGGAGAGGAGAGGAGAGGAGAGGAGAGGAGAGGAGAGGAGAGGAGAGGAGAGGAGAGGAGAGGAGAGGAGAGGAGAGGAGAGGAGAGGAGAGGAGAGGAGAGGAGAGGAGAGGAGAGGAGAGGAGAGGAGAGGAGAGGAGAGGAGAGGAGAGGAGAGGAGAGGAGAGGAGAGGAGAGGAGAGGAGAGGAGAGGAGAGGAGAGGAGAGGAGAGGAGAGGAGAGGAGAGGAGAGGAGAGGAGAGGAGAGGAGAGGAGAGGAGAGAGGAGAGGAGAGGAGAGGAGAGGAGAGGAGAGGAGAGGAGAGGAGAGAGAGGAGAGGAGAGGAGAGGAGAGGAGAGGAGAGGAGAGGAGAGGAGAGGAGAGGAGAGGAGAGGAGAGGAGAGAGGAGAGGAGAGGAGAGGAGAGGAGAGGAGAGGAGAGGAGAGGAGAGGAGAGGAGAGGAGAGGAGAGGAGAGGAGAGGAGAGGAGAGGAGAGAGGAGAGGAGAGGAGAGGAGAGGAGAGGAGAGGAGAGGAGAGGAGAGGAGAGGAGAGGAGAGGAGAGGAGAGAGAGGAGAGGAGAGGAGAGGAGAGGAGAGGAGAGGAGAGGAGAGGAGAGGAGAGGAGAGGAGAGGAGAGGAGAGGAGAGGAGAGGAGAGGAGAGGAGAGGAGAGGAGAGGAGAGGAGAGGAGAGGAGAGGAGAGGAGAGGAGAGGAGAGGAGAGGAGAGGAGAGGAGAGGAGAGGAGAGGAGAGGAGAGGAGAGGAGAGGAGAGGAGAGGAGAGGAGAGGAGAGGAGAGGAGAGGAGAAACAGATTTTCCAGCTTTGCAGAAAGGCCAATCTGTCACCAGGTTAGTTCGTTCAGCAACAATCGAGTCGTAAATATTAAAAATCGTCTTTTTTTGTCGTCGATGATGAACATTGCATAGGATAGGCTAAAACTTTTATTGGTATTGTAAAATGAATAAAACATTGTTACGAACCTGGTAGTAGATAGAAAAATCATGAATCCTTCTGTTTGCCTTTTGAGTTCTTGTCCCTCTTGCTCTTGTTTTCTTTTAGCTTCTTGTTCCTTCAAAAACTGGATTATGTCTAACGTCGCCATCTCGTCGTAATTCTGTGCTCGAGTATTCACCATCAAATACTGTAAATCTGCTCCACTCTTCTTTCTTCAGTACCACTTATCCGACCGCTGTCACCAAATGTTGCGTTTTTCAGGTTCAATAAGTGGTACACTTACTTATAATCTCGCCTTTATTATCACAGAACAAATAATACAACTGACAACACTGTTGGACATTTTGCAGTTCAAATAAATACTTCAAACTTCACTTGGTAACGTTACAACAGTCAAATGTTAAAAAGTAAACAAAACTCAAAATCTTCCAAACTTGGCAAATCTGATCGTATTTTTAGGATAACATTATTCTAGAAGCTATAGAACAACTTTCAACAGAACATTTCATACTAAGTTCTCGAATAAACTATAATGATTCTAGTACATTCTAATGGGTTTCTAGAAGGCAAACAGAAGGATTCATGATTTTTCTATCTACTACTAGGTTCGTACAAATATGGTCTAGTTTCTTTAACATGACACACAGTTGAAATTTCATTACTTTTTGTATACTGGCCTATAGGGGCATATAGGGGTATTTTTTCCGTGTTTTTTTTTCCGGGGGTTTTCTTTTCGGGTTTTTTTGTCGTGGCGTATTTTTTCCGTTTTTTCTCCAGTTTTTTTTTCCTAGATTCGGAAAAAAGAAAGGATAAGAGGCACATATAATTAGTAAAAAGTGGTTTTCCTCAAAGCAGTTGAAAAAAATTACACTGAAGAAAAGAAAACACCCGTTTCAAAAATGATAATTAATAAATATTGTTGATATTTTTTTCAATACATGCAATTGTTCAAATGAATGTTTCATCCAAATATTACACCAAATCAACTCTTCAGTAATCGTGGCTGCAAAGTGGCTAAAATCAGAATTTTAACGAATGACAGATGTCCATATAATATAAAAAACTTCAGATAAATTGATTGTGTAGAAATTTCAGTAACTCTCCATCGAGTTTTATTCTTCATCTCGATGTCAAAATGAGAAGTTGCTTAAGTGGCTGACTATTGGCTCTTATGCCATAATATTCATTGGTGTATCCTAAATGTTGGGCTATTATCCATCAGGTAACGGTAATCTCATTATTTAATGTTATTGAACTTGAGATTATTGTGCATTTCAGAGTAACAGTGTCAATATGTATACTTTTTGTAATTATCACAACTGATTCTTTTGGTTGGGACATTCATAACATAATGATTTTCATCATTTTTGAAGCAGAAAATGCATCCTCTTTCACATCCCTTCCATCGTGATCACGGTTTAACCTTTCTCCTTTCTCACGCTCACTGAAATTCTATTCTCAATTTATAATAAAGCCGCTGTCCGCGCCAAAGTGTATTTTGACTAGGATCGCTTACAAAAAACGAGCGAAACGTCTACTAAACATCCCCGAAAGCAGGTGTGCATATGTGTGGTAATAAACAAAAGCAAAGCGTCCGTTTGAGAGGTCCTCAAGACAACTGCTACTCTCTGAAGCGTGCTTTGATCTAACCAGACATACGAAGTGATCTTAGTGGGGCATGACTGGAGACAGAGCGGTTCACTTCACTTTATTTTGATGGGATAATTTACTCGCTAAGACAGATCCGTGTTATTTACTTGCACTAAGCTATTTCGGTCGATGCATGGAGGAGATTGGGTACGTTACATTTTTCGGAATGATTTCATGAATTATACGGCTAAAGTTCTTGGTACAACAGAAGATAAAATCAAATATGACAAATTCAGTACCGTAGATATTTAATGGAAGACAAGGTGCTTAATTTCACACTTTTAGCATCATTACATTTCATATACTACCACAAGAGCAAGAAATGGATCTAAATCATGTCTAGACCAATATATTCATTAAAATAGAAATCAAAATTACAAATCACTATTATGAATAGTAACAAATGATTGAAAAAATCATGGAATGAATAAAAAAAAAACTTTCGAAGATTACATAAAACGTCACTGCTAGAATCCATTCAATACAATAAAAAACAGCAAGCGTAGAAGAGAAACTTGGATTAGGAAGTCGTTGATAAAAAAATATAAAACAAAAAAAAAATAATAATATCGTATCGCCTATGGAAATTCAGTTAAGTTCAAAATATAGATGGAGAACAATGTGTGGTTTCAGTTCACATATCAGATCATCTACTACGACAAACTGTAAACAATCACTCAAATATAGGAATGAAGGCTTTCACGGCTGGCGTCAATATTTTGGTTGGTTTCCGGGTTTTGCCGTAGTCTTCTTTGGTTTAAATCTCCAAACGTTTCGACTGCAACTGCGGCAGTCATCTTCAGTGGCGTGGTCGAAGTACTCTTCTAGACGTATCAACTCAAATAGTTAGATATCGTCAATTGAACAGACCTTTCAGCAAACACGAGTTTTTGTTCAAGTACAGATGTGCCAAAATGAACACTTCTGAAAGGATAGTATAGTCCTGTTTCTAAACTGGGATCAATTTCTATGACAAACTTAATGATGGAAACCGCACATCGATACCTTCAATAAATGAATAATAAATGGCGAAAAAATAATGAAAGTATGAAACAATGTTGCCATTTCTGAAAACGCACTACGATGATTGCCTCCAAATCATACCAAAGCACTTAAAACAAGATATTGCAGATAAACATGTTTCACCTGGCCCATTGCCAAATAGAAGAATCCGAATTATCCTCTTTCCAACGTAAATTATTTAAAAAAACTCAGTCGACGTTAACGTGAAATGCGAAAGCTTTTCAACAGATGAAAGTTTCATTTACTAGATGATGAGGGTTTTGCAAAATGTTTCAGCCACATGCTTTGGATAATTAGTGATATCTTAGTAAAAAATACATATTGTGATTTATTGTTTCCGTTATTTCATGTATAGTGGTAGTTTGTAAAACATCTACCTATTTTTTTTCATGGAGAGTTGGTGATACTACTTGATGAGAGATCATTACCTCGCTGATAATGAAAAATAGAGTGGGTAATCCACTTCCACCAAAGATTGAATTACTTTATACATTTTTTATCATAAATAATTTAATATTTACTTAACTAGTGATGAGAATACTGGAAGTAACACTAAACCACAATGTTCAACATCTCGACACGTGCTTCAGTTACAAAGTTACAGAATTTCGCTTATTTATTCTAGGCCGATCATAAATTTTGACCTACAGGGTCGCTGATATGTGTGGAAAGTAAGATGGCTAGAGGAAAATATCACGATATCAAAGTTTTAGGGTTTTTTAGGTGTCAGTTAGAAAGTCACGTCGAAACAAAGATACTTTTTCTCCATGGTATAACCTGTATATTAGTCCACATTTCAGTTCTTCCCAAAATTCTAAACAGAATTGGTATAGCATATCATATTCTAAAATAAACCGTTTTTAATAATTTGAAAATAATTGATTTTAGTGGCATTATTGGTATTTATAAAGTGAAGCTCGACCTCTATGTTTTACTTTTGCAAGAGCATATTATTTCAGAGCTCAGATGCTTTTTCCCGAAAAAATTTTGTTTCGAGAATTTTTTTCGAACGGATTTGAATAAAGAGTGAATGAGAGCATAGAATCCATTCGAGCACTGGGAAAGAATACTATAACATGGTACACGGACGGGTCCAAAACTGTTGCAGAAGTCTTTGGGCCTCGCACCAAATTCTTCGAATCCATAGGCCAGTTCCCCAGTATCATTCAAGCGAAAATTTACGCCATAGAAAGGTGAATTCAATTCAACCTCTACAGGAAATACCGGAACAAGGAAATCGCAATCCTCTCCAATAGTCAAGCAGCCATCAAAGCGTTGAGCTCTTATAACATCAACTCAAAGATGCTCTGGGAATGCCTAGACAAACTTAATGGTCTAGGCAGGAACAACAAGGTGATCCTCCTTTGGGTGACGGGGCACGTCGGAGTAAAGGGCAGTGGACAAGCAGATACCCTGGCACGAAAAGGGGCATCAACGCCACTGATCGGGCCAGAACCATTCTGTGGACTTGGAAAATCTTACTTTCAAGAAGAACTCAATAAAACTCAATCAAAAAAAATTATTGATGACGTCATAACTTTGACAACTTTGTCGTGTTATTTTTGTAACTTATGTCAAAAGATGCGGAATAAAAAAACAGTTTGACGTGTTTTTGCATTTTTTTCAAAAGTGATCGTTGTACGTTTTATGAATTTTGTGCATAAATTATCATAACCCTGTATATGAAAGCCTGTATTCTCCCTTGTTTTCATTTGTGCATTTTTATCAACCCGAATCAATTAGGCTGTTTTATTTTCTGTGAAGAAATTATAATTTGATTTCAATCATATCCATATACCTTTTGTAATTTTTATAATAAATATAATTATATCATTTCGGAGTTTCTCTTCAATATCTAAAAAGTAGAAATTTATTTACAAAATTCGATAACTTGAAAACAGTAGAATTTAGGATATGATGTGCTCAATCAATTTTATTTAAAATTTCTAATTTCTTTATTTGTTGTATGAAAGCAATTCATTTAAATTTTCGATCTTCTCTCGTATAGCAGAATTGGCTGCTAAACCTGTTTCTATGCTGTGAAACTTAATAAAATGATTTCTGCAGATGATATACTACTGTAATTGTGTTGTTAAAACAAAGTTTCTAGAAGACCCATTTATTTGCGTCACAATTTTTTCCTATGACTCATGGAAAGTTCTTTATGAAAATTGCAGCATTTGGATATTGGCGAAGATAAAACATTTGTTATTCAAATTAGGAATTTGAATTTCAACTAGATGAAACAATGGATTTGACCAAAATCTCACAATGAAATAACACTAGTTAACAAAAAAATATTTTTTGTTTGTTCATGAAATGAAACATACATTATTTATGTAGGCTATGGACGGTAATTAAAAAAATATTGTTTTATTTTTCGTAGCACGTCACAATGCTGAGATATGGATGTATTTGTTTTTTTTATCTACCCGCAAGTGTTTAAATACGTTTATCGTTCTAACCTGTAAACGACTGTGAGATTCAGAAGTCTTATTTGTATATAAAATGTCGTCTAGAGTGTGTAAACTAAATCCAAATCGATTTTGTTATGTGTGTGGGAAAATTGTTCAGGTAAATCGTGGTTTCTCTATATCAAAACCATTGCAAGAAGCCTATTTACATTATTTTGGATTTCCGGTATCAAATCAAGATGAAAATTGGGTTCCTCATGTGATTTGCACTAATTGCAGAGTGGTCCTCAGCTCCTGGTGTTCAGGTAAAAATAGATCACTGAAATTTGGTAAACCGATGATATGGAGGGAGCCACCTAACCACGTAACCGATTGTTACTTTTGTTTAACAAAAACCTTTGGTTTTAACTCAAAAAATAAAGATAGTTCCGAGGATTTACCAGTTCCCACACCACCCGGCAAACTCACATAGATACAACAAGTAGCATTGCAATGCGCGACCATAGTGACAGTGAACAATCAAGCTCAGATAACTTTTTCGATGATGAGGATAGTCCACATTTGATAACGCAATCTGAACTCAACGATCTTATAAGAGATTTGCAGTTGTCGAAGTCAAAAGCGAAATTACTTGGCTCCAGGCTGTAACAGTGGAAATTGCTTGATCCTAGTACAAAAGTTAGTATTTATCGCTCTAGAAGTAAGGCATATGCTGGGTTTTTTACAAAAGAAAACGAGTTTTGTTATTGTCATGACATCAAGGGACTTTTTGAAGAAATGAAACAGCCATATGATGCAAAAGAATGGCGCCTTTTTATAGATTCGTCGAAGGAAAGTCTTAAAGCTGTTCTTCTACATATTGGAAATGCAAAGCAGTCTATTCCTATAGGTCATGCTGTTAATTGTAAAGAAACCTATGATACAATGGCCAAATTGATTGAATTGATTAAATACAAATGTCACAATTGGTACATTTGTGGTGATCTAAAAGTTATATCTAAAGTGGATACACTAAGTACTGTTGTTTCTTATGGGACTCCAGAGCTAAACAGGATCATTATAAAAGAAAAATTTGGCCTGTGCGAAATGAATATGTTCCAGGTAAGATGAACGTACAAAATACATGTTTAGTTGACCCAAAAAACATTATATTACCACCGCTTCACATTAAGTTGGGCTTGATGAAAAACTTTACCAAAGCTTTGGATCAGTCCAAGCCTGCATTTCAATACCTCTGCTCTGTATTTACGAAGCTTTCTGCGGCTAAATTAAAGGAAGGAATATTTGTGGGTCCTCAAATGAGGAAAATACTGGACGATACAAAATTCGAGAGCCTTTTAACCGAGGTAGAAAAAGCAGCCTGGAATTATTTCAAAAGTGTGGTCAAAAATTTATTAGGCAATAAAAAAAGTGAAAATTACAAAGAGATTGTTGAAAATCTATTGCACAATTATGAGCGTATGGGTGTACATATGTCACTAAAAATTCATTTTTTGCATTCCCATTTAGATTTTTTTCCAGAAAATCTTGGTAGTGTGAGTGACGAACACGGTGAGCGATTCCACCAAGATTTAAAATCATTTGAGCACAATTATCAAGGTTTTTGAGACCAAAATATACTAGGTGACTATTGTTGGTCTGTGGTGAGAGATACAGATGAAAATATTTATAAAAAAAGAGCAAAAATTACCCATTTTTAACTGTCTGTTGTTTATTTCGATGTAGTTTTTTGTAACAATCTTCGTAATAAATATTTCAAAAAACTGACGTGCTGGATTTTTTTACATATTTTTTCCGAGATGTAGATACCTACAGTAACGTATCCGTATATATTCCATTTCATGTACAAAAGTCATGTAAACTAGTGAATTACTGGAAGTTTGTAGAACGTTTCTCACATCCAGTTACTATTGGTTCATTCTCACTATCAACGACTATAAATTCTTGAACTTCTTAGATATTATGTGTTACTACCACATCAGGAAATGAACAGGCATTGTCAGATGTAATTCAATATTCGTAAATGGAAGTAGTTGTTGTCTGGCAGATATTCGCCTCAATTTTTTCCATGTAGGATTCACTTAACGATTTCAGATACCTAGCAATCGAAATTTCGTCACTTGAAACTCTAGAGATATGATTTATTTTCCCAATTAGGCAAGGAACTTCAATTTGAAACTGCTGAGTTCTAGCAATAGATGAATGAATGAATTATAATGTAGGGTAACTTTTGATAATCGAAATATAGAAAAAAAAAACACTAGCAGTACGCTATCACGAAGATACTGCAAAAATACCACAACTGCAACATATTATTACGTTCAGCCTGCCTATGCATGAACCCAAAAAAACTCAGTCACATGAAGAATTCCGTGAATATTTCCTTCACTTTTGCCCTATTAAATCAGCTGCAGTAAAAAATATGTCAACAAGAATATAATTGGAGGGTAAGGACGAGGTGAAAAAACTCGAAGACAGAACTCCGGATGATGGATACGTCTGGTATGCCTGGAATATTTCTGGTATAATGTTGCGGACCATTAACTCCAGTGGCGTTTATACTTTGCCGGTCTCTGAGGTATGATAAGAACATTGAATTTGAAACAATTATTAATAGTTACTAAAAAATTGCACAATCATTACCGAAGTTCTTATTTTTGGACTATATGAAACAAAAAACATAAAATATTTTTAAGTTATTCATTATCACTCAATCGGACAACTTTTTTCTCGGTATTCCACTGATTTAATTCCTCAGGGTTACTCCCTAAAGACATCTATCGCTACACAGCTATTGTTCTTCATTTTGTGGTTTTCCTTTTATTTCCTTGGTGCAGATAGATCTTTCGACTTTTTCCGTCTGGTTCCATATCCTTTTCTCTTTCTTCTCTCATCTTCCGCAGATCTTGCTAATATCTCTTTGGGAATTTTACCGGAATTTTTCAAGAAATATCTGGGAAACTATTGGTGTGCAAGAATGTTACTAATAATTTTTGGACGAAAACTGTAACAAGATATTAGTAGGAAATGAACTAATAATAATAATAATACAAAAATAAAATAAAATAAAACTAAAAGTGATCACAAAGTTGTAAATTAAGTTCCTTCCTGTTCATAGAAGAGAACAAAGGCATCATAGGAAATGTATCTTCATAATAATAATAGAAAAACTCAACTCAAGTAAATATTATATCCGTTTTTTAGTTAAAAAGTTGTGTGTATGTGAATAATTTTCTCTGTAAACTATGAACGACATCATTAACATATTTTTCAAATGAAATTGTTACTTTTGGATCAAGTGCGTGAAATTAGTGTTTTTTTTAATTGCACATGAGAGTGTTGATTTTTGGACGAGACCGCAGGCCAAATGTACCATAAAAACACGAATTTCATACACGAAATACAAACAACATTTTTTGTATAACTGTGAATGTGAATTAACATCGTCTGAAATATATAATAAATAAATACTTCCAATACATCGTGACGTGTTTTTTTGGCCCGATAAGTTATCGCTTTTGAAATATTATTCAATGTTTTCAGTAAAATCGTATTCAAAAATGTTTCCTGTCTGAGAAGATAAGTCCGTGATAAATAATTAATACTTTTCTTTTCCATACATGTTATCCTGAATGTTATCAATACTTCCAATACAATTTCACAGCATCCAGTGGTCTTTCTGTGTCGTTACTATAGAAACGGTTTGTTGACACGCCGCGTGTTTGACTGTTCGACTGTGTTTGCTCGTAGTTGGTTCAATTTCAAGTTACTTTCAAGAAGATGGAAGTTGGTAGTAATACCCCATCGGATATATCTGAGATAGCAAATGCAATAGTATCCAATATGTTACCAGCCAAATCCAAGTTAATATGAGAAAACATATGACTAATTTCGTGAATGGTGCGACAAGAAACATGTAAAAAAGATTTCTGAAAATGTGCTTATATGCTACTTCGAGGAAAAATTTAAAATTATAAAACCTCCTCTTCATATCTTGTCCACACCAGAGCAAATATGTTCAAGTTCGGAGTTGATCCTTCTATTTTGTGCGAGCAGTGCAAGCGAGGTAAATATGGCTGACCATAAATTATTGTCAGCTAGTGCTGCTTCCGATGTATTGAATTCATTGAAAAAGAAGAAACAAAGGAAGAAACTTATTTAAAGCTGTATTTAAAAACCGACATATTTATAGTGGCAATAGTCTATTGTGAGATTCAACAGTAGAACAGGATTAAAGAATGTTCCAGATTTTATGCCGAATGTCCCCTGAAGATTTTAAAACTTTGCTAGAACTGGTTACCCATTTACAGGACAATTTATTTAAAAAGAAGTTCAAAGTGTAGTTTTAAAAAAATTATGAATAATATTCAAAAATATTTAAATATGAATGAAAAAAATAATATAACAATTGAAGAAAATAATGCTACATATTACATAATGTTTTCATTTAGATATTGAACAGCCATATTCCCGATGTAACTCAATGTGTCAAAATGAATATCACAGTGATTTGATATCCTATTGAAATTTTCACACATGTTGTGTTTAGGAGACTAGATATAAATTTGTTCTGGCTCTATTACAGAGAAATGTCTTAGAGTATCTAGTTCTAGAATTTTGAATGAAAAAGTTTATTTGAGATACTATATTACTTGCATCAATTTGACTGTGCAATAATTTGTATAAAAAAATATTGCCAGCACGTTTCCTTCGTACGTAGCGCGAAATGAAAATTTGAAATAAAAATTTGGTATGGTACGCCTCTTTCAGGATATTGACTATCACTTTTGAAACATAAAAACTTAAGGAAGCGTCTCTGAACTCGTTCAATCATCAACCTGTTACATAAGTTACCATAAGTATGAAACCAGAGGTCGTCAACTACTAATGCAACCATTAGTGAAAAAATCAATATCACAGAGGAGTTACTCCTATATCGGCACTAAAATATACAACTCTATTCCAGGAAATATAAAATCTCTTAGCAACAAAAAAACATTCAAAACACAACTGAAAATGTTTTTACTTCAGACTCCTAGATTGTATTTCACTACCTTGATAAAATGGTAAAAACAATGACTGAAAATATAAATGTTTAACCTCAACCATAATTATAAATTAATATTTTTATTGTATCTTACTGCATTTTATTGTATATTATTATTATTTTTATATCTTGATACTCATAATGGTAATAATAATGACTAAATAAATACCTTCTTCTTCTTACCTTAACCATAATTATAAAGGAATTTTTGATTGTATTTTCTGCATTTTAATGCGTCTATTGAATTTATTGCATTTGTATCGTATCTTTTATTATCTATATTTTATTATATAGCATTTTTATAGCATTTAATAGTATTTTATGGCATTTTATTGCATTTAATGTCCATACTGTAACTTCATTGTTTTCCTATATACCCTTACTTATAATCGAAACAAGTGCATTGCACTTATCGATTACCAACTTTATTTATGCTACTTTTATATGTACCTACTCTCAAAAATTATTCTTATTTCATGAATAAAGTTTATTATTATATATATACGGGATTCCATATAATAGAGCCGTATTCCAATTTAGATCTAACGTACGCGTTATATAAAGAACATAGAGCTTTTAGATTCCAAAAAGATTTGCAATTTCTCACTATAAAGCCATAGGATTTGAGAGCTTGGTTTACTTTTACCGAAATGTGGTGACTAAATGTCAGGTGATTATCAAAGTATACTTTTTTTTGTAAGTCATGCTTTTACATTTCGATGCATTCAAGAATGCATGCAAGAACGTTTACTGTTTCAAATTCTGATTATATCGAGATATACCGCAAGTATAGAACACTACGGCCGCCTCATAAAAAAAAACAAATTATTTTTGAAATATTCGAGAGGAAAATGTATTAACCAACATGTGGGGATAAAAATATAGGAGAAATTCCCAGCTTGATAGCAGAATGGATTGGAAAAGACATGTACAGTTTGATTATTATATCTTTACCCATGCGTCATCGTCACAATACCATAATACTTAGCTTAGCAGACAAATGTAAACGAATTTTGAATCGCTCATAGCGGTTGTAAGAAAGAGATATTCGATAGAGGATGTGTGATTTCTTCAATCATAAATTGATGATACATGGGTAAAGATACAATAATCGAACTGTATAAGAGCTACACAGGTCACTGTTTCAGGAGAAGCTCTGTAACTCTTCTGGCCAATGCAGGGCGCAAAATTACATCCATATAACGTCACGGTGGCTGGATATCTGCCTACGTAGCAGAAGCATGCATATATAGAAAATAGTTTGAATAACAAAATTGAGATTTCTAACGAAATATTGAATTGTTCATCTTCTTCTAAACAAATTGAAATAAACTAGTCAACACTAATTTGGTCGCACCCCAAAATTTTGACCCTATTAAAATCTGAATAACTTTTTTCTGCATTGGACAATTTGAATTCTGTTCACACTGTTCACTAGCCCAGTCTTTCAGCTATAATCTCGTCATTCTTCAAAACATGAGGTTCTTCGCATAAAATCGCTACAGGGTATTATCTGAAACTGTGCAAAATTTCTGAATTTTCAAAAGGCTCCCAAATGAAGAATTTTTTTTTTCAAATTTGACAAAAGTGGCATGAAGATGAACTCATTACCTCAAGATATTTTTCGAATTATCTTATTATCTCTTTTGTTTACAGGGTGATATCAAAAAATTTACTTTTTGGTTTTGCAGTCTTAACTTTTTTCCTCGTCAACCGATTTTCAAAATCTCGAGCTCATTTTGAAGATGAAACTTTAGATGAAGAGGTATGAAGATCGGAATGGACTTAAGATGAAGATTGAAGATCAAGGGTTTCCTCAAAGTTGACCTAAATCTGAAACACCCTCAAAATCCGGTTGGGAGGAGAATTAAATGAAAATCAACTTGTTTTCGGAATGATCATCCATTCTGAATACGTCCAGATCTTTATTGCTTTCAGCAGTCAAGAATTGTGCGTGAAAAAATCCAATTTCAACGACAGGATTATGAATAAAAAAATAATCAACCCATTGTTTTCCTGAAATGCATGGCCCGTAACCAAGGTAACAAGAATTACATTCAGTGACTGACAGGCCTGGCACGACGTCAATTTTGATTCGTTTGTACAAAAAATAATCATATCGATGCCGCATCTAACGCGCGAACAGCTGGAACTGGTTCCACGAATGACTGAACAAGGATTATCTACCCTTCAAATTGCCAATCTGCTTGGAACGACAGTTAGATCCGTCCAAAGGGCCCACGTCCGAGCTAACGCTGGGGATATTCAGTATCGACCTAGGGGGCCAAGAAGGGGAACAAGAAGAAGAACAACTTCCGCTCAAGACCGCCTTATTGGAAGATTGGTACGGCGGACTCGGACTTCAACCATCCTCAAAATTCGTCGTGAATTGATCGATGCTACGGGAATTCAGGTTTCATGCCAGACAATCCGACGCCGGATCCACGATCTTGAATTATACGCAAGGAGACTGCCTGCCCCTTACTGAAACCTGTACATCGAGCAGCAAGAGGATTGTGGGGGGAAGAACATCAAAACTGGGGAATACCAGAGTGGAATAGGTGTATATGTTTACGGATGAGAGAAGGTTCAACCTGTTTCGAAAGGATGGTCGAGTGTTGGTTTAGAGAGGGAGGAATGAAAGGTTATTGGAAGAAAATATGGAGGCGAGGGTGGCTTTTGGAGGTGGAGGAGTGACTGTGTGGGGTGGAATATCGATGAATGGGAGGTGTGAATTGATGATTCTGGGAGGAGAGAGGTATAGAGATTTGTGTATGAGCAAAATCGTGATCCCTTACGCCGCAAATATCGGCAACAACTTTCTTCTCGTTGATGACAATGCGAGACCGCATAGGGCTCACATTATCAACGAGTTTTTGATGGATCACGGTATTGAGCGAATGAACTGGCCGCCTTTCTCTCCGAATATGAATCCGATGGAACATGTATGGAGTTGTATGAAATTAAAATTGAAAGAAAGGGAAGGGAAAATGGAAAATTTGGATGACTTGGTGAATGCGGTACAGCAAGAATGGACAGCTGTACCACAGGAGTTCATCGATAGTCTGACAGACAGCATGCCGGAAAGGGTCAATGAAGTAATTGCCAAAGGGGGAGGACCCACTAAATACTGAATATTATAAATATTTTTCAATTCTAATGTCATCCAAGTTATTTTCTCTTTGTTGTTGTTCAATAAAAACTCAATAAAACTTGTTTTCTTGTTCTTGCTAACATGAATAATGCTTCACGATTCAGAAAAAAACCGCTATTGTGGAATGAGACTCAGCTGGTCAAGCTTGTCAGTCACTGAATGTGATTCTTGTAACCTTGGTTACGGGCCATGCATTTCAGGCGATCAATGTGTTGATTATTTTTTTTTCAAAATTCTGCCGTTACAATTGGGTTTTTCCACGCACATTTCTTGACTATTGAAAGCAAGAAAGATCTGGACGTATTCAGAATGACTGATCATTTCGAAAACAAGTTGATTTTCATTAAATCTCCTCCCAACCGAATTTTGAGGGTGTTTCAGATTTAGATCACCTTTGAGGACACCCTTGATCTTCAATCTTTATCTTGAGTCAATTCTGATCTTCATTTCTTCTCATCCAAAGTTTCAGCTTCAAAATGAGCCTGAGATTTTGAAAATCGGTTGACAACGAAAAAAGTTATGACTGCAAAACCAAAAAGTAAATTTTTTGAGATCACCCTGTAAACAAAAGAGATAATAAGACAATTCTGAAAATCTCTGGAGGTGATGAGTTCATCTTCATGCCAATGTTGTCAAATTTGAAAACAAAAAATTCTCAATTTGGAGTCCTTTTGAAGATTCAGAAATTTTGCACAGTTTCAGGTAATACCCTGTATCGATTTTATGCGAAGAACCTTATATTTTGAAGAATGACGAGATTATAGCTGAAAGACTGGGCTAGTGAACAGTGTGAACAGAATTCAAATTGTCCAATGCAGAAAAGAGTTATTCAGATTTTAATAGGGTCAAAATTTTGGGGTGCGACGAAATTAGTGTTGGGAAGTTTATCTGATAAAATTGTGGAATCAACTCTTCAAGAAATATCTGACGTTTCTGATCAGCAGCACATGAAAAATCTTCGGGAATTTATGTTGGAAGTAATTGTTCAAACTGTACTATCAATTATTATTCCAATAAAAGACATTGTTTTTTGATGAATGATCAATTAATAACTGACTCTGTTACAATTAATTAAATTCTTCGAAAAGTAATATTCCATGTTTATTTTTGAATTATTTTGGCAGTGAAAAAGGTAAACATTGTCATATCAATAGAGATACAGAAATGTCAAATAATATTTTTGTTACTCACTGCGTCTTACATAATATGCTTTGTCCGCTTAGTTCGACGTCAATCCATCAAAAATACAAAAAGTATGAAATGTACTGAAAAAAAGTACAGCACGCTAAATGCCATTTTAATTATGTGAATAGAAAATGTAACTTGAGTTGTTTATAAATGGAAATCCATAGCATTTCTCAGATTGTTTGATAAGTAAGTTACTGAAACCTTATTGAATAAACACGATAACATTTCAACAAATTATATTAAAATGCTACATGTTTCGCTGCACTCTACTTTTTCCAAGCGAAACATACCACGATGTTATTATTTGTGAACATCTTACATGTTTAATTGAACTTCAGTAAATTTAATTATTTAACAGTCTGAGAAGTGCTTAACGATCCAGATTTCTGAACACTTTTCGAAAGTGCTTAGAGCCCTTTGTGTCACTGCTCGGTACAGCTTTGTTTACAGGGTGAGTCAACAAAATTACCGTAATCAATTGCCAAACAGACCATTCGAGACTATCCTCCAAAATTATTACAGGGTGCAGCATTGAAGCGTGGCTAACCGAAGTGAGAAAATACTGAATACATCAAATCTATTCCATCCTCTTTGAATAAGCCAGTGCTACTCCACTGTCTGAAATAATTCGCGACCCATTATCCCACATCCTTTTTTGTCCATCTCGGGAGACTTGTTTAACTCCTAAGAACGGCTGAAAATTGTCGAAATATCAGTCTAAATGTTTGCGGAATTAAATGTTTTTTGTCGCAAGATGGCAATCTTGTCGGTCGCGTTTAGCTATTTTTATTGAGCATTAACTCAGAGATGTCGCGGTAGATAAAAATATCTCCCTTTGATATTATTAATTGATCTAGTTCTTTGAATCGAAACGAATGAACAGCGGAATTCGTGGGGTCGGTCAATGGTCATAACTAAGACTGACAGGATATATTAAATCGGGAGTGAGTTATGATCTCATATGGGTGAGGTCTTTCTTTGTGAAGACTATCAAATTTAAAATAATTCCCAACTCAGTTCTGTCGTGAAATAAAAAATTATTTATAACTCTGGGAAGCTTTTATGAGGTGGGCAGATGTTCGATTGTTTTGAAACACGCGAAATTTTGTCTCGTTGGTGAACTATAACATTTCATCAACATTCATGTCATAGTCGATGCTAATCAAAGTACGAGAATAATCAGTTTTGGAATGAGAAGTTACTACTTCCACATTAATGAAGAAACATAATTGGAAATATCGTCTGCTACACATTTCATACAGTGTGTGCGATTTGAAATTGAAACTACAACACCCTGTTATTTTGGAACCCTTGGACCTATTTTGAGACACATCTCATCAGCTGAACATATTGGAGTTCCTCAGGGGTCAGTCTTGGTACCTATACTGATTATCATCTACATAAACGAACTACCTACCACTCTGTTTGGAGTATTTACAAGTTTATATGCTGATGACACCACCCGACTTTTTCTGAGGTAGTGCCTCAAAATAGACAAAACTTAAATAATCCTGCTTTAGACCTGAACATATCAGGCACTTCCCTTGAACGAAGTACAGAAACAATATTTTTAGGCATCGATCTCGACAATTATCTTAGCTTCAAAACCCTTTGAACTATTTTCGATATTATTGACTAATTTTGTTTCACATCGATTGACTCAAAATTCACAGATTACCCTAATTTGATAATTTTGAACCGGTTGGCGTTCGCAGAATTGCTCTATCTCTAACAGTTCCCGAGTTGTAATTTCCCATCATATTTATTTCTACTTCTATTCGTGATATTTTTGAGGTTGTTCTTCTTCACCAAACCTTTGATATGAGCATTAACAATATATATATTTTGCCAAATCTGAGGCGGCGTTATAAAAAAAGTATCGAGCGTGAAGGGGTATTTAAAAACATAGTTCCAACTTTTGATTTGTTGATTTTGGTTAAACTAGAGACAACTCTATGAATCGAACGCAACCCTGTTACTTCGTATCTGAGTAGGTATGCGAAGAATTCTTCCACTGAGGGCCGATTTTTCAATGTACTTTAACTTCGAGCTAAATTTAACTCATGGTTAGAATGTAAGTCGATTCCTTCATTTAGTAAATGTCATATTCATTCTAACCACGAGTCAAATTTAACCGGGAGTCAAAGTACGCTAACACGACATTGATAAACTGGCCCTCACTGACAACTTTTTGTAAATAAATGTAAGAGCTAGGACAGTTTCCGGATTATCTGAAGATAGGTAAAGTGATGCCCCTATATTAAAAATATTAATCACTAGCAGCCGAAAACTGTAAACTTCCAATACTGAATCATATTTCCAAACTAAATTTCGAAGAAAGAAATACTGTTAATGGATCTCAAATCGACAAGACGTGATGGCATTTCCCATAAATGTTAGAGAACCTTTACATTCTACCGAGATCAAAACATTCAAGAGATAAACGTAGCTTTATAACAATTAATGCCGCTTTTCAAAAAATTCAAAAGCCCTCGGCTCTCATCAATCTAAAGGCCCCGAGATCCACTTTCCCTTTGACTACCTGTCATATCAATTCATCCTTTCAAGAGGTCACAATGGAAATTGTCTGCCTCCAAAGTCAGTTGTCGTCTTTTTGTTTCCTATGCTTGTATGGAATTGAATGGACCTTTCTTGCGACGACGGCCTTCGAAAGGGCTAAGCACAGTCTGGATTAAAATGTCAATTGAAATAAACGGTTGCCTTCCTGATTGAGTTCATTTTTATTTCAACTCTGCTGTAGAGGAGCATTGTAAAAGACGGAATAAAAGCTAAAAAAGTTTATTTGGAGACTCTATACTACCTACATTGGTAGCGAAGGCTGGTAAGAAAACAAACGTCAGAAAGCTTCAGTATTATTTCTAGCAGATTTTAATTGTGCTGTACCACAAATATGCAGTGACATTTTTTTTAAATTGCACAAATGCATTGTAATGTCGGTATCTATTCTACTTGCTCAGGAATAAAAATACTATACTTGTGGAATCGATATTATTGAAAAATTTTGAATACGACATGTTTATAAGACATTTGAAAACAAAAGAGGATGGAAGTTTCGCAATTGAAAATTATGACGTCTGTTTTATTGTAACTTTTAAAAAGGTGGAGTAATGATTATCTCTAAAGATGGAATGGAGTATGAAAACAGCAAAATTCAACAATGGAATTACACTGTGCGATAACGTCTATTCACTAGTTGATTTTCAACTCTTATTAATCGTAGCTCAAAGATTTTGAAATTTTCTTAAAAACTTTTTTATTGACAAAAATATTTAACTTAAAAAAAGAGGTCACAAACGGGGATTTCAAAATAAACTTCAATTAAAAATAATGCCTTTAGCTAAAGAATCTCTGTATGAAACCAACAGATCATATGACTCCCAGATATTTCTTCAACATTGATAATAATAATAATATATTTAATCCAGTCAGATCATATTACATGATATTGGACATGTAAAAAAAATAGATAAAAGTTATATATACACATATATACATATACAATAACATAAACACATTCAAATATAATTATTCACATTAAAATGGACGGTAAAGAGGCCCTGAGATTTATAATATAAATAATATTAAAATATTCCTTCCTTGAATAAATCTGATGTTAAAAAAATAGTCAATACAAAACATGAATCAAACATAGAAATCGTCGGTGTAAAATATAAAAATAAAAAAATTTAAAATAAACTTGTCAGAAAAAGCATCTTTGAATCTCATCACAATTATCACGAGACGTACTCATTACTATTTCAAGAGTTTTCCAGATATTCGTTAATAGAATAGAAACTTCTTTTCCACAAATATTATTTAACTTCCTGTTTGAATAAAGGAATTTCTGAAATATTTCTTATGGCTGATGGTAAACAATTGAAGAGACTTTCGAAACAACGCAGTACGGTGTTGTTGTAATTTTAAAAGATGTCCGTTTCTAGTTGGATATATGTGACACTTTGCGTTAGTTTCCATCCTGTATTAATTTTTTTTACATAAAGTAAGTAGACAACTATAAATATAAATAGAGGGTAATGTTAAAATACATTACATATAGTTTATATGAAATTTCGAGGTGATCATACAAGATCGAAGCAACATCAGGGGCAAACCTTGATGTGGGTTCCAGGACACTGGCATCGATGGCAAAACTGAAGAACTAGACTCTAGTTGAAAGGAATAACTGCATTAGATTAAATGGTTCAGTGATAAATGTCGTAGATGACATCAAACGTATTACTGACAGTAGTGACAGTCTTGAAAACAATGGCGTTTAAGACTTGTAGAAAACGTTTGACATGAAATAAACCTAGTCTTCTGAAATGAATTTCCTTATAATTGCAATTATTGAACGAACAATAAGACACTGGTCACTACGCCGATCCTGTTCTTCTCAAGAAGCTAAAGCATTTGATAAAAATTTAGAATTTCACTTCTGCGAGGTCATATTTCATATTAAATTATCAGAAATGATCATGCACCAAATAGCAGCAGCCAATCCAGTTTCATTTTTCAGCAAGAGAGCATTTTTCAATTTTCGCTGAAGATGTTTCTCCTTGGCAACCACAAGCACCATTTATTAGTTTCACAATAATCGACTACTGATCGACAAATCTTCACAATTTTATTAGCAGTTTGCAATGGCAAATTGTTATGGAACAATGGACTCATTCAATCTAGGGTAACAAATTAAAATTGAACTTCCGCTCTGAACAGTAGAGCATCCAGAATCAATAATCATTCAGTGGTTACGGTTGGTATTGAAAAAAAATTGTTGTGTCATCAGGCTTCACCCTTAGGAGCAACCCTCAGAAGTCATTATGCTCATTACTGGACTTTTGACTACAGGCGATTACAAACGAATTTGAGTCTGATAAAAATAATGTGGCTCACTCACATTTTGCTGAAATTCGATAGGTATGGTGTTTATAAATTTTTGGCCAAAGTAATTGCAGCAACGCTGTCCCACAGTATTTTTTCGTCGAGGTATAACTTTGAATATTTAGAGTTCTTCCTGAAAATGATTCGGAGTATCCATCGTTGATTCGCGTTCAGATAGTCAAGGTCGGAATCACTATCAACTCCCCAGGCAGAAATTGCGACTGTAGCAAGCAAAAATATATTATTTTCAGGTGCTTAATTTCTGAGGAATCTCTCCTATATTTGAATTTTGGCACAAAAGTCCTTGGAGTTTATTACAAATTTAGTGGGAAGGTTCCATTTAAGATGGAAATCAATAATGATACCAAGGTATTTTACACTATTTATTTCTAGGATTTTTGTATTGTCGTCAATGTCGGGGAGTCCTGATCCATAAGATGTGAAGTTTTTTCTACATTAAGCTGATTGTGTTGAAACCATTTTTATTTTGAAACCGTTTTTTAACTCGTCCCACTTAGTGGTATCATAGTATGGCTGTGTTGCGAGAACGATTGGGCCAAGTACAGTACCTTGGGGTACACCGCAGGTGATGGTTCTTGCCTCACTTTCACACCCATCGATGTCGACATATTGGTTGGTCAAATAGCTATCTAGTAGTGTACGGGACAGACCGTGAACGCCGTAATATTCCATTATATTCAACAATTTTTTATGATATACGGTATCGAAAGCTTCAAAAAGATCCACGAAGATGCATGTAGTACAAACTTTTTTGTCCAACTACTTGTAAATATCTTCAATGAGTGTGATTAATGCGTCTTCTGCGGATTTCTCTTCTCTAAAGCCAAACTGAAATCGCTGTTTTAAGATTTTTTCAAACACTTTGCTGATACTTGATATGAGAGAAATTGGTCTATAGTTTTCGGTTTTATTTTCATCACCGTTTCTGAATGAACGTTTTTTTTAGAATCGTTGGAAATTACTGGTGGTCAATTATTATTAATGATATAAGTGAGTGGACCAGATAATTCTTGATTCATCTCTTTCAAAGTTTTTTTTAAGTTGTTATTTCCGTCAACCAGCTGCACACCCTTAAGAGTCCAACCCTCAAAAGTCTTCGAAAGACTGGTCCGAGCTAGGGAAAACGCAGCCCTCACCTTTTAACGTGTGATGCCATGCACGAGACCGATGACCATGCTGGGAATCGAACCCATGACCCTTAGGTTAAGAGACAAGCGCTCTTCCATCATGACCATCACGGCTCTGATTTCATTTATTCCAAATGAAACAGTAATTTTTTTCCAAGGCCGATGAAGTAATTAATGAATTCATTTCCTTTCTTCCTTCTTATCCAAAATTTCATTATTATCTTTAATTTTTATAAATTGGTAGATGTAGCCACTACGTGGTGGGAGATCATCATAAGAAAAAGAAAAGAAAATTTCTATGTTTTTATCATATTCAATGTGTTAAAGTGGTATAAAAACTTAGAAATTTTCTTTTCTTTTTCTTATTTATTTTTTATCTTTTTAATTTTATTTTCAGTTTTGGATTTTTTCCATAAACGGTTTACACACCGTGGATGAGTTCGAACGTTGCTCGACTAGTTTATTGAAATAATTTTTTTTTAAATTTGAATAGCTTTATTTGGGGCCTTTGGGGGTTTTTATTTTTAGTTTTAATTGTATAGATACATATAATTTTTTCTTATATAGAATTTTTGAATCCCATACTTATCTCTGGCTTCTTACCAGTTTTCCTTTTACTCGTTTTTTAACATTTTTGTGTATATTAATTGCGTCTTTCAGTATATTCACGAACATATTAATGATTTTGTTGATATCATCGTTTGTATTGATACGATTTGTTAAATAATAACGCCGAGCACATTACTAAACTGTTTATTTTCTAACTTTACTAAAAACATACAACTACTTCACTAACCAATAAAACACTTAGATTTATACAACAATACAACTAGCTAAATATTCCAAACACTTATATACTTCTTCAACAACTGCTTATCACTTCTTCATAAACTTCTTAATCGTCATAACTACTTCTTATCAAACTTCCATTAAACTTTCGCTTCATATAGTCCAGCCGTACAACCAGATGCTTCGCGATCCGGTCTAGATTACTCACACAGAATTCCACCCAAATAATAATCTCTTCTTGGAAATAATTATCCACGATACGCTTTCGAGTCGACCCAGCGGCGTAGCTAGGGGACTTTTATCACTCTCAGTATATAGTATATACATTTTGACTCTTTCTTTTAGTTTTGAATAATAAGTGAAATTTTTTATATCGTTCCTCATTTTTAATTTCAGTGTTATGTATTCCACTATTTACCATAAGTGATATTGGACAGTCGTCTCTTCCATCACTCTATGGTTCTGTTTATACTCATCTCAGAGATATGTTCATTGGAACTTTTGATATTTGAATAAAGTAATGATTCTACTAACAGAATTTGTACCCTTTATTCTGGGACACGTGCATGGACAAATTTCATGAATTCGAGTGGTAACTTTAAATTATGTCAATATATCTAATTACATTTTTTTTGGTTGAATACTATTTGTTTATTTCCCTTGATTTGCAAAGAAACTTAACAGTACAGAAACATGGAGAGCCGACAACGCGAAAAAGGACCTTTTTGAATGTTGGAAGGACAAATTGGGCCGTGGTGGAGGAGATAGTCTCGACATATGATATGGGGAAAATAGATAGCAGTGAGGAGGTAGAAGCAGAAGCGGGGAAACTCCAGTCCTTGATTGTTCGGGCGTGTCGCAAGGCAATACCCAGGAGTACAAAAGAGGAGCAAGAGGAGAGAGAATGGTGGAATGATGAGTTGGGTAGGATGAGAAGAAGAGTGAGGAAACTCAGGAGGGAGTACCAGGAAGAAAGAATAGAGGATGAAAGAATCAGAAAACAGGGTATATTTAGGAGAGAGAGGAATGAGTACAAGAGGGGGATTGCAAGGGCAAGAATCGAGTGGCTGAAAGAAAGGGTCGAGAGGTTGCAATCGGAGAAACCGTGGAACAGAGTGTTTGGGCTCCTGAGGAAAGAAAGGGCAGAGGAAATACCGGGCACGGCTAAGAGGGAGGATGGCACATACACCGAGGGGAAGCACGAAACCAGCAGATACCTGCTGGACAAGTACTTCCCGAACGATGACAGGGGAAAAGACACCATGGGTAGACGCTGCATTAGGGAGGACGGAGATGAAGGATGGGGACCGGAGCAGCCCAACTTCACGGTGAGGGAGGTACAAGAGGTAATGGAAGGATTAAAAGACAACAAAGCGACGGGAACAGACGGCATACCTAATGAGGTGATGAAACACGTGGCGAACCTAATAAGCGAAGATCTTACGGATATACTCAACGCATGCCTTAGGCTGAGGTATTTCCCTGCAGTATGGAAGGTGATGAAGGTTGTGTGGATTCCTAAGAAGGATAGTAGCCTAAGGCCGATCAGCTTGCTGACCGCGTTAGGGCGAACTTTCGACCGGCTTCTCAGCGGAAGAGTACAGGTGTGGTGTGAAAGAGGACAGAAGTTCTCGCCCTGCCAATTTGGCTTCAGGGCGGGATTGGACACATCGACTGCTGTTGAGAATATGGTGGAGAGAATAAAGAGAAGTAAGAACGAGGGTATGCATAGCATGGTGATGGCGCTGGATTTGTCGAACGCTTTCAACACGGCATGGGGACCTGCGATAGGATGGAATATGAGAAAGATGGGGCTACCGGAGAACATTGGCAAGGTGTGCATGGAATTTGTAGGCGAAAGAAGAGTCAAGAGTGGAGGCGTGGAAGCGATCGTGGACAGGGGGTGCCCGCAGGGATCCAGCCTGGGACCCACGCTATGGCTTATTGTCATGGAAGCGTGGTTCGAGAGGATGAGGGCAGTAAACGAAAAGGAATATGACAGGATAAATGAAGGGGTGCCAGCAGCGCACAGAGTAAGTGGTGGGACGAAGGTGTGGGCCCAGGCCTACGCCGACGACCAACTGATAGTGGTGGTTGGCCCGTCGGTAAAGAAAATAGAAAGGATGTGGAAGGAGGTGTGGAAAGAATGTCAGGAATGGGAGGATGAAATGTGGCTGAGGTATAACGAAAACAAGACCGAATGCATGTTTGTCCCGGCCAGGAAACTGGACAAGGAACCGGTGGTTAGGGTGAGAGAGCAACGGATTGAGTGCGGCGGTAACATCACATACTTGGGCATGATAGTAGACAAGGGCCTACTGTACATTGATCATCATAAGGAGGTAAGAAGGAGAACGGCTATAGTTGCAGGAAAACTAAGAAGATGGACGGGCCGTGACGTAAGGCTAAGGAGAGGATGTGTCAGACTGATTTTCGAAAGAGTGGTTAAGCCGGCGGTGATGTATGGCGTCCAAGTGTGGGGAGCAAGAGCGAAGGACTCTAGGGTGATCAGACAATTGGGGGCGATACAGAGACCGTTTACGCTATCGGCCAGCGGGGCATATAGAACGGCGCCGTCAGCCGCGTTATGCGTGCTGACTGGGATGGCGCCTCTATACATAGAGGCAGCAACGAGGTATGAAGAATGGAAGGCGCACGGAAAAGAAAAAGTAAGAGGACGGATAAACAGGTGCGACAGAATATACCCATGGATGATCGGAACAATTCTGGAGAACCGAGAAGGGCTAAAAGAGGTATTTGTGGACGCGGTTAAGAGAGAGGATGGACGAGTGGGTATAGGATGGGCGCATAAGGAGGGGAGCGAGTGGAGAATGGGTCGGGAAAGAATCAGTGAGCTGGGAAGCGTACAGGAAGCCGAAATGGTGGCTATAGGTAAAGGGGTACTGATGGGTGGAGAGATGGACATAAGAATAATAAGTGACTCGCCTGGAGCAGTGGAGACCATTAGGAATGCGAGGACGAAGAGCAAAAGGGCAGCTCGTATTAGGAGAATGCTTGAAAACAGAAGGGTAGCGGGATTGGTGACGGAAATTGAGTGGAGGAAAGGGCATGTTAGGCAGAATGAGGGTAACAGAAGAGCAGATGAAGAGAGTAGAAGAGGTGCGGAACTGCAAGAGATCACATGGCAAATAGACTTGGGACATAGCAGAATGGAGGAGAGGGAAAGGATTAGGAGAATGGTGATGGAAAAATGGCAGGGTGAATGGGACAGCGGCAGGACCGGCAGAAGCGTACATGGTATGTGCAACAGGGTAGGGATGGGGTGTATACCATTAGCAAGGAAGGCAGTGCAACTGGTCACAGGGCATGGGAACTTTCGGGGTTACCTGGCAAGGTTCGGAATTGCACAAGAGACCCCATGCCAGTGTGGAACTGGCGGGACTGACACGGCGGAGCACATCAGGAATGATTGCATGCGGAGAGAAAGGGTAGAATGGAGAAGGAGGATCGAGGAAGAGGAGGATAGACTTGGAGCGTTACAGCTAAGGGATACGAATGGTGTGAAGGATGAATGGGTAAGGATATTGAATGAATGGGCGGGGGCTGTGGTCGAGGATGAAGAAGTATGAGAACCAACATAGTGTCAATGCGACGGTAATAGTGGCCTGGCTTCGGTATAAACGAGCGACGAAAGTAAATCGGGAGAGCAGGCGCTCGGATAGAATAAGACTGCCGACCAGGGAGGGCGCTGTTTGAATGTGGAGGATGAGCGGAATAAAGAAGGAAGGATCTTCCCCGCTGATTGCCCGCCCGGTATTCGGTGGGTCACGACCCAACGGTGGTGGGGGGGTGTGTCGGGGCGGAGGAGCGAGGGATATCGTGACGTGGACGTTGGAATGGGATGTAGGTGCAGCTTTATGGCCTAACGGCTTGGCAAGTGCAGCACACCTGGGGTGGTTTTAGTCAGTAAGAGTCTGACACTACTGATACGCGATGGACACCGAGCGATCAGAGTCCATGAGGATTTCCACCCCACTGAAAAAAAAAAAAAGTTCAGAAACATGACAAAAATCAATTCCGTTATGCGTACGAACCTTCGTTGATAATGTTGTCCTCTACCATATAATTCAGAAAAATATTCCTAAACTCGCGTGCAGTTGTCAAGTATTGCATTTTTGAAATAAAATATAATAACACGCCCGTTGAAGAATTAGTTTATCTGGAATAACGCCACGATCGAATTGTAAACACGAATTGCGTGTCAATGATGAAAGAGCAGATAATCCTGTGACATTTTCTAAATTGCACAGTGTCAAAATAATGGCTTCGATGGCGTTCAAAATCGAATGGAAAATATTTCCGTACCAGGTAGTAAAATACCTGATTATTAGAATACTACAAGCATATAGATACGAGATCTGAAGTTAAAGTTTCCAGAAAAAAATGTCGGTTTGTTGGTATTTTGAGTAGCTGATGTCCAATTTCATAATGAACTTAGAGTGTGATTTTAATTTAAATAGCTGTTAGACTGTGACTATCAAAATTGAGTTGCAATTGGTAGCCAGTCACTGTCTGACAATTATTTAAACTGAATGACACTTTAATAGCGATATCGTCTGCAAAACTCAAAATTTTTCCTTTGGTATCAAGCAAAAGGAGATAAATTGTAAAAAGAATCGGTCCTAAGACGGTTCCTTGCGGGACGCCAATCGTAACTATTCGAGGATGGCTGATTGTTTCATCAATATTTACTATCTGCTCTCGTTCACTCAAGTAACTTTTGAAAATGTCGTATGTTCTTCCTCGAATACCCTAATTTTCTAGTTTCTACAGTAGCTTAATATGGCAGACAGTGTCGAATGCTTTAGAAAGATCAACAAAAATGCACATTGTTGGTATTTTTTTGTCTAAAGCTTCGTAAATATACGATGTAAGAACTTGTATTTTCTGTTGATCTTCTGTCTCTGAATCCATATTGTTGATCAGCTACTATTTTGCACTTTTTTTTGGAATTAACCAGTCTCATTTTCAATACTTTTTCAACAACTTTTGCGATATTTGAAATTATTGACGAAGGCCTTTTATACTTAACTATATCTGTTTGTTCTCCATTTTTATAAAGGGTTTTGATAACACAGATTCTGAATATGTTTGGGAAACTCTCAATTTCAAAACTTCTATTGATAATGAAAGCTAATGAAGTTTTGATCTCCTCTGAAATCATTCTTAAGGTTTCTGACTAGATGCCGACATAACCAGGTGATTTGTTTGGTTCGAGTTCCATAATATGTTTCTAATAGGTATATGGAGATTTGTTTTTATGTGTATTATGGTGTGATAGTTTGCTGGCTCTGTGATTCTGTTTGCATATGTTTGCCCATTGTTATTGTGCCATCTTTTAATTTAATGTGAGGTATTTTCATTTCGAGTTTCGATTTATTGCAAACCTTGTTTACGCATTGCCAGAGTACCTTAGAGCTGTGTGTCATCTATCACTTTCTGTTCGTTTCTTTTCTGTGCTTATATCAGCAATATAGGTATTTTATTTTTAAGGGAATGGTATTGTTTTTTCAGGCTGCTTTAATAAAAATTGATGTTTTTTGTTTTTATCAATTATTATTTGGACGATTTCTTAAGAGCGTTTTAATTTTTTCGTGACATTGTCATTGTATTCTTTTTCATATGTTATATTTACGAAATTATCAGCTATTTCATTGGCATCTTCCGATTCATATATTATATTATTCCAGTTGATTTCAGATCTACCTTAGTCTTCTATAATTAACATATCAAGTGATTTTTTTTTCTAAGGGATATTCAATTTTTTCCATATCAAGGAACACAGTAATGTTGTAATGGTCAAGTATATTTGAGTGAAAAATTTGTTGTTATTGTTTTTTAAAATTGTTTTTTTCATTAACCAGCTCTCATCCCTAAGCTAAGGATTAACGAGGTCTTAACTGTTAACGTGCGATTCCTAGATAAAAGATTCGATTTGGATTTTATTATGTGCTTTAATGAAAATGTGATCCAAGCATGTTCCGCTTCTTGATCTGGTAGTTTGATTGATATAAGAAATGAATCCTTCGGTATTCAGTATATTATTGTACTCCTCTACCTCATCTCAATCTGATAGGATATCAAGATGTATGTCTCCGCAATGATTGTTTCAATATCCGCATAATTTAATTGTTTTAGATATTTTGTAAAAAGCAGTTACTCAGACATTCTTAATTTTCATAACAGAATGTACTTTCAAGACTTTGAATTGATGAGGCGAATGCTTGTTTGAAGTTCACACCAAATATTTCAGTTTCATTTGATTTCCTGTGCTTCCGAATATTATTACCTAGTTCTTGAAATTTCATAAAAAGCCTTATTTAATTTTGTGTTAACTGCTTCAACTTGCTCTGTTCATCTGAGACTGGAATCAATGTGTCTAAAACTTTGTTGTAGTAGATTCAATTATGTTACTCTCGACTCGACATGTTAGGATATGTGAGTTGGAGATGATATTATTAGAATGAAAATATACATATTCAATAGTAGGAATATCAGTGGCTCCAGCACAGATTCTTGAGGAACTCGTGAAATAGTCTATAGTCCAATCTAAAAAAAAAACTCTGAATCCAATATTATACAATTTATTTTTGATGAAGTCTGAAGTCTGAAGTCAAATAAGGTCAAATAACAGACCTGCCACATGCCTACCGCTGTTTTTCTTGTGAATTGGAATGACTTTAGCAAACTTGAGTGACGTTGGAAACTTGCTTTCCATGATCAATATATTTTCACTGATATATCCATATGCCTGTACTGTTTTTTTAATTTTTGATTGCATCCTCAACTTCTTCTGGTGTTACAGTGTGTCTCTTCCCACAAGTTTTACCCAGCCGTCCCTCTGAAATCACATTTGTTTCGCAAAATCGCACACAAAACACGGGATCCAAAAAACTATAATACCCATTCCGAACAGGCCTCTTTTAATCTCCTTTTTTAAATGGTGTTCAACGACGCGACGAATATTTTCATAAGAACTGATTTCGAAATTGAGCCGGGCATATTGTATCAGGATTATCCTGCCCACTGACGCAGACAGCAACAATGCAACTCGTATTGTCGGCGGCGGCTGGGGAAATGAGCAACGATATGATAGTACATCTTGACGTTTGTAGGTAGGAAGGACTCTTGTTGCAGGTATACTCGTCAGAGAATCGAGTTCGGAGTAAATATTTTGGCAAGTACAGAATGTGCCGAAGAATATTAATACACGTACATTGTGCTGGAATTTACTAAATGGTTATGATAATTAAAAAGCAGACTCTGGTGATGCCCTAATTGAAGAAGAATTGGAATTGTAGATATTGTAATGTAATGGTAAAAATGGACGGTGACTGATGCGCTGCGACCTAATTAGATCTATTGTGCCCCATCTTCTTCTGCTATGTCAAGGTGTTCTCGATTACAGCAGCCCCTCAAGCCCCAATTCCTTGAGAAATTTAAGGATTTTCAGGGGATCTATTCGTGATATTTCTCCCACAGTCAGCTGGTGTGATCCCAGTATATACAATATTTTGTGATGTACAGCATAACACTCCATCAATATATGGTGTTGTGTTTCTGGATGTTCCCCACAGAATCTGCAGATGCTGTCCTCCTCTAAGCCTAGCTTCCTTAGGTGTTTTTTGAGTTTGCAGTGCCCCGTAAGAAATTCAGTGATTGTCTTTAGATTAGTTTTGCTGAGGTTAATCACTGTCTTCGATCTTGCTCGGTTGAAGTTGAGGAGATCTTTGGCCTGCCTTAGCCCTGGAAGTCATTGCTTCTTCAGTTTTATTGAGTTCGTCTTATAAGTAAGATTTTCCAAGTCTGCAAAATGGTTCTGGCCCGATCAGTGGAGTTGATGCCCCTTTTCGTGCCAGGATATCTGCTTGTTCATTGCCCTGCACTCCGACGTGCCCTGGCACCCAGAGGAGGATCACCTTGTTGTTCCTGCCTAGATCATTAAGTTTGTCTAGGCATTTCCAATCCATCTTTGAGTTGATGTTATATGAGCTCAACGCTTCGATGGCTGTTTGACTATCGGAGAGGATTGCAATTTTCTTGATCCGGTATTTCCTGTTGAGGTTGAATTGAGTGAGTGCACCTTTCTATGGCGTCAATTTCCGCTTGAAAAATACTGATATGGAGAGGAGTGAGGTCCAGAATTACCTCTATTGCTGCTGTTGGAATCGACCTTATTGCTCCTGTTATACAATGACATGCTAGTCTTTGCACTTTCTCCAGGCTTTTCTTTGTTATGGCGAGTTCGGTTATGCTGTACCACACTACTGCTCCGTAGGTGATCATAGGCCTCACTATCATGGTGTTCATCCATCGCAGTATTGATGGGTTACAGCCCCACGTTTTTCCTGCAATGTTCCTGCATACCATCAGTGATGATTTTGCCTTGTCAACGATCTTTTCTACGTGTCTGTTCCAAAGTAGTTTAGAGTCTAGGGTAAGCCCTAGATACTTCACCTCTTGCTCCCATTCTAATTCTGCTCCGTCGAGACGAACAGCCCTTAGGTGCTGAAACTTTGTTCTTCTAGTGAATGGTACCACTGTGGTTTTTGATGAGTTAATTCTCAACCCCACAGAAAGGCACTATGTTCTGGTAGTCTCTAGCTCCCTTTCTATGAGATCGCAGAGGGTTCCTTCGAATTTGCCTTTAGCCATGATGACTATGTCGTCAGCATATCCAAGGCAAGTGACTCCGTTCCCGGTTAGTGTTCCGAGTAGTTCGTCTACTACGAGACTCCACATCAGAGGTGATAGTACCCCTCCTTGTGGGCATCCCCTGTTTGTGCTTATCCGAAAGCAGATATCGCCCACTTTCGTTTCAGCAGTTCTTGTAGCCAGCATTTGGCACATCCATCTGGATGTGGTTCTGTCCACTCCCTTGTTCGTTAGGGCCCGATTTATTGCTTCGTGAGAGGTGTTGTCGAATGCCCCCTCTATGTCTTCTTTATGCTCCAGTGATCTCTGGATGCTTTCGGTAAGCACGTACAGAGCGGTTTCCGTTGATCTGCCCGCCCTGTATGCATGCTGCCCGGGGTGTAATGGCACCCTCTCCAGTATCTCGGTTCTAATATAGTATTACGAGTACTCTCTGAATATTCTACCGATATTCTCAAATATTATTGTGCCAATATCGCTTATTTCATTGATGCCAATATTGCTTTAGGAACATTCCACCAATATTATGATCAAAGCGATTTTGGACCGATATCGCAAAATGTTCACGTATTTTTTCTCATCTTCAATACGGTCGTATATTTTTCCAGTATGTTCATGATATCGTATCTCAATATACGCGGACCAGTATCGATGAATATTTCGAGATCAATTTTGTTTCGAAAATATTTCGCCAATATTATTTTAGTTATATTGCCCCAATATGGGGGTGCTACGTGGGCTTCCAAATTTGGCTCAATTTTTCTACGACACTTGGGTAGATCCTTCTTAAACGTACAACTAAATATCTACTTACAGAAAACCATACTTATAGAGAAAAAAAACTATAATCATCTATAATCATTAAATTATTATTTGAAATAAGTAGAATAATTTGAGTTTTTTTGGAACTAGCACCTACTAGAAATTACATCTTTCCTCGTTTTCCTCATCCTTTGGCTGCGCGTGAGAAGATGGAACTGCATCCCGCAATAAAACTGGGAAATCCATAGACAATAACAGTTTACATCCTTCTTTGTGCCAACTACTTCAAAGAGAAATAATCTCCATTCCACCATTGCAACGTCTATTTACACATACACCATCTTCATTCTGAAAATAAATGTTTCTCGAAAAAACTTGCTAAAGCCTTATTTAATACTCAAGAATGTCTGAGATACACTGATAATGGTAGATATAAGTTTCGATTGCAAACGTCGAAGTGTATTCAACGCTGTATACTCTCGATTCAATGTTAATTTTGATATTGTTTGGATTTAAAAATGCACGAATAGTTAGCGTTTTTGCTTGTTTATGTTTCTATTATATTAATGCTTCAGTCTAGATGGTATTTCTTGTGAATGTAGTTGGTATATCTCAAGGTGATCTGGGAGGTTTTTGAATTAAATTCGTCTGAAGTAGTATTACGGAAGAAAATTTAAATCATAAAGGACGGGAGTATAAGTTTGATGAGGTGGAAAAAATGGAATTTCAGGTAAAGATCTTTACATTCATTCTGGATAACTGAATCTCAATCACCAAATTCATGGTCAAGTTATCCTCCATATTCACTTAACACACCCTTATCATCTAGAAACACCCTGTATTACATGATGCACCATCCATTACATAATATGTTTCTATGCTATTGACATATATTTCATTTGAAGTTGTTTGTGAACAAAGTTGCGTAGCTGACAGTTTCAAATTTTAATTTGTCATATCCCATTTGAAAGTACCGAGAGAATACAAAAGAATTTCAATTAATTCACAACAGTGAGAAAATAATTACAAAGTTTCAGAAGTATTGCCTTTATGATATTCATATGCCATAACCATTATTGTGTACAATATTGGAGAATTAATATTGGACGGGAAACTCATGTAATGGCTAATTTGATGTTAATATTAATTTCATATCATTCAGTTCACAAATGAAAAAGTTGTGTGTCCTTCAAAGAGTTCGTATCCTATTGGAAAAACTTTTAATAATAATGGGTGTCATTTCATGTGGTTTTGATTAACAAATACATAGATTCCTTCTCAGAATTAAAGATCTGTCACCAACTTTTGACACCAAATAATTTCAAAACGATTGTCTATAAATGTACGTATAATCATCCGAAATAATTAGATTTATCAGAATGATAGATCTGCTGACAAATTGTTAAAACAATTTAAATTATAATATTTTGAACAAGTTCAAAAATATTGTGGCAGAGAGGTATCAACAAAGTAAGATGAATACGGAGTACCCTTCACACTAAGCGTTTCCACCAAGTGGAAAAATAAAGGAAAACATCTGTTAGAAAATATCTACTTCCCTGGCTAATACCACGACGGTCATTGAACTACATCTGACAGATATTTGTGCACCGTTCTTCTAAGAAGACCCAATTGCAAGTGCTGGTCTTGTAGTTAAACAGATTATCCTTCCTTTGGCTGGGAATGACCACCTGCAGACATGCATGTTTCGAGGTTGATTGCCTCTCATCAGTGACAGGGTAGGTCGGACAACATTATAATTATCCTGTCCCTACCAGATGAATAATAATCAACCGTTTAACTAATATTTCCCTACGGATGACACTACGATCCACAACAAAGTTGATCGCAGCGCCATCCGCACGGGAAATCATGAACAAGACAAAACACTCCTAACTAGCACAGACTCCGGTAAGAGTAAACTGTAATATTTCGAACACGTTCGATAATATTGTGCCAGAGAGGTATCAACAAAGTGAAATGAATACGGCGTGCCCTTCTCTCTATAAGCGTTTCCACCGAGTTGAAGAATGAAGGCAAACATCTGTCAGAAAACAACTACTTTCCTGGCTAATACCACGACGGACATTAAATCATATCCGACAGATATTTGCACAACGTTCTTCCAAGAAGACCCAATTGCAAGTGTTTTTCTTGTAATTAAACACAAGATTATCCTTCATTTGACTTGAAATGATCACCTGCAGACGTGAAGGACTGGTCAAATATATTCTGGAACCGATATTTGAGTTCGATAACGAATAAACTTGAAAAAATTACCGAGTTTTTTGAAGGACTTCTAGAAAATTCAGTGAGCTCAAAAAATGTAATACAGCAAAATTCAAAGAGTCTGGATCATAAACTCCTAGAAAACTCGGAGAATCAAATAGACAAACTCTTTCAAAACACAGAGGGTTTAAAAAACTTTGTGGTGTGGCGAATCGATTGGAAGAAATGATAGGAACTGTTGAGACAGCAGATGATATCGAAGAAGACACTGTTTTGAAAATTATTTAAAATTGTGTTTTTGTTTTTCGTTAACAAGCTGTCGTTTCCATATACGAACGTGAGCCCTCAGTCGAAACTTGTGCGAATCGATGATTAACGAGGTCTTACCTTTTATCGTGCGATTCCTAGCACGACAATGGAAGAGTTGATTGAAACAATTGATGTACTTCGAATAACTGTTATGTTTTCTAACCTTTATGTATTCCAAACTCCAGTCAATCTTTCCACATTATAACATTTCTGAAAAATTAAACAACTTATCAAAACTAAGCAAAGGGCTCGAGACTTTCACAATGCCTAATCGATCGTTCCATCTGTGGAGTCAAAGACGTGCACTGAGATGAAGATAAAAGAAATATCTCTTTTTGAAGCGTACCCATATTCATGTTATGCAGATTCCTCGGCTTGTGCCTCATTCGGTATGCATCTAAGGTATGATTACTAAATACATTTTAAGTACACTTCATGTATAATGTAATGCTGTTATACCGTGAATCATATCCTGCCTCCTATCCGTCGCTCATCTCGCGTCTTGAAGATGTTTGTCGTTAGGAATTTTTATTTTTGGTGTTTCATTTGTCGGGAACTTACCCCACACAGATAATAATAATAATAATAATAATAATAAAGCGTCTTTATTCACCATGAGATACAAGAAATAAATAGTAACATATTGCCTAAGAAAATTTCATAGTGAATAGGCGGAGTGTCAGCTTTCGCTGTTTTTAAACTCGAATGGAAAACAAAGAATTTATGTCGGTTTTGGACTAAGAAAACTTTTATTGGTCTGATATCACGATATACAGGGTGTTTAAAAATGTTGTGCCAAGATTTCAGGGGCATATAACACATAAGTTCTCAAGTGACTTGGGAAACAGAAAACACGAGTTGCATACAATATTTAATCCAACAAGTGAAGGAAATCGTTTTTTTATGAGATAATAATTGATAAGTTTTGTGTACCCTATAAATTTCAGAATGATGTGACAGTGACTTTTTTACATTTTGGTCAAAGCAGGTTGTTTGTTTGGTTGCCACGGGCATTATACATTGTTAGCAAATGTTTAAATAAATTTTCACACTTGTCAGTTCTACCTGCAGAAAGGGGAAACTTTTTTGAAAAAAAAAAAACGTATAGAAAATGGAGGAAACCGATGAAAATTACGTTCCTGAGGATCTCCTTATGGAAGCGGAAGAAGCAGCGTTGCAGATTTGGCCAGAAAAGTCCCGAGATGCCTTCGACAAGGAGTTCAAAATGTTTGAGTCTTGGATGAATTCACTGAAGATGAAAGGTATTGATGAAAATGTTCTATTGGCTTATTTCTTACATTAAAAAAAAAAATTGCCCCTTCGTCGCTATGGACCAAATACTCGACTATTCATCTTTGTAAAAATGTGGACATTTCGAAATGTGGCAAACTAACGAGCTTTTTGGAAAGCAAATCACAGGGATACAAAACAAAGGAGTCCAAGACATCAGAACGGCCTGAAATGTAGAAGTTTGTGAACGAAGTTCCCGACGAGTACTTGTTGATGAAAGTGGCTTTGATCATGGGGACTAGTGGTGCTTGTAGATGCGATGAATTGGTCAATTCGAAAATAGAAAATATTCAAGACAAAGAGAAACCAAGAAATCGAGAAGTTTCACCATACTTGAAGAAAGATTTCCAGTCAACCCGACCAATTTGTGTAAAAAACACATGTCTTTGAGACAGAAAGGATGCTAGTTATGGCCGCATCATTGTTTTTTTTAAATGGGAGGTGTACCAGCCAGAGTGTGGGAAAAAATAAGTTGTCGAAGATACCTCTAAGAATTGCAATGTTTTTGAAATTGGAGGAACCAAAGCTCTACACCGGTCACTGCCTGAGAAGGTCTTCGGCGACTCTTTTGGCCAATGCATGCGGGCTAACATGACTACTTTGAAGCATCACGGAGGATGGAAGTCCTTGACGGTAGCTTCTAATGTGTCGACGTCTTCCAGCACTATCAGCAGCTGTACCGATATGGGAGCGTCTGGTTCCAATGGACCAACGAATTTCACATTGACTTAAAATTCGAATAAACCGTTAGCATTTTCCTTCAATTTCAATAGCAATGTGAATACTGTTTGTAATAGTAATAAATAAATAGAATAATAATGTAAATATTAACGTAATTTATAACTCATTAGTAAGTTATGGATTATAACACACTAGTGTGTTATTTGATAGTTCACTTGTCTGAAATAACATTAATAATGACAGTCATAACAGTCATGGGTTGGATGAAGATCATTTCAAACTTCTGTTTGAACAGGATGAGGTCACATAGGGTAGCAAATATTGGAATATACGGATCGTGCCTGTTCAATTTTTTTTTATAAAATACTCGCACGTTATTCAAATTGTAGAAAGAAAATATAATGCGATTATGGAATTAGTTTTCCAGCTAATTTCAACTCCACAAATTAATAATTGAAGGCTTTCTCCGGTGAAAAGCGGTTAATTCGGACGAATTCATCTCTACAAGTAAATAATGTAAACTTCAAAGGACACGGATGTATATTAGAAATAAAAATAAATTGTGAAATCAACATGAAAGTTGTGCGCCTATAACTCGTATTCACTGCTGCTTTCTAGCTTCCGAGTTTTAATGAAAGGTACGGCAGCTCAGCTGCATTTTATCAGGATAGACGTGATAGGGGTTTATGATAAAACAGTGAAATATTTTACGATTTTGAGATCGCTACGAAAGATGCCATCCTAATAGAAGGCTGTCGTAGTAACTTTATTGCATGTTGTATTTGCTTTAAGAATATTTAATATAGTGGAGATAGGATTACAAAGGAAGATACTTATTGATTTTTATTTTGCATTGTTTTTCGTGTCTGTGATTCTGTCAGTTATATTATCTGCAAAAGTACAATATGACTCATGTTGTGTCAATCCGTATGGAGCTGTTTGAAAACCTATTCTGAAGAATGATAAGACTGTACCAAGACAGAGACGAAGTAATCCTGGAAGAAATCAGGAATATTTTGATAATAGTCCGACCACAAGTGTGAGAATTATTGCAAGTTTAGACTGTAACTCAAATTTTAGGAAATATAATAGTATAAAGCTCTTCAAACCAAAGTTTCTTCATACCTTAGAAGAAAGCGACAATGAAAAGAGGATGGAGTACAGACTATTGGCCCAAGGGAATATCTAAATTACAGGAATATCCTGAAAAAAATTCTGTTCAGTGACGAGGCAACATTCACAACCAATAAAACAGTTAATTCTCAAAATTCAAGGTACTGGAAGGAAGAAAATCCACATTGTTTGATACATTGCAGAAGACAGTACTCACAAAAAATAAATGTTCGGTGCGGAATATTACAAACTAGAATAATTGGACCCTTTTTTGGAAGCAATTTGAAGGTTTCAATTTTTTTGAACTGTTTGAAAAGAGAATTTTTCAACGTTATGGATGAACTGGCAGAAAAAGCTCATCTTCTATTTTAATAAGATGACTGTTCTATCCACAAAAGCAGGATTGTTAGAGATTGGTTAAAAAAAAATCCTTACCGGTGGATAGGGCAAAATAGTGCATTGATCGAGTTTTTCCCCAAATCGCCGGACTTGACTCCACTAGATTTTTTTATGGGGCTTCGTTAAGGAAAACGCATACAAAATTTGCCCAACTTGCAAAAAGGAACTGCGTGAAAGAATATGACAGGCTTGCAGAGATATCACTCAATTCAATGTGTAGGCACTGTCATGTCAATACATTCTTTTATAGTGGTCCATTCATGTTATTAATATTGATAATTATATCATTTGATATATATATTTCTATTATTTGACAACAAACTGCAGTGTTCTGAATGACATAACTATATCGCACCTAGAGTTGTTACGTTTTGAAGGATTATATTGAACCATATTATTTACAAAATTTTGATTGAAAATGCAACTACTTATTCGAATTATTTTAATAAAAAAAAAAGAATATTTTACTTTGTTTTATATGTGTTGAAAAAAACTATTTCACCGTGAAATTTCAGTCACATCCATTTGAAATTATCACAAATCCATTGGCATAGTCAAATTTTATTTAAAAAAATCGCAACTATGTTTTCTGGATATTTGATCATGAAAAAAAATTCGAAGTAGGCCTTCAAATTTTTATTGCTATTTCGAATATATAGCACCCTACTACAACTATTATTTGTCTATTCAAGAAAAAAAAACTCCTGAATCG
The DNA here is from genome assembly GCA_958502065.1 of Chrysolina americana. Taxonomy (NCBI): domain Eukaryota; kingdom Metazoa; phylum Arthropoda; class Insecta; order Coleoptera; family Chrysomelidae; genus Chrysolina; species Chrysolina americana. The sequence continues at coordinate 106,790,522 of OY293410.1, read as the reverse complement.
GATAATTAATAACAGTTTTTCCGTCGGCCGTTTATTTACGATGTATTTTATCGCACTCAAAATCGTTGATTAATGACCCCTGTTAATGAATGATTTTCTATTAATCAACGATTTACTTATATGCAACCCAACGTACATTGCTCCAATACATATTATATTTATACAGTTTGTCCCAGCTAAAACTTGTCACCCCCCCAATATCCAAACTCATGAAAAAAATGGAAAATCGCTCAGACCCGTCGATTTGTATTTCAAGGGGGAACACTTTCACCAAATACACCATCATTGTGTTGTCAACCCCCTCAACCCCAGCACCCCCTACTTCAGAATTTTCAATGGGACTACTATACTTGTGATACATCATTTTGAAGGGAATTCAATCCCAAATACATCGGTGTACTGAAATTGAGGATCGATCAAGTGTTGTTGAAGTTTTCATGAAAACTAATTTTTTCCAGATATTTTTATTTTTCATCACCTAACATGTTATCATCGTATGAAAGGTTCAAAATGTGAACCATTCAGTTCCATACAGAAGTATAAGCGATCTTCGAAATTTCTTCGCACATTGCTCAACATTTCTGGAGTCACTGCACGACACCCCACAACAATTCTCCTGCGTAGATCATCAAGAGAAGTTGGCTGGGTAATATAAACTTTGGATTTCAAATGACCCCATAAAAAGAAGTGTAATGGTGATAAATCAGGAGATCTAGCCGGCCATTCTATTGGTCCTCGCCTTCCAATCCATCGCCCTGTGAAATTGTCATCTAAAAATTGACGTACAGGTGCAACAAAATGTGGAGGAGCTCCATCTTGTTGAAAGGTGAGCTGACCGTCAAGTAACCTATCATCGTCTTCAAGTAACTGAGTGATTCTGGGGTTCACAGTTGTATCAAGAAGTTCTAGATACGTTTGTCCGTTGAGGTTACCATCAATAAAATATGGACCTACAATATGGTCTCCCAGAATACCAGCCCAAAAATTCAATTTCTGGGGAGTTTGTGAATGAGTTTCCCTGTACCAATGGGGATTTACATCATTCCAGTATCTGCAGTTTTGCCTGTTCACATGTCCATTTAAATAAAAAGAAGATTAGTCAGAAAAGCACACATTGTAGAGGTAATTAATATCACCAATCAATAATTGACTCATGATTTCACAAAACTCTGTACGTCTGTCAGGATCATCTTCATTTAATTCTTGTACATTCTGCATTTTATAAGGATGGAATTTTGCGTCTTTCAGAATTCGATGTACGCTGCTTTTCGAAACTCCAGAAATAGTCTCAAGTTGTCTTAACGATTGAATGTTGTCCATCACTGCATGTCCTACAACTGCAACAGCGACCCCTTCATTTTTCATAGGCTTCTCTCGTTCATGTTTTTTATTCAGCACTGATCCCGACTCCAAGAACTTATTCATCAATTGAAGCACGTACTGATATGATGTGGTGTTTTCTGGATGACTTTCATTGAAACTTCGAGCCGTAGCACATCGTCCATTTTCAAAATACGCAGCTACAATGGATATTATCTCTTGTACAGTATAAACCATTTTCGAATGTTTTCAAATTGTTGAATGCAGTGACTCAAATACATCAATTACCAAGGCGTAAACAAAGATATGCGTATACAAAAACACATGAGGGCAATTTTTTTTTCATAAAAACGTCTGTATCACCTTCGAAACTATTATTTCTGACAGCATATTATTTTTCAATACAGTGGCGTACCCACAGTGAACCTTTCTTACGACGCTAACATTTGAGGTGATGAAAAATTAAAATATCTGGATAAAACTTAGTTTTCATGAAAACTTCAACAACACTTGATCGATCCTCAATTTCAGTACACCGATGTATTTGGGATTGAATTCCCTTCAAAATGATGTATCACAAGTATAGTAGTCCCATTGACAATTCTGAAGTAGGGGGTGCTGGGGTTGAGGGGGTTGACAACACAATGATGGTGTATTTGGTGAAAGTGTTCCCCCTTGAAATAAAAATCGACGGGTCGGAGCGATTTTCAATTTTTTTCATGCGTTCGGATATTAGGGGGGTGACAAGTTTTAGCTGGGACACACTGTGTAGTGACCTGTGGCATATGCAACCGAACATATTTATACTTACCCGCTAAAACATTCATTTTGAAATCGAGTAGCTGTGTTAGTTCTATCTGTCATTATTTATTTCATTGTTGTGATTCCTTAAAATTCTACGTTTATTTTGATATCAAAAGATGGATAGTGATGAAGTTCTGTATAAAACAGTCAAACAGCAAGCTGGTGAAATGCTGGTTTGAGTCCAGGTACCCAGATTGCCTCAAGAAGGCGCTGGTGATACCTATCCTAAAACCTGGCAAGGATGGCCATCAACTCGACAGTTAACGTCCGATATCGCTCCTGAGCGTCGTTGCCAAGGCAGTTGAGAAGATCCTTCTGAAGCAGTTGATAACCCTCGAGGAGAGACTCAAAATGATCCCCGCTGAACAATTCGGATTTCGTGCAGGTCACAGCACTACCTCACAGATCGTCCGAGTTGTTCACGAGGTGAAAGAGGCAGCTCACCGAGGGTTGAATACAGTCATGGTCCTGCTCGACATGCAAAAAGCCTTCGACTCGGTATGGGTGGAAGGTCTTATCTGCAAATTGCTGCGAGCAAACATGCCTTCATATATGGTAAGACTCATGAATTCTTACCTGGTAAACAGAACTTTTGCGGTGAGGGTGAACAATACTAGATCCGCAGAGTATTCAATTGAAGCAGGTGCCCCACAGGGGTCTAGCCTATCCCCTCACTTGTATTCTCTACATACATATGATTTCTCTATGTGCGGGAGAACGAAGACGGCTATATATGCGGATGATACCGCTATATAAGCCCAATCGTTCTCTAGCGTCGCAGCTGCTATGCAGGTCCAGACCCGTATCTGGAGGATAACAAGATCGTGGTGAACCCGGCTAAGTCCGAGGCCCTCAGCTTCTCCAAGAAATTCAAGTTCTCGAAAGTCCTGCAGAAGTTGAGGGTCAAGGGCAAAGCTGTGGAGGTGAAAACCAACGTGAGATACCTGGGAGTAGAGTTGGACAAGCGCACAACATGGCACAAGCACCTGAACTTGGCTATTCAGAGGGCTGCAGCAGCGGTAAAACGCGTGTACCCTCCAGAGGTTCCCTCACGAGTCTTGAGGCTAAGATGACGATCTGTAAACAGATGATCCGGCCGGCTATGTTGTACGCCAGCCCAGCATTCTGCAGCCTGCCCAAAACTCCATTTATGATGTTGGACAGGATGCAGAACAAAGTACTCCGGATAATCACGAACAGCGATCGCTACATACGATTGGATGCTCTGCGCGAGCTTGCTGGCGTCGACTCGATCTCGACATATGTAAAAAACTTGTCGTACAAGTTTTACAAGTTCCACCTCCCCAAGAGTTCTCTAACCAGAGATCATACCAGAATCAGAAATGATGATAATGAGCCCCGAAAACACGGTGGGCTCATCTATCAAGCGCTGGACATCTTCCAGGAAAGATGGGAGGAACCGGTTCCTTAGGGAACCTAGTCGTATGTACGTAAGAAACGCCAAGTACTTCGACCCGGTTTTTTGCTTTTAGCCTTTCCGGGGTTAGCTCGCAATAATCAGCCTCACACGAACGTAGACAATAGCTGTATCTAGATTGAATGCAATGAACAACACGCTTAAGCTTTGCAGGAGGCGTGTATTATGTCACCTACAACCCTCATGAGCTCTATAATTCAACCCAACGCCAACACCAGCGGAGGCGGATGTCAGCGTCCCCTGCCCGGGACCCTAGGCACCCCTTGGCACAAGCGCTCGCCCTCCTCCCCAGTGATGGGGTGGAGGGGGAGGCGGCCAAAAAAACCGAAACTATTTCCAGATATCATTGAGATATTAATATTCAACAATAATAACTATAGACCCTTCAACATTCTGAAACATAATATAAGTAGTATTTCATTCAAAAACACAAAATATCCACGCAAGTGTCGTCCTTCCCACGTAATCCCCATATCCTCAATGAAATCCATTTTTCCGTAACAGCTTCCACATCACACAAAATAAATCACACATCATTTAATCCCACGGAAATCTGAAATGTGTCGTAAAAGTGAAACTATGCCATAGATAAATCTAGGCCCTACTTAGAGACCTTTCTCCTCTCCGCTATCGATCTTCTAATGATATGTCTAAGCACGTATAAATGCCGAGTTAATCCTCCAGACCCCAGCTGCATATCGTCGCCGAATGTAAGAAGAACACATGCACATGCCTTTGCATCGCACCTTCGTTTCCAGTTTGATAGAATGAGCAAAATCTCGTCTCGATATTGGGGAAAGGGGAGGTTTGAAGAGGAATCTGAAGGATCGGTCTCATTATATTCTCTTTATATTCTCAGAGATTTGTGAATCATTTTTCTACTTTGTATTGTACTCTTTCCTTACTTGGTGGGATAATAACTATCAACACAGTAACTTGTAAACGTAATCTTTTATAACTACTGACAGTCACTTCTATTGACAGTTATACAATAGTAATTCATGTAATAATGATTATAATAACGGTGGCAGATGTCAATTTGCACCATAATGATGTTTTATTATCCAACATACAAGACTTTATCTGCGGGGATTAATAAATGTAATATTAATAAACTATTCCTCAACATTTGGTTGAGAATGCAACAGCAAATTATTTATTCACTGTCAAACACACACCGCTGTCAATTAGACTAGAAGTGAAATTTTTGGAAACAGGTTATTCTGATGTCGGATAGAAAATAATTCAACACCCTATGAATCAAATCAAATCAAATCAATGCCTAATCACTTCATCCCATCGCCTTGCAGAGTTTTCTTACAAGAATATACTTCCTGTAACAACTACCAAATGATTATCGAAAACAGGTGTGGCCATCTGCATACTAGCATCAGGGGACCCGGCCCCAAATGCAAACGATTTCCACTTGTTTGTTGTTGAAATTGTTATTTCGGTCAACCAGCTGCACACCCTTAAGAGTACAACCCTCAAAAGTCTTCGATAGACTTGTCCGAGCTAGGGAAGATGCAGTCCTTACCTTTTAACGTGTGATGCCATGCACGAGACCGATGGCAATGCTGGGAATCGAACCCATGACCCTTAGGTTAAGAGACAAGCGCTCTACCATCATGACCATCACTTGTCTCCCCTCATTCCCGATTAACCGTTCCTAATTATTTAGATAGTGTTTTCCAATCGTTGGATTGACAGAGCAGGTCTAATTATTCGGCCCCACGGTGCCCAGATTGAAACCCTATGGAATTTTTCTTACACGCCTTTATATAGCTTCACCGGTGTGTGTTTGTAACCGACACCTTAACACTCGATTTTGACCCACTTTAAAAGTACAGATTTAATTGAAACTTAATTTTCCTGATCAGAATCGCCAGTATTAAATAATTTGCCTCGCGTATACTCTGTGTGAGTGCTTTAATTGTTCATATAGGTAGAAAATAATAATTAATGAAAAATATTAGTATCACTGATAAAAGCGAGGGGTGCTCAATATACGAAAATATAAAACAAAGCGCCCCACGCTTTTTTCTCAGCTGTACTAAAAATTTACTTTTTCTACAAAAGTCAAAAAATGACAAGGTTCGCGCATTGACAACAATATGCGAGGTGACCCTTTTTTACTATTTTATTTTTTATATTGAGATTTATATTGAGAATATTATTTATTTCAGCACAATATTTTTTGACATTTGTAGAAAATGTATTGTTTGCTTCTCATGCGCGAAATACTTTGGTGATCTCGACTATTTTTTTAACTCGGCTGCGCCTCGTTAAAAAAAATCAGTTCTCGATCACCAAAGTAGCATTTCGCGCAGTAGATGCAAAAATATCTATTTTAGTTCAATGTGTTATAAGAGCGTGTTTTTTAGTGTTTTTAAACTAAATTTTTTTTATAGGGACATGTTAAAGGCTTAGTTTATGGTGCGAAACCAATGCCTTGAATCAAAATTCCAACTGAAACTAACTAATTATTGATGCCTTTCAAACTTTGAGAAACACTTAGGAAATACGACATTTATTGACGAACTGGTAAAAGCAACAACATGCTAGAACAGACAATTTGTTCTAAACGTGAAAGATGGACCCCCACCTGGAAGAATTTTTGCAACAAAATCTTTGATATTGTGTTATTTCATATTTTGCTTAATATTATCATTTCATGTTGAAAAAAGAGAGCAAGTATTCTCAAATCATAATAATTCATTTTTTTCTTCAACTGAAATCAACCTAGTATTTTTTATTTTTTTTTTTAATAATCGCAAAGTCCCCTTAAATGCATTTCATTAAGCTGATTCCGAATATGTCAAAAATTGAATTGGATGAAATCTTATACACAAAATATTGAATTTTAAGAGAATTGGAATAAAAAAATTAAATAAAATTTTTAGCGGGAAATAACAGCTGTCAACTTTAGATGAACTTTTCAAATCGAGAACGGTTAGAGAAAGCAATTCTGCGAACGCCAATCGATTGAGAATGACGGAATCAGTATAGTCGGTGAATTTTAAAATCGACCAGAAAAAAAAATAATTGCTCAAAAAATGTCCAAGGGGTATACCCCTAAAAATCATGAATCTTACGAAATTATCAGATTCACTTGAAATTATCAGTGAATACTCAAAATGTTATGCTGATTTCGAAAATATATGATTTGGATATGCTCAGATACAAGGTGTGCCATAAAATAGCGACAAAACGTCAAAATGTCTCTTGCAACATGGAATTTTCGAAATTCCTTATTTATGATTTTCCGAATAATCGACAAGTACCTTCGAATGCATTTTGTTGAGTTGATTCCAAATATGTTATTAAAATTTGAATTGGTTGAAGGATTAACCAAAAAAATCCCTGGTCAAACTCAATCTTTGACGCTTAATTCAAAATCAGCTCGTTGAGATACGTAAGACGACAGTGAGCGATTTTTTAAAAAATTAAACATAAAAATTTTCGAAAAAATATTCCCTGTCGAAAAAGATTAAATTTTATGAATATTGAAATTAAAAAATCAGTAAATTTTTGGGAGGGAAATAACAGCTCTCAACTCTAGATGAACTATTCAAATCGAGAACGGTTAGAGACAGAGCAATTCTGCCAACGCCAATAGACTCCAAATGACAAGATTAATATAAAATCCGACCTTGAAACAAAAATATTGAAGGGCAGTATTTTTCATACGCCCTAAAACAGCAAATTTTCAAAAATATTTATATATCATTTTTGGGAAAAGGGCCAAGTCCCCTCAAACTCATTTTGTAGTGCTGATTCCGAATACTTCATCAAGAATTGAATTGGATTATGCGAAAAAGATTATTAATTTTGTCGAAATCGAAAAAAATGTGGTTATTTTGTTAATCCTTGATCAAACTCAATTTTTGATTCATAATTCGGAATCAGCTCGTTGACAAACTCTAGGACCATTTGCGATTTTTCGAAAAATTAAACAAAAATTTCGAAATTGCAGAGGTTCCATGAAATTCCGTGATCATATGGAAAAAAGATGAATTACGAGATGAAAAAATTATTGATAAATAAAATATAACTTGTAACGTCAGTCATCGGAGAAGAACGAATATGAATAGACCTCTGAGCGTTAGGATATTATTTCAAATCACGACGGCCTTTAAACCCGAATCAAAATAGTGATAGTGATAAATAGAATATGTTCTCGTCATCACAAAATATTCCCAAAATTCCCAACACGAGAAAAAACAAGTTCCTCTGTAATTCTTCATACCCCTCGCACCTGCCGTGACTGGATTATTCCACACAAAGAAATCATTCAAAGAATTCCTTTTAGTAACTTAAAAGCGAAACTCATTCCCCTTTTCCAAATATTATTCCTATCAATATCTATAAAAAGACCGTCTGGCTAATCCTAAAAGAACACTGCCCTTTTAAAACCAACATTACTTAGGTAAGATAACAAAAGGTTTGACTATCGGTACTTCGAACGCTATGGATACCGTGTGTCCCTGTATAAACAGCTATTCGATAGTTTTGATAGTTATTGAAACTTGAACACGTACAAGAATGTTGGGGTATAGGATTTCATCGAATACGAGCCCTCCGATGTCGTATAGTGACCGATATAAAGTGAGATAGAGGTAATGGTCAAGCAGCCTAGACGTGCCGTATGCCAAGTTTGAGTTCCTAGAGAAATATGATTTCGGGGTTCAACTTCGTCTTGTGAAATAGTGACGGGTCTGTTATCACAAAACGTTAACAGCAATGACGTTCGTTTGAGTATCGTATGAGTATGTTTAATTTTACTAATACATCCGTTGACGATGTCAACTTTTACATTAAAAAAAATACAAAAAATATCAACCAAAAAAAAAAAAGGAAAAAATGGATAACTTCTGCACTTTCAACATCGATAAGTTAAACATAAATTATTTATAAAACGCTACCGAAAGATCCATTTAATCTACATACCTACACAGTACTAAAAATACAAAAAATATAAAGCACAAAAAAATTTATTGGCAGAAATGGATGATAACTTTTGCACTTTTAACATCGATAGATGAAAAAGACATCATTTATAAAACGCTATCGACGGACTCAAACAATCTACATCTAAATACACAGCAATGAAATTCCAAAAAAATATAAAGCACAAAAAGAAAATTCGGAAAAATGGATAACTTTTGCACTTTTAACATCGATAAATGAAAAAGACATCATTTTTAAAACGCTACCAAAGGACTCAAACAATCTACATCTAAATACACAGCAATGAAATTCCAAAAATATATAAAGCACAAAAAAATATTCGGAAAAATGGATAACTTTTGCACTTTTAACATCGATAAATGAAAAAGACATCATTTATAAAACGCTACCGAATGACCCAAAGAATCTACATTCAGAATATTCAGATACACAGTACTAAAGATACCAATATGTCAAGTACAAAAAAAAATTATCGGAAAAAATGGATATCAAGTTCTGCACTTTTAACATCAATAAATGAAAAATAGATTGTTTTGGTTAGTTTCCGGGTTTTGCCGTGGTCTTCTTTGGTTTAAATCTCCAAACGTTTCGACTGCAACCGCGGCAGTCATCTTCAGTGGCGTGGTCGAAGTACTCTTCTAGACGTATCAATCAACTGAAACTGAAAACTAGATTATTTATAAAACGCCATCGAACGATCCAAACAATCTACATTAAAATACACAGTAATAAAAATAGAAAAAAAAACAAGCACAATTTTTTTTTTCGGAAAAAATGGATAACTACTGCACTTTTGACATCAATAAATGAAAAATAAAGAATTTAAAAAATGCTACCAAAAACCGAAAAAACGATCTGCCCCTAACACACAGTACTAAAAATACAAAAAATATCAAGCAAAAAATATTATCGGACAAACTTCTGCACTTTTAACATCGATAAATGAAAAAGAGATTATTTATAAAACGCTACCGAAATACACAAACAATAGATGCAGATTAGTTATAAAACGCTACCGAAAGACCCAAACAATCTACATACACAGTACTGAAAATACAAAAAATATAAAGCACAAAACAAAATTATCGGAAAAATGGATAACTTTTGCACTTTTAACATCGATAAATGAAAAAGAGATTATTTATAAACCGCTACCGAAAGATCCAAACAATCTACATTCAACTACACAGTACTAAGAATACAAAAAGTATCAAGCAAAAAAAAATTATCAGATAAACTTCTGCACTTTTAACTTCGATAAATGAAAAAGAGATTATTTATAAAACTCTACCGAAAGACACAAACAATAGATGTAGATTAGTTATAAAACGCTACCGAAAGAGCCAAACAATCTACATACATACACAGTACTGAAAATACAAAAAATATAAAGCACAAAACAAAATTATCGGAAAAATGGATAACTTTTGCACTTTTAACATCGATAAATGAAAAAGAGATTATTTATAAACCGCTACCGAAAGATCCAAACAATCTACATTCAACTACACAGTACTAAAAATACAAAAAGTATCAAGCAAAAAAAAATTATCAGATAAACTTCTGCACTTTTAACTTCGATAAATGAAAAAGAGATTATTTATAAAACTCTACCGAAAGACACAAACAATAGATGTAGATTAGTTATAAAACGCTACCGAAAGAGCCAAACAATCTACATACACAGTACTGAAAATACAAAAAATATAAAGCACAAAACAAAATTGTCGGAAAAATGGATAACTTTTGTACTTTTAACATCGATAAATGAAAAAGAGATTATTTATAAAACGCTACCGAAAGACACAAACAATAGATACAGATGGTTATAAAACGCTACCAAAAAAAACCAAACAATCTGCATCTGCATACACAGTACTACAAAACTGAATTAGATAAACCAATGAAAATGACTGAAAAAACATTTTCACGAAACCTATTCAAAAACAATGTAAACCAATCCACGGCTCTCTGGAATGCCTGAATGACATCGGTATTCACTCCAAACCTGAAACAAAAATAGAAAAAAGTATATCCACTGAATATTATAGTACTTTGAGTCATACATATGAAAGTAAAATGAAAGTCCCCGACAACTATATAGAAAACGAGCCAAGACTAAAAACTCAATATTCTGAAGGGGCTTTCATGGAAAACGTGTCTGGTATACCTCTACGACATAATTGTGGTTGCCAGATTTTTCGAGGTCCACGTGAAAAGTTCCTGATTGAAGCTGAGCCCCAAAAAATGCCATTATTTCCAGAACGAAATACGATATTCATGTTGATTCCGGGGAAGAAGTAGCAGTAGATGAGCTGAAAATCAAAGCTGTTAAGGAATGACTAGTTCCAAAAGACATACACCAGCTTAGAAGTTTTCTTGGTGTGCACTTACTATCGCCGATATGTGCTGGGGTTCGCCAACATCGCCAAACCGCTGACTAGGCAAGTGGAAGGACAAAGTGCCAGTTGTCTGACGAAGGCCAAGACTCGTTCAGGAAGTTGATTAATGCACCCATTATGAGCTATCCCCTTTCGAATGAAAAGTTCATTTAGGACACTGACGCCAGCAACGTGGGACTTGGAGCTGTTCTGTTTCAGATCCAGGATGGACAGGAAAATGCCATCGGCTACTTCAGTAATCCCCTTAGGAAACCGGAGCGCAATTGCTGTGTCAACAGGCGGGAGCTGTTGGCTGTTGTTGAAGGAGTAGAGTATATCTATAAATACGTTTACGGCAGATTTCTATTGAGAATTGACTTTGCAGCTCTCAAATGTCTTCTTCAGTTCAAATATTCCGAGGGTCGGGTAGCTTGAAAGACTCCAGGAATTTGACTTTGAATACAGATGCTCTATCGAGAAGACCATGTCCAGATGACTGCTCACATTACTGACGTGGCGAAGAGAAAGAAGCAACAGTTTGTAAGACTGCAGCAGTAGACGAAGACCAGGATTAAAACAAGATCCAGAAAGACCAAAAGAAAGATCCAAATCTTGGTTTAGTCATCGGCTGGAAGAAGAACAACCTAAGACCGTCGTGGCAGGAGAAGAAGCTGATTATTCATCAGTCGTTAAGTCTTATTGGGCCCAATGGAACTCGCTTACCCTGGACCATGTAGTCCTGAAGTGTGTGATGGAGTAGTAGTACCCAGGAACAGAAGAAAGAAAGTGCTCCAAGAAATCTGGAAATCTGGAAAGAGTCTTTTTATAAAAATATACTTGTCAGGGCTTTGTGTTGAGAACTAACTCATTGTTACAAATACACTTTAAATACGTTATCATCAGAAAATCAGTGATAATTTCCTCAAAAAGATAACATCCACATCTTTTTTTTCCGTATAACCAGGTTCGGCAATATTTCAGTTTTCCAATATTTCCTGATTAAAACTTGGACCGTGAACCAGACTCAATTTTGAACAGAACGAACGAAATGTCTCTGGACAATATCACACAGCATCGAAGTGTATATCTCAATTAGATTTTATCAACTTATATCCGAGCCAGCCTGGTATGATTTATTGAAATCGGTAAAATAACTAGACTACCGTAGAAACGGTCTGATAACAAAAGTTAATGGCACAGAAACTAATCTATGACCGATAACAAATCATTTGTTAATTAAACTAACCACTTGTAGTTAATTGATTAGCTAGCTGACTGAAATGGTTTCTCTGGCCATTGAAATTGAATTGAGTTGTACTTTTGGCATTGTTCGGACGTTGTTGGCCGAGATTGAAAAATTCCAAGCATTCTCCAACAGCACTCTGAGAACTCTTGGAGTGGTATGAAGCTGACGCTATTAGGATTATTAGTTCCCGAATGGATTGTAGTTATTAAACATTTTTCGATAGAAGTTAATGTATAATAATACTTCTCTTGATACTGTCGCATCTGGTAATTGGTGAAATGTGGTTAGTATATTCAATCGCAATAGATATATAAAAGGATATATATATTCTTTATCAGTTCCTTAATAAAAACCTTTTTAGCTGAAGAACATGTCAATACAGTGTGAATATTAAAAGGTAATCAGGTAAACTGCAGAATCAGTAACATATAAAAACTGGTAAAACATACATTCTACTGTCACAGACAAACTAAAGGTGAAAAACATCGTCAATATAGGTAATATAAGTAATATAATGTAAATACACATGAACATATACACCCAGGTATGTAAAAAATTTGCTGTTCAGGCAATTATTCAGTCTCAGATTATGTGCATCATGAATATATTATTTATATATATATTTGAAAGTATTAACAATCTTATATTGTGTTGAATTTTGATTCTCACAATTGAATATAACCGAGCAGTCATCAGCATATTGTACCATATGATCGCTAATAACTTCAGGAGCATTATTTGTATGGATTATGTACGGTACAGGGCCCAGTACTGATCCTTGAGGTACACCCCGAGTAATTAGTAGTTTTTCGGATATGAGATGGATTTCAGTATCCAGTTTAGTGACACATTGATACCTATTTTTGAGATAGGAAGTGACTAGATTTAGAGACTCTAATGTCAGAAAGAGACAATTTTTTTGCCAACAGAAGGGGTGATCCACACTGTCAAATGCCTTGAGAGATCGAGATTGACAGCAGTGGTTACACGTTTCTCATTGAGAGATTCTATTATTTTGCATATTACCTGATAGATAGCTGATATATTCTTCCTGAAACCATTTTATCTATCACATAAAAGATCGTTACATTCCAAAAAATCTGTTAATCTTGTACATATTATTTTTTCAAAGATCTTACTGTTATTTGGCAAGATTGCAATTGGTCTGTAATTGTTGATGACCCTCTTGTCACTTTTTTTGAATATAGCTCTCACATATGCTGTTAAGTTTTTCCGGAAATATACCTGTTGAGAAAGATATGTTAATTAGGTAAACTGAAGGCTCACATAACTCACTTTTCAAAAGTTTTGCTGGTATTTCATCCTCACCTATTGATTTAGTGTTTTTTAGATTCATAATAATATCATAAACTTCCTGTGGGCATAAAAAATATACTCTTTTCAAAAGATTTTGGCATAAAATTAGCACTTTCTATGTAATTCTAGTAATCTCAGATCTGGAAACTGTTTTTTTAAGAAATTATTCACTTTATAGGGTTAGAGTAGGCCTTTAATTATGATAACAATGATATATATTCATCAAAATATTTCCATTTACAGGCAGAGTCAGATGATAAAACTATAACATCGAACATAAACATGACAAAAAAAATAACAGAAAAACTTCGTGCTCTTTGTTTTCTTTTAGCACTTTGATTGTGAAGAGTTTTCATGGCTATACAAAATTTCTTATCTAGTCAGCTAATCCAAACATCCTGAAGGTTTTAGGTTTCCTATTTCATACGAATTCGCTAGAGAATGCTCCCAGAATGGTTCAAACGTGACTTAACAATGACCACAATATGTAAATTTCGTTGTGGATTTATTTAAGTTGACCAACAAAGTAATCTACAATTTTATTATCTTGAGCACAACTCTTGATCTTTTTCAGTCACCCATATCTTGTTGATCACTGTTAAAATATGTTCAAGCTTGCCAGTAATTTCATTAACGTCTTCATGTAGGTCCTCCAAGAAGTATTTTGCTGCGGTTATTCCAAAAACGTATCAATTACACGAACTGACGAGCCATTTGACCTTATTTATTTAATCACCAAGATTTTATCAGAACCCCTTTCATACTTCAGTATCTTTCAAGTCTTAGTGCATCTGTCAAAACATTTGACATGCGGTACTAGTCGAGATTTGATCCAGTTCAAAAACAAAATATCTATCCCAATGTTCCCTCGAAACATAATCCCTGCTTGATTGGTTGGATTATATAGAGGAGTCAATCAATTCAACCGTCATATTGTAAATATCTAAATTATTCAAGCTGCATTTGTCCAATAAAGCCGTTCAGAAAAAACAAGGTTCATTCCAGAAAAAATGTATCACCTCTTCAGAAATTCCTGTTGAAGAATATGACTACAACTACTTGAATTACGTCGTCTACAAAACCATTAAAAATAAGAACTTAAAATTCTTCCATGAAAAAATTCCGATTCACCTTTTTGAGTTCGATCTTATTTTTTATTAGTTCACCCGAAAGGGCGTTTGTTTACGCTTCTCAGTTGTTTTCCTTATCTCTCATTGTTTGGTCATGATATGAACACGTCCGATGGGCTTCGATGGCCTCAATAAACTTTGGAATGGAAGATAAGGTTGAAAAGTAAATAAGGTGTGATCGCTCTACTTCAGTGGAAAGATGATTCACTGTTATTTGTTGTTTGTTCGTCAGTTCGGTTGTGAGTAATTTGTTCATCAAAAATAGTGGAGGATTCATGCTGGAGTCCCTCTTCTAGTTGTTTCCGTGGTTTTATCAAATTTTCCAGCAGTTCAGAGATACTTCTGAGCATTCAAAACTTTGCTTTTTTTATTCTGAAGCTTTCCAGAGAGGTCCGTCCACATAATCTTCTTGACAATCTGTTATATTACTTTGCATATTTTACGAGAACATTTTAGATTTATCTTTTTAATATTCTATAAGTTTACAAAGAGTTCCACCAACTACAATCCTTACTGGTAGCCAAACTTTCCAGAATTTAACATAACTTTCTTTTTAGTGTTTTACAGAATCATTCGAAGAACATGTTCTGGTTGATTTAACTTTCTTTTGAATTTTCCGGAACTTTCCATAAACTTCTAGAAGATTTAAAACTTTGCTCTGTTTCTTTCCAGAGATTTCCAAAGAATCAACCCAACACGATCCCTCACTGGTGCTCGAACTTTCCAGCATTTTGCTTGAATGTTTGGTCAGTACGTTCTAGAAACTTCCGGAGCTCCTATGCTGGTTCAGTACACGTTTAACTTTATTATTCTAGTACTTTCTAGAAGCCTCGAGAACACTGAAATTTGCTCTTTTACATAATGAAGATTTCCAGAGATATCCACCCACCACACCCCGTCACATGTTACAGAACTTTCCAGAATGTCACTTGAGTGTCTTGTCAGTAGTTACTATATTCTTTCAAAGATTTTGTCCACTTCACGATTTCCTCAAATCTTCCATTCTTGTCCACAAGCTTCTTTGTCCATTTCACGATTTTCTCAAATCTTCCATTCTTGTCCACAAGCTTCGAAAACAGCTTTTGCTATATTCTAAAAATTTGCAGAGATTTCCACTTAGCGTACAGAATTTGACTTTAATACGCTTTGGAACATTCTGGATCCATTGTTCTGGTTCGTTCCACGGTTTACTCGAATTTTTCAACATTTTCCAGAAGCTTACAGGAAATTTTGGACTTTCTTTATTTTATTTCGAGTTCTGTAACCTTCCGGAGCTTCTGTTCTGGTTCGATCAACAGTTTTCTCAAATTTTCATGAACTTTTTTCAAAAGTTTCAAGAACATTCAAGACTTATTTCAGATATTTATGCCTTCTCACTGGTATCGGGAAAGCACATGCTGTAATCTTACGGAGCCCTTGTTGTGCTTCAATCCAAGATTTTCTAGAATTTTCTAGCACTTCCCAGAAGCCTCGAGAACATCGTAGTCTTTTCTCTCGTATATTTTGGATATTTCCCCATCATGCCTCTATACTGGTGTGAAAATTTTCCAGAATTTGACTTCACTCTATGGTACATTGAACAACCTTCTTTGAGAATATTTCCCTTCTGGAGCCTTTCATTCCAGAGGTTTTTTTCTCTCATCTATATTACATATTATTCCAAATGATTTTGAAACATTTGGATGTATTTTCGAACATTATAGAGTATTTTATAATATTTCCGAAGATTTTATATTATCTAGATCAGTTTAGGACATTTCAGATTAATTTCTAAAATTCTAGAATATTCTTCGTTGCTGTTCATTCTAAAACAAACTGGGCGCAGCTGATTTAGTTCCTGATTGACATTTTTACTTTGATTATGGGTTTAAGGACTTGGTATGGACTCATTTCTATTCAGAGGTATTCTCAATATCATGCAATGATCTAAATAAAGTAGAAGAAATGTTGGGAGGGAAAGTATGTATAAACAAGCCTCGGGAACTTATTGAAACCATTATTAGTTCCCTGCTTCCATAATGATGGTTTTCAGTATAACTGTATGAAATAGAGTAACATTTCCCAGAAATAGGTACATGGGTTTGTTTCTGTTGAAAAAAATCTGCTTCCAACGACCTGTATCGCCACACTCACACAATCTCAATCTCATGGAAGTTGTAGGTACTCCAATATCAAATAATTGTAACCACAAACTAGACTATATCCGTATGGCTTACTGAACAAAGTTGATACCTCTTGTTTACGGCAACATACGTGATTTTAGCACAGCTGGTTGAGTTGGTGATGGTCAGAGTATTGGCTCTATCATAGTCTGTAACTTTGGATGCGTTCGAATATCAACCAAGACTAGTTAATAAAAAGAGACATGAACCAGTGTCCAAAGTTGACAGTGTTTCTAGGAGTGGCTGAATTTGAATTCACGATAGAGATATATTATATGGATGCAACTCATCTCTGATGAGTGTACAATTCACAATATAATCTTTTTTCTGCGTATGTTGATTGATTGAAATTATCATATAATCAACGAACGGCCTATAGCAATATTTTTATCAATGCTCATGTTTGCCAGACTCATCAATTTTTTAAACTTAGTAAGGGAAAAAAAATATTTCGGGAAATAACTAGTTATTTGTGACCTGATTCGAAAAATATTCAACTCTTAATTGCAGAGATTTTTGATTCGTAATCTATTTTAAAAAATAAATAATTTCTTCCCGGATATTACAGCTCTCAAGTCCATATGAACTTTTCGATTCGAGAACGGTTTGAGATAGGGAAATTCTGCGAACGCCAATCGATTCAAAATGACAAAATCAGTAAACTTCGTGAAGTTGAAATCAAAATATTAACAGACAACGACATATTTTCAAAAATTTCAATTTTTCATTTCTCGAAAAATCGCGAACGGCTCTCAAACGTTTCTCGACGAGCTGATTTCAAATAAAATCTCAAAAAATTCATTCAACGAAGGAAAAACAATCGGAGGGATATTTTTCCGTCGGGATCGCAAAAATTCTCGTTATTTTGTTAATCCTTTGACAAATCAAATTTTTGTTCTATAACTCGGAATCAGTTCGTCAAAATACCTCTGAGAAGGATGAACGATTTTTAAAAATTGCAGAGGTCCCGTGAAAAGCTTACCAAATCTCTAATTCATTTCAAATGAATATAAAATTCAGTGAGCATATATCCTGAAAAATGTCGAGAACGAAAAAAACCATGAAAAAAAAAATATTGGCGGAAATATATATATATATTCAGCAAAGTCAGGATGAGCTTTGCAACTCAAAAACGGTTTGAGATAAAGGAATTCTGCGTGTGCCAATTGATTCAGGATATCAAAGTCAAGTCAATAACAATATTTTTGTTATGCATAGACTTTTTGAACTTTCAAGAAAATTGCGAAAAAGACTAGTTGTCCCATTTAAAAATAAATATATTGTTTGTATGAAACTGTATAATTGGCAACGTCGAAAATATAATATTAAGAGTCGTTTGTCCATCTAATATACGTAACCAACATTTTACATTTTGCCATACTTTACACGCGTACTGTATGATTTGGATATGCTTGTATACAAGGTGTACCATCAAAAAGTTATAAAATGTCAAAAATGTTGTAACATCGAAATTTTTTTTTTGAAAAATCGCAAAATGCTCTCATTTCGATGAGCTGATTTCGAATAGAGTATCAAAAACGAAATGAGGGCAAGTTTTTTCATCAAAATCGCGAAATTTGTCGTCATTTTGTTCATCCTTTGTGGAATTAAATTTTAGATGTATAATCGGAAATCAGCTCGTCAAAATACCTTTGAGGAGAGTCTTTTCGAGAGTTGGAAAATATTAATTGTTGAATAAAAAATAACAGTTCTCAACTCCAGATGAACTTTTCAAATCGAGAGTTATTCTTACGCCAATCGATTCAGGTTGACAATACTAGAATATTCTGTGGTTTGAAGTCAATCGCAATATTTATTTCAATACTATAGACGTAAGTTCTCGAACGACCGTTATGTCTGTTGGCTGCAAATTCTATGCAAGTTGCACCCACCTGAATTAACAGTGCGAGGGGCGATTTCGGAAGGATGAACGTCGACATTGGAATCAAACCACCAGAAAATGTAATCGGGATCACTTTTCAATGTGTATACGGAATTGTTTGGGTACGGAAAATTGATAAAGGTTGGCGGTGGAGAGTATTTTGTATGGCGATGAAATAATGAACCTCGAGAGTAGGTGTTTATTTAGGGCCTCGAACAAGGCATGTTCGATGCACTGAATGGAATTATTATAAGAACATAGAATGAAGAATATATCGTCGAATATGGGATTTTTACTAACCAGTGATCCATGAAGATACATACCGATGATAAAATATCTTTGGAGATGAATTAAATGCAAAAATAAAACAAATCTTCTGATACTATCCTTCGGAGCATAGAATCCACAGAAATCTCAGTATGTATACATTACCATGGAGGCGAACCGCGACTGATAATAATAATAATGATTGTTATCCTGAGCGTAATGAACTGCGTAATCCAATGACTCCAGAAGAAGTTTGACGGGCCTCCAAAGGCTCGAAAAATTGGAGTTGCTCCTTCTAATGCGTTGATTCTCTTTTGGTTAAAAAATGACAAGCACTCACCAGCCCACCAACATTCAGAAAGAGTTATTAACCAATGGCTAGACGGGAAGTAACAGATTCTATATCAGGTTACCAAGAGGTGAACAATGTTTATCCCCAAAAATGAAGATTTGTCTACATAACATGCTTGAACTTGCAAACGAATTGTGATCAGTCTTCAATCAAATGTTTTCATCACCTTGTAAGTACCTACTACTACGGTATCTAGAAATTCCTTTCAATTAATATGTTAAATTTCGTGTAAATAATAAACTAGATGTTATATGAATATTTATGAGGGAGTATTATTATTATCATCATTATTATTCACGTTGCTTCGTTTCATAGGTAAGCTACCAGGGTCGTAACTATCGAGAAAGGGAAACCAAATTGGAAAAGGAAAAAATTAATGAATTATGAAAAAACAAAATCCTGTGGAGATTATTCCATCATGATTTCAGGTTTCCATTCCATATTGGGTTTCCATTATTTCTATTTAATTGAACCTCAATATTTCGGTTAACAACGCACGACACTGCCGTTGGGGGAAGATGTTCCTTACGCACAAATTTTAATGCGTGTGCGGCGAGTTACTCATCTAGGTTGTATTAATTAATCGTCGAATCTTACTAACAAACTACTACCTAATTGAATGCTGAATAAAGTTTGGAGAAGGTCTTTAGAATATCTCAATTGATAGTTTTCGAATTGAAACTTCTTGTCGTGAAAATTGTAGATTCTGAGTTCATATACTAATTCTGTTGGAGTTGGGACTGTGATCTTTTATACGAGAAGTTTCTCAAATTCCAGAAATGAAAAATACCTTATGAAGAACAGACTTGTTGTCCAGTTGCAAAGTTTCTACTAGATATTCTGTCGTTGATTTTTGTCGAAGTGAGACTATTTTTGTATCTTATGTTCAATGGATATTAGTTCTTCGTGTTTCTCTCATTTTAGGTTTTCAAACTTTGAATTCAACTTTTATTTTTCACTTTTACCCAAAAACTGCCGGTAACGCTGCTTGTTCTAATATTTCTTGTCAATAACCACCCTGGTAAAGGTAACTAGGTGTCTTTTCCAATTGTCACAACACTCGCGATTCACAGTAATTTTCCAATGGTTATTTCCTTTTGTTTGTTTACTTAAAGTTCCATCAGAGACTGCCTCACTCTAGTTACCTGTCAGGATAATATTAAACTTTTCCAAGGGTGGACAACGAGGGGGTAAGAATAGCGTAGCCTCCAGACATTTCCTAGAACCTTTTGTCGACATAACATGGACATGAAGTTCGCAATTTAATATTCTGATCATTTCAACGGATCATTGAAATATAGTACAGCTCTTCAACCCTTCGAAAGAAAACAATATTTGCCTACTTCTCTTACAAGTATCCCTCTTTCCAAAGGTAATTTTATCAAAATTAAAATGTTCATATTCAATTTCAGTGCATCCCATTCTGGAACAATATCTCTCATCTCGCATGAAACAGCGCTTCATGGAAATTTCATTTATTTCTCTTGAATAATTTGTATGCTTGCAATAGAATTGATTTAGTAAAATGGTGAAGAAAAAACGTGTGTATTAGCCAGCTCACGTGATCGAATTGGTTTGGTGGAGTTAGAAAAAACGAGAAAGCTGGATACTCGATTTTATGAGAATATTAATAAATATCGTCTGCAAAGTGTAATATTCGAAAGTCATCAGAATTGTAATCGTCCAATGCATACTTCATCAGACCTAAAATTGGCAACACTGAAAATCACCAGAAGAATAAGTGGTAAAACCGAAATGTACACAACCGAAAGTCATCAGAAATTGAAGAGGGGATAGCGAATAGTACATGGCAAGTTTCTCTATTCCCTCAGAGATGGCGCAGCGTGAGGTCAATATAAGAACATTCTCATGTCGCGAATGCATTCATTTCTATTATTTTCTCACCACTCGATATTACCGCAATGACAAGGCCCACATTGAATTTATTATCAGAATTATCTAAGAAAAATACGAGTCTGTCTTCCAATTTTTTATGGATGGGAACGCTAGGCAAAAAAGAATTATGAAAAGTTGAAAGCGAAGAGATATCAACTAAATAAATTCAAAATGTGTTCTACAGATCAAATCAATAAAAATATATTGAAAGCTTATTTTGAAGCCAGATTATATTTGCAAACATTTATGACGATATATTTCCCTGTTCTTGAATGTTTGAAAGGAATTATTTGAATGCAGTTAATACTGTAGTAGGTTTTATGAACTTATATCCGGTCCTCAATTGTAGTCGACAAGACTGGTTTATTATTCGTTCATCCCCTCCACACATTCTGATAGATTTCGATTCTGATCATTTTATATCTCACACATTTCGGTTTCATGGATTTTATGATACTACAGTTCAATTGTCGAATGATTGGGTGGTTTAACGGTTTTGAAAAGGACAATGAAATTCTGTTCGGTTAGTTCTTGAGTTTTATGTTACGAACAGTTTGAAATCATGAAATATCATAAAAAGTACAAAATATATTCGATTTTTAATTCGGTGAGCATAAAGAAAAAAGATTGATTTTTACGAAATAGTATTCCTCAACTGCAAATGAACTTTGCTTATCAAGAATGGGGTGGGGTACAGCAATTCTGTGAACGCCAATCGATTCAGAATGATGAAATTAGTATTGGCGACAAGAAAATTTTTATTTTTCTTAAAATCGCAAACTGCCATTTAATAGATAAAGGATTGAGCAAATAATTAAAGTGATTCGGTCGAAATAGAAAAAATTAAAGTCATTTCGTTAATATTCTGAAATCAGCTCGTCGAGATTGAGATTTGCGAATACTCATCAGTTTTCGCACTTCAGAATTCAGATCTATAAAAACTAGAACATACGGTTTTCGCTGATACTCTATCAATTCTTATAAATGTACAATAGATACATTTCTCGTCGGATCATATTTATATCAGTCCTATGTTTCATTCTACGGGTTTTAGTCTTATAAAAAAAGTTTTTCTGTTAAATAATTTGTTCTTCATTTTATTTGATTTACACACGGTTTCCTTATTCATCTTTATTACAGACTGAATTCCGCTATTCTGTGGCCCACCTACTATTAAAGAGAACCTTAAACATTTTGTTCTATTTGATGTGTTGAACATTTTCTTCAAACAGACGAAACTCTTCTCGAGTTTCCAGTTCCATCAACCAAATCCAGCTGACAGAAAATCTCCCGCAATTGAGTCGAGTCTAGCAACCCATGAACATCTCCTTCCGTTGAACTTATTCGGTCAAAAAATAATGATTTATTGCAACGCGACATGGAAGGATACGCTTCTGAATCCTCGAATTCCGGAAAGAAAGGCTCGGAACCCGGAAACGATTCCCACTAGACGGCAATGGCTTTGAAAAGACAGAAAGACGTCGATTAAGTCGAAACTACTCTATATGTGTGATAAGTTCGGGAAAATTTTCTTGAATCATTCATTTATACGCCGAAGCGGTGATAAGAGGCTGAGAGGATAGATAAGAAGGGACTTCGGAACGAGCTCTGTAATTTTCGATTTCTTTGGGTGTTTTTGTACGATCCAGAGGCATAGAAATAATCAGATTACAGTCTTGATTTAGCCACAAAACAGCTCGGAGAGAGTTTCATTCGATGAGGTTTTCAAATCTATCTCAGTTTCTCATTTTTTATACGGAAGATATCTTGAAAACTGTGAGGCTATTGGCATTTCGAGATTGTTAAATGGCGTGCACAGTTGGTATTATTAGATAAAAGTTGGGCAATTCAGAAGAAAATCAAATGAAGTATGAAAATCAAAAATATCAACCTTGGTATTCAATATAATTAAAAAAATTTAAAGTACCTACTGATTTCTCTTCTTTGTCCCACATTTTCAAATAATTTAATGCGTTTCAATTACTTTCATTCGCATTGGTCCACTCAACATATTCTTTTTATATACGGATCCGTATTTTCTGAATAAATTTCAAGTGTCCGCATTTTCTGGGATGCCGCTGTAAATCGTATTTTATATTGGGAACAAGACAATCATCTTATCTTTGGTATTCTAATTTCTTCCTTTTTTTGCTGAGGAGGAGGAGGTGAAAGTTTCGTATTGGGTGGGAACTGTATAATTCTGAGTCGCCAGATGGCTTCCCATCTTTTGCGGTCTAGAGCTTCGCAATAGCACAGTATGTGTTTAACGGTTTCTGGATCCTCAAATACAGGTCAGGTCTCCATCGTATTGACTAATTTTTTTGCTTGCTATACAACCAGTGCAGCATATGTGGCTTTTGTCCCCATTTTTTCCAAAAGTACGCCTGGCTATCACTAGTGAAGTCACCGCTTTTACTTGACTTCCTTTTTACCCATGGAGCTCAATTTACACGTAACAGAACAGTAGATTACTATAATGTTCTTATTTGGACACCAGAGTTCACACATGGTCAGATAATGTCGACATCGACACCAGGAACAGATCAACGTACACAAGGGGCAGGAATAAGAAGAGATAATTCAATTGATTTTTATTTTTTATTGAATTCTAAATGGTGAAACAAATTCAATCTTTCCACAGTACGAATTGCCTACATTAGTGTGGAATGTGCCTTACATGTTCGTCAACAAAAGTAGTTCATGCGTGATGCACTCCTTCCTAATTGTTTTTTCACCCTCCGCGATTATTCAGTGTTTCCCATTCGGAAGATTGACAGAGCACGTCCAATCGTTTGGCCACCACAGCCTCCAGATTGCAACCCACTGGACTTCTTTTTACGGGGACATGCAGAGGGCCTAGTTTTTGGTGCAGAACCAGTTCTTCCTATCGAAGTTATTACTGAATGAATTTTGGATTCCTTTTATACCTTAAAAAACACTTCTGAAATATTAGAAAGCATACGGCAGTCTACGGGAAGAAGAGTGGAGGATTATATCGCAGAAGAAGGACATTTCCACTACTTTTAATAAAAAAGTCAATGAACGTTAGGTTTCTTATATTATCAGGTAATGTTCAAAGACTTGAGGACCAAAAACCAAATAGATAGCGTTTTTTCTTTTTGTTGTAATGATGGGTTTTTCTGTTTTGTTAAAACTTCAATTACGCGTATTACAAGAAACTGTATAAATTTTTTAATCAATAACGGTAGCAGATGCCCAAAAATCACAAAAGACAAAACAGCTTAGAAACAGAACAAAAAATTGATTTTGTTTATCAAAATCTACAAGCGGCGCACCACAAAAAAGTATGTTGTACGTAAGCTTCGTTTCAAATTTGATTCTAATATCCCAAAAACTGAAAGAGCTATGGCGAAAAAACTTTAAATATATCAGCGCTCTATAAATCGGTAACAAAACGTTTGCGGACTTAAGTTTATGGGAAAATTATTTATTTTGACAAAGAAAATACTCTTCTATTTGTGATACTGAATTTTGGAACAGGCCGTATACGATTTGTCGACTGTGTTTCACGCACTACTTTCAATCTTTATGTTGATGTTCTTGGTTTTTGTAGATTTTACAAGTACTACATAAAACGGGCTGAACACTCTTTTACAGTTACATTTTTAAACATAACTACATTGAATGGAATTTTCATCTGCCTTCTTATCGGATATGATTTTAAATTATTCTTTATTGAAAATGTTCTACCAGAGAAGTGCATGTCAACCCATCCCGGAGCTCCGACTACATCGAACCTACATTCCATTTCCGTGACCCAGTGCAATTGCACGAGAAAAACTTGTGAGATCGAAATTGGCCAGTCGTGCTCTGGGAAAGCATATCATTCCGAATTCAAACGTACAAAGCAGATATATTCCAGACACGCTCTCAGTTCTCCCAAACAATAATCTGACCACTTCTCAACGTTGATATAACATCTATCTTGGCTCTGTTTGTATGTCCGACAACAAGGTCTCAGCTGCACACAATAAGGATCTTTCTCTACCCGGTCGGCTCACAAGAAGGAAGTGTCTGCGGCATCGTAGGGACGTGTGGATATTGAAAATATTTTGTCATTCCAAAATGAATACGTTCAATTTGTTCAACTAGACGACGAAATTTCGCACAAACAAACGGATTTTTGCATTCGAATCGTTAGCTAATGTAGAAAGTTGTTTGTATTTTGTTTCCCAGATTTCATAAAAAATGCGTTGATGCATCAAAAAGTGCATTCTTTCAACTGCATAATTTCAAGTGATGGGAAAAAACTCATATCTGTCACAAAAAATAACCGAACTGTACGAAATTTTGCACCCGGGGATCTCTCGGGTCGCGGAATCTGAATATCATTTCCAAATGCGAGGTGGTCGGTGGCTCAGCGGTCTAATGCACAGGCCGTTCGAAACTCCAGCATAGCGATAGTCGGTTCGAATCCGATGTAGGTACGAGAATTTTTCTCAACTACTTTATATCGGATTCGATAGGCGGCGGCATGCCTTGTTGAAAAGCAAGTGTATTGTGAGTTGTCTAGATGCCAATCTCGTCTAGTGCTAGCTTGGAGTGCACACCGACCACCCGAGGTGGTGCTGTAGGTTTTCCGGGTTTTCCTACAGCTGAAAAGTGAATACATCACCTGATACATCAGTAAGTCGCCCCGGAGCGCCACGGCAAATAATAATAATAGCCGTCCTCTACCCGCACAGGCTATGCCTTTGGGTACACTCAACGAGTGTTTATGAGGGACTATTATTATTATTATTATTATTATTATTATTAAATCAGCCCCCTGTACGTCATCCCCTGGAGTTCCTGCTTGACTTGTGATAAATTAAGGGAAATTCGTGCTTCGGGTGTTTTGTAGGCCGCTCCCCACGAATTTGACATCAGTGACCTGCCCCGGAGGATCTGATACACCGGACGATCTGACTGGTAAAGTCATCCCCTGAAGTTTTGATAGAACCACTCGCAGAATCGTCATCTGGGGGTTTTTCCAGTAGAAGATCGACGTAATGAACTAACGAGCAACAGGCAAAACCCCCGGACGATAATTTTCCAACGATTTGGTGAATTGTTTTATCAAAACTCTAAGGTATGACGTTACTGGTTAGGACGTCCGACGTACCAGATCCACTGGGGCAGGTCTCCGATGTCAAATTCATAAAGAGCGACCCGCAAAACCCCCGAACGACAATTTTCCACGGATTCGGTGAGCTGTTTGATCGAAACTCTAGGGTATGACGTTACTGGTCAGGTCGTCCGACGTAGCAGGTCCTCCGGGACAGGTCCAAAAATCCAGAAAATGACGTTACGAGTCAGGTCGTCAGGTGTACCAGGTCTTCCGGGGCAGGTCACTGATGTCAAATACATAAAGAGCAACCCGCAAAACCACCAGACGATAATTTTCCAACGATTCGGTGAGTTGTTCCACCAAAAATCCAAGGGATGACGTTACTCGTCAGGTCGTCCGGTGTACCAGGTCCTTCGGGGTAAGTCACCGATGTCAAATTCATAAG
This sequence comes from Chrysolina americana, assembly GCA_958502065.1. Taxonomy (NCBI): domain Eukaryota; kingdom Metazoa; phylum Arthropoda; class Insecta; order Coleoptera; family Chrysomelidae; genus Chrysolina; species Chrysolina americana. The sequence goes on along the minus strand of OY293410.1, from coordinate 106,763,840 downwards.
GAGCAACTTGCAAAACCCCCGGACGCAAATTTTCCAACGATTTGGTGAGTTGTTCCACCAAAAATCCAAGGGATGACGTTACTCGTCAGGTCGTCCGGTGTACCAGGTCCTCCGGGGCAGGTCACTGATGTCAAATACATAAAGAGCAACCCGCAAAACCACCAGACGATAATTTTCCAACGATTCGGTGAGCTGTTTGATCAAAACTCTAGGGTATGACGTTACTGGTCAGGTCGTCCGACGTACCAGGTCCTCCAGGACAGGTCACTGTTGTCAAATTCATAAAGAGCAAACCGCAAAACCCCCAGACGATAATTTTCCAACGATTCGGTGAGTTGTTCCACCAAAAATCCAAGGGATGACGTTACTCGTCAGGTCGTCCGGTGTACCAGGTCCTCCGGGGCAAGTCACCGATGTCAAATTCATAAGGAGCAACTTGCAAAACCCCCGGGCGACGATTTTCCAACGATTCGGTGAGCTGTTTGATCAAAACTCTAGGGTATGACGTTACTGGTCAGGTCGTCCGACGTACCAGGTCCTCCAGGACAGGTCACTGTTGTCAAATTCATAAAGAGCAACCCGCAAAACCCCCAGACGATAATTTTCCAACGATTCGGTGAGTTGTTCCACCAAAAATCTAAGGGATGACGTTACTCGTCAGGTCGTCCGGTGTACCAGGTCCTCCGGGGCAAGTCACCGATGTCAAATACATAAAGAGCAACCCGCAAAACCACCAGACGATAATTTTCCAACGATTCGGTGAGCTGTTTGATCAAAACTCTAGGGTATGACGTTACTGGTCAGGTCGTCCGACGTACCAGGTCCTCCAGGACAGGTCACTGTTGTCAAATTCATAAAGAGCAAACCGCAAAACCCCCAGACGATAATTTTCCAACGATTCGGTGAGTTGCTCCACCAAAACTCCAAGGGATGACGTTACTCGTCAGGTCGTCCGGTGTACCAGGTCCTCCGGGGCAAGTCACCGATGTCAAATTCATAAGGAGCAACTTGCAAAATCCCCAGACGATAATTTTCCAACGATTCGGTGAGTTGTTCCACCAAAAATCCAGGGGATAACGAACTAGTATGACATAATAATTTGTATGTACCGCGGGCATAAACAGATGTGTATACCCTCGGGCGACTCACAAACCCTCAGGCCAGAGGCCCTCGGGTTTGTAAAACGTCGCCCTCAGGGCATAAACATCTATTTATACCCTCGGTACATAAATAACTATTAGGAAGAAAAATAACTGTTTCTGTTACGCACTATAAATGGTGTTCCACAACGTATCCCATTTTTGTAGCCATGTTTGCACTTCTCGATAATAACTCGATTTCTTGTTACAAAAATTACTTGAAGGTGTTCAAAGTTTTCTTCATTGTCTTGCTAGCAAACTGAGTCCCTTTTATTTCAATTTCGACGCACAAGTTTAAATGATCCCAATTTCTGCTGTTCCCAAAGACGCAGATTAAACTACTGTTTCCAAACACGCAGATTATAGGTAGTTCTCATCTAATTTTTCTTGCAGAAGTTGACTTGATAATCAGCAGTGCATATATGGTTGAACAGTTTCATATAAGTTCTGAAAGACCATTTATAAATACCATTTCAACGGCAAGAATTCCGCTGAATAACGATTTTCTCACTGCTGAAGTTAATTTAATGAAAGCCCTTATTCCACTTCCCTTGACGCTAGCGGACACTCCCGAAAAAGAAAACATCCATTCCTCTGTGAGTGCCTGCACAGCCAGAAGCGTCATGGAACTAACAAGATAGTTTTCGGTGTGCCAGTATTTGTTCAAAGAAATTGGATACTCTGGTAGCTAAGCATCTGTAATGAAACTGTAATGTCACAAGTGCATCAAAGTTGCAACTCTCCGCCTGTTTTTATTTACAGGCTGGATCAAATTGGGTACTCACCACGGTTAACTTTCTTATCAATGATAATAATAATATATTGCTTTCAAAGATGTATTTTTTTTAATCGTTAGTAAAATTTTTGTTCAACAATTAAACATATAACTACAAGTAATATATGAAACTAAACAGAACGAAATGGTCCTGCAGGGGGCGTTGATACCATCATTTTGGGTGTAAGGTGAAGTTTTCATCTCATATGGTGAGAAACCGGCCGAACCATGCTGTCGTCAAGCTGGAAGAATTTACCGGAAGGTGTCTGAGACCGCAAATCGAGAACAAAAATTCTCTCGAATGTGCCATACAAATAAAAATACAAACAATATTCTTTTCACGGTAGAAAATGGTATATTTCTCAACAAGAGATGAAAATACTGTTTTTTTCGTGGGGTGACACTTTGTCCACGGGCGAACGAAAAACACATAATTCATCTCTAGTGTGAAATGCTATTTTTTCTACGATATATGTTGTTTATAAAAAGTTGGAATCTTGCTATCAGAGTCCATATTAACTATAGTTATATATAGAATTTCAAATTTATTCATGAAAATGTTAGTATATAATTATATGCCCATCGGGTCGCATGATAATGTTCATTTGCTTCATTTTCATCTCTAGAGTGAAAAACTACCAGTTTCATGTAGGGTATCCGTTCGAAAAGTAATCACTCTTACAAACATGAGCAGAAAAAATACTACTTTTCACGGTGAAGAAAAGTAAACATTCACGCATCAATAGAGATGCAGAAATGTCAAGTTTTTTTGACAGTTGTACAAAAAAGAAATTTTCCGTTACTCCAATGAAAAAACTTTTTGCTTCCTCACCGAATTTAAGGGGAATGCTCTGTCTGTGTTTGAGATCTCACATTAAGAGGTATGAACCCCGTCTTTCCTAGCTAGCACAAGTCATTCGAAGACCTGTGAGGGTTGATAGTAGGATGTAATCGGCCGTATGGATTAACAAATTTTGATGAACATTTGTTAATACATTCCATATGGCTCGAAATATCGTTAGAACTGAATTCGAAGCAGAATTGAAAGAAAAAAGAGATGTTTGTGATAGAATTGAGTTATTACGCTTCTCTCAATTATTTCAAACAACTGCATTTTTGTCTTCGATCGGCATTTGGATACATATATTCAAAAGTTCATTGGTGTCAGTGCATGTCTCTTTTAACTATAAATTATTATGGTTGACATCCCCTATATATAATTGTCATTGTTGCCGATACTCGAAATATCATACAAATGAAATATAATGGGGAATTTATTCATAAATATAGAGGTACATACGAATTAATTTGTTATTTGATTTATATACGAATCTGCAATGAATGAACGTCGAAACATAAATGGTATTATTGATATTACGTTAATTCATTGATTCAGAATGAAATAGAGTCAAAATACGTCTTCATGTGTAAACTGTAAGTATATATTATCGGACAAATGCGTCATATTTTGGAAATTCTTCCAAATGTTTCTCTAGTAAGTACGAGTGGCTAGCTTTCATAGTGTCAGAAACGTTAGAAGAAGTTGATTAGCTATAATGTTTACTTATAACTAAGAAACTGACTTGAAGAATGTTAGTCATCTTGCAATAAGAAAACCCCTCAATAATTGATAACTTAAAAATGATGAAACTGTTTGGATACTCTTCCTGATAACTGATTTTCCATAGGATTTCCATAAAACATGAAATACAAATTTCGAAATTACTGCGGAAAAACTTTTTACTCATTTAAATTTTATATTCGCACTCTCCCGCCAGCGTAATTAAATCTCTTTAGCAAAGAACACAAAATACTTGTTTTATTTTTATATTGAAAGAGCAAACTCGGATGCTTTTGAATTCAAAGCGTATTTTATAAACAGGAAAAGATTAAGATGCATCGTATCAAACTTGACGCCTCTTGAATAAAATTTTACCCGGTCTTCCATGAATATAAAGATATAATTTTTTATGATCCTGAATGCTTTATGCCCATTTTTGGGAGTGCCAGAATATTTTTAATTGTTGTATTTTGATCGTTCACTCAATGGTCGATGGTGGTTGAACAATTTTTGCAAAGCAAACCTAAATATCATCATTCCTTGGCATTGTTGTATATTTTTTATAATTTGAGCCACTTGATATATATATTTTTAATGATTGAGATGGCAACGAAACATAACAGACGTTGATAAAACAATTTGTAAGACAGACGTTTTTTAATTTTTCTAAGATTGTAATTACAAAGTAATAAATCAGTAAGTCGGAAAAATACGCTGGTTTCAATCGATCCTGCTGTAATTATCATCAGAGAGCATCCGAAAAGGCATGATATAATATGGTCGATACTTCGACATTCATTCTATTGTTTCATGCCAGTTTTTCTCGTAAAGTAACTAATTGGTGAATTTCGTTCCGATGAAAAATCGTTGATAATAGCTATGGAATTGGTGTGCAGAGAGAGGTTCTGGGTTCTTTGAAGGAAGTGATGCAAGCTTCTATGAAGATGCATTACATTGCGAGTTTTTACGACGAGCTTATCCTGAGTCCATTTCATCACTCCAAAGGAACAGCAAATATCTTAGTTGCAGCAACTCTGTTATCCCCCGACAGTTCTGACAACTAGATCTGTCGAAGTTTATGCTGATACTTGCCGCGAAGAGAGTTCTTAACAGTGGAAACCTCTTGGGTGTGGTGTTGTTCCACCCCTAGGTAAGTATACGTCTCTCCGGCATCCAGATCTAACTTCCTCGGGTTTTCCTCAGTGAAACAGACAATGGCAATAGAAAGGTGCAGAAGAAAAGAGGAGAAGTCTCCTGAAGAAAACCTCTTTTTGGACTCTTTTTGGATGTTATTTGAGCAAATGTACCATGAGCTTATGCGATGTTATATGAAATGCCTTGTAACAATTGATCTAAGCCATTGTTAATCAGTAGGTTATCCTTGCAGCCAACTACCCCGTTTTTACACCAAAATAACTCATTACATGTGTTTAAGCATGTTACCAGTCTGTAGTCCTTGGGATCAGACAAATCTTCCTTAGCACGGTTCGCCCCTCAACAGTTCAAACCAGTCCGGAATCTGCTGCTCCCCATCTAGCCATGTGTTTAAGCATGTTACCAGTCTGTTGTCCTTGGGATCAGAGAAATCTTCCTCAGCACGGTTCGCCCCTCAACAGTCCAAACCAGTCCGGAATCTGCTGCTCCCCATCTAGCCATGAGGTGAAAAGTCTTGCTAGATGGTGGTGGGTACATGGAAATGTTTTCCACCAATAGTTATTCAGCCCATCAGGTCCTGGAGCAGCAAAGTTCTTCGAGACTTTGAGGACCCGTCGAACTTCTTCCGGAGTTATCGGATTGCACAGTTCATTGACGAAGCCTCCTGCAGAAAGCTTCTAACTGCACTAGGGCTGGAGTATCTAATACGTAGAGTGGTTGTGGAAACTTTTATCATTATAATAATCATTCGAGAAAACAGTATCTGTTGTTGTTTCAACTTCACTAGTATTTTAACAGATATTTCAAATGTTCTCATGTTCTGGAATGGATTAGTTATTGCATTTTCATAAACTACCCATAAATACGTCCAATTTATGCAGTTTAGGCTATGTAATCCGAAAATTGAAAATGAAGTAAATATTCAATACTAGCATTCAGTTAATTATTGGAGACAATGGAAATGGATCGGCAGGATTAAATTAAATATTCAGTGGATTTGTGAATGATGTGAAATTATTCGTATTCAAATTTGACATTGAAAGTGTCAACATTCTATCCGACAACGAAAATATCAATTTCTGTGAATGTTGTTGTTAGTGAAGCCAGTTTGGCATCATGAACACAATATGCGAATCATGTTGCGAATGTTGAGGTTGTGACAAGTACCGGAAAAATTGCTCAGAAAAAGCCTAAAGGGGTATACCCGTAAACACCATAAGTACAAAATAATTAGATTCACTTGAAATTACCTCCATATACCTAAAATTTCATGCTGATTCCAAAAATGTATGACTTGGATACAGATACAGATACAAGGTTTACCATAAAAAAGCGATAAAAAATTAAAAATTCTCAGGCATCATCGAATTTTCAAAAAAAGAATTATTTTGACACCTAATTTAAAAATCGTCAACTCCCTTTCAACCAATTTTGATGAGCTGATTTTGAATAACTTATCTGAAATGTATTTTGGGAGAATATTAACAAATTGAGAGCAATTTTTACATTGAAATCGTAAAAATTGTCGTTATTTTGACGAATTAACTTTTTAATGCATAATTTGGAATCAGATCGTCGAGATACGTTAGATAAAGATATAAGATTGTTCGAAAATTGAGAAATGCAAATTTTCAAAAAAATTTCAAATTGCAGATGTTTCTTAATAAGCCTGTGAAATCTCTATTTTCACGTATTTCAAATTTGGTGAGTACAGACAAAAAAGATGAATTTTACAAACATTGAAAAAAAAAAGGCAAATAAAACTCTGAGCTCAGATATTACCAATTACGTATGAACTTTTCAACTCGAGAACGGTTTGAGATAGAATAATTCTGTGAACGCCATTCAATTCAGAATGAAAAAGTTACTGAGCTCTATGGATTTTGAATAAAAATGTTAACGGAAAAATATTTATTCTGAAATCGTTCAAGAATGCCCACTTTCTCGGAGCAACTTCAGGCCTCAAAATACGCTAATCTAGTATTTTAGTCCGTTGCTAAGCAACGAACTTTTCCGGACCGTTTTCGGCACTAAACTGTACGGGAAAGTACTTTTTCTACAATCACACTCCAAAACATGCTTTTCTGCATAGCTTTACGTTCGCAAACATGATTATTTCCCACAATAATTGAAATTTGACATTAGTGTGCCGCAAAGTGACATTTCTGTGCCACAAAGTGACATTTCTGTGCCAAAATTTTTCAGTACCTAATTTCTAAGCAATACAGTTTTCGTGACAGCAAGGTGAAAGTATATTTTGAAAATTCTGCATTTCGAAGGGATATTCGATCAGGCAACTTCAAGATTGAATAGACAAAGTCTATTGGTTTATATAATATGAGGGAAATTGTTGTACAAATTCATAATATTTTGAACAAAAATTATAGACATCACTACTGCTATCTCAAATACCCACATACACACTATCCACTGCTAGGCAACAGAGCAACATCTATCGAATCATTTGAATGTCAACAAACGTCAAGCATAAAATATTCGTAAAATATTCTTTTCCCGTCATTTTTTAATGAGATTGAACTAAAATGGATAAAGACAGTTCTGAAATTGAAAATACTCCGCCAGAAGTTAATTCATTGTCATTGAATTTACTACCTACAACTTCAAGAGGAAAATATGAAAATGCATACAAACAGTTTATGGATTGGAAGGAAAAATACAAAACTAAAAGTGTTTCTGAAAAATATAATGTTGGCATATTTTGAAGAACTATCCAAATCAAGAAAAGCCTCTACTCTCTGGTCAATATATTCAATGTTGAAATCGACTATTAATATTAATCACGGAATTGACATATCAACGTATGCAAAATTACGAGCTTTTTTAAAGAGAAAGTCTGACGGATATTTTGCGAAGAAAGCACAGACTCTGACATCCGAGGAAATAAATATATTTATAAAAAAAGCCCCGGACAATATATACCTGTTAACAAAGGTAATGTTAAGAGAAAAATTACATATTTGACAATAAAACGTTAATATTTATTATCGTAGGTTGCAATGGTTATCGCAATTAGTGGTGCATGTCGAAGAGGAGAATTATGGAAGCTAAAAATGAGTGACATAGAAGACCTACATTCAACTCTAATAATAAAATTACAGGACATAAAAACAAAAGTTCCGAGAAGTTTCATAACTACCGGACCCTTTTATAACTTTTGCAAAAATATATTTCTTTGCGTCCTTCTAATCTTTCTGAAAATCGTTTCTTTTTAAATTATCAAAAAGAAAGATGTACAAGTCAAGTGGTAGGAATAAACAAATTTGGTAAAATGCCCCAAGAAATAGCAACATTTTTAAAGTTACCGAACCCAAACTTGTATACAGGGCACACATTCCGGCGGACATCGGCAACCATGTTAGCAGACGCAGGAGCTGATCTGTTAACACTGAAACGCCATGGTGGCTGGCGGTCAAATAGCGTAGCCGAAGGTTATGTTGATGACTCTTTGCACTCCAAAATGAACATTTCAAATAAAATAATGCATTCAGTCAACCCACAAATGTCAAATATAGTGTCAACAAATATGAACCAGATATCACACCCTTCATTATTATCATCATTTTCGCCTTCAACTTCTGTTAAAATTGTAGAAAATTTCGCGAGAAATGCATATTCAATGTCTACATCTAATTTGAATATTACAGAAAATGTTTCCAAAACTAACTCTCCCAGAATTTTAATTCAAAATTGTTTCAATTTTACAGTGAATTATAACTACAAGTAAAAAATACTTTTTTTAATCATACCAAGAATTAATTTTTGAGTGATTTTTTTGGAATTTGTTTCTCAGTTATTACCATTAACAACTAATAGTTAATAATTAACTTTAATATATGTAATTAATTGTTATAATAAATATTCGTTTGGAAATAAACTTAATTATACTATAAAACGGAATTAATAGTCAGCGACGTTCAGTTCGAAAAAAACAAGAATGAGAGCGGCTTAAAATCCTCTCCCTCTTCCCTTGCTTCTCTTGGGCATCATAAAGCTAAGAATGAGTCACTGACATTTCATTCCATCTTATAGTATAGTATTATTTTTAGCAAAAAGGGTGTTGTAGAAAAAGTATAGAGCAGAAATACAATTTCTCACTCGTTTGAATTGCAGCACTCGCTTGCGCTCGTGCCGCAACTTTTTCAAACTCGTGCACAATATACTATTCCCGTATCGTAATCGATCCGGGAAAATTTTTGACCGGTTGTATACATTTTAGACAGTAAATGAATGCACGCAAACAATAAGTATAATTCCTTAATTTATGATAATGCTGATTGCGATTTCAGAAAACATAGTATGTGTTCCTCGTAGTAAAAGCACATTCCCAGACTTCAATGCTTGTTGGCCTCGGCTTATCGCCTCGGCCAACATTTTACATTGTCGTCCGGGAATGTAATGCGTTTACTACTAGATACACAATAGTGTGAATTTTCTATTCTTAATATTTCGAAAAATCGCAAACTTCTTTCAAATTGGATTTGACGAAGAATCAACAAAAAGAAAAGAATTTCGTTGTTTCATTTATCCTTCAACCAGTTCAATTTTTGATCAGATTCACTTGAAATTAGCACTATACACCTAAAATTTTATGCTGAATTCGAAAATATATAATTTGGATATGCTCAGATACAAGGTGTACCATAAAAACGCGATAAATCTTCAAACATTTTCTGGCAACGCAATGCAACTTCCCTTAACGTGTCTCTACGCGCTTATTTCTAACAACATCTCGAAAGTAGAGTACTATAACAAAAGAATACCGAAGTGCGGATAATTTTGTGGTCGTAATCCTTTGTCGAATACGATTTCTGATGCATAATTCAAAATCAGCTCGTCGAGATACGTTCGAGATGAATTTGCTTTTATTCCAAAAAGGATTTTTTTTTAATGTTCAACGCAAAATTGTAAATGTTCCGTAAAAATCCAAATGTCCATTTAACTCGAAACTAATATTCAATTTTTCACGGTCGCATACGAAGGATATTGATCACATATCATAGTAAATCTGTTTAAATTCCTACAAACACAGGCACTCGATGAGGTTTCGATACATCAATTTTTTTATTGTCATAATATCATTCGACAAACTTTTTTCCGATTCGATTTTGCAAAATTGACACCTCCAATAAGTTATTTATCATGTGGTGGTGGTGCTGTAGGTTTTTCGGGTTTTCCATCAACTGAAAAGTGAATACGCCACCAAAAATCAGTAAGTCGCCCTGGAGCGCCACGACGAAATAATAATAATAGCCGTCCTCTACCGCACTCTATGAGTGTTTATGAGGAAGTGTTATTATTATTAGTGCTATGGCAACGCGATATTTTTTCATTCATGGAACTGGTCTAGGCTATCTACATATCAGCACATCTCCGTTTATGGAAATTGGCATTTTTTTGTTAATTTCCATGTAATATTACCATTTCAAAACACTTACGTAGGAGTACCCAAAGGCTATATCATTTCATATATTCTCATTCATTCCAAGAGAGTGACTCATTCTTTAGTTGTCAACTTATATCCTGGAAGATTCACCAATTAGTTAATCGTAAACGATAATTGCATCGACGATGTTTAATCACTGATAACATGCAATCTCAGATCTGAAACACAACAGGAAACATAAAACTGCGTCAACATCTGACATAACATTCCATTTGATACAATTCAAACATATCCATCGATATTCTTATCTTCAGTCAATACGTTGAAACTGCTTGCGTCCGAAATTTCTCACATGAAGAAGATTAATGTGTTGGGGAAGAAAATATTTGAACACATGGATACAATCATCTGAAAGATATATTAGGTCGGATTTGTTGACTTTAGTTATTGTTATTACCGTTTCATATGGGTTGTGACACCCGAGTTGGTTGACGATGGAGGAATTGTAACTGTGCGCTAAAGAAATTTCAACAGATTCACTCAAAACATTCATTAACACCAGCATATTTTCAATCCTAACTTCGATACCACGATGTAGCAATTTTACTCAGGATACAGATACATTCTTTGACAACAGATTTTCAAGATGTTGAACAGTTTTGGTTTTATTTGAAAAAGGCATACTATATTTGAAATGAATCAGGTGTATTTGGAAGTTAATGAAATACTATAAAATAATAATGATGATGATCTAAACTACTTAACACACCTTAATTTCGCCTTTATTAAAATCTGAATGACTTTTTTCTGCTTTGAACAATTTGTATTCTGTTTACAATGTTTGCTAGCCCAGTCCTTCAGCTATAACTTCGTACTTCTTCAATACATGAAGATCTTCAGATAAAATCGCTACAGGGTGTTTCCTGAAGCTGGTCGAAATTTCGGAATATTCAAGTATCTCAATTGAAGATTTTATTTTCAAAAATTACAGCAGAGGCATGAAAATGGCCTCATCACTTTGAGACATTTCCCCAATTGTCTTCTTACCTCTTTCATTTACATGGTGATCTCAAGAAATTAACTCTTTGGCTTTGTAGTATCGGCCTCATTTTGAAGCTGAAAGTTTAAATGAAGAGATATGAAGATGGGAATCAACTCAAGATGTGGAAAACAGATCAAGGGTTTCCAAAAAGGTGACCCAAATCTGTAACACCTTCGAAATTCTGGTTGGGAGGAGAATTAAATGAAAATCAACTTCTTTTCGGAAGGATCATTCATTCTGGATTCGTCCAGATCTTTCTCGCTTTCAGAAGTCGAAAATTCTGCGTGAGAAAACCCAATTGAGGAAACCCTTGATCTTCGATCTGCAAACCAAAACATTAATTTTTTCAGATCACCTTGTAAATAAAAGAGATAAGAAGATAATTCGGGAAATATCTCGAGATAATGGGATCTGCTGTCAAATTTGAAGAGTTTTTCTTCTATTGGGATCCATTTGTAGCGATTTTATGTGAGAAACCTTAAATTTTGAAGAAGTGGAGATTATAGCTGAAGGACTGGGCTAACCAACAGTGTAAACGGAATTCAAATGGTTCAAAGCAGAAAAAGGTTATACAGATTTTAACAGAGGTAAAATTTTGGAGTGCGATGGAATTAGTGTCAAGTAGTTTATATTAATCGAGTTAAATATCAATATCAATGAATGAGTATGTATGTTCTTAAAAAAATCTATTCTAAAACAACGCGGGGAAATTTATTCAAATTATCATATGATAGAACTGAGACCTCCACAAGCTAGAATTTCTTCATCACTTTCTTATCACAAACTCAAGATCTACTCGTAGTTCTAAGTGAGCGATGAACTTTAAACATTTTTTTCTCATTGTATAATACCAGAGGAGTTTAACATCGTGTTATTCATCACATTTTCGTAAAATAACGAACAAAAGTTTGTACGTTCCAACTTTACGTATACCGACCCAGGTCTCACCACTGACAGTACTGTTTGTATTCAGTTAAAACTTCGAAAACGAAGCGGATGGCAAAACACATGTGATTTGCATGGGACAAAGTCACGTATTTCCTGCATAGACGAGACTACGAGACTTGTTTTGTCTGAGAACTGATGACATTCATCCTATGCGTAAAATTAGCAGTAATACCCGCGACAGGATATTGTTCGTATTCTTCCAGAATATTGAAATAATAGAATTCAAATTGTCTGTAATTTTATTTGAATTGAAAGACTTTTGAATTATTCAAGTACGTTATCATCTGACTGCACATCACATTATGAATGATTCAATGTGAATTTTGCGTTTTCTACCGAGCGATGAACATTTCTCACACACTTTGTTCAAGCTGATATAGCAAATAATGTATATTATGAGTTTGTTCTTTCAGTTATCAGCATGAGTACAAATAGGTGCGTGCAACATGGGGGGATGGAAATGGGGTAATTACTAGAGGCAGAGGCAGAGGCAGAGGCAGAGGCAGAGGCAGAGGCAGAGGCAGAGGCAGAGGCAGAGGCAGAGGCAGAGGCAGAGGCAGAGGCAGAGGCAGAGGCAGAGGCAGAGGCAGAGGCAGAGGCAGAGGCAGAGGCAGAGGCAGAGGCAGAGGCAGAGGCAGAGGCAGAGGCAGAGGCAGAGGCAGAGGCAGAGGCAGAGGCAGAGGCAGAGGCAGAGGCAGAGGCAGAGGCAGAGGCAGAGGCAGAGGCAGAGGCAGAGGCAGAGGCAGAGGCAGAGGCAGAGGCAGAGGCAGAGGCAGAGGCAGAGGCAGAGGCAGAGGCAGAGGCAGAGGCAGAGGCAGAGGCAGAGGCAGAGGCAGAGGCAGAGGCAGAGGCAGAGGCAGAGGCAGAGGCAGAGGCAGAGGCAGAGGCAGAGGCAGAGGCAGAGGCAGAGGCAGAGGCAGAGGCAGAGGCAGAGGCAGAGGCAGAGGCAGAGGCAGAGGCAGAGGCAGAGGCAGAGGCAGAGGCAGAGGCAGAGGCAGAGGCAGAGGCAGAGGCAGAGGCAGAGGCAGAGGCAGAGGCAGAGGCAGAGGCAGAGGCAGAGGCAGAGGCAGAGGCAGAGGCAGAGGCAGAGGCAGAGGCAGAGGCAGAGGCAGAGGCAGAGGCAGAGGCAGAGGCAGAGGCAGAGGCAGAGGCAGAGGCAGAGGCAGAGGCAGAGGCAGAGGCAGAGGCAGAGGCAGAGGCAGAGGCAGAGGCAGAGGCAGAGGCAGAGGCAGAGGCAGAGGCAGAGGCAGAGGCAGAGGCAGAGGCAGAGGCAGAGGCAGAGGCAGAGGCAGAGGCAGAGGCAGAGGCAGAGGCAGAGGCAGAGGCAGAGGCAGAGGCAGAGGCAGAGGCAGAGGCAGAGGCAGAGGCAGAGGCAGAGGCAGAGGCAGAGGCAGAGGCAGAGGCAGAGGCAGAGGCAGAGGCAGAGGCATTCCTATGAAATTCCTTTGAAACTGTCATCGTTACTGATTATGACTGTGAGTAGAGAATGAAGTGTATTTCGAAGAAAACCTATACAAGTGTAGAGGTTAAATAATAAATTTTCGAGGATAAATAACTGCGTTTACAATATTGTGCTATTGAAAAAAATTTGTAACGCACTAACCCATCGAAGCAAATGATTCATTTGCCGTTTTATACTCGTCTAGATTTCTTTGGTTTCATATTTTCCAATTTCATACTGTGGAGAGTGGAAATACCAAAAAACTATGCCAAGAAATCAAATTTCACCACAAAATAATGCGATATTTGCAGACAAGTGAAATAGCGAATAATCCGTCATTTCCCACCTTATTTCAGCCGTTCCTTCAGAAGCTCCGTATCAAACTGCTCATCTGCGAGTTAGAACTTCTTCACAAAGTGAGATATCTTTAGTATTTCCATCGCACTGCTATTCATCCGATGAATAATGGAAAGCGTACAACATTCAAACATTTTCCAGTTAAATATGCCTCTTTGCTTTCGTAATTATACGGAAAATCATTTACAGCAATGATGAATGTCCCTTTTACATGTGCCCGTAGAAGTTTCACTAGACAACTTTGGCAATTAAAAGTTAAATCAGCTGTCAAAGACTCTGAAGAAGTTCACAATTCATTCACCGAGTTGATTATTACATTTGACGTTTAACGAGTTTATGTTTATTGCATGTTATGTGACTAGTCTTCCGGTACGAAATCCCGGTGCCAACACTCTAGTAGAATTGAATAGAATGAGCAATTAATTTTCCTATTACTAGGTTTTCGATTTACCCGAAAATCAATTTTATGTTCCTGTTCATGATTACAAGAGTATTCTGAAGGGTTTATGGCTCACTCGTATTCCTAAACTTATCATGGCTGTCAAACCCATGCGTGAATTTCCTATTTTGTCTCTCTATCAATATAGATCATAATATTGTTAATGTCTCCCTGTTTCTTCACTTATTACCATGTTTTCCGTGTAACCGAATTTTAAATTTGCTGTTTTAATCTGTCATTGCTAGGATTTTTTTTTTAATTCCCCGCATTTATAGAAGTTGAAATATCAGGGGAGACGCATTGATGACAACTTTTCACTTCGAAATAATGTAAGGAAGCTGTGTACGAAGTTCGTCGGTCTTATTCTGACTCACCCTGCATATTAGGCTGATAAAAATGGTTAACAAACGTCCATCAAAATAGCGCGACAATCTTTACATTTCCCTGATTGAACTAATCTCATCCACTCTGAAATTTTGCTAGCGCTAATGATCTTTTTCACTGGCTACAAACAAGGCTTTCCTCCAATGATTCCTCCTGAACGAAAAACAATAACTCGTTGAACTCCAAGCAGCTTTTCCGGGTCTGCAGATAAAGAATTCAAGGAAACACATTTTTTAAAAAGGCAACTTGATGTAGTCCTTTTTTCATTTCCACAATACTTCTTCCGACGACACAACATCCGTTCTTTTATTTATTGTACGAGATAAAGCGGAAATGTCTGGTTCAGGGCAATATAACCCTTTTACGGTCTTGAATTAATTGATTCCTGCGAAGGAAAGCGTATTATCGTCCCAAGTTATTTTCAAAACAATGAGGTGATTCGCTTTTTACATAGTCTTTTGGATGATTCAACCTTCCACAGTCTGAATATAAAAATAAATATTAATTCAAAGAAAATCTACGGATTGTTCACCGAAGTAAAACAGAGTTTCCCCTTTTTTCAAATTAGGTTACAATAATTCGAATTTCTCGAAAAGGCCACTTGCATGTTAACCAAAAGACCTATTTCACTATGAAATTATGTTTCCGAACCTGATATATTATTTATTATTATTATGCGGCAGGGCTGGCCATCGGCCGAAATGTAGGTAGTTCTGCGTAGAAACTTTTTTCTCTCCGCTGTCAGGTTGAGTGTTCCGGATCTTCTGATGATCTCCTAGAGATTCTTCACGAGGTTTTCCTGTGGGATGAAATCTTTTGCACTACAGTGTCTTATGCCAGGGCTTCGCATCCAACCGTATGTGTAAGGCTTTACCCCCGGAAAAAAAATCCCTGAAAATAAAACGGAAAAAATACCACCCGGAAAAATAAAACCCGGAAGAAAATCCCAAAACCACCGGAAAAATACCCCTATATGCGATAACAATGGCCAGTACACATGAAGTCATGTTAAAGAAATTAGACCATATTTGATTCATTTTACAATACAGAGGGATGGAACAACAGATTTTCCAGCCTTGCAAAACGGCGAATCTGTCACCAGGTTAGTTCGATCAGGAACAATCGAGTCATAAAAATATAAAAAATGGTCTTTTTTGGTCGTCAACGATGAAAATTCCACAGGATAGGTTAAAACAGAAATGAATGAAATGAATGAATGAATGAAAATGAATCAAATATGGTCTAGTTTCTTTAATATGACACACAGTTGAAATTTCATTACTTCTTGTATACTGGCCATCGTTTTCGCATATAGGGGTATTTTTTCCGAGGGTTTTTTTTCCTGAGTTTTTTCCGGGTTTTTTTTCTGTGGGGATTTTTTTCGTATTTATTTCCAGGGGTATTTTTTCCTTTTTTTTCTTCCTAGATTCCAGAACCTGAATAGTTTGGAGTCTTTGTGTATCCCAACATGTGCTAGTGTTTTCTCACGTGACAGTGTTCTCTTATTTATCCAACTACCTTCCTCAGTTAATATAATTCTTTGAAATGAATATAAAGAAGATAATGATATATTATTTGAATGAAACATTATTTATTTAAACATTTGTTTCGGAAACAAAGAGATAAAACAGTTACGAAAAAATAAAATCATAGAAAACTCTTCGAAACTGAGAAAAAAATCAATAATATTAATTAGCTATCGTTCATTTTTTCTTACTTCTCAAACATCTAATTCTGATGCAAGAAATACTCATTCTTGGTCTTGGGATATGTTTCTGTAGTTTCGTGACTTAGTATCGTTCTCTATGTCGATAAATACATAAAATCTACCTACTTGCAAATTTTCCCACACGAGATTATGATGGGATTGATAATTTCCCGTTTTTGCTTCAATTGCAATCAGTTGCAATCCTAACGAACGCCATAACTCGTTCTATAAAATTATTCTAGTAGCCACTCTGATTGTCATTTGTAGCCGCTAATTAGATGAAGAGCATAATTGGCTCCAACGGTGTAAAAAACTCCAGCAAATAATTTTAATACAAGAGAACTTATTCATAAAGCTGATTATATCTCGTACTGATATGTTCCTAGGTAGAATGAATTTGATTTTTTTCATTGTGGTATAGACCAGAGACGAAGCCTTTGAAACTGGTAAAAAGTGAAAAAAAAGTTATAACAGGATGATACCATTGAAAAAAGTAAGAAAATATAACAAAAATGGAAGGAAAAATAATTCACGGGCGATTTGAGGTCGGAAAGTGGAAGGGGATGAGATTTTATGGGTGGAAAACGGTTTATCACAATTTCAGGCGAAACTACGAGAGCTATCGAAAGAGATTCAAAACTTATTTTTTTCAAAATTTACTCACATCTCTCAATTTATGCGAAAAAAAAACGACTTTTGCCTTTTCTATTTTTATCTCCAACAAAAAAAATGTTGACGAAATTTTGTGAAACTTACCTTTTCATGTTTCAAAGACACTGTAATTTCGACAACTTGATTTTAAATTGTTATATAATATTTTGAGCTATTTAATAAAATTTACACTTTGATTACACTAAAAATGTAAGACATTATGTTAAATTGATAAACTAAAAAATTATAAATCCATGAAACATTGAGATTGTAAAAACATGCGAAAATAATTTATTTAGGATAGGATAGGATTTAAATAGGATTTTATATATATATTTATATATATAGATAGATACTTTATCTTGAATTCTAATCACTTATTCTTTGGTTTTTGCCTTTGAAGGCATTTTTCCCTCGTTAGAATCGATAAATGTTCCCGATTAAGACCATCTTCGTTTCCAATATTTTTTCCAGTAAGTATTGGTTCTTGATCCACATTCTAGACTGTTACATTCATTTCCATAGCTGCAGCAAATAGTTTTAAGCAATTTTTCCGAAATAGATGCTTTATCTGTCAATTTGGGCATAATGTCGTATTGTTGTTGCTTCCTTTGACAATTTTGTTCGCTGCGCTTTCTGTTGGTATGTAAATTTAAAATAATATCTAATAATTTTACCTTACAAGTAATTGAAAAAAAATGTAAAATTCGAGTTTTTTCGTTTTTTGCAATTTTCTGAGAAAATTTACCATAGGACTGATTTTCTTCAAAAATCAGATAATTTTCGATTGAAAATTAGGGTGTCCTTTCGATAGTCTATCAAAATAAGAGAAAAAAATAAATATTTTAAATTCAAAACCAGTGTATTTGGACATAAAAGGGGGAGTTTTCAAGAAATTTCCTAGGACGAAAAAATATTGTAGAAGATAAAAATAAAAAAGTAAAAGTCGGTTTTTTGATTTTTCTCATGCACTTCGAGGTTATATGAAAAAAGTGTAAAATAAAAGTTGTGAATCTTTTCATTACCTAGAATTATGCATTTGATTTTTTTCGATAAACCGTTTTCCCCTCTCTAAATCTCACCCCCTCCCTATGAGGGAGTATTATTGTTATTATATTATTATCACTATATAAGAATAGGCTATTGGTATCCCTCCTGATTTTCTCTTTAGAATTTCTTCGACGAAAAATATAATAATAATAATATTGAAACACGATGTTCCAAGTCCACTTTTTCAAGAACTGAAAGTTAACTATATTAGAATAATAGTACTAATTTTTCAAATAACTGGTAGCCAATTCAAAATTTATCATAATTTTTACTGTTATGTAATCACACCTTTCATTGGATTTCTGGCAAAAACAACAGAATTGAATTTCGATATGCACAATATTCCCTACTCTACTCCTGTACTGAAAACTTCCCATATTTGTAATAGTCAAACAACCCAAAGAAATCTTAAATAACTCCTAGCATTCGCTTGCATCACTATTTACTCAACTACAATAAATTGCCTTCTATCGGCAAGTTCAAATAATTATTCCTCCAGTTTCTGTCCACCCCAATAAACATACACCCGCACCCTACAGGACTGACTCCATGTTGAGATCTTATTACAAACGTATCGTTACAACTGTAATTATTTCTGATCGAATACACGTTATAGGGTAGCAAAATGTTACTGTGTCAACTTCGACATTCGACCCCATCCCAATATAAACATGGGAGAAGATTTGTAAACGGAGGATTAATACTTTTTATCCGAATAACACTAGTTGGCATTTTCATTTCCTTGAGCCTGTTATTATTATTATCGAGGAGAACATTTCCTTCAACTAAAATCAGCGTACATTAGCCTTCGATACAGTAAGCCATGCACTACCACTAGAATCAATGGAAGATATGGGAATCAGAGAAAAAAACTCAATTTATTTAAACCATATTTATCGAACCGACCCAGAGAGTGAAAATAAACATCACATTGAGTGAATACCGAGAGACAGAGTATGGCGTACCACAAGGCGCCATTCTAGGACCAAAACTTTTCAATATATACCTGAATGGTCTATCCTCTGTTCATAGCTGTGGAAAAATTACGACATATGCTGATGGCACAGCAGTTTTTTATAGCTACGAAAACTTGACAACTCCAAAAGACATAGCTGCAACCTATTTCAAGAATATCAAACACTGAAAAACATATATAGAATATATCGACAAAAACTTATATAAAACCATGTACTGAAATTAAATATCATCATAGACTTCAACCTTAGATGGGAAAAACTCATAAACTACATGAACAAAAAATTTGCAACACCTCATGATTGAGTTCAAGATTCTCAGAGACATATTGATTGTGACCCAACTGAACATTTATAATTATTCTTTAGTAAAATCGCATATTACCTAAGGGGTGGAGTTGGCAAAACTATACATAAAGAACCATAGAGATCACCCAGAAAAAAATGTTGAAAATAATATTCAGGAAGAAAATTTATTACCCGACAGATCTTTTTTTATTGTAATATTGTCGATCCTTCAATTCGAGAATTAACGAGTAGTAGTGTGGATTGCGAGTTAATCTGCCGATTTTGAATTTTTCACGATTTTTTGGACTTTGCGATTTTTTGAATAATTTTGTTAAATCCAAATTATTTCCAAATTTCATCATTCTGAATCGATTGGCGCTCGCAGAATTGCTCTATCTTCAATCGTTCCCAACCTGAAAAGTTCATTTGGAGGGGGGAGAAGGGGTTATTTCCCTCTAAATTTTTTCCAGTTCTATCGGTGATATTTTTGACGTTGTCCTTTTATATGCGAACCCTTTAATTTGAGCATCAAAAAATCATATATTTTCGAAATCAGCATGAAATTTTGCGTGTATAGTGTGGATAGCGAGTGAATCTGCCGATATTGTATTTTTCACGATTTTTAGGGGTCTACCCCTTTGGACTTTTTCCGATTTTTTAATAATATTTTTCTTTGACGACTGAGTCGAAATTCACAGAGTCTTCTAATTTCATAATTCTGAATCGATTGTCGTTCGCAGAATTGCTCTAACTTTAACCATTCCACAGCTGGAAAATTCATTTGGTGTGGGGAGGAGTAATTTCTGTCCATATTTTTTTCTACTTCTATTCTATTTCTATTTTTGAGGTTGTCCTTTTATATGCCAACCCTTTAATTTGAGCATCAAAAAATCATATATTTTCGAAATCTGCATGAAATTTTGCGTGTATAGTGTGGATAGCGAGTGAATCTGCCGATTTTTTATATTTCACGATTTTTAGGGGTCTACCCCTTTGGACTTTTTCCGATTTTTTAATAATATTTTTCTTTGACGACTGAGTCGAAATTCACAGAGTCTTCTAATTTCATAATTCTGAATCGATTGGCGTTCGCAGAAATGCTCTAACTTCAAACATTCCACAGCTGGAAAATTCATTTGGTGTGGGGAGAAGGAGTAATTTCTGTCCATATTTTTTTCTATTTCTATTATATTTCTATTTTTGAGGTTTTCCTTTTATATGCCAACCCTTTAATTTGAGCATCAAAAAATCATATATTTTCGAAATCAGCATGAAATTTTGCGTGTATGGAGTGGATAGCGAGTGAATCTGCCGATATTGTATTTTTCACGATTTTTAGGGGTCTACCCCTTTGGACATATATCGATTATTTTAATAATTTTTTTTTGCCGAATGAGTCGAAATTCACAGAGTTTTCTAATTTCATCATTCTGAATCGATTGGCGTTCGCAGAATTGCTCTAACTTCACACAGCTGGAAAATTCATTTGGTGTGGGGAGAAGGAGTAATTTCTGTCCATATTTTTTTCTACTTCTATTATATTTCTATTTTTGAGGTTTTCCTTTTATATGCCAACCCTTTAATTTGAGCATCAAAAAATCATATATTTTCGAAATCAGCATGAAATTTTGCGTGTATAGAGTGGATAGCGAGTGAATCTGCCGATATTGTATTTTTCACGATTTTTAGGGGTCTACCCCTTTGGACTTTTTTCGATTTTTTTAATAATTTTTTTTTGACGAATGAATCGAAATTCACAGAGATTTCAAATTTCATCATTCTGAATCGTTTGGCATTCGCAGAATTGCTCTAACTTTAACCATTCCACAGCTGGAAAATTCATTTGGTGTGGGGGGAAGGAGTAATTTCTGTCCATATTTTTTTCTACTTCTATTCTATTTCTATTTTTGAGGTTGTCCTTTTATATGCCAATCCTTTAATTTGAGCATCAAAAAATCGTATATTTTCGAAATCTGCATGAAATTTTGCGTGTATAGTGTGGATTGCGAGTGAATCTGCCGATTTTGTATTTTTCACGATTTTTAGGGGTCTACCCCTTTGGACTTTTTTCGACTATTTTAATAATTTTTTTTTGCCGAATGACTCGAAATTCACAGAGTTTTCCAATTTCATCATTCTCAATCGATTGGCGTTCGCAGAATTGCTCTATCTTCAACAGTTCTCGAGTTCACCTGGAGTTGAGGAAGGACTAATTTTCATCCATATTTCTTTTCTACTCCTATTCGAGGATTTTCTGACATTTCATTCCTTTTATATGCCAAACAAAGCTGTGCCTAGCACTGCCATAAGCACTAAGCACTTTCGAAAAGTGTTTCAAAATGTCGAGCACATTTTAAACAGTTTTAATCATAAATGCTCGCGATTACTAAACACTTAAGTAATTATAGTCAGGGAGCACCAAGCACTTCTCAAACTGTTAGATACTTAAAGGCCGATGCAGATAAATACGTACTCCTCCTACACTTTTAACCCTGCATTTAAAATTCAAACTTTTAATTTTATTCCTTCATGATGATTATCTGTAACCCCCAAAAGTATTATAAAACTAGTAAAATAAAACTATCCTCTTTCAAAAATATTGACAACAAGTGCCAAAGGATAGAAATTAAAATGGGGGCTCCTTTTAGGACCTCCTCCGTTCGCAGCTCTTGCTGAATCTATTTCATCTCTCCAAGAAGTGAAGTAGAATCGGATCGGCAAGCATATTAGTTGCAGCAACTTTGTTCCTCCTCGACAATTCTGATAACCAGATCTGTAGAAGTTTGTCATAAAGAGAGTTTTCATCAGTAGATACGTATTGGGGATGGAGTTATTCCACCCCTAGGTGTAAGTATACGTCTCTTCAGAATCAAGATGATGTAGAATGCTTCTGCATCAACGAGCTGAATGTCCTTTCCTAGTCCTCGCATCGTCCTCTTTTGAGATGAACCGTGGCACGTATATCGATCCCAAACTCCATTCCGATAGCACGCGTGTACTCTTGCACCACCCTCAAGGAGTGATGAAGATCCTTTTCATTTGAGGCATATAGTTTGAGGACATCCATGTAAAATAGATGGGTGATATCATTATGAAATGCATATGCTCCATAGTCTCACATGAAACAAAACCCCAAATTCGTCATTTAATTTCGACAATGCTTAGTATTCATACCGAAACTCCAACACACAAAAACCGATCAATCAAAATATTCATCAACTGAAAAATCAGGTAAATCATGTTAACCATTATAGTCTGGCCATATTGTTTTGAAAAATTTCCTGAAACAATAAACAATGCCCTATTCTATTACTATTCAACGTTTTACATCCGGTACTGGCCAGGCTATACAATGCTCTTGATGTAGCCAAATCCTCGGTGTAGGGTCGTATTTTAATTCCATAGTCTGCAGGTGGCTTTTGATATCGCCGATATAATCAAAATTTTAATCATCCTTATGTTGAGCCGCAGAACGTGACAACTTTGTCAAGAACACACGAATTTCACATCAATTTTTCTGATGGGTAAATTTATGTCGAAAAAATACTCAATTCCATTTCACGAACAGCGAATCGAAAAGTGGTTTCCATAACCGTGGAGCACTTTGATATTCGCCCCGCATATTTAGAGGAGATTGATATGAAAAAATCACAGGAATATTCATCAATTTTTGGTGTAGGAAGACAAATGGTTTGCATTTGAAGAGACATTCTGATTCACCTCAAATATGCGGACTCAAGAAATCAGAAAGTAATCCAGCCGAATGAAAATTCAGATATGTATTGTAAACTAATAATTATAATTATAATAATTTATTCACAAAAGTTTAGGTACAGATTTAAAATAAACGTTTACAGCATGGTTGTGAATGAAGAATAGATAGATATATTCACATTGACAAAGAAGAAAAATGTAAATGTAAATTTAGTTCAATAAAAATTGTTATGAATAAAATACAGATAGGTTTGAATACAATCCATACAGTCAACATGAATTCTGAAGATTAATACAATAGTAAAAACAATAACAAAATACAATTTCATTAAAATATATACAAAAAATTCATCACCGAAACAAAATGTGTTTACATACCAATAAAAATAATAATCACTTTAGCATATCCTTACAGAGTTTGAGACATTTCAACATATTATTACTGAAGGCTATAGTAGGATTTTGAAAGTAGCAGATTTTCAACCGATCTTTTGAAAATATTATGAACTAATAGGTTCTTCGTTGTCTGCGGTAGGTGATTGAATATTTTCTTTCCTTCATACATATTAGAGTGTTTTGTTAAGTTGAATTTAGGTATTGGCAGGTGAATATTATTATTATTACCGCTCTGTCTGGTATTATGAGATCTATCTTCAGGAGTATCATTAACACATATCTTTTGTGAATCAGATACTACTTCCAGAATAAAAATGCTCACTATACAGTTAAAATTCTCTGTTGTAAAAAAGATGTCGACAGCTGTCTCTATAGTTAGCTCTGTAAAAATATCTAAGAAATCTCTTTTGCAGTATACAAATACCTGGTTGAGGAGTTCTTGACTACAGAAAGTGTAATAGTGTGGTATCGTCTGTAGAAATTGTGAATTATCCAGCAGTGTTTATTGTAGTGAATCGTTAATATGAATATTAAAAACAAAATAGATCCCGAAACAGATCTCTGAGGTACTCCGCAGTATGTAATAAAAAGATCAGAACATAAACTGTTTATTTTCACATTTAAACTCATGTATACTTTCTCCAAAAATGAAAATATTGTGTCATTAGTGTTTTTGTAAGTTTGAAATCCAAATTGACATTCATTTATAACATTTCCATTTGATAAAAATTTTAACAATCTTTTCTTCACTAATTTTTCTATTATCTTTGAAATTGTGGACAACAACGAGATTGTTCTGAAGTTTGAAAAATCACCTTTATAAAGAGGCATAACATGTGCCGTGCCGTCTTTAAACCTGAAGGAAATATTGCTAGTATCGATAGCACTCTGAATGTTTTGTTGACAGGCTGTTGACATCATTAATGGAGTAGACACAAATGGCAGGCATGGCTCAAAGTTAGTTTTTGAAAAATTATTATTACAAAAGTTATCCATGTCATTCTGAATACGTCTATTATCATTGCTAGATTGTACTATTTTGAAGAACTTAAGAGGGTCTGCATATAGAGAGATATCACAGTATCGAAACACAGAATAAACATAATTGATTACAATTGAAAATAGTATCATAGGCCCTTTCATATTCTCGTTCGCAGCAAAATTCCATAATTATTACCCAAATATATTTGTGACTGTAGGTTGTATTTCTGAGTTTTTTTCTCTGTCTAGCCTATTCATGCTTTGAACATTCGCAATGCCAAAAAGTGACATTTTGAAATTTATTTGGAATGAAGTTGTCGAACTCAATCGTATCAGCGTAATGTTGACATGATAGGGTAAACTTGTTTTATATGACACAAACTTACAAAATATGAATGGTTGTTAGCACTGTCAAAAAATGTCCAAAACAAGCATCTTGCTATGTAAGAAAAACGCCTCGAAAAACCGCAGAAATACGTGGTTTTCCGCGTTACTGAAATTAGCTCATCTCAAAGATGAAATTTGGATTCAGCGACTTAAAACACGCATAAAACCGTTGAGAAAAATATATTTAGGAATTTTTTCCTGTAAACATCGATTTCGGATCTCGTATGATCGAAGTAAACCGTGCTACTTCATTTAGAATAACTTTGTGTCGTTTTCTTTGATTTCAATTAATTATTTCACTTTATTGACCATAAGAATCGTGAATCAGCCCACAGACTATTATTGCTATGAAAACAAAGGTCATTCCTGGTGAGATTTATCATAATTTAATTCATCCAAATTTCAAAACGCGCTTTTCCAACCAGAATTCGATTAAAAAATGACCGGCACCCCGATGCGAATTAGCAATTTTCGCCTATTTGTTTTATTTTTAACTCTGATTGATTGGTTGAGATGTTTTACGGTTACACCCCTAAGAATTCTTACGGTCTATCCGACTCTCAAATTGTTTTATGGCATTGGGTTTTCTAGTAATAAAAACATCATTTTGATTTATTAACAAGCCCGGTGCGCGCCCCGCATTGCGTTTATGGCCCAATTTTTGCTTTTGTGGCTCTTCCACGTTTTACAAGCTCGTTTCACTTCTTGTGTTATGGAGGAATGAATCTCGAAGTTTGGTAATTATGCAGGAGAAACGGCTCATTACAACTGAGGGCTGGCGGTTAATGGTGGAAAACTACAGTCGTGATGTTCCGGCTTTCCGGAAAAACAAAAGGCAATCGAATTTTTCTCAGCGCATTAATATTCTGAATTGCTGTTCCATCGAGAGAACTGAATCGACATTTTATAGTTTTAACATCCCAAGTAGCAAAATCATTGCTTTATGGAACTGATATATTTTATAAATATCTTATAATGCCGAATTAAGGAGTATTTTATCACTTAGTGAGTTTGACTGCGACATTTTTGTGTTTGTAGAAGAATGTTTTGATAACATTGTCCTATAAATATTTATACAACTCGCATTATAAAATTCAAGCTTGCTTTTGGCTTGAAATAGTTTTAAAACGCATTATACCGATTTAAAACTGTTTTGAAAAACTGTATGAAAGCTTTATAGTGTGATGAATAACACAGTTTTTAATGATAGAGAGAATTGCTCTATAAAATAAGTATAAAATTGTTGTATAGTCTACCTATAAAGGCGTCGCTTACTCCATTATAAACAGTTTATAGGGCAAAGTAGTAGTATTTAAAACGTTACAGTGTGTGCGCAATAAATACTATATAAAACATTTTTATAATAACCCTTTAGTGCCCAAGTTTGAATTCTTGTAAAAATTTTAAGAGCAAAATTGTTACAAATTTCCGCATTATAAAATTTTCAACTAATAATTATATTGCGTTATTATAATTTTCTTAGTCCTTGAATCAGTTAAATAATATGGAATTATCACCCTGGAAGAAAATAACAAGGAGTGGCAGTTTCAAAAGAAATGTGAAAAAAAGTATCTGCAGATTTCAGATGATTGTAGTTTTGGGCTAATTTTTTAGGCCAAAATTCACTGACCATTTCCCAGCTTTCCGGTTCAATCGTTAGTTCCTTTCTACCCTTTTCCACCGTCTCCTCTATTTTCAAAATTTTTTTTCACAAAAAATTCTTCCACAATAACTTATTTTTACCCAGCACGTGTTTTTACAATTTACAGGTTAGGTTTAATACCGCCGGCGCCGCACAAAGTAACGAATTAATTTTGAAGCGCAGCTTCAAGCAACTGTATATGACTTTATGTATAATGCCGCTTGATGTTTCCCTACACGATACTCACAGAAAGATGGTACAAGGGGTTGCCACATGTTGCAGAACTTCAAATACTCAACGGATTCATCTCTTTTGTGTACGAATACGTTGGAATAAATTAAACGGGGCAATAATTAGCATTGCTGTTCTAAATTACCTATCGCTCTTAACAACTTCTGAAAAATATATAGGACCATAGGGTGTGCATATAATCAATTATTTCCCAGCTTTTTTTATTCCAGATTTTGCCATTTTAAATATTTTGCAGGATATTATAAATATCTAGAAGTTGTCATGAATGGCAATAAACGCTTTTTTGGTTTAACATTTTTGGTTATTCAAAAATAATAGCAGTCGCAGGTTGTTTTGAAGATGCTTGAGTTACCCTAGGTGTTGGAGGGAGATAAAGAACTATTTTCCTCCCTTTCTCGAGGATCGAAAGAAAAGTTTACTCTACGGGGAAAGTCACCTGGGTGTAATTTTTGCAATCGTATAAATTTGAAAGGATGTAGCTTATGGCGGTGTAAAATGGTTTGTATTGCAGAGTATGAAAATCCCAATTCCAAAGACGCCGTTCGTATTGAGGATTGAGGACATGCTTGAAAATATCCGAGAATGGTAATTTGATTATCGTCATTGCCAGTTAGTGGTTTGACTCTCGTAACGGGTCTAGCCACCTTCCCAAAATGTATAAAATTTGTTTTCAATCGTGAGAACTTGCCCCGTGTCATCCTCGGTAAGTTTGGATATTTCAAATTAAACTCTCGGACAGTTCGCTGCACAATTTTTTGACACATGCCATGGATAACAAACAAGTCAAACACAACTTCGTTTGTATAATTTTCCATATTCCAATCAATTTTATTTAAGAATTAGCACGACTCGTTTTTACTTCGACAGAATAGCACCTTCTTGTTTACAGTTGTTTTTTGTTTTCATGGCATACTTGAATAAACACAAAAGCATTCGGCAGGATACGGCATTTCTTGATTTTTATTGAATAACTCGAAAGAGGTGGAACTTGGGTATAGGGAATGCTGAAATAACTCATTCTAAAATTCAATTTTCTTTCGAATGGTTGAAAAAAAAATGGTAGGTGCCATTTGAAAAAATTGAGTTTTTGACAATTTTATATTGGGACATTCAAAAATCGGCTGCGCCCATATGGTACAAAATGGGACCGTCGTTGGGACATCAGGTGTTAGCCTGGAACTACGAGCTAACTGCTCCATAAATTTGGTTTCCTAATTTTGAACAGTTTGCGGGCTATACGTGTTTTCGTAAACTACCACAGCCGTAAATTTTTTCAGAAACATGGACATATCTCAAAAACTGTGATAGATAAGTAAACATAACTTAGGTTGTCTAAAGTCACAATCAGAAGGCAAATCGAACCATGACAAAAAAACATTAGGTTTCCATTTAAAATAAGAAAGTTGTAACCGACTTTTGGCATACCCTGTATAATTGTAGGACTAAAAACATTTGAGTTAGAACGCACATGACCAATTATGACAGCATACCAAATTTCAAGTTTCTAGTCCAACTGCAAGTTGAAAAACTTCTAATGCACGGCCTACGTAAATCACGCTGTATAATTGTATGTAAAGTTAATGTTATAATGAATTTAATTTTTATTCCCTTGTTGAAATTGTTATTGTTGAAAATTGTTCAATGAGTATTTATTTATTTAATAAATGTTATTTTTATGAGCATTTAATTATTTCTCATGGAATACATACATATTTGATAAAAAATTGTTGAGGTTTCATGAAAAAATACCAATTAATTAATAGAAGATGTTTTCAGCCTGATCAAACATGAAACCTCTTGTGTCACAGATGTTAAAGGATAACATTGATGGAAGAATAGTGTTCATTATTGAAGTTGAAATATTCTTGCCTCAACCAACTCCCGTCCTTCAAACAAGAAAGTGATCTTATATCTCAAAACATTTTCTATTCCTGTGGTCAAGAGGATTCTGTCAAAATATCAAACTTCTATTTGGTTGGACCTATTCAAGAATACAATATTCTTGAATCAATGCAATTAGGCATTGATGCAAAAAATCCTTTTTATCAGTGTGCAAATCTGATCCAAACTCTGAAACTCTTCAGTAATATTTTGGTTGGTTTCCGGGTTTTGCCGTGGTCTTCTTTGGTTTAAATCTCCAAACGTTTCGACTGCAACTGCAGCAGTCATCTTCAGTGGTCGAAGTACTCTTCTAGACGTATCAGTTGCCACTACTATACCTTGGCAAGAGACAGAACTGACTGGTACAAATTTGATGATAGATTTGTCAACAGGATGCATTCTTTCGAATTGGAGCCTCTGGAGACACCACACATCCTATTTACGAACATCTCCAGAAGTTTTTCTTTAATTATTTCCAAGTCTTCAGATGTGGTGTTTTCCGGGTTTCCTGCAGCTGCAATGTTGATTTTCTACTGTTGTATTCAATAATCTCGTTACATTAATAGCTATAACTGTACAATTTCTCGTGTGATGGTTTCTGACAAAAATATTCGACTCCCCGTATCTTTTTCTGAAAAGGGGTATTGAAGAAGCCCTTCTGAAACTAATAAATCGTTGCAATGGTCCCGCACAGTTGAAAGAAGGTCGATGATGGTTCGCTGAGCTCGAGGCAGCAATAACTCTGATCCACCAAATGTTATGTATTTGCCAACCCAATCGTATGATATATGATCCTCAATTACATTGCCGATATGGAATCGTAAATTATTTCTATGGTGCTTTAGTTTCAAGTACGGCAATTTCAGGCGAAATCCGTAATTACTGAAAATTAATTACCAATTATCTAGAATGTCTCAATTATCAAGGGAGAATAAATTCGCTACCGTTCGTCATGAGGGGTTCTTCATGAAATTTTGGAAGACAGAGCGTCTCTGGTTCCAGAAGGATTTTATATTCGTAATTAGTTGAACGAATATCTTGTCCTAAAAGCTACAGAACATGCGTTCTCGTTTATTGAAGAGCATTTCCTGAATCACCTGATGATATTTCAAACCAAGTTGGAATACGCTTCTATTCACATATTGGCACAATTTGGAAAAATGTTAGGCAAATATTTGACAGAAAACAACGAGTTCCTCTTACGGACATTGAATCACATCTGT
The DNA here is from genome assembly GCA_958502065.1 of Chrysolina americana. Lineage (NCBI taxonomy): Eukaryota > Metazoa > Arthropoda > Insecta > Coleoptera > Chrysomelidae > Chrysolina > Chrysolina americana. Next base: position 106,734,048 of record OY293410.1, on the reverse strand, counting down.
CATGCATTAGTACAATATTTCTCAAGAAGGATACGATATTATCCGTAATTCGTTGGAAATGACCACCTACATGCATGCATATTTCGAGGATTTTTCCCCCCGTCAGTGCTAGGATAGGTCAGACAATATTGGATTCGGCTTTTTCCATCAAACAAATGACAATATAAAGAAGCTTCTCTATGAATTGAGCCGCGATAAGAAGTCAGTCGCAGCGCTACCTGTGAGCAAAAAAAGAATCACTGGTTGGTGGCAAAGACTGTAGGAAGGGTGAACGCTTCGAATCAATTGAAGACATAAACACTCTTTCCAGACACCAAAAGTTAGCATAGTTAGAGGCTAAATAAAAGCTGGAAGACAGATTTAGCAAACAATTTCAAATGTTTTATTTCTTTATGATTTCATTTCAATTTTTTTTCTGTTATTTGCGGAACTACTGTGTACTTACGTAAGTGACAAGCCGAATCAGACTGGTCTGAAATCGCTGTAAGTGGTAAAGCTTCTCAAATTATGAGCGACAGCTTATTCGATTTAGAATGACGTGTTTGATGATTTTACAGCAAACTTGAACTTGCAATTGTTATTAACAAACTAAGATGCGAAAAATAATGCAAATAGTTTTTTGCTAATGAATGGAAAACTATGTGACGGCCCCAACAAAATCCCTTGGTGGTATTTTTTTAACAATAAATATTGTCTAAAACGACCGATGGTTCGGTTTTCTACTAATATCATGAAAAGTATTGGAGGAATCGTTCACAGTCGATGCAATTTCCACTGAGAAAATCCCTTCTTTGGCAAGGGAATCTGCTTCTTCGTTGCCTTTAATTCCTCTGTGACCTGGCACCCACATCAGGGTGACCTGCCAGTTGTCATAGGGATTGTTCACAGTCCCAAGTCAATGATTTCTGCCCTTCGATTGCTTCTCTTGGACCCATGATTCTATAGCATGTACTTCTGCTTGGAAGATGGTTGGGGTGTTACCAAGGGGTTTTGAGAGCCTGAAATTTGGTCCTGTAACGCCCACTCCAACCCTTTCGTCCATCTTAGATCCGCCTGTGTAACACACTAATGCATCCCTTCCCAGTTGAGGTCCGCTCTCTGTGCAGGTTTGGTGGCTGTTTATGACCACTTCAAACTGCATTTCGAAGATCTCCTGCTTTTAAGTTTTATGACTGGCTCAGTCTGAAGGCACTGTTTGCTCCTTCATTCATTACACATAAGTGCAATGGCGGAAGGTTTAGCATTGCCTCTAAGGCTACAGTATGGCACGTAAATATTGCCCCTGTGATCCCCAGACAGGCTAGCTGCTGCACTTTCTGCAGCTTGACTTGTGAATATTTGGTCCCATACCAGTGAGGCGTAGGTGACCACTGGTTTATCGATTGTTTAGTATGAATAATACATATTTTTTGATATCAGACCCCATGTCTTACCAAATACTTTGCGGCATGTTCAGCTTGCCGCTATAGCTTTGGAAAGAATGTGGTTGATTTGGCTGTTTTTGGTCTATTATAACTCCCAAGTATTTCACTTCTTCGGAATCTGTTAGCTGGGTTCCATTCAGAGTTGAGGCTTTAAGTTCGTACTTTCGCCTCTTTGTGAATGGACCCAGCACTGTTTGGCTAGGATTGACGTTGAATCCTTAGCGCACCAGCTTCTGATTGTGTTTAGGGCTAATTGGGAGATTACTTTGTCACGTTTGGTGACGACTAGGTCATCGGCATAACCTTGAGTCGTGAAACCAGATTCGTGTAGCTTTACTAGTAGGTCGTCGACAACCAGTGACCAGTTTTGAAAATGAGTTCCAGCAGAGACGACCTACCAAAAGATCTCGCTGGAGAGGTGAAATGCACCTTCTTCTTGGTAAATCGAGAGAGCGATATGAAAATGAGTGAAGTGTGTTCATAAAAGGGTTGGGAAAGCACGGAGTAAAAAGTCCCCTGATATGCAAATAAAGTATGTTACGATCAGTACTGAAAGTATAGACATCAATTGTCTTATATTAATAGAATTTCTCAAAAGAGAAGCCAGCGGATATACCGAACAACCTCGGCTACGCTGCTTGTCAATGTAGGTGGTGACTTGGTGACACTTGAGCAGTATAGAGGTTGGGAGTCAAGGAAGACTGCTGAGGTATAGGTCGCAGAATAATTGACAACAAAAAGGGAAATTTCATGTAAAGTTATTACTGATCGAGAATCCAGTTTAATGCCAAGTCCTTCTAGGATCACGTTGATAACTTTGTGTCGATAGCTCTTCCTTCCTTCATTCGAAAGCAACCTTGCAAGTACTCACACTACATCAATAAGAAATCATCAAAGTTTATATTTCAGCGGAATATGGCTTTCCAGGAGGGACTACTTTCAATAATTTGACAAACTATATCGAGGTTTTCGTTCCAGGAAAGGTTCATCTTCCTTAATAAACTCTTGCTTATTGAAAAGAAGGGAAAATTTTGGTTCTCAAGTCCAAGAATGAGCCAGTTTCGTCTCGGTCTTGCAATACCAAGACCAAGACTCCATTTATTTTTTGAAACCAAGGCAAAAGACTGACTCTTGGTCTCGGGAAGCTCTACCTTTCTTGAGGTCAAAAATGTTTCCTAGTAAGATGATGGAAAAATTAATTATTTTCATAAATTTGAAGCTGACAAATAATCTTTTGGAAAATGACGGATGATAACATGTAGCTCAGCTGTGCGTAAGGTGGTTTTTGCATTCGTTGCAGGCCAACTAATAGAAAAAAAATTGGAGCTATTTTCTGTATTATTTGACCCATAGCTTCTTCAAATTGTCGAAAAATTTGTTCACATATTCCCTTTAATTTGAGTACTTGTCTAGAGTACCCTGAATATCCCAAGCTCACTTTTCCTGTACTCTTATTGAAAACTGGTACTCTTTCACGCACTGTTATCCCTTATCTATACCACTACATAGTTCTTTCTTTATTTGAATATCAAAAGTACATTGTGGAAAATGACATCGTTAGCCTAATTGCCTCATTATTTTCATGAAAATATAATTCGTCAACTATTAGCAGAACAACCTCATCATTATCTCCAAATTTTTTACGGTTCCCAACGAACAAAATGACATATTTACGAATTACCAGGTAATGATAACACATAATTATCGAATTATTCTCGGCTTAACAACTTATTTCGTTGAGAATACGTCGCTTTTTATTTCTTTGAGGAAGTGATGTGTCTGATGACTTCATTAGAGACCTATTTGGAGGTGGCAGCAGTCAATATAATAATAATAATAATAACTGACTGGATACTTTGTTACGGTTAAATCGTTATCTAGGGTTATAAGGTAAAACCAAAATTTCTGGCACTTAAAGGACATGGTGTATACAGAGTGACAATTTGAAAACTACCCACCCCTAATATCTTTCTTCCAGTAAACAGTACGAAGAATCTGAAAAATTGGATAATTTTATTTTCAAGGGGGGCACTTTCAAGGAATATTTGTAGCGATTTTATTAAATTCACTTACACGAAATACAACTGTTCCATTGCATTCACGTGGTTCAACCCCCTAGGGGGGTAGATGTTACCCTTACATTTTGAATGGGAAGAGGGGGTCAAGTGGCACTTATCACTTTGATTGACGTTCAATTCTTTTTCCAATGGTACCGTGACTTATTATTTTTTGTTAAGCATTTTCCGAAAAATGACGTTCTAAACTAACAAAAGTAATTATTAGAACTTGCCTATACTGAGGTGCATGGTTTGACTAGAACTGGTTTAGCTCCAAAAAATTTACATCAAAAAGTAGTCTTATAGTAGAACGTAGATGGTGGTGAAGTTATGTTTATTAAATGCTGAATTATTAATTCTCATTGTAGAAATTTTACAGATAGCCTTCCTTTTTTGCTACTTCTGCTGTAAAAAGTTTCTGTTTCCAGGCAAAAAATTGTTTAGCAAATTTGACCGATGTAGTAGTATTGTGAATACAGTTTCACCTGTTGCGCTGTTTAGTGATTACCTAAATGAATACGTTTTTTTACCTTCATATTTAAATATTAACATGGCCCACAGACTATCACCCCAGACCTGACCAACTAGACCTTTGAATATCGTTGTGACTCAAATTATTCCAGTGGTTGATATATTGGCCAGGGCCTAATAAACCTTTGTTCGAGTTTATCGTTTTCTGACCAAAAGGGACCGAACTCACAACTGAATTTATTGTATTTATTCTGGGCGAAGATATAGTTCGATGCCACCAGATTGTTGGTTTATTATTACATTGTGGGTAATATTTCTGTGATGGGTTGTTGCTCAGCATGATTTATTGTTTTGTTTATTTCAGAATTTGAAGAACATATGTTTTTGAATTCTCACTGAGGATTAGCAAGACCACTTCATATTTTTCAGTTTGAGTTTAATTTCTAGATCAACATATCACTTCGTATTTTTTCTAAATTTTTCTTATACTTCTATTGATCATTAAGCTAGACTTAACCGTAGAATATTATATAAAACACATATGGTAACTCATTTTCAATAGAAAATCTACTAAGCGATATTTCATGTTCATCTTTACAATTATATAAGTTTTTATAAGTTTTTTATACGTTTTTATAAGTTTTTATAAACATTTATAAGTTTTTATAAGTTTATAACGATAATAGCATTGATTTTCATTTCTCTAGTAAAAAAGTATTTCTATAAACACAATAACAAGGAAAGCGTACCGAAGTAGGTACTTAGAATTACGTAAAAATAACGTATTACAATGGACAAACATTAGTAAGTAATAAAAATCAACAAAAATAAATGTAGAATATGCAGAGAACACAGAAATAAACATACATTTTTATATGTCCTGAAAGGAGGTACGAAACAAGAAAATAGATAAAGTCTGAAAACGAAATTGAAATCAAAATTGGCATAGTAAAGATTAATAATATTTCTTTACCACAGTACGTTGGCATAAACCTCAATGCATAACAGTTTTTTGGCATTTTATCTCACAAGATTTCTTTATGTGTAGTCCATTTAAGTTTGTTATTTTCAATAATAATAATCTTTATTCAATTGAATAGGTCCTAATATATACAGAAAAAAATATGCTAAAAAAAATGTATATAAACTGTGGACAATAACACAATATAAAATCCTAACGAACTTAAATAAAGTTATCAACAATTACATTTTTTATGATTTCAAAGAGTTGATTGCAACTATTAAAACCTTTCAATGAAAGTGAGTTCATAGTACTAGTTTTTTCCTGTCAAAGTTACTTGTATCTTTTTACAACGTAGAATGCAATGGTGTAAGGGAATTTTTTTTCAACGAGACACCCTGTACCTATATCCCTGCATATTTCAATAGAGCTTGAAATTATCTTGCCAAAAATGAAGAACACTTGATGTTTTGCTAAAGTCATCTTTGGAATACAGATCTTTTAGGATTTTTCATGTAAACTTTGAAAACTTTTCACAGCAGTAATTAAAACTTATAGTTTCAATGAAACTGATAAAATTCATACAATACTGAATAATAATAAATGAAACTTCAACAATAATAATAATGATAAAGAACAAACAATAAAATTTATTTCTCCAGAGGTGTTCAAAATGTGTACCAGCTTTTCCCTTTAAAAGTGTCCAATTTGGCCCACTCTGTAGACTGTTATTTTGGTTTGGGTTGACAAATTTTGAGAAATTCTGCTAGTAAATATTTTTTTTAGATTTTGTTTTAAATATAAATGAAAGTATGAAGGTTGTCAATTTGGAATCGCAGGTATTTTACATTAGAAACTATTTCAATTGGCTCATTATTAATAGTTAGCATTACATTATTCATATTTAAGGAACAATATTTATACTTGCGTGTACATATCATAGCTTTTGTTTTTGCTCTATTCAATTTGAGTTTATTTGCCATAAGATATTCATTAACTGCAATTAGTACCGTGTTCATTTTATCTCTATCTAAATTGGAATCTTAGCAGGTGAGTAATGTATTATCTGCAAAAAAATTCACAAGATCTACATCAACAAATAGATTAATGTCATACAAGATACAAGATAAAAAGCAGTGGTCTCATAACACTTTCCTGCGGTACACCTATATTGATATTAAAGTAATTTTTGTGGAAATTTTGGCCAAGTATCGCACAAATGTAATTCCGTAGAGAGCAGTAGTTGCTTTTTTATTGGAAGACTTGAATATGAAACCAATTTTTCATTATGAGATTCTTTATTGGTCTCATATGAGTTTTTTAAAACTTCATCAAAGACGACATAATAAAAAAACATTTTATCACCCCAGCAAGTATTCTCTCGGTGAAAACCAAATGAATAACACCATTGATTGTTAAGAAACCTTAAGTACCGTGACATACTACTAAACGATCACCATGAGAAAATGACTGGGAACAAACCAGCAATTTGCAATGGGGAACAAATTGTAAATTCTTCCTCACACGAAACCGTCTATAATTATTACCTTCTAGCTATTATAATATACGCATTAGTCATCCTTTCCAATGGTATTTTGATGTTCAAATACATGGACATTAGCAAAAGCAAGAGACATGTAATTACAAATAACCATACAGGTTTCATTGGATAGACAACTGCAGTAAACTATTTATAAGACTGCACCAGTGGTGTGTATTACTAGAGAATATGGTAATAAATCAACCTTCCATCTACTGAGTGAGAGTAGCAATACAAGGCTGAAACTGCATCATAAAGGAACACCTCACGAGGGTTGGTAGTCTCCTGGACGTCTAAAAATCGTTTGACAGAGTCTGACATGACAAACCAATAGCAAAACTGATGGAAGCAGGCTACCAAACACCCATGAATACGCTCAACTTCTCGCAGACCCTCTTAAAATTCGCACTAGGTATATAGGAACGTAAATTTTCATGCAGATTTTGAAAATTTATGATTTTTGTATGCTCAGATACTAGGTTTGGCATATAAAGTCCAAAATATCACGAAAAGGACTGAAAAAAAATATGGAGGGAAATGACTCCTTCCCATTCCAGATGAACTCTTCAACTCAGGAATGGTTAGAGATAGAGCAATTCTGTGAACGCCAATCGATTCAGAATGATCAAATTAGTACAATTTGTGAATTTTGAGTCAATCAGAACTAATTCGTAAAATCAAAATAATTCCAATTGGAAAATACAAAATCGGAAGATTCACCGGCAATCCGCACTATAAACGCAAAATTTCATGCAGATTCCGAGAATATATGATTTGTTCTTTTTTAAATTTTTTTTTGTGTTCCATTAATGCATGTATGTTACCAATTAAAAAAAAAGTGTTATGAATAAATTATATGTTAAATAGTGTCCGTTTCTCATTAGATAAAAAATTGAAACAGAAAAATATATTTTTATTTATTTTGCACGAAGATCTAGTCACTTTTAACTGACAATCACTACTTTCATCTAATAGCAATTATCACGTGTTTCTTAGAACTGGCAATTGCCACTCTGAACTAACAACTTTCACTATAAATTCTTGCACTCAATTAGCAATATACGTCCTTTTTGAGTAACAATTTATAGTCAACAATGACAATTGTCAGTTCAAAGTAACAATTGCCACTTTGAACGGGCAGTTGCAACTTTGAACCGACAATTGTCTCTTTACTCTTCCAATTATCACTTTAAACTTACAATTATCACTTTAAACTAGCAATTGTCACTCCAAACAAACAATTGTTCCTTCTAAATATCCATTGCCACTACGTTTCAACTTTCACTATGAATTATTGCATTCAATTAGCAATATACGTCCTTTTTGAGTAACAATTAATAAATTCTTGCATTCAATTAGCAATATACGTCCTTTTTGAGTAACAATTTATAGTTAACAATGACAATTGTCAGTTAAAAGTAACATTTGCCACTTTGAACGGGCAGTTGCAACTTTGAACCGACAATTGTCTCTTTACTCTTCCAATTATCACATTAAACTTACAATTACCACTTTAAACTAGCAATTGTCACTCTACACTAACAATTGTTCCTTCTAAATATCCATTGCCACTACGTTTCAACTTTCACTATGAATTATTGCATTCAATTAGCAATATACGTCCTTTTTGAGTAATAATTTATAAATTCTTGCATTCAATTAGCAATATACGTCCTTTTTGAGTAACAATTTATAGTTAACAATGACAATTGTCAGTTCAAAGTAACAATTGCCACTTTGAACGGGCAGTTGCAACTTTGAACCGACAATTGTCTCTTTACTCTGCCAATTATCACTTTAAACTTACAATTATCACTTTAAACTATCAATTGCCACTCTAAACTAACAATTGTTTCTTCTAAATATCTATTGCCACTAAGTTTCAACTTTCACTATGAATTATTGCATTTAATTGGCAATAAATGTCCTATTTGAGTAACAATTCCCAGTGCAAAGTGACAATTGTCAGTTCAAAGTAACTATTGCCACTTTGTCAGTTCAAAGTAACAATTGTCACTTTAAACTGACCAATGTCACTCAAAAGGAATCTGATTCTACACTGAGGTCTCAATCTGCCCACTGCCCAAGTCTCTTTACTGATTCTCTCTAAGATCTCAATCGGGCTACTTACTCCTTTGAAAAAAACTAAGGATCTGTGAGTTGTGGTTCGAATGAACGTGGTCAGTCAGAAGAGAACTAACTGTAATGGACCCGTTTATATCTCAGGACATTTTGTGGGGTTTTGGAACCTGGTTTTCGAAAATCAGAGACTAGGCTTCCAAAAAGAAGTTTTATTGAGTATCCGTACGGCGTTTGATACCGCTAAAAATAAGCTAAAATGAATCAGTAATTGAATAATTGGCTAGGTTACAACTTAGAAAAAAGTCTCAACCTTCCTAAAATAAATGCAGGCACCGACAAAATTATAATTCATATATTATTTGAAGTCTTTCGAACCAAAAACACTCTCAGTTCAAACTTTTCTCGCAAACACCTTGCGAAACTGTTTCAATGTTACTCAGAAATCGAGGCTTTTCTTAATGCGATTAGAAGAAAGAAACATCACCTTTTTTAATTAAAGTTATAAAAACCACCAACCATACCTGTTCAGTGCGATATCATAAACTGGGTGGTTCCTTACCAACTATATGGAACAATGCGAGGTGAGTTGTCTAGTTCTGCTACAGAGCTTTGGGCAGGAGCTGGATTGGCGGGGCCTGGATTTTGCGGAAGTTATGGTGCGAGATGAGCCCTGTGCAGGAACTGATCAGAGGCTTAGTTACTGGTAAGTCTACGTCAGTCTTCGAGGGTATTGAGGCGCTTCTCTATCTCCAGGGCTTCACGGATGATCCTTGTTTGAAGAGATTTCTCGGTCGCAATTGCCTTGATGTTTTTGAAATCAATTTTGTTGCCTGTGTATTTACGATGTTTATAGAGTGCGGAGAAGAAAGATGCTCGTCTGTTAGTTTGGCCAATATAACTCCTTGGACACTCGGAATAAAGTTTTTCATATATGTCCTAGATTGTAGATTGTAAGGGGGTCGTACAGGCTGTGCAGTCTCATAAGCACTTCGACCTATAAGTTCTTTTGTGCGTGACCCTAGATCTATTCGAGGCCCGGGATTCCAAGACTTCTTGCGAAGTTTATCAGTTTCCTGGAAGCTAAGTTCCTGATGTCGGAGAGCGTTAAGAAGGCCCTTTCCAAGAACTTATGCCTCTTGCAAAGAAAGGCTGGGCATTCGCACAGCAAATGTTCTGCAGTTTCCGCGAAATTCTCGCAGTGGTGGCAACTATCGCTTTCTGATTTACCCATCTTTTTGAGGTGGTACCCCTAGGCGAAGTCCCGTTACCATCTTCAAGTCTTTCTTGAGGGAGCTCTGGAGAGTCCACAGAAGGTTTCTGGGTCGGGAAATTTTGTGTTCTCCCCTTCTCTGGCAAGACAATCTGCTTCTTCTTTGCCTTTATTTCCTCTGTGATCTGGCACCCACATCAGGACTTGAAGGACGGGCTAGTTGATGACGGATGGACTTGTCGATTTGTGTTTAGTTGTAACCATTCTGAAATAAGGCGGATTTGAGTTCTTCCAACCTTGTTTTCTGTGTTGGTTGTCGGTGAGTTGAATTGGTCTATCTATGAGGGAGTTCACCACGGATTTGGGCTGGATGATGATTTGATTGTGTGTGTAGATATCTGTTGGTGTGGGTCTGTACTGTGTGGGTGAAGGAGTTATTGGCTTTCGTAATGAGAACGTCCAGGAGATGTAGAGAGTGGTCCATTTCGGTGTCCATGAAACTCCGCAGGAAAATACTATGAGGCTTCTGAATATTTTCGTCCGTTTTGTAGAATAAGACGACTTTATTGTTTTCTGACCCACCCTTGCATTGATAGGAGGAATAAACCTCGAAACATGCCACAAAATTAAAAATAATATTTGTTTTCTGTCATATATTTGTTTCATTTCTCTACTTCGTGGAGATGTGTGGAGAGAAGAGTATTTCTTAGAAACATCCAGATTATTCTATTCTGCCTACGGCGTTGTTCCTTTCGATATATTTCTGCGTCTCAATAATATTTTTAAAACATTCTTATAGGCTATCATTTTGTGTGCTTCATGTTTCAAATCATTCATGTTTCTTCGCTTAGAAGATTAACAGCAAAGCTAGCCAGGGCAGTAAAATCATACACGTAAATTATGTATTGTGTAGTTGATGATGCACACTGTCGTAAAACAACCAACTGTCTTTTTATGGGCATTCACAGTTAACAAGTTCTTCTCGATAATAAAATATATGTAAAACTCGTTAAGATATTCATACTTGAAATTCATGTGCGTATAAATCAATGTGAATAACAAATGTCCATGTAATTATTGAGAACTATAAATTCCTTTTCGCAACCAATGAATCTCAAGAATATTAAACGAAAATAATTGTATTTTCATATATTTCTACTATACAATCTACCTGCTGTTCATTAAAAGATTTCTGTGGGGAGGAAAAACATAATTTTTGAAAGATTTCAGGTTCTTTCTCCACCCCTGATGATATCGTTATGCCAATATTGTTTTGAATGTAGAACGATTTGTTTTGTGCAAAATATACGAAGCATTCGAGATCCAAAATTTCCAGGAAAAATTACCATTTTCCATGTTGACTCCTACTCAAAGTTGAGCTAAGTTCAATTATTGAAGTACTTAAAATTTCCCACATTTCACATATACAGTCTGTCCATAAAGAAACCCCCCCCCTGTCTTGGTATGTTGACATATTTTCTTTAGACAAATGAATTGACAAATGAGTGTTTGACAACAGTTATGCACATCTATACTTGAATAAAAGTCATATGATTAAATGTAAAGATTTCCGAAATAATTAGAAAATATTAAATTATGTAATTGCATAATTTCAACATTTCTTTCAAAAATACCGAATATTTCTTTAAATACTCCAATATTGATGAGAAATTAATAAAAATTCAACATCGATGAGCCTAACTAATGTCAAACATTCATTTGTCAATTGAATTATCTGAAGAGAATATGAGGGAAAGTATTGCCAGTCACCACCGTAACTACGCCTCTGTTTTACGAGAATTAAACACTATCACTTCAAATTATCACATTGATAAAAATAGTTGGTGAATAAGTTACAATTTTCACGAAGGCGTAGAAGAGTCACTATTACTCATATATTTATTTCTGTTAATTCCGAGATACCAAGTCGGAGCTAATTCCGAGATGTTGAATCAGAACTTCGACAAAGTAACTCAGAATTAGCTAATTTCATGATCCTAATTCAGAAATCTGACTTAGTAACTCAAAATCAGCTAATGTTAAGTGAGAATTCCAACTTGGTATCTCAGAGTTAGCTAATTCTGTGATACTAATTCAGAATTATGATTTAGTAACTCAAAATAGGCTAACGTTTACTCAGAATTCCAACACGATATCTCAGAAATATCTAATTCCGAGATGTTGAGTCAGAATTCCAACTTAGTATCTCAGAATTAGCTAATGGCGTGATACTAATTCAGAGTTCTGACTTAGTAACTCAAAATCAGCTAATGTTGAGTGAGAATTTTAACTTGGTATCTCATAATTATCTAATTCCGTGATGTCGAGTCAGAATTCCGACATAGTATCTCAGAATTGGCGAATTCCGTTATACTAATTCAGAATTCTGACTCAGTAACTCAGCTTCAGCTGATGTTAAAACAGAATTTCAACTTGGTATCTCAGAATTAGCTATATCCGTGATATTAATTCAGAATTATGACTTAATAACTCAAAATAGGCTAACGTTAACTCATAATTCTAACTTGATATCTCAGAATTATCTAACTCTAAGATGTTGAGTCAGAATTCCGACATGGTAACTCAGAATTAGCTGATGTTTTAAAAAAAAATAGTCTCAATTGACAAAAATGAAAATTTAAATAATAGTGGCCTTTCTACGCCTTCGTAAATTTTTCCCTTGGGAGTTTTGAAGAAAAAAATGTAATGTTAATCTGTTTCTGACCTGGACACCCTGTATTTCAGAGGAGATGCATTTTAGGATATACGTTGATAGAAACTTTTGAAATAAGATAAGGAATCTGTGCACCAAGTTTGGCGGTATTATTCTGACTCAATATAATAATAATACTCCCTCATGAACACTCGTTGAGTGTACCCAAAGGCGTAGCCTGTGCGGGGAGAGGACGGCTATTATTATTATTTGCCGTGGCGCTCACATATGTATATCCTATTCAAATAAAAATCCATTTTCCCCCCTGAACAGATCATTATATTTTGTGATAGTAATTTCAGTTTCATCACTGAATAACTCATCTACCTCTACAATATATCGTAACACCATAGTAAATTTCATCTTCGTTAGATGCATTCAAACACAATAGTTCTCATATCAGCACCGTCTGTCACGTCTATAATGCCCATTTTGCTGTCTTGTTCTTCATTCCAAATGACACTTTTATTGTGCCAAAGCTATCGGAAGGCATTCTGAGAAACTACTTTGACCTATTTTCTAACAGGAACAAGTGTTCCTTCTACCGATAATACTCTGGCCACTGATTTACTACCGTTCAGCTTGCAATTGGCACCCCTGCTCGACGGGCGCTTTACACCAACTTTCCAAGTAATTTTCGCAGATAATATCATTATTGTTGATGGCGGAGAAGCTAAGTCGTAAAGTTTTGTCTTTTATTGGTCTACTTTGCTTCCTGAAATTAGTAAGAATGCACTTTCTAATTCGCTTAAGAGCAGGTTGACAGGTTACTTACCTGTAGAATTGAATTGTGTCGAGAGGCAAATTCGTTTGATGTTACTGGGTGCACTTTGAATAGGTGAAGAAACCTTCTTTTTACCATTATAATGATGATGGGATGATTTTCAGTTAAGTTGGTTTCAGTCAGAGCAGTCTTTGAAATATAAAAAGTAAGGAATATTAAAAAAAAATATTTTCAAGAATAATGCCAATTTACCATAAATGTGATATAGTGTAAAGAGATTGTTATAATATCACTTTCGCCAAAAATAACGTCACCGTTATTCGCCATTTCCGTTATTTTGCTATTACCAAGCAATAGCAATACCAGCATAGAGCTGATTATTATTATAATAATCGAAATCTTTGCAAGGTGACCAGGCGCAGAGGTTCCATGAAAAGCCTATAAAATCTTCATTTGACCTAGAATCGACTTCAATTTTGGTGTGCATATTCAGAAAAGATCAAATTTTCTTCATATAAGCAGATTTTTTTTTTATTTTCCGAGTTTTATGACACCTTTCACTTCCAGAGAAACTTTTCAGTTCGAGAACGGTTGGAAATAGACAAATTCTGCTAACGCCAATCGATTCAGAAGCATAGAATTAGCCTGACTTGTGAATTTGAAAGAAACATATACAGAGACGAATTTTTAATTGAACTCCTTAGCAGATTTTTGAAAATTTTCAACTCGCGACTTCAGAGGTTTCATGAAAAGCCTACGAAATCTCCATTTGACTGAGAATCGACAGAAATTTTTTTTTGAAAAATATTCCGATATGTATGACACCTTTCAACTCCATATGAACTCTTCAGTTCAAGAACGGTTGAAGATAGACAAATTCTGCTTACGCCAGTCGATTGAGAATCATGAAATTGCCCTGATCTGTGAATTTGAAACAAAAATATCCACAGACGGATTTTTAATTGAACTGTTTAGCAGATTTTTGAAATTTTTCATCTCGCGACTGCAGAGGTTCCTTGAAAAGCCTACAAAATCTCTATTTGACTGAGAATCGACTTCAATTTCGGTGTGCATATTCAGAAAAGATTACATTTTCCAAATATGAACAGAAAAAATATTTTGAAAAATTTTCCGAGGTGTATGACACCTTTCAACTCCAGATAAACTCTTGAATTCTAGAACGGTAGGAGGTAAAGAAATACTGCTAATGGCAAGTCTCAGAATTATAAAATTAGCTTGATCTGTGAATTTGAATATCTACAGACGTATTTTTAGATACAAGTTATATCACAAAAAAGGTTTAAAACCTCAAAAAGTCTCTCGTAAAATCGAAATTACGAACTTTTTTATATTCCATTATTGTAAAAATCGCAAAATCCACTGAAACTTATTTTTTTGGTCTAATTCCGATGATGTGATTGAAAATTAAATTAGATGGAAGATTAACCAAAAATCAGTAATAAATTTGACGAAATCGCAAAAACTGGGGTTATTCGTTAATCCTTTTCCAAAGTAGATTTTTTATGCATAATTTGAAATCAATCTTGAATCGATGCAGAATATTATTTCAACAACGTATATTTTGATACAAGCTTTCATATTTATGACTTTATCATATATTTTATACCTATTTTTTTTCAACATGTAGTAGATATACGAGTACATTCGCATGACTTGTGTAAATATATACTGTAATTTGTTGAACACCAAGATATTATCAATATATATATCCAACATATTCAGCGTCCTTGTGAAATATTTATAAGGAGTTACACATTATAAGTTACACATTATAAGTATGAAAATAATACTATCTTCGAAAGAATTTCTTCAAACGAACAAACTGAGAATTTTGCGTTAGCCTGTAATGAGTTTGACAAATGAATCTGTGCAATACCTTTATACCATCCATATAATTGACGTCTACCTCTCAAACCCATCGAGATATACCCATAAGAGAACTGTCGCCACATCTTATACAAAAGTGGGTCATTTGTGTGAAATTTCACAAAATATCCCCTTCAACAAAAGTGCCTTTTCGGGCATTAGCGATTGAATATAAACACATTTTCTTGGAAGCAGGACGACCCACTTCGTATTCACCCCATCGTTCCAGCCGTCAAGATTTTAAATTTCTATGCCCATTGTTGGTAAATAGGAGGGGCCCGACCACACAGCAGCCCATTCTTATGATGTAACTGACCATATACTAAGGAGTTCAGGGTGGTAGATTTTGGGTTGTAAATTATAAATGCTGTGACGGTCATTATAACTAGGTTCGGTTTTGAAATGTGACTCATAAACCAGTAGGATGTTGGGGTAATGACCATTTCATTCCACAAAAAGATTCAAAAATCTACATTCACGTGTCAGATTGACATGACAGTAATCAGAACAGAAATATATACCGGGTGACATCGATATTACCGGCGCCAAGTTGAAGAGAGACGTCGAATGTTACTTCCATCCCAACTTTTTGTTCATTTGGTAAAGGAAGATATATTAAAATGATCGAGAATAAAGATATCTTTGCATTGAGTTTACAGTTCGTTTGGGAGATTATTAGGTAACGAAATTTACAGATTTATATTCATTTTCCCCTCATCTCTGCATTGCTCCAATGGCAAAGGAACAACTCAATGACAGCAAATTTGTGTTCGAGGGAATTTTGTGATTTGAAACATAAAATTTTTCTCAAAATAGTTCAACTCGAAATTGCAGAGGTTCCGTAAAAATCCCACCAAACCTCTAATTGACTCGGAATCGATTTCAAATTGAGTGATCACATACAAAAAAATGCGAATATAAGAATGAAAAAAAAAGGCAGTGTTTTTCATATATTCTAAAATAACAAACTGTCAAAAATTTTTATTTTTCATTAATAAAGTCCCCTCAAACGTATTTTGTCGAGTTGATCTTGAATGTGTCGATGAAAATTGAATTGGATGAAGGATTACCCAAAAAAAGAGCACTAATTTTGTCGAAATCGCAATTTTTTGACTGTATATGAAAAATGTAATCCGTTGATATTTTCATTTTAAATTTACATAGTATACTGAATTTGTCTTCCTAAATGAATTGGCGTTCTCAGAATTGCTCTATCTCAAATCTTTTTCGAGTTGAAAAGTTCTTCCTGAGTTGAGAGTTTTGTCGGCTTTTTTTTCCTATTCATGAAATTCAACCTTTTTGGTGTATTGTTGTTTGTTGTTGTCGAAAAAAGATTTATTAGGCTTTTTAAGAAACATCTGCAATTGAGAGTTTAATCTCTTTAAAAAAAAAATCGAAAAATTACAAACTTTCCTCAAACGTGTTTCAATGAGCAGCTGATACATCAAAAGTTGAATTCGACAAACGGATCGTCGCGTGTTTATGGTACACCTTGTATCTGGGCATATCCAAATCATATATTCTCGAAATCAGCATGAAATTTTGGGTATATAGGGCCAATTTCCAGTGAATCTATAGTATTCTATTTTTCATGATTTTGGACTTTTTTCGAGTATTGAATTTTGTCACTTATCGACTTCAATTTCACAGAATATCCTAATTTCGACATTCTGAATCGATTGGCGTTCGCAGAATTGCTCTATTTCGAACCGTTCTCAAGTTGAAAAATCCATCTTTTTTTATTTCTCCTGTAAAATTACTCCAAAACTGAAGACGCCAGACCAGAATTTTTTGTTTCACGCAATTAACCTCTGAAATACGCAACTTTGCACCCATTCAACTACCCTCTATTTTTCTCCATTCCCGAGATTCCCATGCATAGAATCGAGTTTAAATAGTTCTTTAAATCAAAACTGGCAAATCAAAACTTAATTACTTCTGCTACGTTTCTCAATGCAGATGAGGCTATTGCTGCCTGTAACCAAATAGCGAAACTTTGTTTTGACTCTGCGGACTATTTTCGAGTTTTTTGTCTCTCATCAGTGCCGAGGTGTATCAATGCAGACAGCTCTGACGCTATTCGGTAGGTGGGAGTGAAAAAAGGATAAAACATCAGTCAAGAACGACTATCGTCATATAATGCTTGTAATCAAGCTTGCCTCATAATTTAGTCGTATTTTTCACATGGAAAGGAATGTAAGATTCAAACAAACAACCATAAGGTAATACGTTCTCATGCTATTTGTCATAGTTTTAAAAATTATGTTATTACCATTACAATACTCCTAATAATTATACGACAAACCCATAAAAATAAAACCTTTGCTGTATTTTTAGTGCCTTATTTATATATCATCAACTGCCACTATTTTACTATCCAAACTCGAAATGATTTGTGGACACTGAAGTTGTAACGCAGAGTGCTTTCGTTATGGCTGTTGTTCCTTGAATGGAAATTTGTTTAATTGGTTTAGAGGTGATGGTACAACTCTTTTTATTGCACTTTTTAAACATGTTCTGGTGGAACTAATTCGTGCGATTGGTACCTGTTCTGGTGGTGTTGTTACATGGTTTCAGTTTATGACAGGACGAGGGATAGATGTTTACAGTTTTATAGTATAATTGTAGACATATCCTAATCATGATTGTGTTCGGTTTCGGCTTTGTCATTGTGATTTGAGGTAGTAAAAATGCTACGAAATCTGTCTTACGTGGGGTCCATATATATTATCAGAACAGCGAATCCTATCAGAAATTACACTTTTATGACATTAAATTGCAGACTGCATTCTGTGATAACAGTAAAAAATGCACATTTATAAAAATATAAACCAGCAATGCAAAGTATTTCAAAATTATCAGAAAGTTATTCCATTCAAATGGTTTATCAACAGAAACGGAATAGCGCAGAAATGTATTTACGCATATTCGGAAATAATCCAATTCGGATTCCATCAGACTGAATTTTGTAGACCGGGAATCCATAGGATTGTACAATCAAATGTCATGCACCGTCAGCTGACATTTGAATTAATTGTAATAGCGAGTAGTGATATTTTATAATCAATTGTTGTTACTCTGTTCAAATAAAACCCATAAGTGTGAACAAGAAATATAATTGGCGCAGTCTGTAGGATTGGCTGTTATATAGGGAGTTGGTGGAATGATCATCGTCTAGTTTCGTGAAGGAATGGAAATTATTGGTTGGAATTGACGAAGATGGATTTATTCGTGCTTACATGATGAAGATTATAGTTCGTTCCTTATTAGGTCACCGAAAATGTTCTCATCTTTTGGTTCTATATGTTATGCTCCTTGATGGATAGTAGTGCAGAGAGAATCTTTTCTACAGCCTGCAGTACTTGGTTCTCTTCGGAACTTGGTTTGGGAATAGTAGATGAACGTGCTATCATGCTTTTCTGGATTAATTTCTGTAGGTTTTGATTTCACGTTGACTTGTGGTCAAAAATAACTCCCAAGTATTTTGCTTCTTGTGCTATTGGAATCTCTACCCTGTTCAGAACTGGTAACTTCTGTACTGTCAATATTTTCTTCTTGGTAAAAACTACCATTGAAGTTTCAAGAGGACGAGATTAACGGTGAACTTCCCAATCGGCGAATTGTTGTCAGTGAACTTTCCTTGATTGAATTTAAATAATATATTGTACTTGCTTTTATTTTTTCAATAGAGTTCGAACAATTAATTAGCAGGGTTATGGAAAGTGTACGGAATACGAGCGCAAATAATTTCAGACTACTGATAACTTTTAATGTCGTTCCATTGATAATCGATCAGATTTGACGGGTTCGTATTTACGTTAAGCAGGCTTCAAAGGCATTGTGCAAGATTGACCCTTAATACGCCTGTTCATTTATAAAGAAATCCAGCAACAAGCAATATTTCATCTCAGTTTTATGTAATGTGGAGTGCAAGTCATATGTACAGTGTCTGCCATAAAGTATGTAACATACGGAAAGAATATTGTCATCAGAATACTGAAATTAAATGGATAAGCTCAGGTGCCATGATATCAAAATATTGTTAGCTAAAAAATTTGGTAGAATTCAATGTTAAACTATACTTCAAAATTAATCGCAATATTCAAGTAACTTTTTTTTATATATTTTCCACTCCTTCGCTAATTTGTTTCCACCTGAATAGCTTTACTATAATAGTGAACATGATTATTTCAATAGTTGCGACAGAACTTTTTAATTTCTCCAAATCCATCAGATAGCTAGAGAAAAAAAAGTTTTTGCTGTTAAAATTGGTTCGTACCAACTCTGAAAATATTGTGATTTCTTAATTCTAATAAAATTTTGAAGATATGCCATCCATATTCTCCTCATTAATGTAAGCATGCTCTCCTTTAACTCATGTACTCCTTATTTTATAAATTCGATGTTAATGTCATCTTTTCCAACTACAATGATATTTTATTACTTGTGAAATTCTCCTTACAATTAAGTATACTCTATTTTTTTGGCAATGTTTTGATTTGGATAGAAAACTGAAACTTTCAATATACTCATAATTCAAAAATTCAGTTGTAGATTGTAGCAACTCAATTCCTAACGTTGATTTTCTTGTCTCAGTTTTTCAATCATAAGACACAGTTCTCAACATCCTTTCATTCAAGTCGTCGAACGTGGAATTCGATAGGCCATGAAAAGACTCGCACCTTTCAGTTCAACCCTCTTGTCTATTGTAAGAATTGTCTTCGGACAGGATTTGTTTACCTTGCAATAACAAAAGACTATCCACGTGATGTGTCTTTGGAACCAAAATATTGGGATTGGGAAATTCACACCAGAAAGGGCGGTAAGAGGGTGGGATGAACAGCTAAACACTATTATTATTTCTTGAATAGTATTGGATTCCTTTATTAAACGCATCTTTTGTTGATACTGAAGAAACAGATGTCAAAATAAGTGATGAGTTCGTGTTTGATTAAGGTTTACCCTTTTCAGTGAGTGCAGGCTTGAAAAAAATATTAAAGATTTTTTTTCAATGTATTGGCAGTTGCGACAGAGGCAGAGAGACTCGATTGATTTTTTATACTGCTAATATTGAGAGTGGTTCTAATGCTATTGGGATCAATAGACACTATCATTCTTACAGTGATTTTTCCTGAATCGAAATAACTTTGTATCGCATTTTGTTCACCAAAACAACGTCAATTCGTGCCTTCTATAATTTTTTTTGGAAACTCACTATCACTGTACCCCCTGGACGGCCATGCAAAATTCCAAAATGATATCACGGATGAAGGAAAGAATATTTCCCATAACATATCCCAGGCAGACACCCATTGATAGCCATTTGTGCCTCCTATTATTTTTTTCAGAAACTCACCCACATTGCACCCCCTTGGATGGCTTCGCAAACTCCTACATTGTTATTGTTGTTAAAATTGTTATATCCGTCAACCGTTAAGAGTTCAACCCTCAAAAGTCTTCGAAAGACTTGTCCGAGCTAGGAAAGACGCAGCCCTTACCTTTCAACGTGTGATGCCATGCACGAGACCGATGACCATGCTGGGAATCGAACCCATGACCCTTAGGTTAAGAGACAAGCGCTCTACCATCATGACAATCACGTCCTTTTTCCATAACATATCTCGAGCAAAAATGTATATAGTGCCAATTATGCATTCTATGATTTTCGTTTTTTTTTCAGTGTGCATTTGTGGACGTCTTAGGTGCAAATAGTCAGCGATATGGAAAAAGAAGGAGATTTCAAATCATAAGACAGACCCTGGTCTTCTCCAGGATTGTGGAAATTCTCAGTTATACCTTTTGTGCTATGCACAACTTCAGCCACATTCGAAAGATTGATTATAAAGTTGCTGCATTATCATTCTTATTATTTAAAAAAAATGTCGGTAAAACAAATTCGTAGCACCATTGAAATTTCCCCATTGTTTTGGAAATGATTTTTTTTAAGAATTATTTTTATTTTTATGTTACTCATGTTGATATTATCTATAATAATTGAGTTTATATCTTCAAGAAGTCAGTCTATCAGTGTGTTAAATGTATGAAATGAAAATTATATGCAATCATGGAAGTGTTCTAATCTCTCTTTTATATAATTCATTAGAGTAAATTCAATGCAGTCCGGTGATAAATAAATAATAGCATTGAAAGTTTAATAGGGTGGAATGATATCTTGCTGTTAATAATCATTTAACCGATATTGAGACTACGTGTTCCAGAAATAAATACATATAATGCATCATTGATGGTTTATAAATAGTTGATGGTTGTCAGAAATAGTTATTGGAGTTCGTTGTGACATCGAATATTGATTATAAAGTATCTCAAGACAATTTATTCATGCCCTATATAAATATAAACTGTCTACACAGTATTTAAATTGATAAGCAACTAACTTTCCCGGGTGGAAAATGGTCCAGAAAAATGTTTGCCAACCTTGGCCGTCGAAATCGGTCCCTATCAGTTTTTATACCCATATCAGACAGTGAATGAATACACACAAACAACCAACTCACATTAATAATATTTATTGCATATATTTATACATGTTTAGTACTATTTTGATAGATTTATGGATATGTTGCAATATGAACCATTATTTCAATCAAGTTTTTTGTATATTTCATTTATGTACTTATCCCATTTTGATTTTCTGTCAATATAAATTCTCATTTTCACACTATTTGGTGACTTTAAGTAATTTTCCATATTTCCTAAAGTGAATAACATGTTTCGAGTTTATTTTTATTCATGGTAACACAAGAGGTCCTGAAATGGATCCTGCGGTACAAAAATTGTGTTTTTTTAATTTTGTTGGTTGATTTTCTTCCACTCTTGAAGTTTGGAAACGATTGTCTTAAAAGGAGTTGACCTACTTCACACTGTTTTTAACAATCCGTGTAGCATTCAAACCAGTTCGGCCACAATTCTATTAATTATAGTTTTAATACAATCTTTCAATTCATCTACATTATGTTTTATTTTGTACGACTACTTCTTCATAAATCCCTGAAATGAAAATCTAGGGGTGTCATATCTGGTGAACGAGGGGGCCACTGAACAGGACCATTTAGCAATTCATTTGCTTTCAAAACAGCGTCACCACATTCTTTTCACGCCAATGAGTTATCTGCTAAAAATAGATCATCTGAAAAACCTCGGAAAACTCTTCCAACACTCTTGATTGGAATCATCCAACACTCTTGATTGGAATCAATGGGTCGAGTGAAAATGTTATTTCATGATTTACACAATACTAACATTTAAGGCTGACAAGTTCTTCGACACTCTGTGTCATCTTCTGAGCAAATTATAAACTAACCCAAGTACATAACGTCATCTTTGTAAATACTGGAAGTTATACAGGTAGGTAGAGAGAGGTCAAGGAACATTTGGCAAATTACTATGGAGATTATTATTAATTGGTAAAATATACAGGTCTATTCGATCATTCAGAACTTCGTTGTTTTCATTAGCCAGATGTTTTTTGGTTTCTAAAGATTCCAATATATTTAATTTTGGACTATCTGGTTGAATGTGTAGAATTTTCGAATTATGTGTGAAATTGTGAATATTTTCTTTGAGGTGATTGGCATAGTTTGAATCCTGTTTATTCAATCTGTAACTTCTCAAATGCTCATCGAATCTCTGGTTGAAACTGTGGCCTGTCTGGCCTATATACAAGGCATTGCAGCCATCACACTTGAACTTGTAGACCCCAGAGTTTTTGAATTTGTCTCTTGCTGACTTTGAATTATTTATGAATAGATGCAAATTGTTATTTGTCTTAAATGCTAATAGTATTTAGTATATTTTGTTTGTTGATTTACCGAGATATGTTAGACATGCAAAACGATGGCCATTCTTTTTCTCTGATTTGAGGGTAAATTAAGCTTAAAGTTTTGCGATTTTGTTTTTGTTTTAGAATTTTGTCTACAATGGAGGTTTTATATCAATTATTGACGGCAATGTGTTAGATTATGTTCAATTCTTTTTGGAAATTTGTCTGGTTTTGCAATATATTTATGAGTCTCTGTATCATGAAGTGGTATGCTGCGAGTTTATGAGAGTATGGGTCCATAGATTGATTGTGAAGTGTTCTATCTGTAGAAACTAGAAGATAAGTTGCTCATTTTCAACTTTAGGAAGAAAAGTCATAGAGCTTTATGAACTTTGAGGTTGAGAATGTAATAATGAATCTAAATGCATAATAAAATATAAGGTGTTCGTTTAAAAAAATATTATTTTATGAAATGTTTTGAAAACGAATTGGTCATTTTTTTTTCTTCAACATTGAGAAGCCCATTAAAAATGTCACTAGTTCAATACTACACAATATTGCTTGCTCTCAAGACATTTCAGTAGATAAACTCATTTCAAACAAATCTGCATCTTTCAGAAAACTTCATTTCCTGTATGTAATTTAATTCCAAACCTAAATCAGACATATCCGCCCGATTGTACATGAATGGAATCTTCGCATAATTTCCTGAAATCAATCCATCACCACCATTCAGTCTTCACAACTGCAAAATCTCGCCAAAATCGCAACCATAACTTCCTCCGCACCCCGACGGGATATCTATCTAATTTCCATCAACAATTCAACAAAGACTCAAGTTACAGCATCATCTCACATTACACCTGGTTTATTTACAAAGATCTGTCACCGAAATCGAAACTCAAAGTAATTATAACATCCAAACCGAATTCGACAGTTCTTTTTCACTTCCTGTTCACCTATTGTTGCTCGTCCTCCTCTATTCCGAACCAATAAGAATACTATTCCAGCAACACAGAACACAGGTAAGGGACATAATTCAAGCTCCGAGTGGAGTGGAGGGGATTGCAACGCATCCTGGCAAGCTGCGAGTAGAACAGAACAGTTGAACCGAGTTCAGTTCAGTCAGATCCAAGCTGGCCGTGAGACGCGCGCGACGCTAGCTTTGTCCGTTGGCCGTTACGTGATATATAACTAACAATACAAGTCACATCAACCTCAGAGTCTCCGAAGACTTGTCTAAATAAGACGCTGACAATTTTCCATGCTGCTGATTGTGAGATTCATTCGTCGTTTCGAACTGTGATAGTGGGTTTGAAAACCGTGTGAAACTTGTGTTTTTGTGCATCCGAATAACTGTTGTGTTCAAGCTGCACTGACTCCCGCTAACTGGATATTTTTGTGTTGTTTCTATAGGTGAGTGAATTCAAATGGATTGGTGGTCAGGATGCGGTTTGACCAAGGCGACATAAACTTCTTAACAACCGGTGTACCTTCGAACAATTACTTCAGTAGTTGACCATAATATTCACAACATAGCGATATGATATTCACATCAAATGCTAGTCAATGAAATCATTCAACTCATTAGCATAACTGATGGAAAGACACTATAATCTTGATATCTCATCTAAAATCACAGCACACTATAAACTCCTACTTGATTTCGAATACGTGTTCTTCAAGATTTTTTCATTATTGATTGTACAAACCATGGTAGATCCTGCATGAGCGATAGAAAAAGAGTACGTACTCTTTCTCTTGGAAGAAAGAAGAATCAGTATAGAAATACATTTTAAATTCTACTCAAGATCTATTCAAAATATTCTGCCATTCACTGTAGGAGAAAAACAAATATGTGCCTTGAGAAGGGTAGCATTTTTTAACTACTTCAAATCAGGTTTGCTTTTGAATGCTTTGAAGCTAATACTGCCATGCTAATCAAGAAGAACGTATCGGCAGTTTCCTTGTTAACGAGAAAATCAAGTTTGCTTATTATATTAGGAGCAATTTTGCAGATATGACCTTTCCTATAACATCATAACATCGGACAATTCTCAATCACCACGAATTCTAGTAGGATAGTTGAAAAATGATGCAGTTTTACCCAAACTGACATAGACTCAATTATATTTCCACTAGGTGGAAACGTGTGAAGAGCAAGAGTACTTCAACTTAGTCGATTTCATTTGTTTCATTATAATAAAGGAAGACGCACGGTTCTTATGGGAAAAGAGTCCCAGACGAATTGGCTGAAAATTTGGTATAGTGTGGTTTATGATGTCGTGATCAAAAGTCCCCACGGGCACAATAAGATGTAAGGGACAGATTTTGAGAAACAGGGTGTTGAACATACGGAGGCAGAGTTGTCACTTACCTCTATGAAATATAAAATGTTAAGGATAGCTATAACAATCTTGAAATACTCGACACGAGTTGTATTGAAGACTTCGAAGACTACGCATACAGGGTAATTCTTAGTCAAAGCTGAAGCTCGTAGACTGAAAATATTTAAAAGGCTGACTCAAGATTGGGACTGAAAAGACTCAGAATCAAATCCAAATGACTCAAAAATTCAAGCCTAAGATAAGACTTAGCCGATGTCTGAAAGGCTGAAGCGAAGATTTGGACTGAAAAGTGACTTAAAATTTCTAGTTGTACAAGATTTATAGTAGAAGTAGAAAACTAAATATAATATGATCCGTATTTTGTGGTTCTGGTCGCAGCATTCCATTCTACTAGTTTATACCATGTCTGTCAAGACATTTTAATTCCTAAAATTCCAAATCAGCTTACGTGTGTAGGACACTGGATAAATTCTATGAAATGATATCACCCTGTATATTGCAACGAATCAAAGTATCACCGCTGTCCAACTTCAGTCCAATACCTAATACAGAAATTGTTTATATGGTACCTATGTTTGTTCAAAGAATTGTAATAAAAATCTTAACATTGACTAGTAGAGAAATTATCACCCTGAATACAAAGTCTAAGAACTCTTCATTGCCACTCGTGTGGAGAATACTGAGATTGTGATCGCTATCCTCGACTTTTTGTTACAAAAAAATCGCTACAATATTGATTTCATAGGCAAGTAACAACCGAGAGCGAAACATCTACCAAATTATTTAAAAGACTCGAGACTCAAGATTGGGACTGAGAAGACTCAAAATCAAATCCGAGTGACTCAAGGACTCAATCAATCCTGAGACTGAAAGACTAAGCCGATGACTGAAATACTGAAGCCAAGATATGAGGACAGAAAAATCTACTTTAAATCTTGCATTTGAGTCAATTTTCAGTCTGTAATTCTTCGCTTCATTCTTAGGCTTGATTCAGTCTTTGCGTCACTTGATTTTGATTTTCTTCAGTCCCAATCTCGAGCCGCAAGTCTTTTAAATATTTGGAGTCTTGTACACGTTTTCTCTTCGTAGAATTTTATGGTACACAGAATTACACCCCTGCTCCACTAGACATTTTTCTGTAGGGAAATGTCACGACAAAATATCATATATGTTGAGTGAATGTCTTAACGATTGATGGTGCTTGACCACATGTTCCATTACCGAGAAAAGAGAGAATATATACCTACCAGTATTGCTTACACGTCTTTTCATAAATGATGGATGTTCATGTTTTGCTTCAGCTCATCGTTTTTCATTCGTCATGAAGAATTACTCTGGAAACATGTAAACACGATATACCTAATCGCTATAAGGACATTGCTCTAAAACTTGTGCTGGAATGAAAGTTTTATCTGCTTTCCGATAATCAAGGCATGGATGTGAACCTATTTTTGAAGACTAATTTGAAATATGTCGTGCATTGAACAGATTATTTCTATCCGAACTACAGAATTTTAGTGAGTCACGATATCAGATTTTCTGTTCCATTTGAAGGTAACAAGCCATGATCGGTTGGACAATTTTTGTACTTTCTCAAGTTTTGTGGAAAACACTTTCAGTTGGAAACAAGAAAAGATCATTCAACAATAATAGTTTCCTTCCATAACAATAAGTGTTTTTGCTGTGAATATATTCAACATTACAGGTCAGTGGACTTCGGAGGTGGATAGGTTGAATTTGAGAAAATATACATGCAACATGTTCCCTTAGAAAATGCTAACTATCTCTTGTTTATTTATTTTAGAATCCCCAGTTATACCTACCATAGAACAAGGTAATAAAACAAAAAATATTCGTCTAGCACTTTGTGGGACTTGATCAATTATTTATGAAGACATAAAAATGTATGACCACCTACTCACACACTCGAAGTCTGTTAACTCTTTCAAAAAATTTCTGTAGTTTGTTAAAGATGTACCTACAACTCTCTTTCTCTCTCAAATGTTCAGCTTACTCAAGTTGACGCCAATATTATATTAAAGTTGTATACCTACCTACTTTTACGATTTTCAAAGAGAAATAGATCTATCCATCTTTAATATGAAAATAAACTTGTCATCTTCCAGCAATAGCATCTGAATATAGCGAAACTGTTCGAGATTTTATATATGGCGAACGTAAAATACGAGAAACATTCAGCAGATCCCCAACCAGATTGAAACTTTTCATTTTCTTTCTGTTTCAAATAGAATTATGAATGCTTCAAAAGATGTAATTGAAAATATGTGAGTTATTCGGAACTTTGCGGAGAAAATAGTGCTGCGAAGAGTTCGCTTTGAACAAGAAGTTTCGTCTTAGGACAAATGGAAAAAGGACGTGACGTGATGGAAGTCCGAGAGGGATTTTCAGTTCATGGGAAAAATACGTAATTTTTTATGAAAAGTGCTCCCCGCGTTGTAATCGATATGGTCCTATCCAGCTAGAATTATGAAACAAGGTGGCTGTTTTTATGTTCAGTCGCACAACTTTTTTATTTGCAAAAATTCCTCATTGATTCAACTTTAGGGCGTTCGATGAGTAGAATTACCCAGAACATTTTCTCGAACAGGTTGATGATTTATTATAAAAATGTTCATTAAACGTTTATGTAAAAATAAGCGGTGAGATGTCACCGAGAAACAAACATCTACTTTAAATCTTATACAACTAGAATTTTTGGGTCACTTTTCAGTCTTCATTGAGTCTTTTCTGTCCCGATCTTGAGTCTCCAGTCTTTTTAATATTTTGAGTCTTGTACACATTTTCCCTCTGGGAAAACATCAACTTTAAATCTTGTACTACTAGAAATTTTGAGGCACTTTTCAGTTCTTAAATCTTCGCTTCAGTCTTTCAGTCATCGGCTAAGTCTCTCAGTCTTCATTGAGTATTTGAGTCACCTGGATTTGATTTTGAGTCTTTTCAGTCCCAATCTTGAGTCTCGAGTCTTTTAAACATTTTCAGTTTTGTATACGTTTTAGGAATTTCAGTTCAGAAAATGGATACCTAATTTTTCATAAATACCTTTCTTCAAGGTTCTCAAAAAGTTTGTTTTTTGATAAAAGGAAAATTAATTAAAAAACTGTGATTGACGGATAGATTAAGAACGATACAGAATAATATTATATTAACTAAAATAAAAATGAATGGTTGATATAATGAGGGTGATAACGTTTGTAGTTTTTGAGCTTGTACACGTGTAGTGTTTCACAATGGTCATAATTCCGAGTGATGAATTTTCACGAAGGGTCTTTCTGAGTGAAGGGATTTATAGGGATTAGGGACAAGGATTTGATTTTTGTACATTGCCATATAACTATAATTATAATATTTTGGTTCACATCAGGTAGTTTTCATTTCATTGAACGTTTTTTGGTCGCAATGGAGAACAATAATAGAATGATGTGAGGTTATGAGAACGCTAAAGTTCATAAAATTACTTACATTATTGCTCAGATTGTTTACTCTCACATGTGTGTGAAAATTAAAAACTATGAAGTGCTATTAAAAGTCAAAATACTCGTTCTTTACTGCATCATTTATTGAATTATTTTCAAATGCACGAGCTTCAAAACATCGGCAAAGTTAAGGGCACTCCGCTTCTAGTCATACCAGCTATTTTTTACAAACGTATTTTTGGTTGCTTCTTCTTTATTGTCTAGTTGTCAAATGAATGCTTGCGATATGTTTAAGCCACGGATTGATTTGTAAGTAAGTACGTTGAGTCTTTCAGTAATCTTAAGTCTTTCAATTTGAGTGTCTGAGTCACTTGAATTTGATTTTGAGGGTTCTCAGTCCCAATGTAGAGTCTCGAGTTTTTTGAAATTTTGAGTATGAGTCATTTTAGCTAGATGGTTCCCCTTCAGAATTTCATTCATTTCATTCTCAATCTTGAGTCTTTGAGCCACTTGGATTTGATTTTGAGTCCTTTTAGGGCCAAATTATGCAACTTGTCATTATCATAGTCACAATTATTATCACACTTATTCTCAATTGTTGTTTTTTGAAACTAAAACTAAGGAAATTGCATAAATGCTACTACTGGAATGTACAGTTTCAATTTCATTTTATGATTGAAACAGTGATTGTGATTAGGACTATGACAATGACAAAGTTGTATAAATTGACCCTTGATTTCAATATTTAGTCATTCAGTCAATTAGTATTGACTTTCAGTCAATACATTTCCGTTATGAAGTATTTTAGTCATTGGCATTTAGTTTTGAGTCATTTCATTCTCGATCTTGAATCTTTGAATCACTTGGATTTTATTATTTTCAGTCCCAATCTTGAGTCATAAGTCTATTGAATGTTTTTTACTCATTTTAGCTAAGTGTTGCCCCTTCGGACTTTCAGTCATTTCATTGCCAGTGTTGAGTCACTTGGATTTGATATTGAGATTCTTGAGTATCGAGTCTTGAAATTTTGAGTCTTGCGCTCATATCAGCTAGATGGTTCCCCTTCGAGATTTCAGACATTTCATTCCAAATCTTGAGTGTTTGAGTCACTTCGATTTAGTTTTGAGTCATTTCAGATATAATCCTGAGTCTATTATTCACTCAGATTTGGCTTCCAGTCATTTGATTCCCTACCTTACTCTTCTAGTCACTTGGATGTGATTTTGAGTCTTTTCAGTCCCAATCCCGAGTCATAAGTTTTTTGAATGTTTTAATTCTTCTACTCATTGGGCTTTCAGTCATTTCATTCCCATACTTAGGTGTTTGAGTCACTTGGATTTGATTTTGAGTCTTGTCAGTCCCAATCTTGAGTCTCGAGATTTTTAAATGTTTTGAGTATTGTAATAAGTTTAGCTTAATGTTTCCACCTCAAGCTTCCAGTTATTTCATTCCCAATCTAGACACTTTGAGTCACTTAGATTTGTTTTCGAGACTTCACAGTCCCGATCGTGAGTTTCGAGTCTTTTAAAATTTTGAGTTATGTACTCATTTTATCTTGATGTTTCTCCTTCGTGATTTCAGACATTTCTTTCCCAATCTTGAGTCTCCGAGTCACTTGAATTTAGTTTTGAGTCCTCTCAATCACAATCTTGAGTCGTTCAGTTAAACAGGTTTGGCTTCCAGTCATTTCATTCCCAATTCAAAGCATTTGAGTCACTGAGATCAGTTTTGAACCATTTCAGTCACAATCTTGAATCTTGGAGTCAATAAGATTTGGCTTCCATTTATTTCATTCTCAATCTTGAGTCTCTGAGTCACTTGGATTGGATTCCGAGTCTTTTCAGTCCCAATATTGAGTCATAAGTGTTTTAAATGTTTTGAGTCTTGTACTTGTTTTAGGTAAATGTTTCCCTCTTGGTGGGCTTTCAGTAATTTCATTTCCATACTTGAATGTTTTGAGTCACTTGAAATTGATTTTGAGTCTTCTCAGTCCCAATCTTGAGTCATGAGAGTCTTTAAAAATGTTCAGTCTTGTACTTACTTCAGCTAGATTTTCGCCTTTGGGGATTTCAGACATTTCATTTCAAATCATGAGTGTTTCAATCATTGGATTCAGTTTTGAGTCTTTTCAGTCACAATCTTGAGTCTCCAAGTTAATTGGATTTGA
Organism: Chrysolina americana; assembly: GCA_958502065.1. Classification (NCBI taxonomy): domain Eukaryota; kingdom Metazoa; phylum Arthropoda; class Insecta; order Coleoptera; family Chrysomelidae; genus Chrysolina; species Chrysolina americana. The sequence continues at coordinate 106,703,250 of OY293410.1, read as the reverse complement.
TTACGAGTCTTTTCAGTCCCAATATTGAATTATGTATTTCAAATGTTTTGTGTGTTGTACTCGTTTCAGCTAAATGTTCCCTCTTGGGCTTTCAGTAATTTCATTTCCATACCTGAATGTATTGAGACACTCGGACTCTATTTCGAGTCTTCCCAGTCTCAATCTTGGGTCTCGAGTCTTTTAAAATTTTGAGTGTTGTACTTTTGTTGTTTCCCCTTTGTGATTTCAGACATTTCATTCCAAATCTTGAGTGTTTGAATCATTTCAGTCACAATCCTGAGTCTTTTTGTCCGTCAGGTTCATCTTTCAGTCATTTCAATCCCAGAATAAATAATTTAAGTCATTGAGATTTAGTTTTGAGTCTTTTTAGTAACAATTTTGAGTCTTTCATTCAGTAAGATCTGGCTTCCAGTCACTTAATTCCCAATCTTGCGTCTTTGAGTCACTTGGATTTGATCTTGAGTCCCCTTAGTCCCAATTTTGAGTCCTCTCAGTCCCAATTTTGAGTCCCGAGTCTATTGAAATATTGAGTCTTGTACATGTTAAAGCTACTTACCTACTTAGATATTTCTTACCGCAAATACCCGATCAAAATATCCCGCCGGCTACTGCGGACCAAGAAAAACTGAAGACCAGATATTATATTTACGACAAAGCTTCATTGTTATCAGTAAAAAAGCAAATCGATACCCGGGGAAGCATTATTTGCCTTATCTGTGCCACTGCTCTCCTCATAAATGAAATTTCCCAGAGCAGAGCAAAACGCCGATAATTCCAACGAGAAGCAAATACATTTGTTTTCCTAGACGCTTTGTTACTGTCTCTCTGCGAGATCTTATTGTTTTTTATGACAGGGGTCGTAATGAGTTTTGAACTGTCGTGACAGAAACATCGGAACATCGTGCCGACTAATCAAATCAAGTAGGTCCTGGAAGGGCGCTCGTCTAACTGTGGTTTACTTTCGGTCCATGAGAAATTCGAGCGGCTGGATTGTGGGTTATTAGAGAGAGGTGAAGGATTGAGCAGATTTGTGTCAAATCGGGGAACAAGTTGTATTCGATTGCTCCGAATATGGCATACGGATTCTTTATTATACTGGGTCGCTGATAGTATGGAAAATTAAGTATAAGGGGTCGATCAACAAAGTGGCTTCTTCTTCAATGGAACACCCTGTATTTCAAGTATTTTCAAAGGTTCAAACTGAAGTAAAATAGCGGAACATATAGTCTTACAAAATTCGAACAAGTTCGAATATATTGTGCCAGAGATGTATCAACAATGTTGAAAGAATACGGGGTACCCTTCTCTCTAAGCGTTTCCACAAAGTGGAAAATAACAGGCAAACATCTGTCAGAAAACAACCACTTCCCTGGCTAATACCACGACGGACATTGAACTACAACTGACAGATATTTGTGCAACGTTCTTCAAAGAAGACCCAGTTGCAAGTGCTTGTCTCGTAATTTAACAGAAAATTATCCTTCATTTGGCTGGGAATGACCACCTGCAGACATGCATGTTTCGAGGTTTATTGCCTCTCATCAGTGACAGGGTTGGTCGAACAACATTATAATTGTCCTGTCCCTGCCAAATGAATGATAATCAACTGTTTAACTAATATTTCCCCACGGATAACACCACGATCTACAACCAAGTTGATCGAAGCGCCATCCGCACGGAACATGACAAAACACTCCCAAGCAGCAGTCTCCGGGAAGAGAAATCTGTAAAATTCGAACAAGTTCGAATATATTGTGCCAGAGAAGGGTACCCCATATTATTTCAACATTGTTGATACCTCTCTGGCACAATATATTCGAACTTGTTCGAATTTTACAGATTTCTCTTCCCGGAGACTGTGCTACTTGGGAGTGATTTGTCTTGTTCCGTGTGGATGGCGCTTCGATCAACTTAGTTGTGGGTCGTAGTGTCATCTGTGGGGAAATATTAGTTAAACAGTTGATTATCATCCATTTGGCAGGGACAGGTCAATTATAATGTTGTCCGACCTACCCTGTCACTGATGAGAGGCAATAAACTCAAAACATGCATGTCTGCAGGTGGTCATTCCCAGCCAAATGAAGGATAATATTTGGGTGTATTAGGTTTGTAGCCCATTAAGTTACCTTCGAGAGTATATATCGTCGTTGCTAACAGCTAACAGCCATGATATTTACAACACATGTCAGAAATTACAGTACTTAAGTTTGACCAAAAATTAAACGTTTGAGTGAAACAGATGGCATTGAAATCTTAATGATCATAGAATAAGGTGATGAACTACATCCCGATAAGAAATCTCTTCCTAAATTAACCGTTTCAAAAACATTGAAGAGAAAAAGTTGAAGACTAAGTAATACGCGTTACAAATGAAAAAAGTCTCTGTTAGGTAAGATGGTGGAAAATCCAAGTACATATTTTATAAAGAATAAAATTCAAACTGCAATAATTTCATCCATAAGTATAAAATTATGGAATTATGGAAAAATCAAACGAAAATGGCAACTTTGTCAACCAACTATTGTTTTCAGACAAATCTATATTTGGTCTAAACGGGCAGGTGAATCGACACAACTGTAGACAATGGTCAGACCAAAATCCACATTGGATGAAGGACCACAAAAAGTGAAAGTTTGGTGGACACGTCATAGGACACTATTTTATAAACGAAAATTTGACCTCTGAACGACATGTATTACTCTTGTAAGAATATAATATGCTACGGCTCAAACAATTATTACCGAATAATAACAATCCCGATTTGCCGGCAGAACAAATATAGATACAATATTTTGGAAGTGTGGCACGGGCAAATATAGATGAAAGTTTTCCTGATAAATGGATTGGACGCGGGGGGCAATTGAATGGCCATCAAGATCTCCCGTTGTTTTTTTTGTGGTTACGTAAACACGTAGTCTATAATAGCCTGCAAAATAGCGAAGAGTTGTAAGAGAGAATGATGCATGTTCCCCACCATTCCTCCATTTACTAAAAAAAATTGTCAGAAGGTAAATGGTAATCGCTTGAAAAAAAATCCTAGGAGAATATTTTATATCCATTCAAACTTTTTTTCAGTTTTTTTTTCTGACATGAGTGGTACAATTTTATTATAGAAGTTCACCAGATTTGCAGGATATACTTTGAGTTTTTCGAAACCTATGAAACAGTTATTAACACCTTGATTAGTATCTGGAGTAAATTTATCATTACTCTGTACCGGTGATTTAGAACGTACTCATACAATACAATACAGTTAGAAATATACTGAAGATAAGCCAATTTGTACACAACAGTCTGCACATTTGTTTTCATACCCTGAATAATAGTAGTAGATAGGTTAAGTAATTCCAGAAAATAGCTAGTTTATATTTTCCAGCAATGATGCTAACTTCATTTCATATTCTCTTGACCTCAAGATTTCCATATTTGGCAGTATATTGCAGAAAGGGCAGAATGTTTTTTCAAGGACCGAAAACGTTCCCGCGAATTAAATACACTTCTGTTCAGCATTTCTGCACTTGACTGGCCCATAAATTTTCGAGACACACCGACTTTGTAGACCCAGTTTTTGACAGGGTATAGCCAACTTGATTCTCCAATTCTCTCGCTCGTTTTATGCCACGGCTGTTGTCAAGAGCGAAATTTTATTAAATCCTTCGTTTGTTTGCTCTAGGATGACTTTAGTCTACTTAGTTCAGTTTCTCAAAGCGTGGTTTGTGTTCCATTTTCGCTTTAATTTCATAGCTAGTTGTTGCTTAGAAAAAAATCATCACGCGTAAAAATATCTAGATCATTAATAACCTTCATTAGAATACTAGTTGATTATATATCTATTAACCGTGTTCAAAACTTTATGCGACTGAAAACAATACAATTTCACAAGTTCATGCCCTCTGATTATCCAACTCCAGCATAATAATTATTGAAAACAATGATACAGGGATGTATTACATATTACTATCCTTCTGATCTTACTAGGGTAAAAATAAAATTTTATATCCAGGAAATTTCCATCCCAGATAACTCAGATTGATTGAATATAACGCAATAAAATCCTGTATCAGAAAACGAGACAATTTTGTATCCCTGAATATTAATAATAATAATGGTGATTTTAAAATTTTAAGTTTTCGCCTTTAATTTTTTTTCTTTTCCATATGATTTGGTTTGATAATAGGATAATATGTTATGTATTTCACTCAACGTTAAGAAATTAATGAGTCAAATCGTAATATTTATGCAATTTAATTCGATAAGTTGGGGATTTTTGCGCATTTGGAAGCGAAATTCCGAAACTTCTTGTAAACTATTGCACATGGAGTACCTCTGGGATGCATTCTTGGCCCGTCACTCTTTATTGTCTACGTGAACGACCTCTTTCACTTCATGTCTCCTGATAAATGCGTTGCAGACGGCAACGACACGACATTAGTAAACACTTCTCTTGCAGAGAGTCTTTAAGAATGAATATGGATAGAATCCAGAAATGATTCTATTAGACTATCAAATGATAATACACCTTCTTGGTTCACACACTGATAGACAAACCCACTTTCGCTCAAGTCACAGAAAAACAACCGACAGTTTCATGTACCTCTATGCATATCACGTCGGCCACAACGAGTTCACTCATGAAAGAAACAAAAAATAAAGACCAATATCCAAGATATCTACATTCGAACCTCCACATGCAAACATGCGATTATTGAATTAATTATACTCTCCATCCTAAAAGAAATCAAACATTCGAAGCAAATTACAATTTGAAATTAAAGCAAATCCGACATCTAATGATTATATAACACGAACCGAATTTTTCATGGGTATGTAGAGGGAAAAACTATAATCTGAAACTAAGTCTGATGGACGATTTAATGAAATAATGGAAGATGAGACCTGAAATATTTATACGTAAGTGTGTTAGGCTGTCACAGCCGTTTTAAAGCAATAGAAAAAAATTGTACAGAATTTCATAACTAGATAATAACTATTTTCTAGACATTATCTATTATCTAGATTAGACGAAGACGAAGCAATAAATAGGGCTCTAACGAATAAGGAAATAGACAGAACCACATCCAGATGCATGTGCCAAATGCTGGCTACAAGAACTGCTGAAACGAAAGTGCTGCTTTCGGATGAGCACAAACAGGGGATGCCTCGATGGAGCAGACTTAGAATGGCAGCAAGAGGTGAAGTATCTAGGGCTTACCCTAGACTCAAAACTACTCTGGGACAAACACGTAAAAAAGATCGTTAGGGCGAAATCATTACTGATGGTGTGCAGGGACATTGCACCAAAAACGTGGGACTTTAACCCATCAATACTGCGATGGATGTACACCATGATAGTGAGACCTATGATCACCTACGGAGCAGTAGTGTGGCACGGCAGAACTGAACTCGCCGTAACAGAGAAAATCCTGGAGAAAATGTAAAGACTAGCATGTCTTAGTATAACAGGAGTAATGAGGTCGACTCCAACAGCAGCAATAGAGGCAATTCTGGACCTCACTTCTCTCCATATCATGGTGAGTAGAATTGCTTGGGGAGCAAACCTCAGGTTGGCTAAAGTCGGACTCAAAGGGACAGCACAAAACGTAAGAGGAACGGAATTACATACCAAGAGTGGATGGAGCATAGAATCCACGGGAAAGAATGCTTTAACGTGGCCCATGGGTTCGGAATATTTGGTGCGAGGCCCAAAGACTCCTGCTCCTGTTCCATCGGGAGTTTTGGACCCGTACGTTTAAATTAAACAATTTTAAAGCAGTTTTTCAATCTCTCACGAACGCTGCTATCCATATTATTTTGACGTTCGAAGTAGTGTTTTTGATTCTGCCATTTTAAAAGGGTTTGGAAATCGAAATCAGTTAGTGGAATATTCAAAAAATGCCCCGTTATTCACGAACCGAACAAATTGACATGCTTCCCATTTATGGTGAATGTTTAAAAAATTCGTATGCCGCTGAACGATTGTATTTAGAGCGATATCCAGGGAGGCAGCAACCGTCAAGAAGGTATTTCCAGTGGATTGAAGAAAAATTAAGAACTGAGCCTGATGTTCACGAAGACCAAGAAGCATTTGTTATTAATGAGGAAACTGAAATTAATGTATTAGCTTTAGTACAATATGATAGCACAATTTCCTCACTGCAGATTGGCGCCGAATTAGCTATAAGTAAGGACTCTGCTAGGAAAATTTTGAAAAAACATCGATTTAAATCCTTCAAGTATCAGTTGCATCAACATTTGTATGAAAATGACGGTGAAAGGCGCCTGGAATATTGTAATTGGTTTCTTCGACAAAATGCTGAGAATCACCTATTTAACTATTATATCTTGTTTACGGACGAGTCAAGATTTACCAACAATGGATTATTTAACAGGAATAATACAAGGTAGGTACTGTACTTTATTTGGATTATTGTCGATAGTCGAAGTGTAAAGTGCTAAAAGTGTGAACGGTCTTTTGTTTCAGGTACTGGGCGATAGAAAACGTGCACCGGTTTCGACAAGGTGGCTTCCAGGAGAGATTTGGTGTGAATGTTTGGGCAGGAATAGTTGGAACTCGTATTGTTGGCCCCATTCTTTTTCTAGGCCAACTAACCGGAGAGAGATACTTTAATTTTTTAACGAATGAAATTTCGGAATTCATTAACAACCTACCAGCGGAAATAACTGAGAGAATTCCAGCAAGATGGCGCCCCTCCGCATAATTCAAGAATAGCGAGAAATTATCTTCAAAATGACTTTCAAGAGAGACTTATAACAACCCATGGTCCAGTCAGGTGGCCACCAAGTTCACCTGATCTTACTCCGTGTGACTTTTTTCTATGGGGGCATCTTAAAAATAGGGTGTATTCCATACAGCCTACAACTCTACATGAGTTAGAAGTAAAAATTCGTAGAGCTTTCCAAGATATCACGCCCCAAACGTTTTACATGAAAATATCACCAGAGTCAATAAATGTATTGACGCTGAGGGAATGCATTTCGAACATTTGTTTTGAATTTATTTTATCTTTAATCCTATCAATTTGAATTTTTTTTTTCGATAAATCTGTTTTTTTTGTTATTTGAATAATAATAATTGGATTTTTTGGTATTTCATTTCAAAAAATTACTTTCTATTATATCATTAGAAAGGAATGGTTATGCTGAATAGTACAGTCAAGAAAAAGTTGTATGTTCCTATTTAAGTTATGGACCTACAGAGTATTGTTTTTTTCCCAATTTTTCCAATATTTTTTTTGGCGGCTTTTTATAACGCCGACGAATGAAAATAAAATATCACAGTAGTAGCAACTGTTATCAAGTGACGTATGGTTTCCATAGCCAACTTCTCAATTTTTGGCTTTCATTTTGCTTCCACGGCCTACTCGGTGAATTTCAATAATAATTTTTTTCTGATCTAGTTTCTGGTTAGATACCAACTTGTGATATGTCATTAGAAAAAAAATTGGGTTTCCATTTAAAATAAGAAAGTTGATGTTACTTCCGGTCAGACCGGAAGTTAACTTCGACATGTCAATATGCTCAAATTCTAGCTCTTTTGTCATTATATCGACGCTCCAAATTTCACAAACCTACTTCATACAATAACTGAGATATTCCGTAGGCAATACTTCCGTAGCCACCCGGTATACTGGGATCACACTAGCTGACTGTGGGAGAAATACCACGAATAGACTCCCTCAAAATCCTTGAATTCCTCAAGGAATTGGGGCTTGAGGGGCTGCTGTGAACGAGAACACCTTGAAATGGCAGAAGATGGGGCACAATAGATCTAATTAGGTCGCAGCGCATCAGTCACCATCCATACTTACCAATAAATTAGATTAGACTATCATTTTAGACATTCGCAAATTACCACATTAACTGTTTATCAAAGAATTGAACAAGTACTCAAAAATTTCCTAGAACAGATTGTTTCAATTACATTTGTTCGTACGGAAATTGCGTAAGTCTGAACCTGCTCGAAATTAAAACATACACCAACCTTGTGTAAACACAAAATCCGTCATACAGCATTTTTTTCTTAGTTATCTGTGTTTGCACTATCAGCAAAATTAAAAATTTTCTCGCTATCGGCCATTTCTCCAAGCATTCACCTCTCAACTCGCTGTGCCGCATGAAAGATGAATCATAGAGTGGATGCCTTTAGTAGTCTTCCGCGACCATAACAGATGGCGGTGCATGTCCGAATCTGGCATTCAGATGTTTTAATTCACCCGGTTTGGTTGTCGTAGAGTCAGTCCTCACCGTGTGATTGGAATTTTGTAGTCGTGTAGACGGGTGTTTCGAGTTTGTTTTCGACTTATTCGGCATTTGTTTCCGAGGTAGGTTTGCGGTGTTTTATTGTCATTGAGATATTTGTTACATGTTGCTCATGAGGCTGGAGTATCGAGGTTGTGTCGTGGGTCAAGTGTAACTTGATTTCAAGACGTCAGCGTCTTCTTCGGCCTGCTTTACGTGAATGCCATTGGCTTCCACTTCCGACATCAGCAAGGCGATAAACTGTTTTTTGTTAGTATCATTTGCCAGAAATTTTGCCTGTGAGTTGTACTGAATTGTAGACTTATTGAAGGCGAATTTGGTGGACTAATGGAGCGTCTACACCTTTCAGCTGCTTTGGTGCTCTGGTAGTTGAGGTCTAAGGAGTAAAACTATGATAGCATTGTTGCCAAAATGTTGCTTCACGTAATCAACATATAAGGCACAAATGTAGCTTCTTTCGATTTTCTCCAGACAATCTCCATCGATTACTGAACATGTCCTCTTGACAAAGTCCATGTCTTCTTGTACAGGAACGAATGCCTCGTACAAGGATGATTTTTTGCCTTTGTGCATTCCCTCTTCATTGAAGAGAGACATAGAGAAGGGGTCAAGCTCGTGTTTGAACATGTTCCTCAGGTCATCTTCTGCTGTTTGGTGATGTAGATCTGTTGAAATAGAGAGTCGACGGTAAATTTTTTGTTTTGAATTTTGAGGGATGTGGTTCCAGATGCAAGGGTTACAATCTTATCCTTGCGCCTCAACTTTAAGTCTTGAAAGTTGCGTTGCTCCAAATAGGTTTTCATACTGGAAATATCAACAGTCCGTGCCAAGTAGCAGTTCACCTCATCAGGAGCAATGACATCACTTCCGATTGAGAGATAGATAGACTGTATTAAGGGAGTTATGAGGATGTTAATTACCGAGGGTAGCAGATTGTTGATGCCCGAGGTTATTAACATCCAATAACTCACGTGATAGTTATTTTAATTTCATTTCTGACTAAATGAATTACGTTTTTGATGAAATACAGCTTTTGGATACTGAATAACGGGTTAGATCGAGTAAGGGCATGCAAAATATAATTTTATCAACCCAAAATTTCTATTTTTTGCATTTTGTCACGTTTTGAGAAATTTTACCTTCTTTTGAACTCCTGTATCTAGGTTATTTTCATATATATCAACGATATTCGAGATATTTGAAGTGGAATAAGTGCGTGCGTATGTGATTATGGAAAGTCACTGTTGATTATTTTATTAAAAGTTGCTATGTAATTTGTTTTGAATATCAGGAAATTTTGTAAAATAATCCTTCATAAATGCCAACAATTTTCGAAATATTTCAATTTGTAATCATGGCATAAGCAGTTATCATTCCTCAAAGCGCTTGAATCCAATTGCTTTAAATCCAGAGCTGTATGGAACTGCAGAGATACCTTAAACCGACTGGCACAACGCAACAATGTTAACCTAGTCTGGATACCAGGTCACACGGGCCTAGAAGGAAACGAAATAGCGGACGCCCTAGCAAAAGGGGGGGCCGAAACAACGTTCACTGGGCCAGAACCGGTAATCGGTGTAGCACATAGCACTGCCAAGAATGTCATAACATCCTGGGCTGACAACAAAAGACTCGAGTACTGGCGTAGTCTACCGGGCCTAGCCCATTCCAAAGCATTTATTGCTTGCACAAGGAAAAAACAGGACTCTGACAAGCTGCTAGAACTCAGTAGAGCACATCTCAGAGTTATAGTAGGTTTGCTCACTGGCCACTGCAAACTCAAACACCACATGCATAAAATCGGACTTGCACAAGATGCAGAGTGCCGCCTATGCATGGAGGAGGATGAAACGGCTAAGCACATTTTATGTACATGCCCCGCAGCGGCCAGAACCAGATTTTCATCATTTGGCAATACAACAGTAAGGCCAGAGAACCTGGTAAATTGTTCTCCCAACGTACTCCTCAATTTCGTTAAGAGATTGGATATACTGGGAGAAATATAACCATAGGGTGAGCCACAATAGGCCGTTGGCCGCAGTGGAGGGCCTGATATGGGCCCACTCACGTTCAAACCTAACCTAACCTATCATTCCTTCAAGAAATCAGGAGATTTTGATTAAATTTTAAATGTTATTTTGTTAGTTGCACTATGTTTTGCAGAAAATCTACTTCAATAATTTGGTGGATATTGCGTTTCAGAGAAACGAACAGGATGGTAAATCGTTAAAATAACTTCAAACGAAAGCATATCGTAGTACATCGGGCAGTAAAAGTATGTGTCTGTCAAGCAATAAATTTGAAAATAATTTCGAAATAATGTTCATAATTTTACTTCGAGTTTGAAATAACATACAATGACCCGATTGAAATGAAGAGTCAAGAAATGGAGAAGTTCATTCAAAAGCATGTTTTAATGGGTCACTAAAAAAATACATTTCTCAACAAAAAATAAACAAACTGAACAGAAAAATTGGTTTGGGAACTAAGTTTATTGTTGGTATTTTTCAAATTTGGGATAAATAGTGGGTAGTTATAAAATTCATATGTCGCGTACCAAACTGTTTGAGATGCAAACGTTGACTACTACCACGCATGCGTGAGCCACACTCATGCCCCCAGAGAGATCTCTCCTAGGAAGAAGGTCGAAGACTGATCGGCAGAAATTTTAACTGTCACATTGTTCAAAAAACGATATACTGATATACTGTGAGTGCATAATTCTCTTGACAATCTACGCTCGGTTCGTTATACTCTACGAACATTCTTCCGCCGCAAGAAAAAACGGAAGTCTGCGCCCAGGAAGAAGAAAGAAAACTTTGATCCGGTAAGTCAGCCATTTGTTCTTTCAAACAGTTTCGCTATCAACTGAGTAAACAAAGAATAATTTGTCTTAAACAAGTACTAAAATAAACGTTTTAGCTGGTAAGTATAAATATATTTGGTTGCATACGCCACGGTCTCGGGTTACATCGTAAATAAACGGTCGACGGAAAAGGAAATATGCTCTTTCACATTTTTTTTCCGATTCTTGGTAAACCACGTAGTTTAGAAGATATGAACAAAAAAACGAAAAACAATGAAAAATCACGTGTAAAGAGCACAGGGTACTCGTGTTCGAAAACTCAGCAAACACACCCTCTACCATCCCTTAACAATCTCTCCCGACTATAAAGTCTTCTTTTTGTTTCTGTATTCAAGTAACTAAACTCTACTACAAAATAAATATAAGCTGATTTTCGTCCAGTGTCTGATATAATTTTTAAACACGGCTAAGTGCATACACCTGTTCGTGAAAATATAAAGAGAATCAAACATTTACACAGTTTATTTACTGTATGCCTTAATAGACTGACTGAGTGTATAACCATATAAAATTAACACTCTTCTCATCCGTTTACGGTTTATTTATTAGTTGCCCGTGAATAAACGCAATCTGACTGTTGAATTAAGTGACAACGCAGCCAAGCTAGGTGTGATATTTTATATTCGTCGACGCCCTTTCGAGAAAAATATCACATTTCATTTATTAGGAAGTGTCGAATATCCACCACATGCTCGAAATTTTTAATGACTTGGGATATACTTAACTCCATTTTATTTTGTTTTGTGTCCGCGTGATATCGGATATCTTGGGTATTGATACATTGACGTGAGAAATTGGAGATAAAAAAGTGTTGAATAAGTTTTTTTTTTGTTTTATCCAGTCTTGAATATATGATTTGGACAGGTCATCGTTTCTCACAGAGTTCTGGGTTGTCAAGGTTGTTTCAAAGATAAAATCTCTGTTGAACTTTGTGTACGAATTTCTTATCGACGAAATATCTCGGAGTACTATCGCTCAAATAAAAAAAATCCATTTGTTTTATTCATCTAATACTCGAGTCGGTATTAGTTTTGTTTACAGATTCTATCATTTTGAATTTAAAAATTTTAATAAAAACTAACAAATTCAGTTCAATTGTATCAATCAATCAATCAATCATCATTATTTAACTGTCAAAAGTATTTCAGTTGATATTTCTTTAATTTTGAATTTTCATCCCTTTTTGTTTATGGAGGTGTACGCCACTGGTCTCGACGTTCGAGTGATTCCAGAAATTCTGGATGTGATATCGTTGATCATCGTCTTCACATCGGTATTGCATGGTCGGTTTTTTGTATAATAATAATTGGAGTGTAGCGACCCATTTGCTTCTGAATCGATTCACGATTGACTGGCTCGATCTTCTTTCTATTAATGAAAACAAGTGATAGTGGTTTTTGCAAAAAAAATACGTGAGGTTTGTTTGAAGAACGGAACGGAATTTTGGTTTGGGAACTTCTGTTGGTTAATTTTGTACATCGAATTAATTGATAAAGAAGCGTGTGAAGTTGTCTTACCTTGTTCATATCTTTGGGAAATTGAGCAATTTGTTGTGAGTATCATTGAAAAGTGAGTAATTCTGATGAAGACCATTTGCTTAAACATCTCATCCCTTTCTAGTAACCTTCATCTAGGTCTGGTTTTAGAAATCGTATACGATGAAAATCACAATTCTTTTGAACAGATCCTTATATAGAAAAGAGAGAGATAGAGAGAGAAGGGAGAGACAAGGAAGAGAGAAAGGAGAGAGAAGGTAGAGAGGAGTGAGAGAGGAGGGAGAGAGAGATGACAAGGGGAAGAAGAGGGAGTGAGGAGGGAAAGAGACAAGGTAGAAAGAGAAGATAGACAAAGGAGACAGACAAGGGAGTGAGAGAAAAGAGAGAAGAAGGAGAAAAATAAAAGAAAGAGAAGAGAGCGAGATCAACAAGAGGGAAAAAACACGTGTGAGTAAGAGAAGAGAAGAGAGAAAAGTAAGAGAAAAGCGGGATAGGGGGAAGAGAGGAAGAAGAGATGGTGAAGAGAGATGGAGAGATAGAAAAGGTGAAGAAGAGAGAAGAAGGAGGGAATAAAGAGTAAAGAGAGGAAGAAGAGAGTAGATGGAAGGAAGATAGGATGATAGAGGAAAGAGTGAAGTGATAGAAGAGGGAGGAGATAGAGAAGAGAGTGAAGTGAAAGAGGGAGACGAGAAGGATGTGAGAGTGAAAAGAGAGAGAACTGAAAGAAATTAAATAAGGGGAGTAAGACAGAACAGAAAGAAGGAAAAAAAATGAGGAAAAAGAGGGAACGGAGAGAAATAAGAGAGAGGAGGAAAAGAGATTGAGAAAATAGAGTGGAAAGAATGAAGAAGAGAAAAGAGGGAGAAAAGAAAGGATACCCAAAAAATGGAGTATTTTATTATAAATATTTATCAGCCAATTAATAAATATGTAACGATTCTATTGTCAAAAAATATTACAAAACTTCACAAGCTTGTTTAAGTCTTCGTTATTATATCGTGTTATCGTAATATTTCCAATAACTATTTTCAATGTGTTGTAAACTGAAAAATGTGCTCAATTAAAAAAAGGAGAATGAATTTCAAGGAGCGTCTCAGAGTAAAACGATTCTTTCAATGCGTATAATAACCGTGAAATGAGAAGTATTTTTTTGTTTTGTTCGCCATTGTCCTGGTGGATTGCATCTGTAATAGGCTGGGATCTTCCACAATATCCTTTGAGACTGGGAAATAATGGTTACAGTTCGGTGGTACAATGCAAGGCAGTAATGAGGTGAAGTTTGTTACAGAGTTTTTGCTAGTTTGGGGTGAGCTCCATTATGACAGTGATGGAAGTTTACGCAGGGTGGGTTTTCCTAGTTTTTGTATTATAGAATTATGAGTAGATTTATTATTTTCAACGACACAGAAGACAATGTATATAGTCGACGACTTATGGAAAAAAACTAACATTGTGGTGAGTCATCAGAAAATATTCAATAAGAATAATTCTTACTCTCTCATAAACACAGAAAGGTTTTTTCCTCAGAACTTATACTGACCTTACAGTCAGATTTTTTTCATTTCCATAAAATACTTTTGGCTTTTGATCATATAAAAAGCTTTGGAATTTGTACAGAGATTTAAATAGCGTACAAAATATTTTTAAAATATTCGTTATTTACTAAAGATCTCCATTTATCGAGTATTCATTTATTCAAAATCAAACTTTTTTGTTCGAATTGTATTGTACGCTCTTACTTGAATAAACATTATTATTATTATTTATTCGTGTGGTATTTGTGGTATGACTTATATTCGGTTCCTTTGGCGCCACTTTCTGATGATTCATTAGGTACTTACGAAATAATGAAAATTTATTGAATTCTCCTTAATTAATTCTTGTTTCATTAAAATTCCAAATCAATTTCACCAAATTAGAACATGTGACGGTCAGATTATATTAAAAATCCTCAGCAGATGCAAATTGATTCAATATTTTTTTATCTTTCTAATGAAGTTGAGAGTTCATTAATAAATATTTGGTCCCGCGGCAGTGAGTTAACGGTATACTGATTTAAAACGATCCGTTGAATTTGCATATCGCCCAGAGAAATATTTAACTTGAATTTCTGATAGGAGTCTCACTGAATTATTGCTGACAATTTGAATATCGAGTTTCTACAAGTTTCTTGTTGTTGTTTCAAAAATTGTTGTTTCAAAATTGTTTTTTCCGTTAACCAGCTGTCACCCCCCTACGAACGACAGCCCTCAGAAGTCGAAACTTGTGCGAGCTAAGGATTAACGAGGTCTTACCTTTTAACGTGCGATTCCTAGCACGAGACCAGTGACCATGGTGGGAATCGAACCCACGTCCCTCTGATTGATAGACTAGCGCTCTACCATCATGACCACTGCGGTTCCTTTCAACATATTGGACTAAAAAAGTTATGGATGTTGAAATGATAAAGCTGTTGAGAATAACTATAACAGGGTGTCAATTTTGAAACTTCCTTACAGTAAATTATATGAGAAATCCAAAAAACAGGTTAATTTTATTTTCAAGGGAGACACTTTCAAGGAATATTAGTAGCCTTCATGGTTCAACCCCCTAGTAGGGGTAGATGTTACATTTAGAATCTTAAATGGGATGGGTCAAGTTGCACATCATTTTGATTTGCGTTAAATTCTTGACTCGTTTCAATAAAAAGGTTAGAAGAGTAGGTGGCACCCTTCCAACTGTTGAATGACAGGAATAAATTTATTACGCGTGGGATGTTTTATTTGTTGGATATTTTCCATTTACAAAATAAAATTTAATTTGCGAGAAATACATTGCAAACATAAAATCTACCTACGCTCATCTTATAAACTATTCGAAATGTCATCCAAAACAATGATAAAGTCTGTTTTCGAACTCTCCTCCAACATTACGTAAAACTCACTTGGAATTGACTGGCATGCTGCTGTAATTCGTTTTTAAGTTCTTCAATATCAGAAGGTTGTGTTTTATAAACAACGGATTTAAGATGCCCCCAAAGAGAGAAATCCAAGGGAGTTAATTCCGGTGACCTCGGAGGCCATTCAATTGCTCCTCTTCTGCCATCTATCCGGAAATCTCTCGTTTTAACCACTGTCGGGTGGGAAGAAAATAATCATAATCATCCTCGTGGAGCTCTTGAAGAAACGTATGCATTTTCAATGTTTTTCTTACAGTCTCGCGTGCCAGTCCCGACAAAATGAAATATTTAGGGGTCGTCTTAGACAGACACATTCGATGGGATGAACATGCCCTTCACATACGAAACAGACTGAGACAACTCATCCACAAATTCCATTATTTAAAAGATATAGTAGACAAAAAAATATGCTAACCATATACTACTCATTAGCAGAATCTATTATCAGGTATTGTATTACTGCATGGGGGGGAATGTACAATAACAACCTAGGGTGTATACAAATCGTACAAAATACTATTTTGAAGATAATATTAAAAAAACATAAGCTATTCTCCACTGAAAAACTCTACAAAGAATCTAATCTACTCGATGTGAGAAGCCTTTATACCTACTCATGCCTGATCTGGATGTTTTTCCATGAAAATGAATATGTCACAGCGAACCAAAAAAATACCAGATCATGCGCAAATATGTCTGTGAATTTGCCATTGTTTGAGAAAAGTCATTCTCAAAGATTTGTACAAAAATAAAAAACTAAACAAATTCAAATATTCTATAAAACAATTCATACTCACCAACAAAGAAATAATTGATAATATCTTTTAGAAAGTACCAAAAAAAAACATAAAATCCAACCTGAAGAATTTTCGTTTCAATTTCTTCCCCATCAAGCGTCAACCATATTTCACTCACAACCCCTTTTGAGGAGTACTGCAAAGCACAACACAAGCACTCACTTGCTTAGGAGTAGCAAGCTACTCAAATTGTGTTGAAAAGTTATATATTTAATTATATTCACTGTGTTGTACATTGACATCAATAAATTGAATTGAATTGAATTGAATTGAATTTCAATTCTTTTTTGGAGACTGTAAACCATTTTTACACTTTTATACACTTTTTAAAGTTACCACCAGGTAAAACTGTATTCACAATACTACCACATCGTTCAAATTTGCTAAACAATTTCTTGCTTGAAAACAGAAAATTTTTACGGTAGAAGTAAGTAACAAAAAAGGAAGGCTATTTGTAAAATTCAGCATTTAATAAACACAACTCTACTGCCATCTCCGATTTACTATTAGACTACTTTTTGATGTAAATATTTTGGAGCTAATGCCTGATGTTACCCCTAATGAAGGGTTGGAACGGTACCACCTAATATTCTAACCAGTTCTGGTCAAACCATGCAAAAATAATAGGTCCCATTACAATTTCTAGAGGTATCTAACATGGGTGGGAAGTTTTCAAATTGGGTGTGATGAAACATATTATTTCAGATATGTTATTGACGTCAATGGAAAAAAATTAATGTACCAAGTCAGCCAGAAAATTCTCTAAAAAAAATCACCACCCTTGTATTGTTCCTTCCTGATGACAAACCGAAAAATATATCCGTTACGGAAAACTCCGCAGGAATTGTTCGAAACCACCACCTACAGAACTTTTCGGAAGAACACAATCTATAACACAAGTTTGCCGAAACCACCATTGTTGTTTTCTCGCGATACAAATTCCAAAATTCCCTAAACGTGGAACGTTAAGCCACTCCATAACTCCTTATTAATTGCGAAGAACAAAGTTATATTCGGAAAGTTGGTGCGGGGCCTACTGGATTATTAACGAAATGTTGAAGACACTTCCAAACAATTTTACCAAATTAGATAACGAGCAGAAATTTATTGGTTAGGAATTAATGAAGCCTTTTCAGCAAGGGTTGGTTTATTAGTTTGGGGCCAGGGACGGCAACTAGGTAGGTAGTTAGGAACAATTTTTTTTCCATTTAAATTCGAAAGTTTCAGTAATACTTACGGTTAAGTAAGTACCATGTAGATCAAAGCCAATATTTTTTTTTATTTCAATAGAAATTTCCCTGAAATCTTCCACGAATCTGATGACAATAAAAAAGGATAGGTAATAAGAGCATTTGTATAGGCCGTTAAAAAATCTTAACGGACGGAGGTTGCTGACATTAACTTTTCAATTGTCATCTGAATACCTTTAAATCAAAATAACAGTATGGGATTACGAAAGTTACTGCATCATTCTCTTTCTTTTAGGTACCTTCAAATAGCTTATAATATACGGTTATGAACACTTCATTAAACGAACACCGTTTTCATCCCATTTATCTATTTTACGTCCCCAATAACCATTAAACGGAATTTGAAAAAGTTGGCACAAGACTGAATTTTTATGAGCCTCTAAAAAACAATGAGGTGTAGCGGTAAAATCATCGGGAAAGTTTATGTATAGGCTCAAATAAATGCTGTTTATGAACTATGTTAGGTATAGCAAGAGATTTCGAGTTAATGGCTCGAAAATTACCGTTGATTTAGTTGCAGACAGTAAGTAAACCAATTTACAGTTTTGTGAAATTTATTACATGACTGAGAAGGAAGTGCATATGCATATTCCATGCGATAGAAGAGGACACAGCATTGCAGCTGTGTGTTGTGTGTCCAATGAATGAAAGAGAGTACGCATGCTATTTGTCCACGAAAATGGAAAGGATAGCGATAGACTCGTAAATGCTGTGAATCGTTTTGGAGTAGCTTAATATTGAAATAAAAAACATAGTATTTATTGAAATAAAATAATGCTTTTCATATAAATATATGTGTATATATGTATATGTGTATATATGTATATATATATACAGGGTGGGGCAATAGTGCGTCATAGTCCGATTGCTTGAGTTCTAAGATAGTTAGGACGATAATTCAAAAACCAAATATAACTAGAGAACTTGAAAAAATGGATTGAAGTACATAGCATTTCATTTGAAAAAAAAAATGCAATTGACCCTGTAGATTTTCCTTGGTTCACCCTATATATCCGACAATAATTTCTAGATATAGACACAGTTCTCTAGTTATATTTGGTTTTTGAACTGTCGTCCTATCTTAGATCTCAAGCAATCGGACTCTGACGCACTATTGCCCCACCCTGTATATTATGTGCCATTAAAGTATATACACCTTTAGTAAATGAAGAGGTAATAGTAATGCATATATAATACTAATTTTTCAAATTTTATTTCCTTTATCAGCGGACAAAATAAGAACAAACAAAGCAATCATTTATAATAAAATAAAATAAAATCATGTATAATAAGGATGTTGTGTTTTATAAGTACAAAAATTTTATTGTAATAAAATATATATACAAAAGTTTTTAATTTTTACAAAATCCTAGTCATCGGACATAAAATTGTGAACTCAAATTATCAAAACATTCTTCAACAACATTGTAAGTATTCAAAGTTTTTTATATTACGAAACGCTACACTAAAATAATGCGTTTACGAGTATATCGCTATCCCTTTCAATTTCACGGACAAATAGCATGTGCACTCTTTTTCATTCAGTGGACGAACTACACACAGCTGCAAAGATGTCCTCTTCTATTGCATGGAATGCTTCGCTGGGATCTCTCTGTCACTTTTGGCGAAGGTCGTTTTTACCGGGATCGTAGACTGATAGAAATGTAATCGAAGTTGAAAAGTGCTATATGTAAAAATATGAAAAATAAAATTATCATTACATTCGAGTTAATCAAATTAACCTATATTATAATCTTATTTCGACGAACTCTGCTCTATAATCACATTTCGTTGGGGTTAAAAAAAATTTGGATTTGAAATGAGACATTTTATAGTAACTTTTCTGTTTTTACCGGAAATGTAAGTTCAATAAAAATATTTCAGATGGATCCGGAGTAAAATTAAAATTCGAGATACCAAATTTTACCTTGAAATTCCAGATATTAATCGTCGTGAATAATTGTCCTCTAAGTGAAAAAAATTGAATTTTTTCACCACCGCTTTCCAGCTTTCATGGTTCTCATAGCCAGTTCTTCATGACATGAAGTAACCTTTCAGTGAATACTAATCGATTGCTGACAAATTTTCGGTGTTTTGGTACATTACTATAATCCAAAATATGTTTTATCGAACCCCAATTTCAACAAACAACGCTGTAACAGTTTTTCATATACTTTTGTACCCCTGACACGGATGGAGAAACACCCATCGTAGATGCGACAAATCAATTCGATAAAAGTTTAATTCATCGAAAGTACTCGACCATAAATCTTCCGACTCCCATAGGAAAACACAAATAACAACAAATCCCGTGTTTCACTAAACTGATTCAGTGCGAGTGGATTTTTATAAATGGAATCAATCCGAAATTGAAAGTCATCTGAAGGAATCGAATCGCGATGATACCTTAGAAGCGTAACGGCATCGTATTTATATCTTTACTTTGTTCTTCCACCACTAATGGTTTCGATTCTTTTATTTGATTGCATGACACCGTGGAGGAGTATGGGAAAATAAACTTTTTATAGTGTACCCTAATGTACCGTGTCAGTGCTGGGAACAATGGAAAAAGTGTGGAATTTCTGTAGGCTTTGTAGTCAATTGTTCGTGTAAAAGACTATTTGATTGGGAAGGCAGTTCAAGCATATAGGAATAATGTCTCTATCAGTACATTTTGGGTATTGATGTCAGATCCACAAGAGGCAATGTTCGTCAAATCTAGAGAACTGTACCAGAATAAACTGATGCTTCAAAAATAGATGTGGAAAATTAGTAGGATTAACTAAACTATTAGCTATTGATTAGTCCGGTCAATTTAGACATTCGAAGTTACCTAAATTCCCACCAAGCTGAAAATCGGTAAGATTGTTTGAAATATCATTAAAAACAAAATTTGAAAGTTCCCCATCTTTCCTCTGCAAGGAAAAAAATTTTATTCAAGGTCAAAGGTAAAAAAATGAGATTTTCGCGATTTTCAGCAAAACTGTAAGTTTTATCATAAAAATATTTCAAACAAAAATTGTAGATCATAAAATTATCTACTTTTTTTCTACGAGCCACCGTTTTTGAGATATAACTATTCAAATAGTTGTAAAAGTTGTAATCGTCATAATATGCACACGTTTCCTCGCCACCTATGAGGTAGTGTACTTAGCGCATTTTTTTTTGTGGTTTCCCCAGTAGGCCTATTCCACGGGTCAGTATTGATCCTGTTTAATTTGAAACTATTGAAAAATAATGGATATTAGCAGATATTTAAAAGATAAAAGCAATTTAAGTTAAAAAAAAGTTGTGAAATTTAATCGTCCGAGTCGTAACTTTCAAAATCTTCTTCTTGTTCTTCTTCTTGATCTTCTTGTTCGTCTTGTTCTTGTTCTTCTTGTTCTTGTTCTTCTTCATCTTCATCCTGAGTGCATGTAAACTGCGTTAATAGCGATGTATCGCATGTTGCCTCGTTGGAATCAAACGGATCCTCTACTGTTGGTGATTCAATATTAGAGCACAACCGGCCTTGACAATGTGTACATGCCGGAGAACAGAACAGTCCGACTTTTTTGCAACCTCATTTAGCACTGCATCTCTTTTTGCAGTTGCAAAAAATCGAGTTCAGCAGTTTTTCCGGCGCAGGTGGAAGTAAAGTGTGCACTGGTTCTAATAAATTGTTGACCAACTTCCAACCCTAGTCTGTAGGGTCTAGCTGATAACCAAGCCACACTTGAACTTGGTAATATACCCTAAAAAGATGTTGACGAGCAGCAACTGAGGTTGGAGGAAGACAAGCTAATTGTACTTGTTTTTTACTTTTGGTGTTTTTAACGAAACATGCATATCTATACTTATCTAAGCAGGTAGTTTTTTTAGGAGCTCCGTACATAGAAATAAGAAAGCGAATGCCATTAGAAATAATTTCTTCGAGTAGAACTACTATTTTTAAAAACTTCAGCACATTCAATTAAATTTTGTTTCTCAAATAGTTTGAAGACTGTTATTTTACCCCTCCTGTAAAATGCAGATGTCGTATCACAGCCAGTTATTGCATGTAAAAATAGTACATGATTTTGACACTTTGCAAAAGTAGATAAACTTTTTGATGAATACAATTCCGATTTATGTTGGGCTTTTCCTGGTTTTAAGTAGAAAATAGTTTTTTCAGTTGGAGTTCGAGCAGTCAGTAATACGAGTAAGTCTATATCTTCACCAACAACAATAGTTGTATTTGTCAAATTGAATTTGCTCAATTGCTGTTTCAATTATCAATACATCAGCATCATTATTAGCTTGTCTTACCAATATATTTTCATGCATATTATGACGATTACAACTTTTACAACTTTTTGAATCGTTATATCTCAAAAACGGTGGCTCGTAGAAAAAAAAGTATTAATTAAGTTTTTGTAGATAATTTTATGATCTACACTTTTGTTTGAAATATTTTTATGATAAAACTTACCGTTTTGCTGAAAATCGCGAAAAACTATTTTTTTTACCTTTGAACTTGAATACATTTTTTTCCTTACAGGGGAAAGATGGGGAACTTTCAAATTTTGTTTTTAATGATATTTCAAACAATCTTAACCGATTTTCAGCTTGGTGGGAATTTAGGTAACTTCACTCTTATTTTTTGTTCTAATTTGACCGGACTATGATATAATGATATTATTATGCGACTTATAATAATCGAGGACATTGCCAGGCGACAAGGCGCATCGCGCCGAGTCGTCTGATGGCAGACGTTGAAATTCCTGAAAATATACTGTAAGTTTAGATTTGCTTCCTGATGAATCGAAAATCCATTACGAAAAGGAATACCTTCAGTTTTGTGAGTGGCGAAATACAGAATAGATTCAAGGTGCTGGAGAAACGGTATTACTTGATTTTTTTTTGTTAAACTCTCAAATAAATACCTACTCTCCATTATCTTTGTAGCCTAAATATTCAGTTTAGCCTTGCGGTATTTATTTCTTTTACAAAATACCTGAGAAAATTGCTACATACCTCAAACTTGGAAATCCAACTATGTGTACTGTGTGTATCAGAAAATATTCAGCACCTTTTTTTGTTAATGCGGGTCGAACATACTAGATTTACAAGAAATTGGAGGTTGGGAATCGAACAATTTTGCAAGAGGGTATTAAGATTTCCATTTTTGAACAATTTTAACTTGTGGTTTTAATTTTATGATGTTAATAATTTGTAATAAAAATTTAACTTGAAAGATGCTTGATTTTCAATGATTCCAGTGAAGAAGATACAAAATTATGGAATTGTTCATTTAGGAATTGAGTCACTAATCCAATTATATTTCTATCGAAATATAATTGGATATTCCAATTGACCAATTTCGTTGAGTATTAGATCGATTGTACTTGTTTGAAAGTACGATATGAGAAAATCCGGAATTGTTGCAGTGAAATAGGTTTGTGAGCTGTTTTGAGATGTTCAACTCCATGGAAATTATCATTCTGAATTTTTCAAACGTCAGTAGTTTGTGATGAATTATTTTGTCGAAAGTTCTGGCAATACACGAAATTTGATAGGAGTTTTGGAAAAGTTTGGGGGTGTTTCGATTTGAGAAGCAAATTATGTTACCTAAATTATCATTCTCAATTTTTCAAACGTCAGTAGTTTGTGATGAATTATTTTGTCGAAAGTTCTGGCAATACACGAAATTTGATAGGAGTTTTGGAAAAGTTTGGGGGTGTTTCGATTTGAGAAGCAAATTATGTTACCTAAAGCATACCTAAACATAACATGAATTGAATTCATTAGAAAATTTTCACGAATGAAATAAAAAACGATTTTTTCAATTCATATTAATTTCATTTTTTTGACGATCCGTTTGAAATACGAAATATACTTATATTATCTTCATAATTCTGAATCAATTGGCGTTCACAAAATAAACGATTTATCTTTCTCAACACTTCGACAGTTTGTAGAAAAATTGTTATCAATCTTGCGAATACCTCTTGTGATTCTCAATAAGGGAGTGAGGATGGATAATTTAAAACTTCCAACAGCATCTGTTGTACAGAAAATTGCAAGATAATCAACATAATGGCATGTTAAATATCGCCAAACCTGTTCAGACGTCGAGTAGGTGGTATAATAACACTAACACAAATTCGTGAAAAACAACAAAAACCAAGCGAACAACTCCGGACTACCCACAGGTAAGAATGCAGAATGTAATTTGGTTTCTATTATTTTCCATCGCATGTAGAATGTCAGAATTTATGCTTCGCCCGTGAATTATTATAATGACCCCCCAATTGCGCATTAGCCGAATTGGCAGGGTCATTTTAGAACCCGAATAAGTGCCAGTTGGGAATGTTTGTCTGTCTATGGAATTTGTCACGAAACGAAAGCGATTCGGCACCCCTGGTTACCATTTATCTTCACGCCATAGTTTGCCTCGAAATGATATTTCTGAATTGGTCCGCACATGGCACGGTTCAGTAATCAATATAGAACTATTGTAATGTAAATAAACAAATGCTACAGTACTTGAGCAAAACAATTCTTATTTTTATGGATCAGGATATTATTGCGGTAGTATAACCAATGTATCTGGGATTATCGAAAGACCAATTCCTTGGATAAAAGCATACCTAAACAAAACATAAATTGAATTCATTAAGAATTTTTCACGAATGAAATAATCACCAAAACGATTCTTTCAAGTCATATTAATTTCGTTTTTTCTGACGAACGATTTGAATATACTTGTATTAACTTCATCATTCTGTATCAATTGGCGTTCACAAAATAATTGATCTGTCTTTAATCGTTTTCAAGTTGAAAAGTTTATCTGGAGTTGAGAGGGGTCATTTCCCTCCCATTTTTATTGATTTTTTATGCTCTTATTCGCGATGTTCAATGTTTTTTCAACAAGCAAACTGAATTTGCCTCCGAGTCGATTATAGATATCGTATTCTTTTTACAGAACCTCCGCAATCTCGAATCGAAATTATTCCTAATTTTGTTAATGTCGAAATAATTTCAGTTTTAAGATTGTCAAAATAAATTGGCGGAAACCTTGTGATTTTTGGAAAATTTAAATAAACGAGAAGATTTATTCCTTTTATATGCAAAATCTTTTTTTATTGGCTTTGACTTTTCGTCAGTCAGCCAGCCACAAGTCGAGAATAAAGTGAAATTTTACTTTAATTCTTCGAACGGTGATCAGGGATTTCACCATATATATAAACATGAGTTACTCTGGATGCCTTTTGATTCACTAGAGAGTTGCAGTATAAAAATTCTCGTCAAATTTGCAACAAATTCGCTATAGATCCACAACTGAACAAATTTATCCAATGCCCAACATAGATGGACATCTTAATTTATCATGCAGTAAATTCTACTCGAATTATTCGAACACTGATAAAAAATTCCACCCTACAGATGCTCATGGTGACTTTTTCAAGATGCCTATCGGTTAAGTCAATGACCCTGCAACGTTTCAAAGAGTCTCCGTTACAGCAATATGGACGATTTTTGATATTTCTCGGAAAAGACCTGAAACTATTGGAAACAATGATCTTAAGTACAAACATGAACTCAATATTTCTGGTGTTTTTTCTCAACAAAGGCAAAATAATGCTCCTCATAATTTATCTTACTTTTGCTTCATTTTCTGTTGAAAAAAAATTCTTATATCCATCAACCGGCTGCAACCTTCAGAATCAGAGACTTGTACGAGCTAGGGAAGACGCAGCCCTTACCTTTTGAAGTGTGATGCCATATACGAGACCTGTGACCATGCTGGTAATCGAATCCACGCTCATATGATTTACCATCACGATCACAATGGACCACGTTAGTATAATAAAACTGATAATTCGAAAATAATCGTGTTGCTATGTTTGGACAAGTTTTTTATGAAAAATTCGAAAGCTCGAAGCTTTGAGGTCCTGAGGATGCCAACTTTGTTAGCAAGACGTACGTTCAGTAAAATGTACGTAGTTTTGGTAGTTTATTTTTCTTGAATCATAGTTATTTCTGCCAACAAGTGGGCTGGTTTGAAAAAACTCGAGATCATCAAATGACTGATAAAATAATGTCATTGTAATGACTCTTTTGATGATAAAATTGTCTAAAAGCCAACTAAAATGAGACTTCACATGGGTACCATTATCACATCATAAACACTTCAATGGTTACTGCGTAAGAGAGGTGTTTCTTAGGTTATTTCATTGACTAGCCTCACGTGTGAAACTGACCGGTCGTGGAGATATAATTAAAAAAATTATTAATAGGAAATTTATTCAGGAGGTGAAACGCGCGTAAGCTGCCATTCACCTCCAGTGGAATATCTTCAAAATCGGCATGCAATTAGAAGGCAATGAGAAGAGTTGCATACACGACACACGTATAATTAAGTGTTGTATTGCGTGCGCACTTAGAAAGCATGTTAAATAGCTCTTGTAACGAACTCACTATTTGCATTTCAAGCTGCTGATAGGCATATCATCCTCGCATTTCAGAATCCACTGTGTGTTCACTTGTTTTTCCAGAATGGTGAATCTGTTTCTCACGATTTCTAATATCAAATCATCTGTGGATACGTACAGTGTGATACATTTATCAATTTTCAACCGGCTCTCAAAGAAATACATTGGACCCCAAAATTTATATTCATTTACCATGACCTTCATTTTGATGAATTGTTAATATCTTTTCTGTACAAATATGTATTTTTTGACGTGCTACATACATTTCGAAAATGTAACGTAGGTAGTTAAATAAATACTTTACTTTATCTTAGAATAAGGACAGAATTCAAAACCCCAGAATGTTGGCAGATGAAAGAACAACTAGAATTCAATTTTATTGTTGAAAATATTAATAAAAATTGTTTCGGGAATGCCATGAAAAATAACCAGGAAATTATTCAAATCACCTCGTTGCCATTTATTATAGAGCGGACTGAGACTGAAAATACTGTCATCACCAACGATAACCCACCCTTCATCTCGCGCAATAAAAATTCTTTGTAAATTAAATTCAGTTCCCCTTCAGAAAATAATTGCGAACAATATTAGAACCTGTCATTCTCCCAAGGCAACACGTCAGAACTAATAAAAATGCAATGCAGTCTCCTGCATAAACCGAATAAAGTGACTGAAGACGAGGCTTGATTGAATCTTCTATAGAATCGTCACGCCGCCTTTCATCACTTTCAAATCATTCCGATGACATGCACAATTTGACTGACGGCATACATTAATTTTGAAAAGAATCGATGATGGGCTGGTTCCTCCCGGCACCATATATGGATACGCTGCCACTTATACGTACCGCTAATTCCTTCGGTATGAACGGAAAAAATTTGATGAAGTTAAATTTATACCTTTCAGATTTGCATTAACGTACGATAGAAACAGCCTCCAAGGGTCCAGTTTCATGCAGTGTATTGGATTCCTTTCTCCTTACAATGAGAATTTCTCATATCATCTACCAAATTTTATTGTGCGGCTTTATTTAAATATTTTGATTGCAGTCAGTTGTTAGTGCTTCTTCAATTTCTGTTTGGCCCTTGATTTTCTTTGGGATACCTATTTATGATACCTATATTTTCGGTTTTGTACTTCGCTTTCCCATTGGATTTGTTATAAAACAATGAGTTACCACCAGCATGCTACTAAAATGACACCGAACTTTGACCAAAGGAAAGATTGAACTCTATGAATATGAGCAGAAAAAATAGAAATATATGTTTTTAGGGGATATTTACGGCCCTTTGAAATGCTGCAGGGGCATCAACTAAACCAAAAGGCATCTTGAAAAACTCATCATGCCCATCTGGAATCACATAGACAGTTTTTGGGAGAGATTTTGGTTCTACAGCTATTTGTTGCTTTATTGTCTGCGCATTTAGAACACAAAGTTCCTCAGAGACAAATTCTGTAATATATATGTTTGTCGGATTTTTTTCATCGTTGTTCTATTCATTATGCAGATTTGAAACCCCTTTAGTATTGAGCAATGCATTTAATCATTTCATCTGCCAATACAACCATTCTAATATTAAATCAAGCATTACAGGTACTGGTTTCAGTTTAATGTGCATCAATATACAATCTCCTGTCAAGAATTCACTTAAAACGGGAGTTGTTAACAACACGAGTTCACGTTAACTCCTGTCTATTTCGTTTATAATAACTTTTCAATTATATCAAGAGACACGATATTGTTCGCTGTTTGTTACGGCTGTTAATTAATTTTCTCGGGATTCTTGCAGTAACATCTCTCCAAATGACGGCTGGAGGGCTTGAAGAGATATGTTGAGGGTCTCTGACTGTCACTCCAGCCCGGTAGAGCGTTCTTCGCGCGGAGACATCGTAGAAAAGGGGATTATATCGTGAATTTTGGGGTTTATTGTGATACTTCCCTTGACAGGAGCGTAACAAGATACTATCGATTGGGCGAAGAAGATATTTTCGTTTACTGTAACGGTGGAATTTGGGAAGTAGAAAATATTTGTTCATCGATGATTGAGAGAGTTGCAAGCAAGTAACGTGTATGATAAAGGAAGTTCTGTTTCACCTTTCTAAAGTTCTCGAATTCTGAGAAACATTTTCGAAAGGAGTAGTTCTGGACACCATGGCGTTCATCCTCACTTCCTAAATCATATTTACAATTTGTTTTCCACACATCTAAGTGATCTGAATCAAATTCATTGTGTGTTATACATCGTTCAACTGACAGTGATCAATAAATCCTATTAGGTATAGCGACGCTATGACTTCCGAGACAACAAGATGAATTTTAAGTATTCTACGAGAGAATTCCGTATTACGCGAATAGTTGCAATACGTCAGAATTAAGGATCCCAAGCATCCGTTGCCGTTCTGTTCAAATAGTTTATCGAGTTTACTCTAGACAAAGTTTTAGATATACGAGTAGTTGAATGAGACTTATTACCCAGATGCAGACAATGAGTGTAAATGTTCTAAAAAGCAATGAGGACGAATTTACTGCAAAGCTGAAAGTTCAACTTATGTGGAGTGAGGATGGGAACGCACTTGGATTCGATGCAGAGAGAGAGAGATACATCATTGTAAAAAACATATTCAAATATGAGTTGATGTATGGACTGGGAAATGTAATATTATTCATTAGGTGGGTGAAATCAACAAACCTTTTACATGTTGGAACTTTTTATAGCGTTGATTTTAGAAACTCGAAATATTATTCAGAATTCCTGCTGTATTATTGAACTGATAGTTTTTAAACAAAATTGACAGAAACAGAAAAAGGGATGTACTTTCAATGTCAATCGTTCCAATATATTTCTTCATATGTAAATTTGAAACATAGTAAAAAAGGATAACACAATATAAATCGTGAACTATTGCTAGATAACAAAATTATAAATGTTCAAGATGAAATTGTTGATGGATGCTTTTGGATCATATTTTTCACCATAGCGAGAGACAAAATCAATACACCACTATGCGTGATAATCATACTTTTTACTTCACTCCATTGCATCCGAGTGATAATTTCTGAACTCAAAAACACAAACTCTGTTGGTGTAGATTGCATTTTGATAAAAATAATAAAGAACATGGGAAATTCAATTAGCGAACCTTTAACCTTTTTGATAATTTTTTCAATTAAAACTGGAATGTTCCCAGACAAACTAAAAATTGGATTAATAACACTGATTTTGAAAAAAAGCGATCCAACGCTTATCGAAAATAATCGACCTGTAACAGTTTCAACAGTATTATGTAAAATAATAAAATGATCCGTTTGTGTGAAAATGCTTGCGTTCCTAGACCAATTTAAAATAATTTCGAAGTTTCAGCATGGATTTTCCCTAGTAAAGTGCATTTTGCTCTTTTTTTCGGTGTGTCTATAACTCACTTGATAAAAGAAAATATGTCGGTTTTGACTTATCGAGAAGCATTATCATATTATATGCAAAAAACTTTAATCATTTGGTTTCAGGGGTAACTTTCTTTCATGGCTGAGATCATACCTAAGTCTCAGAAAGATACATGTTAAAGTTGACAATTGTCAGTCGCAGCAGTATAATATTGATATTAGGGTTCCTCAAGGTTTTATATTGCGTCCTCTCATCTTTCTTCTATTTATCAACGATATGCCTAATCATATAAGCACAGATAATATAGTTTGGTATGCAGATAATAAAACAATCGCAGCGAATGCCGATAATCCAGATGAACTATTGAACTATTTGAGTCAAAAGTTTATAAATTGGTGTTACAGAAATTCGCTGGTGGTGAATGTGAAGAAAACTGATCTGATGCAGTTTTTTGAGTGAAAATACGTTAGAGTAGGTGATGAAGTAATTGATTCATTAGATAACACCAAAAAAATTCGGCGGGAAATAACAGCTCTAAACTCCAGATGAACTTTCCAAATCGAAAACGGTTGGAGAGCAATTCTGCGAATACCTATCGATTCAGAATAATGAAATTGGTTATTCAGATAACATCCTAATGAATGTGAACGTAAAAATTTTGTATTTTTTTATATTTTGGAAGGATTTGAATATGTCTTGAATTCAAATGGGAAGAATGTTTGCCTTATTGATGTTTTCAAAACATTTACATGTTTCTGCTAGATTCAAAAGTAAAATTTGTTAAAACGGGTATGGTAGCTCATGAGGTCAGTTTATGAAGTAATTTCAAATCTGATATGTCGAAATCCTCCATTGAATGACATTTTTATTACCAACCATTAATGACATAGTCGAAACCGACATAACAAAAACGTTAACAAATCTAGACAATGGTCCAAATGACTGGAATTTTATCAAGATAAAGTCGGACGTGTGGGTTAGTCAGACACAATAGACTCAAATTCAATGAGGAGTTCATTATATCAAATCAGTGCAAGTCATTAGGCAATAATCGATATAAAATGACCTTCACTTCCACAAGTACGATCGTGGGCATCTGAATGTATTATCGTCGTTTTTACGTAAGAGAGTTGGTCTTCGAGAACTATTCCAGTGGTGAATAATTAATGTTTTCGGTTCAATCGATTTAACAATTACCACTAGGTGCTCGAAGCATTTGACAAATGATTTCTTTGTTCTCGAGCGACATTTGTTGAAGTTGATGAAACGAATGGATATATATTTGAATTGGTAGCAACTATGCATGACATACAAAATAGAATGCGAGTAGAATTCAACGGATGATGGCCTGACGGTGAAAAATGTCCGCCGTTACGTTAATGTTTGCTGCTATTTTTGAATGTGAGAGGTTAGCAACTAAGTAATGGAGGTGCGTTTATGTAATTAATGGTGTGGGATGATCTTTTGTTTTCTTTTACCGTCCGTTCACGAATGTCAGCAATGATAAAAATGGTAATTTGCTCGATTCGTTCCTATTTGGCTGGCTTAATGAAAGACTCTGTTTGTTCGGCTGGCATACAATTAACTCCAGTTCATCCAGTTTCAAATATACGAACATTCGTCGGTCCATATCACCACTACATATTATCATTTTTAAATTTTTTTCAATGGAATATGGAAGCAACGATTTACTTAAACCACAAGCACATATTTTGATTAGCATTTAATAATACCATTAAACGTCTAGCATAAAACATCACATGGATGATTATGAATACTTGTACCTTGGAACAGATGTGAGCAATGTGCTCTTTGAACCGTACTTTCATGGCCCTTCAAGTTTGACCCACATACTTCTTCTCGCAGACCTTGCAGATAATATATATAAGTCATGAATTTCTTTCTTCGCCAACATTCAAATATTTTTTTTTCATAAAAAGTACAATTCAAAATTTGAAACTCCTTGGGAAGAAACATTACATATGATGAGAATAAGAGATCTTGTCTCATATTCATTAAAAAGAACCTGCTTTCATAATTATATTACACGATATTGAAAATTGCAAATGCTCACCTGTCTTTAAAAACTATGATTCACTCCTCAGTTGGCGAATATCTGGAACACATCTAAATAAAGGTACTGTTTTTATGAGTACATTTCATTGAAGTGGATAACAAGATATGTACACATATCCTTTACACGAAGGTTTAGGAATCCTTATTGTTTGGCAAGCGAATCCTTGTCTTGTTACGCCAATTGGATTAAGGAAAACACCAGCCTTTCTAGAGTTGCATTTATTATCTCAAATAATATTATTGATATCAGCGAAGTCGTACAAGATTACTATATGAGGGTTTCTTGATGGATTCTATTCATAGCACCTTGACACACAACCAGGAATTGATCCAATTACTTAATTCATAACAAAAAGACGTAATATTGACAAACTTCGGAGACGTTGAAAAATTACCAGTGATGTTGACGTTGTTGACAAAACGTACTTCTAGTGAAACTGATGTAGATTTGGTCTTTGTTTTTTTTTATCAACACTAATGCTTGAAAATAATAATTACTATGTTTCGTAAATTTTCTTAGGATTCTGTGGATTTCCTTAGAATGTCATGGAGTGGATTTCCCTGGAATTTCGTGGATTTTCTAGAATTCCGTGGTTTTTTATTGGAATTCCGTGTATTTTCTTAGAGTGTCGTGACTTTTCTTGGATTTTCTTGGAATTTTGTAGATTTTCTAGTGATTTCGTGGATTTCGTTGGAATTTCCCTGGAATTCCATGGAATTCCTTGAAATTTCATGGATTTTCTTGAAATTTCGTGGTAATTTTAAAAAATAATTATGACTAATTTTTCCGTCTAGATTTTTAAAATCATCACGTGATTATAACATTTCATGGTGGATT
Source organism: Chrysolina americana (assembly GCA_958502065.1). Taxonomy (NCBI): domain Eukaryota; kingdom Metazoa; phylum Arthropoda; class Insecta; order Coleoptera; family Chrysomelidae; genus Chrysolina; species Chrysolina americana. The sequence continues at coordinate 106,670,870 of OY293410.1, read as the reverse complement.
GATTTCCTTTGAATGTTGTGGTATCGTGGATTTTCCTGAAATTTCGTGGATTTTCTTGGAATACCGTTGATTTCTTTAAAATTTCATAGATTTTCTTGGAATTTCCTGGATTTCTTTTGACTATTGTGGATTTTCTTGGAATTTTGTGAATTTTCTTGGATTTTCGTTGATTTCTTTGAAACTACTAATATTTTCTTGGAATTTCTTCGATTTCCCTGGATTTCTGTGGATTTCCTTGAAATTCTGTGGATTTTCTTGTAATTTCGTAGATTTTCTTGGTGATTTCGTTGATTTCCTTTGAATTTCCTGAATTTCCATGCAATTCCGTATTTTTTTTTTTGAAATTCCGTGGAATTTTTTGAAATTTCAAGAATTTCCTTGGAATTTTGTGGATGCCCTTGGAATGTTGTGGATTTCCTTGGAATTCCGTGGATATCCTTAGAACTCTGAATTTTCCTAGAATTCCGTGGTTTTATTGGAATTCCGTGTATTTTCTTAGAGTGTCGTGACTTTTCTTGGATTTTCTTGGAATTTTGTTGATTTTCTAGTGATTCCGTGGATTTCCTTGGAATTTCCCTGGAATTCCATGGATTTCCTTGTAATTTCATGGATTTTCTTGAAATGGCGTGGTAATTTAAAAAAATAATTATATAGCATACGTCAGACAACAGTCAAAAACATAAAAATATAACAGTTCCACAAAATTATTACAAGTATATATCACTGATTGAAATACTCTTCAGTACAGTAAAAACAACTGTCAATCAAAAATTCTTTGAGCCTCGTTTCAGACTAATTTTTCCGTCTAGATTTTTCAAATCATAACGTGATTATAAAATTCAGCTCACTCATAAGATGGAGAATTTTCATACTGACGAGTTGAATGTTTCTAAAGCCGAATGAACTCACCGTGTCTAGTATATCTAGTATATCTAGTGTCGCCTACAAGATTCTCTATAATCTATTTTGGATACCTTCAACAAGAAATAATTGCTTGTATCAACAACCACTATGTATGCCGCTAGTTAATTTCGTTTCCATTTGAGCGGTCGAAACAAGCTGCCGTTATTGCTATCAATTTTTCCGTTGATGATCCTGCCAAATGGAAACGTTTCACATGAATCGTACGAACTGCATATCAGCGCCGATAACGGCAATCGTACGGGATTTATGTTGGAGTTGTGTCAGCATTTATTCAAAGTACAAAACGTACTGGAATAACTATCGATTGTGACGGCTCGCTGACAGCCTGCTAGAGTTGGGAATTGGAAAATAATTTCTCAATTTGGGATTCACAAACTGTCAATTACCGTGATGAAGGTAAAGTTTCGATAACTGGATGCTAGACAGACGGATAATTTGATGTATTACTGGATTTGGAAAAGAACGGGGGATTATCTCTGTACTGGGATGGAATTCAGTTAGTTAATTTTTTTCGAAATACTAGCTAACCTACAGAATATTAAGTCGGTTCCATTTCGATGAACAGAAGTCTCTTGAGCATAAATACAGTTTGTAGTGAACTATTTTCAGAACCTCCACAATGCTTTATATTTTCCAAAATGTTAGAATCATAGGCAAGCAAAAAAATCCATATCCAGGTGATGCTGGTAATTTTTAAAACACCTTTTATTTAACAAACCACGATATGCTTCAGCAGGCCTAATCTAAAACACTTTTTTCAAGGGTCCAAAGTCTTCACCTGTTTCAATTTACCCAGATTTTCTACTTGTCATCTCTATGAAATCGAGAAAAACAAATCGATCGTGACCGACATTTTGGGTCGTCAAATTCCCAAACTATACATTCGGGGTCTTTCTCAAATCCCGCATTATGGAAAATGAGTTTTTAATTACCTCATCTCATATTATATGTGGTGAAACCCAACCAATCTCACAGCTAATTTGCAGTAAATAGGTTTTTTGTGGTAATTTCTTGGTGGATTAGGATCCAAAGTTTTTCCAAGACATGCGATTAAAAAAGAACAACATATGGATTCTTTATTTTAAACAGTCATTAGTTGATTCCCTCTTCTCCTAACAGTTTCAAAAATACTTCAAAATATGTTTGTTCTGCATGAGAAAACATTGTTGAATGGGTAGAGTTACTAATATATTATTGAAATCAATATCTTTAACAATCATATTTGTTGCGATTATGGCATTTTTTACGTTGGCGTTTTGTGTCTTGAAATTTAAACGTATCTTTTGAATTCGTATTCACGTTTCTTAAGATTTTCATTATTCATTAAAATTGTTACTTGCCTCGACAGGTAATGACTCAACATTTCTCTATCCAGAAATTTTTATTTCCAATTTTTTATATCTGATTTACTTCTATTACCTTCAAATTTTAGATGAATTCATGACAAGTTTATAATTATTCCGGTCTGATCCGTTTATTGATAATAATAATAGTAATAGTTTCTTCATTTTCTCAAATCAGGTTTCCCACCAATAGAATACATATGAAAAATAGAATAACGTCAACAAATTTGAAAAACAGTCGACTAGAAATAGCATAATGAGTAAACTTCTGAATATAAAATGACAATGAATATAACATCAGATGTATGTAGAAACATTACATACCTACGTCACAAACAATTCCATAACAAATTTGTATAAATTCAACTAACTCTAGTCTACAAAAGAAAACTGAAAGCAAGTCACAACAGAAACTCATCTGTGCAGCAAGGTTATGACAATAGTAACTGATTCACTCTTTTCTTGAAAATGTATACATTTCTTGAAATTTTAATACAGTTGCATCTCTGGTATTCATTCATTAGATTTCCTTGGAATTCCGTGGATGTCCTTGAAATTTCATGGATTCTCTTGAAATTCTGTAGGTTTCCTTGGTATTCCATGGATTTCCCTGGAATTCTGTGGATTCCCTTGAAATTCCATGGATTTCCTAAGATTCCGTGAATATCCTTGGAATGTTGTGGATTTTCTTTATTGTTTGAGGATCTCTTGGAATTCAGTTGATTTTCTTGAAATTCCTTAGATGTTTTTGGAATTCCGTAGATTGTCTTGGAATTTCGTAAATTCCTTGGAACTTCGTGGATTTCCTTAGAATTTCATGGTGGATTATCTTTGAATGTTGTGGTATCGTGGATTTTCCTGAAATTTCATGGATTTTCTTGGAATACCGTTGATTTCTTTAAAATTTCATAGATTTTCTTGGAATTTCCTGGATTTGTTTTGAATATCGTGGATTTTCTTGGAATTTCGTGAATTTTCTTGGAATTTCGTTTATTTCTTTGAAATTACCTATATTTTCTCGGAATTTCGTCGATTTCCCTGGATTTCAGTGGATTTCCTTGAAATTCTGTGGATTTTCTTGAAATTTCGTATATTTTCTTGGAATTCCATTGATTTTGTTGATTTCCTTTCAATTCCCTGAATTTTTCTGCAATTCCGTAATTTTTTTTGAAATTCCGTTGAAAATGAATTTGCTTGGAATTTTGTGGATGCCCTAGGAATGTTGTGGATTTCCTTGGAATTCCGTGCATTTCCTTACAACTCTCTAAATATTCCTGGAATTCTGTGGCTCTTTTGATTTCTTCTTGGAATTTCATGAATTTTTCTTCAAACAACATGGATGTTCTTGAAATGTCATGGATTTCCTTAGAATTTCGTGAATTTCCTTATAATTCTGTGGATTTTCTTGGAATTTCATATATTTTCTTGGAATTCCATTGATTCCGTTGATTTCCTTTCAATTTCCTGAATTTCTCTGCAATTCCGTAATTTTTCTTGAAATTCCGTGGAATTTTTTGAAATTTCATGAATTTGCTTGGAATTTTGTGGATGCCCTTGGAATGTTGTGGATTTCCTTGGAATTCCGTGGATTTCCTTAGAACTCTCTGAATATTCCTGGAATTCCGTGGCTGTTTTGATTTCTTCTTGGAATTTCATGAATTTTTCTTGAAACAACGTGGATGTTCTTGAAATGTCATGGATTTCCTTGTAATTTCGTGAATTTCCTTATAATTCTGTAGATTTTCTTGGAATTTCGTATATTTTCGTGGAATTCCATTGATTTCGTTGATATCCTTTCAATTTCCTGAATTTCTCTGCAGTTCCGTTTTTTTTTTGAAATTCCGTGGAATTTTTTGAAATTTCATGAATTTGCTTGGAATTTTGTGGATGCCGTTGGAATGTTGTGGATTTCCTTGGAATTCCGTAGATATCCTTAGAACTCTCTGAATTTTCCTGTAATTCCGTGGCTCTTTTGATTTCTTCTTGGAATTTCATGAATTTTTCTTGGAACAACGTGGATGTTCTTGAAATGACATGGATTTCCTTAGAATTTCATGAATTTCCTTAAAATTCAGTGGATTTTCTTGGAATTCTGTTGATTCATTTGAAATTCCTTAGATTCTCTTGGAATTCTGTGGATTTCCCTGTAATTCCGTGGATTTCCTTGGAATTCCATAGATTTCCTTGGAATTTCGTTGATTTCCTTTGAATTTCCTGAATATTCCTTGAATTTTTTTTCGAATTCCGTATAATTCCTTGTCGATTTCCTTAGAATTTCGTGGATTTCCTTGGATTTCGATGGATTTTCTTGAAATTTCATGAATTTCCTTGGAATTTTGTGGATTTCTTTGTAATTCCGTGGATTTCCTTGAAACTCCCTGAATTTTCCTGGAAATCCGTGGCTTTTCTCATGATTTCGTTAATTTTCTTGGAATTCCGTGAATTTTTCTTGGAACTACGTGGATTTTCTTGAAATGTCGATTTCCTTAGAATTTCGTGGATTTCCTTGGATTTCCATGGATTTTCTTGAAATTTCATGGATTTCCTTGGAATTTTGTGAATTTCTTTGTAATTCCGTGGATTTTCTTGAAATGTCGATTTCCTTAGAATTTCCATAAAATACCGTGGATTTCCTTAAAATTCGGTGGATTTTCTTGGAATTCCGTAGATTTTCTTGGAATTTCGTGGATTTCCTTTGAATTTCCCTGGAATTGCGTTAATTTTTTTGAAATTCCATTGATTTTCTTGAAATTTCATGGATTTCCCTGGATTTTGTTGAAATTCCGTGGATTTTCTTGAAATGTCGTGGATTTTCTTGAAATATTGTGGATTTCCTTGAAATTCCGTAGATTTTCTTAGAATTTTGTGTATTTCCTCGGAGTTTCCTGAATTTCTCTCGAATTCTGATTATATCCTTGGAATTCCGTGGATTTCACTGGAATTCCGTGTGATTTTCTGTCAAAATTGAATTCCAGTGTAAGCAATTTGTCTTGCAATTCATCCCTCGATTTCATATAACACTACTGCCTCAAGAAGTACTTCAATTCAATAAACTTTATATTTTTATCAAAATTCCCTTCTTTTGAATCGGGCATAGAAAAAGGGTCTCAATTACGTCTTTCCTCGATACTGTATCTGATAGAGAAATAACCATGAAAAGCAAGTCCTATTCCAAACAAACGCATACTTGGTCCTGTCTTGACTGAAAAATTCCTTTCCATTTCAGATAATGGTCTCCGTTGCATAACAGTAGCCCAGCAACAACGATGGAGCCCCTTTCGAAGTTGATTTCAGTGTTCTGTGTGTTGTGTATAGTGAACATCTCAAACTGCGCGAGATGGGCCCATTCAGCCTATCTCAGCCCGGATTATCGCTTGTTGTGGTCTCTGGGCCCCGGGCCGCAAGACATCACGTTCGAGTTACAAGTGAGGACGCTGGGATACGTCGGTTTCGGATTTTCCAAGGACGGAAGGATGGCTGGATCGGATATGGTTGTTGGATGGGTGGATCATGGACAAGTGTATTTTCAGGTCAGTTGTGAATATTATTATTACTATTTATTTTTCAATGAAACATTTTTTACTGGACGTGCTGCATTATTGGACAAACTTAACAGTTTTTCTTGATTTCTACATTTGAAACATTACACAGCTCTAAGGGGTTTTGTTGCCCTTGGAATTTCGTGGATTTCCTTGGAACTCTCTGAATTTTCCTGGAATTCCGTGGTTCTTCTTATGATTTCATTAATTTTCTTGCAACAACATGGATTTTCTTGAAATGTCATGGATTTTCTTAGAATTTAGTGGATCTCCATAAAATTCTGTGGATTTTCTTGGAATTCCGTTGATTTCCCTGGATTTCCTCACCATGATTTCCCAGATCCTCAGGAAATCTAGCCAGATGACTGTGGAGAAAGTGTAATTTTATGTCTTTGATTGACGACTTGTTTATTTTGTGGAAATACATGTTCACTAAGTATACACTAAAAACAATTTTGTCTATTTTCCACGATAATTTTATGTTTGTTGACTAGTTTCGGTTATTACACCATTTTCAAAACTAGTTTGGCATATGAAAGGAATACAACGTCAAAAATTTCACGAATAGAAGTAAAAAAAATAAGAGTGAATTGACTTCTTCCTCCCTCCAAATGAACTTAATGAAGTCAATCAACATGATATTTTCATTTTGTGTTTCATTAATGCATGTAGGTATGTTACAAATTTCAATAAAATATTTGAAACTGAATTGAATTGAATTATCGACACATATATTATGAAAACAACCACATTTGATTATTTTCTAGATTCAACACCCCATCTGTGTACAGTTTTTCCATTTTCATTTCAATTGCAGTTCTTTTGAAGTCCATATGTGACTTTTGATCTGGAAAACACTATTTTAAAATTACCTTAAATGTCTAGCCTGTATAAACTCTCTTCTTGCTTTGCCTCTCAATACTAAGAGGTGACAGAACTTTCATAGGGGTTAGTCTCATAGTTTCGATATGTATCTGGTGACATAATTGGATATATTTCATATTCATTCTATTCTCTCTCCGAATTAATAATTTGTCCAAACAAACCCATTTATCATTTTAACGATGTTTATCAAAATGCCAAGGAATAATTTTCCTTCCATTACCTGAAATGACATGTTTTCTGAAATAACTATGACTTTGCTATATATATATACTGACATAACAAAATCATTATACTTTCATGAAAGTTCATTTATGTGATTGATTTTCTAGAATATCTTGTTCACGTAAGTTGATGATACCTAAAGTGAAATATTGACCATAATTTGTGTCAAATTTCTACTGTTTTCACAACACCAAGCCCCAATATGTTCGTAATGATTAGTTTGTGAATCATTAAACTGTCGGGATGGTAGTAATGTCTCATGGTTTCGATTTAATTGGACAGAAATCGAAAGATTTTTTTTCGATAGCATGCTAATTTAGTAAGACTGAACAAGTAAAGTAATCCAGAAAAGACCCCGCGATAAATGTTTGAAAGTATAGCAACACAGTTTTTATCCTGAATATCATAAATTACTCTCCAAAGCTATCTTGGCTAAGCAATTGAATATTTGTGATGACACTGTAGGTCCAAAGACTAGAAACAACGTTCATATAGAATAATTTTGAAGATGAACTTGATCCATACAACATTTCTCACCTAAATCATATACAAAATGATATAGGTACCCATTGATATGAATCATATTTCTGTTCAACTTCAAAAAGCGAAACAATTTTCGTGTTTTCTCGAAGTTGTAACGTATTATGTGAAAATTATTTGTTTCACAATGGCTGTCAATAAATTAGAGTGTTTCCTGAAGTATTTTCTAGGTTCCCATATCTATTCAAGAATCAATGATTTTTTCATTTTTGGCCCTATTTTTGAGGTAATTATGAAAGGAGGCCATTAAATATTTCTCACGAGATAAGTAGTCAGAAAGTCCATAGCATTCAATCTAATAGGAATACTAATTGAATAAAAAAGCCACCGATTTATTATTATTATATTGGAAATAATTGATTCGAGTGGTGATGACACTGGATTTTTTTACGGATATTCGAGATCGTCGTTATACAAAATCGTCAAAAAAATATTAATTCCTGATAGATGTGTAAGAGCATGTATTATACCATTTATTATTTTTATGAAACGTCTTCAATGAAGCCTTGAGTTTTACAAAGTTGGGCAACTAATAAGAGGAAGTCTATAGAGATAATCTGAGATCTCGAAGATATCAATCGATACAAGCATTGAATAATTGAATAAGTAGAGATCACCCAAACACATAACACATAATCATCCGATTCAAATCAATATCGTCAGAGTTGGAAATTTCCCACCGAATTCTGGCACAACTCCGAACAAAAAATATGACAAGAGTGGGAACTTGACTGGAAACAAACCATCGCTAATCCGTAACGCACAATTTTTATCACGGTGTAAGACTAATAAATTATTTCCTCAAACGGTTATGAAAACGAATTAAGAGGTTAATTACAACGGTATTTTGAATATTCAGCTCCACCTATTCTGATGGGCCAATGGCAGGTGGCCATGGACGGAAGAGAACTCCTATTATGGAAATTAGTTGAAAATGGAGGAAGTCGAACTATGTATGGGACTCGAAATGTGTTGCAGTATTCTTTGATGGTACGACTGACACATGCATGTGGTACTTATTACTCAAATCGTAATAGGTGTTAGTCCAATCATGTGGGGGTTTTTCCCTCAACGGTTTTCAATGTATTTTTGGTCACTGAATCCGATTCAGTGACCAAATTATAGATTATTATTAGATTTTTGACATGTCCCACGTTGGTCGACTATAATTCCAAGTATTTGAGGTTTGATTCCTTTTATATGGCTTGGCAAGTGCATTGTCTATTCTGCAAGCCGTTATGTTTGTGAATTTTTAGTGTTTCAGGAGTAGGTTGATCATTACTTGAGAGTGTGAAACATTATCATTTTGTTTCATGTATATTTAGGCTCAATAAGTTATAATTTAGCCATATTTGAATCTTTCAGACCAATTTTAGGAGTTTGGTATGTTCATTCAACAATTATTTCATAAATTTCCGACCGCAAAAACTATATTTAATCAACATACAGTGCCAATACCGAAAGACTAGAAATATAAGCATTTTAGTTTTTCTGTTTCAAAAGCCGTTAGCAGCCAAGTATTTCCTGCTGTGAATTAGCCTCACGAAGTCCCCCTTCCTGCCATACATCACGTCACATTTTTGTGATGTTTCACTGATTTCTCAGAAAGTCCGTGAAACTGAGACGTATAACTCTTGAAAGGCGATCAATTCCCCCAAATAACAATCCATTTTCTTTCTCTTCGAACCGTTACATTTATTACCAACTCCTTAATCCTGCTTATCAATCACGTAGCAGCGATCATCATTCCTCTCAAATAGCCCATTTATTCCATCGCGGAAATCTGAGAAAGCAACTCCGAGTTTTTGGTGCGGAATTTTCAGCACAACGTTTCGCTATGTCAACCGCGATCTTAGATACCTACAGAAAACAAAAGACGCCGCGAGATTCACATCGTCAAGCTGGCTGCTTCTTATGTCATACTTTTCTGCCAGAGTTGGACTTTGTTTTTCAAGCTCTTTGCCATAATGAAAATCATTCCGTTATTGTCTAGTTTTTATCAACGTCTAATAATGATATCTATAAATGGTAGTTGAACTGGCGTTCAGAGAATCAAATTTGAGAATCCATGGAACTACGCGAATAGGAAAACAATTTTAGGAACGTAAATAATAATAATAATAGATTTTATGGACAGGAATAGCTATATAACAATAAAAATCAAAGTTCAACAATGAAAATGGAAAATCCCATCAAATGGCAGGATTCAATGTATGACAATGGTAGATTACCATGATCAGACCTTGCTCTTCCATCCAACCATAACTATTATACACTGTATTTCTTATTTTAATATAAATATTTCAAGGGTATATTCCTGGAGTCAAAATAAGACTTTAATTTCTGACCGGGATGTTATATGCTTAATCTCCATAGTTACGCTATCAATGGAAGAGGGCCATAACTTCCTTGGGATATTATAGATTCTATAATTCCCTATACCTTTCACAAGTGAAAATAAAATAGGAAATGCTAATATATTTATGACTGACCCATTTTTTATTTATTCACGTCATTACAAATAATAAATGTACAATTTGAAATGTGCCCCGAAAATTACTTCCACCACTGGGAACAAATTCTTCTTTTGTATAGAATTTCTTTCGAGGCACCTACCTCTTCTAATGGCAAAGTAGACAACATACACGCCCTTTTATTTATGTACTAAAAGCTACACCAGCATTTATGGCACACTCAAAAAAAAAACTATTATACAATTTTGTACACATTTATTACAAATTTGCGTCCCATCCAAAAATTTTTTTACACTCCCAATTTTCTGGGAAATGGGCGTAGGCTAACTTTACACTAAAACTGCACCACGCACTTCGTATTTTTTTAAAATACGCAATTATTGTTGATCGAAAGGCTGCTGAAATTTCTTACACATTAATTACAAATCATTGACGTGTTGAAAGTTTATTTTGATCCCCAAAGGGTTAAATACCCCTTAATTATAAATAAATCCCCAATAAATATGGACCCAACGTGGCCAGTGCCAGCATTTTTCAACAAGATTGTTTAAAATTGTCCTGCAAACTATCGAAGAGTTGATAATTACAAAATGAAGGACCCCCAAGATGTGTACAGTGTGTCCATTCAAGTTGGCGACATACGGAAATCATTTTTATTATTCACTTTCGGGAAAAATTTCATTCCCTTCCAATGTTCTGAAAATTCTAGTACCTAATTTTGAATGATGAAATCGTGAAACTTGTAGAGTCAAAAAATATGAATTCGGTAATAGAGTGAAATACTTTTATTTGTGGCAATATCGAAGACTGCTTTGATGAAAAATTGTTAAGAATTTATATTGAATACCCATTCAAATTTCGACGAGTGGGCTGTGTTAATAAATAGTTATGTCACGATATGATGGGATATTCTACTTGAACATTTAAACGTGAGTTTCAATTCTTAACAATTTTTCATCAAAGCAGTCTTCGATATTGCCACAAATAAAAGTATTTGACTCTATTACAGAATTCATATTTTTTGACTCTACTCGTATACAGCTGACAAGTTTCACGATTTGATTTTCACATGTAAGTACTAGAATTTTCAGAACATTTAAAGGGAATTAAATTTTTTCCGAAAGTGAATAATAAAAATGTTTTCCGTATGTCGCCAACTTGAATGGACACACTGTATATATACACCTTGGGGGTTCTTCATTTTGTAATTCTCAACTCTTCGATAGTTTGCAGAATAATTTTAAACAATCTTGTGAAAAATGCTGGCACTGGCCACGTTGGGTCCATATTTATTGGGGATTTATTTATAATCAAGGGGTATTTAACCCTTTGGGGATCAAAATATTGAAATTTTCATCACGTCAATGATTTGTAATTAATGTGTAAGAAATTTCAGCAGCCTTTCGATCAACAATAATTGCGTATTTTGAAAAAATACCAAGTGCGTGGTGCAGTTTTAGTGTAAAGTTAGCCCACGCCCATTTCCCAGAAAACGGAGAGTGTAAATAATTTTTTGGAAGGGACGCAAATTTGTTATAAATGTGTACAAGATTTTATAATAGTTTTTTTTGGAGTGTGCCATAAATGCTGGTGTAGCTTTTAGTACATTTATTTCTTAATGCTATGCTATGTTCCAAATAACTCCCCACTACCGTGAAACTTTTCCAACCTCTGTGTCTTTTAAAGTTAGTCATAGTCATCATCGATTTTAGCATTGACCATTTAGTCCATAAGGAATTCGGACTATACGTTTCTAACTGCAAAGAATAATCACAATTACTACCAAATCTACCGAAATACACAGAAAATACCTTACAAGTTCTTGAGAATATGCCAGAAATACAGTGGCATCTTTTGGCATAACATATTGCCGTGTCAGCCACTCCAGATATAACTTGTATATTCTTTTTGCTATATACGGCTTCACCTTTCGATTGTATTAATGATTCTCTTGCCTTTACAGCTTTTTTTTAATGTTCTCCATTCCATTTGAGATAGAAAACGCGTTTTTGACGCAAACACAGCTTGATAACAAAGTTCTCTTCATAAACAAGTAACATAGCAACAAAAAAACTCCTTTAATCAACGGAAATATAGCGGGAAGGTAATGAGTTGGTACATTTATTCCGTTTTTGGTAATTAGGGCCCTCATAATTCCCTTGATACATTAATAACTATAATGATACTCCCCTTTCAATTATCAGCGATTTTCTCGAAAATTTTTCATGGCCTACTGTTCAGGACTTGTTAAAGAAAAATAAGCTTAATTTTTGCACAAAAAAAATTAAAAAATCCTTAATTTTTGTGAGAAATGATTTTTTTCACAACCGCTTTCCTGAGTTGCCTTTGACGCTATCAAATCTCAACGCAAAGTGACAGCATTTCCGCTCTGAAGCGGAAATATTGTGGACGCGTTATATTTTCATTTTCGGTAACTTTAAATTTTCATATTTTCTTTACTTCAGTGATTAACCTTCCAATAGTTTTCATCAATCTTCAACGGTTGATTCAAAATAATTACTGTGAGTGTAGGATATGCAGTAAAATTAACAGTAGGGACATATTAAGTATCATTTTATTATTATTGAATAATATCATTATCAGTATTTGAGTCATTGAGATTTAGTTTTGAGTCCTTTGAAAATATTGAGTCTTTCAGTTAATGAAATTTGACTTTCAGTAATGTCATTTCCAATCTTGAATATTTCGATCCTTGAGATATAGATTTGAGTCACTGAGATTTAGTTACGAGTCTTTTCATTTTTTGAGTCACTTGGATTTGATTTTGAGTCAATTCAGAACTAATGTTGAGTCTTGAGTCTTTTAAATATTTTGAGTCTTGTACTCATTTCATCTAGATGTTTCTCCTCGAGCTCTCAGTCCTTTCATTTCCAATTTTAACTATTTAGGCTTTAAGATTCAGCTCTGAGTCCTTGTGATCACAATTTTGAGTCTTTCAGTCAATAGAATTTGGCTTCCACTACTTTCATTCCCAATTTTGAGTATTCGAGTCTTTAAAATTTAGTTTTGAGTCATTTCAAATACTCAATTTTTCAGTCCCAATCTTCAGTCCCGAGTCTATTGAATATATTGAGTCTTGTACTCATTTTTAGTCAGATGTTTCTTCTCGGGGCTTTCAGTCATTTCATTCCCAATCTTGAGAAATTGAGGCATTGAGATTTAGTTTTGAGTAAATTCATTTCCAATCATGAGTCTTTGGGTCACTTGGATTTAATTTTGAGTCAATTCAAAACTAATGTTGAGACTCTTTTAAATATTTTGAGTCTTGTACTCATTTCATCTAGATGTTTCCCCTCAAGCTTCCATTTCTCTCACATCCAATCTCAACCATTTAGGCTTTAAGATTCGGTTCTGAGTCCGTTTGATCACAAGTTTGAGGCTTTCAGTCAACAGAATTTGGCTTCCACTACTTTAATTCCCAATTTCGAGTATTCGAGTCTTTAAAATTTTGTTTCGAGTCTTTTCAAAAACTCAATCTTTCTGTCATTTGAATTTGATTTTGAGTCGATTCTGTCCCAATCTTGAATCTCGAGTCTATTAGATATTCTGAGTCCTGTACTCATTTTTAACCGTATGTTTCCTCTCGGGCTTTCAGTCATTTCATTCTTAATCTTGAGTATTGGAGGCATTGAGAATTAGTTTTGAGTCTTTTCATTCCCAGTATTGAGTCTTTCAATTCCTTGGAGTATGCAGTAAAGTTGACAATAGGAAAATATTTTCATTTTATTATTATTAAATTATATCATTAAGTATAACTACATAGGAATTATCAATATTGGAAAAAACTCTCACCTTCAAAGTAGCTCCCATTCATTCCACAAGCTACCCTAGGAAAACGAACGAACCCTCGTCCACTGCCATTCTCAATTCAGTTCGCACTGGTTCAATCTGAAGGCCCACTCAAAGACAGCCAATGACACCTCATTCTAGTCGAGATATCACCAACACAGGCGTCGTCTGCTGATTCACTTCAGTTTCCTGACCTTTCGACCCACTCCGATCCTGTTTTGTTCCCGAACCAAAACATTCCTGTCTCCGTTGGAAGTCTTTCTTCCGAATGTATAATGCCCGCAGGATCCCAGAGAGATCGATTGCACGGATGGGACTGACCTAATTCACTTAAACTCACCGAAACGTAAATAAAGATTTATCGTTTGCCGATTTATATTTTATGGAATTCAATCGGGATTGATGTCGCGCAGAGGTGTATTTGAATTGAGGTTGTGAACAGTTTCATTTGTAAAAAGGTCATACTGGCTATTCCGTCTCAACAGGGAATGTTCAATTCCCAAATTGAAATCGAAGCTGCAATGTTTCAGAAGTTAAGAATTGGTGTCAGGAGTGGAACTGAATGCTCTGAAAATGTATAGCAAAAGATACTTATTTGGTTAACCCTTGGACATTCAGTCATTTCATTCCAGAACTTGACTTTTGAGTCCTTTCAATCACAAACTTGAGTCTTTCGGTCAATGGAATTGTGCTTTCAGTCATTTCATTCCCAATTTCGAGTATTTGAATCAATGAGATATAGTTTCGTGAGTCAATCCCAATCTTGAGTCTTCGAGTCACTTGGAATGGATTTTAAGTTTTTCCATTCCCATTTTTGAGTCTAGTCTTTTGATATTTTGAGTCCTGTACTCATTTCAGCCAGATGTTTCCCCTCGAACTCCCAATCATTTCATTCCCAATCTTAAGTATTCGAGTCATTAAGATTTCAGTCAAAATCTTGAGTCTTTCAGTAAATCAGATTTAGTTTTCAGTCATTTAATTCCCAATTTTGAGACTTTTGAGTCATTTGGATTTGATTTTGAGTTTTGAGTCTATTCAGTCCTAATCTTGAGTCTCAAAATTTATGAGTCCTGTACTAATTTCAGCTAGATATTTCCCCTCGAGTTTTCAATCATTTCGTCCTAGAGATTTAGTTTTTAGCCTTTACAGTCAAAATCTTGTGTCTTTCAGTCAATCAAATTTTCAGTCATTTCATTACCCATTTTGAGTCTTTGAGCCACTTGGATTTGATTTTGAGTCGAATCACTCCCAATCATGAGTCATGAGTCTTTTAAAAAAATCAAACCTGTACTTATTTTAGCTAGATGTTTTTTCTCGAGCTTTCAGTCATTTCATTCCCAATCTAAAGTATTTGAGTCATTGAGATTTAGTTTTGAGTCTTTTCAGTCAAAATCATGAGTGTTTCAGTACATCAGGTTTAGTTTTCATTTCCCATTTTGAGTCATTGAGTCATTTGAATTTGATTTTGAGTCGACTCAGTCCCAATGTTGAGAAGAACTCGAGTTCTTTAAATATTTTGAGTCCTGTACTCATTTTAGCTAGATGTTTTCCCTTAGCTTTCAGTCATTTCACTCCCAATCTTAAGCATTTGAGATATTGAGATTTAGTTTAGAGTCTCTCCATTTCCAATCTTGAGTCTTTGAGTCAGTTGGATTCGATTTTGAGTAATTTTAGTCCTCTTCTTGAATCTCGAAAGTTCTTCAAATGTTTTGAGTCTTTTACTCATTGCAGCTAGATATTCTCCATCGAGCTCTCAGTCTTATGGAATTTAGCTTTTGCTAATCCCAATTTTGAATATTTTGGGATTTAATTTTGAGTCTTTGAGTTTCCTTTCTTGAGTCTCTTGGATTTTATTTGCAGTCTGCACAATCTTGAGACTCGAGTCTAAATATTTTGACTCTTGTACACATTTTTGCTAGATGTTTTCCCTCGCAGTCAGCGTAGATTTTTACAAAACAAAGAAGTCACCCTTTTAACAGAATTCCTAGAATTAATTATTGAACTAAAGCGAAGTTCTTGTATCTCTTTTAGTCGATGGAAATTGACTTTCAGTAATTTCATTTCCAATCTTAAGTATTTGAGTCATTGGGATTTAATTTCGAGTCATTTAATTCCCAATCTTTGGTCTTTGAGTCACTTGGATTTGATTTTGAGTCTTAACAGTCACAATCGAGTTTTTCAAATATTTTATGTCTTTTACAAAAACTTTTTTTCCTCGTACAAGTCATCCTTTGAATAAATTTTAAGTATAAAATTATTTATTAAACTAAAGCGAACTTATGTATTATAAATGAATTATTTCGACAGCGAATTGAAGCAAACTTTCCAGTGAACAGTAGTCGGTGATGGACGACAAAAGATTCAGCCCAGGAGCCGTTTCGAACAATCAACATTCTTCAGCTCGAATAAATTCTCTCGTATATTCATGAATCCACTGAACTGACTGACATTGTTGTTGCTACTGAATACATTCTGTGTAGTAAACATAACTCAAGTTTCACGGAAACTATCACACATAAACATTCCGAATCAAACTATCCGCCGCCATGGAGGAACATGTGTGAACTTTCGCATTACGCAGCTCGGAGGCAGTATTTAATCTCCAGACAGTTCTAAGGCCAGTTTCTCCTAATAGGCCCGTTTGCGATCCTATTCAATTCATATTACGTCTCCTACCAATAAAGCTACAGTATTACGCGGAGCTCCCATTATATCATTACCTGGGGTCATTTATTAATGCAGATACTGAACGAGATAGTTTAAACAAAGCTGCATTTGCAACGGAATGAAATTATTAGCATACACTTTTAGATGACAGTCGGATGATATACGCCGTAGGAGAACGAGTTATGTTAATGTGGAGGCCAGTTATGACCGCCGGACTTGGGAGGCAGAAGTTTATGGTTATTTATGCGATATTCGGATGGAAATTATCTTCTACCATCTCCAAGAGTGCCTGCTGCAGAGTTCACATCGTCAAAGAACGAGAAAAGACACCCACAGAGATTATGACGATATCAGAGATATTAAATGAAAGGGACTGAAAAAAAGTTTCGCTGTTGTGAGCCGAATTTATAAGAACTGTCGGACGGAGAGCGGCCGACAAAGATAGTGATCTCTTTCGAGAGATATTTCATATTCAGATGTGGACGGACATTCGTATGTGAAAGGATGGGGTGAATGATGAGCAGATGCTGAATAGCGAGCAAAAGAGAAATGGTCACGAGAATAATACCGAATATAATTCGACATTAACCGATTATAAATAAATACATTGTCGGTATATAGCTTCTAAACTTACACCAAAAATACAACAGAGCCCAGATTCTTGCATACGAATGCTTCAATTGCAGACAAACTGGTCACAAACGATAGGAATGCAAGAGAAATATGATTCGAGGAAACTTAACAGGCATTTCCACATTCTTTCTTTTAGAATATAATCTCGATGGACAAATAATCGATTGTCGTTCTCTTATTTAGTATATTAAGTGTTTTTCAGGTTCAGGCTTAGTTTTGAGCATTTTCAGTCAAAATCTTGAGTCTTTCAGTCAATCAGATTTGGATTTCAGTCATTTCATTTTTTATCTTGAATCTTTGAGTCACTTGGATTCGATTTTGAGTCTATTCAGTCCAAATCTTGAGTCTCGAGTTTTCTAAATATCTTGAGTCCTGTACTCATTTTAGCAAATATTTCCTCTGAAGCTTTCATTCACTTCATCCCCAATTTGAGTCACTGAGATAGTTTTGAGTCCTTTTAATCTCAATTTTGAGTCTTTCAGTCAAAGGAATTTGGAGTTCGGTGTTTTCATTCCCAATCTTAAGTATTTGAGTCATTGAGATATCATTTTAAGTCTTTTCATTCCCAATTTTGATTCTTTGAGTTATTTGGATTTGATTTTAAGACTTCCCGGTCACAATCTTGAGTTTCGAGTCTTGTACAAATTTTAGCTAGATGTTCCGTTATCAAAAAGTCAGGGTGAATTTTCACAAAATAAACAAGTCATCCTCTGAACGACAACTTAACATGCATTTCCACATTCTTAGTTTTAGATTATAATTTAAATGGACAAATCAGCTTTCCTATAAGTACATTTTTATTACCGTTCTCATTTTTAGTATACCAAGTGTTTTCCAAGCTCAGGCAGTTTAGTGTTGAAATTATGCCAACAGGGAATTAATAAATGCATAATTGGTGAATAAGTATTCATCAGTTACTTTTTCACACAGTGGACAAATTCCAACCCAACTCTTGTACGCACGAGATGAATATTAAATTACAATTCGCTACTCCGTTTTATGTTGAAACCCATTCAAGCATCTGGACATAAGAATCGACAGTTATTCGTTTTGAACTGAATTTCAAATCGGTGGCAAATCATCGAACCCAATGACACCAGTTCTCGTTAATACTAAAAATAATTACCGCCGAACTCTACGACATAAAATTCCTGACTGCTATACACATTCATAACAATTAATACCACATTTAATCCCCAGAAGTGAGCCAATTAAACTCATACAGGTTCCGAGAATTTTAGACGGCATTTTTCTGAAATGCTTTAACCAAGCTTTTTATGAAGATCTCCATTTTTCAACATTTCGAATACGCCCGGCATTTGAGATGGGCATGCAGGAGTGTAACTGCTTTGTTTCAGTACACGCTCAACGAGCATTAAACTTTGTTGCTTGAATCTCAGGTCGGGAGAATGTGTTTGTTTATATATGGGGAGAAAGGACGTTTGCTTCGCTTTGGTTCTTTATTTGAGAAACTTCGCTGCCATAAAAAGCTTCTATGGATAGAAAAAATATATTCCCTAGGTTAACATTGATTTTGTTCTGGATTCAACTATGAATCATTGGGATTACCAGAGAATTTCACTCATCGAAATCGACTGGTCAGAGATCATATTTAATAGATTTTGTTAAAATAATTCGTATTCAATATTCAAATGGTGGGAATTTAAAGAGAAAGAAAATGGAACAGAACAGAAAATCAAGAAATCATGATATCAAAAATAGAAGGATGGAATTCAACTGATTTGGAAAAGTCACTTGATCTACCTCATACTCATCCGGTTATAACAAATGCAGGGAAAATTAGGTGAAAGAAAATGGACAGGAATGAATGGCTCCAACGAAAATAGTAGGAGAAAGCTGTTCTATTCGCACAGTTTTTGTTCATATAAAGTACAGCGAAATTCAAAATGTACACCCCTCTTTCATCTCAACTCTCAGACATTCTGTATCACAATTTAGAAAATCGTTTCGGAACACATCCAGTTGATTTACTACTATCGAAAAGGCAGGTAGAACAGGAGAACTACATTAGAGTCGATTGCATATTTTTTTAAACTCGGGAGATACCGTCCGTATCACGAAAACACCTACCCATAACATAAATTTTCACCCTCCGCGACAACCGTCAACCCTTGTTTTATCGCGGAGCAGGGATCTTTCCAATATATCGAAGTGCTAGCAACTCTGGCGATAGCAACACGTCTATTAGGGCGACTTAATATGAAACAGCAATGCAAATTCCGAGAACATTTGTTCCCGTCAAAATAAATCTACTACAGCACTCTGTCCTGATAGATCCGAATGAAATATTGGAGATGTAATTCCTCCAAATCGGTTTACGTAACACTGTAATAAGTCTCCCGGGGACTCACGAGCAGCTGTTCTTTTTGACGATCGTGGGCGTCCGTCCATTATTATGAATATGCCGAGATAAAAACACTGATACCCAAAGAATATTGGGCGTAATATATGGTTCACATTCGAAAAACATTTATGTTAAGTTGTGGAGTTCGGACTCGGTTTAATTTACATATCATTATGTTAGAGCAACATGCCTGATGAATTGTAAGAAGTTAACATTCCTCCAGCTTTGTTCGTCTGATTGAATTTGTCCCAAATGAGATTATGTAGGAGTGGATTGGCTTTTAGGAAGTAATTCATCAACACCGGGACGCACGCCTACTTGATGTAACATCATAGGACAAGGACAAATCTCTTGAAGTTTGTGTGAGATGCTAAGTTAATGGAGTTTGTCAACAATGAAGTGGTGATGGTGCATTGAAAGTCAGACATTTAAGTTCGCCTGGTTACAAAAACGGTACGAGGATGTACAAAAAAAAACAACATAAACGGTGTATGAGTTCGATTATTCAGGATGGAGAGTTGCTGATAGCAAGACCCCTTCCACCCCTCCAGCCAGTTACCAGGCTAGGTAGGGCGGATCCCTAAATAGTGGGGCGAGCAGGAAAAGTGTACCAATAAAGAGCATGGTCCAATATCAACGAAAAGAGAGAGTCTTTTGGCGATACCAGTCGAGTAGTGCATCAAAAATATTAATTTCCAGCTCCAAAATTATTCTTCAAGTAACTGAATATCAACTTGAAGAATATATATTATATGATTCCTCACTGTTAACATCATACAATAATATCATGCCTGAACAACATCGATATGATTTGTTTGCAATAAATATTTGAAGAAAACCATATGAAATACGATCCGTTTTTGTCACGTTCTGAGTGTCGACAAAGATAGAAGTATAGGTATAGAATAAGATTAGCTCAATTTTGAATCTGACAAATAATCTTCTGCTACGTTACATTTCTATAATCAATAAATACATTAGGAAGAAATACATTTTTGATAATTTAATGATACTATGTAGTTCTGGTTGAGAGTTTTACTTAGGTTCATTAATACAGCCATGAAAGAATGCAGTCTGAATGGTTACATTTTAGGAGTGTAATTTCTGATAGGATACAATCGCTATATCAACAGTACCTACTTGATTCTGTAACAATAATATTCGTCAAAGTTTGGATTCATTGAATTACATTAAATGATCAGTGAATTGCTATACTGATGATAATAATAAAAAAGGTGTACATTCCATTGATTCACCTTAAATTCAGCATTTTATGTTAGAACTAATCTTGTTCGTGATGGTTACCAAATGTTATCGTCTCTGGGAACTAATTTGTTCCTCTCGCATCGCCAGTATCAGTTAACTGCAGACAAGATTACCGTCCTAACATTTTTCGGTATAAACCCGAAAAAAATCGAAGAGGTATTCCCATTTCCCATTCTGTCCCCAGACTGTGACCGCCAGAGCGGTCTGTGCCTCGAACTCAAAGTAGCAGCGGCAAGATTCCGATCTAAATGTTTCACATTAACATACTGCCGCTATAAAATACTCAGTTGGCCAAGATAGTGAACCGGAGCACACAGATATATCATCACGTTCTCGTCCGAGCCAGGGAAAATTACACTTTATCGTTCCCGCGGGCCACAACGCCTTTACCTTTGTTATGTAACCGTTTTTATTTATTGGCGAACTAAATTTCAATACTCGGTATGATGAAATATCGGTCTGGGCCGAGGCGCGATCTCTCCACGCTTCGCGAGATGTGGGAAAATTGAAAACAATTAGAGAAGTTTTATGGTGGCCGTTTGACCCGAACATGAGCAATAAGTGATTTCGAACTCGCCAACAGCCTATCGCGTCAGTTTGTTTTGAGATAAATATACGGTCATCATTTTGGCCAAGCATCGATACGTCGAAGAGAAACCTGTAAATGGATATAGAGAAACGATTTCGCAGCAACTCGTCAATGGAAATTGGAATGAGTTCTAGTTCCAAATGTATCATTTCGTTATTTCGTTAATTTGGCATGAAAATGTGTATCACAGAATATAAAAATCCCTGAGCTTACAAGCTCTCGGGTTTTATTCAGAACATAAATCTGCGAATTCAACTCGATAAATTTTCAAACAAAATCGTTTACGTTGAAATTGAAAAATGTATTTGCTGATAAACGAGGTCTTGTTATATTACCCCCGAAAATTGCATTCAGTGCAATTATCAGTCACTATGACAACACGATTTAGTTTGACAACTTCTTTCCAAATTAATTTCAAACTACCACGTAAGGGCAATGCAAATGCAAATAAATTTCTAAAAATACAAACTACAGTTACAAATATATTTGAGGAATATTTATGGAGTTTTGCTGAGAACGAGATATTAACTGAATGAACAAGAAGCTTGAAAGAATTGGCGTTGATACTAAATGATTTGGCGGTCTATATGAGAAAGAAAGACTGGACCGAATTTAAAGAAGCAACGGTGAAGACAATGTGGAACGTTTCGTGTAAACTTTTGCAAGAAAAGTACTATAAAAACTATTATATTATGATTGACTCGTCTAACATAACTGTAATTAAACTAGCCCAAAATGCCTGCGAAGCATTCAGGAAAAAACTAAAAGCAGATCTTTGCTGTAAGTCCAGTTCAGTTTCGTTAAATTTGTCTGAAGTTAACACAATAATATCGCTATGGGATGAACCCCTGTGTAAATTTTACCAATTTGCTGCTGTAGAATTAGCGTGGCGAGGAGGAGAGGCAGTAGCGTCTGGTGAATAACGACGACTCTCCAAAAAATCGCATTGAACACAATTCGGTGTGCAGTAAAATGTGCCAAGGCGGTTTTAAAAGCTGTACAAGTAGTAAATGGTTGGTTTCCAATAGTGGAAGACAAAGCTGCCCTGTGCGTCTTTTTCCTCACCACTACTTCTTAAAACCAAATCGACAATGGAAAAATTAAACTGGCAAATGGTACGATAATATGTACCTGTTGGTAGGAAATCGATGGACTAAATCTGCTGCTGACGCAATTGGCTTAAATGTAGAGTACAAAAAGATAACAAATTACTCGAATACATCAACAGTTACTGGTTATAGCAATCAAAATTCTATGAAACCATACTTAAATCTCGATCGAGAACATCACAATAAGATTATAAATATTATGCGTGGTAATACATCTTCTACAGTAGAGAACTATTATCAATATGCTAGGAATATTCACTGCAATCACGCAGGTTATTGAAAATATAATCGCACATTCACCTCGTATTAACAAGATTCCAATATTAATAATAATATAGATAAAGGCGTCTGATAGTGGGATTAAAACTCCGAGAATTCCATATAATCTCCACAAACAAAAGCGTTTTCAATTATGAAAACCGTCAGAGGCAGTGGCAAAGGATTATGGAATATAAAAAGCAAGTGGTACTGGTAAGATATTTATTAATTCTTGATAATGCTGGATGTAACGTTTTTTGAATAATTCATGCGTCTCGACTTTAGAGATGTATAAATAAGGATGTATGGACATACTTAGTCATAGGATTTTCATTTCATTATGCAAATGAGGATTATACTGAAAGGATAAGAGGATTTATATTTCGATTTCGCGACGAACCATATGGAAATTTCCAAAAGCGTGATAGTAGTGATGGTCTACAAAAAAATTCAAGGAAAGGACGACATGCAATATAATAAAAAATCATAAATAATCTTGGAACGGGGACTGAAACTGATCCTAAAAAACATTTGGGAAACTTGATAAAAGAATATTAATTAATAAAAACTTTGGTAAACGCATATATCTGGGTATAAAACTAACAAAGACAAAGAATCTTAGAATTCATTGTTGTGGAAGAAGAACATATGACTGGAAATGAAAACAGTATTGATACTACTTCGCCGGATACCAATTGCTGGATATTGTTGACACAAAAACTCAAAAACAACATAGCTATCAGTTGAAATAGGTTTTTCGAGGAGATTAGAAAGTAACTTCAGATTTTTAAGTGGTCCAAGAAGACTGAAAAACAAACAACCAAACCACAGTATTAGAACATATACCACAAGACAGAAAAAACTAGAAAGACAACATAAGTACAAGGAATTAATTACAAAGCAACATCAATAAAAATTTAACAGAAGACGACTGGCGAAATTGAAATTGATGTATTTTGAATCAGTTCCATAAAAAGCCTATGAAATCTTCAATTAACCCTGAATCACATTCATATTTTGGTAGGCATATTGAGAGGTGATAGATTTTCACGAAGGTGAGTGAAAAAAAAAAACCAAAAAGATTTTTAAAGAAAATGACCCCTCTCCACTCTAGGTGATTTCATCAACTCGAAAACGGTTGAAGATAGAGAAATTTTGCGAACGCCAATCGAATCATAATCATCGAATTGGTATCATATGTGAATTTCAAATCGATCGTTGGAAAATCAAAAATTTTTAAAAAATCCCAAGGGGTAGACCCCTAAATATTATGAAAAATACAAATCCATCAGATTCACTTGAAATTCGGGGTATATGAATAAAATGTCATGCTGATTCCGAAAGAATATGCTCCGGTACGAGATTTATTTTCGTAAATTTTTAAGTATGAATTGCAAAGGTTCCGTAAAAAGCCAATAAACTCCTTAAGTGATCCTGAATCATTTTCAAATTGTGGTAGGCATATTGAGAAGAGTTATCGATTTTCACGAATGAGTGAAAAAGAGAACAAAAAATGACCCCTCTCAACTACAGGTGATATCATCAACTCGAAAACGGTTAAAAATAGAGCAATTTTGTGAGTGCCAATCGATTCAGGATCATCGAATTGTGAATTTTAAATCAATCGTTAGAAGAGAAAAAATAATAATGATGAAAAACACAAAATCATCAGATTCACTTGAAATTTGAACTATATATGTAAAATTTCATGCTAATTCCGAAAAAATATGTTTAGATACAAGATTATGGACGAAAAATATAACGTCAACAATTCCGGCGCACCATAAAGTTTTCGAAAACTTTATTTTCAATTTTTTTTAAACTATCCACAAAATGAACAACTTCTAGGTGTTCATTTAATTTGTGTTTCTACATTGTGAATTCATGTTGTCCTGGAAGAACTAAATTGTACTCCTATTATGTGAGTAATTTGTTCAAACAGTAATTTGAATATGTGAGAGGGTGACGTTCTTTTAAATAATTTGTAAGAAAACTTCACCGGGTATGGAAATATAATTATTGATAAAATACAATTTTGATGATATTCCTCACTATTTAGTGAACAAATAATCAAAAACTGTTTTTCAGTAAGACAAACAAAAATAATAGTCTCTCTATATCGTTGAACATTTTGTCAACGATTATAAAAAGCTGACGTCTGTTTTGATGCCGACTGGTATTCAACTTCAAAATTCCATCATATATATTTTTTATTCTATTAACGCTTATCAAAAAAGTTTTTTGAAGTAATTCGAATTAGGGTATTCAATAATTCATAGAAAATATGTCAGTATATACCTCATTTTGTCACAAAGATAATTACGGTTACCAAACCGCATACGAAGGGATTATAATCATAGCAGAACCTTTGCCGGCTTATGAGGCAAAATTTCACCCTTGTTAGAATTAACTCATGCCTCAAATGACTATATTTATTCACATCCTTCATAGAAGTTTGGGTTTGAGTCACCCAATTTAATGAATTGTGTGTTTCGTATTATGAAAGATGGAAAATTACTATAATTTACGTGTTAGGTACTAAATTTGTGGCAATTATTTTTGTCTGTCTACATGAATAGATTAGAACGTTGGGTTTTGATCTCGGAGTTGATAGAATGCTTTTTTTGGTATCTCAATGATCGGGGAAAGGTGGGGCTATGGGAATAAGAAAGTATTAAAGCAATGAATAGTTGCGTTAAAGAGATCTACAGATGGCACGCTGTGAAGTAATATTATCATCATTTCCAGCTTTGAGAAATTTCGATGAGTTTCGAAAGTGAATATTTATTTGTTTCACTATTAAAAAAATCAAAATTCATGCGAACGATATATATATTTTTTTAACACCACATATAAACACGGAAACGTGGAAGGGTTAGGGATTATTCGTTTATTTTATACAACATAATTAAAATTTTTAACAAATTCTCGACTTTATCTTGAATTTTCGACTTTTATCTTTAAATTTCGTTTCTTATATCGAAAGTTCGACTTTTATCTTGGAATTTAGTCTGTTCTCTCGAAATTTCGACTTTTAAATACAGTTGGCCTGCTATGGAATAATATTATCATCATTTCCAGCTAACGATATATATTAGTTTTTTACACCACACATAAACACGTAAACGTGGAAGGGTTAGGGATTATTCGTTTATTTTATACAACATAATTAAAATTTTTAACAAATTCTCGACTTTATCTTGAATTTTCGACTTTTATCTTTAAATTTCGTTTCTTATATCGAAAGTTCGACTTTTATCTTGGAATTTAGTCTGTTATCTCGAAATTTTGACTTTTAACTACAGTTGGCCTGCTATGGAATAATATTATCATCATTTCCAGCAATGACAATTATTCTCAATGAGTTTTGAGAGTGGATAATTATTTGTTTCACCAGTAAAAAAAATTAAATTCATACGAATCATACAATATAATTATAGCATTTTTTTACCACTACACATAAACACGAAAACGTAGAAAAACGTAGAAAAATGTTAGGGTTCATTTAATATTCATTTGTTTATTATTTCCACTTTTGTCACGAAATTTCTAGATTTACCTCGAATTTTCGACTTTTTACTCAATTTTCCCACTTTGATATCCAAGTTTCGAATTTTATCTTCGAATTTTCAACTTTAATCTCGAAATTTTGACTTTTAACTCGATATACCCACTTTTGATGTTCATTTCGAAATTTCGACGTTTATCCCGAAATTTCGACGTTTATCTCGAAATTTCGACGTTTATCTCGAAATTTCGAATATTTACTCGAAATTTGGACTTATATCTAAAAATTTCGTCAAATATAGTTTCGAACAATTCGAAATCTCCCTCATCTTCACACTTTACCACAAAGTGGAAAATTCAGGGCGAACAAATACCAGAAACAAGTAATTTCCCCTACGAACATTGAATTACGAGATGAATGTTTAATTTTGGAATAAAATTCGAAATTTCTAGATGAAACTTGAAATTAATTTAGTTTTGTAGCAATATTTGCCTTTTATTTTGTGTTCGGAAGAGTACAGGATGTTTTACTGCTATTATCACTATCAATATATTTCTTATTTTGTAAATTTGAATATATTGGGTTGTTATTTGAGGCCTTTTCTACTAGGTACCCAAATAGCCTACTTTTGGTACTAATATGGATGTGGTAAAAAAAATCTAATCACATTCAAAAGTTTCACCAGATCTCTGAATATACATATGAAATAATATTCCTAGTAATTCATCCACTGTCGTTTCAGAAGATTACCTTTCAATTCGTTACGGCACATGGCTCTTGATTGGATTGAAAAGAAAAATGTAGACAATAAGAAAAAATACCTATGGTTGGTTGAGTTCAACCGTTAGTTTTTTTAATTAAACGCTATCCCCTCAACTCGCATTTAAATCCGTTTCAATTGAAATCCAAATTGCTTTGAGCTCCAAAAGAAAATTGATGTTTATTCCTAGGATTAGTCGGTAGTAAAACATCGCCAAGGAAATATTTATAGCCGAAACAACTAACGTAATGAAATTATCTTGAAAACACGTTTTATTGTAGCTTTGTATTGTTTGGTATTGTTATTGTAGATTGTTGGTCTAGTTTCGAAGCTCCTCAAGATTAGTCCTTTTTTTATGCCTAAAATTTCCAAATTACTGTATTTTAACGTGACATTTCAATTCATCAGCAAAAAGAAATTTTAACCTCATTGAAATGATCACGAATCCGCAAGTCAAGAAAGTAAAAGTAGTGTTCTAAATATCACTTACCTAGTTTATGTACGATGTGCTGACTCTCAATATCGTATCACCTTTTCTGAACCTTTTTTGCCAAATTAATAGGAGTGGGAGAAGCAAAACTTTGCATCACTGCCGCTTCCAATTTCTCTTCTCTTCTGGTCCTGTATGGCTTGTATTTGTGCTTTCACAAAATCCGTCTAACCTTAGGTCTTGTAATTTAGATAATTTTGGTCTTTCCTTTGTAATGTTTGGGCTTGGGGCTCTCAGAACTTCTTGAATATTTTTTTTCATAAATATTCAATTCACTGAAATGCAGAACTACCTGCATTGCGGCCGATGGCCAGAACCGCCACATAATAATAATATTAATAATGAAACCTTGACCAGTCTACAGTCTTCTTAGTCATAGAGGCTACATCGTCCATCTCTTATTCTTTGGTTAGTAGGATGGAGTTGTGATCTGAGGATCTAAGGAGAGGTGATTCAAGTTTACTAGAAAGTTTGAGGAAACGTTATAGTTATTTCAAAACAGGTTATGTTTGGCAGAGTCTCAAATGAGTTCTACAGAATTCCGATAACAATTACTATGTAAAGAAAATTAGTCGAGGAACACTAAACATCCAATTCAATGATTCAGCAGTTTCCCTGTGGAGGAATGGAGCATGTATATGCCATTAGTACAAATAATAGAAACGCCTCCAAGCAATGCCGTCTAAATTCTCAAGCACATACTATTGTCATGTTATTCCTTGAATGGGACCGGGAACGATGGGAATTCGGATAATTGTTCGCCACGAAATTATTGGGAAACATCGAGTCAATGAAAACACTCAGGGTGTTCGGCGCGACAATTCCCTTTGAAATAAATCATCAATAAGTAAATGAAGTCCTTGAATCCGAATCACATTACGTTGCTTTGAATATTCGTTCGTAGTGCTATTGATTTGATCGTTGTTTTCTCTTCAGAATAATCAAACCGCCTTCGAAATGGAAGTGATACAGACAACAACTGTAGCAATTATACTCAGTTGAAACTTTTATTGCTTTGTTTCAGTTTTGAAATCGGTGGTGAAGATTAACAGGTGTTTCAAAATTCAATATCAAGATTTCAGGGGTGTATTTTTCAAATAAAAAATAGACCTTTGTTTCCTACAAATATTTGTTCGCCAACGCTGCGTCACCGATATAGAGAAATAAATACTTGCCGACGACCATACCTATTGTATAGGTTTTTTGCGGAAGATTGGATTACGTACCTAATCCACCATATTTCATTATTAGTTTTATGGTCTTCCGTCAAGTGGTGTCGCCCCTCTTTCATGATGTTTCTGGCTTCATGTTGAAGTCGACACGTAGTCGGAGTGCATTTTAAACTGGAACCCAGAGATGGCGCTGAATTCATACCTCAGTGTTTGTCTCAGGGATTTCCAATTAGGATGAAAGGATTTTTCGATTCAATTGGGTCGAACTAGCTTTCGCTGATGATTGGCAATTACCATGAAACCGGTACGGAGGTGTTCCCCAATTAAATCGAAAAATAATTTCAGCTTTGATATTTGAAATGCATTGCAAAGTGGTTATTGTAGAAAACTTTGCCAAGTATTAAACAGATATAATTCAATGGTCGTAGGGGGCAGTAGTTGTTTTCTGTTCAAATGAAAGAATTTAATGTTAAACGATTTAAACAAAATGAACAAATAAATACACGATAAGACATAAACCAACTTTAAAATGCCTCAAAACAAAACGTCAAAATGAAAATTGCTGTCAAAGCCCACTATTTTTTTTCCATTTCTTCGTTGAATTTTTTTATTTAAATGTAGTAAATTACAAAAAATAATAACATTTTTCCTCTATAATGCATACAGATGTTCAAAAATCACAAGAAACAAAATTATTTATAAACAAAACAAATAATTCATTCCATATTTTAGACTCCATTAGCGACGTACTGCAAAAAATGTATAGGGTGCAAAAGAGCTTTCATCTCCCTGTAGATCTTGCAATCACTTAGCCTGTTAGATGATGTTAACCATAAAATGTAAACTGTTTCAAATTTTACACATGTTTATGCAAAAATTAGTCTTATTTTGACTTGAGAAGTATGCCTCTGAAATATTGATACTGGATTGTGAAACACCCTGTATAGCTTCAGTTATATTGTAAAAACCATTATACTGATGGTGCTGGTCATCTGGGCGAAAACATATGTCCATTTCCACTAGGCGGACGCCACTTCCATGAGGGTAATTTAGAAGCCTTAAAAATTGAAGCATGCGTTCATTAGTGAATAAAAACTATTAATACTTTTTTAATGTAATTTCTAATTGGATTTCCCCTGACTATTCAGTTTAAGCTTCAACGAGGAGGTTGTGTTTGAATTTGTAGTAACTTCTTCAATTATAAGTGAGATACAGATTCGAATGTGACATATTGGGCTATGTACGCAGCGCCCTCCAAATTTTACATAAAAATTAATACCTAAATTATTGATTTCTTATCTAAAAAACCCTGCTCACTAAATTTTGTTCAAAAAATTCATTCTTTGCAAAAATTATTCATTAATATTTGAAATATAAGTGCAACTTCAACACATTGTATCTTTGAAACGATACATTTGCGGACACATTTTTTATTTTGAAATGAGTCAGAGATTCACAATTTGGAGTTTGTACAAGTACTTAATAAACACCCCGTATAATTGTAGGTACTCTCTCCCTCTCTCTCCCCTTCGTAAGAAATAATAAACATTGCGTGAAGCATTGCATGTTTTGAGTGAAGCTAATCAGCCAAGAGCCAAACTGATAATTCGACTGGTGCTGAAAAATGGAAACTAATGCATTAAAGTAAGTAATTCCATGACAGAAAGGAAGTTTTAATGGAACGCCCTAGTTTGGTTTACTCTAGTTGATTTTATTTCTGAGTGGTTTTTCATCAGTTCACGTTCCGGTTGAGCGGTAAGACAAAGTTCAGTTCAGTTTGGGCCAATGTATATTTTGGTGATTGGATTCCGGATTAAGTCAATTCAATGCAATATGGTCTAATCACATAAGTGTAAAATCGGATTCAGTAACCAAAAATACATTTAAAACCCTTGATGACCTATATTGGCACTATGGAGTATACTTGTTATATGAAGAACATTGTGGCCTAGAAAAACTATACTAACTAAACCAATTTTTATTTTTCGAATCGTTCCATACTATCCATTGAAATGAAATTGAAGATATTTTGTTTGACGATCTCCTTTAAATCAGCTGGACTGAAAGTCTAGTTCAATGTAACTCAGCTACTACAATTATTTAATTTAAAGTAGTTAATGTTAACATTCAATTATTCATCAGACTAGCAGACAAGTCTCGATGTGGTAACTCCAATCCCTTTCAGTAGCGGAACGAAAACATATTTCAGCGCGTGGTATGGACCCGAAAAAATTCAAATGTAGACCAAACGTGTATGGAATCTATATAACAGGAAACAAAAGTATGTGGTATGCAAGAAAACATCGAGTTCTTCTCAGGTTATACTGAAATCGAAAAAGGCGTACCACAGGGTAATATGCTGGGTTCTTTACTTTCCATCGTATGTATATTAATGATTCCTCAGAAACTGTTAAACCATCATTTTACCCCTCAACAATAATAATACAATACAATAATATACAATATTTATTTCAACCAGTAGATCATTACAATGATATAGGTCATGTCAAAACACATTAAAATCATGGAAATACATGTTTGCACAAATAAAATTAAAATTGAATAAAAAATATTCAATAGTATATAATACTTACATATACAGGCTGATTCACGGTGGATGGCACATTAGACGTTTCTGGTGAACCAGACAACGGATCACTTTGAAAATTTAATGGAGGGCATATTCGGACATTCTCTAGCCAACAAAAATATTTTCGACAAGCGGTGTTGCCGCTTCTATTAGAAAGCAATCGCAACTTTGATTTTTCAAATGGAACACTCTGTATATAATATTATTTTTTAAATGCATTGAAATTGTTCTGAATTCGTATAAATTTCTTGAGGTTCATTGGCGGTAGATTCGGATACATTTCATTGAACTTTCGACATGTTCTGCTGATAATTTTATCACACTGTCCAAAAATAATAAACAAATTCATAAGAACTTCGTTTGAATAGTTTTGTTCCATCGTTTTGAAGGTATTTGCAACTTCTGAAGTGACGAAAATATCGATATTAGGAGGAGGATGTCACAACGCTACTTTCAAATAGTAATCTTGGCCTGCTTACCAAATACCGAATGGAAATACCATTCTGAAGGGACATTTTCACAAATAAATGCTCATAAGTCCGAAACTTGACTAGTTAGGTATAGGTATGATATACATAGAAAGAAAGCAAATTTCAGCAGCTTTCCGGATTTTCAATAATATACAGGGTGTTCCATTTAAAATAAAAATTTCATCAACTTTTTCAAGCAAACGAAAAAACTGTATTTTTTACCACCCTGTATTGAAGTAACGGAGATTAGGCTGACGTGTGGGAAGTGTCCAAGTATCACCTAACTCCAAACCAAATTTCGATATCATAGTACTTCTTACCTAAAAGATATCGGCATTTTTAGAAGTCATGATTTTCGAAGAAAAAAATTTAAATTAATTTTTATTTCGAAAACGGTAACAGATAAGTATAGGGAAATATTAAGAAAAGTTGTCGGGCAATTGTTGGAGATTCCAAAAATAATATTATATACAGAGTGTTCTATTTGAAAAATCAAAGTTGCTACTGCTTTCTAATAGAAGCGGCAACACCGCATTGTCGAGTTGGCTAGAGAATGTCCGAATATGCCCTCCATTAAATTTTCAAAGTGATCCGTTGTCTGGTTCACCAGAAACGTCTAATGTGCCATCCACCGTGAATCAGCCTGTATATATATAAACATGCACACACATATTATACAAACATACATATTATACAAACATTTATGAATATATATAAAAGTTTACCCATAGAAACTTTTCGTTTCAATATAATCAAAAATTCATCTCTTGAATAAAATCCTTCAGAGGATATAAAGTTTTCAACTCTTAGGCTATAAATAAAGATACTCGGAACAGTTAGAATTCTATATTTTATGAAATAGAGTTTGCAGGAGTCTGTTCTCTTCAGGTTGAATAGTAGGCGAATTATTCTTTTCTGGGCAATAAATACTCTTTTGATATCACTACCACCCCATAAAATTATATTATATATCAATATTGAATGGATCATTGCATAATATACATCCAGGAGAGATTTTTCATCCAGAATATTTTTGAGTTGAAGTATAGCATAATTAATTTGCTTGTCCCATTTCAATGCAGAGTCAATATATATACCTAAAAATTCAGTATCTTCGGAGGGTCGAATGCGGTATCACTATTCACTGTAATTTCTATTGACATATTCTCTACCTTTTTCCCAAAGAAAGTTATCAGTACCGTTTTATCTGCATTGACAATTAATTTATTTTGTTTACACCATGTGGTAAATCTATTCGATATCATATTCAATTTAACTTGTAATTCCTCAATGTTATCTGCTTCTTCCGCAATAGAAGTATCGTCCGCGAAAAGTACCATACATTCCGATTTTACATGAAAGGGTAGATCATTTATGAATAGCAGGAATATTAGTGGTCCCAAAACCGAGCCTTGTGGAACTCCAAGGTTGACATCATATATACAGTGAGGGGCAATATTATGGAATAAATTCATTTTTACGAG
The DNA here is from genome assembly GCA_958502065.1 of Chrysolina americana. Lineage (NCBI taxonomy): Eukaryota > Metazoa > Arthropoda > Insecta > Coleoptera > Chrysomelidae > Chrysolina > Chrysolina americana. The sequence continues at coordinate 106,637,772 of OY293410.1, read as the reverse complement.
AATAGGCAACTTTTGAGACAAATCCCGAAACACGTCGATTTTTATTTCCAAATTATGATTTTGTGGCAGATATGTCATACTAGTGACGTCATCCATCTTTGCGTGATGACGTAATCGATGATTTTTTTAAATGAGAATAGGGGTCGTGTGATAGCTCATTTAAAAGGTTATTCAATTCTCTATTCAGTGATATGAACATCAACATAATTATTTATACAGGGTGGCCAAAAAAATATTTAATTTGTAAATGAAATTAATTGTCACAAAAAGAAGTATTATCATTTATTAAATACAAAATTACATTGTACTACTGTCGGAAAACAGAAAAAAAAATTATTTGACAAATAAAAATTGCTTTTCGCTTAAATTAAATGTTCAAATTGCCACCCACCGGCCTCTTGGCAGTAATGGAACCGACGAATACATTCTTCTTGAACATTGTGGATCATTTCTGGAGGTATATTACGAATTTCCAATCTAATTCTATTTCTTAAATCTTGTAAATTCTGTGGTCTATCGATGTAAACTTTTGATTTTAAGTAACCCCATAGGAAAAAATCAAGTGGTGTAAGATCTGGAGATCTTGCGGGCCACTCTATTGTTCCTCGTCGACCAATCCATCTCCTAGGGAAACATCTGTTTAAAAAATCACGAACAGGACGTGCAAAGTGCGGAGGTGCACCGTCTTGCTGAAACCATATGTTTTCATTTGGCGAATTACGATCATTTTCATTTGGAAACATGTCTGTAAGGGCGGGTATAAGTTCATTTTGTAAAAAATCAAGATATATTTGCCCCGTAAGAGACCCATCGAAGAAAAAAGGACCTATAATTCTATCCTCGACTATCCCTGCCCACACGTTTAGTTTTTGAGGGTGCTGAGTGTGTACCGCAGTCATCCAATGGGGATTATCTTGACTCCAATATCTGCAGTTTTGCCGATTCACTGTTCCATTTAAACAGAAGGTTGCTTCATCAGAAAAAAGGATTTCACGAATGAAGCGTGGATTTTGATTACATAAATCTTGCATTACTTCACAAAACTGCATTCGGTGATCTGGATCATCCTCATTGATTTCGTGGACATTATGAATTTTATACGGATGATATTTCTCTTTTTTCAGCACACGTAAAACAGACCTTTTAAAAATGTTTGTATCAGCTGCAATTTGCCTAGAATCAATTTGAGGATTCTCTGCCACACTTAATAATACAGACAGTTTCACATCCTCATTCATTGGTGGACGACCAGCATTTGCAACATGTTTCACGTGTCCAGTTTCTCTAAATTTCTTCTCAATTTTACTAACAGTGGATTGTGTGATAGGCGTATTAGGATATTTTATGGTAAATAAATTACATACTTCTTGTTGTGTTCTGGTTCTATCTCCATATCCAACCATAATTAATACTTCGATTCTTTGTGTTTCAGTTAATGGGGCCATTATTTATTTATTTCATGAAATAAACTAGTCCTTATGAGAAAATGTCAAGAACTGACTTACATTTGACCCAAGCCAACTCGATTTGTAAAAACTATAAACTATACTTTTTGCTATCTTTTTAGTTCTCATTATTTATTTGCCTAATATCGGAATTTATTTTTGTTTCTTCATAGTAGTAGAAAGCACAGCAGTTCTAAACATTTATTTATAAACTGTTTCAAGTGTCAATAGCATTACATTGGAAATTCGTAATTCAACTCCAGAAATGATCCACAATGTTCAAGAAGAATGTATTCGTCCGTTCAATTACTGCCAAGAGGCAGGTGGGTGGCAATTTGAACATTTAATTTAAGCGAAAAGCAATTTTTATTTGTCAACTAATTTGTTTTTCTGTTTTCCGACAGTAGTACAATGTAATTTTGTATTAAATAAATGATAATACTTCTTTTTGTGACAATTAATTTCATTTACAAATTAAATATTTTTTTGGCCACCCTGTATAAATAATTATGTTAATGTTCATATCACTGCATAGAGAATTGAATAACCTTTCAAATGAGCTATCACACGACCCCTATTCTCATTTAAAAAAATCATCGATTACGTCATCACGCAAAGATGGATGACGTCACTAGTATGACATATCTGCCACAAAATCATAATTTGGAAATAAAAATCGACGTGTTTCGGGATTTGTCTCAAAAGTTGCCTATTCTCGTAAAAATGAATTTATTCCATAATATTGCCCCTCACTGTATCTGAATCTGCTTCTGGCATACTAACAATTATTTTTCGGGATGTGAGATATGATATAATCCACGAAAGAATATTTCCTCCGAGGCCTATTGCGTATAGTTTGTCGTATACAATCTTGAGGTCTATTGAGTCAAACGCTTTCGATGAATCGAAGAAAAGTGCTGCAACATACTTTCCGGAGTCCATGTGTTTATGAATATACTCCACGAAGACCGTCGCCGCGGTCTCTGTTGATCTGCCTGGATGGAATCCGTTTTGGCAGTTAGTTATTACATTATATTTCGTGGGAAATGGAAATAATTTATTATTTATAACAGACACCTTACTCTGGATAACTGAATTTTGACATACATACATATACTTATTTTAGTAAAAACAAATTACTTTTGAACATCTCTAAAATAGACTGTTTTTACCTTTCCAGATCGGACATGATAGAGTATCTTTTTCAACTGAAACAAAACTGTCAGGAATCAAAATAGATGACAAACTAAATTATGGAATACTTATTGAAAATCTCAAAAAGAACTAGCAAGTTAGTGTTATGCAATTAGAGTTGTGAAAAGTCACTGAAAATGGCATATTATAGAACTGTTCACCCTTTTCTGAAAAATGGAATATTGGTTTGGGGAGGGAGTACCAAACTAAAGCGTATTTACATCATGTAATAGTTGACAGCCCCAAATGTGGGAATTTTTTAAAATTTTGTGTGATAATGTTTTTTTTAATATATCTGCACATTCTCTGACGATTCATGTAGAAACTTCATCATAACCTGTACTTTTTTAATTGATTGATGAAGCTATCACTTTTTTACATCGTCTGCTCTAACAGGTTTGAAGATACTTACACGACTTGAGTTTTTCAATTGTTCGAATTGAGATGAAAAAAATCAATATTGAGAATCAACTTAGCAATACAACTTATCTATGGAGTATTTTCAATGCAACAAAGATTTTTGAAGGATATGATGAACTCTTTCTAACTGGTATTCGGTTTTGCCTCCTCTTGCCACAATACAAACGTTAATTCGACGAAGCATGCTTTGATTAATTAATCTTGGGAAACATTTTCCCATCCTTTCCTGCAGAATTGCACGAATCAAGTAAACTTCGATGCCAATCGGGGTAACTTTGACTAGATTCAGTCCTTTTGACCATATCCCAGTACTGTTCTATGAGATTCAGATCTGGTGAAAAACAAGGCCACTCTGAATCAGTAACAGCTGTATATGAATCATCACTATCCCACCCCATATAACATAACAGTCCCTGTCTAGCCTGTCTCTCACGACTATCTTATTTTGAATTCGCTGCTTATCTGACTGTATTAGTTACATTTAGAAGATAAATTAGAGTTGGGTCATACAACTTTATCAAAGCTAAAATCCTGAATTGTTTGTGTCTTTTCTTAATTTTCCCTTGTCATATACTCTTTGCTGATCGATGTTGACCCTTATAAATGTTTCGTCTCCGCCTCTGTCTTCCATCTCGTCTCTTTGCGGCTTCTGGTCATTCCGGTTTGAGATATTTTTAATATGCAGCTCGGGTTGGTTTTTTGTGTGGATATTTCCACTGAAACGGTAGCTATGTTGGCAGTTCTTCTCCGGTAACATGTGTTTTTTGGTCAGATATTAAAATAAATTTATTTCTGGAATGGTTTTTGTGGAACGCAAGTAAAATGTAGGAAGTAGTGGATATCGAGTTTCGTATTCGTGGAAAGCACGGACGAATTCTGGATTCCTTGAATAATCCTTTTTCTGGAACGTACGTTTTACGATGTAGGGTTGATTAAATTGAAAGGGTTTTCTGTTTGTGTTTGAGGAACTAGAACGACTGACTGGATGAGGTTCATGTGAGATATTAAGCCATCATTGTTGTGTAAAAATTCAATTTTATTCGACATTCTATTTGTAAAATTGAAAGTTTGTAGTTTCTTATATGAATATTTCAGTGTCAACTGAATAATTCTTTTATTTCTAACCCGGATATTATGAGATTATATCGTCATAGTTACGCTATCAATAATGAGGGTCATAACTCCCTTGGGACATTATAGATTCTATAATTCCCTCCACCTTAGACACTCATAGAGTATACTCAAAAGCATAGCCAGTGCGGGTAGAGGACGGCTATTATTATTATTTACCGTGGCGCTCCGGGGCGACTCACTGATGTTTTCACTGGTGTATTCACATTTCACCTAAAGGAAAACCCGGAAAACCTACAGCACCACCCTACCTCCATATCAGTTGAATCACCATCCCTACATTTACTCAAGATAAGCCGTGAAACACAGGAGAATATGTCAAAAAATTAGTATCATACTAATACAACAATATAGTAGGTCAGATTCTTTGGAATATTCACAGGCACGACAAATTGAGGAAACGAGAAAAAGGTCCAATTTCAAACAGTTAATAGGACTTTTAAAGGTATTTAATTGAAAATTTGAAGATGACTGCGACTTTCTGTAAAATAAGATCTATTAGTAGAACATATATTACAGGTGTAGCATTTAATTAAGTTTATGTTAAGGACGGACAGTAGTATGGTTGAGAACCGTGCTCATTTTTGCTGAGTAATACTTTTGAGCCTCATAAAATCAGCAACTGTAAGCTTTCTAATTGAAGATACTGTAACTTACACTACATGTATGCACTATATGCAATTAGGTATTGGGTATTTGACTCGATCAATACTCTAATATTCATTCCCCACTTACTTGAAGTGAGTGCTTTGATAGGTGGTCATTGAGTACGAGAATAATGTAACCTCTTTTCCCCAACTAAACTCGTCTACTGGTATATTATGCAGACATAAGATCAACGTGAAAAGAGTTTAAGTGGGTCATGATTGCAAAAACGGTGTTAACACCCCACATAACAGAGCAGAATGTAGACCAAGAGACTCAAAGGTGGATCAGCGAGGGAAGTCACAATCAAGAACAATGCTGTAAAGAAAGATCATGATCTTTTCCAGGCTACATCCTAGATCTCATAAAGTTGAATAGCAAAGGAAGGAAAACGTCGCAAAATTACAGAAATCCCAGGCACAGGAAAGACATAAGTCTGGGCAGCAAATTAAATGATCTGATACAAAGCCACCGGAATAACAATGGAAGAAAAAACTGAAGAACCTGAATGTCAGTGAAAAGTTCTTGTGTAGCTTATATAAATCATTTATAACATAATGAAGTACAGCACCAACCAAAAGGCCTTAAGATTGCGAAAATTATCCTTATCCTAACCGAGAAAAGTTGAGGATCGATAGCTTCCGCCCGAAACGTGACCAAAACGGTGAACAGGATCCTTCTGAAGAGATTCCAGGTAATAGAAGAAGAGCTCAAGCTCTTCCCAGAAGAACAATTGGGCTTGAGACGAAGGTCACTCATCGACCTCACAAGTGGCTCGAATGGTTCACGATGTGAGGGAGCACTTCCTTAGAGATCTAGGCAGATAGATATTCAGAAGGCATTCGACACCGTCACGAAAGATCTCGTCAAGAAGATGTTACGAGCACTTTTAATAATTGATAACATGGTAGAAATCATGGACCTGGTTGACAATATGTTCAAGGTTAGAGCAAATGAAGAGCAAATGAAGAAGGCCGGAGCAGGTATGCAGCAAGGATCGAGCTTATCAATTCTGTAATAATTTTTTGATGTTCACTAATCCACTTGTTGATTACCAAATAGTACTAGTAATAGCAGAAATCTCCGGAAGATTCAAGGCTCTGGGTTACCAGATAGTCAGGTCCATATCTATGCGGTACCTGAGAGTACAACTGGATAAGGGGTTACCCCTTGGAAAGCATGACAGTTTGGCAGTTTAGCCAGATGCGGCTGTAGTTGAAAGGAAATATCCGATGATAGCAAGCAATTCCGAGCCTTAATCTACAGGCAGTACTAACGATGACCAGTGCGTGCCCAGTGTTTTACAGCCCAAATCCCATATCAGGAGACATTGAAAGGATGCAAATAAGAGCGAAGCGAGCTGGCCGATATTTCATCTGTCGAGAATTTCGTCAAACGACAATCTGATGTATTCCAGAAATATAATTCACTTGGAAGTCTGCTGAACAGGAGCCCACCATCCAAAAGTCATGGAGGTGTCCTAAATACTATAATAATCACTTTCATATTTGAATGAAGCAAATAAATTAGTGAAACCAAGAGTATTCTGCTACGAATGAAACGCAGAAAAATTTTATATGATAACATTAATATATCTATAAAGAAGTTGCCGTATTAAGTCTTCTTCTTTTCTTAATATATGCAAGTAATAACATGTCGTGAAATATAGACGTATCAATGAACTTCTGCCTCCCACATCCCAACATTCCAATCTAAAAAACTCAACGACTAACAAGGTATTTAGCATAAGATGTCCGCCGCGTTCATTAGTCTTTCCAAAACATTAAAAAGCTTTGTACTGTTAAAGATAAAGCCCGTTGCGGAACAAAAATGCAAATTCGTCCGTTTATATACTGTTAATTCGACATGGGCTTGTAACTTGTGACCGTAAACTTTCTAACTGTCGTTTTATGCCTTCGTTTTATGTCAGTCTCGAGTAGATCACGATCTCGAAGGAGTTTATCATTTAAAGATGGCCATTAAAAACGTTAAGATATATTTTAATCTTTTTGTTGTAGCTTTTCGTTTATATACATGTCAACATGCCCTCGAGAAGTATAATGTCTTTTCATATCCACAGTTTATGTCTTGTGGTGTACCACAGGGCTCAGTGTTTGGCCCACTTTTGTTCCTTCTGTATACATCAACGACCTAGCTTCTATTAACATTTAAGGAAAATTCACCCTATTTGCAGATCATACCACAGTACTATGGCATAGTGGAGAAGGACTAAGTTCATTATTATTTTGAATTTTTATTGATGAAATGATAAAAAAGCAGAATGGCAAACCTACACGTGGGACACTGGAATTTAAAAAGAGTTGATATATCAGGAGTTTTTGCAGATGATGTAATAATTATTGCAGAAAAAGAAAAGTATTTACAGAAAACTTGAGAATTTGGAATGCTGTTTGTGAAGAATTTGGAATTGAATAGATGAAGAAAAAATTGAAATAATGGTCACAAGGGAGTAGCAAAAAAAAATAAATGCACAATTTAACGGAGTAGAAATTGAACAAATTGGGATATTTAAATATTTGGGGGTGGAAATAGAAGACAATGGAAGACAAGAATAAATGCGGAGCATATTTTCTATGATTTATTGTAGTTCTTCATAAAACTACGACAATAAATATATCAACCAAATACTATTATTCACCATTGTGTGTTCAAGTTCAGAGACCTGTAAACTTCTCGTGGAGTCGTCAAATGAAACTCCTTCAGAAATTGAACTAATTAGTGGAAATGTCGGCAAATCATGTTCTCGAGGTCTATCACAAAGAAATCTTCAAGCCGGCGAAAGTAGTGAGTTGTAAAAGCCATAAAACTCACCGCCAGTGGATTTCTGCAACAATAACACAATTTAAATTAATTAGCAAATAGCAGAGTACTCAGCTCTTTCAACTCTCCTCCATTGCGATTGTACCAAGTAACATTAAGTAAATGTTTGAAATACATCAAAGAGCTGTAGTATAGAATGAAATCAAGAAATTGTTCCATTCCTGCATCACGGACCGCCTGCAGGAAAATTCAGCTAGCTTGCGAGAGAAATATCCCGGAGTTCAGTTACAATTTATAATATTCTGATATCCTGCAGAGCTTTTGTTTTAAGAGCTACGTGGAAAGTGGTGGAGAGGTAGAGTATTAGGTACTAATTTCGGGATATTAATGTCAATGTTTATTTGTTTTGTGCCTTGAATAAGTTGAGATTTCGGCAAGGGTTGTTTTGTTTGAATCTACTGGAAATCCCAATTTAGTTGTTTGAAGACAGATGAATGTATAGTTTATACTGAATGAAAATGACAACATTTCTGTCTGAAATTTTATATTCAACAACTCTGTTGATAATTCTTCTTGTATTTGTGTTATTACATTGGCATGAATTACTTAGGGTGTTACAGAAAAACTCATAAAACAACTGAGAAACTATCACAAATTCAGTTTCAAAATGTAACTTTTTCGTAAGAACAGGTTTTTCGTCATTCGACAGAATTGAATATTCTCCGTTCCTTGATACCCAATTAATTCCACAATCGATGGTATTTTGATGTTCTTGTAAATGGTATTTCGGGGGTACCATAACATCATTACTTCCAGTAGAAAAACACACTTTAATAATGCTATTCCAACCACATTTCTGAACGTTGTTATATCTATAATTGGTAATTAAAACAAAGGATAGACAGATGTTTTTACGTGTTTTGTCGTTTTTCCACATTTAAGTAGACAGGAAGTTATTCAAATAGTATTACGAGTGAAACGAGGGACCTACTGGACGTTGACTAATTGGGTGTATTTTGGAACTTTGTCATTCTTGAAACCTCAATGTTTCACTTTAATAAAGAGTTCCTAGAAACCCTTTTCCTGTTCAAATAACATCACAAAATTAATTTTCCTGAGCTTATAGCAACCAATAAATTACATCAACTACAAAAAAATATGTGAAAACGATTCTAGATTATGTAATTTGAATTCCGTGTTCTTTTCTTACATGAGTTATCTGAGATACACAAGTGTTGATATGATCCAATATTTGTCGCAGTATTAGCCAAGGAAATAGTTGTCTGAGAAATTAGCATCATATCCTACCGGGATTATTATTGGTGAATTTTCAATCAACGTAAATGACACTGTTCGGATTTCGGAAAATCTGTCCAGGTCTTTATAGACTTCTCATGGAATTCAATTTTCAGTAACGCCAAAAAGTCGTTTAGTTCAATAGCCAATTCCCGGCGAAAACTCTGCAGAGGCTCTTTAAAATATCGATGTGAATTGTGTATGAATAATTCAGGTGGGTCGATATGGCAAATATCCCGCTCTGGTCGAATGAAACTTTCAAGAACGGAATAATTTTGCTATCGCCTTTTGGGAGTAAAATGGTAATTTGGGAAGTTGACCCAACTCTTGGAACTTTCGACGTGTCCCGGCGGACTACATTAAAGTGACGAAAGATACTTTCCGACTCTTAGGTAAGTAGATTATAGGAAAATAACTCTGCCTCTAGCAAACGAGTACAAAGTTTAACATGCTATTGACAATAACTTGTTAACAATTTATAGAATTAACTATTATGAGGTCAAATCCAGCAAATAATTCAAGTGTACCGCTAGGATATATTCTTAGACCTTTGCTTTTTATCATTTATACCAGTGATATAATGCTTTCTCGCATATCTCAAAACGAAATGATGATATATATCTATATATAGACAATACGAATGAGCTCATAGCTGAGTTGGTGAAATCAGTGGTAATGTCAAATATCTGTGTGATTCAATTTTATGATTGGTGTGTCCATAATGAATTATAGGTTGATACCAATGAAACATATTCCATGTTATTGTAACAAAAAAATATGAGCTGTAATTACAATGCTTCAATTAAGATGAATCACAAGCTAGATCACATCATTTCGGAAAACTTGAATTCAATCTTTCTTCACCCTGACTTATTCCATATCATGTAAATGATCGAAGAAACATATAAAATATTATTATTATTATTATTATTATTATTATTGTGTCAACTTCAAGAGGTACGGATGAGTCAGCTTTTGTTTGTATCAGAAGACGCATCCATTCATTGTTGTGTGCGATCTCTTCAATAATTATGGAAAGTACTTACCTATAACTCTTTGAATTTCATTTCACTATCAGTTACAGAATGGGGCAAATAATTTGCACCTTGCAATGGTATCTGACAGATATTCATTAGTCATGGACTATAAATGATATTGTGAAAAGTAACTTGATCATTTTGGTGGTGAAATAAGTGTCACGGATTTGTTATATCATCATGAATCGTTATATTATTTGAATGAAATGTGCTAATTGATCAATGTCCATTAACGTATTCTTTTTTTTTTCAGGTAAGTTCGAGATTATCGGATGAGTTCAATAAGAATTATATATAAGAAGACACACGGTACGTTGAGGATAAGTAGCTGTATCACAGGTGACACTATTTAATATATTCAATGCCAAATACTCTTAATCAGATGTTGCTACTATAAATTGTTGGTCTTATCTTTCTGTCCAAGAGCTGTTTCAAAACCTGCCAGCTTTTACAAGGAACATTGTTCAAAAGCCACACTTTCTTATACTGGGAGTTGTTCAAACGGTGGCAGTTTGTGTTTCGATGTCGAAAAAATCCATTTGTATATACAAGACGAACTATGAGCACTTACCAAAAATGACAAAATGTCAGGTAAAAATCTGAAAATTGTCATAGCTATCGTTGATGATTTATATATTTTTTTCTCCAACTTTCTGCGATGCGCTACTGTACTGAACTGCTAGACTCGATCTACGATATGTCGATATCCAATGTCAATGCCGATCGTGGACATTATTTCAACGTATTTCTGTTAGAATTATCATTCGACACCAACATTATTTAATTCAACCCTCAAAGGTTGTGTTTTTCCCTACTAAGATCCTTTTTTGCAATTTTCCATGCTAAATCTTCAACTAAAATAACTAGCCTCAATCCCACAGTTGATGGAGGATGAAAAATACTGATTCTCGAGCGTGGATTTCATATATTGTAACGTAACCGGGGTTACTTTGATTGCTCGACTACTCAGCAGAGAACGGCGTAGGTTCTTTGGACTAGATTGCCAGTTTCGGATTTTTTATGTATAAGTATTTTCTCGGTCCACACTTTATAATGTTCTATAATTGGTCGTAGTATCTCCTGTATGTATCAGGTTTCCTTGGTCAGTTTAAAAACCAGCAGTTGGGGTTGGACAGTGTCGGAAATTTTTGAGAACTGAAAAAAAGACAAGATGAAGAAAAACAAGTTTGGTAGAAGGTGACTTTGAAGTAATATCAACTAAGGATTTTGTGAAGGTATCAATCTGCCTACTCCTTCAAAAAAATTTCATTCGAAAAAATACCTTCAATTTTTTCGTTTTTATATTCCACTATACATATTTATCAAACAATTTTGAATCATTCGAAACGTGGGAAATTCTGTAACCTTCACATTGCAAATTTTCTCAGCTTAATCCTGTGAAACAACCCTTCGCTTTCAATTTGACATAATCCCGAAACATCCCATGAATATGGATATAACGACATCAACAGACCCTTTGAATGAATGAGAATCGTGATAATTGACTGACTTTTCTCCGAGCGATTCATCACCTCTGCCAAGTTCTAACGAACGAACTGATTTCTAAATTTGTTACTATGATAAACAACTTCCTGATTCAAATTGAAAGCAAAGCAGGCATTCACTGCAGATCTCGACCGTGATCAAATATAATTAGTTCTTGTCTGTTATTTGGAACATATGAAAACAGGACCGGTTCGTCTGAAAGTGCCGACTAAAGCAAGGGCACTTTTCGATAGCAAGCTGCTTGAGTTATATGTATTAAGTCTGTAGCGAGAAGTTGAGTACGAGACGGAAAATATTTCTTTTGATAGATTCCTCTGAAATTCCTTGGAATTCCGTGGATTTCTTTGGAATTGCTTGGATTTCCTTGGAATTTCGTAGATTTCCTTGGAATGTCGTAAATTTCCTTGAAATTCCGTGGATTTCTCTGAAACTCCGTGAATTTCCTTGGAATGTCATGGATTTCCTTGTAAATTCCGTGGATTTCCTTGGTATTCCGTGGATACCTTGAAATTTTGTGGACTTTCTTGGAATTTCGAGGATTTCCTTAAAATGTCGGGGATTTCCTTGTAATTTCTTGGATTTCTTTGGAATTTCGTGGATTTTCTTGGAATTTTGTAAATTTTCTTGGAATGTCGAGGAGTTTGTTGGAATTTTTTGGATTTCTTTAGAATTCAGTAGATTTCCTTGTAATTCCATGGATTTCCTTGAAATTACGTGGAATTCTGTGGATTTCCTTGAAATACCGTGGATTTCTTTGGAATATCCTGGATTTCCCTGAAATTATAATAATTTTCTTGGAGTACCGTTGTATTTTCGTAATAGTTTTCTTGAAACTCTGTGGATTCCCTTGAAATTCAGTGGATTTACTTGGAATATCGTGGCCTTTCTAGGAATTTCGTTGATATCCTTGGAATTTTGTAAACTTCTTTGGAATTTCATGGATTTTCTTGAAATTTCCCTGCAATTCCGTGAATTTTCTATAAACTCCGTTGATTTCCTTGAAATTACGTGGATTTTCTTGAAATGTCGTGGATTTCTTTAGAATTCCTTAGATTTTCTTGAAACTACGTGGATTTCTTGAAGATCGGTGGATTTCCTTTGAATTTTGAGGATTTCCTTGGAATATCGTGGCTTTCCTTGGAATTTCGTGGATATCATCGTAATTCCTTGGATTTCCATGGAATTCCGTGGATGGTTTTCCTTGAAGGTTCGTAGATTTCTTTGGAATTTAGTGGATTTTCTTGAAATTTCGTGGAATTCCTTGAAAATTTGTGAATTTCTTGAAATTTCAGTATTTACTTGAAATTTCGTGAATTTTCTTGGAATTTCGTATTTTTTTTGGAATTCCGTTGATTTTCTTGGAATTCCGTGAATTTCCCTGAAATTTTTAGGGTTTTCTTGGAATTCCGTGGATTTCCTTGGAATTCCATGAATTTTCTTGGAATTCCGTGGATTTCCTTGGATTTCCTTGGAATTCCGTGGATTTCCCTAAAAGTTTTTGGGTTTCCTTGGACTTCCGTTAATTTCCTGAGGATTCCGTTGATTTCCTTGAAATTCGATGGATTTTCTTGGAATTCCATGGATTTTCTTGAAATTTCGTGGATTCTCTTGGAATTTCTTGGATTTTCTTGGAATTCCGTAAATTTCCTTGGGAATTCGGTGGAATTCATGATGAAGTTTATCTTGCGGTTTACCTCTCGTTGAATTTATGCACCTATATTCAGAGTATGCTTTACATAGTAAGAGACTATTGACATTGTTTTCTACAGAGTGGAGTACATGAAAAAACTAAACTGTTCTATTCTTCCGATCTATGAATTTTATTTGTTCTTAATACTTTATGCTGAATTTGGATCTTGTATTTGTTGAATAGTGCATTGAAAAAATTATTCCTGATGTTTCACTTGTCAAAAAGGGTTTAGCTTTCCTTTGTGAATCAAGCACTATATGTTGAGAAGATGATGAAATAGCTTTAACATTCCAGACTATTCCGACCTAAGATTTCACATAGTTGGTACCATATTAAGAAGCGATGATATTATTTGATAAAAAGTTCTGTTTCTCATTCAGTTTATTCTGAGCTCAAACACGATTCACTCAGAAACACCACGCCACAGTGTTCAAGTAATAACTCGATATCATACCAATGAAATTTTTAATCTACCGAAGAATTTATCCTAAATATGACCTCACTCATACCACCCTGTAAAGAAATTGTGGTTGCTTGATGAAATCCTAAATGATAAATTCGAAACTCACACAGATAACAAAATACCAACAACTGCAATCATCAAGAGGTCATTAATTACGTCCCCAGAAGCTTCCGTTGTCGACATGGATTTAAATTAAATTTTTTATTTTCTCCACTTCAGATTAAGGTAATTATCAAACCCACAAGCATGTTATCAGATTCTAGACCTCAGTCCCTAATAAATAACCTAACCTGTGCGTGTATTAACTCGTTCTCCTTTCCAGAACGAACCTTTGATAAATAACTTGTCATTAGGGCTGAATATATTACCATTTCGGGATAAAATGGAGATATATCCTGAAGTGGGTTATCCGCGCTTAAGCAAGGGTTGAATTCTGGAACAAAACCATAGGGGTAAAACATTCGATGAAGTAATGAAATTTTAAATTTGGGTTTTTATTCGGATTTGAATTTAAATTGGTCGATTGCTTCGGAAATATAAATAAAAAAGATAGTATCAGAGGATCTGGGGCTTTTATTGGAACATTTTCTTGGCTGCAGTCGAACAGTTAATAATTGGACAGCTCGCAGACTCGTGTGACATGAATGAAGCTTAATAGGACGTTTATCGTATGTTTTGAAGATTGAAGATAAGAAAGAGTTCGTGGTAACTTCGGTATATCTATGGTCAGGCTATTTAATATCACTTGATAGCCGCGGAATAAGGGTAGTCGACAATAGACAGGATGGGGCTCCTAAGCAGCATCTTGAGCTAGATTTCATTCAGATAGAGACTTGGATTTCCTTGGAAATTTGTGGATTTTGTTGAAATTTCTTGGATTTCCTTGAGATGTCATAGATTTTCTTGTAATTACGTGTATTTCCTTGAAATTTCATGGATTTCCTTGGAGGACCGTGGATTTTCTTGTAATTTCGTCGATTTCTATGGAATTTCGTAGATTTCCTTGGACTTTCGAGGATTTTCTTGAAATGTGGATATTCTTGGAATTTCGTGAATTTTTTTGGAATGTTGAGGATTTTCTTGGAATTCCGTGGATTTCCTTGAAATTTCGTGGATTTCCTTTGAATTCCGTGGATTTCTGTGAATTTACTTGGAATTTTGTGAATTTCTTTGTAGTTTCGTTTATTTCCTTGGAGTCTCGTGGATTTTCTTGGAATGTCCTTGGTATGTCGTAGACTTCCTTGGAATTCTGTTTTCTTGGGATTCCGAGAATTTACTTGTAATTTTATGAGTGACCTTGGAATTCCGTGAATTTACTTAGAATTTTGTGGATTTCCTTGTAGTTTCGTGGATTTTCTTGGAAGTTCGTGGATTTTCTTGAATGTCCTTAAAATGTCATGGACTTCCTTGGCATTCTGTTGATTTTCTTGAAATTTCGTGGATTTCTGTTGAATGTCGTCGACTTCCTTGGAATTCCGTGAATTTACTTGGAATTTTGTAGATTTCCATGGAATTCCGTGGATTTTATTGGAATTCCGTGAATTCACTTTGAATTTCATGGATTTCCTTGTAGTTTCGTGGATTTCCTTGGAATTCCGTGGATTTTCTTGGAATGTCCTTGAAATGTCGTAGACTTCCTTGGAGTTCTGTTAATTTTTTTGAAATTTTGTGGATTTCTTTTGAATGTCATCGATTTCATTGGGATTCCGTAGAATTTTGTGGATTAGTTGAGTTGATTTCTCCGTGCACTTATAATAAATATATTCCTCAGGGAACAATGCCTATTCACCAAAAAACTGGGACTTCTGCTATACAGGGTGCATCTTTTATGATGACATTATTTTCTGGGTGTGTCCTTTTATAAAAAAAATATATGAATCTGTGACCTAACTTGCTTCGTTTTCGAGTAACAGGGTGTGAGAATTTTACTGAAAATATTGTTTTTTATTGATAATTCAACTCATGTATGAGATCGTCCATAAAAAACTTCAGTTCTGGCAGTATGAAATCGGATAGATAGGAAAGTAAATGTTTAGATTTACTTCCATTCACCTGCACTACGACAACAATTTTTAATTGTCGTATCATCTACTTCTAATCTTGAACAATTGTAAATTTTGAGTTATTTGAGTTAATTTTCTGTCCTTAAATCTTCCCTTCAGTCTTTCAGTCATCGGCTAAGTCTTTAAGTCTTAGGCTTGATTGAGTCTTCGAGTCCCTTGGATTCGATTTTGAGTCATTTCAGTCCCAATCTTGAGTCAGGTTTTTTAATATTTCGGGTCTTGTTCACCACAGAAAAGCAGAGTTCTAAACGCCCTGTTTTTTTCATTTAAAAAAACTTGGTACTCTATAATAAGTAAGTTACTCTGTACATTTCAATAGTAGTTCAGGTGACAACACATTTAATACAAAAATTTACCTGCACAATTATCATAATTTTCGAATATTGGCAGATATAATGTTATTTTATAATGGGTTTCCACACTGGTATACTTTCAAATATCATTAAATATTCATATCACCCAAAATGTCTATAATTTATTCGGTTTGCTACTGTATCACTCCACACCTTCCGAAAATTAGCTGAAAACTATATTGATCTAATATAAAAGTTTCTTAATTGTCCCTTCCACTCTAATCGTGCATAAATTCTAATAATAGGAATTAATTAGTTTTGGTTGAGTCTGCCATTAGCAATTTAAGATTCCACTGCCATTAATGGATGAATTAATTGTATTTAGGTTTGAACTAAAATCTATGAATAATTATCTATGATTTTTATCACTTTTACCGACTTATATCCAGAAACATCCATGGGGTACCTGGATAATGATATCGAAAATTAAGGTAAAACATGCATTAGTGATATCACTTCTACAAGGAATTATTCAAAGATTTTGATGCTTTTCAACTCAGCTAATTTATAATAAGTTTCTCTGAAAATTAACAAGCCATTTCATGGTTGCTTCTGTCATCAGGAAAATTACAATGTTAATTTTTCTCTGGGCGTTTGTAATTTTCTAATTTGAAATCCGTAATTACTTTTCCTTGGCAATCAAGATGTTTTCCATTTTTCGTCAGCAGTACTTTAAAAGCAATTAAAAAATTCAGCCTCCATATAACGCATGATATAATTCCTTGGAAATACTGCGAACGACGCCAAAAATACACGGTTTTCATTTATTTTTTTACGCGTCTAGTGGCGACCAGAGCGAACCACTGCTAAATTATCAAATTGTACTTCCATTGGGAAGTATAATTTTTTTCTAAATCAACTAAATAAAAATCATGAAAACTACTCAATCGGCAGAGTCCGAAAATATTTTAAATTTTTATGTTCAGATTCAAGGTTTGGCATTAAAAAGATATACAATGTCAGAAATATCACGAGTAGGACGAGAAAAAAATACGGAGGGAAATTACTCCTTTCCACTCCAGATAAACTCTTGAACTCGAGAACGGTTGAAGATAGAGCAATTCTGCGAACGTCAATCGATTCAGAATGATCGAATTAGTACAATCTGTGAATTTCAAGTCAATCGATAGGAAACAAAATTATTCGAAAAATCTAAAAATTCCAAAGGGGTAGACCCCTAAAAATCATGCAAAATACACAATCGGCAGACTCACTTACAATCCGCACTATATACGCAAAATTTCATACAGAGTCCGAAAATATTTGATATTTTCATGCTCAGATTCAAGATCTGTCATAAAAGGTTTACAATGTCAAAAATATCACGAGTAAGACTGGAAAAAAATACGGAGGGAAATGACTCCTTTCCGCTCCAGATAAACTCTTCAACTCGGGAAAGGTTAAAGATATAGCAATTCTGTGAACGCCAATCGATTCAGAATGACCAAACTAATATAAACTTCGAGTCAATCGATTCAAAAGAAAATATGGATACTGATTGCTATAATGGTGTAGATGGAGCGAAATAATGAAATAGTCATGGGTACTGAACAAATGTCCGCAACTCGCCAGCCATTACGACATCCTTAATTGGTCGTTTCATGAAAAGTCGTATGGCACAGCAATGTAGCACAAACCTTTCTAATAGAGTCATAAATTCAGCAAGTACAAAAACAAGTCTGGAAGGACGACACTGGACATCTCAGATGTACTTGTCTTTACGATTTTGGAATGAGAGTAGTGGTAAACAGTAGTTATTCCTCATGACATCTGATTCAACATGAAAAACATATAGTTCAATCTGAATTTTTTTTATTCAATGGTTAAACTTTTTTCATTTGATTGCGAATTAATTTTTGCACTGCACTATAACCTACTTTGCAATGGTAAATATGGTTTTGTTAATTTTTCGTAACATTTTACGTATAAATTCATAACTTGTGGAGTATGAAAATGATTCGATTACAAAATATTAGCGATTCAATCTTTCTTTCAGAAAAAAGACGTAGAAATATGGCTAAACTATCTTGTTTCAAAAGACAAAGCTTGATACCATTTAATGAGAAAAAGATGTGAAATATAGAGCGAAAAAATCAAAAGTATTCACGAAAGAGTCGGTTAGAACTTGGTATGGTTAGGAATCGAGCAATGTTTCAAGATTCAAATTGGAGACGTTTCTGTCAACATTGTCTCATGAACGAACGAGACCATTGAACTAAATAAGAATGTTGCTGGCTAAGATTCAGCGGATATGCCTATCATTTTGGACAACAATGGTGCAGGTGTCTCTATCAATTTTGAAAACTGTCTAGGTTATTATAAAGTAACTAACGTATTGTATTATGTGTTGTTGTGATGTTAATAATTTGTAATAACGATTTAACTTGAAGGAAACTCAATTTTCAATTATACTATTACTTCAGTGAATGAAAGACCATCTGTAGTGTAGTGTAATCAGCCACGAGACATTCAGTTCGAAAAATGTCAACCTTCGAATATATTACAAAGTTTTCTCATAATTATTATTTTACTCAATTCTTAAAAGCGATAATCCACATAATATTCAGAATACCAGTTGATGTCGCCACTCCACAAAACAATTTGCAAGCCAAAGTCATCTAGCACGACCACAACTTAGTCATAACCTCAAACTACTCAACATAACTGTCCTATTAGAGAATAATCTACAGTTATGAGTAAACTACATTTAAAATTCTGGAAAAATGGCGTTCATAAACTCTGTACCCACCTTTGCGTGGGTGATTATGTTTATGTTTAGGACTCCTAATAAAAGTAATTTAATGTCTATTGTCTTGTATGGAGTATGGTACGAGAGAGCGTGAAATTGGGGTTACATTATGATGCTTTGGAAAACGTATTGCGTTATAGTCAGTGTTCATTATTGATAACATCAGTTTCTGAGAGTTACGATAATGTGACAGAAAAACAGTGTTGATAATGATTCAAATTCATTATCCATTGTTATATGAACTGAATTTTTTTAAAGTTCAGTTCTTTGTTCAATAGCTAAAAAATGGCAAGACGTGAAAACATTTCTTTCAAATTTGAAAAAAATTCAAATTATACCTCCAAAGGGATATTCAAACTACACAGGCTGATATGAATAAAATAAAAACAATCTAAATATTAACGACGAAAGTCTATACCAACTGAAAATTATTAAAGTTACCAATAAAAAAAAATTTATTGAATCTAGAATGTGAATTATTCATCAATCTCAACTCAGTCCATTCCAAAATGAATATGTAGTACTCTCTATCCACGAGGAGAATTCTTGGAGAAGGATTTTCGAATATATCAAATTTTAAATTGTAGAGAATCAAAACTGAAATGTGTTGTTTATTTATAAAAATTTTGGTCTATTGACTTGAAAATGAAGTTTCCATCTTGAGATTCAGTGTGATTTTGAGGTTACCAAGTTTGATTTGATGACTTTTTGAATATATTCTCGATAAATACCTTAATGATGAATCCTCAAAGCCAAGTGTGTTCAGCAGAGTTATTTTCCTTGGTTTTTTTCGCTTTCAAGGTGGTTATTCTGACTTCTCTTATCAGATTATTTAATTTTCCATATAATTATTGTAAATCTTCTTTAGTTTTTTCTGTTCTTTTCAATTTTCAAAACTATTATTTTTTTTCTACAATTGTTGCCTCAAATAAAAACCTAATCAAGGAACTTTTTCTCCTCGGAAACCATTATATATGAAAATGAAGAGATCTCCAGTGATTTTCTGATATCTGTTCTTGTCGGATCGATCCAGGTATCATTTTTTCGTATTTCAACTATCTAGGATGGAAAACACAACATCTGAAGGCATATCAATTTTACTTGTACTATTTTTGCTACAAAAATGTCCTCTACTGACTGGCCTATAAGCGAATGATATTCATTCGATATCCGATCATATATATTTTTTATTGGAATCTCATATTCATCAACCAGCCTTGAATCATTCCAAATGACAACATTCAACGTCAGGCATAACATGATTCACGATCACGTCTATACTAATGATGGATCACGTTCTCTTTCACGGTTAAACCCCATGAGAACTGTGCTTGCAATTGAAATAACTCTTCCAACCGGCATACACCTACATGCGTGACTGGCAGGCAGTGTTGCCGGAGTTTTCAGAGGTCTTGAGGAAGGTGAACAACAGCTAGAATTACCCTCAACCCCCCCTCCCCGTAGAGTGAAGTAGGCCAAACACAAATTAGTACCTACTTATTTCATCTTCTTGGATTTTAACATTGGAAAATGTATGAGAAGTACAGAATTTCAGAAAACATATCTTGCCCATCATTGATGATAACATCGATAAAAAAAAAACATGTAAGAGAACCTCAAGAGCTCTTTGATCCATAGCGACATTTTCTACTATTGTCAATTTCAACTTTTTGGAAATTCTACATCATTCATAATTGGGTCAATGAATTTTTTTACTCCTTAAACACTATAAAGAGTATTTCAACAATTAGCAATACTGTTCACTATAGTTGTTACTTACCTACCTCGATAAACAGACTTAAACTCATTCATCTAAATTCAGCAGATTATTTTTCATACCATATTGTATGAAAATCATAAGAAACATAACAAACGAATGTGAACAAAGTGGGATTTTTTTGTAGATGATTGTTTTATTTCTTCAAGAGTAAAACATAAAAAATCGGAAACAAATAAAGCATAAAAAAATCCAGACAATTCAAATAGTTGTCGAGAAATTGAAAAAAAAAAAGTTGCAGTGAACTGGGTATAAGTATCTAAGGTCAATCGATGCGACCACTATTCGAATAATAAATAGAAAATACGAGTCGCTGAAAAAAATTATTTTCATTTATTTATTCAATTCCTTGTATTTCAACTCGTTGATATTTATTATAAATGCCGAAATTCTACCTATCAAAACCATGAAAATTATTAACTAGGTTTCTATTAGATAAAATTTGTCGCTTCTTCATTTTTAAATTGTCAATTGAATGCTTGGTATATTCAAGTTATGTCGATTGACACTTTTTAGTCATTGGAATTGCAATTAAGTTCTTTCAATCAAAATCTTGAGTCTTTCAGTCAATGGAATGTGTCTTTCAGTCATTGCATTCCTAATTTTAAGTATTTGAGTCACTGATATGGTTTTAAGTATTCAGTCACAATCTTGAGTCTTTGGGTCACTCAGATTTGGCTTTCAGTCATTCAATTCCCAGCCATGAGTCTTTGAGTCAGTTGGATTTGATTTTGAGTATTTTCAATACCAATCTTGAGTCTTTTAGTGAATACGATTTGGCTTTCAGTCGATCAGATTTGGCTTTCAGTCATTTAATTCCCAACCTTGAGCCTTTATGTCAGTTGGATTAGATTTATAGTCTTTTCAGTCCCAATCTTGAGACTCGATACTTTTAAATATTTTGAGTCCTGTACACATTTTAGCTAGATGTTTCCCTCTCGGTCTATTCAGTTACAATCTTGAGTCTTCAAGTCAATCAGATTCGGCTTTCAGTCATTTAATTCCCAACCTTGATTCTTTGAGTCAGTTGGATTCGATTTTAAGTCTTTTCAGTATCAATATTGAGTCTCACAGTGAATACGATTTGGCTTTCAGTCATTTAATTCCCAACCTTGTGCCTTTGAGTTAGCTGGATTTGATTTAAGTCTTTTCAGTCTCAATCTTGAGTCTCTCGAATCTTTTGAATATTTTTAGTCTTGTAAACATTTCAGCTAGATGTTCCTCCCTCGTAAATATCCGTGGGCACCGCTATTGGTTAGTCCACCCCTGTACTTATATCGGTGAGCCACGGAAGTTCCCTTTCATGAACCTATGAGGACCGTATCAAACCCTCCTTCAGAATTCCGGAATAAATCCGGCAACAATGTCGATCAGACTATGTCAGAGTAGATCAGAGGCCGAGCTTGTAACACTTTGTGGCATAATTTTAGGCCGATCGAGATCTTTCTTTGATGGAAGAGAGCGCGTGAGACGAGGTAACGCCTTTGGTCATTATTAATAGTTGAGCTGTCAGGAAAATGAAGGCAAGCCGACGAGAGAACACGGTGGCCGCAAGAAGTTTGTATATTATGAAACTCACATGACTAGTCAAAGTCAAAGATTGTAATCGGCGGTTCCTTGAGTCGAAAGTATTGGAGTTACAATGCCAACGGAGTTTAGAAGTGACTGACCCGTTACAAGTACATCTGCCATGCTGGATTGGATAACAGATACTGTTACATATTTGGAATATATAAAAAACTACTTGTACTGGATAACTGCCTTCATTAGCTCAGGCCAGGAATCAATTTGTCCATGTACATGCTCCACTTGGTTCTGCGAAAACACAGTTCAATACAAAACTACTACAATTGTTTCATAACCAAACTTCGACTTATGTTGAAACTCATTCCTCATTGATTCACGGTGTTTCAACTCTAGATAAACTGTTCGACTTGGGAACAGTTGCGAACGCCAGTCGATTCAAAATGATAGAATTAGTAGTAGTAATCAGTTGGCCAAAAAATATATTCAAAAAAGATCCTTAAAATTCATGCAAAATACAAAATCTCGGATCCACTTAAAATTCGCATTATACGCAGAATATCACGCTGAGGAAACCTATGAAATCTTTAATTGACACTGAATCGACTTCAAATTCGGTGTAAATTATCAGAAAATATGACGTTTTGCAAATAAATCTACGAAAAGTTAATTTATTATTTTATTCAAGAAAAATGACCCCTCTCAACTCTAGATAAACGATTGAAGATAGAGCAATTCCTTAAAGGCAAGTCGACTTAGAATGATAAAATTGGCATATTTTGTAGGTTTCAGGACAGTCAACTAGAAAAAAATACCAAAAAAATACACAAAAAAATTGCAAAAAAAAATCATGAACAGAATCATCAGATTCACTTGAAATTTTCACTACATGTACACAAAATTTTATAATGTTTCCGAAAGTATATGATCAGATAGAGAATATTGAATTCAATGAATATGAGTAGAAGTATAATAATAGAATTTGGAGAGAAATGACTCCTCTCAACTCCTGAAAAATCTTTCCAACTCGAGAACGGTTGAAGATATAGCAATTCTGCGAGAACCAATCGATTCAGAAACATGAAATTAGTGTAAATTGTGAATTTCAAGTTGATCGACGAACATTAGTAAGTACTCAAAAAAGTCGTAAGGGGTAGACCCCTAAAAATCATGAAAAATACAAAAGCGTCAGATTCACTTGAAATTTGCACTATTTACGCTAAATTTCATGCCGAAAATATTTGAGTTGCACATGATCAGATACAAGATATAGCATAAATAAATAAAAAATAAATAAAATAAATAAACAGTCGATTTCTTACTGATAATTAGAAAAAAACAGGCTATTTATTCCTTTGGGTACACTCTATGAGTGTTTATGAAGGAGTATAATCATATATGTTTTCCAGATAGGTAAATTTTCCTGGCTTCGATCTTATCACGGATTTGAAAGATCCAAATTAGGTATATAAATAATTGTTTTCAGTTCATGAAAGTGTTGACTATTCAGTTCGTTCTATGAATTCAAATATAAAACTGACAAATCGTGAGAATCATTAACATTTTATTAAATCATTCAAAACTAATCCCCAGCAAATTGAACCTTCAGTTCCAAGAGCCGTGTACGTCCTCTTTCAGTAGAAGTAAGTAATATTAAGGTATTGTGTAAGGTGTGTTTTAATAGACCCGAAGCGCGCACTAATAGCTGTGTCTAAGGTTGGTAACAATGGGAATTTTAAAAGATCCCCGATTATTACACTCTTCGTCCAAAGAATGAGATACTCCATTATAGCTTTCCTTTGTGTTTGGATGTATACGTGATGTCAGGAATTGATGACGTCGTGGTATGGGGGGATACGAGATTTTCGTCGCCCATGGTGTCTCTAGGAATTCAGTTTACATTGTTTGTTTCTTTGCCGCCGAATTGAAATTGTAAACGTTCACTGAACGCGTGTAGGATACTCAAAATATTTTTGTGAAGCTTTGTGATCAAGCGCCGCCTGTTTTTGACACGTTCAAGCAATTTTGCTAGGACAAGCTGAGCAAGTTCGTTGTTCAGTACAATTATATCGACAAAATGCAGATTGAAATGCAGTTTTTTCAAAAAATACATCGACCCTACTGTCATGAGAACTGTGTTACTTTAGCAGAGCACAGTTTCAGTGTGAGACAAGGTGATATTTTTTTTAATTCTGCCTTTTGAAGGAATTTTCATTCAGACAATTTAGAGAATATAATTTGTATTCATAAAACAGATGGTTAAATATTAACCGTGATTGTGTAATATGGAACATGTAAACACCGCTTTGAAAACAGTAGGAGCCGAAAGTAGTTGCGAAAAGTCATATTATTGGTTTGAAAAAAAAAATATGGCATTTGATTGTTTCAGTCAACGATGAAGTACTGTATTTTCAAATACATATTGAATACTAGATACTTCATAGTCTGCTAAATACCGAAAAAACATATCTACACTGATACATTCGATGGGATTTTCAACATGATTTCAATCTTCAGAGTTCAAATTGTTTAAAGTTTACCGAAATCTTCAATTGTTCACTATCTGAAGGATTACATTTTTTTTCGATGAAAAAAAATTAAAAATACTAAAAAAAAATCTTTTTTAGGGAAAAATGTAGTCCGTTGATACTTTCGTTTAAAATTCACAGAGTATACTGATATTGTGATTCGCAAAATTGCTCTACCTCAAACCGTTCTCGAGTTGAAAAGTTCATCCAAAGTTGAGAGCTGTAATTTCCCTTCAAACAATTGCTCCTTCTTGTATTTTCTTCATATTCGTTAAAATAAACTTCTATTGCATGTGCTCACCCAATTTAAAATCGATTTCGATTCAAAAAGAGATTTGGTAGGCTTTTCACGGAACATTCTGTATAGGACTTTCGCATCGAGAAAACAGGATGTGACGACATTTTTTGCCATTCTTAAATAATCTGTTCACAAAACAGAAACCATAAAGTCTGTCTGAATCTTCTAGGAAATGTACGTAGTATAAGATTTTGCCTACTTCGATAGACGTACACTTAATTTCATCAGCATTTATTACAAATTTTTAAATCTCAAGAGGATTGGGCCACGATTAGATCCTTGAGGAACACCAGACTGATACGTATGATATAGAAAGCCTCAGCAAGTTGCAAAATTCTGTAGTTTCTTCAGGATGCTGTAGTTTATCAAAAGCCAATGATAAATGAGTATCTACAACACAGGTAGAAGGTTCATTCTCCCTATTTTTGAAGATATCTGAATGAAAGGTTTAAAATACTAAACAAACATCAGTATACGTTAACCCTGAAAAATTAGTAAGTATTCAGTTTTGATTCGCATGTTCATATTGCATCTGGAATACAAAATAACACTTGAATGAAAATTAGCATTACAATAGACGGTAATTAAATTGCCGCTGGTGAAATCGAAGAAAAAAATCTCTCGGTTTACATACAGCCAGCCAACCAACCATCTGAGGTGGCCACCACTAAAGATCGAATAGTGTCAATTATTTTTCTTGTGATACAAGACGATCATAAATCAAGGAGTGTCCGTTCTTGGTTCTGAGGGGACCGCACACGCTTTCCGAGGAGATGCGGATGAGATACGCATGCGCGCTCAACTGTCAACCTTAATTGGATGCAATTGTTTTATACGTCCGAAGTGCACGGCCTCCTGCGTTGTCCCTATATGGAGTAATTAAAATGGCCGGTAGTTGGTCGAGATTTACGGTTTTTGTCTATGACTTAATTACAAGAAGGATTCAGGTTGGTTTTTATGATAGTTTCAGGCAGTGGTGTAGGTACACAGTATGACATAAAAACCGAAGGAGTGAAATAGTAGATGCTCTGCAAGTTAGCCAACAAAAATTACTGCTTCTCTTCTAAAAACTTGAAAGTTTGCAAAAGTTTTCAGGTGGGTATGTTCGCTTTTTGTAAACCACCTGTACTCTTCAGAAGTCTCAGAGAAGATCAGAAGTAAGAACTCTTAGTTTATTATCGTGAACATCAGGTAAATTACACCAGTGAATCTGTGAAACTAAGTTCTGTGAAACTTTGACAGAAATTCAAGGAATTTGGAGAGTTTTAAAGGAAAAAATATAGGTAGTAGTTGAAAGTACGGGACACCCACATATTGTCAGACCTAACTATATCAAATAAAGAATTTGTATGACTTTATTTAACAGTTTCTTGATGGAAAAATTAAATATGCATTTCAATACTTCTTCCCAGTGCAAACTCCACCATATAAAACCATTTCTCATCAAACTGGACATCAGCAGACTAAAAAATATCGACTATATATCAAAGAAATGAATAGCAGCAGAATTGTGTGTCACAAATTCTTGGTTTAAAAATTCACTGCGACAATGACTTCACGTTATCTCCCCGATCTGAGCTCGTACATGCAATTTTTATAGAAAATGCAGATACAATCTCCGAACGTATGTATGTGTCGCCGTACAATGTCCTTAATAACCACAGCCAACTATGCTGTTAGTTCAAATTACCCAATGAAAGTCATATTACGCTTAATATATGTTTAAAAGCGGATTGCATTTTAAATCCAGGAGAATGCAAAGACGTTTCGTTCCTTAAAATAGATGACTGAACTGAGATTTAATTTATTTATGAAAGAAACTAGTGAGTGAGCCAAGGTAGTTGACAACTTCCAAAAATGGTTTACAAAACAATTGCCCGAATAGGTAGGAAAAGTCAGTTTTTGATTATTCCCGATATGTGTACCACAGCTCCCCATAATTGAATTGGTAATAAAAGCTTCGCTTGGTCATATAAATCCTAAATATTTCCATTGGGTTCAGATTTGTTATAATTATACGCGGAAATAGCTTTTCATTATATTGGTGTCAGGTGTGGGATTATTCTATATTAACGTGAACAATTAAATTTTCTTCAAATTCTTCATTCTATATACTCGTATTGAATATTTGAAATTTCAGACATTAACACGAAAAAATCCCATAACGGAGTTAATCTTTATATCTACACAAATCTTCCTTATTTCTACTTACTCTATGAACTGAAACTATTTGTATTACTTATTCATGATTTGAACCAATAATTGAGGAGAATGAGTCATTATATGTATAACTCAACTGAATGGTTGATACAAATTATCATATTTGAATTGTTGAACTTCTCTGGTATATTTTCATGGGCACTTGAAGGCTGCATATCATAGAAATACCCAAATATTTCTATGGGATTCAGATTTATTATAATTATGTTAATTGCAATAAAATCTATTCGAGGAAATAGCATTTCATTATACTGGTGTCAGGTGTGGGATTTTTTCAAAGTTACGTAAATAATCAATTATATGCTGTGAAAAGTGTTGAAGAATAAACTAGTATTTCGGAAAATGCATGTATCTGCTGAATCCACTGATCATCGTCTGATCAAAGATGTAACCAATGAAATTCTTTTTATTTCATTTCGTTTGAAAATGAGCCGCACCTAATTTAAAACTCAAAGCGATTCCCGCAAAGGCGTATATCACCCGGTAGGTGATATCCCGGGTCCAGAATCGATGGAGGAAGTGAAATATCTTCGAGGAAAAGGTCCGGAACGTACAAAGGGAAAGATAAATCGCTAGTTGGGAGTTACGCACACGCTGGTGCCTATCCTAACGAGAGAAAATGAGAAAAAAGAGGATTATTGCTTCAGTCCTTGTTGGAAACAGCTATTCATTGTGAGAGAAAATGTTTTATATGTGCGGGACTTTCGTTGAAGTTGGGCCCTGCGAGTGCTTGACAGATGACATATATCCATTCTGCGTAACGTTTTGATGCTGAGATAACGCTTTTTGATAGGAGTATGGAAGATCAAAGGATATGCTTGGAGAGTTGCACATTCTTCCTGATGAAGATTGTTATTATCAAATAAGCGGGAACTGGCATGTCGAAAGAACAGGACAACACCGTTCTGATGACCGAGAATCTCAGAAATTTTCGTTGGCAAGTCTCCAGTATGAAACAACCATTGCCCCCTACGATTGTTGAATTATATCTGTACGACTTGTTTATTACCAAGTTTTAATTTAAATGTATTGTTATAAAGGCAATTCTGATGTGTCGTCGAGTAAAGTAAAAGTGTAGAAAGATATAAAAAAGTATAGGTATGAACAACACTTTCGTCTTGTGCAATTATTAATCAAATGTGAGATAAAATACGGATACACGTGCTATCGGATCCAAATGCTCAGGCCATTTCATTATATTTTATAATATTATAATGAAAAAATAAAATTTAGATGATATTACCATCTAAATTTGTAGTTGAGATGATCGTATTCTTCAAGAATTCTATGATGTGAATATATCCACCACAACAGTCACTGATGGTGTAATTATTTACAACAATAGGCCATTCAAACAATTATTCAAAGTAATGCATACTTCAGCGGTTGAATATTAACCGATCAGTCAAAAGTAGCAGGATGTTCTCAACACGTACACTTCAGTCAGTACACTACTGATGTATAAAAATGAGTCATTATATGAATCATTTCTATGTGTAATACATGATATGAGTAATACTTAATTTGCTCTAAGATAAAATAATCCTTTTAGTTTTATTTTTATAGTCATCCTTGAAATAATGCCGTCACTATACAGGGTGTATCTTGAATGATGCCATCCATCATCTATTTTCACGAAAAGAAGCTTCTTGTTAATCTTGTTACTGCTAACAATTACTTCAGGTTTCATAGAAATCGAGAAATTACTTTAGAGTTATCGAGGGTAATACCACAAAAGCTTTTTATTTTTTCAGATAAACTGTAATTTTGAACGAAAAGTTGATGTGTCTTTTTAATTGTTGAAAAATCAACTAAGTATCTGAATAAAAATGCAAATTTTCACTTCCAGATTTTCTCTTTCTAGTTTTGGTCTTTTTCTTAGGTTTTCATTTGAAAAAAAAATCAATATTCTTTTGAGAATATTTCCTTTTTCCAACTTATACATATACCATTTTGAACACTGGCAGGCTATAAATATAGGGTGCCCTCTTATGTGAATTCTTCAGATGATTTTTCGACCTCCTCAAATTTCAGCATTCAGAAACATATAATTGCGAGACATACTAAAGAAGTTTTAACAAAATTTATGGGACTGAACGAATCTTCACCTCGATGCTAATTATGTTCTGATTTAACCCCCTTACAACTCACTTTTTTGCACTAGTAGTTGCCAAGACCACCCGTGGACATAAAACAACAATTCTATAGCCACCTTGCTCTGGACACGCACGCAATTAGAAATTTTATGGACCGTTCTTTCTCAAGATCGCTATCGACACCCTTGTGTCGAATTATGACTTCTAAATAGGCCATCGAGAGCATTGGTCACGTGTCATAAAACTGGACAAGGTATAGCCAATTTGCAGTTTGGAGCCCTAAACCGGTAGAAGTCGTAATAATGCTTTATTTTTATAGGCCAAAGTTCACGAGTGGCGAAACTTGAAGCAGAGTCGGAAACAGTGGAAATATATTTCCAAAGTTCTGTTGGTAACAACTGTGACAGTATTAATACCAACACAAGAATTAAACATGAAGCAATCAGTGCAGATATGACATACCTTCGAACATTTTCACTCGAATTATTCAATTGTAATATCAGCTAGCGCGTGGCAACGTCGCAATAAATGTGGTTTAAGAGAAACCCTCTTCATGTAATTTTTGTCACAGCAATGCTGGTTGAGGCATATCAGTTCCACCTTCCGGTATCAAGTTTAATAGTGGTTGTTACAAAAGATTATTCAATGTTATTTCCAGAAGGGAAAGTTTAGTGCAAATGTGCTCTGAAAATAGAACGGTTTTGAGTGGAATTTTGATCAGGATGGCCTGGTCTGTCTCAAGTTTCAGTTCCTTCCGTTTACGATTAGAACGGTATAATAGGTGAAGTTGTTTTCTATGTGTTGCATTTTATTGGAATGCTCAGTTTGAAAGCTTGGAGAGGATCAATATTTCACATCAGAATATTATTCATTGTTGATATTAATTTTCAGTGTAAAATCAACAAAATAATGGAAAGCTACTCTGAAATAGAATAGTCAAGTACTTCATAACTATAGAGAACAAATTATTACCGTATGTGATCGGAATAATTTACGGTACAAGGCTTTTTTGCCATATTTCAATTTGAATTAATCATCAGTCAGTTTGTAATTCACAACCATTATCGCTGAATATTTTACTACTGAACTGATGACACTTTTTATTGTCATATTAATATTTTAACATCTGAATGTTCCTATATTTCTGTGGCAGTTTTCAATGAATGACTTGAAAGTTTGAAAATTTTCTATTTTTATCTTAAATTTGATTCATTTTTGATTTTTTTATGAGTTGAACTGGCAACAAAGTTTATATGCGTGACTGAAAAACATTCAAAATTGCAAACCGAAATATAATGAAATCCTATCAATATTATTCATAGAATATATGAAAAATCACAAATCTAACAGAAATACATAAATATACAATCTACACAACAAGAAATGCTCATAACATACAATTATAAAATTAATAATAACTTGACACACGATTTTCATGGATTCACAGCAACATTTATTAAAGAATCCAGATCAAGATCAGTTTGCTCTAAAGCCCCGTCTAAATCATATTCATCAAATTCTACAATTGGATGTTACTGGCGCAGCAATGAATAGAAAAGGAGTAAGGATCAAGGTGTACATGACAAACAAAAGAGGTCCCAGCATGGATTCTTGAGGAACGCCAGTTTTAATATCATTCGAACGCGATTTTATATTATTGAGAGCAACAACTTAAGAACGAGTATGAAGAAAATTTTCAAGCAAATTTAGCTGAAAATAGCTGAAAGAAATAGTACGTAAAATAATTTAATAAACGATATCAGGTTTATTCATCAGTTTTTCTCTACTTTCACTCTCAAACCATAGTGGGTGCTTAAGGCTAAAATTTGTTTCATCAGAATAGTGCTGTATATACATGAGGTTGTTACTAAAATAGAGTCCCTTATACTTTCTGATATTCATTTCAGAAATATCGTCTACGAATCGCTCTTTTTTAAAATCACTTACAGTTTCGGCATTGCCTAATTTGGCTAGAGGAAGAACGTGGGACTCATTTCAACCAAAAATATAAACGTTATTCTAGTTCAGTGTTTATAATCAAGCAATCCAGAAGTTCTCAAATTATTTGTTAGTTAAAATCGTTCTATATTTCATTCTCATATAACTCCTGTCATAGATTATCTTTCATACAATATCCACGCTAACATCATTTCCTCATCCATGTAGATTTCACCAAGTTTCAACTCATAATCCTAATCCACAAGCCACTTTGATCTGTTTCACTCAAATCGTTACAAAAACCAAGTCACAACTACAGTCGTAACATCATCCCTTCTCGACATTTTAATCTTCCTCGTCTAGTTTCTAGCGCCTCCTTAATCCTTCGCATATTATCATTACAAACTCACTAATTACGTTTTCAGCAAGTTGAGGTTTCACGGACGGCAAAGGGCGGTACATGTGCCCCAGAAATCTCGCGACAGCACTATATGACGAAAAGCAATCCTTGGTGTATGCGATACCTAACCTAGTTGTGTCGGCGATAAGGTCGAAAGTCCCAGTCGACCTCGTTTTTGGCTGGGTTGATCCGGAAGAGGCGAGAAGAGCAATAAAGACCCATGTCTTAAAATACGAGTTAGTGAGAAGTATGCCAACTGTGAAGGGCAAAAAACAACATTCTCGGCTCATCTACGCCATATGGAAGACGCGCCGCAAGTCGTAATTAATTTCTACTTCGTATGTCACGAGGCGTTGCTTTTTTTCACTTAATTGGCGCCCCACTTCATTTATTGTTTATATAATAAATACAATTTGTTCTTTCAGTTCAGTTCCCTTCCTGCTTGAAACAAATCGTTGTAATCCCCTTGTATGTGAAGGTGAAGACTCAGATAATCCGACTTCATTATTATTAACATTATCAAAAATAATAGAAAAACTAGTTAAAGAAGAATGATGGTGTATATTTTACCATAAATTAAATATCAGCCATGCCCAATTTGGATTTTAAAACTCAAAATAGCACAATTGCTATTAGAAAATACGTATATTACTTTGAATAACGCATGGACTGTAGCAGCAGTTTTCTGCATTTGAATGACGAAATGTCAAATCCATTAAAAAAAAGGCATTTGATTGTGTCAGCCATGAGGCATTACTGCAAAAACTACAGTTTCACGGTTTTCGAAATTCCACATCAAACTGGTTCCGCAGAAAGGAGCCAAGTAGTAAAAATACAGGAAAGTTACTTCAACAGTGGCAAAGTTGCAATTTTTTTGAATCAATTACTCCCTATCTAGAAAAAAATTAGCAATGGTGTGACTCTAATCGACTCTGTTTGAATAAAAAGACATATCTAGACCTTTTCATGTTCAACTTTGATAATTCGTACTTAGATATCCAGATTGTAACAAACAAGCCACTAAGCTCAATTATAGACACCAAACTAAAATTTGATGAGCGTGCAACGACGTTGAGTAAAAAAATAGCCTCTAAATGGGGCCTCCGCTCATATTACGAGGATTGTTCTGGCATATCTATCAAACAGATTTCCTGACAAATGGATAGGAGCGCAGTCAGCAGTTGGCTGGCCTCCACGATAGCCAGATCTGACACCTTCTTCACCATCTTTTGTAATCAAGACAGAGCCGTAATTTAAACAATTATAAATCATGTGTGACGTATTTCAGAATAAAAAATTACTGAATTTTGAAGTTGATGTAGATTTTTCGGAAACGAAACGTAGACATGTGACGTAATCTTGTTGAGCTCAAAAAGTGGCAATAAAAATGTATTTTTATTTTTTAATATCTTTTAAAATAACGCCAGAAATAAATGATAACAAATTTCGAAAGTTTTACTTCAATCAAAATATATCGAAATCCAAAAAAATGGCCCACGTCAGCAAACTCCATACGAAAGGCCTTTGCATTGTGTAACTTTTCTCTAATTTAGCCAACATTGCTACTCCATCATTATCTTGGACACACTGTATATTTATTGAATTATATGTGTATGAATATTAATTTCTTCAAATAACTTCTTACGGAATTTTGTCGCAAATAAAGTATAATTTTCTCAGTTTCCCAGAAAACTTTCCGCCCAACGTAATAATAGAAATTTTCCGTCTTTTCCAAACTACAACTACAAAACGACTTCCACTCCGAATATCTCTTTACAAACTTTTGTTTCCTTTTGTTACAGGACCGACATGTCAAGGACTCACCCGGAAGTGTAATAGACAGAGAGCCGGAAGTAGATCCCAGTCAGGATTACCAACTACTTTTAGGGTACGAGAATAACACCCACACTGTCCTCAGATTCAGAAGGAGGCTGGACACTTGCGATCATCATGATATACCAATAACTGTGAGTATTTTCTATAAAGGGCTTATTTTTGTTCAAGATTAATGGAATTATATGAGTTATATCACCAGGACTGCTTTTTTGAATATTGAGTTATCTAACTAGTCCAATTACTGAATGTATTTGCATGATGAATCTTTTTCCGAAATCGTTCAAGAATTCCCACTTTCTCGGAGCAACTTCAGGCCTCAAAATACGCTAATCTAGTATTTTAGTCCGTTGCTGAGCAACGAACTTTCCCTGAACGTTTTCGGCACTAAACTGTACGAGAAAATACTTCCCCGTATCGTAAACGATCCGGGAAAATTTTTGACGGCTTGTATACATTTTAGACAGTAAATGAATGCACGCAAACAATAAGTATAATTCCTTAATTTATGATAATGCTGATTGCGATTTCAGAAAAAATAGTAGTGTACCTCGTAGTAAAAGCACATTCCCAGACTTCAATGCTTGTTGGCCTCGGCTTATCGCCTCGGCCAACAATTTACATTGTCGTCCGGGATGTATTGCTTTTACTACTAGATACACAAAAAAAATCTATAATAAACAAAAGAGGACTTGGAATACCTACATCAGGTTTGAAAACTTCTCACGATAAACTTACGTTCGCTCTATAGTATATACGAAAATTTATTGATAACCAAAGCTTTCATAACTCCTTTAATAATCATCTCAGAGAGCAAAGGAAAACCACAATGACAATAAAATTGATAAATCAGTTGATAAGATAAAAGACACTTGATCTATCATAAGTGAGATTACGAGAAAATCAAATGAAAATATGTCGACTTTTCACTTTGTCCTAAAAAACCTGAGTGAGAAGATAATGACCCCTCACAAATCTGGCAGATGTCAGAATTGAAGAAAATCTAATTCTATATGATACCAATAATTCGTTTATGATGTTATATCAATAAAAATTATGCAAAGTCTTCCAGTTAATACACTTCAATCATTGATAATACTCATTAACAACTCCTTTCACAACGGTCTTTTTTTGCTTCCTGGAAATATCTGTTGTCATTCTCTTACCAAAAGGGGGAAAAGTAAACGATCCTTCAATTCATCGCCCAATCTCCCTCATTCCAACCATGACCAAAGTCATAGAGAAACCAGTGAAATTTTGATTTACTGATTTCCTGGAACGCCATAACATTTTAAGTCAAAAAATCAATTTGGTCTGATGCAGTATTTTCTTTCGTGTATGATATTTGCTGTAACTTGAACCATAAGATTTAGCTAGAAAAACTCTACCATTATGGCTTCAGAGGAAACCTATACAAATGGTTTGAATCACACCTTTCCGGAAGGAATCAGATAGTGAGAATAACAGAACTGCCCTATAGTCGAGTAGCATCAAAGCGTTGAGCTCATATAACATCAACTCAAAGATGGTTTGGGAATGCCTAGACAAAGTTAATGATCTAGGCAGAAACAACAAGGTGATCCTTCTCTTGGTACCGGGGCACGTCGGAGTGGAGGACAATGAACAAGCAGATACGAAAAGGGGCATCAACGCCACTCATCGGGCCAGAAGCATTTTGCGGACTTGGAAAATCTTACTTCCAAGACAAACTCAATAAAACTGAAGGAGCAATGAGAGCAACATACTGGCAAAGACTTCCAGGGCTAAGGTAGGCCAAAGATCTCCTCGGCAACTTCAACCGAGCAGGATCGAAGACACTGATTAACCTCAGCAAAACTAGTCTAAAGACAATCACGGGATTTCCTACGGGGCACTGCAGACTCAAAGAACAGCTAAGGAAGCTAGGCTTAGAGGAGGACAGCATCTGCAGATTCTGTGGGGCACATCCAGAAACACCGCATGGAGTGTTATGCTGTACATCACAAAAGATTGAATATAACTAGTGATATAAAACAAATCAAGAAATGGTGCAACGCAAACTTATTGACGAAAACAAACATCATATCCTTCATATGTATCATTGATGACCTCCTATTCGATAATAACATAATCATTAAAAACAATGCTCGATCCAAATTTCTGGGATTCTGTATAAACTCAAATTTCACACTCATTTCAAATAACTGAAAAGTAAAATTTTCTCTAGCTGCTATGCAGTGAAACTATCATCAATAGATTTGGAAATTGAAATAGCCTAGTCGTTTAGTCTCTAGAAAAGTTAGGGTAAACTTTTAGCACTGTCAAAGTGACAAAAAACAGTCGCTAATGGGATTATTAGTGTATTTTTTTCTTAACGTTTTTATATTCATTTTTGGTCGCTGAATCAAATTTTTTATTTTGTCTTCGCATCAGAGGTCAGCTAAATTGATGTATTCGCGAAAAACCGCGATTTTTTTTCACGGATTTTCTGAAACTGTCATTAAAATCGATTTCTTTTCAACCATTATCGAAGCTGGCAAGTATATCACGTAAATATTCAGAAAAAAATATTTCGAAAGAGGATAAAACCAATTTCGAGATAAAGTCACGTTCATCCTTTACTTTGGGAGAGGAAACAATTTGCTTCGGATTTGTGTATCAGCATGAAACGTATCTATCCACTCCGTGAATCCATATCCTAACGAAAAAAGTTATAACAGCTCTTTGATGTTGTGGAACCTTCAATATCCACACCAACAACAACAAACTTGAAATTACAAATTTCTTGGGGGAACTTTCAAACAGATATTAATCAAAATTACTTGGTTCTGGCTTATCGAAGTTGGATAAATAAAGAAGTTGGCTAACTCCTTTAATTATTTTCGTGTGGCAGACTTCCAGGGCAAATTTGCTCACTACTTTCCAGTTAATTTTTTCAGAAAAATCCATTCGGGCCCAGAACTGCCGAAACAATGTGTTATATTATCATTTATATTAACACGCAGGAAATTGAGAAGGGAAGTAAAAATATAAATACAAAAAGTTTCTATAGAAAAATTAAAGAACAAAAAGAAGCCACAAAGGATGAACAGAGAGCAATAGTAGTGGAAGACGAAGAGGAAATGAGCGAAGAAGAAAATAATATATTAAATGAGGCCACCAGAGAGAAGATAGAAAAAGTCATTGTGAAATGAATTTATAAAATACGAATGATATGAGTTAAAGGAGAGGATGCTTACATTGACAAGGAGATAATTTCTTCGATGAATTTAAAAAAAAATTAACTTTCTTAGAACCACACACTTAATTAATAACACTAAACTTCAACTTCGATCTGATATTACGATTTCATTCCTGTAAACAATAATTTCTAGTCATTCTACGCACGTGATGATCTGTTTATAGAACTAAATATCGAATGCTTGAAAAAGTACATCACAAAATTATACAGTTGAGTTGTAACGAACAATAATTTTCTCACTTCGTGATATGGCTATAATAATTATAACTCTATAACAAACACGATGAGAAAGCAGACATGAAGAACAAGTCCATAGATCTATAATATCTATATTTTCAGTTCTGAAAAGAAAAATAAAAGTCGCGAAGTTATGTGGGAACGCTATCACATATACGAGAATCAATTGCCGTAATGTATCTCTTCTATTTGCATAGTTATTAACTTCCGGTATGAAATATGTCTTTTTCGAGCAATTAGTTATTAGTTCACTTTTAATAATTCCTCATTCTCGTTCAACTTGACTTTACACAGTATCCGGGAAGACATATGAATTTAATCTCTGAAGATGAAGCTTCAAAGGGTTATCTTCACAGAACTTATCCGATTTTCTGTAATACCATAGAAAAGTCTTTCCTATTCTCGAGTATTTTTTTTTTGGTTACTTGTATTGTTTCTCCATTTATATATATCATAAATAAAATTTTTGAAACTGGAACTTTTCCAACACCCCTGAAAATAGGATTGATAAACAAGCTTCTTACAGAAGAAATCAAGAAAATCGTAAACTACAGACCCATCAGTAATAAATAATTAAAAAAAACTGATTTATTACCAAAAACAAAATAATATGGGCTTTATGACTAGAATTTCAACAGAAAACGCCACAGTTAACTTACAAATAGACTTACTTGACAGTAAGGCTACTATATGCGTTTTCTTAGACCTGGCCAAGGCTTTCAACACGGTGGAACACAAAAAACTCCTACATGTTCTTGAAGACATTGGTGTCAGAAGTGTAGCACCCCAACAAAGAGAATCTCACTTGAAACAAAGGATATAATATGTAAAAATTGATGACATTATCAGCGAACCCAAAACATCAGACTTTGTCATTCCGCAAGGCACAGTTCTTGGCCCTATACTTATCGTAATGTATATAACCAGCTTGTTACGAGTTAATTCATAATGCTATATTACTTCTTTCGCAGATGATACTGCTGTATAATACAACTCTTGGGAGGAAGTAAAAAAAAACGGAAAAATATTCGAAAATTATCCAAAAGTGTTGTGACGAAATCAGTATCACTATCAACTTTGTAAAAATCAAATATATAGCATTCAGATGCAACTGCAGACAGATGTTTGCCTTTATTTTTCCACTTGGTAGAAACGCTTAGAGAGAAGGGTACTCCGAATTCATTTCACATTGTTGATACCTCTCTGGCACATTATTTTAGAACTTGTTTCGAAATATTGCACATATTTCATCATTGGAAAATATTCCTATTACATAGATCCTCACATATCAAAAATATTAGTATTATATCATTAAAAATGCTGTCAGAAGAACCCTTATAGTGGATTATGAAATAACGCACAAATCAGCATTGATTTCA
Organism: Chrysolina americana; assembly: GCA_958502065.1. NCBI lineage: Eukaryota > Metazoa > Arthropoda > Insecta > Coleoptera > Chrysomelidae > Chrysolina > Chrysolina americana. The sequence continues at coordinate 106,599,549 of OY293410.1, read as the reverse complement.
ATATGATATTTTTGTTTTCTGTACTCATGGGTGTATTGATGATGCATGTCTACTTTTATGTTGAGTTGTAGTACTTCTTCTGAAAATAAACTCAGCATCATTCAAAACTCCGTGGTCAGATTGAAAACCAGCTGAAGATTCCTCCATCATGAATGTATTGAGTAACTGTTATTACAGTTCGTAAAGAAAACGTTGGGGAAAATTAAACCCATTTTTGTAATATTTTCACTTTGACAACAAATATCTACAAAAAAAATAATGTAAGCGAACGTCAACTAACTCTTCCAACGCCCTCTTTTTTTATTAGCATAGATTGATGAATCCCTTGAAACTTTTCCATTTTAACGAACATTTTTGCGAACACATCAGTTTCAAGCATTTACGTTGTGGTTATTATTACAAAACGATTTCTGAGTCAAAGCAGTTATGATTTCTATGTGCGTAGTTGAATAAAATTAGTCTCGAAGTCTTCGTGAGAACGGCATCAGCATGAGAAAATTAATTGCTTCCATATTCCATATTTGCATGTTATCAACATGAATGTCAATTACCTTATTAAACAAGACCGATGAACTAGACTAAAAAGAAAGAAGTCTCCTTTTCTAGCGAAAATGTCAGAGCCATCAACTCCAAGAAGCGTTTAGAGAAATAATTATCTTTGCAAACGTTGAAGCACGGTTATTCTTTCAATATTCTATATATTTATTCATCAAGGAAATTACACTTTTTGTGTATGTCGAGACTTATATTACTGATTTCTTGAGATAACGTTGGAAGTACTAACGAAATTATTGTTATTATTGTGATTCGCTAGATAACAAGTCTGAATTCACCTCATCTACGGCCTTTAAAATCGCTTCTGGGAACTCTTCGTCTGATGAATTCATTGAAATATTGCTTTTATCGGGAATAATTTGAAAAATGCAGAATTTTTCACTTCGAAAACGCTTCTACTTGAAACTTTGACGTATTGATAACAACTTGGTTATCATAGCAAATCGTTGGTTATCACACCAAATCACTTATGATTGTTATATGAATTGATTTTTTGAAATGTATAAGGTAGAAAAAGTAGGTAAAATAGACTGGGTTAGATTAAATATTAAAATCTGTATTATATCATTAGATTTGATAATAGACGTACTAAATCAATGATGTGTATACTGATATGACGTTAGTTGACACGGTAACAGATTAAACAGAATTTGATCTTGGAAGTATTACATTATATTTGAAGATAAAATATTGGAATAATACAAAAACTACATCAGTTTGAATAGTAATATACAGGTAAAATCTATGATATTTATTTATTGAAATCAAATAGGATAACAACAGGCACAGCCCAAAGGGTTATCCACGAAAACAGTAATGTGTACAGTGTGTATGTCTCCTAAACGTATAAAGTAAGTACATTATATATGCAAACAAGTAAAAAAGAACATGATCTTATTAGTTAGATTTGATGAAATATTTCATTTTCGTTTTAAACGAGCTAAGTGAGGTATAGAACATCTCCATATGATTGAATTTTCGGTTATATAAGTTTACCATTTTGTTTTCGAAAAAAAGACAATAGTTTCTCAAATTTCGGGATGATACATTGAACGTTATCATTGATACATTTTTTGCAGAGTCAATCAGATTATTCACAATCTTATATAAAATTACTACATCGGATTGTTCTCGGCGAGCCCCTAGTGTAAGAAAGTCATATTTTTTTCTCAAGAGGGATGTACTCGTAGTGTTATTGTACGTATAGTAACGTTAAATCGACATATTTTACCTTCCAGCACAAGTGCCAAGGACCCTCCGCTTCGTATTCAATGTCAACATGTCATTGATATAAATTATAAAAAGTAATGGTCCCAGAACGGTTCCTTGAGGGACACCATAGGTAACTTTCTTGGGGTTGCTGATGACATCATCAATATTAACAAATTGTATTCTTTCTGAGAGATAAATCTTAATTTATATTACCTCTCAGTCCGTACTGTCTTTTTCCGATACAATTTTATGTCATACTGTATCGAATTCTAATGAGTGAACTATTTTTTTTGTAAATTTTATAGTTTTCTTTCAATTCTTTCCAATAATTTTAGATACATATAGTTTTTTTCAACAATTGATTCAGGAATACCTGTTGTAGTCCATTCCTTCTTTATTTTGTTTTTACTTTTTGTGGTTCTTATTGACTTTGTATTTTTTTCTATAAAGTATTTCAGTTTACCGTTAAAAATTCTTGGGCGTAGTTATATTCAGAATCAATACTCTCTATGAAGTTTTCTTGCACCTGATGCATGATCATAAAGTTGTATTCCAAACGCGAAATTGAAACTGTAAACAAAACTGAAACGATTTCAATAGAGTTGTCGATATGGTTGCGAATGATGTTATTCCATTCCCGAACGCAGGTACAAAGCTGATTGATAAATTTTTCCCGAGTCAATATTTCCACAACAACGACCCAATATTACAATCCTAGCCAAAGTAATTTTCTGTCTTAGGAATTCTGTCAACACGCCTCATTTTCTGGTAGAAAACCGGAACTGGAGCTTATCACGTAGTTGCTACTTCGTGAAAAATACTGAAAATACACACACGAGAAAACCATCTATGAATCGTGCCTTTCCCTTAACGAGTTTATCGAACGGAGTTGCGCTCCGCCTGACTGACTTCGGGAGTTTTCAGAGTTTGCCAACGTTTCCATTTGTGAAAAAAGAATTATTATGGTTGGCATCGAAGAAAAATAGTATGAAGAGAGCTGGAACGGAATTTATAAACAAACCGGATTCTAAGTTTGTATGAAGTTTTCGATAAGGAGTTGGTGCCTACCATAACAAGTATAGTCCTGTGCAAGTTAAAAAAAAATAGTTTAAGTGGAAGAAATTCATATGATTATTTTGATTCTACTTCCAGGTACTGAAAGTTGTTGATATCGATTTTTTACGAACTTCAAAAACCAGTACCATTTTAGTAAATTTCATGTTGATTTGTTTTCAAATCCATGATAACACAAAATCATAAAATTTTCCCATATATAATTTTTCGCCAGATAAACTTTGCCGATACTTTGCCCAAAAATAATTACAAGATACACACTTGCAATTAGGTCATCTTGGAAGAACGTTGCACAACTTAGCCAAAAGTTTTGTCAAAATTCTCTTTTTTTTCCTTCAAATGCGCTCTAATTTTGTCCTTATTGGCTTCCCAGTTCTGTAAAATAATTTTTTTATTCTTCAAAATAATCATGAAACCTTTGGATATGTAAACCGTGTTCTTCTACATTGCTGGCATTCCCTACTCCCTCGTTTCTATTTTAATCCTCCTGATTTCATGAAACAAAACACCTCAATCTTTTCTTTGTTGAGTTTTCATTTTTTTTTCGTAGACCATTTGAACTCTTCTTTATTTTGCATTCGATACTTTTTTCATTATCAATTTGTTCTCCTTTCATTTCATTCTAAACAATACTCACATTTTGTTGAATATCTCCAGATCCATTCAAAGCTCTTCCATTCCAACCATAATTTCTATTATGATGTATGTTCTAGTATTTCCCATTTTCTGATTCATATAGTCCTTTAATTCTTACCTTGTCTTGCTTAATATTTTCTTCTATTCGCCTTTATTCTCTACCACCTCAGTTATTTCATCTTCTATTTTTTTAACATCTCTCTTTGGCCTTTTGATATATTTTTTTACACGCTCTGTAAGTAACTAATCATTTTTTACAACATATTAATGTCTATTGTGAGATGATTGTATATTTTTCTTTGACTTCAGGTTATACGTTATCGTAATCAGTTTACTACTTTGACACCACGTTATACCTTACTAAAATCATTATTATTATATTCTCAGCTGACCTATCGTTCAAAATATAACATCGCATATAATATAAACAGAAACTAACTGAAGCATACCTACTCAAAAACCACTGTAGTCTATTGTAGTGAAGGCACATACACTCGAACATAAAATAACAATTCAATGTGTATTCCCTTGAAATATTCCGTATTGTGTAGGATGAAACCTGATATTCCGAATCCGGTTGACGTGGTCCGATACTCCAGTTGAAAAAGCCAGTAAAACATTTTTGTTTGTCTGATCTCGTTTATTCCTAAGTGTGATTGTAACTAATATGAATTTCTTTCTGAAACATTCAAGTTCAAACATCTTCGAGGCATCTAGTATCATCGCAGACATGAGTTTGGAATTCGGCAATATGGTTAATAGCATATGTTAATTAAAAAATTCTAAACGAAAGACCTTTCCTATAGCCTTGAAGTGATTTATTACCATTATGTTTAAAGTCATAGTTATACTAGGTATACGTCTATAAATTTTTACGTATGACAACCTTCAGGGTTTATTTTGACAGATCCGGATGATGTTCCTATACCTGGAAAGTTTTTTAATTAAGTAACCAAATGGCGAACTAATTAAGGTAATGAAGAACTTAATGAACCCGTCTTTGTTTTGATTGAGATTTATGACGTATCTCATTAGCTAATTTATAATTTGTTGGGTACGAAATCAATCCAGGAGATTCTTGACGTCTGAATAAAGAAGATCCATGAGAAGATATTTGTTGACAGTTGACGTTGGAGCCTGCTTCGTGAATTTCATGTATTTTGTTTTGTTTCTAGATTCTTAAAAACATCACTGTCTAAAATGAAACTGATATAAATTGAAGAAAATACACTGGTATTTTATTGATTTTTTCTGCAGAGGCTGAAGAAACGTATTCAATCTTTTCCAGCTATGGTTCCTTATATTATATATTTCGTAAAAATTATTTGTATTCGGAAAACCATTCCATTATTTGAAACAAGACAGAAAAACGGAAAAAACAAATTAGTATTTGAAGCTTCACGTGCTCAAAAGGTGCTACAAGATATAAAAAAATCCAAAACTGCATATTTTCAAACGAACTGAACTGAAACTGAACTGAAAGATTTTTCTGTTGATAATAATTATTTTAATTTTTTGAAATGATTTGTATAAGTATGTAAGTAAGTAGTTTTCATTTTAGGAATTTTCAATCCCTGAGTTTTAATCCTGATAGCACATAATTCTTTGATTATTTGAACCATCGCTTCCCAAGACAGTGGATTGGTACTCATAGTGATACATCCTGGCCTGCAAGGACCCCCGACCTAACCCCACTAGACTTTTTCCTATGGAGATACCTATATCAAGAATCAAGTTTCCTCGAATAAAAATTTTCAAAATGAAGAAGAATTGCTAAGATCGGTTACTGCATCCTTTAACAATATTTTCCGAATATGTTAACTCAAGTTTTAAATTCGTGTGTGAGACGAGCGTACTTGTGCTTAGAAAATAACGGCGGCTTATTTGAACACTTGTTATAAGTTTCTCTTCATTTCCTGAAATACATATTGGCTCCTTGTTATTACATTCCAATTACATTTATAAACTTAACTTTCGATATTGTGACTCATCTTTGTATTCAACAACGCAAGAATTCCGGCAAATGGTAAGTTAAAATTCATAATGGTATAAATAAGACTAATCAATTTACATCCTGTATCAGAATATGACATTTTTTCCAGCGCCTACTATCTAAAATTGAAGAAAAACAGAGTAATCACTAAATCACATTTTGCTCGAGAAATGGTTCTGAAATCATATGTGATACGTTGCTGTATTCACAATGAAAAATGGAGTCGTATGCAGGGTATACTTTAGTTTCGGCTCATATGAAAATACAAATTTGGAGATGATTTCTAAAAGATGAAACGTCGCAGAAAAATTCTCCTTAAGTTATCGTGTAGTCCTTGAAAAGTGGCCATGGCAAAGTGCTATATGTTTCACATTTCCTTTGAAAATAAAGCTAGGAGAAAATAAAAACGAAATTCTCAAATTTCTCGAATATCTCAGAAACTAATCTTAATATCAAAAATTTCTAAACGGCAAATTATTAGGCACATACATGCGCTACTTTTCTCTAATTTAATCAACCCAAGAAATTTTATATTAGTTTGGTTTCTAATGAAACTAATGAATCCCCACGCCAGGACATCATCGCCCAGACCACTCCCGTCAAATAACCTCATTTCATTCAAAGCCCTGTAAACCCGGAGAGAATGCAAATTCTCAACCCTGACTCGGCTCCATAAAAGACATAATCAGGCACTCTTGCATCTTGACGACGAAGACAAAACAACTGAATAAGATACAGCACAGCAAAGCGAGACATTGTTTATATTTCTATTTTGAAAAGTCTCTTAAAGTGTCAACAAGATTGATACTGTGTCTGCTCGAAAGAGCAGCCTCTGTCAGGGATCGCACTGTTTTTATTCAATCGTATGTAAAGAGGTTTAAATCTTGAAACAATGGGCTGATCCTTATAAAGTACGTAATCTGATTAAAAGTTGAGGTTTTCGAGCCCGGCTTGAACTGTATTTACATAAGTGGTCGGTTATTTATGTCACCACATGCAAAGTACTTTCAGAAAGACATATTATGGAGTTGGTTGTTCTAGAGTTATATTTTGTTATCTTCTTGTCTGTGGTGAAATATCAATTTAGCTGAGAACGCTGTGAATCTTCAGCGGAAGGCAATTGCAACGCATCATTATTAATGGGGTATCGACACAGGGTTGCCAGTGAGTCACTATTGTCACTATTGGTCACTATTTTAAAATCGTGTCACTTTTCTCACTATTTTCGATATTTGGTCACTATTGTCACTATTTCAGAGCTTAGAATTAGTTAGAATAAGGTACTCGTTGCATCATTAAAAATCTAAAACCAAGAGCACTTGCAATTACCAATCCAGAATACCACCAAAAAATTCAGAAATGATAAAAAAATACCCTGTACAAAATAATTACCAAACATCATTAGACAAAAATAATACCAAGCGAAAAACAAAACACTGAAAAACCGAGTAGAACAACAAAATCGACATATAACAAAATACCATATGTAAAAAATCTATCAGAAAGACTTGCAGCGGTTATTAAAGATGAACATTCAAAAATAGCGTTTGAAAATAAAACACCATTGGAAGACATTTCTCTTCACACCAAAAAACTAAAACATCAAATATGGTTAACCAAATTAAGTGTGAGAATATAGGACATACTAAATGTTACCTGTAACACATCACAAAAAAAGATCCCAGTTTTAACTTTATGACACCCATCGTTTTTGATACGCAACCCTTTTTATCTAAAAGACTACTATGTGAAATTATTCACATATTCAAACATAACAGTGTCAATACCAGAAGTAATTGAAGGTTCAAACACAATATTTTTTAGTTTGAAGTTAATCATATATTCATGTCTTTGATGTTTTTATTTCCCCTTCTTTTTTAATCCGTTTTATAAAATTTTCAGAAAAAAAACATTTGTACAAATAATCTTGAAATGTCCGGTTTTGAAATTATTTCAAGCATTTCAGTAGAGGAAAACAAAATTTTCATCAGTCCTCCCGAATATCCAAACTTTTATTATCGTCGAATTTTAGTATATCGTGGCAAGTAAAACAAATTTTCAAAAAAAAAAAATCCTTTGTTACAGAACCCTGATGATGATTTAAATATAGTTCGAAACGTTGGCCCCCAAAAAAAAGTTTTTCTTTCCAAAGCTTAACTTTGAATGATAGGTAGAAGTTTCAGTGAGTTTTTAAGTACAATTTTCAAAGTACAGACTACTTCAATTACTTTAATCTTGATAAATATTCTTATCCTCTTTTTGTAGTATTTGTCTTGGCCTTCATTTACTTCCCATATCCTAAAAATTTCTCATTAAAATACTGCAAATGAGCTCTGGAATGATGAAGGAAAATATGACCAGCTTTCATAGAAGTTCCTCAATTCGTTGGGAAAATGTCACTATTTAGACAAAAAAGCCAATAAGTAGTCACTGCGAAAATAAAGTCACTATTCTACTATTTTTCAACCTCTGAAGCGCTGGCAACCCTGGGTATCGAACAAAAAAAAGGTACAGAAAAAAATACTCATAGGTACACAAGTTATTTTGAACTGGTGTCTTCTAATCATTCTTTTACTATCGCTTTTTTTTGAGTTTGCATGCCGTCGTTCTTCAGAGCTTCGCTCTCGGATTTTCATCAGAGTGTTAATGCAAAAATAATGTCTTGTTAAATTATTATAAAATACAGTCGGAATTTAAATGCAATAGAAATAGTCGACTATTTATCAAGGTCTCGTTATATTACCCTTGACTATTATTTTCCTTGCATTTTTGAAAATGGAATTCGGTTTAGGTTCACAGTTTCTTCTTTTCTATCAAAATTCTCCATGTGCTTGTGGATATCTATTGCTTCGCGCACAAGTCTATAGTTGCTCCGATGTGCTTCATCAAATGTTGAATTTCTCCAAAACGTCTAATTGAAGATACATTAGTAAAAGTGTTGCACGAGTGAGGAGGTGTTGGGTTTCGTTTTCATGATTTTTGTATTCATATCCGTAAAACTCAACCTTTTTTGAATATGCACAAATAATTTGAAGTCGATTTTAGGTTAATTGAAAATTCCATAAGCATTTTACGGAACGTCTGCAATTTCGAGTTTAAATTATAATCGAAAATGGTGAAAAAGACAAAACCGCGGTTTTATCAAGTAGGTAAAGTCTTGGTTGAAATTAGATACAAGTTTTATCTTCATCCTATATTGAAAATATACGTTATTTTGTCAATTCTCCGTCGAAATCAAGTTTTTCTGTGATATTCGCAGTCATCTCGTCGAGATACATTTAAGATAGTCTTGCGATTTGATGAAGTATGAAAAATAAAAATGTTCATGAGTCCGATCGTGTTAATTTCTGACATTTTTATATTTTTATACCGAACCTTGAGTCTGGGCATATAAATTCCATAAAATGCATCAGTATCCAATTTTTTGTGCATAGTGCGAATTTCAAATGAATCTAATGATTTTATATTTTTCATGATTATCTGGTCTCTAGGGTTTTCTTCGAGCAATCTTTTTTTCCACCGATCGACTTGAAATCCTCATACAGTCTTATGAATCGATTGGCATTCGCAGAATTGCTCTATTCTCAACAGTTCTCGAGTTGAAAAGCTCATCTGGAGTTGAGTGGAGTCATTTCCCTATGAAATTTAGTTTTTCTTTGGCCAGTTTCAGCTGATATCATCAAGATGGATCAGTTGTGTACGAATAGTCAATTTCAACGCTTATTTGCAATAAAGAATAGGAAATTCTCAAGATTACTGAAAAATCGATTATGACAAAGTAGGTAGTTCATGTGGTTTTTGAATTTTCAACGATATTATTCCATATGACAATAAATTGTGTTCAAACCATCTTGAAGCCGAGCTTTCAAATAAGAGTATGAGTTGTCGATTGAAATTATGCTTCTTTATTTAAAGTGTTTTAAAAATTTTCTTTCGAAAAATTTAAAGAACATTTGAAATTTCAGAAAAGAACCTAGTTTCATGAAAAAATAATAAAGTTTGGTGGAGATAAAAGATTAAAAACAAAAAATACTGTATTTAGCGGATTTTTTTAATTATTTAAAACTTTTGTATCGAGTACATTCAGCTAAACATTGTAATAAACACTATCCAATCCTCGAATCGTATATTTTCGTATATTTTGCTGCCCCCAGCCCCCCGGAATTCCTACTTCTTGATTTTCCTCATACACTTATAATTCACCCTAAACATTTCGACCACCCACACACTGCTAAGAAATTTTCATGAATTTGAAAATACAAACTATGTCAACTATGGTGAACATTATGTGCTTCAACGTCTGCAAACTTTCAGTAATAAATTTTTCTCAGAGTACCTTCCAACACATCTCGGAATACCTCTCAACGAAAGAAGGCTTAGCCGAAGGACCGAAGCCAGCTCCACCCAATTACTCGTGTTTGCCGAGAATAGAAAAGGGACAGCATCTATCAAACGTGAGCGGGAATTACGTTATGGGCTCGAATACTAAACAAATATTTGCGGAATTTCTCAGGGACTTTAGCGTTTTTCGTTCTTGGATACCGTCGGCTTCCTGCTCAGATATTGATGATTGATGGCCGATGGCCTGGCCGGGACTAGTCGGGATGGTGTTAACGAGAGGATGTGGTGGATTTGGATGGGAGGGCTAGAACGAATGCATATGACTGAAGCAGAGGTGGTCCGATATTGGCATAAATATACAATTTATATTATTATTACGATGTGATAATAAAAATATTTATTCATCAGAGACAGAATATACTTCATTGTCATAAATGTTCTTCAATTGAATTCATAACGTCCCTTCCATGGGTGCCAGAAATCAAAACAATATTTGGCTACAAATTATTAATGATACCTCAGAGAATAATATTTTGTTCCACACGTTTTGATAGATAAGTAAGGGTCAGAGTCATGAAAACAAAGTTAAACTTTTCGTAATTGAGAAATAACTGTTTCAAACAAAAGTACATATTTTCGTGATGCTCAGTTCAGATTTCTAATATTAAGTTGGAATAAATTGAGTTCATCCATTTCAGTGGGGGTAGGTAAAATCACTGTTCGTTAGAAAATCGATTCTTCAGTTACATAGTGTTACGCCACTGCGTGAAAACTTCAAAAACCCAGACCTAATGAGTTCGACATTTGTTCGACATAGTTTTACCCTCTTTTGTCAGCTAATAGCTGGCAAATTCATCACCATGACTTGCACATACATACCAAGGCTGCAAGAGCTTAAGCAAACGACCTGGGCGGGAAAAACTGACAGTTTAATGGCGTTTAGGAGCGAAAACATATGGTTGAGTTTTAGCAAAATGTTCCAATCGTACTGGGAAGTGATAACTTAAAATTTTCTCATTGAAAATAAAGCTGGCTACTCACACACCTGCCGCAGGGGCAATCTAGGGAGTAAAAGTGGGGTTGACCCTTAATTGCCTCCTAGATTGTGATGTGTGTAGGCAAGCAGGGCCAATTTCCTAGATCGCCTCCTTTGCAGGGCGGCAGCGCGCCGGACCTTCCTTGCTTCCTAGATCGGCTCCAACCGACTCATTTGTGTAGAGAAATCCATGCGGAATGTTCGTTTTTATTGTGTAGCTCGCTGAAATGGATCGCCAAGGATGTCTTCAAAACATTCTAAATCCATTCGTTAAAAACTCTTCAAGATCATTAACTTCCAATTCTTGCAAAACGTTGATGTGACACAATTCTTTTCGTTTCTGTAACCAATTTTCCATTCAGTACTTCCTTTTTCTTTTTTTCTTCTGTAGCATCACGAAAGCAGCCAAGGCAATGCCGATCTTTTGATTTTTGTTAAGTGTTGCCACCATCTTCACGACTCTGTTCTGCGGTACGTTCACTGTCGCACTGAACGGCAGGTACGTGTGTAGAGACGACTCCTAGATTGCCCCAATCACCCTGCACCCTAGATTGTCTCTGCGGCAGGCGTGTGAGTAGCCGGCTTAAATCATCAGTTAATTATATCACCACTCCACTTCCTCTCGTTCTCTCTCTTTTTTCTTTTTGTTTACTTTTAATTTTTTATTATGTTTTTACTGTCAGCAACGTTTGCAATTGTATCAGGTTCCTATTCAGAAATGTCACCGCTATCCCAATACACTTCCTTATTTTTCTATTTATACTAATGTCTAGATGCAATTTTTTCTTAAAGCTTGTACCATGTCTAGAAAAACCGACAAATTTTTCAGTTCTATAATATTTTTTAAACTCCGTCCGTGATTACGGGAAAATGGTTTTGAGTCGAACTGACGCTTTCCAAAATATCCAAAATTCCCTCCATGATCGAACTTTAGAATTTTTTTGTTTTCTTTTATAATCTCAGTATAAAATCAATTTCGGAACATAATTGACAAAATAACGTATAATCTCAACTCTAAATAAAAAAAAGTTGAAATTCACCCTCCTTCCACAACTTTCTCTGAGTCGATTTAATTTTTCTCAATTCACTTATAAATTATCATAAACTTTTCGACCATCCACATACTTCTAAGATTACAAAAATAATTGCGATATTTTTTCAAGTTACACTCAGAAACATTTTGGATAAAATGTCAACATGAAAATGTAATATCAATCTATAGAAGAAGTTAAACATATATTTCATATTTGAAATTTTAACTGAAATCATCATTTTACTTATCGTTTTTTTTTTGTTACAGAATGACACGATGCGGATCATCTGGGCCTTCCACAAATCGGAACCCATGGGAGGGGCAGTCGCCCCTAATTCCCTTCCGCAACACGATTTGAGCTCCAGGGGTAGTCAGTCGCTATATCTGGTGCAAAGAGCAGACCAAGATGCTCCTGGACCAGAAGAAACCGCAAGAGTTTGGGAACTGAGGAATCCTGCTATTGAACCTCCATCTCCTGGAGAGACCATTTACTGGTGTAGGGTCTTCAGGATACCAACTATCAGCAGGAAGCATCACTTGATAAGGGTTAGTATCGAACTTGGATTACATAGAATTTCTCACTAGGTAGGATCCATATGGAAAACTTTTTTATTATTATCTTTACGGAAAATTTTTATTCTTCATAAAAAGTTCTTCATGTTCTTGAATCCACAATAAAATCATCAGATATCAGTTTTTTTCAGTCGTAAACGCGGTTTGTCAAGAAATTAAAATGTTATGCCTTTATATAGAAAATTGATATTAAGTAATGTGTTTTAATCATATATCTATCAACTACGAATATGGGTAACACGCCATGTAATCAAATTAAAGCCAAAAAAATATCTCTTTCCTTTTCTCGCATGGGCGCTGAGGAACTACTGCGCATGCCGAATTCTGAAACATGACGAATGTTATAAATTTTTAAGGTTGTGCTTATTTTAACATTTTAATAATTTCAACCGTAACATATTTGCAATGAACTATTATTTTTTTAGGATGTGGATAAAATAAAGTGAGAATTATGCAAGACGGCAATTAAACTTCATGTCATTTAAAAATCGATTCTTTGATTCATTTGTAACTCTATATAACATAATGTCTATTTGTTACCTGCTACCAGCGTTTCACCAATCAATTTTCTGCCAAAAGTGGATAAAAATTCATTAATCATTGAAATTGAGCATGTGTGGATTGACTATGTGACGGACAGTTGTTTGAAAAGGTAGGTTAGGTTATGTTAGGTTAGGTTAGGTTTGAACGTGAGTGGGCCAAAGGCCTATTGTGGCTCACCCTATGGTTATATTTCTCCCAGTATATCCAATCTCTTAACGAAATTGAGGAGTACGTTGGGAGAACAATTTACCAGGTTCTCTGGCCTTACTGTTGTATTGCCAAATGATGAAAATCTGGTTCTGGCCGCTGCGGGGCATGTACATAAAATGTGCTTAGCCGTTTCATCCTCCTCCATGCATAGGCGGCACTCTGCATCTTGTGCAAGTCCGATTTTATGCATGTGGTGTTTGAGTTTGCAGTGGCCAGTGAGCAAACCTACTATAACTCTGAGATGTGCTCTACTGAGTTCTAGCAGCTTGTCAGAGTCCTGTTTTTTCTTTGTGCAAGCAATAAATGCTTTGGAATGGGCTAGGCCCGGTAGACTACGCCAGTACTCGAGTCTTTTGTTGTCAGCCCAGGATGTTATGACATTCTTGGCAGTGCTATGGGCTATACCGATTACCGGTTCTGGCCCAGTGAACGTTGTTTCGGCCCCCCCTTTTGCTAGGGCGTCCGCTATTTCGTTTCCTTCTAGGCCCGTGTGACCTGGTATCCAGACTAGGTTAACATTGTTGCGTTGTGCCAGTCGGTTTAAGGTTTCTCTGCAGTTCCATACAGCTCTGGATTTAAAGCAATTGGATTCAAGCGCTTTCAGTGCCGCTTGACTGTCTGAAAATATTTTTATTGTTTTCCGTGTGTGGCGTCGATTTTCCAGCTCCCTTGCACACATTTGAAAAGGTAAATCTCGTTCCATATCGGCCTCATAACCGCCGAGAAAAATAGCTTGATGGTAGTGATTAGTGATGTATTTTTGTTTCCTAAACACACCCGAAGCTTTTAAAACTGGATCATTTTCTCAGGAACAAAACCCTTATAGTATGAAAATATAAACTTTGTAAACAGATACGGATACCAGAATATGCCGTTATGTTGAGATATGCTTCTCCCCAAATCTCCTCATCTTCGATAATTGTTGATGGCGAACCATGCACGCTGGAAAGAGATGAAAATACAAAATCGTGCCTTTGAATAAGAATCTCCTGGTGCAAGCGCATTGAATCAGCAGCGTCTAATTCGAGGACGATGCTCATTTGTTTCGGCATCTTTATCATTCATATTCATTCATATTCATGGTTTTAATTGCAAAATTGTTATGAAACTGTAATTTTTTCTTGAAATAACTGTGATGATAATTATTAAAACCTCCAGTATCCCTACAATGCGAAGGTTTAAGGAGTATCTATGAAAACGCGGGAAAAATTAATGACAAATCAACGTTAAACTTGTGAATTTATTGCACTCAATACCGTATAGAATAGGAATCTCGCCAGAGAAAGAATAGTCAGAAACAATTTCCAGAATGTGCACGCTGCAATCCTGGATAACCAACCCAATTCTAATCCGTCACCAGATCCTGGTGCGTTTGCATCCAGGACCAGCACTAATGCTACGTTCCGACTGATTTAAATTCCCCCCAGACTTCCTACAGCGTTTTCACGTGTCTTGCTCGAATCTCGGAAGATGACATGTAAATTGCTTGGTCTGAACTCGATTCACGAATTTGGAAATATCGTTATGCGTACGGTGAAGCCCCCAGATGCAACTCCGGGCGACATTTTGCGGGGCTTTGTTATTTAAATTTCGAGTCATTACTGGATTGTGTTTTCTTTTGATGCCATGGGGTCCAATTATAGATGGCAATGAGGCTGGTGGAACAAGGGTGGCCAGGTATCGATTGCTGTTGTGACGAAAAGCTGTTATTATCGTAAACAATGAACGATATATTTTGAAAGTAGGATATACTTAAGTTACTGATAATAGACGAGATTACTAAAACTTAACACAACGGAGCATTTTTTCATTTATTAAAAGGACGGTTACTGAAAGTAAAATTATTGAAATTCAACTTAACATTAGATTCGTTGCTATTCTTTACTATAGAAGATATTACCACGCATAATATCTATGATCTTGTTATGGTGTTCTTGATCGAGATTAAAGTATAGTTTTATAGAATTTTGATTGCAATGACCAGTAATTTTCA
This sequence comes from Chrysolina americana, assembly GCA_958502065.1. NCBI lineage: Eukaryota > Metazoa > Arthropoda > Insecta > Coleoptera > Chrysomelidae > Chrysolina > Chrysolina americana. Next base: position 106,584,350 of record OY293410.1, on the reverse strand, counting down.
GCAATTGGTTTTCTTCTACACCACTTTTTGCCTATTATCTAACAGTAGTTGATCTATTTGAGTGATTTGATATGTTCTTGCCCTTTACATTCAAGCCAATTGCCTCAGCAGCAGATTTAGTTCATCCATATTTCTTCAAACATTATCGTACCATTCGTCAGAATTTCAAGGAATACCAGGGAACAAGAAATTTCCATAATGAATTCTATAGAATTTTGAGAAGTTCCACGGAATATCAAGAAATTTCACGGAATTCTAAGGAATTACACGGAATTCTAAGGAATTACATGGAATTCTACGCAATCTCAAGGGGTTCCATGGAGTTTCGAGGAATTCTATGGAATTTTAAAGAGTTTTGCGAAATTCCACGGAAAAATGTGGAATTCCACGGATTTATATAAAATTCTAAGGAATTTTAAGGAGTTCCAAGAAATTCTATGGAATTTCGAGAAGTTTCATTGAATATCAGAAAATTCCACGAAATTTCAAGGAATTCCATAGAATTCTTAGGAATTCCACAGAATTCCATAGAATTCTTAGGAATTCCACAGAATTCCATAGAATTCTTAGGAATTCCACAGAATTCTAAGAAATTCCATGGAATTCTAAGAAATTCCACAGATTTTTAAGGAATTCCACGGAATTCTAAAGAATTTTATGGAAATCTACGGAATTTCAAGAAGTTCCATGGATTTTCAAAGAATTGTATGGAATTTTAAGGAGTTCCACGAAGTTCCATGAATTGTAACGAATTCCATGGAATTTCAAGGAGATCTACGGAATTTTAAGAATTTCCGCAAAATTCCACGGAACTGTGAAAAATTTCACGGATTTATAAGGAATTCCACGAATTTTTAAAGAAGTTCCACCAAATTTCAAGAAATTCCACGGAAAAACAAGAAATTTCACGAAATTTCAAAAAAAAATTACGGAAGTTTAAGGAGTTTCATTAATTTTTAAGGATTTCTATGGAATTTTAAGGAATTCCGCGAAATTACAAGGAATTTCACGGATTTTAAAGGAATTCCACGAAATTTTTAAGAATTCTACGGAATTTGAAGAAGTTCCACGGAATTCCAATTATTTCCTTGGAATTTTGAGGAATCCCATGGAATTTCACGGAACTTCAAGGAATTCCACGGAATACTTAGGAACTCCATGAAATTTCAAGGAATTCTAAGAAATTTCAGAAAGTTTCATGAAATTTTAAAGAATTCCATGAAATTTTAAGGATTTTTGCGAAATTCTATGGAATTTCAAGAAATTTTACGAATTTCTAAGGAATTCCACAGAATTTTAAGGAATTCTACGGAATCTTAAGGAATTCCACAGAATTCCAAGAAATTCTATAGAATTTTAAGGAGATCCACTGAATTACAAGGAACTCTACGGAATTCCCCGGAATCTCAAATAATTCCTTGAAATCACAAGGTGCTGTACACCAGAATTCCACAGCGGTTCCTCCCTAGAGTCAAGCTAAAATTAATAAAAAAATTTCAGTATTGAATCGACACATGTTATTATAGACTGCTCCTACTTACAAATCCGTTTGTTTCAGTACGAACCTCTTCAAGGCATCAACGGTGGAACAGGCCTCCAACACGTCGTCTTGTACGAATGCCAAGATAACGCGGCCGTGGAAAAACTAGCCGACGCACCAGGTCGACAATGCTACGAGTCCCACACACCGCCGCTCTCCTGCAACACCGTGGTCGCCAGCTGGGCCAGAGGATCCGAAGGTTTCAGCTTTCCTCCCGAAGCCGGATACCCCCTGGACGCCCAGAACTCGCGGTTCTACCTGATGGAGACGCACTACACCAGCCCGATTGATGGAAGCCTAGGTGCGCTGGACGGCTCTGGGCTGAGGCTGTACTACACTCCGGAGCTCAGGAGGCACGACGCCGGCGTCATCTCCATCGGCATGGATCCCAACTGGAGGCATATTATCCCTCCAGGTCAAGACAGGGTGGTTTCTTCAGGACATTGCGTGTCCGCGTGTACCAGTCAGTCATTCCCGGACTCCGGCATCAACATGTTCGCGGTGGTGATGAAAACGCACAAGATTGGAAAACAAGTGGCGCTCAAACACATCCGCGGCAGTGTCGAACTTCCGCCGATAGCTAGTGATGATAATCTCGATTCGGATTATCAGGAGTACCGGAAGTTAGGTGTACCAGTGCGGATTGCACCTGGTGATCATTTGATAACACAGTGTACTTACAACAGTTCCGCGAGGACTGCTATTACGCTTGGAGGGTTGAATAGCAGAGAAGAAACTTGTCTTGTGATGGGACTGTACTATCCGAAGCAGAAGCACCTTGCAGCTTGTCATAGTTTGCCCAGCCTGCCCACTGTATTGCATTCTTTGGGAATTCAGGAACTCAGTCCGTAAGTCTTTATTTTTATTGAACGCTTATTCACTAATGTCCTTCTTTGCCCACGATTGAATATTGTATCTAATCGTAATGTAAAAAAATAGATTTCTGTTATAATCAGCCCTTTATCCTTATTTCCTTACTGATTTTTCCAGACAATCAAGGTACAATCACGATCCAAAGATTACATTCAATGTCCTTGAGAATCGTCATTAAATTGGGATTTGTCTTCGACAGAATTATCATTCAAACAACTCCTTGATTCAGTTTTAGAATCTTCAATTGATACTGCTCGTCTCAAAGTAGTGATTAGAAAATAATCCAGAGCTTGGCTCAATAAACTTCCCATTGCATTCCTAGAAACTTTTTGAAAAGAATCGTTCAAAATCTTAGTTATTCTACGTTTAGGATTTTCTTTATATATCTTTGTGGGTTCATCATCACAGAGAGGGAACCCATAGATTGAGCTGCAAATCAAGTCATTCGTCCAGACATTTCACTGTAAATTATTTGATCAAACAAGCTCTGTCAACTATGGAAATTCTTGCTGTAACTACTGGAACCTTTGGGAATCAGTCAAGAAGATGAAAAGAGACCAAGTCCAGACAAACCATAATTTTCTTTCACTTACAAAGGAAACTACTGAATGATATATCTGATTTCGAAACAATCCAAGATCACATTACATAAGAAGGAAAGTAATCTTGAAGAAAATTCACAAGTACATTTATCATTATCTCCAGATCTCACTACATCTGCGATAATTTCTTTCAATTCAATACTTGGCAGTCTCAACGCGAGTTGACCTTCCTGAATTTCCTGTAGATGATTTGTATATGGAAAACTATGCAACAGAAAATGTAACCCCTTGTCATGCAAACTTCATGCGCGAAACCTATGGCGAACACTACACATCTTACTGTACTTAGATACATATGCAGATTTGTGACAAGTACAACGATTCTTGTGTTTCACCAATTTCATCAATATTACTTATGGGCAGAGTAGCATTTCCAACAGTCTTGCTCATAGTCATCTAAATTGTTTCTTCAATTATTGTTATTATAAGGAAATATGTATTATTATTGCACATCAACTAATGTGTTTTTTTTTGCAGGGGTTCGAATCCGATTCGTATAACTGCCCCACCAGAATTAGCTGGAATGACTCTGGAATCGAGGCTAGTTTCCTACGACTGGGACAGGCAATTTCAAGTTTTCCAAGATGCAACCATGAAAGGATCCTTCAAGCCTTTATGTTGGACAGCACAGTCCACTTTGTTACCGGTGAGTGTCTTTCACAAAAATTAATTATCGTAGGTATCATGACGAGCTGATTCCGAATACCTCAAAAAATAAATTCGACGAACGAAATAAAAATTTCTGAGTTTTCGACAAAAAATTGCTTCCATTACATTGGTCTTTCGTCGAATTCTATTTCTGAGGGATTATTCGGAAGCAACTCGTCGAGATCCTTTTGAGTTTATATCGTCATAGTTACGCTCCCAGTAAAGAGGGTCCTAGCTCCATTGGGACATTATATATTCTATAATTTCGTCTTCCTTTCACAAGTTAAGATAAAATAAGAAAAATGCTAACATTATATGTGTGTATATATTTATGAAATGACAGCTGAACCATGTTTCATTTATTCACGTCAATACAAATAATAAATGAACAATTTTGAATTGTACCCTGAAAATAACTTTCGCCACTGGAAAAAAAACTTCTTGTGTATGACTGCAGCTTCTGTTCACTACTTTCGAGGTAGGATAGGTTAGGTTAGGTTTGAACGTGAGTGGGCCCATATCAGGCCCTCCACTGCGGCCAACGGCCTATTGTGGCTCACCCTATGGTGATATTTCTCCCAGTATATCCAATCTCTTAACGAAATTGAGGAGTACGTTGGGAGAACAATTTACCAGGTTCTCTGGCCTTACTGTTGTATTGCCAAATGTTGAAAATCTGGTTCTGGCTGCTGCGGGGCATGTACATAAAATGTGCTTAGCCGTTTCATCCTCCTCCATGCATAGGCGGCACTCTGCATGTTGTGCAAATCCGATTTTATGCATGTGGTGTTTGAGTTTGCAATGGCCAGTGAGCAAACCTACTATAACTCTGAGATGTGCTCTACTGAGTTCTAGCAGCTTGTCAGAGTCCTATTTTTTCCTTGTGCAAGCAATAAATGCTTTGGAATGGGCTAGGCCCGGTAGACTACGCCAGTACTCGAGTCTTTTGTTGTCAGCCCAGGATGTTATGACATTCTTGGCAGTGCTATGTGCTATACCGATTACCGGTTCTGGCCCAGTGAACGTTGTTTCGGCCACCCCTTTTGCTAGGACGTCCGCTAGTTCGTTTCCTTCTAGGCCCGTGTGACCTGGTATCCAGACTAGGTAACGTCCATACTGCTCTGGATTTGAAGCAATTGGATTCAAGCGCTTTCAGTGCCGCTTGACTGTATAAAAATATTTTTATTGTTTTTCGTGTGTGGCGTCGATCCAGCTCCCTTGCACACATTTCAATGGCATATACCTCTGTCTGGAATACCGTAGCTAATTTACCCATACTGAATGAGCGTTTCACTACTGGGTTTATCCCGTATATTCCGGCTCCGACACCTTCCGAAGTTTTGGAACCATCAGTAAACCAACGTTCATTTGCCCTACATAGGTCAGTTTCATTCCGAACCCAGTCTTCTCTTTCGGGGAAGACCACAGTGTAGGACGTCTGAAGGTTGATAGTTTTAGGCATGATGTCTGAGGGCATTCCCAGAATGTTGTGAGCTGTTATGCCCTCCAGCATGCTGCTGCTTCTCATGACTACTGCCTGCGGTAGACCAAAGGCCGCTTGGTAGAGTCTGTATGTTGCCCATCTTGCTTCTCTCTCCAAACCTATGTGAAGAGGAGGTAATCCGAGAAGGGCTTCCATTGCTGCCGTTGGCGTGGAGCTAATGGCCCCAGTAATCGCCAGACACGCTTGTCTCTGTAGTCCGTTAACTTTAGTCTGGGCCATTTTTTGTTGGCCCTTGCTCCACCAGACTACAGAGCCATACGTGATTATTGGTCGTATGACGGTCACGTACAGCCAGTACACTTGTTTTGGTGACATGCCCCATATTTTGCCACATATTCTGCGGCATGTCCATAATGATAGGCTATCCTTCCGGATAGTCTTTTCCAGATGCAAGTTCCAATTTAGCTTTTAATCTAGGGTTATTCCCAGATATTTTGCTTCATTCGCAAAAGGAATTGTTATACACTGTCGAGGTAACTGCCTCTTCTAATTGGAAAGTGGACAATATACGCACTGTTTTATTTCTCAATTCGATGCTATCCTCCAAATACCCCTCCGCCAGCTTGGAACTTTTGCAACCTCCGTGTTTTTTTAAGTTAGTCATAGTTACTACTGCCTTAGCTAAAGCAGTAGCAGAAGTGCAACGAAGGCAATGTCAATGTCTCGTATAGGAAGGTGGGTTTGGTGATCCTGAATACATTGCGATTTTGCTGGGGTTTTCCCAAACCAGTTTTTCCCAAATGGCAGAGATGTTCCTATATTTTGTCGGAAGCTCAAAAAAATCGTTCTATACCTTCAGGACGCAAAGACATATGAAGTCTTGCACTGTACTGTTTGGAACCTTTGGTGTAGTAATTAATATACTGGAGTTTTATCCCAACACCAAACCACTATTTTCAACACCTCGACACGTGTTCGGTCACCAAGTGACCATATTCGAGAGGCATTCTTTAGAAATTTGATGACATCTTCAGGAGATAAAACTGCTCATAAGTCTCACTCTTCCGTTTCAAAAAAGCCTCTAGTTCATTGAACTTGATAATATCTTGGTTCTCAAGTATAGTCACCATCGATTTCAGCATTTACCATTTAGTTCATAAGGAATCCGGACTATACGTTTCTGACAGCAACGAATAAACACAGTTTCTGCCAAATCTACGAAAAAACATAAAAATGCTTTAACAGTTTTTGAAAATATGCCAGAAATACGGTTTCAGTGGCATCTTTCGGCATAACATTTCTCCGTGTCAGCCTCTCCAGATATATCTCGTATTCTTTTTGGAATACGGCTTCACTTTTCGATGGAATTGATGATTCTCTTGGTTTTCCAGCTTGTGAAAGCGTTTCCACCAAGTGGAAAATAAAAGGCAAACATATGTCAGAAAACAACTACTTCCCTGGTTAATACCACGACAGACATTGAACTACATCTGACAAATATTTGTGCAACGTTCTTCTCCAAGAAGACCCAATTGCAAGTGCTCGTATTGTAATTAAACAGAAGTTTATCCTTCATTTGGCTGGGAATGACCACCTGCAGACATGCATGTTTCGAGGTTTATTGCCTCTCATCAGTGACAGGGTAGGTCGGACAACATTATAATTGTCCTGTCCCTGCCAAATGAATAATAATCAACTGTTTTACTAATATTTCCCCACGGATGACACAACGAACTACAACAAAGTTGATCGCAGCGCCATCCGCACGGAACAAGACAAAACACTCCCGAGTAGCACAGAAGAGGAATCTGTAAACATTTTCAGCTTGTTACAATAAATATTCGGGATAGAAAACACGCTTCTACACACACATAGCTCGTTAACAAAGTTCTGGTTATTCAAATATAGCGGGAAGGTAATAAATACATTTGTACATTTATTCCGTTATAAATGAACAAAATATTATTGAAATCGGTCAGGAATAAAATGATCTATGTACCACGGTATTTAATGAGCCTTAATAACCTCAAGCAATTGCTATTCCTCGGGCCTGAGGCCCTCGGGACGCAAACTTTGCCATCGGTGATTATAGCCCTTATAATTCCCCTGATACATAAATAACTATTATTGCTCTGCTTCCAGAAGTCACAGCAGAGAAGAAACTGCCGTCACATAAATTTGTATCCTCAATAACACACATTCACATGTAGATATGAACCCTTGAACCCTATTTGGGTCAAAGGTTGGTCAAGCTGTCGTCATGAGAATGAGAGAAGTATGAAAAGTTTTCCTTTTTAACTAGGCAACCCTTTGTGCGTGACGTTGCGTTTTTCGGAACCGGAATGTCACACGCTTTGTGAAAATTAGAGGATGATGCCCGGAGATTGTCAACTGTTTTTGAATACTTTATGAGGCGAGTTTGTAATCATATTCGGGGTAGAGCACTTTCAATGGCCTTCCCGCTTCGGAGATTTCGAAAGAATGGAACGAAATGGTCGTTTGGAATTACACGACGGAAAGGAATGAAATATTCTGATGTTTTTCGTATTACACAATGGTTTTCGGGAAGTAATTTTTTATGCAATAATCGCGGATGGGAGATTCGTTTTTTCAGAGTCTCCCCTTCCATATATTCTGAGTGCTCTTTCACTTTCCTTTCTAAATAGGATTTAGAGAAATTTATTTATACTACTAGGTGTTCCAAATTGAGCCACAAATACGATTACATGTGCAAAAAACGGCATTTTTAATAGCCATCTCGATGCTGATGACAAAGAAATTGCTAGTCTCGTTCTCAGAATATTTCATAAAATGATATTTTTTTAAATGGAACACCTCTAGGACTATAAAAATATCACTGATTTTCCTATCTGAGAAAAAAGAATTATTATTGAACCAACGGTATCAATTTCAGGTTGAAAGAACGAATGAAGGATAATATTCAATTGTTTCATCACAATTGGCACTTGCAATGATGTTTTTCTTGACGAACACTGCTCAAACGGATGACAGATATAATTCAATGTCCGTAGGAGGAAGTAGTTGTTTTCTGACAGATATTTGGTGGAAGAAGCACTCCGACTACTGACTACATGCACTATTTTTTTTCTCTATGAAGATGAAAATAAACTACAGTTTGATTTTTATCATTCTGCAATGAAAATTTTAAAAAACTATAAGAATAATTTAATGAAAATTTTTATTTCTTTACGAGAGATGAGGGAGTCTTAGTGATGAATGACTTTTTATGAAAAATTTTCAACTGTAAATTCCCAACTCCATAAGAAAATGCATTCATATAGATGTCAAATGTGTCAAATTGAATTTTTGACTTTTTTCGATAGTAAGTAATGAAATAAAATGCAATTTCAAAGGTGCATACCTAATTTTTAGAATATTCAGTTTTTTTGGCGTCGGGTTGCCATTTTTAAAGATTTTTCAAATGTCATTGACCAACAAAATTAATAAAAAATTACAATTAGTTTCAAAGTTAACGGTGGAGGGGGTTATAAGTAGGGATACAAAGTTCGTTCTAGCGTAAGTACCAAAATCTTCACTAGATGACGCTGGTGGCAAGGAAGCATTAAAAGTTGTTGTTGAAAGGCGCTAGTGAGTAGGAAGCAACATTTATGACGTAATCGGTACGTGCATTTCAACCGTACGAGTGAAACGCACGCACAAACGCTTAAAATGCACGTACCGATTACGTCATACATGTCTTTTTCCCTCTCAGCTTATATCGCTGCAGCGCCATCAGCGCCATCTAGCGATAATTCTTGTACTAGTGCGCTAGAACGAATTTTGTATCAATACAGTTATTTTTTAGGCTTGATGTCAAAATTCAAAATATACTTTATTGTCTGAAGAATAAAAATCTTATTGACAAAAAAGTGTTGATCGTCCTTACAAAGCATAGTCTTATGTAAATAATGAATAAAAATATTCAAATATAAAAAGGTAAATATGTTAAAAAAAAGTCTAAGTATATAAATTGTATAAAATTGTAAAAATGTATAGAAGTAAAAATGTAAAAAAGTAAAAATATGTATGAACATTCACAGATTTGATTGTAAAGGCAAAAATACGTTTATAACCAACAAGTTTGAGAATCGGTAGCTTTATTTTAAAATAAGGTACCCTGATAGAATTCAGTGAGGTTATAATACACTTTCTCCAATAGAATTTTTTTTACCGATTTCCTAAACTTTTGTTTGTTTTTTATTTGCTTTAGGTGCAAGGGTAGATGATTGAATATCTTCTTGCTTTCGGAAATTATAGAATTCTTAGTTAGTGTTGATGCGGGTATTATGTGTCGTCGGCTCATGTCTGAATTCATTAGATTTTTTTCAACCAAGCAAACGGTATCCAAAATGAAAATGCAGGCCAGAGGCAGTATTCTATAGGCCAAAAATAAAGGTCTGCATGAATCCCTCGATTCGGATTTGCACATATATCTTAGGGCTCTTTTTTGGAGAATAAAAACTCTGTCGAATAATTAGTTCGCGCACATGCCCCAGAAGCAAATACCGTAACGTAGGTGAGATTCAATAAGTGAGTGGTAAGTATTCTTTGCCGCAGTTGGACCTAATTCGTTGGCTGTAACACGTACGGCATAACAGCCAGACGCTAGCTTTTTAGCTAAGTTTAAAATGTGCCCTTCGAATTTTAGTTTGGTGTCAATCTTCAATCCTAAGAATTTATGTGAAGTTTTGATGCTAAGACAGTCATTATCAAGAAATACATACATTGTTTATAACGCACTTAAAGTTGATTATACCTGTCTTTGAGGTACTGAAAGACAATAAGTTGGCGTCGCACCATTTTTTAACTTTGCTCAGGTCCTCATTGATGATGTCTTCTAGAATTACGTTATCAGTACCATGCCAAAGGATGGTGGTATCGTCTGCAAATATTGTAAATTTGCCATGTATGTCGACAAGTGTTAAGTCATTCACATATAGTAAAAATAAAGGGTCCCAGTACTAAGCCCTGCGGTACTCCATGTTTGAGAGCCAGATGCTTTGAGTTCACATTGGCAATGGTGACGTTTTGGAAGCGTTCAGCCAGATAAGATTGAAACCAGAGTAATGCTATACCTCTGAAGCCATAATTGTGCACCTTATGGAGCAGTATTCTGTGATTTACACAATCGAAGGCCTTCGAAAGATCACAGAACACTGCTGCAGCGACCTCCCCATCAATCAGCGTAAGATACAGACGCTCCAGAAATGCAAATATAGCATCATTGGTATTTCTCGAGGTTTGGAAGCCATATTGGTCGGTACTGAGGATACCATGTTTGCTCAAAAACGATGCCATTCTTTTTTTTTACTAATCTTTCGATTACTTTCGCTAACGCAGGAAGCAAAGCAATCGGTCTGAAGTTTGAAGGAGAATCAAGGTCACCACTTTTATGTAAAGGAATGATATTTGCTATTTTCAAACAGCTAGGAAAAACGCCTACTGAGAATGAGTGGTTGATCGCTTCAGCCAGAACTTGCAGCAAAGAGGGTGGCAAATTGAGTAGTAAGTTTACTGAAATATCATCCCATCCAGAGGAGATTTTATTTTTAATATCGGCGATGGTTTCTTTGAGCTCAGAGGCATCTGTGGGAGCTAAGAAAAAACTTTCGGGTACGACTTTGATCTAAATAAATACTGGGGTCAACCGAAGGGGATAATTTCTCATTAAGATTATCCGCTACAGAGCAGTAAAATTCATTCAGGTCATCCGGGTTCACATTCGGTTTCAGTGCATTAGAATTAGAATTATTTTTTCCTCTCAGGTCGTTGACGATTTTCCAGCATTCTTTCTGTTTGTTGCTTGCGCAATTAATTCTAGAGTTATAGTATACAGATTTGGCTGTTTTGATCAATTTTCTATAGATGTTTCGGTATTTGTTGAAATAGTTATGATAGGAAATGAATTATTCTGAAAAAATTGCAGCACAAAATACAATTGCGTTTTTCTTTGTTTCAGGGCACCGACAAGGATTCGCACTACCCCAACATATCAAAACCCTACGTTAAAAACGTCATCGACCAGTGCAACTACCGAAAATACAGCACCGAAGGATGGCCTGGCGGTACACCAATCATCGAACTCGACGGCAACCACATAGAGGGCGCTGCGAGAAGCAAAGTCTCCAGGAGCAGCAGTCCCGTGGTCGAGGAATCCCTGAGTCTGAGCAGGTTCAATTCTGCTGCCAAGTATGGAGTGAACGCTATTGTTATGATGTTGTCGGTGGTGCTGGTGTGGTTCAACCGCTGAGGTACAAGTCCATGGGATTGAAGAGTTTCATTTCTTTCGTGAATTGATTTTGAGTCATGTTTTACTAGTCCGACTGGCCAGAGGTTCGAACACTATTGAAACGAACTGTGAAAAGAGTGTTAGTTATGTTTAAATAAGTGTGATTGTTTTGCTGAAACGTTCGAGAGGTGAACTGGGCCCAAACTCAACGAACAATCATGTTATTCTCTACCGATACATGTAGTTGCATCCAATGGTGCTTGACAAGTGTGATTCATCTTTCAATGCATTATCGATGACATACAGTGAGCATCACAAGTGTTGCCCCTTCAATCTACTGGACCCCTTTTATAGAAATCAAAAGTCGACGTATATCAGCGATTTTCATAATAAAAGCGCAGTAACGATTCAGACAGGGGAGGGGGTGACATTTATGATGTTCACTGTATAACATGATGTCATATGTCAAACGCCATTACTTTAATGTTCGACAAACCTTCGTACAGAATGAACATTATTTGGATTCAAACTCACCCTTAAATTAGTGCATTCAAGAGCATACAGGGTGATTTACGTAGGCCGTGCATTAGCAGTCTATAAATTTGGTAAGCTGTCATAATCGATCATGTCAGTTGTAATTAAAATATTTTTCGTTCCACAGCTATATAGGGTATGCCAAAAGTTGGTACCAACTTTCTTATTTCAAATGGAAACATTGTTTGATGGGCCTTCTGATTCTTTACAATCCAAGATAGGTTAACATATCTATTACAGTTTTTGGTTTATTTACATTTTTGTGAAAAAAATGACCGCCATAGAAGTTTAGGAAAAAATTTGTATCTCGAAAACTATTCAAAATTTGGAAAGACAATTTGTGGAGCAATCTAACACCTGATGTCCCATTTTCCATATGGGCGCGGGTGATTTTTGAATGTCGCATTAAAAATTTGCCAAAAACTCAATTCCAACTGGCACCCACGGTTTTTTTGACATTATTCAAAAGAAAACTGAATTTCAGAATATTTTTTGAAGTCGGAATAAACTTTTGAAAAATTTAATCTTCATCCTTTGAGCTGTTCTTCATTATCTTTCGAAATGGAAATGACTGAAAATACTCCAAGGTTTGTTACGAAAAAAATCAGTATTTATTACATCTTTGGTCGGTTTTCTGCTAAGTGGGTCAGGAACTTGAAGATTTTTACCCGGAACATAAAAAAGATTAAATTATTTTGTGGAAAGTTCGATTAACAATCTCTGAATTAGAACAGAACAGAAAAAATGAGGGTGATGATCAGTTTCAATTGTGAAATGATAACCATATAAGTAGTAAGTAGTGAAACTCTTCACAACCATACTTAAACTTCTCCTGTACCCGACTTCAACATCTATCGAGTTATTCAGTAAAAATCAAGAAATGCCGAAATATTTCTTGCTTTCAGCTACGGAAACAGAAGACAATTGTAATCATTCAATAAAAAATATGGATCCTGATATACAATTTTATCCTGAATGGAGTCAAAAAATAGTAGGTGCCGTTCGAAAAAATTGAGGTATTGCCAATTTTTAAATGCGACGTTCGAAAATAGCCTGCGCCCATATGGTACAATATGGGATCATCAATGGGACATCAGGTGTTAGCCTGGACTACCGCTAACTGCTCAAAAAATTTGTTTTCTGAACGATTTGCGAGCTACACATTTTTTCCTAAACTACTATGGCGGTAATTGTTTTCAGAGAAATTTGAAAATATCAGAAACTGTAATAGATAATTACTATAACTTAGGTTGTCTAAAGTCATGAGTAATCGAAAGGCCATTCGAATGAGAAAGTTGATACCGACTTCTGGCATACCCTGTATAGCTGTGGTACTGAAAATATCCAACAGCAAGTTGAAAAACCTACAATGCATGTACGCCACACGCGGAAGTGATTTGACGTAGTTATGATGTTTAGGTAGTTTCCTACATCTCTGAATTTGCATAAAAACGAAAGGTTCCAAACGAACCTATGGAATCATTTCTTGATGATGTCTGTGCACCCTTCGTTACTGAATGACCACTACTTGTGCGGACAAACTCAAAACTGGCAGTATTTATGCACACTCTCGAATGTTTTGGCAGCAAACAAGTGAAAAATGAAAATGTGTAGCGGCAAACTGATGCCGGAATGGACATGAAGTTTCAAAATGCCGCCGCATAAGGTCTGTGATGCAAGTAGATATAAGCACTTTTTGATATTCTGTTTCTCCAACTACTACACGTAGTTTGCCTACTGTTGTTATGATACCCATCCGTTTCTCTCAAGTTTATTGTTTGTAGAATTGTGTGAAATACGTGGTGGAAACGACCAATTATTCGGTTCATCGGAGAGGCGGAACCAGATTTTCTTGTAAGTATTTATACTGAAATCACGTTATGTCAAAAGTGCTTTAATCATGTCTTAAACCAAATCTAATTATTCAAAATTATAGCTGAAAAGTCATCAATTAAGATTTCATAAAAAAAAAATCGATATATGTGAAATTTTAAACAAATATATTCGTTTCGTTAAATTTATTATTAATTTCTTTGAAAAACATGCTGATTTCAATTATTTCGTTCACTTTCAGAAATTATACCAAATTTATTTTATTCAATATTGTTTTTTCATTAAATTTGAATTCATCGTTTGGTTTTTTGAATTTTACAGGATTATTTTTCTCCTCCTCATCGCATTATTGTCCTTTAAGGAGTTATTTTCTTCGCCAAACATTTTACTCTGTTTTCTGAAAAACTTTAAAACGTCGCAATTCATTTTCCTTTCAGTATCCAATTTCTGTTCTGTTGACGACTTATGTTATTTTCGTTGTTTATATTTCATGATTACAAAGTATGGTTTCATATGATACCCTGACTTTTGAAATTGATGCACAGTTTTTAACAGATTTATTGAATTAGTATATCAGATTTTTTTAAATTATTCGAAAATAACAGTATAAAACCACCGAAACTGTAACAATAAATGCTGACCAAACTTTAAGAAAAATAGTAAAGTCCAAAATTTATTAAATATATGTGATAGAGCCACGCAAACTCTATAATATTTATATTTTGCATAATTTTGATAAAAACCTATACTTCTTTTTGAAATTTTGTCTTCTAATACAAGGAGAACTACTGATATCCAAATAGAGATCAAAGTTAGTCTCAATATAAACAAAAATGTCCTTCGTGAACCGGTTGTTTTCATCAAGTATGATTTCCTTCATTGTTGGGTATTTTTTGTATTTATATGTAAATTCTTGAAGATTTCCTTGTATATTTGTAGTTTGATCGGTGCTATATATAATTTTATCCTTTGTAAATGTACTGTATTTAATTTATTATCGATATTGTTTATTCTCTAGGGAAAACATTTCTTGTACAGTGTAGATATCTTGTGTAATATATTTTATAAATAAATCTCCATGATAAATGAATAAATATCTAGCAATAATATCTGTTGCAAATGATTTATTTCATGAATGAGTTGTAAGTTACAAATATGGGGTGAGTGAAATTGGTTATGGAAGCAGGAAGATTTAAATACCTAACTAATCACATCAAAATAATTGAAACTCTTCAAAAAACTATCTAAATAATGTTGACATATTAATTTTGAATCATTGTCTGTGGGGAACATAATTAGCGAACTTCCAACATTTTCAAGCAAAAAAATAAAAAATGTTTAGAGAAATGCAAGGTACGTATGAATCATTAAATAATTAAATCTTATTATTATTTCTTGGTTATCACTGATCCTCCTCAGTCAAGACAAAAATTCTGACAACTCAGAAAGTTCAGAAAAAACAAACAAAATACTCATTTGAAGAATTTTCTTCCTGAAATTTCATGTGTTATAATAACTTATACATAGCAACCACATTTTTTGTCGATTATCTTAGCTCCGCAGTCGAGAATAACACCAGAACAGTAAAACAAAAACATATAGAAAAACAAATCCTCAATAATCCTCCGTCCTGTGTCATGTCAAGAAATAATAGATATTATAAACCAATTAAAAACCAATAAATCACCCGGAATTGACTCAATTAAAGCTGAAACGCTGAAAAATATAAAGCATGAAATAAAAACATGTTGAATGAAGGCTGGAAAGTGTCCATCTGAATTTAAAATAGCTGTTATCAAACCCATTCACAAAAATTGCAAGAACCGCAAAATTACAGGCCTATTTCTTTAATCACTGCATTTGTGAAAATTTTTGAAAAAGCGCAGTGAATCAAGGTGTTTTGTATGTATGGCTGAGCAACTTTGCCATATCATAAATGCATCTCTGAAATTATTCAAACCATGCTGGGAGCAGATGATCTAGTATCCCTTGACAATTATAGGCCTATCCACTTTCCCGCATGCATTTCAGTATTAAAAATGTCGCTTTCCCGCACTAGTACAGAAAGGTAAAATATGTCAATTTAACTATATTAAATGTTCATTTCATTAAGTTTACCTGCGAATTACTATTCAAAAAAATGTAGATTTCAATATTTAATCTAACCCAGACTATTTTTCTTGTTTTCGCATTTTTTTTTCATTGGAATGAAATAGAAATTGGGATACTTTTATATATCCACCCTATACATTTCCCAGAATCAATGCACATATCAATCAAACTGAGCTGAGTCAAGAGGGTTTATGTGGTAACCAAAGATTTGCTATAACAAACAAGCTGTCATCAAGACGTCAAAGTTTCAGATCGAAAGTGTTGTCAATGAACTCAAGGTCAAAGAGCTCCCAGAAGCAATTTTAAAGGCCGCAGATGAGGTAAATTCAGACCTGTTACCTAGTAAACTACGGGAAAGATACAAACAGCAATTCAACAACTTTTTGAAGTGGGGTGAGGAAAGAGTAGTGAATAAATAGCACCGTAAACTGAAATAGATTCACTTCCAGTCGGCGCCTTTGATGAATCGGGTTCAGATTTTATTTTTTTCTCGCATGCGGTGGGGTTAGAGGGGTCAGCTGAGAGTTGTCCTGTTTGGTCTCACGTACGGCATCATATCTCGGATTCATTTGGTTGCGCGACAGCACAGAATACATCGGCCAAACGCAAAATTCAGGATGGGGATGTAGACACAAATATGGTGTGGAAAGCTTCAGAGAATGGGTTTTTCGGCGTATTTTTCCGAGTTGAGTAAGGTACTGATATCCAATACCCCAGGGTCGCGTTACTAAATTGTGAAATGTTCTGTCAAATTAAAACAAAACCATGAACAAGTTTCATAAGTTGACGTCGTTCCTAGCAAATCGAAATGGTAGTTTTTGACCACATATATCTCAATGTCGTCTTTGATAAAAATCTGCCCTATATGTTATAAGTTACGGCTTCCTACCACCACGCACCGTCTTTTTTCATCAACTGTAAAAAAGGCAAATGCTCTGTTCAATGCGTAGACGTGAACACATTTGGTGAAATGCCGGCAGAGATTGCTACCTACTTTGGCCTACCAAACCCAAAACGTAACATCTGTGGACCCATAAATCGACATTTTTGCCTATTTTGAGGCTGATCCAAATAATTCCATCCACACTCATTTATAAAGGGAAATAGCTTCTGAAAAAAATCATAAGATTTCTCCTCAGAAGTTTAAACCAATGCAAAAACAAGATAATGGTGATCTTGAGAGACGATTGGGTTTTTTTCGGTAGTTCATCAATGAATTCAGACAATATCCAAACTTCTATAGAAATACCTATTATATCGAAAATATTATATCCAAATCGTGGAACGTTTAAGAAATAATTTTCATTACTGTAGTAGGGATAATCATAGACCATTCAGTATTAATTTTTGGTTTGATCTATTAAGGGGAAAAATTATCAGTTCCTTTTTCTACCATTGTTCTTTGCATTTCAATGACGTGAATAAAATGTTGCGTCGCTGTTTTGAAAACAGATGGATTGCAACAAATGATCAATTTTGGTAGTCACAGTCTAACAGCTATTTGAATTAAATACTAACTTAATCTCATTTTGAAATCGGGACAGTGGTGTACATAATAAACATAATAATGTAAATGAATTGAAAGAAGATATTGAAATTATTATTAATAGAATCAATTGCCGAACTGTGTTAAATGCAGCACGTATTGCTCATTCAACTGAATTCGTCGCAATGACCAACCCATTTTGGAACACCCTGTATGATTGATATTTCAATCGAAATATATCAAGGTATGAACTGAATCCAAAAGGTAAGATATCATTTCTTTAGAATAAAGCACTGTCCGAATATAATTTATATTTTATATATTCTCTGTTCAACTAACAACCAGCAATAATTCCAATCACAGTTGACATGGTTTGTGTATTTTTATCCCAATTAGCGTGTTGTTTGCCATGACTGATAACCTTTTTAATTTCCAGTAATTCATTTATCTATCTGCGCTTATTCATGGAATCATGTAACAACGATATTCAGTAAATTTATTGTCTATACTCTTCGCTGAAGTGATGGAAAGTTTACACTAATATTCATGAGAATGCATTCAGAATTATCTACCTTTAATCGTTCGCGAGTATTTAAATTTAGCTGGAGTTGAGAGAGGTAATATTCCGCCAAATTAGTTTTTTAAATGTGGAATGAGCTCGTCAAGGGGGACCACGCGATTTCTTTCATGAAAAGTAAAATTTCAAACGTCATTTCAGTTAGCAAATGTTCTTAGGGTTTTTGTTACATTATTGGTGTGAATATCCCATCTCAGGTGGCTATCTATTGTTATACCTGAATATTTAATTTCATTTGTTACTTTTATGGAAGAATTGTAGATATCGATTTTTATGGTTTTGTACTGCGGTAAATTGTTTTTATATGAGGTAAATGGGACAAAGTAAGTCTTTTCTGTATTAATCGTTAGTAGTTTATGATTGAACCATGTCATAATCTGAGTCAGATCGTTTTCAGTTCTTATTTTTAAATCTTCCCAGTTTTCATCTCTGTAAAAAATAGCTGTGTTATCTGCATAACTGATGATGTCTCCATAGCTGTTCCTAGTTAGCAGGTTATTAATGTATGCAGTGAATAATATCGGTCCCAAGACAGTTCCCTGTGGAACTCCATACTCAACTTCCTTCTTTATGCTTAGTTCTGTCTTTATTTGAACATATTGTTTTCGGTTCTGCAGGTAGCTCTTCATTAGTTCAAGTGGAATGCCACGGATTCCCATGCTCTCCATGACCAACAATAATTGGAAGGGGCTTACTGTATCAAACGCCTTAGATCAGTCGAGAAGCACACACATAGAAGGTTTGCAATTGTCTACGGCATTATATATTTTGGAAGTTAGATGTAATATGGCATCCTGCGTCGATCTTCCTTTCCTGAAGCCAAATTGACGATCAGACAGAAGTTTTGTTTTTTCTAAGAAAAATTCTGGGCGGGACTTGATAACTTTTTTGGTGATTTGGAACATCATAGGAACTAGGTCGAATAGTCATTATAAGAAACAGCATATTTCGTGAGCAATAAGCAAAATCCCCAAAAAATCGGTAAAAACCGTGACTTTTGACTCTTACTGAAGTTAACTCACTTACTGAAACTTCCTGAATGTTTTCCTGGAAGCACAAATTTCGGATCTCGTATACTCCTAGTAAAGAGCGATATTCAATATTTCAAAATGATATATTCGAATAAACTGGAGAGGTTTTTCCTCTCTCGGGACACTGTGTAATCATGCTATCTTTCGATTCAATCTCTTCGAATCCTTTTGAACTACACGAAATTGCGCGGTAAGGGTGTATTTAAATTTGAATAATGGTATAAATATGCCCGTGTTCTATTTGGATCATTAATGTTGGATACATGAGAGTGTGGGTATCAATTTGAATATTTACCTGAGCTGTATTGATGAAATTCCGACGAGGAAAAGCAGACAGGAATGAATAAGTGGATACGCCAAGAGAAACGACAAATTGAGATGGAATACTTATTTGTCTACTTACTACCAAAGAGTCATTATAAGAGGCTAAAAACATGATATGAGGGCCAATAAATATAGCTTCTTCAAATGATAACGGTATTCTCTTTTGGGGAAGAACATAGAGAAAATCTGTAAAGCTGAAAAAATAAAATTATGAAAGATGTTTTATGATTTTGAGCACCATTAATGGGAAGAAGGTTGTGGAAAAAAGGAAGATTTACAAGTATACTTCAGAAGTAGATGGATTATTCTGTATCACAAAATACGGCAACTCTTTCATGAGAAATATTGTTAAGTTTTTCTCTGAAATTATGACGAAACTGATATGTTCAATTTGCTGCAATGCAATTTGAAGACTAAGTACTCATCAGGATCAGATGAAGTGCCCTATGATTGTAGTAAGAAAAAGTTTGAGTGTATTATTGACACCCCTAGCTTTTCTGGTCAATTTGTCATTCACAACAGAGACCTTTCTAGTTACATTGAAGAATGAGAAAATTATTCCAATTCATAAGAAGAATAGTCATCTTCGTCTTGATAACTATCGTCCCGTAACAGTTCATTGCAGTTTTTCCTTCAAAGTTTTTGAGTATTGTTAGATCCATCGTCTCGAACCGTTCATTGGGAAAAATAACTCAATATACGAAAATCAACACGGATTTCTATCAAAACATTTGACAGCCACCGCATTCTATTCCTACTACCCCAAAATAGTGAATTAGTTCCAGAGCTGTATCAAGCACTGACAAAAAGTGATTCGAGCACTAAGCACTCTCGAAAAGTGCTCCGAAATCTCGAACATTAAACACTTTTATTTATGATATGCTCGCGATTACTAAGCACTTTCAAAAAGTAATTCTAGTCGGGAAGCACTAAGCACATCTATTTATATAATGATCGCGATTACTAAACACTTTCAAAAAGTAATTCCAGTCAGGAAGCACTAAGCACTTCTCAGATTGTTAAATATTTACTTAAAATTGTTGAAATTGAATTAAACTTTTAAGATTTTCACAAGTAATATAACATCGCACACAGTTTCCATCCCGATGCCACGATAAGGCCTTATTGAAGAGAGGTTTCCAGCTCTTTGGTCCACGATTGGACCGTGCTGTTCTGTCTCTTGTTGGTAAGAGAAGACTATCGCATCCTGAAGACAGATTGCCCTCTCTTCAATTCCCTCGGCCATCTCCTTTGTTAAAACATGCCGTCCTTAGATGTATGTGCTGACCTATGAGGTTACCAATGTGATGTCTATGACCTCGGATCTAACACGGTTATCAAAAGTTACCTCTGTCTCCGTATTCATAATAATGACAATAAGGTTTTCTCTCATTGGGAATTCTGAAATGTTCTCAAATCGTCTGTTAGTGTCGCTGCTGCCCCATGGTGGTTTTGGCATCACACCTCACTACAAGAGGGACTCGCGGGCCTCTGCAATTGACCATGAACTTTTCCAGCACTTTATGTATACTGTGTTCATATTTTCTTGTTTGAGTACTTTTAATTATTGAGGCACAATTCTGACATTATCCAAAACTATAATATGCTCATGGAAATGAATATTGGTATTGTATTGAATTATATTGCATTGTATTGTATTGTATTGTATTGCATTGTTTTGTTTTGTTCTGTAGTGTATTGCCCCTGGAGATTTGACTAATTCACCCTCTCCTATGATCGTGCCAGTTAACAGATCTATATTCAATAATAATAATTGTAATCTCAACTAAAACTATTCAATATCTCTCCTGATCCGTATATTATTATGCGTTCGACTGATTTTATGGAACTGTGCGGAATACGCGATGATAATAATAACGATGATCATGCTTTATGCTCTACCGACTATAACACTCGACTTAGTGCGAGAAAGGAGAACCGAATTTGTGGAAGTCGGTGAGACGGCCGACGGCAGTTGGAACCGACAGACGAATATCGATTTTCGCGCTACTCCCGGCTATGCACTTTGTTCACTCACCGCTACACAAGAGAATTATTGATATTACGTGAAAAGTGGAGCTCATGAACCGAGGGAAAATGTTGGAAATTATACACTGGAACTAATACACCAGCACACATGAGATATGCCTTGTTTTATTTTGGCGGTTCGGCGTTGGGGAAGGATTTCAGTGTTTTACGAGCAAGGAACTGAGCTAGTTCTAGCTCACACGCTAGACCTGGGTCAATCTTGATAGCTATTCTCGGAAACACTTCTGAAATGATCGTGAGGTTTGATCAACTGGAATTTAGCAATGCGTCATTGGGAGGAGAATTATTCATTAATTCGCTGACAATCGCCCAACTGGTCACAAGATCCAGTGACAGGAGAATATAATTTATAATGTATAGAGATTGTTTATATACCTAAAATATTCAAGAAAAAATGGTATATTACCGCTGTCAACTCCGGAAGAACTTTTTAACTCGAAAACAGTTTCAGAAAAAGCAATTCTCTGAACGCCAATCGATTTGGGGTGACGTAATCAGTATATTCTGTAGATTGGAAGTAAATCTACAAAAAAATACGCGATGAAATTTCAAAAAATTAGATTCACTTAAATTAAGCACTAGCCAAAGTTTCGTGCCAGAGGGAGTAAAAAAAAAGGCATTCATCGGTTCAAGTAGTATTCGCAAAGATTTCCCATTCAATAAATATTCACAGGCGATTAAATTCAA
Source organism: Chrysolina americana (assembly GCA_958502065.1). Classification (NCBI taxonomy): domain Eukaryota; kingdom Metazoa; phylum Arthropoda; class Insecta; order Coleoptera; family Chrysomelidae; genus Chrysolina; species Chrysolina americana. Next base: position 106,562,360 of record OY293410.1, on the reverse strand, counting down.
GTAATATTGAAGGAAATCGAATTCTAGAATATTTTTATTTTTACATACTTGGAGAATCGTAAACTTCCCTCAAACGTATTTCGGCGTGCTCATTCCGAATTATGCATCAAAAATTAAATTCGACAACGGATCAGGAAAATATCGAGATTTTTCGCGATTTCTACGAAAAAAAATTATTTTCAATAGGATATTCGAAATCAGCTCCTCGGGATACGTTTGACAGAAGTTTGCGATTTTACCAAAAATCAAAAATAAAAATATTCGAAATTAGTTGAAAGCTATAATTTCTCGCAATTTTCTATCACTATTTTTTTATTTTTGTAAATGTCTGTTTTATTTCTACATGTTCATCGATTCAGAAACAAATAAAGATTTGAATGAAGAGTCGAGAATCAATAGTCAAGAGTCGAGAGTCGGGAATCAAGATACGAGAATCGAGAGTTGAGAATCGAGAGTAGGGAGTCGAGAGTCGAGAGTCGAGAGTCGAGAGTCGAGAGTCGAGAGTCGAGGATAGAGAGACGAGAGTCGAGGATAGAGAGTCGACAGTCGAGGATAGAGAGTCGACAGTCGAGGATCGAGAGTCGAGAGTCGAGGATAGAGAGTCGAGGATAGAGTCGAGAGTCGAGGATAGAGAGTCGAGAATCTGTAATCGAGAGTCGAGGATCAAGAGTCGGGAGTCGAGGATCAAGAGTCGAGATTCGAGGATCAAGAGTCGAGAGTGGAGAGTCTAGAGTCTAGAGTCGAGAGTCGACAGTCGCAAGTCGAGAGGCGAGAGTTGAGAGTCGAGAGTCGGAAGTCGAGAGTCGAGGATCAAGAGTCGAGAGTGGAGAGTCAAGAGTCGGGAATCAAGAGTCGAGAGTCGGGAATCGAGAGTCGGGAATCGATAGTCGAGGGTCGACAGTCGAGAGTGAGAGTAAGAATGAGAGTCAACAGTCGAGAGCGAGAGTAAGAATGAGAGTCGTGAGTGAGGTAGAGAGTGAGAGTAAGAATGAGAGTCGAGATTCGAGAGTCGAGAGTAGAGAGTCAAGAGATGAGAGTCGACAGTAGAGAGTCGAGAAACGAGAGTGAGGGTAAGAATGAGAGCCAAGGATCGAGAGTCGACAGTCAAGAGTCGAGAGTGAGAATGTTAGTCGAGAGTCGAGAGTGAGAGTGAGAGTAAGAATGAGAGTCGAGATTCGAGAGTCGAGAGTGGAGAGTCGAGAATCGACAGTAGAGAATCGAGAAACGAGAGTGAGAAAAAGAATGAGAGTCGAGATCGATCACTATTTTTTTTATTTTTGTAAATGTCTGTTTTATTTCTACATGCTCATCAATTCAGAAACAAATGAAGATTTGAATGAAGAGTCGTGAATCAAGAGTCAAGAGTCGAGAGTCGGGAATCAAGATACGAGAATCGAGAGTTGAGAATCAAGAGTAGGGAGTCGAGAGTCAAGAGTC